>CM059813.1:15405663-17805663 GCA_030435695.1 Brachymystax lenok tsinlingensis | reverse complement strand
CATAAAACTGACCATCCTACCGATCCTCGACTTCGCCGATGTCATTTATAAAATAGCCTCCAACACTCTAATCAACAAATTGGATGCAGTCTATCACAGCGCCATCTGTTTTGTCACCAAAGCCCCATATACTACCTGTAGGCTCTCGTTGGCTGGCCCTCGCGTCATACTCTTCGCCAAACCCACTGGCTCCAGGTCATCTACAAGTCTTTGCTAGGTAAAGCCCCACCTTACCTTAGCTCACTGGTCACCATAGCAGCACCCACCCATAGCACGCTCTCCAGCAGATATATCTCACTGGTCACCCCCAAAGCCAATTCCTCCTTTGGCCGCCTTTCCTTCCAGTTCTCTGCTGCCAATGACTGGAACGAACTGCAAAAATCACTGAAGCTGGAGACTCATATCTCCCTCACTAGCTTTAAGCACCAGCTGTCAGAGCAGCTCACAGATCACTGCACCTGTACATAGCCCATCTGTAAACAGCCCATCTGTCACGACTTCCGCCGAAGTCAGTCCCTCTCCTTGTTCGGGCGGCGTTCGGCGGTCGACGTCACCGGTCTTCTAGCCATCACCGATCCACTTTTAATTTTCCATTTGTTTTGTCTTTGTTTTCCACACACCTGGTTTTCATTCCCCAATTACTTGTTCATGTATTTAACCCTCTGGTTCCCCCATGTTTGTGTGCGTGATTGTTCTGTGTTTCATGTCGGTACCTTTCCGGCTGGTATTTTTTTAGCCCATGGTTTATGGATATCGTTATTTTGGGCACGTTGCATATTCTTTACTTTGTGCCATCTTAGTAAACTACATTGTTCACTCCTCTCTGCTCTCCTGCGTCTGACTTTATGCACCAGCTACACACACCGACCTGACAGAATCACGCACCCCTTTATGGAGTCAGCAGGAGCAGATACACCTGTAATAGGGGTTGAGGAGCGCGTCCAGCAGCACACGGCTATGCTGCAACATCTCGGCACCGCCATGGACCGCGTTCTTCAGAGGTTGGATTGCTGGGAGAGAAGAGGAGTTCCTCCAGCGCCTCCACCAGCACAAACAAGTTCACCACTGCTCACCCCTCCTTCACCCGGTCCCAGTGGGATTCGTTTCACCCTTCCTAGGGAGTATGATGGGAAGGCTGCAGGTTGTCAGGGGTTCATACTACAGCTGGAGCTCTACCTGGCAACCGTCCACCCGGCTCCTTCGGACCGTGAGAGGGTGTCCGCCCTCGTCTCCTGCCTCTCAGGGAAATCCTTGGAGTGGGCCAACGCTGTGTGGGGAGAAGGAGAAGCGGTGCTGGACCACTTTGAGGAGTTCACCCATCGCAGTCCATCAATACTTTAAGACATGAAGGTCAGTCAATACGGAACATTTCAAGAACTTTTAGTGTCTTCAAATGCAGTTACAAAAACCATCAAGCACTATGATGAAACTGGCTCTCATGAGGACCACCACAGGAAAGGAAGAACCAGAGTTACCTCTGCTGCAGAGGATAAGTTCATTAGAGTTAACAGCCTCAGAAATTGCAGCCCAAATAAATGCTTCACAGAGTTCTGGTAACAGACACTTCTCAACATCAACTGTTCAGAGGAGACCAGGTGAATCAGGCCTTCAAGGTCAAATTGCTGCAAAGAAACCACTACTGAAGGACACCAATAAGAAGAAGAGACTTGCTTGGGCCAAGAAGCCTGAGCAATGGACAATAGACCGGTGGAAATATGTATTTTGGTCTGATGAGTCCAAATTTGAGATTTTTGGTTCTAACCGTCGTGTCTTTGTGAGATGCAGAGTAGGTGAACGGATGATCTCCGCGTGTGTGGTTCCCACCGTGAAACATGGTGGAGGAGGTGTGATAGTGTGGGGTACTTTGCTGGTGACACTGTCAGTGATTTATTTCAGAATTCAAGGTAAACTTAACCAGCCTGGCTACCACAGCATTCTGCAGCGATAAGCCTTCCCATCTGGTTTGCGCTTAGTGGGACTATCATTGTTTTTCAACAGGACAATGACCCAAAACACACCTCCATGCTGTGTAAGGGCTATTTGACCAAGAAGGAGAGTGATGGAGTGCTGCATCAGATGACATGGCCTCCACAATCCCCCGACCTCAACCCAATTGAGATGTTTGGGGATGAGTTGGACCGCAGAGTGAAGAAACAGCAGCCAACAAGTGCTCAGCATATGTAGGAACTCCTTCAAGACTGTTGGAAAAGCATTCCAGGTGAAGCTGGTTGACAGAATGCCAAGAGTGTGCAAAGCTGTCATCAAGGCAAAGGGTGGCTACTTTGAAGAATCTAAAATATTAAATATATTTTGATTTGTATAACACTTTTCTGGTTACTACATGATTCCATGTGTGTTATTTTATAGTTTTGATGTCTTCACTATAATTCTACAATGTAGAAAATAGTACATAAAAAAAACATTGAATGAGTAGGTGTGTCCAAACTTTTGACTGGTACTGTATATGCTGCCAAAGTTATGTGGCAGCTCAATTTCATCCTTACACCTAAAAAAATTCTGCTGCTTTAAAAAAATATCCATTGAGATTGAGTTATGAAAAATCTTTATGACTGCTGGCGTAGCTCTGGCAAAAAATCTTGTAAAGTTGTCACCTCTATAATCCATCTTCTGTATGTGTGGGAAGACAGAGAAAATAATGACGAGTTATGTCAGAAAGACAGGTCAAAGGAATCAACGTCAGAATGCTGATTAAAGTTCTCATGAACATGTCACATGGACAAAAGTGTCAGAATGTAATATGCAGCCAAAGTATACCCATATGTATAGGCCCTCATTAAAAAGTTGAGTAATTCTTATGTTAATGTTAGTGTTTCATGCATGGGGTTGAGTGGCTCTTGTAAAAAAAAAATGTAATGCTCAAAACTATTATTAAGCAATAATACAATTTCCCCTAGTGTCTTTACTAGACAGATACAATAACAAATTAATGTAAAGTGTTAGATTTGTTGTTAATATCCACCAACTCTGTGGTTTGGTGAACCATGCTTATGTGATGGGTAACTTTCCTGATAACTGAAGACCTAATGTGTAGGCTTTAGCTCCGAGGGCTAGCTCATAGAGCGCAGGAGACCCAGTTTTCAAACCACCAGCTCATATCAGGTATACCTAAAAATAAAATACTTGTATTTGAGGTGCGTATCAAAGAAACAAAAGTATATTTTATATGATTGAGCTTCAAGCCATTTTCTTTTCTATTTCAGGTAAAACTGCCATACAATCTAACCAGCTGCTGTCCAATCTAACCAACTAATGTGTTTGCATAGTATAGCATACAACTGTGTGTCTGTCCTCATTATAAAGTATAATTATAGCAGTAGAGGAGATTTTTGTAACCCTCTGACCAGTCTTCATTTGCCTTCAGTCTTAGAATTCTTCTCTTTGTATTCTGCTCTTCATCATTCTCTACAATTCTGCAGTTCCAACAATGTCAATCAATCCCATTTGGCTGAGCTGGAGGACTGACAGCACCAGAACCAGGGTGCTAGGTTCATAGGTGTGGTAGGTAGCCTAGTGGTTAGAATGTTGGACTAGTAACTGAGAGTTTGAAAGATCAAATCCCTGAGCTGACAAAGTAAAAATCTGTTGTTCTGCTCCTGAACAAGGCAGTTAACCCACTGTTTGTAGGCGGTCATTGAAAATAAGAATTTGTTCTTAACTGACTTGCTTAGTTTACTTTCTTTTTTTTTAAGAGCAGGGAGTGGAAACTGTCGCTCGGTGTCGATGGAGTGGTTTGGTGCTTTGGTGAAATTGAGATGTGGTGATGGATTCTGGGAAACACGAGCAAAGTGCTGTGACCTCTCCAGACCTTGCTGTCACCAAACAAATTAGGCAACACGTTTCAATCGTAGAGGATGTGAAAGGTTTCCTCTTGACCTTAAACTCACTGTTCTGCCCACCGACTGATTTCCATTGCACTTTTGTGGTTTGCTTACAGCATCAGTCCAGGGTAGGAAACCAGTTGAAAAGGTAGTTGTAGTTGAGATGCACTTGTTTGTTTTGGGCCCAGTTACACCTTGTGATAAACTGTGACTCTGGGGAATTGCAAATTGCACATGACATGGCTAAACCTCACACTGACCCTAATCTAAACTGTAACCGTAACTGCTGCGGGGTGAGCTTGCAATGTGCAGGGGTAAAAATGTACACCCTACACGTTTTCTATTGCTCTGTCTCCCTGCACCTCAGGCAAAGTTCAGACAGCATTCTCCTCCTGTGTAATAACATGTACCTCACCTTGGTCGTTGGCAAAATCACTATACCGGAAAATGGCCCTAGCCCTCACCCTCCGATCCAACAGGTCCCAGATATTCTCAATGGGATTGAGATCCGGGCTCTTCGGCAGTCCATGGCAGAACACTCACATTCCTGTCTTGCAGGAAATCATGCACAGAACGAGCAGTATGGCTGGTGGCATTGTCATTCTGGAGGGTCATGTCGGGATGAGCCTGCAGGAAGGGTACCACATGAGGGAGGAGAATGTCTTCCTTGTAACACACAGCGTTGAGATTGCCTGCAATGACAACAAGCTCAGTCCGATGATGCTGTGACACATCGCCCCAGACCATGACGGACCCTCCAACTCCAAATCGATCCCGCTCCAGAGTACAGGCCTCGGTGTAACGCTCATTCCTTCGACAATAAACACAAATTGGACCATCACCTCTGGTGAGACAAAACCGCGACTCGTCAGTGAAGAGCACTGTTTGCCAGTCCCGTCTGGTTCAGCGACAGTGGGTTTGTGCCCATAGGCGACGCTGTTGCCGGTGATGTCTGGTGAGGATCTGCCTTACAACAGGCCTACAAGCCCTCAGTCCAGCCTCGCTCAGCCTATTGTGGACAGTCTGAGCACTGATGGAGGGATTGTGCCTTCCTGGTGTAACTCAGGCAGTTGTTTTTGCCATCCTGTACCTGTCCCACAGGTGTGATGTTCGGATGTACCGATCCTGTGCAGGTGTTGTTACACGTGGTCTGCCACCGCGAGGACGATCAGCTGTCCGTCCTGTCTCCCTGTAGCGCTGTCTTAGGCGTCTCACAATACGGACATTGCAATTTATTGCCCTGGCCACATCTGCAGTCCTCATGCCACCTTGCAGAATGCCTAAGGCACGTTCACACAGATGAGCAGGGACCCTGGGCATCTTTCTTTTGGTGCTTTTCAGAGTCAGTAGAAAGGCCTCTTTAGTGTTTTCATAACTGTGACCTTAATTGCCTACCATCTGTAAGCTGTTACTGTCTTAACGACCGTTCCACAGGCGCATGTTCATTAATTGTTTATGGTTCATTGAACAAGCATGGGAAACAGTGTTAAAACCCTTTACAATGAAGATCTGTGAAGTTATTTGGATTTTACACATTATCTTTGAAAGACAGGGTCCTGAAATCAGTTATGGATCCAACAGGAGCCATTTGTCCTATTGCTTTTGCAAAATTAATGGAAATTGGGAATCTCCTGTAGGAAGTGGCCTGGGCCATAGCTCTGTAGCGGTGGTGAGTTAGTGGAAAGGGGCTGGTGTCACTGGGTGAAAAGGGTCAATATCAGGGGATATCTTTATCTATATATTTCCGGATATTTAACTTTTTATTAGATATAAGGAATAGATATGCTCCAGATACGCATGTCCTTAATTTCACATATGGAGCTAGGATATTTTCCATAATGGGACAGTTTCTACATGCATCCAATCTGGACCTCAGAAATCCCCCTGCTACCGTAGGAGTCCAGGGTGAGCACTGGAACACTTGTATATTGGTGGATGTTTAATAATTCAACTTTTGGATTTTGAATTTGGCGCCTTGCATTTCACCTGGTAGTTCCATACTCATCAAAAGCTCTGTTTCTTGGCAATATCACAGCGTTGTCAGATTTCAAAGGCTTTACGGCTAAAGCAGCACATTTGATTGTTTGAGGGTAGCACCTCACATATTTTTCCCATAGCCATGAATCGATTAGCCATCATGGCACACACATAACACATTTCACAACAAAAACAAATCAATTACCTGTTGAAGAACTTCTGCTGAGGTCATCCTAAGTGTCCAACGAAGACAATCCATGGTTCTTTTGTTAGAAAAAGTAATGTATTTTATCCATAAATCTCCATTTGGTTTGCGCGTTATAATCAGAAACGACAGCTTCCACTCCTCCATTGAAACGTGACGCAAACTCGTTCATCTTATACCTATAAACTTGTCCAAGAACAATCAAACATAGTTTTAAATGTATCCTTAGGAACACTTTTACGTATATTTACTATTATAAATCAACCGGAATATAAACTGATCGATAAAGACGGTAAAAAAGACACTGCGCGCCTTGTCGGGAACGCGCACTGGGTACTGTTGACATAAAGTACACTTCCTGGTTTTCTCTTCTTCTCTGGTCTAATTCATCCAAATTGAACATTTACACTGTCTCGAGACTGTTGACATCTAAAGGAAGCGATGGGTACTGCATTCATATGCCCTTATATGGTCATTTTCATGAGGGAGGGGTTCCAAATGAGCAATGTGTCAAAATCACTTTTTCCAGGACAGAAATTCCTCGGGGTTTCGCCTGCCATACTTTTTGAAAATTCAGAGTGTTCCCTATCCAATGGTACTAAATATGTGCATATCCTATTTTCTGGGCCTGAATGGGAGGCATTTTACTTTGTGCAAGCCAGGCTCTCCAAAACCGACCCCTCAGCTGCCACTCCCTAACAAGTTAAACTAATATCACACAAATTATTGTATTTTTCTTGTCTATATTGAATACATAATTTATACATTCACAGCCAAATGGAGTCAGAAGTCAACTAATCTGGAGTCCAATCAATGAGACGAGATTGGAGATTTTGGTTAGAGCTGCCCTGCCCATAAAAACCACTCGCAAAATGTGAGTTTGCTATTCACAAGAGGCATTGCCTGATGTGAACCGTACCTTGAATAAAAGAGATGTCAGAAGACCTACGATTAAGAATTGTTGACTTGCATAAAGCTGGAAAGGGTTACAAAAGTATCTCTAAAAGTCAGTCCACGGTAAGACAAATTGACTATAAATTGAGAAATTTCAGCACTGTTGCTACTCTCCCTAGCAGTGGCCGTCTTGCAATGATGACTGCAAGAGCACAGCGCAGAATGCTCATTCAGGTTAAGAAGAATCCTAGAGTGTCAGCTAAAGACTTACAGAAATCTCTGGAAGATCTCTATTGACAAGTCTACAATAGGTAAAACACTAAACAAGAATGGTGTTCATGGGAGGACACCATGGAAGAAGCCACTGCTGTCCAAAAAAAACATTGCTTCACATCTGAAGTTCTCAAAATAGCACCTGGATGTTCCACAGCGCTACAGGCAAAATATTCTGTGGACAGATGAAACTAAAGTTGTGTTGTTTGGAAGGAACACACAACGCATGTGTAGAGAAAAAAAGGCACAGCACAGCAACATCAAAACCTCATCCCAACTGTAAACTATGGTGGAGGGAGCATCATGGTTTGGGGCTGCTTTGCTGCCTCAGGGCCTGGACAGCTTGCTATCATCGACGGAAAAAATAATTCCCAAGTTTATCAAAACATTTTGCAGGAGAATGTAAGGCTATCTGGCCACCAATTGAAGCTCAACAGAAGTTAAGTGATGCAACAGGACAACAACCCAAAAGACAGAAGTAAATCAACAACAGAATGGCTTCAACAGAAGAAAATACGCCTTCTGGAGTGGCCCAGTCGCTCCTCAACTCAACCCGATTGAGATGCTGTGGCATGACCTCAACAGAGGGGTTCACACCAGACATCCCAAGAATATTGCTGAACTGAAACAGTTTTGTAAAGAGGAATGGTCCAAAATTCCTCCTGACCGTTGTTCAGGTCTGATCCGCAACTACAGAAAACGTTTGGTTGAGGTTATTGCTGCCAAAAGAGGGTGAACCAGTTATTAAATCCAAGGGTTCGCATAGTTTTTCCAACCTGCACTGTGAATGTTTCCAAGGAGTGTTCAATAAAGACATGAAAAATGATAATTGTTTGTGTGTTATTAGTTTAAGCAGACTGTGTTTGTCTATTGTTGTGACTTAGATGAAAATCAGATAACATTTTATGACAAATTTTTGCAGAAATCCAGGTAATTCTAAAGGGTTCACATACTTTTTCTTCCCACTGCATGACTTAATTTCGAATGTATACACCATTATACAATATTTTCCATCAAATGTACATTCCTTTGATCCGTTTTGATGCGATTTTCATAGAATTTCACAGTTTTCTTAGCACTTGTTTTTGCTACAATCCTAGCAAACAGAATCTGAGAACGTTCTAAAAACTGTTCCCAAGGCAACGTCCTCTGGGGGACCTTTGTCTAGTTTCCTGTACGTACCCAGGATGTCACTGAGGACCATATCCTCAGGATATTTTTAGGACATTCTCAGGACGTTCATTTTACTAGTTTCTGCGTGACGTCCCAAGAGAATGTTATTTTTGGGACCTTTGTGTAGTTCACTGTAAGGAACTGTAAGGAACCAGGATGTCACTGAGGACCATGTCAGGACCTTTTCTAGGACATTCTTAGGATGTTCTGAGAACGTTCTAATAACGTTACAAGATGTTCTCAAGGGAACGTTCCCTGGGTGACCTTTGTTTAGTTCCCTGTATGTTCCCAAGACTTCAATTAGGACCATGTCAGGACCTTTTAATGACGTTCTCAGGACTTTCATTGTACTAGTCCTTATGACGTCGCTTGATGGTGCCAAGAGAACGTTCTATGGGGGACCTTTCTTTTGTCCCGGGGATATTTTAAAGAAGGTCCCTGTAATGAACCATTTCTTTGCAACCATCAGGTGACATCCCCAGGACAAACCGGAAACGAGACAAAACCTCCAGGGGACATGACACAACGTCCCAAAAACATTAATGGGACTTCAGGGGACCATGACACAACATCCCAAGGAAGTCCTAAAAATGTCCTTGGGGGTGGCCCCGGGACAAACCGAGAACTAGACAAGACATCCAGGGGACCAGGACAACGTCCCAAGAACATCCTAAAAAAATTCTTGAGGACTTCCCCCAGGACCAACCGGGAACTGGATAAAACCTCCACGGGACCATGACTCAACGTCCTGGTGGCTTTAGGCGACCATTTCGCTTAAAGTCCTGGGACGTCCTAGAGACTGATTATTGTTTGCAGGGATTTACGCACTTACGCAAAATGTTCCGTTTTTTTTCTACAAACTTAATTTTTTTAAACTTTCATAATCAGAGGCCTGTTACAAGTACACTATGTTTGAAGGTTGATAACATTTTCCCCCCATTTTGATCTATGCTTGGGTCTCACAGGGATAATCATCCACTTCATCACATATGCGTTATTTGAATCGAGCATCAAGGACCAGCAGTGACAATTTTTTTCCTTAACAAGAAAGGGGGGCTCGAACCCACGGTTACTGTCAGGGGTATAAGATAAAGAATATAAGCATCCTGAGCTTTGATCAACGCTGGAAGCAATATTTTGATTTTCTTTTTCAGGATAGGATAGGATGAACTTGAGTGTCCTAAGGGGTACATTGTCTTAGACACAGTACTGCTGTATACAAAATAGACACTGAACATTACACACTCAACATAATACATACATTGCACGTTACCCTTATCATACACTTCTCATATATAATACATTGCATATTCCCTTATTATGTCAGTGTACTAGACATTAAGAATACCTGCTTGTTCCATTGCATAGACTGATCAGGTGAATCCAGGTGAAATATATTATTCCTCATTGATGTCACTTGTTAATTAAATTCACTTTAATCGGTGTAGATGAAGGGGAGGAGACAGGTTAATTAAATAATGATTTTTAAGCCTTGAGACAATGAAGACATGATTGTGCCATTCAGAGGGTGAATGGGGAAGACAAAAGATTGAAGTTCCTTTGAGTGGGGTATAGTAGTAGGTGCCAGGAGCACTGGTTTGTTTTAAGAACTGCAATGCTCCTGGGTTTTTCACGCTCAACAGTTTCCTGTGTGCAGCAAGATTGGTCCACCACCCAAAGGACATCCAGCCAACTTGACACAACTGTGGGAAGCATTGGAGTCAGCATGGGCCAGCATCCCTGTGGAACGCTTTTGACACCTTGTAGAGTCCACGCCCCAAAAAATGTAGGCTGTTCTGAGGGCAAAAGGTGGGGTGCAACTCAATATTAGGAAGGTGTTCCTAATGTTTGGTATACTCAGTGTATACAGAAAGCATTCATACCCCTTGACTTATTCCACATTTTGTTGTGTTAAAGCCTGAATTCAAAATGTATAAAAAAAAATATTATCAAACCCATTTACACACTTTATTTTACTAGGCAAGTCAGTTAAGAACAAATTCTTATTTTAAATGACAGCATAGAACGACAGATTTTTACCTAGTCAGCTCAGGGAGTCGACCTTGCAACCTTACGGTTACAAGTCCAACACTCTAACCACTACGCTACCTGCCACTCCACAATACCCCAAAATGACAAAGTGAAAACATGTTTTTAGATTTTTTTTGCAAAAGTACTGAAAATGAAATACAAAAATTTCTAATTTACATAAGTATTCACACCCATGAGTCAATACTTTGTAGGAGCACCTTTGGCAGCGATTACAGATGTGAGTCTTTCTGGGTAAGACTCTAAGAGCTTTCCACACCTGGATTGTGCAACATTATTATTTTCAAAATTCTTAAAACACTGTCAAATTGGTTGTTGATCATTGCTAGACAACAATTTTCAAGACTATATTTTCAAGTAGATTTAAGTCAAAACTGTAACTCGGCCACACAGGAAGATTCACTGTCTTCTTGGTAAGCAACTCCAGAGTATATTTGGACTTGTATTTTTGGTTATTATCCTGCTGCAAGGTGAATTAATCTCCCGGTGTCTGGTGGAAAGTAGACTGAACTAGTTTTTCCACTAGGATTTTGCCTGTGCTTAGCTCAGTTTCTGAGTCCTTAATGATTACAAGCATACCCATAACATGATGCAGCATCACTATGCTTGAAAATGTGGAGGGTGGTACACAGTAATGTGTTGTATTGGATTTGCCCCAAACATAAAACTTTGTATTCAGGACAAAAGGTTAATTGCTTTGCCACATTTTTGCAGTATTAGCCTTAGTGCCTTGTTGCAAACAGGATGCATCTTCTTGGAGTATTTTTATTCTGTACAGGCTTCCATCTTTTCGCTCAAACAGGTTAGTATTGTGGAGTAACTACAATGTTGTTGATCCACCCTCCATTATCTCCTATCACAGCAAAAAAAAAAAAACTTTAACTATGCAAGTCAGTTAAGAACAAATTCTTATTTACAATGATGGCCTAGGAACAGTGGATTAACTGCCTTGTTCTGGGGCAGAATGACAGAAGTTTACCTTGTCAGCTCAGTGATTTGATCTAGCAACCTTTCGGTTACTTGCCCAAAGCTCTAACCACTAGGGTACCTGCCTCCCCGCTAGCTGCTGTACCTATTAAACTCTAACTGTTTTAAAGTCACCATTGGCCTCATGGTAAAATCCCTGAGTTGTTTCCTTCCTCTCCGGCAACTGAGTTAGGAAGGACAACTGTATCTTTGTAGTGACTGGGTATATAGATACACCATCCAAAGTGTTACAAATAACTCTTTTATAAAATGCCATTGGTTGGTGGATATAAAGTCTTGTTTAGCTGAGGCGTAATTTGTCAGGAAATAATCAAGTCCAGCTGGTGTGGTTCGCATAAGGTTAAGTGTGCCAGGTTATCTGATGGGAACAGCTAAATGTAACGTTCTATCACGTGCAATTATATCTATGATTTTAATTGGCTGATGTGGATTTTGAGACAGAGAAAAAGTTTAACTTTAAACCTTTTCTAATGTTTGCAAGTATAGACCCTTTGTCTTCTGTGAAGGTATAGTTGATTGGGGTAACACATAATGAAAATGGATATGCAAATGACTGTAAAACAGTGTATAAATCACAATGTTAAATATTAGTTTTCTTCTTTCCCTTGGAACACAAACTTCCCAGTGAAGGAGAAAAATATCTCACCTATTATTCCTGTCTATACTTAGAAATGCAGGGACAGCCAGAACTTTCATCACAATATGTTCTAGCTGTTCTTTTAGAACCAAGAGGCCAGGATTCAAACCGCAATGTTCCGACATCACATTGCATTTTACTCAAGATCATTCTCGTTTGAGCCTGCGGGTTTACCACAAATGTGATTTCTGCAAACATCAGTGAAATTGCCTTTATTAAAAGTCAACTGTGGTCTTTCGACGCATTGTAATCTTGTTTTCATCCTGACCTGAGTCTGCCTGGATAGAGTGTATCCTACTATGCTCATGAATAATGAATAAGATGGGACTTTGGAATGGCTTGTATTTTGATTCTAAGTAGACAGGATCACTCATATACCTGTGTACTGGACCCAAGTGAGAAAACAGAGAAAGGGCTAAAAGATGACTCACACTCCAGTGCAGCGACATCCCCGCTAAGCTTGGTTCAGGGCTAAAAGATGACTCCTACTTCAGTGCAGTGGCATCCCCGCTAAGCTTGCTAAAGGATGCATAGTGAACAGTGACTAAGAAAAACAACCTGTGGCATAAGAGATCATGTGTGAGTGGTGTAACATTAAAGTTGTTGTAGACTCCTACTGTTATATAGTGTGAAATTTTCTTATAAATGATATGTGAAGCATTATGTAGGCCTTATAAAGCTCTTTCAAATTTTAGCTCTTTCAAATTTTAGTTTTTGCCCAATGATAGCTTTGAAAGATTAATATGGGCCAGGAGACCACCCTAAAGAGAACCCTCCTTGTTGCTTACATTAGATACAAACTCTACCTTGTGTTCTTGACAGGGTTGGGTAAGTTACTTTTTGAATGTAATCCGTTACAGTTACTAGTTACCTGTCCAAAATTGTAATCAGTAACGTAACTTTTGGATTACTCAAACTCAGTAACATAATCTGATTACTTTTAGATTACTTTCCCCTTAGAAGTTATTAAAAGAAGACAAAAATGTATGTTACCAATTTAACGACATCTATTTCAGGATAAATCATTGTTAAAGTTTACACAGCTGGCCATATATGGATGTTAAATTTTACTTCATTGGTTGGTCATGTAGGCTTCTAACCCATCGCTTTCTACTACCTATAATAATAAGTTTAAAGTATATATTTACATTAAAAACCAAAGTCTATCACAATTCCAGTCATTCCAATACATTTTATACCCCTTGATTTTCAAGAATAGGACTTGTATGGAAATATAGATTAGACAAATTGTTTTACCTGAGCATAACCCCAAAACGAAATACTTATTAGCCAGCCTTACTCTGTTTATGATTTTGATTTCATGGAGGACTGAATGGGCTCATTGATTTGAGTTGAAAAATTTATTCTGCGCTCATGGAATGGCATGCTTTGAGCACTACTCAAAAGTGCTATTTACATATGCTGAATTTGCTTTAGGCCTATTGTTTACCTTTTTCTTTGTGACACTTTTATATCTGAAAGTGGGGCTATTGTTTAAAACTACTCAGGGAGTGCCGGGGCGCTAGCGCCCCACTCCCGACACTACCAGGTGAAATGCAAGACAAAATTCCAAAATTGAATTATTAAAAATGCACCAATATACAAGTGTTTCATACTCATCAAAAGCTCTGCTTCTTGGCAATATCACAGCGTTGTCTCATCAAAAAGGCTTTACGGCGAAAGCACTACATTTGATTGTTTGAGGGTAGCACCTCACACATTTTCCATAACCATGAAATCTTTAGCCAGCGCGGTCGATAGAAAATGCATTTCACAGGGAAAACCTGTGCCTTACCATTTGTAGAACTTCTGCAGAGGGCTTCCTAAGTGTCCAACGAAGACAATCCATGGATATTTGGTTAGAAAAAGTAATTTATTATATCCTTAAATCTCCGTTTGGTTGGCACCTTGTGTTCAGAAAATCCAATGTGATGAGAACGCGTTCAACTATACCTATAAACTTTCCCTCAACAAAACAAAAAACAATTAAAATGCTTCCTTAGCTTATCTTTTATGAATAAAAGTGATAATCTTTCACTTGGATGGTCACCTAAACGTTATATAAGTCAAATAAAGTGGACCGCTCAGCCAAACGTGCGCCCAAAAACGTGCAACTGAAAAATAGCTCCCCCGACTAAAACTTCTCCCAATAGAACACATTGGTTCCGATTTCCATTAAACTTTACCTATACACTGCTGACATCCAGTGGAAGCAATAGGTACTACATTCAGTGTCCTGGTATAAAGACTTTTCTTAAGGCACTGTCTCAAAGTGAGCTATAAGCCACAAGGAATGAGATTTCCGGATGGAATTTTCTCTGTTTTTTCCCTGCCAAATGACTTCTGTTACACTCACAGACAAAATGATAACACTTTTGGAAACCTCAGAGTTTTTCCTATCCAATAGTACTAATTATGTGCATATCCTATTTTCTGAGCCTGAGTGGCAAGCATTTTACTTTGGGCACGCCAGACTCTCCAAAACTGACCCCTCAGCTTCCACTCCCTAACAAGTTTTAAACCATGTTATGAGGCTATACAGGGTTTGTTTACATTTACAATGTTTTCAAATATTGGAGAAAAAGTCAGAAGTCCGAAAATGGATGTAGCAACTACAGTCTATTAAAAGTGTGTGAGTTTGAGCATGTGTCCATCAGGCCTATGGATTTCTTTTTAAATATATAAGCATGTATTAGACTGAGCAATAAAAGCCCCACTTTCATTCCATAGGCTGGGATCCGCAGTATGCAGCTGTTGCAAGAGCGCATTTTTCACTGGCTGTCCACTGGTTTCCAAAACAATGATTGATAGGCAGCTTAAACTTCTTGAATTCAACCATTATTGGGTTCAAATACACATTAAGATTTGTGAACAGCCATCCACAACAACCACAATCCGTAAGGCGCAAATATCTAAATGAGAGAGCAGCAGTGTGATTTACATCAATGCGCTATGTAGATATCAATAATAAGTGACATCCGTATCGCCGTAGACTACACCACTGCTGCCATCCTTACCTCCAAGCGTTCATTCAAGTTTGATAATCTTTGGATACCGACAGCAGTTGCACCATTGGAAGACATAGCTTGGACTGTAGCCTACAAAAGCCTATTCTTGCTTTTTTACCGCGATCCATCAAACACATTTGGTGTGCAGTGGCGATTTTAGCATGTAAATCTGGGTTGAAAAAAATAAAATGTGAGATGCATGCCAGAAAAGCCACAGCACAGCACAACACAACACTAACAAAACATTAATTGCACTATAACAGTGACAAACAGTGCCCACAAACTGATAGGGCCTACATAAAACTGTCCCAAAAGCAGAGTTCCAACAGCAGTCCCAACACCTTACCACTGCTACACCTGGCTATCAGCGGAGCCTTGTCTGGCAGCAAAACAGTTCTTTCAGCCTCATTTTTAAAACATATCTGATATGGCTGACTTGCTTCAACAAGTGTGGTTTCTACTGACATTTGAGTTTTACAAACTATGGCATAAGGGGATGACAAGTGAATAAGAGGCAATCCGTCATTTTGACTAAGACATTAATGAGCGAGCTAGGACAAACGTAGTAAATATAATTATTACAGCGACAGAATTCAGAACATCAAATCAAACAAAATACAATTTTATTTGTCACATACACATGGTTAGCAGATGTTAATGCGAGTGTAGTGAAATGCTTGTGCTTCTAGTTCCGACCATGCAGTAGTATCTAACAAGTAATCTAACAAATTCCCAACAACTACCTTATACACACAAGAGTAAAGGAATGAATACGAGTATGTACATATAAATATATGGATGAGCGATGGCTGACCAGCGTAGGCAAGATGCAGTAGATGGTATGGAGTACAGTATATACATATGAGATGAGTAATGTAGGATATGTAAACATTATATAAATGGCATCTTTTAAAGTGGCTAGTGATACATTTATTTCATCAAATTATAATTATTAAAGAGGCTAGAGATTTGAGTCGATGGCCGAACGGCATAGGCAAGATTCAGTAGATGGTTTAGAGTACAGTGTATACATTTGATATGAGTAATGTCGAATATGTAAACATTATATACAAAATTGTTTAAAGTGGCTAGTGATACATTTGTTACATCCAATTCCTATTATTTAAAGAGGCTAGAGATTTAAGTCAGTATGTTGGCAGCGGCCACTCAATGTCAGTGATGGCTGTTTAACAGTCTGATGGCCTTGAGATAGAAGCTGGTTTTCAGTCTCTCGGTCCCAGCTTTGATGGACCTGTATTGACCTCGCCTTCTGGATGATAGCGGGGTGAACAGGCAGTGGCTCGGGTGGTTGTTGTCCTTGATGATCTTTTTGGCCTTCCTGTGACATCGGTTGGTGTAGGTGTCCTGGAGGGCAGGTAGTTTACCCCCGGTGATGCGTTGTGCAGTCCTCACTACCCTCTGGAGAGCCTTACGGTTGTGGGCGGAGCAGTTGCCGTACTAGGCGGTGATACAGCCCGACAGGGTGCTCTCGATTGTGCATCTGTAGAAGTTTGTGAGTGTTTTTGGTGACGAGCCGAATTTCTTCAGCCTCCTGAGGTTGAAGAGGCGCCACGCTGTCTGTGTGGGTGGACCATTTCAGTTTGTCCGTGATGTGTACGCCGAGGAACTTAAAACATTCCACCTTCTCCACCACTGTCCCGTCGATGTGGATAGGGGGGTGCTCCCTCTCCTGTTTCCGATCATCTCCTTTGTTTTGTTGACGTTGATTGAGAGGTTATTTTCCTGACACCACACTCCGAGGGCCCTCACCTCCTCCCTGTAGGCCGTCTCGTCGTTGTTGGTAATCAAGCCTACCACTGTAGTGTCGTCAGCAAACTTGATGATTGAGTTGGATGCGTGCTTGGCCACGCAGTCATGGGTAAACAGGGAGTACAGGAGAGGGCTGAGAACGAACCCTTGTGGGGCCCCAGTGTTGAGGATCAGCGGGGTGGAGATGTTGTTTCCTACCCTCACCACCTGGGGCCGGCCCGTCAGGAAGTCCAGGACCCAGTTGCACAGGGCTGGGTCGAGACCTAGGGTCTCGAGCTTAATGATGAGCTTGGAGGGTATTATGGTGTTAAATGCTGAGCTGTAGTCGATGAACAGCATTCTTACATGGGTATTTCTCTTGTCCAGATGGGTTAGGGCAGTATGCAGTGTGATTGTGATGGCGATTGCGTCGTCTGTGGACCTATTGGCACGGTAAGCAAATTGGAGTGGGTCCAGGGTGTCTGGCAGGATGGAGGTGATATGACCCTTGACTAGTCTCTCAAAGCACTTCATGATGACGAAAGTGAGTGCTACGGGGCGATAGTCATTTAGCTCAGTTACCTTAGCTTTCTTGGGAACAGGAACAATAGTGGCCCTCTTGAAGCATGTGCGAACAGCAAACTGGGATAGGGACTGATTGAATATGTCCGTAAACACACCAGCCATCTGGTCTGCACATGCTCTGAGAACACGGCCAGGGATGCCATCTGGGCCAGCAGCCTTGCGAGGGTTAACACATTTAAATGTTTTACTCACGTTGGCTAGGGGGAAGGTGAGCCCACAGGTTTTGGTAGCGGGCCGTGTCGGTGGCACTGTATTGTCCTCAAAGCGAGCAAAGAAGTTGTTTAGTTTGTCTGGGAGCAGGACGTCGTGGTCCGCGATGGGGCTGGTTTTCTTTTTGTAGTCCGTGATTGACTGTAGACCCTGCCACATTCCTCTCGTGTCTGAGCCGTATAATTGTGACTCTACTTTGTCTCTATATTGATGCTTAGCTTGTTTGATTGCTTTGCGGAGGGAATAGCTACACTGTTTGTATTCAGTCATGTTTCCGGTCGCCTTACCCTCGTTTAAAGCAGTGGTTTGCGCTTTCAGTTTTGCGCGCGAATGCTGCCATCAATCCACGGTTTCCGGTTGGGAAAGGTTTTAATAGTTGCTATGGGTACAACATCACCAATGCACTTGCTAATAAACTCGCTCACCCGAATTAGTGTATACATAAATGTTGTTGTCCGATGCTATCCGGAACATATCCCAGTCCACGTGTTCGGAAGCAATCTTGCAGCGTGGAATCAGATTGGTCGGACCAGCGTTGAACAGACCTGAGCACGGGCGTTTCCTGTTTTAGTTTCTGTCTGTAGGCTGGGAGCAACAAAATGGAGTCATGGTCAGACTTGCCGAAAGGAGGGCGGAGAATAGCCTTGTATGCATCACGGAAGTTAGAATAACAATGATCAAGGATTTTACCAGCCCGGGTGGCACATTCGATATGCTGATAAAATTTAGGGAGCCTTGTTTTCAAATTAGCCTTATTAAAATCCCCAGCCACAATAAATGCAGCCTCAGGATATGTGGTTTCCAGTTTACATAGAGTCCAATGGATTTCTTTCAGTGCCGTCGATGTGTCAGCTTGAGGGGGGATATACATGGATGTGATTATAATCGAGGAGAATTATCTTGGTAGATAATGCGGTCGGCATTTGATTGTAAGGAATTCTATGTCAGGTGAGCAAAAGGACTTGAGTTCCTCTATGTTGTTATGATTACACCACGTCTCGTTAATCATAAGACACACACCCCCACCCTTCTTCTTACCAGATAGATGTTTGTTTCTGTCGGCGCGATGCGTGGAGAAATCATGTGGCTGTATCGACTCAGATAACGTGTCCTGAGTGAGCCATGTTTCCGTGAAGCAAAGAACATTGCAGTTGCCGATGTCTCTCTGGAAGGCAACTCTTGCTCGTATTTCATCCACCTTGTTGTCCAGAGACTGGACATTGGCAAGTAAAATAATCGAGAGAGGTGCATGATGTGCCCGTCTACGTAGCCTGACCAAAAGACCGCCGCGTTTCCCGCCATTGTTTTGAGTCGCCGGCTGGGATCCAGTCTATTGGCCTGGTTGGTGGACCAAACAGAGGATCCGCTTCGGGAAAGTTGTATTCCTGGTCGTAATGTTGGTAAGTTGACGTTACTCTTATATCCAATAGTTCCTCCCGGTTGTATGTAATAAAACTTTGTATTTCCCGGGGTAACAATGTAAGAAGTAATACATAAAAAAAAACAAAATACTGCATAGTTTCCTGAGAACGTGAAGCGATGCGGCCATCTCTGTTGGCGCCGGAAGTGACAACTGGGAACATGGGCCGTTCTTACAGTGTTCTCCCTGTACACCAAGTCAGAACCGTAGGATAAATAAAGGGCAAATATAGGCAGACAATGAAAGCTCTTACAATATTCAATGATTACATTTCTCAAAAATAGGTTATAGGCTACATGTGCACCACCAAGTCAGAACAGAAGGCGAAATTAAGAGGTGAAAATATACAAAATTATTAGGGTGAGGCACATGGGTTATTAGCAGCTTACTACACAACATATACTTAGTATTACTTTCTTAGCTACAGTATATATATATCTCCCTGGCATAATTTATGCAGCAGCATACAATACATTTTTGGGCTCACCATGTTGTGCTGTGCTCACTTGAACAGGAAGGTCCTTCGTGGGCAAATGTTTGTCCTTCGTGGGCAAGTTTTTGTCATCAAACTTTGCCGTCAAAGTCTGGCATTCTCTGGATTTATGGTGTTTTCAAGACAACTGGGAAAAAGAAAAATATGCTTGAATAATGATGACGTCAGTGATCTTCAGGTCGTAGCTCTAGAAAGAGGCCTGAGTTCCCAATTTACAAATCCGAGTTTGATGAAAGTTCAAAACCTATTTTCCCAGTCGGAACTCGTTTCTCCCAAGTTCCCAGTTGTCTTGAACTCATTAAAGTCAGATTTTGCAGTTCTGAGTTAACAGTTGTTTTGAACGCCGCACAAATCATGCTTCATTGAAAGCATGGCCAATGTTGAATGTTTAGCATTTTAAACTTGGAAAATAGACCCTTAATCTTAGACTCTGGACCACACAGCCACTCCACTGAATAGCAGGCTAAGGAATGCTTTGCAATGCTTGCAGTTAGCTACTAATTCCTTCCAAACCATTCGTTGTTGAATTTGAGATTTCCGACTTGTTGTGTAATGTTTATGTCCAATGGCCGATGAGCACCGATATAATTTCTCCTCATTACATGAGCTCCTGAGTGGCGCAGCAGTCTAAGGCACTACTTCTCAGTGCAAGAAGTGTCAATGCAGTCTGTTGTTTGAATCCAGGGTGCATCACATCCGGCTGTGATTAGGAGTCCCATAGGGCGGCACACTATTGGCCCAGCATCATCCGGATTTGGCTGGGGTAGGCCGTTATTGTAAATAACAATTTGTTCTTAACTGGCTTGCCTAGTCAAATAAAGGCAAACATTTTTTATCTTCAAATGACAAGGATTAAAAAGGATTTGACAGTAGATTGTCAACTTGATTCATGATGATGACTGCTAGCTTAATGATCATTCCAATCAAAGCTACTGTAGATATAATGTGATTTGACGTCATTTTATCTGTGGCCAAGGATCTTGAGCCATCTTGAATGGGCACTTCCAATGTAACTCTATGGCAGCACCCAAGGTGCTTGAATTTTCCAGCTCTACCCTTAGACTTGGTGGTGACATAGTGTCTCCATGAGTGACAGAACACTGAGCCAATCACGGCGCAACGCTCCATATTTTCTGCTGGCTTGCCCCACTACCACAGAAATCACTGAGCTAGGCAATTTTGGGGGGCAAAATATGTGGGGCCATTTGCCCTGATTGATGTGTCACCACTGTTGGTGTGTCTTGGAACACTTAAATGTGTGCCTTTTTTAAACGCTGAGTTGAACGTTATTGAGAAAATAGAGAAGTGTCAAATATCTTTTTTCGCAAACATCCTTTCTGAATTTAAAAGTAATCCTCAAAGTAATCATCTAGTTTTACAAAAGTATCTGTAATCTGATTACAATATTTTTGCTGGTATTGTAACGGATTACAGTTACCGTTTTTTGTAATCCCTTCCATGTAACCCTGTTCCTTGATTAGAAGTGAGACAGAACTTACAGCTGGACAACATGCTGCCAATTGTTACTATCATTGATTTTTGTGTCTTATTAGTTCAGTGGTTTTCCAGATGGTCCGTTGCACCCAAGGGACTAACCAATAATTAAAACCCAGAAACTATTGCGAAACAAGCAGTTGTAATTCTTCTAACATTGCTTTTGTTAGTCCGACAAGGGTCTGTATTTCCCTTTGAGCTATCATTGCCTTGTGTCAGCAAAACATCTGATTAGCTAGGGACAATTTACAGCTAGTTATAACCCTGGAGAGAGAGCGATAACATTAAGTTAAATTTCCCTTTAACTAGCAATCTATAAAATGTTAGCTGACATGGGCTAATTGAATGACTGCCAGAGGAAAACTGCTGATGCACTTCCAAAGTAACAGTAAGTTGAGACCCCGACTGACCGCCTCCAAATCATCCACTTTTCTATTAATTTTCTTTTCAAATAAAAATATCTTCAATAAACTGACAAATAATAATAACTCTGGCTCCACCTACATTTCAGTAGCTTTGTTGAACCCAGATATATACATACTGCAGATGTGGAATACCTGTAAACAAACTTACTCAACACACATGCCTCAACACAAATGCTACTGCCTCAAAACACATGCCGCAACACACATGCCACTGCCTAAACACACATGCCTCAACACACATGCCATTTCCTCAACACACATGCCTCAACACACATACCACTGCCTAAGCACACATGCACACTGGTTCCAATACGATCCATTGCCCTTTCAACGTATTCTATCTTTCATTGATGTGTCCAACAAAATTCCCATTGCTTTAAAGGGGCAATCCACAGTTGAAACAATAACAAAGCAGACAACCCGCCTCTGCTTTTGGTAAAAAGCTGATGGATGGGCCTGGAGAAATGCAACTACTCTTGCATTCATAGACAGAGCTATTGGAAGGACTGACCATCCATGATATAAAACAAGCTTATATTTTGTGTTCTGATGTGGTACGACAGGCAAACTAAGTTCATGAAGCATTCCTAAGTTACATTCTTCAAGAATACATGTGTATATTTCATTAATTTAAAAGTCCAACAATGTATATAGCAACTGTGGATTGGCCTTTTAAAAATAAACTCATGGAAGTAATGCATTCCAATGTAACTTGACATCAGAACCATTTATGGTTCTTGGTCATGAAAACTTTTATGAGCAGAAAACCGAGAGTACGCAAGATGGTTTTGTTTACTCTGTGGCTATGCAAATAACCTTTTTGTTGTAATGGCCAACTGTTTTCTTAGTTTTTTCCCACAGTGGTGTGCTGTGCAGGCAATCATGCGGGTATGGTGTAATAACATCCGACGTTGTGATTATAAACTGGAGCATTGTATATACTGTAGAATGAGTCACCATATTACATGTGTTAGGAACTGTAAATGCAATTGCTGAAAGAACCAGGACAGGATAGTATGTTATGAATCCCTTCCTGGTTGAGATGCCCTGGGGGAAAGCTAGGTAAATCATGTTTATTTTCTAGATTACATATTTAGAATGGAAGCACACTGGAGAGATAGATGAGGCAGCAAAATCTACATAATGCTCCGGGACTGATTTAAATTTCAGGAGGATGCCGGAAAATCCATCAATAGGACATGATGCGTACTGTATGTATTGCATAGGCAGCATACCCATGAAAAGCTCATTTGAATTTCCCACATTTGGGATGGTAAAGTAAAAGAAAAGGTTATCCTTTTACATTTTTAGGCTTTATTCAGATAGTAGAGGGGGAGATGGAAGTAGAGGAGAAAAGGGGGACAAGCTAAATTTGTGTTAGAACCAGGTGTGTTGCTTCTAGACCACAAGCTCTGCACACAATAAAGTTAACTTAACTTGACTTGGTCATATGATGGATTCTAGAGCTGTTACTTACATTTGTATCTTCTCATGAAGTGAGAATAAAAGTCGTAGAACAAACGTCAGTAAATGGCTGTTTTATGTAAAGTACAAATTCAACCAAGTTGAACCAAAGTGGGAAGAGAAAGAGAGATTAAAAGGCCTCCAGCATTCTGAGGCTCTTGTCACGTTGATGGACTATGCACCGACGCAATGTTCAGACCATCAACAATTCTCAGACTGCTCCAGTTTCCCTGCACTGAACTGGAAAGAACTTCAGCGGGCCATAAATCCATTTAGAGTATTCAGTCCATTTGATCGTCTACTGTGGATTAGTGTTCAGTAGTGACAATGGTTGAGTAAGCAATGGTTTGAGGCTGTTGTCACATTTTCACAGGGGATCTAGGCTAGCATGGGGCAGAAAGGGATGAGATCCAGTATCTGCTCCAGTGAACGTTCACTAAAGAAATTAAAGTTTGTCTGATGTTTTCACATTTCAAAAAAGGTGTACTGTCGAGTTCATGCCCCCATGCCATCTGTTGTGTAACTACAGCTACGCGCTCCAATCCCAAATGAATGGGACAGAAACACACCATCTAATTACATCACATTGTGCAGTCTCAGTACATGACATCTGCATTGAAGTTCAGACTCATCCTGAAGGATGGTCTTTTCACCTGAATGTTTGTTTTTGCACTCAACAAGACGACACATTGGATCTACCTACAGTCGGCAAACTTAATTCTTCCCCTGTGTATTTTAATTCATGGAGATTTCCATGACCTTGTACCTAGTCCACTCTCTCTTTGCTTATGGGCTTATGGACATTTTGTTTAATAAAGAGAGTACTTTTACACCTGCATTGCTTGCTGTTTGGGGTTTTAGGCTGGGTTTCTGTACAGCACTCTGTGACATCAGCTGATGTAAGGGGGGCTTTATAAATACATTTGATTTGATTTGATTTGATTTGATTTAATAAAATCTATGACTATTGACCTCTCTCGGCCCCATGGCAAAGAGCCTGTTTGCTCTTAATCTCTGAGGACTTGGCCTCTATTTAAAAGGTATTAAACATGCTTGATAGTTTTAGGAACAATTACATTGACTGCTATTAGATTAATTCATTACATAAGCTTTACCTGTATATTCATTTGAATAGAAATGCCCTGCAGCCAGACTGATAAATCAACCAGACTTGGGTTTACATACTATTTAAAATAATTAAAAATACTTTATCTGGGCTTGATTGAGCTTGCCTTTTGCAATTGAACTACTAGAATAGTTGTGAAAACCCCGCCCATCTAGCACTCCAGGCAGACTAGACCAAACGCTAAAAGTAATTTGAAAGATTTTGTTTTTCTACAGTTTTTCTGCTTTTCAGCCACTTGGGTTAGAATAGAATAAACTACATTGTCAGGATGCAAGGATATGTTTACTTGATTTCCCCACCAGTTTACATTATAATGGTGTTTGAATTTCTTCAATTTTCTCTCAGATGATGCTGCTGGCATCAATGTCACCATTACACCAGCTAACATTCAGAATTCAGCACCCTATAAAATCTCTTGGCCAAGCCAATTAATGTGTGCAGTACTTGGGGCTCTATCACCATACATGAGACAAAGCGACTTGGCGTTGCTGAAATAGCACGTCACATTATTACAGTGGAGCCTAGCAATGATAGATGGATTTGACATTCAAATCATCACAGTTCTTCAAATATGTTTCTTCACATGTCTTCTTATACAAGAAGACACACAATATGGGAGACCTCTCCATTTCACCAATTTACCTTCATACCAGCTGGGGAAAATAATGACTACCCTCCCACTGTGCAAACACTGGTTGAATCCATGTTTTTCACAGCCGGCGCCGGAAGAAATGGCAGCAGTTTTACGGGCGGCTAACCAAATGTTCTATTATGTGTTTTTTTTTTTGCGTTATTTGTAACTTATTTTGTAAATAATGTTTCTGCAACCGTATCTTACGGAAAAAACACCCGGCAGGGCCAACATCCAAGTTATCTTCAAGAGAAAGAGACGCAGATACAGAGGACACAGAGCAGGATGCCTCGTAAGGACCCACCCAAGGCGAGTGGGAAAGCTGCCATTACAGTCAATATTACTCGCCAACGTGCAATCATTGGACAATAAACTAGACGAGGTACGATCACGAATATCCTACCAACGGCACATCAAATATTGTAATGTCCTATGTTTCACGGAATCATGGCTGAATGACGACATGGATATTCAGCTAGCGGGATACACTCTGCACCGGCAAGATAGAACAGCACACTCAGGTAAGACGAGGGGGGGGGCAGTCTGTGCATATTTGTATGCAACAGCTGGTGCACGAAATCTAAGGAAGTCTCTAGATTTTGCTCGCCTGAAGTAGAGTATATTGTGATAAATTGCAGGCCACACTACTTGCCTAGAGAGTTTTCAGCTATACTTTTCGTGGCGGTTTATTTCCCACCACAGACAGATGCTGGCACTAAGACCGCACTCAATCAGCTGTATAAGGAAATAAGCAAACAGGAAACCACTCACCCAGAGGCGGCGCTCCTAGTTGCCGGAGACTTTAATGCCAGGAAACTTAAACCAAAATGTTAAATGTGCAACCAGAGGGGAAAAAATTCTAGATCACCTGTACTCCACACACAGAGACGTGTACAAAGCTCTCCCTCCCCCCTCCATTTGGTAAATCTGACCACAACTCTATCCTCCTGATTCCTGCTTACAAGCAAAAATTAAAGCAGGAAGTACCAGTGACTCGGTCTACAAAAAAGTGGTCAGTTGAAGCAGATGCTACGCCACAGGACTGTTTTGCTATCACAGACTGGAACATGTTCTGGGATTCTTCTGATGGCATTGAGGAGTACACCACATCAGTCACTGGCTTTATCAATAAGTGCATTGAGGACGTCGTCCCCACAGTGACTGTACGTACTTACCCCAACCAGAAGCCATGGATTTCAGGCAACATTCACACTGAGCTAAAGGGTAGAGCTGCCGCTTTCAAGGTGCGGGACTCTGACCAGGAAGCTTACAAGAAATCCTGCTATGCCCTGCGACGAACCATCAAACAGGCAAAGCATCTGTCACGTCCAGGCCTGAGAAGACATGCTGGAGTGTTTAGTTTTGTTTTTGGTGTAGGGGGTTTTCTGTTCTAGGTTATATATTTCTATGTTGGGTTAATGGTTCCCAATTAGAGGCAGCTGAGTGTCGTTGTCTCTAATTGGGAACCATATATATGTTTGTAGTTGTCACTTGGGGTTTGTGGGTTATTGTTTGGTCATAGCTGTGTTTGTTTTGTCAGTTATGGATCAACTTCATGGTCTTCGTTTACGTTTGTTTATTTTGCCCAGTTACGTGTGTTTCGTTACGTTAAATAAACATGTATACTGGATGCCTCACTGCGCCTTGGTCTGTCCATACAGAAGATCGTGACAGCGTCAATACAGGGCTAAGATTAAATCATACTACACTGGCTCCGACGCTCGTCTTATGTGGCAGGGCTTGCAAACATTTACAGACTACAAAGGGAAGCACAGCCGCGAGCTGCCCAGTGACACGAGCCTACCAGACGAGCTAAATCACTTCGAGGCAACTCGCTTCGAGGCAACCAACACTGAGGCATGCATGAGAGCATCAGCTGTTCCGGACGACTGTGTGATCACGATCTCCGTAGCCAACGTGAGTAAGACCTTTAAACAGATCAACATACACAAAGCTGCGGGGCCAGACGGATTACCAGGACATGTGCTCCGGGCATGTGCTGACAAACTGGCAGGTGTCTTCACATGTCCCTGATTGAGTCTGTAATGCCAACATGTTTCAAGCAGACCACCATAGTCCCTGTGCCAAAGAACACAAAGGCAACCTGCCTAAATGCCTACAGACCCGTAGCACTCACGTTCGTAGCCATGAAGTGCTTTGAAAGGCTGGTCATGGCTCACATCAACACCATTATCCCAGAAATCTTAGACGCACTCCAATTTGCATACCGCCCAAACAGATCCACAGATGATGCTATCTCTATTGCACTCCACACTGCCCTTTCCCACCTGGACAAAAGAGAGCTATTCATTGAGTACAGCTCAGTGTTCAACACCCTAGTACCCTCAAAGCTCATTACTAAGCTAAGGATCCTGGGAATAAACTCCTCCCTCTGCAACTGGATCCTGGACGGGCCGCCCCCAGGTGGTGAGGGTAGGTAGCAACACATCTGCCACGCTGATCCTCAACACTGGAGCCCCCAGGGGTGCGTGCTCAGTCCCCTGCTGTACTCCCTGTTCACCCACGACTGCATGGCCAGGCACGACTCAAACACCATCATTAAATTTGCAGACGACACAACAGTGGTAGGCCTGATCACCGACAACGATGAGACAGCCTATAGAGAGGAGGTCAGAGATCTGGCCAGGTGGTGCCAGAATAACAACCTATCCCTCAATGTGACCAAGACTAAGGAGATGATTGTGGACTACAGGAAAAGGAGGACCGAGCACGCCCCCATTCTCATCGACGGGGCTGTAGTGGAGCAGGTTGAGAGCTTCAAGTTCCTTGGTGTCCACATCACCAACAAACTAGTATGGTCCAAACACACCAAGACAGTCGTGAAGAGGGCACAACAAAGCCTATTCCCCCTCCGGAAACTAAAAAGATTTGGCATTGGACCTGAGATCCTCAAAAGGTTCTACAGCTGCAACATCGAGAGCATCCTGACTGGTTACATCACTGCCTGGTACGGCAATTGCTCGGCCTCCGACCGCAAGGCACTACAGAGGGTAGTGACTATGCATGTATGATGAACAGAGAGTAGCAGTAGCGTAAAAGAGGGGTTGGCGGGTGGTGGTGGCGGGACACAATGCAGATAACCCGGTTAGCCAATGTGCAGGAGCACTGGTTGGTCGGGCCAATTGAGGTGGAATGTAAGGTCTACACCTGTTGTATTCGGCGCACGTGACAAATACACTTTGATTTGATGTATACTAAACAAATATATAAACACAATATGCAACAATTATAGTTCATATAAGGAAATCAGTCAATTGACTGGAAGGGGCGCAATCAGATCCGCCGTACCCGACATCACCATAGCTAATGTTTTGAATGGTATCGGAGGTGGAACTGCGTTAGTGCTGTCAAATGCACAAGTGGCATTATACCTAAAGCGGACTTTGTCATTGGCTGCACGGAGTTGCTGCTGTGTTTACAAGTCTGAACACAGGAATGTGAGATGCTGATAGAAATCCTCATTATTTAGTTTAATGATTTTCAATTTGAGTGTCATTATTTCTACAATTTCTCGTTCTGAACTTCTAGTGCGAGTGAGATGGGTCTGGATGTGTGACATCAAGAGCCACTGCTCACTGATTTGACAGCTCCAACACAGTTACTTCCACCGCCGACAGCGCCAAAAAATCAGCTACTGTATGTGTGTGTTGGCTATTGCTTGATCTTATTGAATCTAGGCCACTAGATCTCAAGCTTTTAAAAATCATGTGGAGAAGCATTTCACAGATTCAAGCTGTCAAACCTTTTCACATGTGGATAGACCACATACACATTAGCCTAGATGGAGGGATCATACAATTGGATCCATATTGAAACAAAATACATGTTGTTGTATTGGAGGGCTGCCATGAAAGATGAAAGATATAACTTACTCAATTAGGCCCATAGCCCCATGAGGACTGAGGAGCATACTGTATGCCATCAACAAAATGTATACTATGCTAATAATATGTCTGCATCTGACAGTAAAATGTACTACACAACAGCATAGTTCCAATTCTGTGACATATCTGAACAATGAGACAATTTTAATGGCACCCCAGCAAAATATTTGTTGTTCAAGTTCCTGTTCAGGTTGTAGATGTCAATAGGACAAACGGTGCATTCGGAAAGTATTCAGACCCCTTCCCTTTTTCCACATTTTGTTACGTTACAGCCTTATTCTATAATGGAGCTCATGTGAATTCTGTTTCCATTGATCATCCTTGAGATGTTTCTACAACTTGATTTACCTGTGGTATGTTCAATTGATTGGACATGATTTGGAAAGGCACACACCTGTCTATATAAGGTCCCACAGTTGACAGTGCATGTCAGAGCAAAAACCAAGCCATGAGGTTGAAGGAATTGTCCGTAGAGCTCCGAGGCAGGATTGTGTCATGGAACAGGGGAAGGGTACCAGAAAATATCTGCAGCATTGAAGGTACTCAAGAATTTTTCATCATTCTTAAATAGAAGAAGTTTGGAACCACCAAGACTCTTCCTAGAGCTGGCTGCCTGGCCAAACTGAGAAATCAGGGTCTTGTTTACGGAGGTGACCAAGAACCCGATGGCAGAGCTCCAGAGTTCCAACCATCTCTGCAGAACTCCGCCAATCAGTCCTTTATGGTAGAGTGGCCAGACGGAAGCCACTCCTCAGTAAAAGGCACATGACAGCACACTTGGAGTTTGCCAAATGGTACCTAAAGGACTCTCAGACAATAAGAAACAAGATTTTCTGGTCGTATAAACCAAGACTGAACTCTTTGGCCTGAATGCCAAGCATCACGTCTGCAGGAAACCTGGCACCATCCCTACGGTGAAGCATGGTGGTGGCAGCATCATGTTGTAGGAATGTCTTTCAGGGGCAAGGACTGGGAGACTAGTCAGGATCGAGGGAAAGATGAACAGAGCAAAGTACAGAGAGATCCTTGATGAAAACCTGCTCCAGAGCGCTCAGGACCTCAGACTGGGGTGAAGGTTCACCTTCCAACAGGACAACAACCCTATGCACACAGTCAAGACAACGCAGGAGTGGCTTCAGGACAAGTCCTTGAATGGCCTAGCCAGAGCCAAGACTTGAACGCTCCCCATCCAGCCTGACAGAGCTTGAGACGATCTGCAGAGAAGAATGGGAGAAACTCCCCAACTACAGATGTGCCAAGCTTGAAGCGTCATACCCAAGAAGACTTAAGGCTGTAATCACTGCCAAAGGTGCTTCAACAAAGTACTGAGTAAAGGGTCTGAATACTTATGTAAATGTGATATTTCAGTTTTTATTTTTAAAACATTTGTCATTATGGGGTATTGTGTGTAGATTGATGAGGGAAAAAACGATTTAATCACTTTTAGAATAAAGCTGTAATGTAACAAAATGTGGAAAAAGTCAAGCGGTCTGAATACTTTCCGTATGCACTGTACAACAAAATCTTGAAAAAAAACATTTTGTCTCAGTGTCAAAAATAGTAATGTCTCTAGGCATCTTACAACCAGCGCTACAATAGTTGGGCAATAGTTAACTTAATAGTGTGAAAAAAAACTCTTATTCAAACTAGTTACATTTTCAGAGCTAGTAGACACCTTTACCTAATTTCCACTTTTAATACAATTTTAAGAGTTACTTTCGAACACTACCTTAAATAACGATGACTGTCGGTGGTGTAAGAGAGAGAGAGGTCCCGTGAGTGAAAATATGGATTTGCTCATTTTCTATTTAACTCCGAGAATTAATCTATCCATTGAACTACTGGAATGCTCACTTATCTCATTTTATTGTCTGACACATATAGGTCAAGGATTCACACTGGGTTCATTTGGCTGGTTAGGAAACGATCCGTGGCCTTATAGGAACATTTCTCTCCTACTGTTAGCGCTGTCTGTAATGAGAAACTCAGGAACACTGTAGGATGTTCCTAGGGACCTACGTGCTTGGTGTCCTGAGGATTTCCCCCTCCCTGTTCAATATTAATACATCCGTTTTTTATTTCAATACTGGAGACTCCTCGAGGTTGTTTTCACCAATTGAAATTATGTTTTCAACTCTGCAGTTTTCATCCCAGACATCTATAGCCTACTACTACTACTACTACTACTAAAACTACTACTACTACTACTACTGTGCATCATTGAGCCAAGAATACATATCTTGTTGCAGCAGAAGCAACATATGTTTTTATGAATGTGTTTCTTTTAATAATTTTCTTATGTAACCTGCACTGCAATTCAGTTCTTTATTGTGAACTGCCAAAGTGCTCTATTGTGGCATGTGTATTTGTGTAAATAAAACCTATATATGAACCTAATAAATAAATAAATGAATACAGTGGGGCAAAAAAAGTATTTAGTCAGCCACCAATTGTGCAAGTTCTCTCACTTAAAAAGATGAGAGAGGCCTGTAATTTTCATCATAGGTACACTTCAACTATGACAGACAAAATGAGGAAAAAAAATCCAGAAAATCACATTGTAGGATTTTTAATGAATTTATTTGCAAATTATGGTGGAAAATAAGTATTTGGTCACATACAAACAAGCAAGATCTCTGGCTCTCACAGACCTGTAACTTCTTCTTTAAGAGGCTCCTCTGTCCTCCACTTGTTACCTGTATTAATGGCACCTGTTTGAACTTGTTATCAGTATAAAAGACACCTGTCCACAAACAGTCACACTCCAAACTCCACTATGGCCAAGACCAAAGAGCTGTCAAAGGACACCAGAAACAAAATTGTAGACCTGCACCAGGTTGGGAAGACTGAATCTGCAATAGGTAAGCAGCTTGGTTTGAAGAAATAAACTGTGGGAGCAATTATTAGGAAATGGAAGAAATACAAGACCACTGATAATCTTCCTCGATCTGGGGCTCCACGCAAGATCTCACCCCGTGGGGTCAAAATGATCACAAGAACGGTGAGCAAAAATCCCAGAACCACACGGGGGGACCTAGTGAATGACCTGCAGAGAGCTGGGACCAAAGTAACAAAGCCTACCATCAGTAACACACTACGCCGCCAGGGACTCAAATCCTGCAGTGCCAGACGTGTCCCCCTGCTTAAGCCAGTACATGTTCAGGCCCGTCTGAAGTTTGCTAGAGACCATTTGGATGATCCAGATGAGGATTGGGAGAATGTCATATGGTCAGATGAAACCAAAATAGAACTTTTTGGTAAAAACTCAACTCGTCGTGTTTGGAGGACAAAGAATGCTGAGTTGCATCCAAAGAACACCATACCTACTGTGAAGCATGGGGGTGGAAACATCATGCTTTGGGGCTGTTTTTCTGCAAAGGGACCAGGACGACTGATCCGTGTAAAGGAAAGAATGAATGGGGCCATGTATCGTGAGATTTTGAGTGAAAACCTCCTTCCATCAGCAAGGGCATTGAAGATGAAACGTGGCTGGGTCTTTCAGCATGACAATGATCCCAAACACACCACCCGGGCAATGAAGGAGTGGCTTCAGAAGAAGCATTTCAAGGTCCTGGAGTGGCCTAGCCAGTCTCCAGATCTCAACCCCATAGAAAATCTTTGGAGGGAGTTGAAAGTCCGTGTTGCCCAGCGACAGCCCCAAAACATCATTGCTCTAGAGGAGATCTGCATGGAGGAATGGGCCAAACTACCAGCAACAGTGTGTGAAAACCTTGTGAAGACTTACAGAAAACGTTTGACCTCTGTCATTGCCAACAAAGGGTATATAACAAAGTATTGAGATAAACTTTTGTTATTGACCAAATACTTATTTTCCACCATAATTTGCAAATAAATAAATAAAAATCCTACAATGTGATTTTCTGGATTTCTTTTTCTCATTTCGTCTGTCATAGTTGAAGTGTACCTATGATGAAAATTACAGGCCTCTCTCATCTTTTTAAGTTGGAGAACTTGCACAATTGGTGGCTGACTAAATACTTTTTTGCCCCACTGTATATATATATATATATATATAAACCTACATACAATGTGTATATATATATATATATATATATATATATATATATATATATGTTTGTTTGTGTGTGTGAACACCTTGACAAAGCATGTAAGCAGTAAAGCAAAGTCTGCTGAAAAAAGTCTCCCTCTACAAGATACCATTTTCATTACAGTTTTTTGTGTACCTCAAGGACAAACACATAATATACTGGATATGGTTCTCACCCAACACAATATATATGGTCCTCACCCAACACAACATGCAGTTGAAGTTTTCCAAACGCCTGAAGGTACCACGTTCATCTGTACAAACAATAGTACGCAAGTATAAACACCATGGGACCACGCAGCCGTCATACCGCTCAGGAAGGAGACGCACTCTGTCTCCTAGAGATGAACGTATTTTGGTGCGAAACGTGCAAATCAATCCCAGAACAACAGCAAAGGTCCTTGTGAAGATGCTGGAGGAAACAGGTACAAAAGTATCTATATCCACAGTAAAACAAGTCCTATATCGACATAATCTGAAAGGCCGCTCAGCAAGATAGAAGCCACTGCTCCAAAACCGCCATAAAAAAGCCAGACTACGGTTTGCAACTGTACATGGGGACAAAGATCGTACTTTTTGGAGAAATGTCCTCTGGTCTGATGAAACAAAAATAGAACTGTTTGGCCATAATGACCATTGTTATGTTTGGAGGAAAAAGGCGCTTGCAAGCCGAAGAACACCATCCCAACCGTGAAGCACGGGGGTGGCAGCATCATGTTGTGGGGGTGCTTTGCTGCAGGAGGGACTCATGCACTTAAAAAAATAGATGACATCACGAGGAAGGAAAATTATGTGGATATATTGAAGCAACATCTCAAGACATCAGTCAGGAGGTTAAAGCTTGGTCGCAAATGGGTCTTCCAAATGGACAATGACCCCAAGCATACTTCCAAAGTTATGGCAAAACGCCTTAAGGACAACAAAGTCAAGGTATTGGAGGGGCCATCACAACGCCCTGACCTCAATCCTATAGAAAATGTGTGGGCAGAACTGAAAAAGCGTGTTCAAGCAAGGAGGCCAACAAACCTGACTTATTGTGGGAAGCTTGTGGAAGGCTACCCAAAACATTTGACCCAAGATATACAATTTAAAGGCAATAATGCCAAATACTGATTGAATGTATGTAAACTTCTGACCCACTGGGAATGTGATGAAAGAAATAAAAGCTGAAATAAATCATTCTCTCTACTATTATTCTGACATTTCACATTCTTAAAATTAAGTGGTGATCCTAACTGACATAAAACTAGCAATTTTTACTAGGATTAAATGACAGGAATTGTGAAAAACTGAGTTTAATTAAATGTATTTGGCTAAGGTTGTCACGACTTCAGCCGAAGTCGGCTCCTCCTTGTTCGGGCTGCAATCAGCGATCGACGTCACCGGCTTTCTAGCCATCGCCACTCCATTTTTCACACATTTGTTTTGTCTTTTTCCCTGCACACCTGGTTTTCATTTCCCTTTCATTACTGCATGTATTTATTCCTCTGTTCCCCATCATGTCTTTGTGTGGAATTGTTTTGTGTTACGTGTCAGTTTATATTTTTGACGCGTTAGACTAGTGTGCTTTTCCGTGTTTGTATTCAAAGTGGTTTATTTGATTACACTTTGTGTTAGTGGATTCCAGGACTTTTTGCACCTTTGGACATATTTTATGGAGGCATTTGACGCAGTTATTTATTCTGTTTGTTTTTAAAGTGTGCGCCTGTTCACTACTCTCTGCTCTCCTGCACCTGATTTTACTCCAGTTCGCACACAATCTTAACAGAGGTGTATGTAAACTTCCGACTTCAACTGTATATGGTCCTCACCCAACACAATATATACGGTTCTCACCAAACATAATATATACGGTTCTCACCCAACACAATATATATGATCCTTACCCAACACAATATATATGTTTCTCACCCAACACAATAAATGGTCCTCACCCAACACAATATATATGGTTCTCACCCAACACAATATATATGGTTCTCACCCAACACAATGTATATGATTCTCACCCAACATACAACTTCAAAGGCACTATGTATCTGGGATAGTTCCCGCTGTTTAATGGTCAATTCAGTTAATAACATAAGGGAAAGAGGATACCTAGTCAGTTGTACAACTGAATGCTTTCAACCAAAATATGTCTTCCGCATTTAACCCAACCCCTCTGAATCAGAGAGGAGCATGGGGCTGCCTTAATATATGTCCAGCTCATCGGCACTCATGGCCATTGATTCTTGAAGAATGCAGCATATAAATGCCTCATGAACTTCTACTGTCTTGCCCTATCAGAACTCTAAATATATGGTCCCAAAACAAAATACGAAGGGCCGGTTGTAAAACCGGTTGTAAAAACCAACAAACAGACAAACAAACAAGGACTATGTAAACACAAAACAGAACGTTTTGAATGAGACACCAAAACAAACATGAAATACCAGCCGACCAACTACCCAGAACAGCAGTTATAAACAGAGGAATCTTATTGACGATCATTCCACACCTTACTGACCTAAGGCTTTATGAGCAAGTGATCATGCTTAGGGTTGAACGTTCATTATGGTGTTAGTATGGGCTAATGGGTTAATGGCCAGCTGAAGGTTTACACCCTGACGCCATACGAGTCTGGAGATGATGGGATGCAATATGTTGTTGGAGACCATTGTAATCCCAAGTAAAGAAACATTTATTTTAGTCAAATGGTCATTGTAATGTTATTATTAGGTTATTTATGTCAAATAAGAAACAAATATATGCACTTAATGCACTTTATATAGAAAAATACATTATTCAGTCACAGGCTCCCATTTGAGCTATAGATATGCATACATTACCGTAGTGATGTACGTAGTATTACTTGAGAACAAAGTTCTTTAAACAATAGAACAAAATACTGCATGGTAACTGGCAGTTCCCCGGACAGTCAACAGTAACAACCGTAAAGCACTGTCTCTATCCTTTAGAGAAGGTAAGTCTTCAGTTAATTACTCACCAACTGAAACAACATCTGCTAAGCCAAGATACACACAGATGCCACCAGTATGGTGATGGATTGTATGTGTAAGAGGGGGTTGAATGGTGTCACATTAGGTCACCTTGTTAGGTCACCTTGAGAGCTGTTCTGAAGTCAGTAGTCTTCCTTAAGTAGACCTTAGAGGTCATTAAGGGAGACCTTTGCAAAAATGCAACAGAAACCCTGAGTGCTAGGCTATTTCACTTGGCAGGATAAAATATGTAGTCAGCAAAACATTTAGAAGCAGTTGTAGATTTTTGGGACAAAGTTGAGGCTAGGTTGTTGATTTGGAAAAATCATATTTAGGAAGGATGATGTTGATAATCTAATTTCACTTTTCCAACCCACAAACTCATGAAAAGCATACAATTCACATGAAATGCATTTCATTAGCTTGACGTATTGTACCGTGGAATTTTATGCACTCTTCTCTCTATGTGTATTTTGACCTTGAATTTAAGCATGAAAATAGCGTTCTATTCACCTCCCATTCGTTTTGGGTGGAGATTGAATAAATGAAGGTGTGGCGGAGGTGTGTCTACAGGTACGCCATATTCTGACCTTAATTCCCTCATAATTCCACCATATTTATGCATGAAGAAACCATGAATAAGGTCTATTGAACCTAAACTTATTTTTTTTTTCAGATAGAAATAATGAGAGCTATTGATAAGAGCTACAGTAGGTAAATGAGTAACCCGGTTGGATAAGGGAATTGTAAAAAAAAAGGACAGTTGTTTTAGATATATTTTACCTTATAATCGCCGGAGACAAATGTGAAACCAGTTATATAGCAGCGAACTGAAGCATATCAACATATTAACTTTCCCACAGTAAAGTGTATGAAATGCTGTCCCATTATGCAGGCCTTTTAACTCGCAGGGATTGGCATTCTCGAATGTCTTAATGATAGGCTACCCCGACTTTCTCTGTTTCCTATTTCTATCATGTAGGCCTAATAATAACACATATTCAGCTGCCAATTTACCATTAGTTCCCTTCAGTTGGTATAGGCTATATTATTATTCCATTTGTTTACATTATTTCGTTTACCTTCATTTGCTTCCTCTGGAAACACTGTCACGGCCATGTGGATGTTGCTGAGGATCATTAGTAATGGTTTATCATATAAGAAAAATACATTTAGGCTAATTAACAGTTTGAACCCGACGCATGGCACAATACTTGGCTGCATCACACAGTTCCATTGTTAGTGCAGGCAATAGGGAGGCAGGGTAGCCTAGTGGTTAGAGCATTGGACTAGTAACTGAAAGGTTCGAATCCCTGAGCTGACAAAGTACAAATCTGTCATTCTGCCCCTGAACAAGGCAGTTAACCCACTGTTCCTAGGCCGTCATTGAAAATAGAATTTGTTCTTAACTGACTATCCTATTTAAATAAAGACAAATGGACCAGGGTATAGTACACTAGTCTACCTATTATAATTCTATGTACTCTAATCTTCCCACATTGCCATGGGTTAAAGAACTGAATGTGGCAATTTTATGAATGAATAAAACCACTGTATTTTTGATTCATCAGCATATTTAGAGTGTAAAGGCTCTCCAAACCATTTTTTTTTATTGATTGATACATACTTTTCTGACCCAGAAATGTGCCTAAATAATCTATAAAATCAGAGTATTTTTCAATCTACCAGTTGGTGTTGAAATGGAGAGGAACATGCGTGTATTTAGATGTCTTTCTTTCCTTGATCCCTATTTTCTTCTCTTGATGCATTCTAGTCTGTCAACAAAATTTGAATTAAAGGTACACATTATTTAAATGGATGGCTTAAAAAAAAAACTCCACCCAATAACTATATTTTGGTATTTATTTCATTAGTCCATTGTTGACATACTGTAGTTCCAAAATGTTTGGCTTGTCAGATAATTAAGTTTTCAAGATATGTAACTTTCAAAATACATAAATCATTCCATATATATATATATTTTTTTACATTTAACTAGGCAAGTCAGTTAAGAACAAATTCTTATTTAAAATGGCAGCCTACCCCGCCCTAACCTGAACGACACTGGGCCAATTGTGCGCCGCCCTATGGGACTCACAATCACGTCTAGATGTGATACAGCCTGGATTCAACCCAGGGACTGTAGTGGCACCTCTTGCACTGAGATGCAGTGCCTTAAACCACTGCGCCACTCAGGAGCCCATATGATGTATTTTGCATCATTTGATGCTGTATTTTGCATCATATGATGCTGCATTTTGCATCATATGATGCTAAATGCATAATACAGGGATGATTTCTGTATTTTGAAAGTTACATATCTTGAAAACTTGATTGCTGACAAGCCAAACATTTTGCGACTATGTTAACAATGGACTAATAAAACAAATACCAAAACATAGATTGTGGGAGGAGTAAATGTACTGAAAACCCTATTGAATGAAAACTCCAGGAGAAAATATGTTGGCCAGCAAGTGGGAGGGTTTTCAGCTGTTGAATTACATTTATTCAGCGCAAGAGATTTTTTAAATGTATTTAACCCTTATTTTACAGGGGAGAGGAAGGGGGATGAATGAGCCAATTGGAAACTGGGGATGATTAGGTGGCCATGATGTTATGAGGGTCAGATTATGAATTTAGCCAGGACACCCGGGTTCACACCCCTACTCTACAATAAGTGCTGTGGGATCTTTAGTGACCACAGAGAGTCAGGACACCCATTTAACATCCCTACACAGAGTAATGTCCCCAATCACTGCTCTGGGGGAAATAATTAGACCAGAGGAAAGAGTGCCTCCTACTGGGCCTCCAACACCACTTCCAGCAGCATCTGGTCTCCCATCCAGGGACCCACCAGCACCAACCTTGCTTAGCTTCAGAGGCAAGCCAGCAGTGGGGTGCAGGGAGGTATGTTGTAAAGCCTGTTATGCACCTGCATAAGGTATATCTGAATACCAACTACTGAAAAGTGCATAGGAAAGGCATGCACAAGAAAGGCATAATTTCTGAATCGGGCCCTTGGTGAAAAGCCAAGTCATAATTTCGAAGGTACACTCAAATTATTGTAATCAATCAAAACCTCTTCTGACAAAATATCACTTTTCCTCAGCACTGCCTTCAGAATATTAGCGTTGATTTAATATTAGCGTTTAGCGGCCTGTACGGTGTCCCTATTAGGAAGGCCCGAGTCTCAGCAAGATTTATACGGGACACTGTGTACAGTTGAGTGTGGGGAGAGGAATGTATATGCCTCAGTCATAACTATAGAGGGGGCTTTAGTAAACCCAAGACACTGCACTGGAGAACGGGCTACTGCTCAACATAGAGAGCACTTTAAACTAGGCAGAAAGAAATGGAGCCCATAACAGAATGAACAAAAATAAAGACCAAATAAAGGCTGGAGAGGAAATCAAAGAGATAGAAATATTGAGAAAGAGAGAGAGGGCAGAGGATAAAATAAGAAAGGCTAGAAGTATAGAACAAAAAGAAATAGAAGGGAACGAGAATAGAACAAGAGCGCGAGTGAAGCTTGAAGAGTTTGAAGAGGCTGTCTTGTGAAGATGTCTCTGGTGTCTTCTGATTGGCTCCATTATGGCGTTTGACTGTGTACACTGCTGCTGATCAAGCACCAAAGTGTTTCTGGGACAGACATTTGGATTCCCTTTTTCCTCTGTGGCGTCAGATTTAGCTGAGTGCTTGATGTCACAGCTTTACCCTTTCAAATGATAGTGTGTGATGTGAGAAGCAAAACAAAGGAGACATCAAAAGGGAGAGAGGCCTCTATTGTACACAGACAGTCCCACAAGCCTTAAAGTTTGTTCCTTACCTCAATTTAGATCAACACAAAAAAGTATCTTTGGAACACCAACTTGCAGAATAACACGATGACAATCAAGATCAGACAGTTAAAGGAAAGCTAAAGAATGACCCGGTCAGGCCAGCCCAGTAGAGACCCACCAAAATAGTCAGACTAGGGTTAGGTTGCAGGTTGTTTTTACTGCAGTCGCGCTTGGCATCCAGGTGTTCTGAGCTCTGATCAACTGCACAGACAACCTAGAACAAGACAAGGCATTTTTTGGAGGAAGGGAAGGGTAGGGGGCAGTAGAGGGCAGAGAGGCATTGCAACACAGTAGGCAGGTCAGCTTCCGAGTCAGGATAGTCCTAATGTAACGGAGCAATCCGCAGTTGAAACATTTACAAAGTGTTCTCCCAGCCACTGTTAAGGTAAAAAGCTAAGGGAAATGTAATCCTTCTCAAATTCATAGATATTGTTATGGATGCAAGGACTGACCATCCATGATATCAAAGTATAGTTTTAACCATGCTTTAAAGGGGAAATCAAAATAATTAAACAAAAATCCACATTATATCTAAAATTATAACTTTGCTACACACATCACCAACATATCTAAATCAGGACAGGACAGTATTGACATCAGGCAGCCAGATGCCAGCTGGATGCCACTTAGTGGTTCAAAATCCACGGAAGTTGGGTTCGAGCGTCACCCTAACATGTTAGCGTTCAAACTAGCACTCACAGAATGGTTCAGTTAATTTATTAATGTATCTCAAAGATCACTGAAGGGGAGACACTCAGTAATAATTTGATGTAGGTTGCACACTGAGGATTGACAGACCCTGCAAGTCTAGTAAATCACAACTAGCATCATCAGGTGTTGTTGCAGTTTTATTGGATTTCCATTTGAAACACGTAATAAACATTTCTTTGAACAACACCTTGCACTGTCACAATCCCTAAACCATTTTTACAAATCATACTGAAATAGATTTCACTTATATCACCAACATTTCAACCAATAGACCTTGATCAATGCTTTTAGAGATATATTCTAAAAATAATACTCAGCACAGGCCTGCCCCTGATGTCAAGTGGGTTAATATAATTGACAGGTCAAGAACTCCAAACAAGAGGTGTAACTAGCATTTACCGTCTTTCTTTCCGTTTCATTGAGCAGTTTTATTTTATTTGATGTTAGCAAGCACACAGTGTGTTTTGAGAGCCTCAGCAATCTTTTCAGTCTGTTCTGTGACAATAAAAACTATTCTGAAGATCCTTCCAAGGAGAACAAAATAAGAGCTGAGGAGGTAACAAAAATCCAACACGAGGGAACTTGAAAGAACTCATAAATCCAGAGTAGCCAGACAGTGAAATTTAACAGAGATGTTTTGCTGACAGTGTCGGAACTACTTCAGACATACAGTACCAGTCAAAAGTTTGGACACACCTACTCATACCAGGGTTATTCGTTATTTTGACTATTTTCTTCATTGTAGAATAATAGTGAAGACATCAAAACTAAGAAATAAAACATATGGAATCATGAAGCAAACAAAAAACTGTTAAACAAATCAAATTATATTTTATCTTTCAGATTCTTCCAAGCAACCACTCTTTGCCTTGATGACTGATTTGCACACTTGGCATTCTCTCAACAAGCTTTTGTGAAATTTGTGGAATTTCTTTCCTTCTTAATGCGATTGAGACAATCAGTTGTGTTGTGACCAGGTATGGGGTGGTATACCGAAGATAGCCCTATTTGGTTAAAGACCAAGTCCATATTATGGCATGAACAGCTCAAATAAGCAAAGAAAAACGACAGTCAATCATTACTTTAAAACATGAAGGTCTGTCAATCTGGAAAATTTCAAGAACTTTTAAAGTTTCTTCAAGTGCAGTCGCAAACACCATTAAGCCTATCATAAAACTGGCTCTCATGAGGACCGCCACAGGAAAGGAAGACCCAGAGTTACCTCTGCTGCAGAGGATAAATTCATCAGAATAAATGCACCTCAGATTGCAGCCCAAATAAATGCTTCACAGAGTTCAAGTAACAGACACATCTCAACATCAACTGTTCAGAAGAGACTGTGTGAATCAGACCTTCATGGTTGAATTACTGTAAAGAAACCACTACTAAAGGACATCAATAATAAGAAGAGACTTGCTGGGGCCAAGAAACACAAGCAATGGACATTAGACTGGTGGAAATCTGTACTTTGGTCTGATGAGTACAAATTTAAGATTTTTGTTTCCAACCGCTGTGTCTATGTGAAACGCAGAGTAGGTAAACGGATGATCTCCACATGTGTGGTTCACCAGTGAAGCATGGAAGAGGTGTGATGGTGTGGGGGTGCTTTGCTGGTGACACAGTCAGTGATTTATTTAGATTTCAAGGCACACTTAACCAGCATGGCTACCACAACATTGTGCACCGATATGCCATCCCATCTGGTTTGCGCTTAGTGGGACTATCATTTGACCCAAAACGCACCTCCAGGCTGTGTAAGGGCTATTTGACCAGGGAGAATGATGGAGTGCTGCATCAGATGACCTGGCCTCCACAATCACCCGACCTCAACCCAATTAAGATGGTTTGGGACGAGTTGGACCTCAGAGTGAAGGAAAAGCAGCCAAGTGCTAAGTATATGTGGGAACTCCTTGTTGGGAAAGCATTCCTCATGAAGCTGTTTGAGAGAATGACAAGAGTGTCATCAAGGCAAAGGGTGGCTACTTTGAAGAATCTCAAATATAAAATATATTTTGATTGTCACTTTTTTGGTTACTACATGGTTCCATATGTGTTATTTCATAGTTTTGATGTCTTCACTATTATTCTACAATGTAAAAGCCCTGAAATGAGTAGGTGTGTCCAAACTTTTAACTGGTACTGTATGTCTATTTCATTAAGTACTGTTTAGCTGTTGTTGCTTTTTTAAATGTTTATTGACAATTTGTTAATTTCAATAATTTTTATTTTACACAGCTGTACTGATCCAAGTGCTGCACATCACTATGTGCATCAACATTTTGCCATAGTCATTCATTTGCATAGCAATTACAACTGTATCCATCTGTGGTTTTATGATATTGCAAGAAAGCCTTGATTAATGCCTCTGGGCCAGATATTCAGACTGAGTGCCAAACTGTTAACAATGAAATAAATTACCAAGACAGCTTAATTCAGACATATTCTATTAAGAAGATGATCAAATTGGTCATAAAGCGTGTATCTACTAGACGTACAGTTTTACTTCCAGCAGTGACCATATACAGTAGTCTTTTCAGTGAAGTGATATAACACCGTTGTAGATGATGTATTTTATATAACTTTAAAAATACAGGTTGGTTACTTTTATATTATTCAATCAGAATTAAAGAACTCCTTTACCATAATGAGGTACATACCGTTCCTGTCTCGATTCTGCTCCAAAGACAAGTATTGTTGGTCATAATTCAAGACCATAGCAACTGCTTAATTCCCATTTAGACAGCGGTGACACCTTTGTCTGACCTTGCCCAACATGTTGCCCAATTGGTTCTCTCTGTCTGAACAAACAGTACATAGAAACTCATTTTTGCCACTGTGTCAGTAGACACATCTTGCAATGTGATTCTCCCATGCAGAAACTATTGAACCGCTACCTGCCCCTCCCCCCTCAAACCCCCAACCGTCATCCCTGCTCTAGCATAACGAGTCACAGCCACGGGAATCGACACAGATCAACACAGAGTGCAGCACTGACATCCCGCATATCCAGTTACAGACACTTGCACTGTGAGGCTATGGGAAAGAGAGCCTGCACATTTTCCTTGGAGAAAGGATAGGCTAGACTCTTAGAAAAAAAAAGTTCCAAACGTGTTCTTCAGCTTTTGGTTCCAGATAGAACCCTTTTGGGTTTCATGTAGAACTCTCTGTGGAAAGGGTTCTACACAGAACCCAAAAGCGTATTACCTGAAACCAATAAGGGTTATATCTGGAACCGAAAAGGGTTTTCCTATAGGGACAGCAAAAGAACCCTTTTAGGTTCTAGATGTAACCGTTTTTTTAAGAGTATACTCAAAGCTCCACACATTATGGCTCGCCAATGCCATACAGGCAGTCAGTGATGTATTATTGAAACTTTACCGGTAGGCTTGGTTTTTGATATGTGTTATTTCCCTATCCTTTCTGTGGGTAAGCATTTATTTATTTTTTATTTCCCTCTAAGGGAATGTTGCAGTGGGATTTCACTACAACTGCCACAGGTCTTAGTTTCCTTCGTATGATTTTTATGTTCATTGTAGTTGCAGCTTGTGATGAATGCATAGATGTGTGATCCTCAAACCATCTAAGTGAGTCAGAGAGTCGAAGTGCGACTAAAAAGTATTGGATTTCGCCAATTGAAACTAGATGTGTGTCATCTCACTATATTAAGATAAAACTGAATTTAATTTAAAAATGGTCGATCAGTGTCCGTGACCAAGATTATAGGAGACAATGTCCTCTTAGGGTTTCCCACCTATTTGATCACTGTTCACATATGGTTAAGATCAATGTAAAAGTGGGGAAGACTAAAGACATTCTGAACTCAAGTCCAATATTCTCCTAATGCATCCAATATACATGATATAGTCTTCACTGATATGAGATGGATAGATGAAAGCTACATCAAAACTTTATTTTTATATGTACACACCAAGATCCACTATCTTGCTTTTTCAGGACATAAAGGACAGGAAACATGAGCTTCTCCCAAGATTGACTAGTTGACTAATGTCTGTTTAGTTTACCAGCACATGCAACACTAAAAGCTAAGATGTTGGGTGTGTTGACTTTATGGAGAGAAAAAAAGCTGAAAGTGAAAATCAGAGCTGTCCTTGAATGGATTTTCCACTTATTTCACCATGACATTCATTAAAAAAAAGGTGATTTCTGACATCATTTGCATTCCACTGCAACCATTATTATCAGGAAGGACGTTAAGACCCAGATGCAGACCACGTCGAAATAACAATAGTTTTAATGATCCAACAGGGGCAGGCAATAGACAGGTCAAGGCAGGCAGGGGTCAGTAAACCAGAGGTGGGGCAACGGTACCGGTCGGTAGGCAGGCTCAGGCAGAGTGGTCAGGCAGAGTGGTTAGGCAGGTGGGCTCTGAGTCAGGACAGGCAAGGGTCAAAACCAGGAGGGCGAGAAAAGAGAGACTGGGAAACTGCAGGAGCTGAGAAACAAAACAATGGTTGACTTGACAAACAAGACGAACTACCACAGACAGTTAATGGGGAAGATGGGCGACACCTGGAGGGGGGGTGTCAAATACAGGTGAAACTGATCAGGGTGTGACAATTATGTTACTCAACCACTATAGATGAATGGTTTCCCGCCTCCCCAGTGAATGAAGCAATGTAAATAGTCTGGGTGGCCATTTGATTAATTGTTCAATAGTCTTATGGATTGGAGGTAGAAGCTGTTAAGGAGCTTTTTGGATCTAGACTTGGCTCTCTGGTACCGCTTGCCGTGCAGTAGCAGAGAGAACAGTCTATGACTTGGGTGACTGGAGCCTTCCTCTGACGCCTAGTACATAGGTCCTGGATGGCAGGAATCTTGGACCCAGTGATGTACTGGGCCGTACGCACTACCCTCTGTAGCGCCTTACGGTCGGATGCCAAGCAGATAGTGATGCAACCGGTCAGGATGCTCTCGATGGTGCAGCTGTATCTGGGGACCCATGCCATTTATGTGCTGCCACTAGTATTGCTATATCTTCTAAATCAATGTGTACATGTGGCATACAAGCAATTTACGACAATGTATACACTTTTATGTAGATGTATGGTAGTTTTCTTTATGATTGCTCTCAGTGCTAATTAGACGAGCAGTAGGCTGGTTGTAGCCTATTGAGAATTCCTATATTTAGAACATGTCTTCTTCAAGAGATAAGAACATAATTGATGAACATAAAGAACATAATAATTTGGTGCCATGAAATAATTCACCGTTCGAGTCCTGAATACTGCCCTATTACTGTAATTGTCCTGCAAGAATATACTTACACGGATGCGCTAAGGATAAGTGGTCATCCACTACGATTTTTTTTTACCCTTGAGGGATTAGTAGTATGGAACACATCCTAATAACCAAGGCTTAAACTACTTATGAGCTTGAGAAGTTACCTATGGCAAAGACAATAAAGGCACAATCTAAACCAATACTTTTCTGCTTCAGCCAAGCATCTTCTTCTTCTAAACATCTCTCAGCTCCCTAGACTTCAATAGTGTCCTTGTTGAAATGAGAGAATGCACTTGTCTTTGCCATCAATGCCAGTTGCCAAGTGGCGTCGATGAAAGTTTGACAGGCTATTCAAGTGTGCTCCATGATTGAACAGAGTTTTAAATGTGATAGCAAAGTGTTTCCCTAGTTTGGCACTTTCACTAATCGGTGTTGGGTGTGCGATAGATTCTGCCTAATATCTACATGGAATTTTTGTCACATGTAAATAAATAAATGTATATAAATACAAAATAGAATGACAAAGCTATAAATCATTATCCCAAATTTAACCCATCAACTTAGTGAACACCATTGGTGTTTAAAATGAGGGTTTCAGCATGAAATGTCCTTTATATTTTACACACTTTAACTTATTTTAACTTACGTTGCTGCTCCTAGATTTCCACTTCACAATAATAGCACTTACAGTTGACCGGGGCAGCTCTACTGACTTGTTGGAAAGGTGGCATCCTATGACGGTGCCACATTGAAAATCACTGAGCTCTTCAGTAAGGTCATTCTACTATAATGTTTGTCTATGGAGATTGCATGGCTGCGTGCTCGATTTTATACACCTGTCAGCAACGGTTTGGCTGAAATTGCCAAATCCACTAATTTGAAGTGGTGTCCACATACACTATATATAAAAAAGTATGTGCTCTTTATTGTTGACAGTTGAGTTGGATAGTTGAGTATTGATCATAGCCTGAGTCAGGGGTTCAAACGAAATCAAAGGGAACTGAAACAGTGCCAGCAGCAAAGCATTATGTATCCTTTTGGTGTCCCTAACTTATTAGAATTCTACTTTAAAATCACTAAGAATGCGTTAAACAGTGGCCTTCAGTTCATGCGTATCTGTTATAGATGCATGTCAATAAGAGTGACATCTGAATACGACCTTAAATGGATGGACATCTATTGTTGAGTGGTGTGACGTACAAGGCCGAAAATATACTAATCACCACGTTTATGTCAATGTGACACTGACATGAGAATATTTTATTTTAAATTACGGCACAACAACATCAAATAACTGCCAGCCATGTTCTGACTTTTGTATTGTTCTGCTTAATTATTCCATATCTCTGAGCAATTTTACTGTATAAGCAACTGAATTGATCATGTTCATATTGGACATGCTATTTTAATTTGACTTGGGTTGTATTCATTAGGGCATACCATAGCAAAAGGTTTTGCAATTGAAAACTAAAACAAGCATTTGAAGTCTGTACATTTTTCACGTGTTTTTTCATTAGAAATGATTGTTTATGAGTACTGTTGTGTGTGTAAAATAATACTGTTCTCAGATTTTAGTACTGTTCTATTATTTTCAGATAATAGCTTTTAGATGTGTATGAAAATTTGACAAACGCTATATATCTATTGTTTAGCTGGAATGGAATGTTCGTATCCTGTATATTTGATTCTGATATGTGGTTGTCTTAAAATGAATGCACTTACTGTAAGTCGCTCTGGATAAGAACATCTGCTAAGTGACTAAAATGTCAAATGTAAATGTATTTGTTATATTGATGTCAGAAATCATTTGTACAGTTCTTTATTAAAAATGTAGTTATTTGTTACATGTGATTGCGTAAAACCTAGCAGTACTACTTATTTCTCTGAGAGTGAGGCAGATATATAGCATTTTGTAAAAAAAATACGTTATTATTTGTCTCTCTGAAATGAAACCATCAAGTGATAGATTTAAACAAATACTTGTGTGTCATTGATGTATATATATGTATATATATATAAGACTCCCCCGGTTTCCGGTCATTTCCTTCCAGTTGGCGTCTAATTAATACGACTGTTGTGAATGGAGTGTATCGTGGTTAATGGTCAGCATACCCCAGAAGCATGATGACCCCTAAAACAGGGGTGGGCAACTCCAGTCCTCGAGGGCCTGTTTGGTATCACAATTTTGCCCCAGCCCCAGCTAACACACCTGACTCCAATAATCACCTAATCATGATCTTCAGTTTAGAATGCAATTTGATTAATCAGCTGTGTTTGCTAGGGAGGGAGAAAAGGTATGACACCAATCAGGCCCTCGAGGACACGACCCACAACAATAGAATATTCCTTAGCAGTGTGTTCAGATGTTTTTTGTAATTTTTAAATGTAATGCAGTGTCTTTGAAGGCCTACGAGTTAACTTTGCATTGAATTCTGTAATTTGCAATTTTTTTTATTTATTTTGTAGTGGAAATTATCCACAGGATGTATCAGGGTTGTGATGATGGCTTCCAAACCCTCATGAAGGTTTTTGAGCCAAAACTTTGGCAAAGGAACCTATTAAAAAATTCACTGTGAGACTTTCAATTATTATTATTATTTTCCTGGGCTTCCCAGTTCCCACCCACAACAAAGCCTAGAGCTAGAAGAGATGTAATGGAGTGGTCCAACTGCCTCTGGGAAAGTGGACGGCAATTTCATACCCCTCATGACCACTGGGAATGCTTGAGTGAATCACACGGCTGGTAGAGACAGAGAGGAGAGACACACGGAGAGGCATTAACACTTGAATGAATCACGGTGCAGGGGAGAGGAAAAGCAAAAGGAGAGAGAGAGAAGATGAAGGAATAGGTAAGTGAGGAAACTGACTACAGCTGTCATTTGTTGTACTGCAGGTATAACTTTTAACTGTCATGTTCAATCCAGCACCTTTGAGTTTCAACAGGTAAATACTTACCATGAATAACTAAACAAAATATAATAACCCTTTTATCCAAATAACATTCAGCCACGAGCATTAGTGAGGTCGGGCACTGATGATGTTGGGTGATTAGTCCTGGCTCGCAGTTGGCGTTCCAATTCATCCCAAAGTGGTTGAGGTTAGGGCTCTGTGCAGGCCAGTCAAGTTCTTCCACACTGATCTCAACAAAAATGTCTGTATGAATCTTGCTTTGTGCATGGGGGCATTGCTGAAACAGGAAAGGGTCTTCCCCAAACTGTTGCCACAAAGTTGGAAGCACAGAATCGTCTAGAATGTCATTGTATGCTGTAGTGTTAGATTTCCCTTCACTGGAACTAAGGGGCCTAGCCCGAACCATAAAGAACAGCCCCAAACCATAATTCCTCCTCTACAAACTTTACAGTTGGCTCTATGCATTCAGGCAGGTAGCGTTCTCCTGGCACCCGCCAAACCCAGATTTGTTCTTCGGACTGCTCCAGAGTCCAATGGCAGCGAGCTATACATCACTCCAGCTGACGCTTTGCATTGCGCATGGTGATGGTAGTAGAATATAGTTTATATAGTTTCAACTAAAAGGCAACTATTTTCTTTGATATTAAAATACAGGTCTTAGAAAAACAAATAATATTAGAAAGTATTTTGAATACCTCTCAGGAAAACAAATCATATTTGAAGGTATTTGAATATATGCGAGTTATTTGAAAAATATATTGCAGCTTCAAAAGAACTAACAAAAACATTTTTATAATGAGTGACACAAAGTAATACAGTAACACTTGACATCAAGTTCTTATAAACACAACTCCAACACCATCATTAAGTTTGCTTACGACACAACAGTGGTAAGCCTGATTACCGACAATGATGAGACAGCCTAGAGGGAGGAGGTCAGAGACCTGGCAGTGTAGTGCCAGGACAACATCCTCTCCCGCAACGTGAGCAAGACAGGAGCTGATCGTGGACTATGGGAAAAGGTGGGCTGAACAGGCCCCCATTAATATCGACGGGGCTGTAGTGGAGCGGGTCGAGAGTTCCTTGGTGTCCACATCACTAACGAACTATCATGGTGCAAACACAAGAAGACAGTCGTGAAGAGGGCACGACAACATATTTCCCCCCTCAGGAAACTGAAAAGATTTGGCATGGGTCCCCAGATCCTCAAAAAGTTATGCAGCTGCACCATTGAGAGCATCCTGACCGGTTGCATGACCCTAAGGCGCTACAGAGGGTAGTGAGCATGGCCCAGTACATCACTGGTGTTGCTGAGAATGCTGAGAATGCTAACAGTAACAAAATATGGCTATTAAGTGTTGAACGGAAACTAAATATCCCAAAACTGCCTTCTTGAATCATCTACATCCAAGCTAGGTAGAAAATCATGTTGGTTTGTATTCTGAGTAAACTATCCCTTTAAAGATGGTATAGTGTGTGTTTGAAACAAGAACACCTAGGGCTGTATTCAATTCGTAAAGCTGAACTGTTACAGATTCCACGGTAATTTTTGATTGAGCCAACATATGCAGCTAAAGCGGGAGCATTGCCTTTAAATTTAATGCACCCAATTATGTTTTGCACAGATAAGTATAAGTTGTGAGGCTAAACTACTGCATGACTCTTTCAACATGCCAATGAAAAGGTTGAAAGCTCAATAAAATTGATGATATCTGAACATACTGCAAAGTAAATTGAAGCCATTTGCAAACATTGCAAACAGAAAGTTAGATGCAAAAACAATTTCAAACCTCTCTGTCCATCTGAGGGTCAGGGCTCTATTCAATCCACATCACGGTTTGACTTGATTATGTACACATGGGGCAATGGACATTCACGAGAATGGACATTTACAAAATGTTCAGAGAAATGTATTGTGTAGATCAAATATGACTGTCAGATAGATTGGAACAGTATAGGATATTATGTGTGATCTATTCATTATATTTCTATCTTCAACATGCAGTTACATATACAACCCTGCCATTAATTGAAGGCAGCCAATCCAATAGTTTCCAATAATACAAAGATCTATATTTTTTATTTCTTTTTATTTTATTTTACTTTTATTTAACCAGGTAGGCTAGTTGAGAACAAGTTCTCATTTACAACTGCGACCTGGCCAAGATAAAGCACAGCAGTTTGATACATATAACAACAAAGAGTTACACATGGAATACACAGACATACAGCCAACAATACAGTAGAACAAATTTAAATAAATAAAAAAAAGTCTATATACAGTGAGTGCAAATGAGGTAAGATAAGGGATGTAGGGGAATAAATAGGCCATGGTGGCGAGGTAATTACAATATAGCAATTAAACACTGAGATGGTAGATGTGCAGAAGATAAATGTGCAAGTAAAGATACTGGGGTGCAAAGGAGCAAGATAAATAAATACAGTATGGGGATGAGGTAGTAGAATGGGCTGTTTACAGATAGGCTATGTGCAGGTGCAGAGATCTGTGAGCTGCACTCACAGCTGGTGCTTAAAGCTAGTGAGAGTCTCCAGCTTCAGTGATTTTTGTAGTTCGTTCCAGTCATTGGCAGCAGAGAACTGAAAGGAAAGGCGGCCAAAGGAGGAATTGGCTTTGGGGGTGACCAGTGAGATATACCTGCTGGAGCGCATGCTACGGGTGGGTGCTGCTATGGTGACCAGTGAGCTGAGATAAGGCGGGGCTTTACCTAGCAAAGACTTGTAGATGACCTGGAGCCAGTGGGTTTGGCGACGAGTATGAAGCGAGGGCCAGCCAACGAGATCGTACAGGTCGTAGTAGTGGGTAGTATATTGGGATTTGGTGACAAAACGGATGGCACTGTAATAGACTGCATCCAATTTGATGATTAGAGTGTTGGAGGCTTTTTTATAAATGACATCGCCGAAGTCGAGGATCGGTAGGATGGTCAGTTTTACGAGGGTATGTTTGGCAGCATGAGTGAAGGATGCTTTGTTGCGAAATAGGAAGACGATTATTTTTCCAATTTTGGATTGGAGATGTTTAATGTGAGTCTGGAAGGAGAGTTTACAGTCTAACCAGACACCTAGGTATTTGTAGTTGTCCACATATTCTAAGTCAGAACCGTCCAGAGTAGTGATGCTGGACGGGCGGGCAGGTGTGGGCAGTGATCGGTTGAAAAGCATGCATTTAGTTTTCCTTGCATTTAAGAGCAGTTGGAGGCCACAGAAGGAGAGTTGTATGGCATTGAAGCTCGTCTGGAGGTTAGTTAACACAGTGTCCAAAGAAGGGCCAGAAGTATACAGAATGGTGTCGCCTGCGTAGAGGTGGATCAGAGAATCACCAGCAGCAAGAGCGACATCATTGATGTATACAGAGACGAGAGTCGGCCCGAGAATTTAACCCTGTGGCACCCCCATAGAGACTGCCAGAGGTCCGGACAACAGGCCCTCCGATTTGACACACTGAACTCTATCAGAGAAGTAGTTGGTGAACCAGGCGAGTCAATCATTTGAGAAACCAAGGCTGTTGAGTCTGCCAATAAGAATATGTTGATTGACAGAATCGAAAGCCTTGGCCAGGTCAATGAATACGGCTGCACAGTAATGTCTCTTATCGATAGCGGTTATGATATCGTTTAGGACCTTGAGTGTGGCTGAGGTGCACCCATGACCAGCTCTGAAACCAGATTGCATAGCGGAGAAGGTACGGTGGGATTCGAAATGGTCGGTAATCTGTTTGTTAACTTGGCTTTCAAAGACCTTTGAAAGGCAGTGTAGGATAGATATAGGTCTGTAGCAGTTTGGGTCTAGAGTGTCACCCCCTTTGAAGAGGGGGATGGCCACGGCAGCTTTCCAATCTTTGGGAATTTCAGACCATACGAAAGAGAGGTTGAAATAGGTTTAAAAAAGTTATTACTTTCTGAGATCTGTATTTAAATAGTTTTTAAAAGTATTCCTTTTTCAGGATCTGTATTCAAATAATTGTAGTCGCCTCAAAGTAACTATTTGTTCCCCCAGAAAAGAGAGAGAGAGAGAGAGAGAGAGAGAGAGAGAGAGAGAGAGAGAGAGAGAGAGAGAGAGAGAGAGAGAGAGAGAGAGAGAGAGAGAGAAATATGCATCTTTGTGGAAATAGAGAGATGCTTTTGACGGATTTGTAGTGACGGATAGAGAAATCCCCTTGAGCCTGCCTCCGTTTCTTCTCCAAACCTGTCATTGCAGAACATCAAGACCAACTACCTTTCACATCTCCTCAGCAGGGGAGGGAAGGACGAGCGCCAGCAGTGCTAAGCCCATATTGTTTCATCAAGGCGAGAGTATGGTGCGCCTCAGAGACAAAATGAGGACAATTCACAGTATAACTAAACTCTGTTTTATGGGAAGGAAAAAGGGACAACTGAGGACTCAAAAACTCTACAGATACACGCTGAGACAAAAGTCTGGAAGATTTCCCTCTGGGTGATTTTGTCTGAGAAAAGTCTGTCATTTTTAGGTTGGAAATGTACTTCTGACAGTTAAGACATGAATGGTTGGTTGGCCTGTGATGGTGGCATGTCCAACAATTTTGAGACCTTGAACAACATAAAGGTGCAACTTTCTTTATTCCTAAATACCAAAAGAGTGTTTAAGCGCTTAAGCACTAAACTCAAGATAAGTATCAATCTACATGTGTGTAGGTCTATTAGCTGTATCATATGAAATTATTTAATGGTATTCTCCTTATTAACTAAGAATGTATGAAATGAGAGATTGCAAATATCAAGTACAGCATTGTTTTCTCACTAGGGGCTAAAACCTTAAGCAGTTCCTTGACTAACTTCTTGTGACTCTGAGGCTGTCCTAATATGGACACTGTAGATTTGTCCCTTTTCATTCTACAATAACCATTAGAATAAACTGGAATCTCTGCTAGATAGCATTTTATTACAAAATGGTGACACACTTCACTGTTTGAATGACAGTATACATTCAATATCATTGTCATTTGTACATTATCAAAAGATGGACATTAGCTGAGGTGAAATGTAGGTTACATCCAGCTGACCACTGTGGAGTTTCACACCAAGTTTCTGTATTACCTCATTGCACATCATCTGAATTGCTGATTCATTTGTAGACATATGTGATCTTAAAAGTATATCATTAGCTGGCTATGAGGGAGATGCATAAATCCAATTAGCTTAATGGATGGTGTCTGGTGGACTTCCTAATATGGATGCCTTTGGCGCATGGAGAACGGTTGGATTTGTGCATCTTGGCCGTTTTTATCACCAAATAGAGAGGTAGAATATCACACAGAGAATAGAACATCAGCTAAGTAAGTTCCTAATTAGATTTTAATCGGTGTGGATTTATTATGGGTAAAGTCAAGCAAGCCTGCTGTATGTGCATAATTCGATTGAGAAAGCTTTGTCTAATGTGTGCGTGCGCAAATGTGCTGTGCAGTTATGTCTGTGTACGAGCAGAGCAGGGAGAGAGAGAGAAAGAGAGACAGACACAGAGAGCGAGAGAGCGAGAGGAAGAGAGAGAATGATTCAGCACTTTAAATATGTTGGCCTCATTTAAATTAAACATATTACAATCCTGTAACATTTCCCTTGTTTAAAAAATATATTGCACTCTTTCCCAGAATAAATAAGGCGTTTTAAACAACTGCATGTGATGAACGTGCGTGGTTACACTGCCTTGTAAGGCTTTGCTCCATTTCCATAGTCTGTAAAACGTCCGGCACGCTGTCATTGAGCGTGATAATGACAAGCAGTATAATTTCTGAACGCAATCTTGGGTACCTCACCGCAAATAGAGCACACTGTGTCAATAAGAGCAACTGGTTGCATTACACCTGCTGCTCCGAATACATACAACTTAGAAGCCATAACCTTAATATAAATGAATAAACATAGACTTTTCTTATGTAATAAGACACCAATTTACGTCACTATTCAGCATGGGACAACACCACCACATCTCAAATATCTGATTGAAGCAATACATCCTTTTACGCACGAAGTGTTACAAGTGTATTCAATGTAAACCATTGGGGGTGAATGGTGTCATCCTGTCGAGGCTAATATCTGCCTCACAGTCTTCCAAGTCACAAACAGAGTCGGTGGCATTTTCATTGTTGTGAGATAACTGTGATATCCTGTCAAACGTGTCCTCGTGCTCAATGCATTCCACTACGTTGGGGATCATATTGACGTAGGCATTCACGATTTCTTTGTGGACAAGGGTGTCCTGGTTGTAAGAGACCAGCTCGTTGCTAATGTTCACAGTTTCAACTGGTGTTCTGGAGCAGAAATTACGACAACCCAGCAGACTGGCAAATGCTTTTCTGAACTCTGCGTTAAAAGCGTAAATAATAGGATTCATGGTTGAATTAGTCCAGCCGAACCAAACAAAAACGTCAAAAGTGGTCTCGCTCACGCAAGGGAGACCTGCGTCTTTGTCAGTCGGTGGTTTATCACAGAATGGAACTATGCAGTTCAAAATAAAGAAAGGTAACCAACAACACACAAAGACGCCCATAATGATCGATAACGTTTTTAAAACTTTGGTTTCCCTTTTAATAGATGTTTTCAAGGTATTGTGGTGTTGGCACTCGAGTCTGTTGTTGGTCCTGCAACTTGTCGCGTGCTCCGCGGCGCGCTCTAGGGAAGCTATCCTCCTGATTTGGATCTGAGCAATTCGATATATTCTCGTGTATGTCACAATCATAATTGCTACGGGTATGTAGAAACTTATTAAAGATGAAGAAATTGCGTATTCTCTGTTGAGGCTAGAGTCACAGTTTTCTTCTACTTCACCCAATGAGGCGTTATGGACTCCAACTGTTTCGTCTTCGCTGGCTTTGTGCCAGTTCAGTTGGACTGGTATGAATGAAATGAGTACGGACAACGTCCACGTGACGCTTATCATAACAAAGGCAACTCGTTGGGTCATTTTTCTCTCGTACCGGAACGGACTTGATATGGCCCAATATCTATCCACGCTGATAATGCAGAGGTTGAGGATGGACGCAGTTGAGCACATGATATCAAAAGCCACCCAGTAATTACAAAAAGTACCAAACGGCCAATACCCCGCCACCTCGGCCACAGCTTTCCATGGCATCACCAGAACTGCGACGAATAAATCCGACACAGCCAAAGAAACGATGAAAATGTTGGTCACTTTACTTCGCAAGTGCCGAATTCGGAGTACGGCGGAGCACACCATAATGTTTCCCAGTAGTGTCCACAGGATGAGCAGGGAGAGCAAACAGCCCGTCACTGTCCGGATGACCAATTCCTTTCCACCGTTGGATGTTGCCTCCGATTCGGTCGAGTTCCACATAATTTCCCCAAGAGGTAACGGAACGGAGTGGCTCTCGTACACTGAGAGGTATTTCGCGGGGCTCTCCATGTGTCCTCCTCTCATGTGGAAAGCCAGTCCATGGCTTCATGCGCGTCTGGGGTGGCAGTAGTAACCAACTCACGGGGCTCTGTCGTCTCCTCAACTGCCATTCTATTTGAAATAATATACAAACGAAAGATTTGAGATTGCTTAGTGAATTTGCAACAAATGTGTTGCGCCAACGCTGAGCAGAACTGGGCGTAATATGCGCGAAATCCAAACAATTGAAGCGCGTCGCTCATTGGCGACGGGATGTTATTACCTCTCGTGTCGTCTGACCTCCCTGGCCAAAGTAAGGCAGCCGCACTGAAACTGTTGGTCGGAGATATTTTGAGTTGGTGAGTGTTTTGAGAAGGGTGGGAGTCCCCTGAGCCAACGCGCACACACGCACTTGTACACACACACATACATCGGTTGTGGAAACACGCATTTGCACTGCATCACAGTGGTGTAAAAAAATGAATGAGTTAAATTACAAACTATAACCTCATTCAAGGATGGAGGATCTACTTGTCTTGGTAGAAAGCTAACAATGAGCATTTTATTTTATTTATAGCACACTCATAGCCTACTCCAATTGTGGACTTCTATTCTATATAAAAAAACAGTGACAGGTCCTTCAAAAGCAACAATTTAATTAGCAAACATTAAGCCTGATTGCATTTTTTTTATATAATCTACACTTTTCTATAAACAGTGAACAAATGATGGAGCATTTCATTGCTGTGGGAAAAATGAATCACTACTGTAGATCAAGTGGTGCTGTCCGTGGTGCTGAAATTGCGCTCCGAACAACTCTCCCTCAGGAATGCAAATTTTACGCACACTGTGTTTGAGAATGAAGCCTTCTTTTGTGGCTAAAATTATATTGTTAATAGACGTTTTCTGTGTGAAAATAAACATTGCATGTGAGGAAGTTCTGCATATATAAAGGTCATCACTAGCCTACGTTGTGAGCAATTGATGGACAGCTCTCAAATTATGCACGCGTTTGGAATGAGCGAGATGTTTTCAGTTTAATTTCAATTTCAGGCTTCTGCAGACTGCAGCAAATAGGCCAGACTAACATCTTAGGTGAGTAACTCTCACAATCTTTACGTGTAAGTATAGACACAATAACTAAATGCGCTTTAACATCTGCACGTGCAGTATATCCTCTTGGCAGTTTCCGGCATTTAAACGTCACATTTATTTTTAGATGGGTCGACAACATGCCTGTCAAATCGTTTTGACGCACCACCAAAATAATCTCTGTGTCCTGCCAAATTCACTCGAGTACTATCTAGGCTATGTTATGTTAAATTCGGACATTATTTACTTATTTTATTCATGAAATATTGTGTCTATGGTCATCTTTCTTTTTGACTGACTTTCACCTAAGCGTTTATATATTAAAATCTATATACAAATACATTTGTTAGACCCTATCCCCTACCTGTAGGCAAACAAAGTCATCAGTGACAAAGATTCATACAAATTGTTAATTAAAATGTCTACTATTTATATTAGGCTAGCACATCCGAATAGTCTAATATATAGCATATGCGAATAGTCTAATATAAAGCATGAAATACATTCAGATAATACCCTGCATTTGAATTTGATCGACGTTATAATTCCGATAATTAATAGGCTATATGCACATAATTTGTCAAATATTTAGGGAATATAGTCACAAACGGTTTGGAATAATTTGGGAATTCCATTTCAACAAACGATGGGACTAGGCAAAAACGCGTAAAGTTTATTTTGGCTGACCTTTATTGAAGAGTTGAATATAGCAAGCTCTGAATTGGGCAACAACCTTTGCAACGTTTCTCATTCTGATGGGGTTTTTATGCACTAACGCATAGTCTGCTAGAAAGGTAACATTTGTCGCCACCAGGTGGCCATTGTGGCGAGCTAATGCGTCAAGACGGTATTTCAGCAACTACAAGGAATGAAAAGCAAATTCAAAGAATTTGCAGGATAAACTGAGACTGGGGGTGAGAGCTGTATATTGTCTGACTTCTAGACAAATTGATTAGTCTTGTCAAAAATATGCTTTCAACTTTAGGCACTTGTGGTGAAAGAAGATTATTTGAACTATGATATAGGCCTACGCTCTGATGAAGGTCCACAGTGAAGTTATGAACTTTCTGCCATCGAATGAGAGAGACCAGGAGCTCCTACAAACAGTGGGCCTACATCTATAATGTGTTTTATGTGAGCAATGTCTTCACTGTTTATGTGAGTCATGTCTTCAACTTCGTTGAAGATAATAGCCCTAATAGCCCTTGAAAATGAAATACAGAAATTGCTAATTTATATAAGTATTCACACCCCTGAGTAAATACATGTTAGAATCACTTTTGGCAGGATATACAGCTGTGAGTTGTTCTGGGTAAGTCTCTAAGAGGTTTGCACACCTGGATTGTACAATACTTGCCCATTTATTATTTTCAAAATACTTCAAGCTCTGTCAAATTGATTGTTGATCATTGCTAGACAACCATTTTTAAGTATTTTCATAGACTTTCAATCCGATTTAAGTCAACACTTTTACTAGGCCACTCGGGAACGTTCAATGTCATCTTGGTAAGCAACTCCAGTGTATTTGGCCTTATATTTTATATTATTGTATTGCTGAAAGGTGAATTCATCTCCCAGTGTCTGGTGGAAAGCAGACTGAACCAGGTTTTCCTCTAGGATTTGCCTGTGCTTAGCGCGATTGCATTTATTCTTTATCCCGAAAAACTCCCCAGTCCTTACCAATTACAAACATACCCATAACATGATGCAGCCACCACTATGCTTGAAAATATGGTAGAGTGGTATTCAGTAATGTGTTGTATTGGATTTGCCCCAAACTTATTCAGGACAAAAAGTGAATTGATTTGCCACATTTTCTTTCCAGTATTACTTTAGTGCCTTGTTGCAAACAGGATGCATGTTTAGGAATATTTTTACTCTTTATAGGCTTCCTTCTTTTCACTTTGTCAATTAGGTTAGTATTGTGGAGTAACTACAATTTATTTTTTCACAGACATTAAACTCTGTAACTGTTTTAAAGTCACCATTGTCCTCATGGTGAAATCCTTCCTCTCCGGCAACTGAGTTAGGAAGGACTCCTGTATCTTTGTAGTGACTGGGTGTATTGAGTCGCCATCCAAAGTGTAATTAATAACTTCACCATGCTCAAAGGGATATTTAATATCTGCTTTTTTATTTTAGCCCATATACCAATAGGTGCCCTTCTTTGCGAGGCATTGGAAAACCTCCCTAGTCTTTGTGGTTGAACTTGTATTTGAAATCCACTGCTCAAATGAGGGACCTTACAGATTATTGTATGTGTGGGGTACAGAGACAAGGCAGTCATGAAAAAATGATGTTAAACACTATTAAACACCATGCAACTTATTATGTGACTTTTTAAGCACATTTTATCCTTAACTTATGTATACTTGCAATAACATAGGGGTTGAATACTTTTTATTAATTAGTAACATTTTCAAAAAACATAATTCCACTTGACATTGTTTTAAATTCAGGCTGTAACACAACAGAATGTGCAAAAAGTCAAGGTGTATCAATACTTTGAAGGCACTGTATAATTATGTTCCGACCCCCTGACCATCCCCTCAAGAAAATAAATCGTACCGCGGCTGAATAAACAATGATTGACCCCTGACCTACAGTATTCATTTAACTTAAAATATTTTTATCACAGAGACTATGTAGGCTACAGTAGCTTTAATCAGATATGTACACAGAGGATGTAGTATTGGTGCAGGTTTTCCAATAAGCATTAACCACAGATTGGCACATACAACTGAGAACAATGTACAGTAGTTACCACCAATGTAGAACTCTGTTTTTTTTATATTCCCACCACAGCCTCAATATGTTGTTCTACATTTAAATATGCAATAGCGCTACATTTGAGTAAATCATCACAACATCAATCAACAACTTCACAGGATATGATTATTTTCAATGCTCACTTTTCAAAACGAAATCAATCAAGACAAAATGTTCAGTTTCAGAATTGTTTCAGTTTGAACAAAAATATTAGCTTTTTGGAAAATTAATGTCAGTCAATGCTGTATACTGTACATCTGTGCAAATATTGTATTGTTTCTCTTTTCAATAACATAACAACAGGCCCATCCTTCAGCTGTTTACCAAAACAGTGGTGACTGCTTTGTGTGAACGCAGCAAATAGGCTGGTTCCACTAGGCTAAACTTAATATCGTTCCAAGGGAAGAATCAGTGTGGATTGGGGGAAGCTCCACATACACCCAGGCTGTTTGTTTTTTTAGTCAAATATTGTTCCATAATTGAAATTATTTTATAAAACCACATCTGTATTTTTGAGGTACATTAGTATAAAATCTAAAAGGAAAGTATTGCCAACAGTCCAATGGATGTTTGCGAGACAGTCTGAGAACTACAGTCCAATGAACGTTTGCGAGAGATTGTGAGAACTACAGTCCAATACTACACAGAAGAGCATTCAAAGTCTAGTGCTGGCTTACTGTATACTACAGTACATGTAGGACTCTAGACTGTCACCAGCCAAGTAGTTCAAGTGTCTGACACAGCAGTGTTTTGAGTTTCCTGTGCTTTCTTCTGACCAATGAGAACATCCTAAAAATGGCAGCACAAAAAAAAAATGTTTATGGCTTTTCAAATCATTGTACAGTTCTTTAGTGACATTAAATAACCAAAACAAGAGCTGCTTTGGCTTCTTTATGATGTTGGAGTAGCATACTGCTGTGAACATGGTGGTTGATTTGAAAAATGAATGTGGTATGGCACTTGGTATAATCATGTTATGCCCTCATAATGCATTCCCACATAGCCTGGCTTACATCTGTTCTAGATCAAAACGTTTAACTATTTACATATGCATTGAATAACACTTGACTTCAACGACACTTGGATGAAAATCAAAAGACAAACCCAAACACTTATGATAGACCTAAATCTAAATGTCATTTTATATTTTTAGTGCAGTAACACACAACAAAGTGTTATCAGACCTGGGTATAAATGCTATTTGAAATCTTTCAAATACTTTGCACGTTTAGGGCTAATCCATTGGTAACATTGTGCCTGGCCAGCTCAATCATGCAAAGCTAAAGTATTTTAAAGATTCCGAAATACTATTTGAACCAAAGGTCTCATGTCAATGTCATTTGTTGTTTAGACCAGGTGCTATAAAATGCTTCTAAAGATGCATCGCTACAAGGGACATCTTTTCTAGTATAAGCCCCCTAAAGTGACAAATGTGTTTCCATGCTTATTTGGAAATCAAAGTATATGACAAGGCGGCCTCCTGAATGGTTGACCTGTATTGCTATTAATTGCCTACATGGAGCCCTTGGTGACAAGTGTTCTTGTGCATGTTGCCTTGTCTCGTCGGTCCCTCTTCGTCTTGTCACACTCTCCGGAACACTTCGAAGAGGCAGGCCACAGAGTGCATGCGGTAGAAGAGGGTAATCGGCATGGCGAAATTGAGAACTGTGGTCCATATGGTGAAGCCAAACGTCTCCTCCTCCAGGCCGTTGTCATACTGGGGTCTGCAGCCAAAGGCAGGGAGTATCCAGAGCTGCAGTATGGAGACACCAAATAAGGTTAAACTTAACTTGGTATTGTTTTTTTTGTGTGGTAAATGCATATTGTATTTCATAAACTCCTAGCTGCGTAATACATTTCCCTACTGGGACATTGACTGAAAGGTAGATAGTAAAAGTAGCTAGTAGGGTAAGAAATGGGGGAGAATCATACAGCATGTGTGCTTGAGAGCTAACTATACCCTATGACAATAACACCACTGCTGACTATTATCAATAAATAAATCATAATAAGTCATAAGTAAAGAACAGCAAGCTTACTGAGATGTTGCACATGAAAAGGAAGACGGTGATGTTCTTCAGGATCTGACTCTTCTTGCTCGGGGTCACCTCCACGTTGTTCTCCACCTGCAGGGGCACTTCCAAATGTTTCTGTGGGCACCCATTCACCTGTCCACTCTCCTGCTCGTTCTCCAGCGTGACACAACCGTTGTCTGGGTTCTCGTACGCCTGGTTGATGATTCCGTTGTAGGGTGGAGACAAGGAGGAGGTCACAGAGAATATCTCTGGCGCAGGCCCCGCCACCTCTGTGTCCTCCCTCTCACCGTCCTCCCGCTGGCGGTAGAGGGACTCAATGATGAACAGGTTCTGGATGTACTTCTCCAGGATGCTGAGCAGCGAGTACATCAGGTTGGTCCAGCGGTAGCTCGGGCTGCTGCGTGAGGCTGACACAGCCACCACGCTGCACCAGGAAACGAGCCAGGAGCCCACCGACGTACCGAAAAGGAGCTCTGTGTCTAGCTTCCGAGAGGGGTTTTTCGTGGTGTCCATGGGCATGGGGTCGGCACGGTAGATGAGCAGACCCGTGACCCCGGCCGAGCACATGAGCACCAGCATGACAATGCCGTAGTAGTAGAAAACTCCAATGGTCGACTCCCGGATGTCCAGCGACTCTTCCACGTGGATGATGTAGACCACCAGTACGCCGATGGTGCTGGCCAGGGCGGCGAGACCCAGGATGGGGCCGACTACCAGCCCCTGGGTCCTGGTAGCCAGCCTTTTCCGGTTGTGCTGGAGGTTAATGGTGCGCCCTATGTTCTTCCACATGACGAAGAGCATTACCGAGACAAAGATGTGGTACTCGATGTTGAAGGGATAAAGGTAGTAGAGGCCGTTGACGAACATGGAGCAGGCACTGATAGTGCAATTACAATGAGGTTCCATATCCACTGAAACACACATTAAACAACTAAATATTGTGTCAATTTCAAGCCCAGTGCAATCCCACTTCTGCCACCATATGTAACTTTAAGTACTTTACAAAACAGTGACCTCCAATTTATGTATACAAGTATACTGCACAGAGGTTATAAACTCTCAAGTTATTCAAATATTTATGGCAATAAGGTTTATTTCAATGTTATTTGCATGAGGCCAGTGGTTTTCTTTGGGTCTTATGTAACAGAATGAATCAATCCTTTGCCATCAGAGTCTAAAGCAACAAGGGTGGTACGAAGGGAATTTAGAGTCCAGTTATTTACCAAATGAACTGACCTTGTGCTGTTTGGGCCTCACAGCTCAATGTCCTAGTCATTTCACCTATGAAAATCTTCATGTAACAGTGGGTGGTGTGATCAATATCACCACAAACTGCTCTTCACACGTGTGATGAGAATATCAGATTGGTGGATCAAGTGTATCAACCAACTTTCTCAACACCAAAATACACAATTCAGCACAATGGTCTAAAATGACTTTCCGTTTTTCCTCAAAATAATGCTTTCCATGTACTTCAAATCAAATCAATCAAATTTTATTTGTCACATACACATGGTTAGCAGATGTTAATGCGAGTGTAGCGAAATGCTTGTGCTTCTAGTTCCGACCATGCAGTAGTATCTAACAAGTAATCTAACAAATTCACAACAACTACCTTATACACACAAGAGTAAAGGAATGAATACGAGTATGTACATATAAATATATGGATGAGCGATGGCTGACCGGCATAGGCAAGATGCAGTAGATGGTATGGAGTACAGTATATACACATATATATGAGATGAGTAATGTAGGATATGTAAACATTATATAAATGGCATTGTTTAAAGTGGCTAGTGATACATTATTTCATCCAATTATAATTATTAAAGTGGCTAGAGATTTGGGTCGATGACCGAACGGCATAGGCAAGATACAGTAGATGGTTTAGAGTACAGTGTATACATTTGATATGAGTATGTCGGATACGTAAACATTATATACAAAATTGTTTAAAGTGGCTAGTGATACATTTGTTACATCCAATTCCTATGTATAAAGTGGCTAGAGATTTAAGTCAGTATGTTGGCAGCAGCCACTCAATGTTAGTGATGGCTGTTTAACAGTCTGATGGCCTTGAGGTAGAAGCTGTTTTTCAGTCTCTCGGTCCCAGCTTTGATGCACCTGTACTGACCTCGCCTTCTGGATGATAGCGGGGTGAACAGGCAGTGGCTCGGGTGGTTGTTGTCCTTGATGATCTTTTGGCCTTTCTGTGACATCGGGTGGTGTAGGTGTCCTGGAGGGCAGGTAGTTTAACCCGGTGATGCGTTGTGCAGTCCTCACTACCCTCTGGAGAGCCTTACGGTTGTGGGCGGAGCAGTTGCCGTACCAGGCGGTGATACAGCCCGACAGGATGCTCTCGATTGTGCATCTGTAAAAGTTTGTGAGTGATTTTGGTGACAAGCCAAATTTCTTCAGCCTCCTGAGGTTGAAGAGGCGCTGTTGCGCCTTCTTTACCACGCTGTCTGTGTGGGTGGACCAATTCAGTTTGTCCGTGATGTGTGCGCCGAGGAACTTAAAACTTTCCACCTTCTCCACTACTGTCCCCTCGATGTGGATAGGGGTGCTCCCTCTCCTGTTTCCTGAAGTCCACGATCATCTCCTTTGTTTTGTTGACATTGAGTGAGAGGTTATTTTCCTGACACCACACTCCGAGGGCCCTCACCTCCTCTCTGTAGGCCGTCTCGTCGTTGTTGGTAATCAAGCCTACCACTGTAGTGTCGTCAGCAAACTTGATGATTGAGTTGGATGCGTGCTTGGCCACGCAGTCATGGGTAAACAGGGAGTACAGGAGAGGGCTGAGAACGCACCCTTGTGGGGCCCCAGTGTTGAGGATCAGCGGGTGGAGATGTTGTTTCCTACCCTCACCACCTGGGACCGGCCCGTCAGGAAGTCCAGGACCCAGTTGCACAGGGCTGGAGTCGAGACCCAGGGTCTCGAGCTTAATGACGAGCTTGGAGGGAACTATGGTGTTAAATGCTGAGCTGTAGTCGATGAACAGCATTCTTACATAAGTATTCCTCTTGTCCAGATGGGTTAGGGCAGTATGCAGTGTGATTGCGATTGCGCTGCCTGTGGACCTATTGGGACGGTAAGCAAATTGGAGTGGGTCCAGGGTGTCTGGCAGAATGGAGGTGATATGATCCTTGACTAATCTCTCAAAGCACTTCATGATGACGGAAGTGAGTGCTACGGGCGATAGTCATTTAGCTCAGTCACCTTAGCTTTCTTGGGAACAGGAACAATGGTGGCCCTCTTGAAGCATGTGGGAACAGCAGACTGGGATAGGGACTGATTGAATATGTCCGTAAACACACCAGCCAGCTGGTCTGCGCATGCTCTGAGGACACGGCCAGGGATGCCATCTGGGCCGGCAGCCTTGCGAGGTTAACACATTTAAATGTTTTTCTCACATTGGCTGCGGTGAAGGTGAGCCCGCAGGTTTTGGTAGCGGGCCGTGTCGGTGGCACTGTATTGTCCTCAAAGCGAGCAAAGAAGTTGTTTAGTTTGTCTGGGAGCAGGACGTCATGGTCCGCGACGGGCTGGTTTTCTTTTTGTAGTCCGTGATTGACTGTAGACCCTGCCACATTCCTCTTGTGTCTGAGCCATTGAATTGTGACTCTACTTTGTCTCTATATTGACGCTTAGCTTGTTTGATTGCCTTGCGGAGGGAGTAGCTGCACTGTTTGTATTCAGTCATGTTTCCGGTAGCCTTTACCTGGTTAAAAGCAGTGGTTCGCGCTTTCAGTTTTGCTTGCGAATGCTGCCATCAATCCATGGTTTCTGGTTGGGGAAGGTTTTGATATTTGCTATGGGTACAACATCACCAATGCATTTGCTAATAAACTCGCTCACCGAATCAGCGTATACATCAATGTTGTTGTCAGATGCTATCCGAACATATCCCAGTCCACGTGCTCGAAGCAATCTTGCAGCATGGAATCAGATTGGTCGGACCAGCGTTGAACAGACCTGAGAACGGGCGTTTCCTGTTTTAGTTTCTGTTTGTAGGCTGGGAGCAACAAAATGGAGTCATGGTCAGACTTGCCGAAAGGAGGGCGGAGAATAGCCTTGTATGCATCACGGAAGTTGGAATAACAGTGGTCCAGGATTTTACCAGCCCGGGTGGCACATTCGATATGCTGGTAAAATTTCGGGAGCCTTGTTCTTAAATTAGCCTTATTAAAATCCCCAGCCACAATAAATGCAGCCTCAGGATATGTGGTTTCCAGTTTACATAGAGTCCGATGAATTTCTTTCAGTGCCGTCGATGTATTATCTTGAGGGGGGATGTACACGGCTGTGATTATAATCGAAGAGAATTCTCTTGGTAGATAATGCGGTCTGCATTTGATTGTAAGGAATTCTATGTCAGGTGAACAAAAGGACTTGAGTTCCTGTATGTTGTTATGATCACACCACGTCTCGTTAATCATAAGACACACACCCCGCCCTTCTTCTTACCAGAGAGATGTTTGTTTCTGTCGGCGCGATGCGTGGAGAAACCAGGTGGCTGTACCGACTCTGATAACGTGTCCTGAGTGAGCCATGTTTCCGTGAAGCAAAGAACGTTGCAGTCTCGAATGTCTCTCTGAAAGGCAACCCTCGATCGGATTTCGTCTACTTTGTTGTCAAGAGACTGTACATTGGCGATTAAAATACTCGGGAGAGGTGCACGATGCGCCCGTCGACGTAGCTTGACCAAAAGACCGGCGCGTTTCCCTCTTCTCCGGCGCCGCCGTTGTTTTGAGTAGCCACGTGCTATCCAGTCTGTTGTTGTGTTTGGGTTAACGAAAGGAGAATCCTCTTTGGGAAAGTCGTATTCCTGGTCGTAATGTTGGTAAGTTGACGTTGCTCTTATATCCAATAGTTCCTCCCGGTTGTATGTAATAAAACTTAATATTTTCCGGGGTAACAATGTAAGAAGTAATACATAAAAAAACAAAATACTGCATGGTTTCCTGAGAACGTGAAGCGAGGCTGCCATCTCTGTCGGCGCCGGAAGTCATACTTGTTGAAGCCCTACCATTTCCTAGTGCTGCCCTCTAAAGACAGCTTCTTAACTCAACCCTGTACCTCTACCTACTGTACTCACCAGCCCCACTCCTCCCCAAAAGGTACCACTACGGTGGTGCTCCCTTTAATTACAAATGGAACACAGTCATCCTCACAATCAGACTGACATGAGGGGGGCCGGTGGAGCAGCCCTGGCTTAAGATGTATCAGTCACTGTAATTGCAACGCCCTTGGGAGCAGCCTGGCCTGGGACAATGGCGTCTGAGATAACGCAAGCTGGGGGGTGGGTGTTGGGGGCCAGCGATCGTGCGTGTCTCGTGAAACCTAAAAGAGAGACGTTCAACACAAACAAGACCTGCTGGAATGTCTAATCCATCACCTCCCCCTCCCCTTCAACCCCCCTCCACCTGTCTTTCATCCAATTAAGTGAGCTTCTCAAGTGAACTATTGTCCTTTTTTTCAAGCAGCCACTTGACCCTGGTCACCTTACCCATGGTGAGGTTTTCAAAGCCCAGGGCAGACAGCCTTGTGTTGTGGTGGTTTAGCAAGTGATTGGCCTCGGACATCACACCGCTGCACCACAGCAGCAGGTTGGTGAAGACTGCATGGATGACGCCAAACCTGACGGGAAACATCAATGAATCAAGATAGAAATTGATTGTCACAATAGTTGTCGATGGTTAGATAAATTATAGGCTGTAGATTCAACTTTGTGAGTACAATGGTTATAACCGGATAAAAAAAACTTGTCAACTGTTTTATTAAACTGAAAAATGTACATGAGGATAACCTAAACATGCCATAGGCCTGAGCGGCTCGAATGGCTTGTGACAATCTCAAAATACAGATTTATTATATTTCACAATACCTTTCAAAGGTCTCAAAGGACTTGATGACGTCTTTGATGTGAAACCAAAGGAAATGCACCTAAAACAAAACTCAAAATAACATTTGTAAAACACTAGCACTGACAAGACACTCACTATATCAGTCTAAAAAACATTTCTGGTGAAGGCTTTCATTTGGACTGTGAAAATGAATCACCAGAATGTGAGAACATATCAAATGACCTCTCAACTGAAGGATTACCTCCGCCTGCACTACGTTTTACTCCAATAACATGGACAATGACAGGATTATTTTGTACAGACAACTCTTTTTCTTGCCTGAGAAACAAAGTGTACATTATTCCACTTCAAGATAAAGTTCTATACATTCCCTGCTTAAGTGGTATTTCGATACCTTTACTGAAAAATGTTGGAACAGAGCAGCCAGCCTACCTATAATGTTAACACTTTACATATTTAAGGTAATTTATAAAGGGGTTTATACATGGTAAGTAAGTTGTTAATTATTACTTTATAAATCTAAAATAAAAAGTACATTATAATTGAAGGCTCTAATAATACATTGGTTTAAACTGTGTGCTTGTTATTTAGCTGCTTGACAAATTCTGAGGCTATGGCTGCACTGTCAATTACAGTAATATCAATAACAGTACATTCATATATAATAAGCACATTATTAAACAAGCCCCAAAATAACACAAGTTTCACCTATGTGTTATAACTGTTTATTACAGATTTATAAACCACCTATTAATGGAATAATCCGTTTAGAAATTACAAACCACTTTATAAATCCTTGTAAGTATAGGCCATACCATAATGAAAAGCATTATCAAATCAACATAGAATGGGGGTTGTATCTTACCTGTGCTATTGTGTGAGTTGCGTGGATGATGGGGTATACCACTAGAACAGCCGACAGGCATGCTTGATAGCCCACAAAATATCCAATATGGAAGGCATCCATGATCAACGAGAGGAGCGCAAGAAGAGTTAAACCACCTATAATCAATGAAACATTCGTTGTTAAGAGGCTGCATTGAAACGAAAATATCCTTTAATTGCTTTTGATGTCAATTATATGCTTGCTTGTTTCTCCTCCAAAGTTTTATAAAGCAAAAACAAATCTATTTGGAAAAGCCCCATCAGCTACTTGAGAAGCATTTAACTATACAAAACATAGAAAATCATTTAATACCATATTATTCTTATTATGGATTTATAACAACCTCGAGATTTACATTCACAACACCATTTTACACACTGGAAAGCCTAATCTTCCAAATATGACCGTGCGTCATCTGTACCTTTTATCCAAGAGGTAGTAGCATGCACATCCTTTTCTGCCTGTAAATTACTCTGCATGCCTCTCCTCACGATGTACCACATCATCCATAGCAGCTGGACGATTATGAGGGTCGTGATAAACGACAGCAGGTGCTCTTCCTTCACGGATGCGCCATTGTTCCCAATAGCCAGCATCAAGGACACGCCGATCAAAAGTAAATTAGTCCCATACTGGCCGCTCAGAATCTCCGCATTCTTCTGCGGATAATCCTCAGTCAAACTGACTTTCAACTTGGTGAATATTTCCTTTTCTTGCTCTGAGCTGGAGGACAAGGTGGGGGAACTGTGACAGTCTAACTTATTTAAACACATAATATGAAGGCCACCGTGCTCAGCCATGTCGCCGAAATATGTAACATTCGAGTCCGAAAGGAAGAGCAATGTCAACACTGTGTGCTATAAGTAAATTTGTGGAAGGCCAAGTGCTCAACCTGTAGCAATAAGGTGGGGACGCAAACGGATACGAACTTTGCCAACTGCAAGTTGATTCAATCCAAAGAAGGTCGCACTTGTTTCATGCTTTCATTCAGTGTCCAGCTTTACTAACATGGTGTGTTTGACGTATTATTGTCATCCTGGACCATTTAGATTAAATTACTTTATATCACCGTATATAACCGCTTGCTGGGTGAATTCAGAGGAATAGATTGAATTCCAGCCATCCGTGACCCACATCCGTTGTCAAGTTGAACCCGCCATACATTTGTTGTTGTTGCGAAATTGGTGAACTAAAAGTGCCAATCAGTCCCATAATCTATTTGATCATGTAATAGCTTAATCTCCAAAAAGCTTTTTTTTTTCACGGATCCTCGTTTCCATGGTCGTTGCCAACTAGCACTGGTCTCTATCTGGCAGTGTCTATATGCGACTTCTCGCTATCAGAATACGAAGATCGCATCGAAAAGACACGTCTAGACGCACAAAAGTCCCATTGTGTTCTGATTGTGATCAGATCTGGCTGACCACAGGAGGTGGGTGGATAGTGTGCGTATTTCTCCTCAGTCTGGACGCAATCAGGCTACCGAAAGCGCATACAGTGCGCGATTTCATCAGAACTCTGCCCACAAGTATCCAGAAAACGTGTGTTATGGGAGCGAGAGGCACCTTCCCTTTTATTACGGGACACTCTTTTCACAGTATTTTGCCTGGTGGGAGGTACTATATGTCACGGTGGGCGTGGGTTTCAAAGTGCGATACACATCCACGTTCAACCTATAACCCTCCTCCTGTAGTAGTCGTTTTAGCTAACATTACACTCCTTGCCACTCCTGTCATTTGCCAAAAGGTCATTCCTGGTCATTTCCTATGTCTTTGGCAAATGACATGGAGTACAATGAGTGGAATGAAATTGCTGAACAGGAGACTGTAACCAGGTTTCTCTGCCTGGGACCTCAAATCAACAGTAGTGGTGTGGGTAAAATCACTGGGGAAGCCGAGACAGAAATAAAAAGCCAACGTGTTGTTTGGTCTATAACCTGTTAGTTCATGTGTCTTGCAACCGTGATATATAGGCATAAGGCCGTGACAATAAGAAGACACAGTGGCAGAATAAATTCAACCACACCTTTGTTTCATCACAAAACCGGAGAGCAACCTGACTGGTGAAGTCCACAAGGCACATTGCATGTTACATGACCTACAGCAAGGTCAAGCAAGTTAATGTTTCGGACTACAACTATTGATTTAGAACTACAGAGTTACCGCAAGTCTCAAAGAAATCAGGAGCTGCCTCCACTACTCCAGCACCATTTCAACTTCAATATTTCAACATCATAAAATCACCTATTCTTAGTCGAATACAGTGACATCTAAAAAATACTAATAACTATTTAGTCCAATCAATGTAAGATAAATATGTGGCTGTCTATGGTTCTGATTTCTGTTTATGTGCTTGCCGTAGGTTCATGCAAGTAGAAAAACATGTTGACTCACTCTACTTGTAGAGAAACTTCAATGTCATCCTCCTCTCTCTCATGTTGATGAAATGGTCTAGGACTGTCACACTATACACCCTTTTATGTTTTGTTGTCCTAGGCTACCTGGCTAAAATGCTTGCTCGCTAACCTAACTTCCTTTCATGGGAAACGTTAGCTACTTAACATTAGCCTACTAGATCTAGCTACATATTGAACTACCATCCTCTCAGGCCAGTGGCACAATGCATGAATTTATGATTGGATCAGAATTGCCATTATAATCACTGGATAGTACTGAGAATAAAGTAGAACCACAAGTCCAAATCCCTATCTCCATCCATGGCTAATTTAGGAAAAGGCCATTTTTAGCAAGCTAGCTTACCACTGGAGGACAACAACACTAGATGCAAAAATTCAAGTTGTTTCTGTCAGTAATGTATTGCTCTCATGTGATGGGATTGGAGTGAAGCCAAATACAAACTGGCTTCTGTTGACACTTTTTTTTGGTGAGTCAGGACCATTCACAGTTGAGCTCATTTTATTCATTTTTTTTAATCAAGGGATGCCAAATGCCTGCTGGCTTCCCTTGCATTCACTTCTATGGGCGGCAACAATGTCATACTCTTTTTGACCAGACAGCATCAGATAGATACGCTATACATACAGACGTTTCGTTCACTCGCCTGCTTTCTCCGGTTAGACATTCAGCTTCTTGCGAATTTAAGGAAAAGTATAAAACACAGAAAGGTAAATGGAAAAACCAAAGCAAGAAGAGGACTGGCCACCCCTCAGAGCCTGGTTCCTCTCCTCTCCATTCTCCTTTAGATCTGAAATTGGATTGTGAAACTTGCCAGCCAACCAGAAAAAGCAAGGCAAGCAATTCAGGCATTCTTGAAAGTCAGGACAATCCTTGTCCTGCAGAAACATTATTTTTATAGTTGAAAATGTTTTATGTTGCAAGCAGTAGGCATTTAGAAATACATGTGAAGTTGAGTTTTATAGTTACTCGTGACATCACGTGCCTCACGTACATTCGGCAATCATCATTTATATAAAAGAAACACCATATCCATTAGCATATGTCACAATGAAGAAAGCTTGACAAAAGAAAAATCCATCTTTAAAAAATGTATCCTATACGTGTTTCAATTACACATGTCACAATGATTTGTTTTTGGCATTGCTTTGTCTAATAAATCTGGATCAATAAAAACAAATAGAATATGACGTTTATCTAAACCGTTTAGCTCCCCATTTACATGATTGGGTGACGGTATGTGGGGAAGGAAGGTCCTGTATAAACAAACACTCACTTCATTTACAACAGCTGTGCGCTGCTCCGTGAAGGCAAGAAGTATAAATGCCTTGACTTCTGCAGAGGCCATATCACGTAAATGCTGCAAGGCCGATGCAGACGTTGGATTGACCATGTAGCGTATTTTATGCACGCACCGCATATGAGTAACATCCAGTTAGGCTTAGACAACATGTACTATTATTGCTGCTTTTCAAATAAAAGCCAATTAATGCTTGATCCGAAAATGTGGTCTGAGGTTTGACGCAATTGCGGAGCCTCTGAAGGCATTCAGAGGCCAAATTGAGCTCCGTACTATTTCACCATGCGCCGCACACATTTTTTAACAATGTAGAGGGCTCGGAAGAGCTCCTGCGCTATAGAAATTCATCATCTGACTGGGACTTCATCTGACTGGGACTTCAAATAGTCCTATGGCACGTCAAGGGAACTGTAGCCTACTGTTCAGATGGGTTAAATGGTAACTGAAATCTGGACACTGACTGTAGGTCTATATCCTTTCACCTAGCCTTAATAATAACTCCTGCAGAATTAAGCCTTTCTTGCACTGCTCTGTTACCACTTCACCAAATCTTTTCCAAACATTACATCTCTTCTTTATTTTCAACTGTCTATTTAGCAGCTTTTATCTTGTTGAATTCACCCTGACATTAGCTGTTATTAAAAAGGAAATGGACCCCCCATTGCCACTCCTAATCCCAATCCCATGGAGATGTCCTCTGGCTCTTCAGTTAGTAGCTCCTGTCCATCCAGGAAGAGTTGGACATGGTTCTCATCCGCAACGGGATTCCCCTCTATCCATATGGTAATGTAGGTGACGGAATGAAAAAATATATATTAAGGTTACTCAAGTCATAGTTCAAACCGTAAATTAACAACTGAGCACACCTTACACTGTATAACTACTAACTTTGTACTGTCTGTGACATTCAGCCCACTTGGATCATCTTTGAAAATGGCTGCAGTGACTTTGAGAACTTCCATTGGAGGTTTTGTAATAAAAAGGCTGGATTAGAATCAATAGAATTAGAACGGCTGCATGCTGTAAAGGGTACATGACAAATGTAATGACAGATTATTAGGACCGATGTCAGACGAGCGGACTTAGTCAATTACATAACTAGAGATGGTCTTGTTATGCTGCTGGAAATGTGATAGTTTAACAATGTGAGAAGAAAATATCCAAGCCAGCACATCATGATCTGGGTAGGCACAATGGTGTAAAAAGGTTACTAGTGTGTGAATTAATGTGAGTAGGAAAATGTAACAATTCTTACATATCCCTTCCCCGTCTGGTCTCTCAATGAGGAGTACTTTTGAATGAGTGCCGTGCACACATCCATGTATTGTCGGGAAGTGAGGTACCTAAAGCAAAAGAGAAACATACAAGATTACAGTTAGAGTAACAATTCTGTTTGTAACACAAATTACATTGATTGATGGCGTTGATTATCATCAAGTAAAAGTTGATAGCAGCTGCAGTGATTATGACAAGACAGTATGGAGAGAGATACAGTATGGAGGACAGAGACAGAAGCAACAGAACACATAATAATCACATTGTAAATACATTAATTGAGCATTCAGTTACAATTGGAAAAGAAAGACATAACACAGAACACATTATAATCACACTGCAAAAACATCCAAAGACTGTATATAAGAGGCTAACCTGTTTGTAGATCCATAGCTTTAAAAATTGTCTTGCTTTGGTCTGAAATACTGAGGACAGAACAGGCCGCTCCAATACACCAGCCTGAAAAACATCAAAGACATATTTTTGTCACAATAACCTACATTGGGTGGTCTCTCTCTCTCTTTCCCCCCCACCCACTTAACAGGACAGGGAAAGACAGGGACTAAAGGGAGGAGGATGGAAAGAGATTGTGAGAGTATCATTGGGTCATCTGTGTGTGTCTTACCTGTTTGTGAAAGCAGGCCACCCCGACACACCAGCCTGAAATACATTAATTAGACACATTCAACATGAGTAGTTGATATGAAATGTAACATCTAAAAAAAATATATGTTTTTGTCAAGTTTAACAACCTAGATTGGGTCATCTCTCTTTCTCTCTGTCCAACTTGGCACATACAGTATGTCAATTCAATGTCCATTCCACATTGGTGCAATGTAATTTAATTGAAATTATGTGGAAACAATGTTGATTCAACCTGAGTGTGTGTATTGTGTATGTGTGTCTTATCTGTTTGTGGAGGCTGAGTTTCTCACAGCACCCAAACTCTCTACAACTTAACTGGACAGGCGCATGATAAGACAGGGACTAAAGTCTTAAAGAAAGGCTGGAAGGAGATGGCGAGAGACTGTATCATGGGTTTAAATAAGGACATACTGTACATTTCTCAATATTGAATATAGCTAGCTGAAGTTACAGTAACTTTAACTAGCTGGCGTTAGCGTTAGCTAAAACATACCAACAATTATACAACAATTAACGGCTAACATTTCAGGCTATGTAACTTGGCTAGCTGATGAAAAACAAAGAGCACATTACATGATTTATATAAATAAACTCAGCAAAAAAAGAAACATACCTTTTTCAAGATCCTGTCTTTCAAAGATAAATCGTAAAAATCCAAATAACTTCACAGATTTTCATTGTAATAGGTTAAAACACTGTTTCCCATGCTTGTTCAATGAAACATAAACAATTAATGAACATGCACCTGTGGAATGGTCGTTAAGACACTAACAGCTTACAGACGGTAGGAAATTAAGGTCACAGTTATGAAAACTTAGGACACTAAAGAGGCTTTTCTACTGACTCTGAAAAACACCAAAAGAAAGATGCCCAGGGTCCCTGCTCATCTGCATGAACGTGCCTTAGGCATGCAGCATGGAGGCATGAGGACTGCAGATGTGGCCAGGGCAATACATTACAATGTCTGTACTGTGAGACGCCTAAGACAGCGCTACAGGGAGACAGGACAGACAGCTGATCGTCCTCGCGGTGGCAGACCACGTGTAACAACACCTGCACAGGATCAGTATATCCGAACATCACACCTGCGGGACAGGTACATGATGGCAACAACAACTGCCTGAGTTACACCAGGAACGCACAATCCCTCCATCAGTGCTCAGACTGTCCGCAATAGGCTGAGAGGCTGGACTGATGGCTTGTAGGCCTGTTGTAAGGCAGGTCCTCACCAGACATCACCGGCAACAACGTCGCCTATGGGCACAAACCCACCGTCGCTGGACCAGACAGGACTGGCAAAAAGTGCTCTTCACTGACGAGTCGCGGTTTTGTCTCACCAGGGCTGATGGTCGGATTCGCGTTTATCGTCAAAGGAATGAGCGTTACACTGAGGCCTGTACTCTGGAGCAGGATCGATTTGGAGGTGGAGGGTCCATCATGGTCTGGGGCGGTGTGTCACAGCATCATCGGACTGAGCTTGTTGTCATTGCAGGAAATCTCAATGCTCTGCATTACAGGGAAGACATCCTCCTCCCTCATGTGGTACCCTTCCTGCAGGCTCATCCTGACATGACCCTCCAGCATGACAATGCCACCAGCCATACTGCTCGTTCTGTGCGTGATTTCCTGCAAGACAGGAATGTCAGTGTTCTGCCATGGCCAGCAAAGAGCCCGGATCTCAATCCCATCGAGCACATCTGGGATCTGTTGGATCGGAGGGTGAGGGCTAGGGCCATTCCCCCCAGAAATGTCCGGGAACTTGCAGGTGCCTTGGTGGAAGAGCGGGGTAACATCTCACAGCAAGAACTGGCAAATCTGGTGGAGTCTATGAGGAGGAGATGCACTGCAGTACTTAATGCAGCTGGTGGCCACGCCAGATACTGACTGTTACTTTTGATTTTAACCCTCCCTTTGTTCAGGGACACATTATTCCATTTCTGTTAGTCACATGTCTGTGGAACTTGTTCAGTTTATGTCTCAGTTGTTGAATCTTGTTACGTTCATACAAATATTTACACGTTAAGTTGGCTGAAAATAAACGCAGTTGACAGTGAGAGGACGTTTCTTTTTTTGCTGAGTTTATATATTTGTATAGTAGTTTGATGAATTATCTTAAATAAGTGTTTCCAATTACTTCAACAACCAATTAGTAGACAATTCATAGGCAATGCCTACTCACAATTGGTCAAAATGTACAATGCACATAATTGGAAACAGTGATCTTCCTCTATCTTTTTCAGTACAAAACATAGAAACACACAATTTTCACATACAGTATGTTGATGTTGGGGTGGTGCTGGAGATGATGAATATGAAGTTGAAAAATAGTGCAGTTTCCCTTTAAGGTTCCTTTTTTAACCTTATATTACCCTAAAGGATCCTCAAGGAACCTTTTCTTTTTAGAGTGTACAGTTAGGCCCTAAAACGTATTCTTATGCACTAATGCCAGATAGCCTAAAATAATGAAAAAAAAAACCTCAATGTAGCCTATAGATATAAATTGCACAAGAATTATACATTGATGGATTTAAAATCTATGACCACCGTGACGTATAGCAACGCCCACTGGGAAAAATGGCGTAAAAAGAGTGTGTCCTATAAGGGTCCTTTTTCATTATAACGTTGGGGGAAAAGACGTTCCTAGCATGTGAGGAACGTGTTTGCTGCAGTAACGGTGCGTGAGTAAAATCACTGGGGAAGCCAAGCCAGGAAAAAAAGCCATATTACAACCTATGTGATAATTGCGTTGTTTGCTGTAACGAAGACGCTGGGAGACAGGTGCAGAAGGTGAGTATTTAAAGATAAGAAGGCAGATAAACAAAATAGGAGACGCGTACTGAACGTGAACACAAACCAATACTGCCTGATGACTGAGGGCTAAATAAAGGGAAGGTTACCAAGGTGATGATGTAGTCTAGGTGTGTGTAATAATGGTTTCCAGGGCCGGTGGATAGTAGACCAACGACGAGCGCTGGAGAGAGGGAGCCGGAACAGGTGTGACATTTGCTCTATAACCTGTTATCATGCCTTGACACCGTGATATATAGGCCTAAGGCCGAGACAACAAGAAGACACAGTGGCAGAATAAAACCAGAGAGCAACATCTGTAACCAAATATGTGCAAAAAATTGGAGAAAGAAGCTTTCCGTGCATATTGAAAATGTTTCTGAACATTTAGATTCGATTGGATGCGGTCATTTTGCTCACCGTTTGCCTTCAGTTCATCTCGCCAAACTATTTTGTTGCGCATGTATGGTGGGGTTCCAACTTCCCTTTCGTCATTGTATGCCAACAATATTAAACCAAAGATTAGGGATATATATATTGAAATTTCCCTTGGATTGACAGTTGTGTTTTTGATTGAAGGCCAACAATAGTTGCACATTACAAACCATGTTTCCATCCACAGTTTTTATGCGAGTTAAGTCATACCGTATAACAAATACAAACCTGGACAGCTGTGACGGAATTTTATAAATGCCGACAGATAATTTATTTCGACATTGGTGGATTATTTTTGTATTACAAATTATTGATATAATAACCATCGTATCAAAGTAAATTTGGAGTCACGAAATGATACTGTGTGTGGTCGTCCCACTACGACTCGGAAAACCATGCAGTTTATTAGGCTACAAATTAAATAAATTCTGTTGAACTTCACTGGGTGGTGAAAGTGCATGATCTTGATGCTCCTTTCCAATACATTTCAAGGGTCTTATTCTGGTGACATGATGATCGATGCTTGACTGCAGTTCTACAAATAAAAATATTATTGCTTTTATCCATAATAATCTGTGTAGACTAGCCTACCCGCACTGTATATGCTAACAAAACTATCGCTAGATTTAAAAATGCCATGGAAACACATTGAACTTTAGATGTTTAATCAGTAAGCCTATATGAAAACTTAGGCGGAAAAGTACATTTTGTGTGCACTACCTTGACACGCACTGATTTTTATCCACAATAAATCAGTTGGGTGGAAACACCACTGGTGGGAAAGAAGTTTGTTCAGACCCATTAAACACAATGTTACCAAATAAAGAAAGAGACTCAAGTTCATATCAATGACTTTGAAGGTTAGTCTTTTTGCCAACAATAGAGAAAAACAAGGTTGACATTAGCAACAATGCACTTATTTAACAAAAAGTAAAAAAAATATTTAAAAGAATTTAAGCAGACATTTACACTGTTAATAGCACAAAGGTTTTCTGAATCACAAACTAAACAGTTATTCAACAACATATACAAAAACTATTAAAGCACTTAAAATGCTTTGTTAATTTATTCAATATATACATTTAAAAAAAAAAATAACACCACAAAAGTTAGTCAAACTGTAGTCATTCACTTTATGTTGAGGCTTTAGTACTGTAAAATAAACAAAAATAATTGCATTCAGAAGTAGGTACTTATCTATTATTGGTACATAAGCTCTCTGAACAAAAATATGAACGCAACATGGTAAAATTTCTACAATTTTACTGAGTTACAGTTCATATAAGGAAATCATTTAATTGAAATAAATTTGTCCCTAATCAATGGATTTCACATGACTGGGCAGGGGCGCAGCCATGGGTGGGCATCGACCCACACACTTGAGGAGCCAGGTCCCACCCAATCAAAATGAGTTTTCCCCACAGAAGGGCTTTATTACAAAAATAAATACTCCACAGTTTCATCAGTTGTCTAGGTGGCTGGTCTCAGACAATCCCGCAGGTGAAGAAGCTGGATGTGGAGGTCTTGGGCTGGCGTGGTTACATGTGGTCTGCAGTTGTGAGGCCGGTTAGAAGTACTGCCAAATTCTCTAAAAATTACATTGGAGGTGGCTTATAGTAAAGAAATTAACATTACATTTTCTGGAAACAGCTCTGGTGGACATGCCTGCAGTCAGCATGCCAATTGCACACTCCCTCAAAACTTGAGACATTGTGTTGTGACAAAACTTCACATTTTAGTGGCCTTTTATTGTCACCAGCACAAGGTGCACCTGTGGAATGATCATGCTGTTTAATCAGCTTCTTGATGTCAGATGGATGGATTATCTTGGCAAAGGAGAAATGCTCACTAACTGAGATGTAACCAAATTTGTGCACAAAATTGGAGAGAAATAAGCTTTTTGTGCATATGGAAAATGTATGGGATCTTTATTTCAGCTCATGAAACATGGGACCAACACTTTACATGTTGCGTTTATATTTTTGTTCAGTATAATAATATCATTTTGAAATAAGTATTGGAATTAACAAATACTAACAATACCGATTCTTACACAATAAAACTACATTGAGATTCATAGGATTCTAAAATGTGTTATTCCATCTGGATTTGCATTACGGAGAGAGAGAAGGTATTGGATTTAACACTATTGTTTATACTACAGATTCTTACACAATCTATACTGTTGATTGATAAGAGCATCTTTATTTAAATGTCGGCATCTTACCTTAACATCTCACCCAAGCATCGATATGAGCATAACAACTCCCATGAACTGGGTAAACAGGAGGACGGGGGTGAGGAACGACCACACAGGCCACAGTGCTATATTAAAACTGGGGAGCAGAAAAAACAAATGTGCTTGAGACCAAGATCATTCTGATTACTATTGGAAAGATTGTAAAATAGGCTTACAACTTACTAACCTAAAGCATTATGTAATTACCTAGCTATTAACTCTCTAAAACCCTTCTTATCAGTAGGGTTTTCAGGAGGTTAGTTGGCTACGTGTGAACTACAATTCCAGTGCTGTGTTTAAACATTTAGAAGCGTCAATAATCATTGTTTGCATATGCCCATTTATCTTTCATATCAACGAGAAAGAATCTTCAAAATAAAAACGACATTTTCTGTAGCAGCTTTACACGGATCCACAAGCTGTGTGTGCCTACAGTTGGGTCACAGCCATTAAACTGTAACTGTTTTAAAATCCCCATTGGCCTCATTGTGAAATCCCTGATACCTTCCTCTCTGGCAACTGATTTAGGAAGGATGCCTGTATCTTTATAGTGACTGGGAGTATTGATATACCATCCAAAGTGTAATTAATAACTTTACCATGCTCAAAGGGATATTCACTGTCTGCTTTTTATTATTTTTACCCATCTACCAATAGGTGCCCTTCTTAGCGAGGCATTGGAAAACCTCCCTGGTCTTTGCGGTTGAATCTGTGCTTGAAATTCACTTCTTGACTGAGGGATCTTTCAGATAATTGTATGTGTGGGGTACATAGACAAGGTAGTCATTCAAAAATCATGTTAACTTATTATGTGACTTGTTTAGGCTTGCCATAACAAAGGGGTTGAATACTTATTGACTCAAGATATTTTAGCTTTCCATTTTTAAATAATTTGTAAAAATTTAAAAAACTTTAACATTATAGGGTATTGTGTCTAGGCCAGTAACACACACTCAATTTAATACATTTTCAATTCAGGCTGTAACAACATGTGGAAAAAGTCAAGGGGTGTGAATACTTTCTGAAGGCACTGTAGTTAGCGTCTATGAATGGGTTAGCATGAATCCATGTATTACCTGCATGACGCTGCGAGGAAGGCTGCTGTGGTGATAGGTGGAATAGCAGGGTACTCATGATCATAGTGCTGTATTCCCTTAAACCACTCAAGGTATACGATGCAAAACATGGCCAAAGCTAGGCATATTCCCAGCAGTATCACACCAACATTGAACCACCAGCTGGAAAACAATACAAAACAAAGCACAGAAGCAGCAAATACATGACAGGAACTTGTGGTTTGGTTCTTTCATGAAATGCCATCATAAATACTTTTCTGCAAGTAGATAATAGATAATGCTGCATGAATAAAAGCCTGCCTAACCAAAAAGGTACAAATAAGCGCAATATTTGGGACTTTTCCAATTACAGTGACCAATCTACCCTTTAGTAACCTAAGACCAAACAGAATGTTGGTTGTTTTCTGGCCAGTGGAAATCACTTTAATGGGAGCGATTCAAGACTACAATCCAGATATAAAATGATCCATTCTGGATCCAGGCTGACGACCCCTTTTGATTACTAATCACAGATGACCTACTGCAGACCTATACACACACTTGTCCCCTTTTATCTTCAATTTAGCTGGATTAGTTTTAGTACAAAAAGTTTTCTTGACTACAACACCTTCTGATATCGCCATTCTCCGTGATGACGTGGAGGAAGTCGAAATAGTAAGTCAACCCAACAGAAGCCACAATCCAGAAGACGGAATGGCGGTTGATCCGAGGAAGTGGTTTGGCATCTTTCTCTTCTTGACCTACAAGTTTGGGACAAAATTCCATGGTCATTGGGAATGCAGTAAGCCTGGTCCTAAATCATAACTTATTCAGAATGAGTAGATTTTTCATTTAAAAAAAACACAAAAGGCCTAGAGACAATGTGTGATTATTTTCTCCCACACAGTTGAATGTTTTGGGATTTGTTGAAGGGCGCTACACAATCTAGCTAGGCTTATGTATGATAGCCTAGGCTACAGCCTACTAATCAGCATCATTGAGTTAAATACTGAATATTGTCTGCCTGCCAAAGACCTGGTCACCACTAAGGAAAAAGTGTACAAAGAGGCTATGAAACCAGAATATGAGAGCAGAAGGTGCCCAATCCGCCGCACCTTTTAAGGTTCAAGACATTTCAGGATTATACTGCCCCTCATGCTATAAACATAATTTACAAAAATGTCCTCTAGTTGAAATCAGACCCACCAAGCTGCAGCTGTCAGATTACTAGACAGTTAAAATAGCAATTTAAAAGATAATTTAATAGTATAACAAAAGGAGTAAAATATTTAACATGAATAATTTAGCAAAAAATATTGTCCGCGTAAAAGAATAGCCTGGATCATCCACAGCCAATGATGGGTCTGCTGTTTCTTTTAGGGGGGCACTCCGACGAGTTAAGCGCACATACAGTAAATGGAATGTAATTCTCTTTTTATGCACTTTTCTCTCTACGCGTATTCTGACCTTGAACTTAAGCATGAGAATAGCATGATACGGGCCTCCCGGGTGGCGCAGCGGTCTAAGGCACTGCATCGCAGTGCTAGAGGTATCACTACAGATCTGGGATCAATCCCGTCTGTCACAGCCGGCCGTGACACCCATGAGGCAGCGCACAATTGGCCCAGCATCGTACAGGTTAAGGGAAGGTTTATCCTTGACCCTTTGCGTTCTAGCTACTCCTTGTGGCTTCCGGGCGCATGCATGCTAACTTTGGTCGCATACGGTGTTTCCTCCGACACATTGGTCTGGCTAGCTTCCAGGTTAAGAAAGCAGTGTGTCAAGAAGTAGTGCCGCTTGGCGGGGTCGTGTTTCGGAGGACGCATTGGCTCTCGACCTTCGCTTCTTCCGAGTCCGTACGGGAGTTGCAGTGATGGGACAAGACTAACTACCAATTGGATATCACAAAATTGGGGAGAAAAAAGGGTTAAAAGTACTACAAAAAAATGAATTATAATAATAATAATAATAAATATTCTTTAAGAATATCATGCTTTTCGTTTGGGGTGGAGATCAAAGAAATGAATGTGTGGTGGAGGTATGTCTGACACGCCATATTCTGACATTGACCTAATTCACTAATAATTCCACTACCTTTATATGCGATGAAACGATAAATAAGGTCGAGCAACTTGTCGGTGGAACAACATCTACTTAACTTATTTATGATGGAAATAATACCATTCTCCATGCACTGTCATTTACAAATTGATAAGAGCTACTGTACGACTACTGATAAGCACTAGGTAAATGAGGACTGTAAATTTAAATGACAATTGTTTTACATCTACCTCTGGAGACAGATGTGAAACCAGTCATATGGCAGCAAAATTAAGCATATCAACACATCACCTTTTCCACAGTGAAGTTTATGAAATGCTACCTTATAACTTGCATTTAAATTTTTACTTGCATTTAAGAGCAGTTGGAGGCCACGGAAGGAGTGTTGTATGGCATTGAAGCTCGTCTGGAGGTTTGTTAACAGTGTCCAAAGAAGGGCCAGAAGTATACAGAATGGTGCCGTCGGCGTAGAGGTGGATCAGAGAATCACCAGCAACAAGAGCGACATCATTGATGTATACAGAGAAAAGAATCGGCGCAAGAATTGAACCCCGTGGCATCCCCATAGAGACTGCCAGAGGTCCGGACAACAGGCCCTCCGATTTGACACACGGAACTCTATCTGAGAAGTAGTTGGTGAACCAGGCGAGGCAGTCATTTGAGAAACCAAGGCTGTTGAGTCTGCTGATAAGAATGCGGTGATTGACAAGAGTTGAAAGCCTTGGCCAGGTCGATGAAGACGGTTGCATTGTTTTTTATCGATGGCGGTTATGATATCGTTTAGGACCTTGAGCATGGCTGAGGTGTACTTGTGACCAGCTCGGAAACCAGATTGCATAGCGGAGAAGTTACGGTGGGATTCGAAATGGTCGGTGATCTGTTTGTTAACTTGGCTTTCGAAGATTTTATAAAGGCAGGGCAGGATAGATATAGGTCTAACAGTTTGGGTCTAGAGTGTCTCCCCCTTTGAAGAGGGGGATGACCGCGGAAGCTTTCCAATCTTTAGGGATCTCAGACGATACGAAAGTGAGGTTGAACAGGCTAGTAATGGGGTTGCAACAATTGTAGCAGATCATTTTAGAAAGAGAGGGTTCAGATTGTCTAGCCCAGCTGATTTGTGGGGTCCAGATTTTGCAGCTCTTTCAGAACATCAGCTATCTGGATTTGGGTGAATGAGAAATGGGGGAGGCTTGGGCGAGTTGCTGTAGGGGGTGCAGAGCTGTTGAGAGCCGTGGAACATGTTAGGGTGAAGGAGACTGAGGTAGTACGTATAAGGGCTTTCCCGCATGTCTCCTCCTAGGCGGTGAGAAGAATGGAAGAAAGGAGTGAAGTTGAAGAACTAATGGTAGTAGTAGAGACATCCGATAATATTCCTTGTCAACAGAGGGATCCTGACATGTTGCATGATAAGAAGGTGGACTTTTATTGCATTGGTTATCAACTACACAGCGCAAACAGAGAGAATCGGAAATAGGCATCATTGTGAGTACGGCTAAGTGTTTTTAGGGAACTCAGCGATTTTACAGCAGAGGCATTACAAGTAATCCTGTTGATGAATGCTCCATCCTCACAGGCACCTGAGCCTGTTTAGGGATGTGATTTGAACTGTGATCTAAGGGGTGTGATGAATTTCGATGGATTTTTTTATATGATGTCGGGTCACCCCTTTCTTCTTGCAATGGAATATTTTGTTTCAATACCCCGTACAGTAGGTGGCGGCAATACACCAATAGGTGTAGTCTGACATAAAATCTTAAAGAAGAAGAAGGTAAGTCTGAATACCAATTACTGAGAAGTGCTTAGGAAAGGCGTATATTTCCTACGTCTGAATCGGTCACTTAAGGCATATCAGTTTACGGAGGCACTGGGTTAAGTCTCCAGTACAGTACAGAAGTATAGTCTGAAACTATCGTGTTGCTGCAGTGCTGACACAGCTTTTGAAGACAATCAACAATCAGTGGCATGCTGCCCAGTTTTTGCCTCAAGTTAAGACAAGTGTTGTGTTGTCAAATCTGCCTACTGGGCCTCCTGTTTGATGGCACAATGTTGGCTATAACAGCCCATACTTCATGTGCCAGCTGTAAAAGAAATGCAGGCAGAAATGTAGCAACTGTTACATTCGAGACAATCAATCGTCAGCTGAGGTTAACTAGAGGATTTTCCGTACCGTTCTGTAGAGGCGTAGAGCCTCAACTTTAGCAAGCTAGCTAGTTATAATAATAGCAATAAGAAATTGAAAGATAAGCAACGACACAGACAAAATAAGTTATTCATTGATACGTTTAGTATTTTGAAATTCAGTTATTTGTGCTAGCAACTGAGGGCAGCAAACGAAGGCATTTGCATGGCTAAAGTCTATCGTTGACTTACTCGTTTCGTTGCTGTCACCTGCTGAAACCCCTTGCATGAGAAGTTCAGCATTTTTCTTAAATCTATTTCGTAGATTTACGAATTGACTATCAGCAAGCATGTTTGATATCAGGGTGTTGGTCTTAAATGGCTAGCTAGCTGTGGCTAAAGCGTCCTGGTCCCTCGTCCACTGACTTCTTCTTATTATTCGGTGCTTAACGGCGGTTGGCATCCAATGGAATGTTACGTTATCGCCACCAACTGGACCGGATAATACAATCTATTATACTTTTTGATACAAAAATGGGAAAAACGAAATGAAAAATGACCCTGCTAACTATTAACCCTACACTCCTCATTTAAAAAAACACCACCACATTCCACTATTTTAACCTCATCTAAATCCTACACCAGGCGATTGGACACAACATTCAACACCCCCTGCAATGCAGCAGTAAAATCTCGTGACCCAAAGTACTGCTCTGCTGCTGCCACAAAAACAAATATTTTCTGTGATTTGCATTCCATTCCTATGGTACAGTTGATAACCATGGCAATGAATGCTAAAAAGCCAACCTTACTGAAGCACGTTTAATTCGTAGGCCCTGCACTGTACTGGCAAAAAGTATACTACTCACCAAGAGCCCTTGACCCATCTTCCTGTACCTTATACACTGCCTCAGCATATGACACCCTCTGTACAACTCCGACCCGGCAAACTAAATCTGCCTCTCTCGCACTGGATACTTCTGATCAGGGACATCACTAGAGATTAATGGATAGGGGGGCTAAGCCTCTTTTAGGGGGGTCTGGGCATACTCCCCCAGGATTTTTTTTGCCCCCAAAACGTCTTTTCATCATGTATTCATCATGTAACAAGGGGTGTAATCTATCAAAATAAGGTTATTTTTGGTCAAGTTTGGCTAAAAGTATACCTGTCTCAAAGTTTGTGTTAGACACTGATCTAATATGACTTAGCTAAATTCTATCCAAATAAAGAAATCAAAGTCCACTCTGTCACCATCCATCAAACACCAACAAAAGGCACAAAAATGGCTGTACTATGTAGCCAAAATACATTGGGGATTTTATTTTGAGAGAGAGAAAGAGAGAGAAATGAGAAGACATGCAGGTCATATTATACCATTAGAAAAATATATTTATTTAAGGTTCACCCTTTTGTTAATTGTTGCTAAAAATTAACCCAATAATTCAGACAAATGCAACATCTTAAACAGTATATTCCACAATGGGGCAAAACTAAATTCAACTAATGAGCTAAATTAAAAAAAACTGAACAAATAATTAGGAATAAAATCTGACAAAAAAGTAAGATCCCAAACAAATATTACAACCTATATTACAGAACTGCTCCTCCTGCTTCTCTCTTTTAAATGCTTATTTTGTTGGTGGACGCATCAAAGTGTACCTATTTTTAAAGGTGGCAAAGCGGTCAATGACACTATTGTGGCTTAGTGGCCCAAGCACTTCACCCTCAATGGACATGGCTCCAAGACTTGCAAGCCTTTTCTGACCCATTGTCTTACGCAACCAGGAGTGCAGCCGGCGCAGTGTACTGAACGACCTTTCACAGGAACAGTTGATCACAATAATTGTGAGGGCAACCTGAATGATTTCCTTCTGAGAAGGAAACATTTCATCATCCAGGACGTTATGCACAGCAAGCATATGTCAAGATCACAAACCATCCTGTCCAAGCAGGGGAGCAACAACTCTGTTTTCATTGTTTGGGAACATGACAATTCTGTCCCTAAACCCAGGAGGTCTCCACCACAAAATCTCCCATTTTCTTTTGTTTGCGCTTTCTTGCTGCATCTGCCTCTGGAGTATTGTGAATTTCACAGAGTGCTTTGGTTCTGTCATAAAGTTCTATGGCAAATGCATCTGTGCGTTTGCCTATCAGTGTGTCACATACAGCTTGTTTGCCGAAACAAGCTTCTGCCAGGTCTACAGTCTCTTTCTGGAGGAACTTGTGTAGTCCCTCAGTTACAGAAAGGGACTGAAACATCAGTAGCAAATACACGGTGGAGAACTTATGAAGATTGGCTCTCAGACCAACAGCCATGGGGGATCCAATGGCAGATAGACAATAAAAAAATAAAGTGTCAAGGACTGCGCTCATGGACCGCAGCTGGCATGCCCAGCGAGTGTTTGAGAGCTGTACAAGTTCAGCTGATGCTATTCCAAGTTTGGACTGAGCTTCTTTGAACTTGCGGTGGTTAACTAGGGATATACTGAAAAACAAATACACATTCTCCAAGAAACTAAAAAACTCAGCAGCCTCTATAATATCCCTGCAAGTATGACACAACACCAAATTAAGCTCATGAGCATAGCAATGAATATAAATTGCCTCCGGATGCAGCACTCTGAAATGTGCTTGCATAGCTCCTTTGGACCCACTCATGGCAGCTGCACCATCATGACTGAAAAACGAATACACATTCTGCAAGAAACTAAAAAACTCAGCAGTCTTCGGAATAGCCCTGCAAGTATGACACAACACCAAATTAAGCTAGTAAATGCTCCTTAACTGTCCCCTCTGTCACATACCTAACACACAGAGACAACTGTTCAGACTGCCCATCCCTGGCCTCATCTGGAGAGAGATACGTTGCATTTGATGGAGTATTGTACCTTTGCAGGAAAGGGTCAAACTCCTTCAAAAGCTACATACATTCAAGAATGTTCCCTCTATTTGTGCTTTTACTAGATTCATCATTGGCACGAAAAGAGAGTCCCTGTCTTCCTAACACTGAGGTGACCGCAACAGTTCTCCTCAGATACTCCCTTCTCTCTGCAATATCACTAGCCTAGGCAGATGTTAAAATCTGAGCAATGTTACAATGATTGCTAGTTGCCTGGTAGCTTTGCCATGCCACAAAACTGTCTCTGCGTGTTTGTGCCATCTCATGTTTACCGAAGATAAACAAAGCTTTTTACAATTTTTGCAGCCATTACTGACAAAATAATCAAATTGAATGTTTTTGCCAAAAACTCTACATGGAAAGCAGAAAGCTGTGTTTTTGTGGACAGAGTACTCTACCCAATTGTATTTCTCAAACCAGCAGTGCTGAAATACCCTTTTCTGTGTACCAAGACTTTAGTGTGGGTAGCTATTCAGCTTCACTTGTCTGGGCCCAGTGTCTTTGTCATCTAAATCGTTCTCATTACTGGAAGGAGTTGCTGAAGTGGCTTGATTATTTTCTTTCTCTGGATCTGTTTGTTGTCCCTCCCTCTCTGGATCTGTTTGTTGTCCCTCCCCTCTGGATCTGTTTGTTGTCCCTCCCCTCTGGATCTGTTTGTTGTCCTTCCCTCTCTGGATCTGTTTCTTGTCCCTCTTTCACTGGGCATGCTTGCTCTCTCTCACTTATACAGCTCGCATGTTGATCTCTGCCTTGCACAGAAGCCTCTCTTTCTGCATATTGTCTCCATCTCCTCCTGAGAGTGATCACACCTCCCAGTCAGATGTTTTCCTACCAATTTCAATACTATTGAGCCTTATGTGTCTCAGTCTCAGCCTTGTGATTACACTTTCTACCCTTTTCTCTCAACCCGAGGACCTCCCTGCCTCCACCTTTTCCTTATACAGGTGTCTTCCCTTTCCATTCCTGTTCTACAACTCTTACCATCTGTTTTAACCACTGTTCTTAACCTCACAAATACCCCCATCTGTCTCACTCTAAACAGGCACTGCAAAATCTTACACAATACATCCTTTATGCTCCGAGACACAAAGGACTTTAAGCTCATCAGTGCTGCACATGAGTCAGAGCAGATGAATACCCTGTCTAGCCTCACCTCATCCACCCACTCAGCAGCAAAGGGTATGGCCAGCAACTCCATTGTGTATAAGGATACATGATCCGTTGCTCTTTTTGTCACTGCCACCTGTTTTAGGGTCCTTAGATACATCAGTGAATATATTCAAGACAGCATAGTACTAAATGTTCACTTACAATATTTACTGGATCTACTCCTTCCTCACCAGCTCTTACCCTCTAAAGCAACCCTAGGTCTATCATTGGCTGAGGTAGCAACTAAGGTGGGATAACAGGAAGAACCACGGAGGGGCTGAACTTCTTACCAAACAGTCTCATCTCTCTCGCCATGCCATTACCTATCCACCCAAAACTTGTATTCAGATCCCGTTCATGCTCCCAGCACTCTAATAGCACCTCTTTTTGTAGGATGTGTAACCTTATGTCCTTAAAGATTTACCCAATATGTCATGGTTAGTTCTTGCCACCTGGGAGGTCCGGACTGCTCCACAACATTTTCTTAGAGATTGAGCCTGGATTGCATCTAGCTTTTTTCAAGATGCCTGAGCTGCTGATCCATATGCTACACTACCATAGCAGTGGAGGCTGCTGAGGAGAGGATGGCTCATAATAATGTTTGGAATGGAGTCAATAGAATGATATCAACCACATGGAAACCATGTCTTTGATGTGTATGATCCTACTCCATTCCAGCCATGATTCTTATATTTTTAATCGTAGCCTCCGTCCCCGCAGGAGGCCTTTTGGTAGTCCGTCATTGTAAATAAGAATTTGTTCTTAACTGACTTGCCTAGTTAAATAAAGGTTAAATAAAAATACATTTAAAATGTGCCTTCCTTCCCTCAGCAGCCTCCACTGTACCATAGTCCAGTGATGACCTAGATAGTGCTATATAGTATAAAGTTTTCAACACCTGACAGGCAACGCATCACATTCAGTATTTTATGTTCCGCCCACGTCCTACAGATTCCTCCCGTACAGCTTCAGGCATATTTCCTTCCCAACCTTCCTTCTAGGAAAAAACACAAGCTGTGTTCTCAACTGAGAACATGAAGCTCCCCACCTGAAGGATCACTGCTCAACTTCTCTGGTCACTTCTTGAACTCTCCAGGCTGTATGGGGAATATTTCTCACTGTCTTCCACAGCGCTCCATCTTACGCAAACAATGACCTCCCAATATCTGCTCACACCTGGGACAATACATCATCAATCATAATGGAGAACAACAAAAGACTAAGCATACATTCCTAGGGGGCACGTCTGCTGACTGCTGTTGATGTTTATTTAAAGCGACAGATGTAGCTATCTGGGATGCTTGGGACGTCCCTACCCCAAACCCAAACCTGAACCCCTATCCTTACCCTAACCTTAACCATAACCATTACCTAACCCTTACCTTAAAACTTTTAAAATGTCAACTTTAATGGGGTAGGGACATTAAAAGGATTCCGGATAGCACGGACCGAGGGGGAAAATCTAGAAAATCTTGGATTATAGCCATCCATCCGTCTTAAAATGAAGAATGCATTTATTACAGTGTCTGACTTCTGTTTTAAAGAATTCACAAATCACTGACCAACATAGTTCACAAATATTTCGTTATTTTTTTCACCTTCATTTTTCCTTTTGCTTGCCGATAAGGTACCTAAAGATCGGCAGGGAATAATTAGGCCAGTGTCTCATAAATTAAGCTTGACTTGATCAATTATGACAGAGATTAAGGCTAGTCCTGGATTCTCCATTGAGCATGCTTTTTAGTTCAGCAATAGGCTTAATCTGTGTGCCCTATGCTTTAAAATTGAAATGTTATTTTCTTATTTGTGAATCCTACGCAACAAAATTACAAAGAACTAAGTCTAAAATGGAAAATATAAATGGGTATGCCTAAATGGGTATGACTTTGAAAAGTAGGCGAAGACAAGTATGTAAAGATAGTTCCAAAAGACAGACTGCAGAAATGGCTGCCTAAGGTGGCTATCCAAGCACATTGCACACATAATTGGGCAATACATTACTACATTCTTATCTGTTAAGTATACTTTTACATATAGGTCTATAGGGTACTTGGCCTGAATGCTACACTGCAGAGTAACTTAAATACTGTCCAAATGCCAGATGGCAGCCCTGTATGTGTAATACATCAGGGATAGGACTGCAGGGGAATCAATTATGCTTTTTGAGGCCTTATCAAAAACGAATTTGAAACTTGCCTCAACTGATGTTGAGATACATAATATTTGGCAATCTATATGGGTTTACAGTTAAGTGCCGTTTTTTAAATCAAATGTTTACATTACTTCCTTAATTAGATCTAAGAAAGACATTTGTCATGTTCCCTTTACATACATGTAGTAAAAGTATCGTAATTATGAAATGCTATTTTGTAACACTAATTGAGGTAGGTCCCTAAACTAACACTGTAAAAGTGTGAAGAAATTTGATCAATGTTATTTCCTGATACACAGGACCTTCTAATCAGCAGGTTTTGTATGTGTGGAGTTGTGGCTTACCTTCTGAAAAACCAAGCCATGAGGTCTAAGGAATTGTCCATAGAGCTCCGAGACAGGATTGTGTCAAGGCACAGATCTGGGGAAGGGTACCAAAAAATGTCTGCAGCATTAATGGTCCCCAAGAACACCGTGGCCTCCATCATTCTTAAATGGAAGAAGTTTTAAACCACCAAGACTTTTCCTAGAGCTGGCCGCCCAGCCAAAGTGAGCAATCGGGGGAGAAGGGCCATGGTCAGGGAGGTGACCAAGAACCTGATGGTCACTCTGACAGAGCTCTAGAGTTCCTCTGTGGAGATGGGAGAACCTTCCAGAAGGACAACCATCTCTGCAGCACTCCACCAAGCAGGCCTTTATGGTAGAGTGGCCAGACGGTTGCCACTCCTCAGTAAAAGGCACATGACAGCCCACTTGGAGTTTGCCAAAAGGCACCTAAAGACTCTCAGACCATGAGAAACAAGATTCTCTGGTCTGATGAAACCAAGATTGAACTATTTGGCTTGAATGCCAAGCAACACGTCTGGAGGAAACCTGGCACCATCCCTATGGTGAAGCATGGTGTTGGCAGCATCATGCTGTGGGGATGTTTTTTAGCCTCAGGGACTGGGAGACTAGTCAGGATCAAGGGAAAGATGAATGGAGCAAAGTACAGTGAGATCATTGATGAAAACCTGCTCCAGAGCAATCAGGACCTCACACTGAGACGAAGATTCACCTTCCAAAAGGACAACGACCTTAAGCACACAGCCAAGACAACACAGGAGTGGCTTCTGAATGTCTTTGAGTGGCCCTGCCAGAGACCGGACCCGATCAAACATCTCTTTAGAGACCTGAAACTAGCTGTGAAGCAACGCTTTCCATCCAACCTGACAGAGCTTGAGAGGATTTGCAGAGAAGAATGGGAGAAACTCCCCAAATACAGGTGTGCCAAGCTTGTACCGTCATACCCAAGAAGACTCGATGCTGTAATCACTGCCAAAGGTGCCTCAACAAAGTACTGAGTAAAGAGTCTTAATACTTATGTAAATGTGATATATCAAAAACCTGTTGTTGCTTTGTCATTATGGGGTATTGTGTGGAGATTGATGAGGGGAAAAAGACAATTTAATACATTTTAGAATATGGCTGTAAGGTAACAAAATGTGGAATAAGTCAAGGGGTCTGAATACTTTCCAAACCTTTCTGCCAATAACATCTAGTTTTCAGATTACATATCCCTCCCCCTCCAGTCTACTCCCAGACAGTCCCAGCAAAGGTTGTGCTTGTGAAATAGTTTTTTGCCAACAATCTATTTTAGTTTCCTTTAATTGTTACCCGGAAATTATTTAATATTGACATTAAAACAGATGCATTGGGCATTTGAAAGGGTTGAAGGTGCTGCCTCTGGTGGCCAGTTCACTAAATTGTGTTGAGATAACCAATGCAATTGCTTATTGGTAATCATGTTTCAGTTCTGTTACTTGGATCAATACTGACAGTGTGAGCAATCAGTATTATTCTCGAAGACCAGAATTGCCCATCCCTGCTAACGGAATAAACCATGTTAAAAATTCCAATAGCAGTGTGTTTTCTTTCAAATACGTTATTTGTTTTCTTTGAAAATCCCTATTTGGCATTACCCACGTCATATTTGTCAAATTTCTAGAAAGAATTTAACCCACCTAAGTCCAATATTCTGCCACGTTTTCACCGTCATTCTAGCTATTTTGTTGCTTTCGGAATATCATTTCTGAAGATATTTATTTAATGTGATTGATTCATTTTTAAACAGTACCATTCAAAATGTTTAACACACCTACTCATTCAAGGGTTTTTCTTTTCTGCATTGTAAAATAATAGTGAAGACATAAAAACTATGAAATAACACATGTAGTAACCAAAAAAGTGTTAAACAAATCAAAATATTTTAAATGTTAGATTCTTCAAAGTAGCCACCCTTTGCCTTGATGACAGCTTTGCACACTCTTGCATTCTCTCAATCAGCTTCATGAGGTAGTCACCTGGAATGCATTTCAATTAACAGGTGTGCCTTGTTAAAAGTTAATTTGTGGAATTTCTTTCCTTCTTAATGCGTTTGAGCCAATCAGTTGTGTTGTGATAAGTAAGGTAGGGCAGTCTTTTGTATACCAACCCTATTTGGTAAAAGACCAAGTACATATTATGGAAAGAAAATCTCAAATAAGCGAAGAGAAACGACAGTGCATCATTACTTTAAGACATGAAGGTCAGTCAATCCGGGAAAATTTCAAGAACTTTTAAAGTGCAGTCGCAAAAACCATCAAGCGCTATGACAAAACTGGCTCTCATGAGAACCGCCACAGGAAACTGCTGCAGAGGATAAGTTCATTAGAGTTACCAGTCTCAAAAACCGGCAACTAACTGCACCTCAGATTGCAGCCCAAATAAATGCTTCACAGTTCAAGTAACAGACACATCTCAATATCAACTGTTCAGAGGAGACTGTGTGAATCAGGCCATCATGTTTGAATTTCTTCAAAGAAACCACTACTAAAAGACATCAATAAGAAGAAGAGACTTTCTTGGGCCAAGAAACACGAGCAAGGGGCATTAGACCGGTGGAAATCTGTCCTTTGAGATTTTTGGCTCCAACCGCTGTGTCTTTGTGAGACGCAGAGTAGGTTAACAGATGATCTCCGCATGTGTGGTTCCCACCTTGAAGCATGGAGGAGGAGCTTTGCTGGTGACACTGTCTGTGATTTATTTAGAATTCAAGGCACACTTAACCAGCATGGCTACCACAGCATTCTGCAGTGATACGCCATCCCATCTGGTTTGCGCTTAGTGGGACTATCATTTGTTTTTCAACAGGACAATGACCCAAAACACACCTCCAGGCTATGTAAGGGCTATTTGACCAAGAAGGAGAGTGATGGAATGCTGCATCAGATGACCTGGCCTACACAATCACCCAACGTGCTCAGCATATGTGGGAACTCCTTTAAGACTGTTGGAAAAGCATTCCAGGTGACTACCTCATGAAGCTGGTTGAGAGAATGCCAAGAGTGTCCAAAGCTGTCATCAAGGCAAAGGATGGCTACTTTGAAGAATCTCAAAGAAACACTTTTTTGGTTACTACATGATTCCAGGGGCTCCCGAGTGGCGCAGCGGTCTAAGGCACTGCATCTCTGTGCAAGAGGTGTCACTACAGTCCCTGGTTCAAATCCAGGCTGTAGCACATTGGTCTGTGATTGGGAGTCCCATAGGGCGACTTGCCTTATTTAAATAAAGGAAAAAATGTAAACATTTCCGTATGTGTTATTTCATAGTGTTGATGTCTTCACTATTATTCTACAATGTAGAAAATAGTAAAAATAAAGAAAAACCCTTGAATGAGTAGGTGTGTCCAAACATTTGACTGGTACTGTATGTCCCCCTCAAGTTTAAGGTCCACCCTCTAACATGCTCTTTATGACAGAATGTTACAATTAGGTTAAATATAATTTGACAAAATTACACTACCCAAAAAGGCACACTATTTGTGGAATTACACTTCTGCTTTGGTGAGTATTCTGTGGGGCCTGCATTGAAACAGAATAAAATGGAGGCCTAATACAGGCCAGAAAATACTGTACTTGCAAACTTGAGCAATAGCTTTGCTAATACCCAAAATATGCAATGTATAATTATAGGTAAGCACAGAGATGAATGAGAATCAGTGTTAAACTCGGTGGGAGCTTCATAAAGCTGGGGAGATTTCCTCCAGCATCTCCCAGTGACTGTGTGTGTGTGTCTGCCCACTGCAGCACAGGAGTTTGCTGAGGGGAGGACGGCTCATAATAATGGCTGGATTGGTATCAAACATGGAAACCAGGTGATTGATCAGTTCCATACCATTCCGTTTATTCTGTTCCAGCCATTACTATGAGCTCGTCCTCCCCAATTAAGGTGCCACCAATCTCCTGTGCTGTGCAGTGAGTGCATGTGTGTATGTGTGTGTGTGTGTGTAGGTAACAGGCTGCTCATTCAAACAATGGTAATCAGACAGCATTCAAACATAACCTGAGGCTGACACCAATGTCTTGATTCTATGGAGCTTCTGTGTTCCCGGCCAAGTGAACCCCGTTCTAGGTGCCGAAGAATGTGCATAAGCCCAGTCCCGTGTGAGTCAAAATAACATCAGTACCGTTTCCCAGCCGTACTGTGGGTTGGGAATGTGAAAAAGAGGCGGTATCCTCCACTACCACCACTGCCATTATTATCCTTAAGGCCTATGAAAAAAATGTTGGTCAATTCTTCTTACTCTTGTACCCAAGTAACAGGGAGCGAACAATTAAACAAACAAAGCCTGCCACAAAACAGTGTTATGCCTGCTGAGCTAAAGCATTAGCTTGGGGTGAGTTCAGGTAGGCCTCCGCACTACAGAAAACAAAGGAAAATAGGAGGGGTGCTTGACAACAATGATAGAAATCCATCAAAAGGGCTTACCAGGAAAAACGTACAAAAGGACTAAATTGACTAATTAATCTCCCTTTCGACATTTTTCTTGGTAAGCCCTTTTGATGAATAAGCTTGGGATGTTAACACAAGTTTTTCAACATCAGGCAAGGTTTCTTATCATGTGCGAGTGGTTCTAAACCACCTCCGTTTGTCAGTCTTGCTTTTACAGAACACTAGGTCCATCCAAACCAATCATTAAATAAGTGTCTTCATTCAAATGAACTAATTTGGAAAACAGGTTAAACTAATGCCTGCATTCTTCCTAGTCTTTAGAAACAAGACAACATTTGTGTCCAATCAAGAGTTAGTAAAGGGTCATGATTTAGTGTTAAAGATGATTTAATCTTTAAGATTACGTTACCTTTACAAAAATGACACACGTACCATGAAGGACGATGGTGAGTTGTGGTATTAAAATTACCATGTTGGAATTCATGCACATGTGAAAGATTTGCATCTACTTTACAAATCTAAATGAATGTTGTCTTTCAATTCTCCAAACTTGGGGTTGCCTTTAATCTTCTTCTTGAAGAGTAATAGCAGCTCCTCTTCTGATTAGACATTTCCCTCTCCACTGAATGAGAAGTCAGCTGACAAAACCTGGAAGGAAAATGAATGGTGCCATTAATGAAAATTGCTCCATTTACAGTCATGACCATGTCATATCACTATTCTAGTAATGCACAACGGTAAAATTAATTTGAATCAAATTGTATTGGTCGCATGTTTAGAAGATGTTATTGCGGGTGTAGCAAAATGCTTGTGTTCCTAGCTCCAACAGTGCAGTAATATGTAACAATACAAAACAATACATAGAAATCTAAAAGTTAAAGAATGGAACTAAGAAATATAGAAATATTACGACAAGCAACCTCAGAGTCTGGAGTATAAATAAATATAGATATACACTACCGTTCAAAAGTTTGGGGTCACTTAGAAATGTCCTTTTTTTAAAGGCATTTTTTTGTCCATTAAAATAACATAAATTGATCAGAAACACAGTGTAGACATTGTTAATGTTGCAAATGACTATTGTAGCTGGAAACGGCTGATATTTAATGGAATATCTACATAGGCGTACAGGGCCATTATCAGCAACCATCACTCCTGTGTTCCAATGGCCCATTGTGTTAGCTAATCAAAATGTATCATTTATTTGGCTTGCTCAATTGTGGTTTGACCAATAAAAATGAAAACATAGCTACAAAGAGGACCATTAGGACAATTCGTGTTGCCTTAGCAAAGGCAAATATACTTCAAATGAGTAGGCAACACTCACCAATAAGCCATCCATCCTCAACAGCTCCCTCCTGTAGGCGTATAGGACAACATTGCTGTTCGGCAGAATGAACGAGGCGTGCGTTCCACCTGGCCACCTTTCCACCACATTCAGCAGCGTTTTTTTGCGCCTAACATCAACTGCACATTAAGAGTGCAAGCCTTTTATGTTCACAAAGTTGAACTCGTTTAGGGATGGCACTTTTATGGTGATGGGGTGTCGTCTATTGCTCCGTTCGTATTTTGGAACCCATTGATGGCAAAGAAACCCCTCTTGACTTCAACCTGTTATGTGATGGTGTAAGCCTAGGGAAATTGTATGTTACAGTTCATTTCTGCTTATGATTGCATCCAAAACATTGGCTCATCGAGGGATGTGAGATGCCGATCGGTAAGCTCTCGATGAAAAGTGCCCGTTGCCAAAAACCCAAGAAATTTGCAGAAAGTAGTTTTGAATGCATTTTATTGAAGAGAAACAATAACAGTCTTGAACTTTTTTGGCAACATAGTGATATATTCTTATACTGTACAATGAGGAATTCAACTACAAAATACTAGTCTTTTTTTAAACCATTATACACCTTGTGGGTGGGGGCAAACAACAACAATAAATACAAAACAAAAACGTGAAGAACATAAATCAATCAACGCTAGTTAGCACATGTAGGACAGTATGCAAGTGTGTGTGCATGGACTTTGCAGATGTATTTCTCACATGTGCAGCACATAGTATTTGTTTTACAGTCCTTCTTTGGTGAGCAGAATTGGCATCTCCTCCTCTTGCCTGCCCTAATTGCAGCCTCAGGTGGATCAGGACACGATTCAGCCCCCTGAAAAGCTTCCACAAGCGCTGCAGAGGCTGATGTGCAGGGGAGGTGCTCCCTTCTTTGAATGTGTGAGGTTACAAGTGCCTTTCCCAGCTGCTCCAGGAACACGCTTCTCTTGTTCCGCTTATCAGGCATCTAGGTAGGGTTGATCTTGTTCCATATCACGAAGGTATTGTATGAGGACACATCAATGATGTTATGGAAGATGACCAGGGGCCAGTGTGCAGTCATCCTCCTGCAGCTGTAAGTTCCAATCACCTTGTCCAGGTTGTCCACGCCTCCTTTGTTGTGGTTGTAGCCAAGGATGATGGCTGACCACATTCTTGTTTCTCTTTGGGTGGTAAGAAACTAGAGTGGTGGTGGGGGTGAAGGCGAACTTTGATGAGAAGGCCTCTCTCCCCCTTGTTGCGAGGAGTTCAGGGTGGAGCTCAGGCTTGTTCTTTCTAACTGTGCCAACCATGGTGATCTTCCTCTTCAGGAGCTGCTGGCTGAGTTCAGTCAGTAGCACTCAAAATCTAAATTTCTCATTGTGTGTGTGTGTGTGTCTTTGTGGTTTTTGTGGTGTGTAAATGGTTTTATAACTATAGGGTCAACAATGACCCTAAGACAATCTTTGTACCCTGGTGGTGTACAGCTTTCATGAAAATATGATCAAAGGTGATGTTACACTTTTTCTAATGTTGGAGTCTCTAGGAAAAGTCATCATATTTAAAGTTGAAAAAATATAATTGAGGGGGTTTTCTCTGCTGTTAAACATAGTGGCAGGTCATTTTTAACCGTTAAGACAACACAAGGGTTAATGCAAAAAGTCCCACCTGTCTCTAAATACGCCTCTCTGCGAAAAGCAGCATGTGCCAAATCTTCCAACAGAGAAAGATCAGCCATTAAATTTCCTATTATCTCGGTCTTTTACAGTATTCCAGCAATGGTTTTACTTTCAGACATGCCTCTAATTTAACAAATTACTGTAGGTAATATGGATTATTATCATAACAAAGGCGACATACTCTTCAGTATACTCTGACCTGCACACACACGAAACATGGCCCAATCTTTTACATGATTTACACTGCAATTGTTTGGGAATGAAAGCTCTTACAGCGATTCTTACATATCCAAAGTTCACGTGTATGTTGATCTTATATATATATAAATAAGAACTGACAGAACCTTTACTCTATTCACCGAGTGTGTAAGGTGCCGGAATTTTCTTCAGGTATTCAATGTTAACATCCGTTGTCACCCCTGAGATTACTAATTTAACGGGCGGTCTGCTCCGAAGTTCAAAGCACGATACTTCTGTTGTATGGATTCTTTTGAGGCCCACTACAATCTTCCGTTCTTCACAACACAATTTCTCACAATAAGTCCACTTCTTGTCACATTGATAGATTCCAATTTTCCCAGCGCATGCTTTACCATCTTCAACACCTAAAACAGGTCTCCCAGATAATGATCCTTAATCAACAAACGCATCCCAACAAGAAGCAAATAATTATCCGACATACACTGAGTATTCAAAACATTAAGGACAGCTACTCTTACCATGACATAGACTAACCAGGAGAATACAGGTGAAAGCTTGATCCCTTCTTGATGTCACTTGACAAATCTACTTCAATCAGTGTAGATGAAGGGGAGGAGACAGGTTAAAGAAAGATTTTTAAGCCTTGAGACATGGTAGTAGGTGCCTGGCACACCGGTGTGTGTCAAGAACGGCAAAGCTGCTGGGTATTTCACACTCAACAGTTTCCCATTTGTGTCAAGAAGCATCTACCACCCAAAGGACATCCAGCCAAATTGACACAGCTGTGGGAAGCATTGGCCCAGCATCCCAGTTTCAGGTAGCTTAGCGGTTAAGAGCGTTGGGCCTGTAATTGGTTTCTGGTTTGAATCCCTGAGTTGACTAGGTGAAAAATCTGTCGATGTGCCTTTGAGCAAGTCACTTCACTCTAATTGCTCCTGTAAGTCGCTCTGGATAAGAGTGTCTGCTAAATGACTAAAATGTAAAAGGAATGCTTTCAACACCTTGTAGAGTCCATGCCCCGACGAATTGAGGCTGTCCTGTGAGCAAAAAGGGGGCTGCAACTCAATATTATTGTTCTTAATGTTTTTTATGCTCAGTGTATATACTGCAGTCAATTTAGCATAAAGAAAACACAGTTAAAAACCTGTTTTCAGATGTAAAAATGTTTTTAAACATTACATAGACCTTTCTTGGTTGTAGCTAGGGTTGCAAAACTACCGGTTATTTCCCAAAGCTAACTGTCATTTTGGTAATTAACAGGTAATCTATGGCAATCTATGGAAACTTTGGTAATTTATACTTGAATAACTTTTTTTTTTATCACAAAATATTATCTTTGTCTTCCACTGTAATTTTTTATAATTTCCATTCTTTGACACTACTGTCGATTTATCTTCACCAACTTTGCTCAGAGCACTGCTTGATTCAACCCTGGCATCCACGTCCACCATCTTCTTCTATAATATTATGGCGGTCCTCAAACAAATGTCAGAGGTCCATACCGCCACCTACTGTACTGGAGTGTGTAGTCAATCAAAGTTTACAGACTAAATGAATAAGAGACAAATATTAAGAGAAACTAAACCCTCCTATCTAATCCTGTACTACAAAAAAAGAATGCCATAATTACTTCTAAAATCCCTCCCCCAACGGCCTGGGAGTAGGGGACACTAGTATTCAACACCCCCTGTAACCCTTCAGCAGTAGAATGTCGTAATCTGAAGTTCTTCTCTACTGCTGCCACTACAACACCTATTTTCTGTGACTTATATTCCATACCTGCTGTACAATTAATAACCATACATTAGCAATTAATGCTAAAAACCCAACCTTACTAAAGCACATTTCATTCGTAGTCCTATTACTCTGTACTGGCAAAATTCTACTACTCACCGGGAGCCACTCAGTGTCCCTCAACCTTTACCCATCTTCCTCCACTTTCTTCACTGCTTCAGCATAAGACACCTTTTCTACAACACTGACCCTGGCAACCTCAACCTAACTCTCTCAAACCTGACATTTCTGATCCTCAGCAACATGGGTACCCCTACAGTTAACACGCACTTCAATCGCACTCCACAATGCCCTTTCCCACCTGGACAAAAGGAACACCTATGTGAGAATGGTGTTCATTGACTACAGCTCAGTGTTCAAAACCATAGTGCCCAACAAAGCTCATCACTAAGCTAAGGACCCTGGGACTAAACACCTCCCTCTGCAACTGGATCCTGGACTTCCTGACGGGCCGCCCCCAGGTGGTAAGGGTAGGCAACGATACGTCTGCCACGCTGATCCTTAACACTGGGGCCCCTCATGGGTGTGTACTTAGTCCCCTCTTGTACTCCCTGTTCACCCACGACTGCATGGCCAATCACAACTACATTAAGTTTGCTGACGACACAACAGTGTTAGGCCTGATCACCGACAACAATGAGACAGTCGATAGGGAGGAGGTCAGAGACCTGGCAGTGTGGACTGGTTGCATCACTGCCTGGTATGGCAACTGCTCGGCCTCCGACCGCAATGCACTAGAGTGGGTAGTGCGTACGGCCTAGTACATCATTGGGGCCAAGCTTCTTGACATCCAGGACCTCTATACCAGGCGGTGTCAGAGGAAGGCCCTAAAAATTGTCAAAGACTCCAGCCACCTTAGTCATAGACTGTTCTCTCTGCTACCGCACGGAAAGCGATACCGAAGCGACAAGTCTAGGTCCAAAAGGCTTCTTAACAGCTTCTACCCCCAAGTCAAATTTACATTAACGAGCCATTCGGGACAGGCACTACAAAGTCAGCCCGACTGCCTTAGTCCTTATCCCAGCATACCTGGAAGCTACAGAGATGGAGAGAGAGGAACAGAACCAAACAAACAACGCGCTCATCCATAACATTGATAAGTATAATAAACGTTGCTTAAATTAAACATGAACACTTGTCTGTATATTCTTTATGCTGTAAACAGTTACTGACGGAAGGTATGAATAAAGTGTGAAATGAATGTACTAAGATAGAGACGTTAACTTGTGTGTCGACCCACATTGTTAACGTATCTGATAATGGAGCAGGGAGGCGCGATGAATCTGTGTGTGTTAGTGTACCAAACGCTGCCCGTGGCCAGTGACTGACTTCTCCGCCACAAGAATACAGTATATACAAATGAGATGAGTAGTGCAAATTATGTAAACATTATTAAAGTGACGAGTGTTCTAATTATTAAAGTGGACAGTGATTTCAAATCTATGTAGAGTATATAGGGCAGCAGCATCTAAGGTGCTAGTGATGGCTATTTAACAGTCTGATGGCCTTGAGATGAAAGCTGTTTTTCAGTCTCTCGGTCCCAGCTTTGATGGACCTGTACTGACCTCGCCTTCTGGATGATAGCGGGGTGAACAGGCAGTGGCTCGGGTGGTTGTTGTCCTTGATTATCTTTTTGGCCTTCTTGTGACATCGGGTGCTGTAGGTGTCCTGGAAGGAAGGTAGTTTTGGGCAGACCGGACCACCCTCTGGAGAGCCCTGTGGTTGCGGGTGGTGCAGTTGCCGTACCAGATGGTGATACGGCCCGACAGGCTGCTCTCACTTGTGCATCTGTATAAGTTTGATGGCTTTAGGTGCCAAGACACATTTCTTCAGCCTCCTGAGTTTGAAGAGGCGCTGTAGCGCCTTCTTTACCACACTGTCTGTGTGGGTGGACCATTTCAGTTTGTTTGAATATGTCCGTAAACTTGAATATGTTTGAATATGTCCGTAAACGCTCCAGACGGCTGGTCTGCGCATGCCGTCTGGGCCGGCAGCCTTGCGAGGGTTACCACGCTTAAATGTCTTACCACGCTTAACCGAGAAGGACAGACCACAGTCCTTGGTAACGGGCTGCATCGTTGGCTCTGTGTTATCCTCAAAGCGAGCGAAAATGGTGTTTAGCTTATCCGGAAGCAAGACGTCGGTGTCTGCGACGTGGTTTGTTTTCCCTTTGTACTCTGTGATTGTCTGTAGACCCTGCCACATACATCTTGTGTCTGAGCCATTGAACTGCAACTCCACTTTGTCTCTGTACTGATGTTTTGCCTGTTTGATTGCCTTGCGTAGGGAATAACTACACAGTTTGTATTCAGCCATATTCCCAGTCACCTTGCCGTGGTTAAATGCGGTGGTTCGTGCTTTCAGTTTTGCGCGAATGTTGCCAGCTATCCATGGTTTGGTAAGTTTTAATAGTCACATTGGGTACAACATCTCCTATACATTTCCTGACAAATTCAGTCACTGTAGCTGTGTATTCGTCAATATTATTGTCAGAGGCTACCTGGAATATATCCCAGTCTGTGTGATCAAAACAATCTTGAAGCATGGATTCTGATTGGTCAGACCAGCGTTGAATAGAACTTCTCTTTGAGTTTCTGCCTATAGGAAGGGAAGAGCAAAATGGAGTAGTTATCAGATTTGCTGAAGGGAAGGTGGTGGTCCAATGTTGTCTCAGAGCAAGTGCTAAAGCCAATGTGTTGGTAGAACTTTGGTAGCATTTTCCTCAGATTAGTTTTGTTTAAATCTTGGCTACAATAAATGCGACCTCAGGATATGTGGTTTCCATTTTAGAATTCAAGTTAAACTTATTGCAGCGTTCTGCAGCGATACTCCATCCCATCTGGTTTGCGGTTAGTGAGATTATCATTTGTTTTTCAACAGGACATTGACCCAAGACACAGGTTGTGTAAGCACTATTTGACCAAGAAGGAGAGTGATTGAGTGCTGCATCAGATGACCTGGCCTCCATAATCATCCGACCTCAACCAATTGAGACGGTTTGGAATGAGTTGGACCGTAGAGTGAAGGAAAATCAGTCAACAAGTGCTCAGCATATGTGGGAACTCCTTCAAGACTATTGGCAAAGCATTCCAGATGAAGCTGGTTGAGATAATGCCAAGAGTGTGCAAAGATGTCATCAAGGCAAAGGGGGGCCGCTTTGATGACTCTAAATATAAAATACTTTTCTTGGTTAGTACATCATGATTCCATGTGTTATTTCATAGTTCTTCACTACTATTCTACAATGTAGAAACTAGTCTAAATAAAGACAAAACATTGAATGAGTAGGTGTGTCCAAACTTTTGACTGGTACTGTAAACCGTAACTTTTTGAGTTTGAACCCAAAAAATATGGTTTGGTTCATAATTCATGATAGGAAAATAACTTCAGTTCCAACCCCTGTTTACATTTTCTCTGGGCTCAGTCCCAGGTTTCTAAGCTATTGTGCTCTGGCTTTTCATTGTTGTACTTCATTGTTTGTAATGTTAAATCTTCTTCATATAATATCACGGCAGGCCTCCATGCAAAGCTCCTGTGTCTTCCTAAAACCCTGCTTCTTTTCTCTTCTGTACAGTGTGCTCAATCTACTGTACCTGCTCTTTGAAAACTCTCTGGAGGCAGTCTTTCGTTTACATCCACCTACTGGTTCTTTTTAGAGTAATTCACCACGAACAATCTGGGGAGTAGAACAATGGCCTAAAAACAGGGAGGCACGCAAAATTTTCAAAAGTGACCTGTCAGTAACCCTACTTGGTTCCCAGGGATTCAGACATCTAAGCAGTCAAAACAGTGTTAATAAAGACAGTGGTGTCATAGCAAGTGTGGTGTGGGGCCTACATAATGTCACAACATTATGTAGGCCCGACTTAGTGCCTACTGCCTACAAGATCTTTTCTTCAGACATAGTCCTCAACCTGTGATTTTTGTTCTTCTGTATGTTTTATGTCAATTGGTGTTGTTTTGTTCTATCCCCCCTCCTCTCATAGGTCAACTGATGACATCATTGTATCATTAGTTATATTGTCAGTCTAGGTCTTAGATGTAGGCTACATAACAGTAAAGTGGTAGTAGTAATTGTAATTATAATTTAGTTGTCTGGAGTTGTAGGTACTGTATATTGTATTTCAACACCTCCAAAACCTTTGGAAGATCATATGACTAAGTTACATGTATCTCCTTTGCGCCGACAGATGGTCGCCTTGCTTCGAGTTCTTAGGACTATGCAGTATTTTTAATTTTTTTTGTTTCTTACATTGTTACCCCAGGGAATCTTAAGTCTTATTATATACAGCCGGAAATAACTATTGGATATAAGAGCAACGTCAACTTACCAACATTACAACCAGGAATACGACTGTCCCAAAGCAGATTCTCTGTTCGGACTACCACCCAGGACAATGGATCTAATTCCAGTTGTCGACCTAAAACAACGATGCCGCAGAAGGGGCAGACGAAGCGGTCACCTGGCCAGGCTCCGTAGACGTGCACATCGCCCACCGCTCCTGAGTTTACTACTAGCCAATGTCCAGTCTCTTGACAACAAGATAGATGAAATTCAAGCAAGGGTTGCCTTCCAGGGAGACATCAGAGATTGTAACATTCTCTGTTTCATGGAAACATGGGTCTCTCGGGATATGTTGCCGGAATCGGTCCAGCCACCGGGCTTCTCCATGCATTGCGCCGACAGAGATACACACCTCTCTGGGAAGAGGAAGGGTGGGGGTGTATGCTTTATGATTAACAACTCATGGTGTAATCATAACAAAATACAGGAACTCAAATCCTTCTGCTCACCTGATCTAGAATTCCTTACAATCAAATGCCGGCCATTTTACCTACCAAGAGAATTCTCGTCAGTTATAGTCACAGCTGTGTACATTCCCCCTCAAGGAACTTCACTGGACTATATGCAAACCATACATCCCGAGGCTGTATTTATTGTAGCTGGGGTATTTAACAAAGCAAATTTGAGAACAAGGATACCTAAATTCTACCAGCAAATTGATTGCGCTACGCACCTGCGCAATACCCTCGACCACTGCTACTCTATCTTCCGAGATGCATACAAAGCCCTCCCCCGCCCTCCCTTCGGCAAATCCGACCACGACGCCATCTTGCTCCGTCCGTCTTATAGGCAGAAACTCAAACAGGATGTACCAGTGACGAGAACCATTTAACGCTGGTCCGACCAATCGGAGCAACGCTTCAAGATTGTTTTGATTACACGGCCTGGAATCTGTTCCGGTCAGTGCATTGGAGATGTTGTACCCACTATGACTATTAAACCTTACCCTAACCAGAAACAGTGAATGGTTGGCAGCATTCGCGCAAAACTGAAAGCGCGAGCTATTGCATTTAACCATGGAAAGAGGTCTGGGAATATGTCTGAATAAAAACAGTGTAGTTATTCCCTCCACAACGCAATCAAACAAGCAAAATGCCAGTACAGGGAGAAGGTGGAGTCACAATTCAATGGCTCCGACACAAGACGTATGTGGCAGGGTCTACAGGAAATCAAGGACTACAAAAAGAAATCCAGCCACGTAACAGACACCGACGTCACGCTTCGACATATTCAATTGCTGCCTATCCTAGTCTGTTGTCCCCACATTGTTCCTGTACCCAAGAAGGCAAAGATAACTGAACTAAATGACTACCGCCCTGTATTACTCACTTCTGTCATCAAGAAGTGCTTTGAGAGAATAGTCAAGGATCATATCACCACCTTACCGGCCACACTAGACCCACTTCAGTTTGCATACTGCCCCAACAGGTCCACAGACGGCGCAATTGCCAATACACTGCCCTATTCCATCTGAACAAAAGGAATACCTATGGAAGATTGCTGTTAATTGAATACAGCCCAGCATTCAACACCATAGTGCCCTCCAAGCTCATCATCAAGCTGGAGGCCCTGGGTCTCAACCCCGGCGGTGCAATTGGGTCGTGGACTTTCTGACAGGCCGCCCCCAGGTGGTAAACAACATCTCCACTTTGCTGTACTCCCTGTTCACCCATAACTGTGTGGCCACGCACACCTCCAACTCAATCTTTAAGTTTGCAGACGACACAACAGTAGTGGGCTTGATTACCAACAACGACGAGACAGCCTACAGGGAGGAGGTGAGGGCACTCGGAGTGTGGTGTCAGGAAAACAACCTCACTCAACATCAACAAAACAAAGGAGATGATTGTGGACTTCAGGAAACAGCAGAGGGAGCACCCTATCCACATCGAAGAGACAGCAGTGGAGAAGGTGGAAAGTTCTACGTTCCTCGGCGTACACATCACAGACAAACTGAAATAATTGTCCACCCACACAGAGCGGTGAAGAAGGCGCAACAGCGCCTCTTCAACCTCAGGAGGCTGAAGAAATGTGGCTTGTCAACCCAAATCCTGAAACTCTACTTGCTCATGCAAGTCGCTATGGATAAGAGTGCCTGCTAAAAAAATTAAAGTGGTGAGAGGGTCTTAGGCGGGAGAGGTGCTTCAAGTGAAAGAATGACATTTTACAGACGTGACGAATGTTGGAATTGAGGTAGCGAGCAGGGGCAAATTTCACACCCAGGTTGGTGATGAACGAGGAGAGCGGAATGATGTGGCCATCTATGGCAGGTCGAATGCTGCAGGAGTTTGTGATCTACTTCATTGTCTTGCTACTGTTGAGTTGGAAGAACTTGTTCTGCATCCAATATTTTACTGCATCCAGTCTTTTTAGCTAACATTCCACTCCTTGCCACTCCTATCATTTGCCAAAGAGACTGGCCTTTCAATCTTCAAATATAAACATTAATGAGCTTGAGGAAATCAGAGCATTTGATCTTGATTCAATAACCCTCATAGCTATCCTCCAGGTTATGCAAATTTTGGAACTATTTCTACCATTTCTCTTCTTAAAATAGATTTTAAGCCTAACCCTAAACTTAAATGAAGTCCAAAGCACATTTTGGTTATCATGACTTTTTAAGATATAGCCAATTTTGACTTTGTGGATGTGGTAACTAGTGAAAACCACAGCATTGTCTCATGTCAAATAGCGTGACAGCTGTCTGCACTGATAGCAAACACTCATGGGGAAGCTAAAAAGATGTTAGGCTACAATATGCTGTCCTAACATTTGAAAATGTTGCCAAGTTAACATTGTCCACGGAACCACCTTTCATTCTCAATTGAGTCAGAGTTAATCTTACCAAAAACGATAAACCTGTAGCTAATATTGACTTTTTTTCATGGCCAAGTCTTCACTACCTAATTCTACATCTAGCTAAGGTGTTTTGCGTTGCCCACATTTTAGCTAGTGTCTGCTTGCTGGCTGAACCAGTCACAAATCAATCCATATGAAACGAAAGGCAAGGATGCTGACAACAGTTCACACACTCAATACGGAATAATCCCGCTAGCTAGTGTAGTGAAGTTCTAGCTAAAGCACAAATTAGTTTTCATGATTTCTGTTCTGCTGTGATTAGTGAGCCGAGTTCTACAAATGTTACAAAGTAGCGAGGCACAGTGCCAGCTGTCAGTCAGAGAACAGTCCTATAATTTTGGTGCAATACAACTTCCTCCACAAGCTGGAAAACTAGATAGCTACTGTACCGTATGGCAATTCAAACTAGACTGCTAGGTGAAGTAAGTTTGCTCAGCTGATTGAGCATTCATTAGTAGCAAGTGCGTCATAGCTACTGAGAGCGGAGTGATTTTCAGAATTAGGAACTAGAGTCAGGCGGATGAGCAATTTTTAGAGATGAGTTCCACATCCTACAAGACAGATCAGTTGAGGGACAAGTACGTTGTTAATACGTTATTTTTTATTCAAGATTCTTTGTAAATCATTCAGTCCGCAGTCGCCCGCACTTTTAGCTGCAATTTTCCTAAACTTAGTTTTGTAATTGACAAACAAGCAGACAAGAAAATTGTGATTGAAAAAGGCAAAGTTTTTTGCTGTGAGCTAATGGGGTAGCCTAGGTAACCACAGGTTGAACAAACCCAATGTTTTCCACAGATCAAGTTGGTGTCCGGTTGCTAAGCAACCGTTTGTTGTTGTCCAGACAAAAACCTGTCTGTCAAAAGTTGCTAGGTCACTTCTAAATTCTCAAACTTAATATATACTGCAATTCAAACCACAAGACGTCTTAGCTTCAATTTTAAGCCTCAAAATAAAACAAATTGCCAAAACAGCTAAATGTTTGCTTTTGACTTTGTTATAATTACAGGGATTTCAACTCGTACGCATTGGGCGTGAGACACACAGTCTGGTTGGTTTCTCTGTAGCTGTTTCTCAGCTATTACATTCCACTCCTTGCCAAAGAGACTGGTCTTTCAATAGTCCCAGTCAGTATTAGAACGCCATGGCCCTGCCTGCCTGTGGGGAAAACAACCTGTGGTTACCTAGGTTACCCCATTGGCTCACAGCAAAAAAACGTCACCTTTTTCAATCAGCATTTTCTTGTTGTCTGCTTGTTTTAGCCAATTACAAAACTGTATTCTTAACTGACATTATTTCCTTAACTATAGACTTATGAAGAAAGTTAAGCAAAGTTGCTATTCCTCAAAGTTATTGGAAATGTTCTACATTTTTTCCCCTTTGTTTCTTCTTAAGAAAATATAAGATTTTTGAAAATGTACTTAACTTTAGGACAGCTAAACACGTGTCTTATGATGAATGGATACTTTTGTAACCATGAATGTTTTCTTTCAATTTGCAAAGAAGAACTTGGCTAACTTAGCTAACGTTAACATCGTTAGCTATAATATCATTTCGCGTTAGCTAGCTAACTTACCGGTCGCACAGTCCCTCAGTACCACAGTACCACCATACCGGTCGCACAGTCCCTCAGTACCACCATCTCTCCTATCAACACTTTCTCCTCCAGCTGGTCCACATGAATGGTCTCTCAGCTCCCTTCTTCTTAGCAGCCGACTTAATGTCGGACCACTATATCTTTTTTATAAATTTTTTTATAAAAATGTTTACCCCTTTTTCTCCCCAATTTCGTGGTATTCAATTGTCTTATCGTGCGTCCTCCGAAACACAACCAAACCAAGCCGCACTGCTTCTTGATACAATGCACACTTAACCCAGAAGCCAGCCGCACCAATGTGTCGGAGGAAACACCGTACACCTGGCAACCGTGTCAGTGTGCACTGTGCACGGCCTGCCACAGGAGTCGCTAGTGCGCAATGGGACAAGGACATTCCTGCCGCCCAAACCCTGCCCTAACCCGGACGACGCTGGGCCAATTGTGCACCGCCCCATGGGTCTCCCGGTCGCGACCGGTTGCAACAGAGCCTGGACTCTAACCCAGAATCTCCAGTAGCACAGCTAGCACTGCGATGCAATGCCTTAGACCACTGTGCCACTTGGGAGGCCCTGGCCCACTGTCCATGCCATACCCCCGACGGCAGAGACGGACTCGCCCACTCTCGCCCATCCTCTCTTAGGTCTCTGCAGTGACCCCACAGTTTTCGAGTCTCCCCAACAGCAACCTTTTCCTGGCTGCTATTTCCCCCCCAAAAGTTTTTTTTTGCTTTCCTTGGTTATCCATTTTTGTTTTTGATATAGCTAGCCTGATGGCTATAATGTGTGAAAAAATAACGTTTGTTTTTGTGCACAAACGGTTCGCGAGCCAACAAAAATTATAATTGAGACATAAAGCAGATAAATGTAATAAAATGGAAATATCAACACTTATAGTTATAGTTGACCAAATCCAGCCACAGATGATAACCAGTCTGTCACAAGTTGATCAGTCATGCCTGAATTTCTCAAACTAAATTATATACAGCAATTCCAACCACAAAATGTCTTTGCTTTGATTTTAAGTCTCAAATTACAAAAACTTGCCTAAACATCTAGCTAAGTGTTTGTTTTTGACTTTGTTGTAATTACAGGGCTGCCAAATATTACGCATTGGGCATGAAACACATAGTCTGGTTGCCATCTCTGTTCAGCTATTGCATTCCACACCTTGCCACTCCTGTCATTTGCTAAAAAGACTGGCCTTTCAATAGTCCCAGTCGGTATTAGATAAAACGTCACGGCCCCGCCTGCCTGTGGGGAAAACAACCTCTCGTTACCTAGGTTACCTTTTTCAACCACAATCTTCTTGTCGTCTGCTTGTTTTAGTCAATTACAAAACTAAATTTAAGAGAAGTACAACAACATTTTTTAAGATTACTTTTCAACCTAGCTTGCTCCTGAGCGTTCTAACTACTTAGAAAAATGTAATATTATAGGGCTTCATTCGGGCCCCTTTTCAGGACCGTGCTAGTAGACACGAGTGAGTGCTAGCTAGGAGCATTAATATAGCCAAGACCAACAACACAAACAAACAGACTATGCAGCTACAAGTAGTGAGTGGAGTTAAATTGACTATACTAAACAAGTTAAATGTCTTACCTGTGATAAAATGTTTGCCACACACAGCTATGTGTAGCCTACTTTGACACAGAGTTCCCAAATTACCCACTCTCCCACGTCGAATAGCCTGAAGCCACAGCACAGTGCTCCTTAGACCCTGGGTCCCTACATCTCTTTCCTGTGATTAAATATTTTCCTCACAAAAAGCTAAATGTAGCCTACTTGGATACTGGGCACCCACATTTCCCACGCTGAATAGCGTGAATCCACAGCACAGGACTCTTATTTCAGGCTCTCTTTCCCTACATGGGAGCATTGCGAACTGTAAGTCGGTATTTTTGACCTGGTTACATGTACATTGAACAACACAGCAGCTTTTTGGCATGTTTTGTTATTTCTGTATTACAAAAAAATCTACAACGAAGTTGGCTCTTTTACAATGGGGTCACTGGGAAAGAATGTTTTCCCTAATTTGTGGGCGTGGTCGAGAGGAATTCCTTCTTATGACGTGAATATCGACAAATATGGACATTCTATCATTAATAACCTTGAGCAGATCAATAACCCTCATAGCTATCCTCCAATCACAAAGGTTATGCAAATATTAAAACTCTATCACTTATTTCTCCACAGATTGCTTTGGTGTCTAGTTGCTAAGCAACCACTTTTTGTTTAAACATCTTAGCTTTGATTTTAAGCCTCAAAATATAACTTGCCTAAACATCTAGCTAAATGTTTGTTTTTGACTTTGTATAATTACAGGGCTGCCAACTCTCACACATTGGGCAGTGAGACAAATAGTCAATCAATCAATCAAATGTATTTATAAAGCCCTTTTTACATAAGCAGTTGTCACAAAGTGCTTAAACAGAAACCGAGCCTAAAACCCTGAAGAGCAAGTCTGGTTGCCTTCTACAGTATGTTCAGCTATGACACTCCTTGCCACTCCTGTCATTTGCCAAAGAGACTGGCCTTTCAGTAGTCCCAGTCTGTAATAGATAGAACGTAATGGCCCCACTTGCCTGTGGGGAAAACAACCACTGGTTATCTAGGTTACCTCATTGGCTCACAGCAAAAACGTGACCTTTTTCAAAAGCAATTTTCTTGTCTACTTGTTTTAGTCAATTACAAAACGACATTTAAGAAAAATACAACATGTCTAAAGAACCTTTCAGCATTGCCTGTTCTAACTACTTACAAAAACTTAATATTACATGCCCCTTTTCATGACGGTGCTGTCAGCCACATGAATGCTAGCTACCGATCTGAACATTAAGAACATTAAGAAGCCAAGACCAACAACACAAACAAATTGACTATACAGCTACAAGTAGTGAGTAGCGTTACAAACGGACTATACTAAACAAGTTAAATGTCTTATCTCTGATTTAAATGTTTTTCACACACATAGCTACGTTTAGTCTACTTGGACACCGGGTCCCCATCATTTCCACTCTCCCACACCGAATAGCCTGAAGCTTCTTTTTTAAATAGTATCAGCAAAACACCGTTCTCAATGTCAACAGCGAAGAGGCAACTCCAGGATGCTGGCCTTCTAGGCAGAGTTCCCGTGTCCAGTGTGTGTTCTTTTCCCCCATCTTAATCTTTTATTTTTATTGACCCATCTGAGATATGGCATTTTCTTTGCAACTCTACCTAGAAGGCCAGCATCCCAGTCGCCTCTTCACTCTTGATGTTGAGACTGGTGTTTTGTGGGTACTATTTAATGAAGCTGCCAGTTGAGGACTTGTGAGGCGTCTGTTTCTCAAACTAGACACTAATGTACTTGTCCTCTTGCTCAGTTGTGCACCAGGGCCTCCCACTCCTCTTTCTATTCTGGTTAGAGCCAGTTTGTGCTGTTCTGTGAAGGTAGTAGTACACAGCATTGTACACGGCCTTGTACTTCAGTTTCTTGGCAATTTCTTGCACGGAATAGCCTTCATTTCTCAAAACAAGAATAGACTGACGAGTTTCAGAAGATGTTTTGTTTCTGGCCATTTTGAGCCTGTAATCGAACTCACAAATGCTGATGCTCCAGAGAGTCAACTAGTCTAAAGGCAAGTTTTTTTGCTTCTATGAGGGCACAAGGCAAGACCCAAATGCAGACACAAGAGGCAGATGGTTGAGCTCCAATATTTATTATAACAAAGGGGGTAGGCAAAAGGCAGGTCGGGGACAGGCGAGAGTTCATAAACCAGGTCAGAGTCCAAACAGTATCAGGCGATAGGCAGGCTCAAGGTCAGAACAGGCAGAGTGGTCATGCAGGCGGGTTCAGCGTCAGGACAGGCAAGGGTCTAAACCAGGAGGGCTAGGAAAAAACAGAGACTGGGGAAAAATAGGAGATAAGGAAAACCGCTGGTTGACTTAGCAAAACAAGACGAACTGTCACGGAGAGACAAGAAAACACAGGGATAAATACACCGGGATAATAAGCGACACATGGAGGGGGGTGGAGACAAGCACAAGGACAGGTGAAACCGATTAGGGCTTGACAGCTTCTTTAATCAGCACAACAGTTTTCAGCTGTGCTAACATAATTGCAATATGGTTTTCTAATGATCAATTAGTCTTTTAAAATGATCAACTTGGATTAGCTAACACAACGTGCCATTTGAACACAGGAGTGATGGTTGCTGATAATGCTGCCTCTGTACACCTATGTAGATATTCCCAAAAAATCATGTTTCCAGCTACAATAGTCATTTACAACATTAACAATGTCTACACTGTATTTCTGATCAATTTGATGTTATGTTAATGGTTTGTGTTTGTTTTCCCCAATTTGTGGGCGTGGATGAGGGGAATTCCTTCTTATGATGTGAATAATGACTCCGATTATCTTCATATATGAACATTCATTAATGAGCTAGAGGATTTGATGCTGATTTGATAAACCTCATCCAATCACAATGTTTATGCAAATTAGACTGATGGGAAAACTTCTAATTTAATTCATACATCTGATTGGAAACATTCTAACACTGAGCATTCTGCCGTAATATATTTAATTGTAAACATAAACGCAGAGGATTCCCATATATTGAATTTTTACCACCAGCCAAAGTAATCACATCCCAACAGAGAAGCTCTCACCATTTAAATGCTGTAGCCTATTTTGCAACAAGCAATAGCAAAGTGTTTTTCCTCTAATATAGATATAGATTTTTTAATTGCTTAAAATTTGTGAACAAACTATATTGCTACTTCTGGGACACTCATTGGACTAGGCTACTGTCACGAGAATTTTGTTCTCAATGTTCTAAAACTGAACTTCTATTAAACTACTCTGTCTGTAACCCAAAGGCTGTAAGACTTTGGTTGAAATAGGAGTCCCAGCTATAATAATCAGAATCTTTATTCAGAGAATGTTCTGCTCTCAAAATGGAGACAGAGTCTTTTTATATGTACCCACAAATCAACTCCACCCCACTTTAGGCGGGCTGTATTTTTCCCACAGTTCACATACCTTCCATACTTTTTTTAACATATTTCATCAAGTTAGAGTTCCTAACAGTTCCTCCCCTCCATAGGGTGGGGAGGTCTCTTTTCTGTAGTTGGTTTCACAAGTAGTCCTTTGTTCTCTCAAATACACCCTGCTTATATTACAAGGTAGTAACACCATGTCCTAGTCTCTAAAAGGTTCTAGACACACACATTATAGGATTATTGTCTTATAACTCTAACACCATTACACACTGTTATACATTTTCAGGGTGGAATATTCTAGTCATTACTTAAACATACAAATTTCCCTATCAGCTACTGGTTCAAGAAATATAAGAGGAATACCCACTGGGCACCCAGATCAATTCAACGTCAGTTCAATGTAATTTTATTGAAATTACATGGAAACAGGGACCCTGAGCATCTTTCTTTTTGTGTTTTTCAGAGTCAGTAGAAGGGCCTCTTTAGTGTCCTAAGTTTTCATAACTGGGACCTTAATTGCCTACCGTCTGTAAGCTGTTAGTGTCTTGACGACCGTTCCACAGGTGCATGTTCATTAATTGTTTATGTTTCATTGAACAAGCATGGGAAACAGTGTTTAAACCCTTTACAATTAAGATCTGTGAAGTTATTTGGATTTTTACAAATTATCTTTGAAAGACAGGGTCCTGAAATAGTGACGTTTCTTTTTTTGCTGAGTTTAGTATTACTTCATTTTAGTAAAGTGTAAATTAACGGTATTCTTTCAGTTCAGCGTACTAAGTGCTTCGTCTGTCTACTGGGAGTTGATGCTAGCTTGCTAGCTTGGTAGCATAACAAATTACTAACTAGACATTTTACATCTTCGGGTGTGTTCGTAAATTAAATCTGGAGTGCTAGAGTGTGCTCTGGGTGTTCGTAAATTCAGAGCGTTGTCAGATTGTCTGTTGGTAAATTTGGAGCATTCAGAGTGCACACTGGACGCTCTGGCCGAGGAGCAGGGTTGATCCCAGCGTTATGACCTCACAATGGCAGTCAAGAACCCAAGCTAACTTGCTAGCTACTTCCAGACACAAATGAGAGAACACTCTGACCATTTTACTCGCCCTAGCAGAGCTGGTTAGGCTGTTTTCATGTTATACAGAGCGTTGGTGACTGTAACAGTGCTGCTGGCAACAATTTAATTTCGTTTTTTTTTTAAACGCACAACAACTATACCACTTAGATAAGCAAAGAATGACATGAATAATCACTTCAATAAACTTTTGGTAGTTAGTTAGATAGCATATAGTTAATATTATAACGTTAGGTAGCTAGCTAACATACTGGTATACTGCTGTAATGATATGCTATGTGGTTCGTAAGGATAGCGTAGCTATCAAATTGTCAGCCAACATAACGTGTAACGTAACTTATTTGAAAAATCATACATTTATTACATCGCTCAACATTTTCTTAAAAACTTCTTAGGGAGCGGCAGCAGAGGTGACGGTTTTGGAGAGTCCGGCGTGCCCAAAGTAAAATGCCTGCCACTCAGGCTCAGAAACTAGGATATGCACAATTAGTACCATTGGATAGGAAACACTCTGAAGTTTCTAAAACTGTTAAGATAATGTCTGTGAGTATAACAGAACTGATATAGCAGGTGAAAACCCGAGGGATTTCTGTCCAGAATTATTTTTTGTGTGACATTTCCTCTGTTTGATAGACTTCCTATTGAAATCGATGTAAAATAGCTCCCAGATTGCAGTACCTATGGCTTCCACTAAATGTCAACAGTCTTTAGACAGTGTTTGGAGGCCTTATCACTGAACAGAACCATACAGAAGAAGAAATACTGAAGGGACCACGGATGTCAATAACGTTTCCCGGGCACGAGAGCGCGCTCCACTTTATTTTCCTTTTATATTGTTTAGGATATCATCCAAGTGAAATATTATCGCTAATATTCATAAAAGGATACCTAAGGATGCATTATAAATTATGCAAAGTTGATAGGTATAATTTCAACGCTTTCTCTTCACTGTACAACGGGTGACTTGACGATGGATTTTCTGAACATAACGCGCCAACCAAACAGAGATTTATGGACATAATAAATGACTTTTTCTAACAAAAGAACCATTGGATGTCTTCCTTGGACACTTGGGGTGCCCTCAGCAGATGTTCTTTGAAAGGTAAGTGATTTATTTTAGCTCTTATATGGGTTTTGTGTGACCCGCGATGGTTATGAATTTATGCTAATGCATAAATATGTGAGGTGCTATCCTCAAACAATCAAATGTTGTGCTTTCGCCGTAAAGCCTTTTTGAAATCTGACAATGCTGTGATATTGCCAAGACGCAGAGATTTTGATGACTATGCAATACTTGTATATGGATGAATGTTTAATAATTCAACTTTTGGATTTTGAATTTGGCGCCTTACATTTCACCGGGTAGTGTGCGCTAGCGCCCCGGTTATCCCTAAGAGGTTTTAACATTTGTCATAATTAGTTAAAGCAAGAAATTTGTATCCGCTCTCATTGGACTTCGGCTGCTTATTTTCTGCCATTTTCTTCAAATCAGAAAATTTTCTGAAGGAACACATTATGGGCCCTAAAAGCACAAAAATAGTGTCCACTGCACAATGTTGGCATTATCAGCCCATACTTCATGTGCCAGCTGCAAAAGAAATGCAGACAGAAATGTAGCTACCGTTACATTCATTTTAGACGTAGCTAATGTTAGCTAGAGGATTTTCCTTACAGACAAATTACATAAGTACTGTAGAGGCGTAGAGTCTCAACTTTAGCAAGCTCGGTAGCTAGTTAGTTATATTAATAGCAATAATAAATTGGGAAAATGTAATAAGCAACGATACACACCAAATAAGTTATTTACGTCTAATTCATTGATATGTTTAGTTAATTTTTATATTTTTTCAGTTCTTTGTGCTAGCAACTGAGGGTAGCAAATTAGGGTATTTTCATTGCTAAAGTCTTCCGTTAACTTACTCTTTTCGTTGATGTCTCCTGATCAAACTCCTTGGATGAGAAGTTTAGCACCTTTCTTAAATTTATTTTGTAGATTTACGAATTCACCCTCAGCAAGCATGTTTGATATCAGGCTGACTGGCTAGCTAGCAGTGTCTAATGTTTCCTGTTATGAGTATTCAAACACACCTTAGGTTTTGAAAATGTTTTAGGAACGGATAAATGTAATTTGTGTGTCTCAGAGGGGGCCTTTTAGTGTATGTGTGTGTGTTCGCTAATTCTGTCCATTCAGAAGGTTTCCTCCCATACGGAAAAAATATATATTGGAATATATTTTAATATATTGGGAAAATGTATTTATCAAATATATAAATAAATTAAATATATGTACATATATTTGTAAAATACATTCACACCACACAACCTTCTCTACACCAATGATAATGTTGAGTCTGTATGTATTAAATATCATGTAATTGACAAAGCTATTGTTAAATGTTATTGGCTAGCCAAGCAATTTGTTGCTTGCTAGCTATCTAATTTACCTAGCTTCAGTGAGGGTTGGGTGTCTGATAGAACTGGCTACCTAGCTAGATAATTTCTAGCAAAAAATTATCCTATTTTCCCCTCCTGCAGAGGATCATTTTGGTCTTGAGCCTCACCTGCCAATGGAAGTAGTCTTTCGTATCATTAAGATATGTAGTTCACAATTAATAAAAAATGTGTTCATAAACATTTACCCCTTACTCTTCATCTTGTGTCAAATGTTTTCACTCACACTGTCTCTACATTATCCACAGGGTAACTGTCAACTTGTGAGTCTGCAATGGACACCGGAGGTGAAGGAAGTATCAATTTGATGTTCAAAGACATAATTTTCAAATACTGATGCTACGTCCACAGAGGTAATTTGTACCTTATATTTTGTGTTTCAGATGCGACCTTCCAGTAACTCCCATGCCACAATTCAACAATGCACCAAGTTATTTGAGTAAAAGATAAAGTGGATTCAATCAATCAAATGTATTTATAAAGCCCAATTTACATCTGCCAATGTCACAAAGTGCTATACAGAAACCCATCCTAAAATCCCAAACAGCAAGCAATGCAGATGTAGAAGTACGGTGGCTAGGAAAAAACCTAGAGAGGAACCGGGCACTGAGGGGTGGCCAGTCCTCTTCTGGCTGTGCCGAGTGGAGATTATAACAGGACATGGCCAAGATGTTCAAACGTTCATAGATGACCAGCAGGGTCAAATAATAATAATAATAATCACAGTGGTTGTAGAGGGTGCAACATGTCAGCACCTCAGGAATAAAAGTCAGTTGTCTTTTCAAAGCCGATCTTTCAGAGTTAGACACAGCAGGTGCGGTAGAGAGAGAGAGTCGAAAACAGAAGGTCCGGGACAAGGTAGCACGTCCAGTGAACAGGTCAGGGTTCCAAAGCCACAGGCAGAACAGTTGAAACTGGAGCAGCAGCACAACCAGGTGGACATGTCAGCAAGGAGTCATCAGGCCAGGTAGTCCTGAGGCATGGGCCTCCAAGAGGAGAAAAGAGAGAAAGAGAGAGAGTTAGAGGGAGCATACTTAAATTCCCACATGACACCGGATAAGACAGGAGACATACTCCAGATATAACAGACTGATCCTAGCCCCCCAAAACAAACTATTGCAGCATAAATAAATACTGGAGGCTGAGACAGGAGGGGTCGGGAGACACTGTGGGCACGTCCGACGATACCCCCGGACAGGGCCAACCAGGCAGGATATAACCCCACCCACTTTGCCAAAGCACAGCCCCCACACCACTAGAGGGATATCTTCAAACAACCAACTTACTACCCTGAGACAAGGGAGTATAGCCCACGAAGATCTCCCCCATGGCACGAAGCCAAGGGGGGCGCCAGCCCGGACGGGAAGATCAGGTCAGTGACTCAACCCACTCAAGTGACGCACCCCTTCTAGGAACAGCATGGAAGAGCAGCAGTAAGCCAGTGACTCAGCCCCTGTAATAATAGAATCCCAGTGGAGAGAGGGGAACCGGCCAGGCAGAGACAGCAAGGGCGGTTCGTCGCTCCAGTGCCTTTCCGTTCACCTTCACACCCCTGGGTCAGACTACACTCAATCATAAGACCTACTGAGGAGATGAGTCTACAATATAGACTTAAAAGTTGAGACCGAGTCTGCGTCTCTCGCATGGATAAGAAGACCGTTCCATAAAAATGTAGCTCTATAGGAGAAAGCCCTGCCTCCAGCTGTTTAAAACTACTTAGGGAGTAGCGGAGCGCTAGCGGGCCACTCCCGACACTACCCGGTGAAATGTAAGGCGCCAAATTCAAAATCCAAAAGTTGAATTATTAAACATTCATCAATATACAAGTGTTGCATAGTCATCAAAATCTCTGCTTCTTGGCAATATCACAGCGTTGTCAGATTTCAAAAAGGCTTTACGGCGAAAGCACAACATTTGATTGTTTGAGGATAGCACCCCACATATTTTCCACATTAGCATAAATTCATATCCAATGCAGGTCACACAAAACCCATATAAAAGCTAAAAAAATATCACTTACCTTTCGAAGAACTTCTGCTGAGGGCTTCCCAAGTGTCCAATGAAGACATCCAATGGTTCTATTGTTAGAAAAAGTAATTTATTATATCCATAAATCTCCGTTTGGTTGGCGCGTTATGATCAGAAAATAAACCGTTGAGTCGCCAATTGAACTGTGAAGAGAACACGTTCAAATTATACCTATAAACTTTCTACAAACAAATCAAACATTTTTAATGTATCCTTAGGTATCCTTTTATGTATATTTACTGTAATATTTCAACCGGACAATAACGTGAACAATAGGAAAGGAAAATAAAGTGGTGCGCGTTCACAATCGGTCCCCTGACTACTTCCTCTTCCTATCCATTCTGCTTACTTCTACAGCTTACAGACTCTGTATAAAGACTGTTGACATCTAGTGGAATCCATAGGTACTGCAGTCTCAGTCCTAGTTAAAATACAAATGAATTGGCAGCCTGGAGAAGGTCACCTCTAAAAAAACTGTTAATCCGGATGGATTTTCCTCGGGTTTTTGCCTGCTATATCAGTTCTGTTATACTGACAGACATTATCTTAACGGTTTTAGAAACGTCAGAGTGTTTCCTATCCAATAGTACTAATTATGTGCATATCCTATTTTCTGGGCCTGAGTGGCAGGCCTTTTACTTTGGGCCTTTTACTTTATATCTTTGTTTCTTGGGACCTAGAACTAGCATCTCTATTTTGTCCGAGTTTAAAGTAAACAAATTGCCACCATCCACTTCCTTATGTTTGAAACACAGGCTTCCAGTGATAGCAGTGAAAGTCAAGATTCTAGCAGCCATGTTTAGCACAAACTGAAGTTTATTTAGTACTTCATCCAGGTAGCTCTCGACCCAGCTCTGTGCAACTGAGTCCTGGACTTCCTGACGGACTGGCCCCAGGTGGTGAAGGTAGGAAACCACATCTCCACCCCGCTGATCCTCAACACTGGGGCCCCACAAGGGTGCGTTCTCAGCCCTCTCCTGTACTCCCTATTTACCCATGACTGCGTGGCCAAGCACGCATCCAACTCAATCATCAAGTTTGCTGACGACACTACAGTGGTAGGCTTGATTACCAACAACGACGAGACGGCCTACAGGGAGGAGGTGAGGGCCCTCGGAGTGTGGTGTCAGGAAAATAACCTCTCACTCAATGTCAACAAAACAAAGGAGATGGTCGTGGACTTCAGGAAACAGGAGAGGGAGCACCCCCCTATCCACATCGAGGGGACAGTAGTGGAGAAGGTGGAAAGTTTTAAGTTCCTCGGTTCCAAACTGAATTTGTCCACCCACACAGACAGCGTGGTGAAGAAGGCGCAACAGCGCCTCTTCAACCTCAGGAGGCTGAAGAAATTCGGCTTGTCACCAAAATCACTCACAAACTTCTACAGATGCACAATCGAGAGCATCCTGTCGGGCTGTATCACCGCCTGGTACGGCAACTGCTCCGCCCACAACCGTAAGGCTCTCCAGAGGGTAGTGAGGACTGCACAACGCATCACCGGGGGTAAACTACCTGCCCTTCAGGACACCTACACCACCCGATGTCACAGGAAGGCCAAAAAGATCATCAAGGACAACAACCACCCAAGCCACTGCCTGTTCACCCTGCTTTCATCCAGAAGGCGAGGTCAGTACAGGTGCATCAAAGCTGGGATCGAAAGACTGAAAAACAGCTTCAACCTCAAGGCCATCAGACTGTTAAACAGCCATCACTAACATTGAGTGGCTGCTGCCAACATACTGACTTAAATCTCTAGCCACTTTAAACATAGGAATTGGATGTAACAATGTATCACTAGCCACTCCGAATGACATCACCAAGAGGTTATATATATATATATATAGAGTGAAAACAATAGTGGTCCTAAAATGTAGTCTTGAGGAACATTTACAGTTGATTTGTCAGAGGACAAACCATCCACAGGGACAAACTGATATCTTTCCGACAGATAAGATCTAACCAGGCCAGAACTTGTCCGTGTAGACCAATTTTGGTTTCCAATCTCTCCAAAAGTATGTGGTGATAGATGGTATCAAAAGCAGCACTAAGGTCTAGGAGCACGAGGACAGATGCAGAGCCTTGGTCTGACGCCATTAAAAGTTACTTTACCACCTTCACGAGTGCAGTCTCAGTGCTATGATCGTATACATTGTTTGTCTTCAGGAAGGCAGTGAGTTGCTGCGCATCAGCTTTTTTGTATTTTCTGGGTCAAGGTTTGACTTTTTCAAGAGAGGCTTTATTACTGCCACTTTTACTGAGTTTGGTACACATCCGGTGGATAGGGAGACATTTATTATGTTCAACATAGGAGGGCCAAGCACAGGAAGCAGCTCTTTCAGTAGATTAGTTGGAATAGGGTCCAGTACGCAACTTGAAGTTTTAGAGTCCATGACTATTTTCATCAATGTGTCGAGATATAGTATTAAAAAACATGAGTGTCTCCTTTGATCCTAGGTCCTGGCAGTGTTGTGCAGACTCAGGACAACTGAGATTTGGAGAAATACGCAGATTTAAAGAGGAGCCTGTAATTTTCTTTCTAATGGTCATGATCTTTTCGTCAAAGAAGTTCATGAATTTATCCGTGCTGAAGTGAAAGCCATCCTTTCTTGGAGAATGCTGCTTTTTAGTTAGCTTTGCGACAGTATGAAAAATTAATTGTTCATATTCTCCTTGATTAAGTTGGAAAAATAGGATGATCGAGCAGCAGTGAGGGCTCTTCGATACTGCACGGTACGGTCTTTCCAAGCTAATCGGAAGACTTCCAGTTTGGTGTAGCGCCATTTCCGTTCCAATTTTCTGGAAGCTTGCTGCTTGCTTCAGGGCTTGGGTATTTTCTGTATTACAGGGAGCTAGTTTCTTATGACAAATGTTTTTTGTTTTTAGGGGTGCGACTCCATCTAGGGTATTACATAAGGTTAAATTGAGTTCCTCAGTTAGGTGATTAACTGATTTTTGTACTCTGGCATCCTTGGGTAGGTGGAGGGAGTCTGGAAGGGCATCTAGGAATCTTTGTGTTGTCTGAGAATTTATAGAACGGCTTTTGATGATCCTTGGTTGGGGTCTGAGCAGATTTTTTGTTGCGATTGCAAACGTAATAAAATGATGGTCCGATGGTCCAGGATTATGAGGAAAAACATTATGATCCACAATATTTATTCCACGGGACAAAACTAGGTCCAGACTATGACTGGTCCAGAGACATGTTGGACAAAACACACTGAGTCGATGATGGCTTCAAAAGCCTTTTGGAGTAGGTCTGTGGATTTTCCATGTGAATATTATGAATATTATCTGCCATGACTACAAGGTCCGATAGGAATACAAGGAACTCAGTGAGGAACGCTGTATACGGCCCAGGAGCTATAAAAAGTGATTGAGTAGGCTGCATAGATTTCATGACTAGAAGATCAAAAGACGAAAATGTAGTCATTTGTTTTTGTAAATTGAAATTTGCTATTGTAAATGTTAGCAACACCTCCGCCTTTGCAGGATGCACGGGGGACATGGTCACTAGTGTAACCAGGAGGAGAAGCCTCATTTAACATAGTAAATTCATCAAGATTAAGCCATGTTTCAGTCAGGCCAATCACACCAAGATTATGATCAGTGATTAGTTAATTGACTATAACTGCCTTGGAAGTGAGGGATCTAACATTAAGTTGCCCTGTTTTGAGATGTGAGATATCACAATATCTTTCAATAATGACAGGAATGGAGGTGGTCTTTATTCCAGTGAGATTTCTAGAGCGAACACCGCCATGTTTAGTTTTGCCCAACCTAGATCGAGGCACAGACACGGCCTCAGTGGTGATAGCTGAGCTGACTACACTGACTGTGCTAATGGCAGACTCCACTAAACTGGCAGGCTGGCTAACAGCCTGCTGCCTGGCCTGCACCCTATCTCATTGTGGAGCTAGAGGAGTTAGAGCCCTGTCTATGTTCATAGGTAAGATGAGAGCACCCCTCCAGCTAGGATAGAGTAAATTACTCCTCAGCAGACCAGGCTTGGTTCTGTTCGAGGGTGAGTCCCAGAAAAATGGCCAATTATCTACAAATTCTATATTTTGGAAGGGGCAGAAAACAGTTTTCAATCAGCGATTGAGTTGTGAGACTCATCACTCCCTCTATAATTATTGTGCCAAATAATTATTTATTAATTCTGTTAACTTTTCAATTGTGTCACCAAAATATTTTTAAAATCGGAGCATGTGCACCTGCAATTCTACAACATGAGTGTTGTAACCCCGGCAGCTTCACCCAGGAGATCCATCATTTTCCTGCCACCACACTGTGATCCGTGGCAGTTTGAAGCTGATGTGCCCAAAGTAAACTGCCTGTTGCTCAGGCCCAGAAGCCAGGATATGCATATAATTGGTACCATTGGATAGAAAGCACTTTGAAGTTTGTAGAAATGTTTAAATAATGTATGAGGCTATAACACAATAGATAAGAGAAAATCCAAAGAAAAACCAACCCGAATTCTTTTCTTGAGAGCCCATGCTCTTACAATGGAAGGTATAGGGTCATATCCAAATCCATCTCCCAGATTGCAATTCCTATGGCTTCCACTAGATGTCAGCAGTCTTTGTTCAAGGTTTCAGGCTTGTTTCTTCCCAAACGAGGAAGAATTTTGAGTTTTAGTACTGGGAGTCAGAGTTGGAAATCAGTCTGTGCATGCACCTGCTAATGTTGCTTTCTTATTGAACATACTTCTTTCCGTATGAAATATTTTAGTTTAATTACATTTTAGGGTACCTGAGGATTAATTAGAAACGTATTTTGACTTGTTTTAACAAAGTTTAGCAGTAGCTTTTTGGATTCCTTTCTCTGCATGTTGAACGAGTGGATTACTCAAATCGATGGCGCCAACTTAACTGACTTTTTGGGATATAAAGAAGAATTTTATCTAACAAAACGACCATACATGTTGTAGCTGGGACCCTTTGGATTGCAAATCAGAGGAAGATTTTCAAAAAGTAAGTGAATATTTAATCGCTATTTGTGATTTATGAAGCCTGTGCTGGTGGAAAAATATTTTGATGTGGGGCGCAGTCCTTAAACAATCGCATGGCATGCTTTCGCTGTAAAGCCTATTGTAAATCAGACAATGCAGTTAGATGAACAAGAATTGTAGCTTTTAACCGATATAAGACACTTGTATGTACCTAAATGTTTCATATCCATCATTTTTATGATTATTTATTTGAATTGCGGCAGACTGGACAGGCACGTTCATTCTCTTCAGATCAATTTTTATGAACTCAATTGTCAAAAAAGTGGCACGGCAACTTGTAGCGCTGTTTTGTTCACATAATTGTAACCAAAATAAATGTGCTGTCCCTGTTGCAGAACGCTTCCTTATACCCATACCCCCCAAAAGTACATGTGAAATATAAAAAATGACAAGTACTAAAATACATTTTAAAATGCATAAAAAATGACAGTTTACACAAATAAATATTTCACGTATCCTAAAATGCATCCAAAAATATTTTAAATGTATACAGTGTCTTGCAAAAGTATTCACCCGCAGTGCCATTTTTCCTATTTTGTTGCCTTACAACCTGGAATTAAAATTGTTTTTTTGGGGTTTGTATCATTTGATTTACACAACATGCCTACCACTTTGAAGATGCAAAATATGTTTTATTGTGAAACAAACAAGAAATAAGACAAACAGAACTTGAGCGTGCATAACTATTCACCCCCTTGTCATAATTGTAACCAAAATAAATGTGCTGTCCCTGTTGCAGAACGCTTCCTTATACCCATACCCCCCAAAAGTACATGTGAAATATAAAAAATGACAAGTACTAAAATACATTTTAAAATGCATAAAAAATGACAGTTTACACAAATAAATATTTCACGTATCCTAAAATGCATCCAAAAATATTTTAAATGTATACAGTGTCTTGCAAAAGTATTCACCCGCAGTGCCATTTTTCCTATTTTGTTGCCTTACAACCTGGAATTAAAATTGTTTTTTTGGGGTTTGTATCATTTGATTTACACAACATGCCTACCACTTTGAAGATGCAAAATATGTTTTATTGTGAAACAAACAAGAAATAAGACAAACAGAACTTGAGCGTGCATAACTATTCACCCCCAATACTTTGTAGAGCCACCTTTGCAGCAATTACAGCTGCAAGTCTCTTGGGATATGTCTCTATTAGCAGTATGCTTGGGGTCATTGTCCTGCTGGAAGGTGAACCTCCTTCCCAGTCTCAAATCTCTGGAAGACTTAAGCAGGTTTCCCTCAAGAATTTCCCTGTATTTAGCGCCATCCATCATTCCTTAAATTCTGACCGGTTTCCCAGTCCTTGCTGATGAAAAACATCCCCACAGCATAATACTGCCAACACCATGCTTCACTGTGGGGATGGTGATGAGAGGTGTTGGGTATGTGCCAGACATAGTGTTTTCCTTGATGGCCAAAAAGCTCAATTTTAGTCTCATATGACCAGAGTACCTTCTTCCATATGTTTGGGCAGTCTCCCACATGCCTTTTGGCGAACACCAAACGTGCCGCTTGCTTGGTGGTGCCGCTTGCTTAGTAGTGTTGCAGACTCTGGGGCCTTTCAGTACAGTTGTATACAGTTGAAGTCGGACGTTTACATACACTTAGGTTGGTGTCATGAAAACTCGGTTTTCAACCACTCCACAAATTTCTTGTTAACAAACTATAGTTTTGGCAAGTGAGTTAGGACATCTACTTTGTGCATGACAAGTAATTTTTCAAACAATTGTTTATAGACAGATTATTTCACTGTATCACAATTCCAGTGGGTCACAAGTTTACACTAAGTTGACTGTGCATTTAAACAGCTTGGAAATTCCCCATAATGATGTCATGGCTTTAGAAGCTTCTGATAGGCTAATTGACATACCTGTGTACCTGTGGATGTATTTCAAGGCCTACCTTCAAACTCAGTGCCTCTTTGCTTGACATCATGGGACAATCAAAATAAATCAGCCAAGACCTCAGAAAAAAATTGTAGACCTCCACAAGTCTGGTTCACCCTTGGGAGCAATTTTCAAATGCCTGATGGTACCATGTTCATCTGTACAAACAATAGTCTACAAGTATAAACACCATGCGACCACGCTGATGTTATACCACTCAGGAAGGAGACTCATTCTGTCTCCTAGAGATGAACGTACTTTGATGCGAAAAGTGCAAATCAATCCCAGAACAGCAAAGGACCTTGTGAAGATGCTGAAGGAAACAGGTACAAAAGTATCTATATCCACAGTAAAACGAGTTCTATATCAACATAACCTGAAGGCCGCTCAGCAAGGAAGAAGCCACTGCTACAGAACTTCCATAAAAAGGCCAGACTACGGTTTGCAACTGCACGTGGGGACAAAGATCGTACTTTTTGGAGAAATGTCCTCTGGTCTGATGAAACAAAAATAGAACTGTTTGGCCATAATGACCATTGTTATGTTTGGAGGAAAAAGGGGGAGGCTTGCAAGCCGAAGAACACCATCCCAACCGTGAAGTATGGGGGTGGCAGCATCATGTTGTGGGGGTGCTTTGCTGCAGGAAGGACTGGTGCACTTCACAAAATAGATGGCATCATGAGGGAGGAAATTTATGTGGATATAGTGAAGCAACATCAGTCATGAAGTTAAAGCTTGGTCGCAAATGGGTCTTCCAAATAGACAATGACCCCAAGCATACTTCCAAAGTTGTGGCAAAATGGCTTAAGGACAACAAAGTCAAATTATTGGAGTGGCCATCACAAAGCCCTGACCTAAATTCTATAGAAAATGTGTGGGCAGAACTGAAAAAGTGTGTGCGAGCAAGGAGGCCTACAAACCTGACTCAGTTACACCAGCTCTGTCAGGAGGAATGGGCCAAAATTCACCCAACTTATTGTGGGAAGCTTGTGGAAGGCTACCTGAAACATTTGACGCAAGTTAAACAATTTAAAGGCAATGCTACCAAATACTAATTGAGTGTATGTAAACTTCTGACCCACTGGGAATGTGATGAAAGAAATAAAAGCCGAAGAATTATTCTCTCTACTATTATTCTGACATTTCACATTCTTAAAATAAAGTGGTGATCCTAACTGACCTAAAATAGGGAGTTCTTACTAGGATTAAATGTCAGGAATTGTGAAAAACTGAGTTTAAATGTATTTGGCTAAGGTGTATGTAAACTTCCGACTTCAACTGTATATACTGAGGTCATGTGACAGATTGCACACAGGTGGACTTAACTAATTATGTGACTTCTGAAGGTAATTGGTTGCACCAGATCTTATTTAGGGGATTCATAGCAAAGGGGGTGAATACACATGCATGCACCACTTTTAAATTTTTTAGAAACAAGTGATTTTTTTCATTTCACTTCACCAATTTTCACTATTTTGTGTATGTCCATTACGTGAAATCCAAATAAAAATATATTTATATTACAGGTTGTAATTGAACAAAATAGGAAAAACACCAAGGGGGATGAATACTTTTGCAAGGCACTGTATACACTACTGTTCAAAAGTTTGGGGTCACTTAGAAATGTCCTTGTTTCCATGAAAACATACATGAAATGAGTTGCAAAATGAATAGGAAATAGAGTCAAGATGCTGACAAGGTTATAAATAATATTGTTTAATTGAAATAATTGTGTCCTTCAAACTTTGTTTTCATCAAAGAATCCTCCATTTGCAGCAATTACAGCCTTGCAGACCTTTGGCATTCTAGTTGTGAATGTGTTGAGGTAATCTGAAGAAATTTCACCCCATGCTTCCTGAAGCACCTCCCACAAGTTGGATTGGCTTGATGGGCACTTCTTACATACCCTATGGTCAAGCTGCTCCCACAACAGCTCAATAGGGTTGAGATCCGGTGACTGATGGCCACTCCATTATAGACAGAATACCAGCAGACTGCTTCTTCCCTAAATACTTCTTGCATAGTTTGGAGCTGTGCTTTGGATCATTGTCCTGTTGTAAGAGGAAATTGGCTCCGATTTAAGCGCCGTCCACAGGGTATGGCATGGCGTTGCAAAATGGAGTGATAGCCTTCCTTCTTCAAGATCCCTTTTACCTTGTACAAATTTCCCACTTTACCACCACCAAAGCACCCCCAAACCATCACATTGCCTCCACCATGCTTGACAGATGGCGTTAAGCACTCCTCCAGCATCTTTTAATTTTTTCAGCTTCTCACGACTGTTCTTCTTTGTGATCCGAACACCTCAAACTTAGACTTGTCTGTCCATAACACTTTTCTCCAATCTTCCTCGGTCCAGTGTCTGTTCTTTTGCCCATCTTAATCTTTTATTGGCCAGTCTCAGATTACGTTAACAGTGCAGTTAGATTAACAAGAATCTAAGCTTTCAACCGATATAAAGACACTTATATTTACCTAAATGTTTAATATCCATAATTTGTATGTTACGAATCCCTTTTACCTCGTAGTCTAGGGGGGATGGAAACGATACCCGTAACATATCTCATGCAAATCACCCCAGTGAAAAAGTAACAGTGAGAACAAAAAGAAAACACATACAACTTAAATCTACCGTCAAACACTAATGGTTTATTTCTAAACACACGGTAATGGGGTGTGGGGAAAAGGGGCTGAGCTGGACTCAAGGAAAGAACTAATAAATATCCAAACACCCATAAGCTAATCTACCTGCTTAAAGAACAGCTAGCTAACTAACCAATAAAAAACAGTGGGTGGTCCGCCAAGTTCTAACTAAGGTATTTAGACAAAGGTTTCCGGGTTATGTAGTACATACTCACAGGATCACAGTTAATGTGAGATGTTGTTACCAAAACAAGAGCGATAGCACGCACAAACAAACCAACAGCAACTGGACTTCAACAAATGCCAAACAGAGGTAGAGGTGTGTAGAGAGAGCAAAACATGAGAGCTACAAAACCAGAGAGCGCTACAAAACAAGAGAGAGAGAGACAACTGACTGGGTTTTTAAACCAAGGGAAAGGGGATGTGATTGGGTAAGAGAAAAGGAGCAGGTGTGTCTTTTGATTGGTGTTTGATGGGCAACTGATGACTGCTGATGAGTGACACCTGTGACTAGGGCAGAAGGAAAGAAAACAAATACACACACAGGATACCTGTATCCGTAACAGTATGATTATTTATTTGAATTGCGCGCCCTCCAGTTTCACCGGAAGTTGTCCCGCTAGCGGGACGCCTAGCCCTAAGAAGTTTTTAAAAACCCTTAAAAATAAATTGCTATTAAAATAGCAGAGCAATCAGCCAAGGCTGCCAAAATATCACTGCACTCTCGCATAACTCTACACAAAATAATCAGAATAACTTGCTAAACTGATACAAACAAAGCAGTTGATTTAAAATTCATGCCAGCCTTTGTGCCCATTGTCAAACTTCAGAAATACTGCTCATTGAAGCACACAACTCCTTAGCTAGATGTGAAATGCTGCGACTAAGACTTCACTAACAAAAACACGTCAACATTATATACAGATGTATTATTTAGCTTTTGAGGCTGAAGTTTTGTCACATGCACAAGTACAGTGAAATGCCTTTCGTCATTAGGCGATGTTACCTACTTATTATTTTCCAAAGTTAGACAGCACATTGTAGCTAAACTACTTTAGAGATATCCCATTACCCTTTGTGAGATACGAGACGGATCAGTGCAGGCGGAATCGACGCGCTATCTGACGTAAAACAATGAATGGCATGGCCTTAAAACGTCTATGGGATCAGTGTCCCTAAACCGGGACGGTTGTTGCTAACGTGCACCAAAGTGACTAGAATTAAGTTGTAAGTAACAGCCAACTTTCATGGACATAGACATGTCTTATATGGGCAGAAAGCTTAAATTCTTGTTAGCTATTACAGCGAAAAAAAATACCATGCAATTGTTTGAGGAGAGTGCAACAAAACACTTTTATCACAGCAACTGGTTTGAGACATTCACCTGAAGGTAAATAATGACTTACAGTCAGTAATCTTGCTCTGATTTGTCATCCTGAGGGTCCCAGAGATCAAATGTAGCATAGTTTTGTTTGATAAAATGTTTATATCAAATGTAGGAACTGGGTTCTACAGTTTGAACCCCTGCTGTCTGGCCCCACACCGCCCGGCTATCTAGATGTGTGAAGGTTACTGTTTTTTTCTGTAGGGAAGCTAATTATCCATCATGTGTGACATTCCTGTGTGTAAACATATATTTCTTTATTACCATAGCATTTTTGTATGTTCTCTATAGTTATGTACTTAAATGTATCAATTGACCAATTCGGCACATTTGGGCAAACTCATGGCAGACACAAAATATAGCGTAGTAATGTAATGCTTCACTGGATCAGTCTGAAACTGCACACACGACTGCCATCTGGTGGCCAAAACCTAAATTACACCTCAACTCCTATCTGATTGTATGAGCTTTCTCTTGCATTTCAAAGATGGAACAAAACAAAAAATAGAAAACGCATGTTTTTTGGTTTGTATAATCTTTTACCAGATCTAATGTGTTATATTCTCCTACATTAATTTCCACAAACTTCAAAGTGTTTCCTTTCAAATGGTATCAAGAATATGCATATCCTTGCTTCAGGTCCTGAGCTACAGGCAGTTAGATTTGGGTGTCAGATGTCATTTTAGGCAGAAATTGAAAAAAGGGTCCGATCCTTAACCACACCCCTGACAAATAGGATCTGCTTCTATTAACATTCCTGAGGTTCAATGCCTAGTTGAAAGTGTGTTACCTTTTTTTCTGGGCTCAGTGCCAGGTTTCTATGCTATTGTGCTCTGGTTTTTCATTGTTGTACTTCATTGTTTGTCATGTCAAATCTTCTTCTCATATTCTAACTACATGCCTCCATGCAAAGCTCCAGTATATTCCTAAAACTCTGAGCACACTGTACAGAAGAGAAAATAATCAATCTACTGTACCTGCTCTTTGAAAAATCTCTGGGGGCCGTCTTTCGTTTACATCCACCTACTGGTTCTTTTGAGAGTAATTCAACACAAACAATCAGGGGAGTAGAACAACGGCCTGTACACAGGGAAACATGCAGTTCTCTTCAAAAGTGACCTGTCCATAACCCTACATCAGGGCTGCCCAACCCTCTTCCTGGAGATCTACTGCCCTGTGGGTTGTCAGTCCAACCCTAAATTAACACACCTGATTCTACTAATTAGCTGCTCAACAAGACCTTAACTAGCTGAATCAGATATGCTAAATAAGGGTTGGACTAAAAACCTACAGGACAGTAGATCTCCAGGAAGAGGGTTGGGCAGCCCTGCCCTACATGTTTCCTAGGGATTCAGAAATCTAAGCAGACAAAAGAGCATTAATAAAGACAACGATGTCATAACTTCAATGTGACATTATGTACGCCGCACTTAGTGCCTACTGCCTACTAGGCCTTTTTTTCACACAGTCCTCAGCCTGTGATTTTTGTTCTTCTGTGCTCTTGTATGTTTTATGTCAATTTATGTTGTTTTGTTCTATCCCCCCTCCTCTCATAGGTCAGTCCAGCTGATCTATGCCTATGGGAAAATTGATGATATCATTGTAGGAGTAGCAGTAGTTACATTATAACTACTGCTACTCCTCTCTTTTAAATTGCATATTCAACAACTTACAAAAAAATTTAAGCTGAAATTGCGATTTTATTTTAATAGAATTAAGCCTGTTTTTCTTTTGAAGCCAGAAGGAGGCTAGTATCAGCTACATTTATGCCTTTACTAGACTATGGGGATATTTTATATATGAATGCTTCCGCTCAGTGTTTGAGATCAATTGACACCCTTTACCATGGCACTTTGAGATTTATTTTAAACTGTAAAACCCTTACGCACCATTGCACTTTGTATACCAGGGTTGGCTGGCCTTCTCTAGTCACTCGTAGGCTCAGTCACTGGTATACTTTTATTCACAAAGCCATTTTGGGTTTATTACCTTTTTATTTGGGCATTTTTATAGTTCAGAAATGTGGTGGGTACTCTCTTCGTTCGCTGGACTCTATCCTGCTAACTGTTCCAAATGTTCGAACTGCATTTGGTAAAAGGGCTTTCATGTACTCTGCGCCATCATCTTGGAACACCTTACAAAATACTTTTAAACTGGAAGAACTTGTCCCGATTGGTATTTTTAAATCACTGATGAAGGATCTTGAGACTGATTCCCTGACCTGTCAATGTTTTTAAATTGCTGTTTTATGATTTTGTTATACTCTTGTGAATTCTTTGGTTTTTACTAGATTACTTGTAGTTTTTTATGTTGTTTGTCTGTCATTTTGTAATGACTTGGTGCTGCCTATCTTGGCCAGGACGCTCTTGAAAAAGAGATTTCAAATCTCAATGAGCCATTCCTGGTTAAATAAAGGTTAAATAAAAATAAAATTAAAAGAAATTGTAGATCTAGGGTAATGTAACTGTCACGTCCAGGCCTGAGAAGACAGGCTGGAGTGTCAAGTTTTGTTTTTGGTGTAGGGTTTTTCCTGTTCTAGGTTATATATTTCTATGTTGGTTCCCAATTAGAGGCAGCTGAGTGTCGTTACCTCTAATTGGGAACCATATATATGTTTGTAGTTTTCATTAGGGGTTTGTGGGTTATTGTTTGTACATAGCTTCGTTGTTACGGTCATTGTTACGATCCTCATACGGTTTGTTGTTTTGACCCAGTTATGTTCATTCAATAAAGGATGTATACTGGATACCTCGCTGCGCCTTGGTCTGTCCCTCACGGAGATCGTGACAGAATAACCCACCGTAAAAAGACCAAGCAGCGAGAGACCTGGGAGTTCTGGACTTGGGAGGAGATTTTGGATGGAAAGGGGTCCTGGACATGGGATGAGATTTTGGCTGGTAAGGGACCTTGGGAGAAGACGGCGGAGCATCGTTACCCCAGGGAGAAGAAAGTAGCGGGGGCTGAGCGGAGCAGTTACGAGGATTTGTATGGAGTATGGAACCCGGAGAGAGAAAAGTATGTTGGGACTCGCCTGGCTAGGAAGCCCGAAAGGCAGCCCCCAAAAACTTTTTTTGGGGGGGGCACACGAGGTTGGCCGGTTCAGGATGGACTCCTGAGCCAACTCCTCGTGCTCTCTGGAGGGAGCGTCGGAGGGAGCGTCGCACTGGTAAGACGCCGTGCTATGCAGTTTTGTGCACGTTGTCTCCAGTGCGCGTTCACAGCCCGGTGCGAGAGATTCCAGCACCACTCATCTGTCAGGGGAGGGTGAGTGTGCAGCCTGGAGGAGTGGTGCCGGCTCTGCGCTCCTGGTCTCCGGTTCGCATCCACAGCCCAGTGCGTGACATTCCAGCTCTCATAATCCATGAGGCAAGGGTGAGTGAACAGCCGGGGAGAGAAGTACCGGATCCACGCATCAGGTCCCCTGTAGGCTTAGATAGCCCAGTACGTCCAGTCCCTGCTCCGCGCACCAGGCCCCCTGTGCCCGTCGTGGACCCAGCACGTCCTGTCCCTGCTCCACGCTCCAGGATCCCTGTGCCCGTCGTGGACCCAGCATGGCCCGTCCCTGCTCCCCACACCAGAGTCCCAGTGCGCGTCATGAGTCCATTACGGCCCATTCCTGCTCCCCGCACCAGAGTCCCAGTGCAGTCGACGGAGCCTCCAGAGAAGGTCCCCAGTCTAAATCTAACTGTTCCGGCAAATAGCCCAGGGCCTCCGGTGTGGGATCCCGAGCCAGCACGTTTTAGAGAAGAGATCTCCACAACATTGAAGTGTATTAACACAGAACTCTAGAAGGCTATATAGATACTCATGATAACATCAGTCTGTGTTGTCTCTCCTTCAGGATCATCATATCACAAAGAACTGGATTCCCCTGGTGGATAAGAAACTGAGCTGTACCATCCTGTCCCTGACTGAGGCAGATGGTCAAACCACCATAACCTTCTGGAGATCTTTCCAGTCATGTGACGAGGATGACTTCCACATCACCGTGAGTCAACTTTTTCCCACAGAGACACAAACTACAAGTAATGTGTAATGGAAGTCTTAAAAGGATTGAAGAGGACAACCATGTTTGTTTACAAATATTTTAGCAACCTAAAGCCTGTTTTGAGAGTTGTTCCCCTTTTATGTAAATGGATGTATTCCGTAGAACAAAGTTAGAGATGAGTTGAGGTTGGCAGGTAGCCTAGCTGTTAAAGAGCGTTGGGCCAGTAACCGAAAGGTTGCCGGTTTGAATACCTGTGCCGACAAGGGGAAAAATCTGCCTGTGGCTTTGAGCAAGGCACTTGCTCCAGGGGTGCCATACATATGGCTGACCCTGTAAAAGAGCACATTTCACTGCACCTAGCCAGTCTGTGACAATAAAACATTTGTTTTGGGGGGGGGTTCTCAAGTGAGAGTGGACCAAAATATCCTTCCACAGTATACCATCTGTGCCACGGTATTAATCGCATGGCCTTATGGACAAAAAAGAGCTCACACCCCTAAGAAATAGGCCATTCTGGAGATTCAATGCATAGTTATGGAGAATGTAAGATTGACCTCACAAATGCCCTGTAATAGGAACCAAAATGTCCAATGTGGATCAGGCATTCTTGGCATTGAAAAGGTCAAATATGATTGAATTCAATGAAACATGATTTGGGAGGTTATATGAGAGGTTATATTCTTAGCTTACATCATGTGACTGTGGAACAGACCCTTATGGAAAATAATCATGAAAATCAAATAAGAATCTTGTATGGCAGAAGAATATTATTTGTATCTAATAAATAATCTGGTAGGATCTAGTAAGATTTTGTATGTTTCTCCTTATGTCAGTGGTGTATTGGTATGTGTTAACTTAACTAGCTAGCTATATGCCTTATATGACATCTATATTAAAATATGCTAAGGAATTCTAAGCTGCTGGAAGATCTCTTATTTTGGGACGATTTTCTTCATTTTATGCTCAAAAGAAGCATGTCTTCCTCCCACATGGGATTATCTACTTTATATTCCGCTGTGTTTTGCATTTGTGTTTATTTTCCAGTTTTTTTGTGTTTGGAATGGCATGGTTACTATTGCATCATCCTGACAATACTAGGCTACAATGACATAACTGAAGACAGCAGTTTTCCAAATTCAAACTGTCATAAATATTGCATCATAATTTATACCATGATGACATCACTAGGCCTATTAATTCATTATGCTCATTGACTGGAAATTACAAATTACCATGGCAATTATGCATCACAATAGTAATATTAATTGTGCAACATGCAGCAATCCACATACAGTAGTATTAACTGCGCCGCTGTGCTTATAGTTTATGGTGGGCCCGTGCATAAAATCTTCAATAAATCTCATGACCCGCTGCCCTGTTTTCGCCAATTCTTAAACTATCCCTCAGAATGCTATAAAATAATGATGTATAATGCGTCAAATAAGCACTAGGCCTAAAACAGGAAATAAACGTGAGCTGGTAGATAAACTGGTGAGATGGAAACTAGGCCTACTTCCACCCTTGGATGTAATCACATCAGTGCGAGCTACAAGTTATAGCTGGTCACTTCACTCAAAACGTTCTATTTTTGGGGCAGCTAAAACCATGATTTGGTCAAACAGTTGCATCCTTATTCCTGCATGAAGTGTTTGATCTGTCCCCTGTTTCTCTCTGTGCGCTCAGTGTAGCCAATGTGAGGAAGGGTAGAAAGAGAGAAAAAAAAAAATTGTGCAACATTTGAAAATGTTTTGGTTTCCAGTTTGACATCCTGACTAATAAGATATGGCAGCTCTGCTTCTAGCTCCTTAGCAACTTTGCAATTCTTAGATATATACATACATATTTGTTCTTAACTGACTTGCCTAGTTAACATTACATATATATTTGTAATGTTAACTAGGCAAGTCAGTTAAGAACAAATTCTTATTTACAATGACAGCCTACTAGGGAACAGTGGGTTAACTGCCTTGCAAAATGACAGATTTTTTTTACCTTGTCAGCTTAGGCCAGTAACCGAAAGGTTAAATCCCCAACACTCTAACCACTAGGCTACCTGCTGCCCAAAACACTACTGCACTGATGTTAGATACTACTGCACTGTTGGAGCTAGGAACACAAGTATTTTGCTACACCCGCAATAACATCTGCTAAATATGTATATGTCACCAATAACATTTGATTTGATTATCTATCCACAAGTGAAGTTGCCTATCTGTTTGTATACAAAAAGATGTAGGCCTGGCAGAATTAATCTCTATGGAACAAAATGTATCTGCAATTATGGATCTGTATTTTGACAGTAAAATTATACAAACAAAAGCCAAATTATTAATCCAAAATTCATGTCTATCACTGGTTTAGGTAGGCTATTGCACTTTTCTTTTTTTGCAGGAGAGGGGAATTGCATTAAATATAAGTATTACTTTCCAATTACTTACTCTGGACAGGTGCTGCTAGTTGTTACACAGTTGTTAGTCAGAAGTTTACATACACCTTAGCCAAATACATTTAAACTCAGTTTTTCACAATTCCTGACATTTAATCCTAGTAAGAACTCCCTATTTTAGGTCAGATAGGATCACCACTTTATTTTAAGAATGTGAAATGTCAGAATAATAGTAGAGAATAATTTATTTCAGCTTTTATTTCTTTCATCACATTCCCAGTGGGTCAGAAGTTTTTATACACTCAATTAGTAATTGGTAGCATTGCCTTTAAATTGTTTAACTTGGGTCAAACGTTTCGGGTAGCCTTCCACAAGCTTCCCACAATAAGTTGGGTGAATTTTGGCCCATTCCTCCTGACAGAGCTGGTGTAACTGAGTCAGGTTTGTAGGCCTCCTTGCTCGCACACACTTTTTCAGTTCTGCCCACACATTTTCTATAGGTTTTAGGTCAGGGCTTTGTGATGGCCACTCCAATACCTTGACTTTGTTGTCCTTAAGGCATTTTTCCACAACTTTGGAAGTATGCTTGGGGTCATTGCCCATTCGGAAGACCCATTTGCGACCAAGCTTTAACTTCCTGACTGATGTCTTGAGATGTTGCTTCAATATATCCACATAATTTTCCTTACACATGATACCATCTATTTTGTGAAGTGCACCAGTCTCTCTTGCAGCAAAGCACCCACACAACATGATGCTGCCACCCCCGTGCTTCACGGTTGGGATGGTGTTCTTTGGCTTGTACCTGTTTCCTCCAACATCTTCACAAGGTCCTTTGCAGTTGTTCTGGGATTGTTTTGCACTTTTCACACCAAAGTACGTTAATCTCTAGGAGACAGAATGCGTCTCTTTCCTGAGCGGTATGACGGCTACATGGTCGCATGGTGTTTATACTTGCATACTATTGTTTGTACAGATAAACATGGTACCTTCAGGCATTTGGAAATTGCTCCCAAGGATGAACCAGACTTGTGGAGGTCTAAAAAAAAAAAAATCTGAGGTCTTGGCTGATTTTCTTTTGATTTTCCCATGATGTCAAGCAAAGAGGCACTGAGTTTGAAGGTAGGCCTTGAAATACATCCACAGGTACACCTCCAATTGACTCAAATGATGTCAATTAGCCTATCAGAAGATTCTAACGCCATGACATCATTTTCTGGAATCTTCCAAGCTGTTTAAAGGCACAGTCAACTATTTGTATGTAAACTTCTGACCCACTGGAATTGTGATACAGTGAGTTAAGTGAAATAATCTGTCTGTACAAAGTTTTGGGAAAGATTACTTGTGCCATGCACAAAGTAGATGTCCTAACCGACTTGCCAAAACTGTAGTGTAACAAGACATTTGTGGAGTGGTTGAAACACTTAGGTTGGAGTCATTAAAACTAGTTTATGTAAACTTCCAACTTCAACTGTAAGTCAACATAAAAAACCATGACAAGTTATTAAAATAAAAATACAATATTTGTATGTACAGTCGTGACCAAATGTTTTGAGAATGATACAAATATTAATTTCACAAGGTTTGCTGCTTCAGTGTCTTTAGATATTTTTGTCAGATGTTACTATGGAATAAGTATAATATAAGTATATTTACAAGAATTTCATAAGTGTCAAAGGCTTTTATTGACAATTACATGAAGTTGATGCAAAGAGTCAATATTTGCAGTGTTGACCCTACTTCTTCAGGACCTCTGCAATCCGCCCTGGCATGTTGTCAATTAACTTCTGGGCTACATCCTGACTGATGGCAGCCCATTCTTGCATAATCAATGCTTGGAGTTTGTCAGAATTTGTGGGTTTTTGTTTGTCCACCTGCCTCTTGAGGATTGACCACAAGTTTTCAATGGGATTAAGGTCTGGCGAGTTTCCTGGCCATGGACACAAAAGTGATGTTTTGTTCCCCGAGCCACTTAGTTATCACTTTTGCCTTATGGCAAGGTGCTCCATCATGCTGGAAAAGGCATTGTTCGTCACCAAACTGTTCCTGGATGGTTGGGAGAAGTTGCTCTTGGAGGATGTGTTGGTACCATTCTTTGTTCATGGCTGTGTTCTCATGCAAAATTGTGAGTGAGCCCACTCCCTTGGCTGAGAAGCAACCCCACACATGAATGGTCTCAGGATTCTTTACTGTTGGCATGACACAGGACTGGTGGTAGCGCTCACCTTGTCTTCTCCGGACAAGCTTTTTTCCGGTTGCCCCAAACAATCGGAAAGGGGATTCATCAGAGAAAATGACTTTACCCCAGTCCTCAGCAGTCCAATCCCTGTACCTTTTGCAGAATCAGTCTGTCCCTGATGTTTTTCCTGGAGAGAAGTAGCTTCTTTGCTGCCCTTCTTGACACCAGGCCATCCTCAAAGTCTTCGCCTCACTGTGCGTGCAGATGCACTCACACCTGCCTGCTGCCAATCCTGAGCAAGCTCTGTACTGGTGGTGCACCGATCCCGCAGCTGAATCAACTTTAAGAAACGGTCGTGACGCTTGCTGGACTTTCTTGGGCGCCCTGAAGCCTTCTTCACAACAATTTAACCGCTCTCCTTGAAGTTCTTGATGATCCGATAAATGGTTGATTTAGGTGCAATCTTACTGGCAGCAATATCCTTGCCTGTGAAGCCCTTTTTGTGCAAAGCAATGATGACGGCACGTGTTTCCATGCAGGTAGCCATGATTGACAGAGGAAGAACAATGATTCCAACACCACCCTCCTTTCGAAGCTTCCAGTCTGATATTCAAACTCAATCAGCATGACAGAGTGATCTCCAGCCTTGTTCTCGTCAACACTCACACCTGTGTTAACAATAGAATCACTGACATGTCAGCTGGTCCTTTTGTGGCAGGGCTAAAATGCAGTGGAAATGTTTTGGGGGGGGGATTCAGTTCATTTGCATGGCAAAGTGGGACTTTGCAATTAATTGCAATTTATCTGATCTCTTCATGACATTCTGGAGTATATGCAAATTGCCATCATACAAACTGAGGCAGCAGACTTTGAAAATGTGTATTTCTGTCATTCTCAAAACTTTTGGCCACGATTGTACATGTTCAGGTATGAGTTTCCAAAGTTACGGCCACGCAGCACCTTCTACTGTACAATTATGCCTTTGGTCTCCGATCCAGGGTTTCTAACTAACTGCTTAGCTTTGATATTTGTCACTGACTACTACCAATGTGCTATCATTATTTTAGAGAGCTCTCCACTTAATAACTAAATATATTCACTGCTGCTATCAAAGTCATTCCTCATACTCCTCCTCCTCTGTCCTCCTTTTCTCTCCTGTCCTCCTCCTCACCCTCTTCACCTCCTCACCTCCTCCTGTCCTTCTCCCTCCTCTTCCTGTCCTCCTCCATCCTCCTACTCATCTCATATCTTCTCCTCCTCTCCTCCCGTCCTTCTGCTTTCCCCCTTCCTCTGCCTGCTCCTCCTCACGACACACTGTTCTTATTTTTTCAATAAGTGTTACATTGCATGCATCAATGACTTCAGACAGTAGTATGCAAGTGCATTAAAATGTGTGTCCCATGTACAGTGGTTCTTCCTTTAAAAGTTGCTGCATACCGCAGCACAGCTTGAGGGATGCCGCAGAATTCTATGGCACGTTCAACCATTGTTGCCAGAATGACGCAATTTACCACAATCTGCCACCATCTACCACAAACGGTCGAGGCATAAGCTCAAAACTTTTAAAGAAAGAATCACTGTATGTGAGACCTTAGCTTACATTTCTCTAGTATGTTTTTATATGCATGCAACATTTTGGTTGTCTAAATGTTAAACATCCATATAAGTCAGATATTAAAAGAATCTTCTATGAATCTTGTAAGTGTATTTGCCGCCCTATTTATTACTTACAAGTTCCAGGTAGACCACATAAGAATCTTGTTAAATTATTCCCCCAAAGAATCATATGGGTCTTCTAGCCACTGGACTTCTCCACTTCCTCTCTGTGTAGCACCCACCAGGGTGATGCCTCAACAGCTCTGGGTGCCAGAAAGCTCACCACACAAAGTTCAGAATGGTAGCCTGTTGTCTTCTCTACAAGCCCTCCGCCTCAGCACTGCTGTACTCCTCTATCTCCCATTCCTCTCACGCTTCAGGTGACTCTTCAAATTAATAGGAATTGGCAGCCAGGTGAAACAAAAAAGATGGTACTGTGTCCAGATGCATTTTTTCAAACAAACAAGCTAGCCAAGCTAAAAAGTGTTTACCTGTCAGTCAATCTGACAAATGAACACAGTAGTTCCTCTTCCATTGCAGATTACTGTCCCTGTAGAACATGTACTGTATGTACCACGGCAAGGTCATGATGGTGCCAAAGCTCAACAGAAAAAAATCATATCACTCCGCTAAATGACCCCCCTCTTTACATGGTCTAAGCATTTTAAAATGATGACATAAATTTGTCAATGGAGTCCATAGAGCTTTCTGACGTCTCTGGTCCTTCATTCGATGCCTCCCTCTCTCTTTGTCGGTCTCAGATGGAGCTGGCGATCGATCACCTGGACATTGTCTTTAGCTTCCCCTTGTCTGTAAACAAGGGTTTCCACTAGTTTCTATAGCCACAAAGTCAGATTCCACAGCCAAAAAGTCAGAATTGGATAGAAAAATGTGCTTTTTGGTCTTAAGGTTAGAGTTAGGCAGAGTTAAGTAAGTAGTGTGCTTCAGGTTAAGGTTACAATTAGGGTTAGGTTTCAAATCAAATTTTAAGAAGAGAAATTGTAGAAATGGGTGGGGTTTATGAATTTGTAGCTATAGAACAGGGTTCCCCAACTGAATTTGGTCCGCAGGAGATTTTATTTTATTATTGTTGGACATAAATGACTGTAAAAACACCAGCAAATCAGCTCCAAGTGATTTTAGTTTCGGAAATATGTTCCAAAGTATTCCCACGCCCACAGAGAGAGAGACACTATATATACAAAAGTTTGTGGACACCCTTTCAAATTGGTTGATTTGGCTATTTCAGCCACACCAATTGCTGACAGGTGTATAAAATCTAGCACACAGCCATGCAATTTCCATAGACAAACATTTGTCTGTAGAATGGCCTTCCTGAAGAGCTCAGTGACTTTCAACGTGGCACCGTCATAGGAGGCCTCCTTTCCAACAAGTTAGTTCGTCAAATGTCTGCTCTGCTAGAGCTGCACTGGTCAACTGTAAGTGCTGTTATTGTGAAGTGGAAACGTCTAGGAGCAACAACGGCTCAGCCACAAAGTGGTAAGCCAGACAAGCTCACAGAACGAGACCGCCGATTGCTGAAGCGTGTAGTGCGTAAAAATCAACTGTCCTCGGTTGCAACACTCACTACCGAGTTCCAAACTGCCTGTGGAAGCAAAGTCAGCACAATAACTGTTTGTCGGGAGCTTAATGAAATGGGTTTCTATGGCCAAGCAGCCGCACACAAGCCTAAGATCATCATGCTCAATGCTAAGCATCGTCTGGAGTTGTGTAAAGCTCGCTGCCATTGAACTCTGGAGCAGTGCCAACCCATTCTCTGGAGTGATGAATCACGCGTCACCATCTGGCAGTCCGTTCAGTGGAGGAGGAAAAATGGTCTGGGGCTATTTTTTTATGGTTCAGGCTTAGTTCCAGTTAAGGTAAATCTTAACTCTATTCTGTGTATCCAACTTTGTGGCAACAGTTTTTAGGGAAGGCCCTTTCCTGTTTCAGAATGACAATGCCTGGTGCACAAAGCGAGGTCCATACAGAAATGGTTTACTCTGAGATCTGTGTGGAAGAACTTGACTGGCCTGCACAGAGCCCTGACCTCAACCCCATCAAACACCTTTGGGATGTATTGGAACGCCAACTGCGAGCCAGGCCTAATCACCCAACATCAGTGCCTGACCTCACTAATGCGGCTGAATGGAAGAAAGTCCCCGCAGCAATGTTCGAACATCTAGTTTAAAGCCTTCCCAGAAGAGTGGATGCTGTTTATAGCAGCAAAGGGGTGACCAACTACATATTAATGCCCATGATTTTATAATGAGATGTTCAACAAGCAGGTGTCCACATACTTTTGGTAATGTAGTGTATGTGATCGTATACAAACAAAGCAAGGTTTTAAATTATTATGTTATATCTGTTTGGGCTTGTTTTGGTCAATTTGCAGTCTACGATTTTAAAAAAATGTCCCCGGACTGAATCTAGTTGATGATCCCTGCTATAGAAGCTAGTGATGACCGTGAACCAGATGTACAAGCAGAAATGTCACACGAGAGGACCAGCGGATGAATACCAGTGTTTCGTCAGCAACAATAAGGAAGTACTTCCAGGTCATAGAATTTTTGACCTTTTCATTCCATAATGCCATGAAAAAAGTTAGAATTGCTGCAGCAAAATCAAACATTTCTGCCTGCAGATATCACCCCCCAAAAATTGTGAAATCCTGGAGGGGCGTAAAATGGGGAGACTAGACACTATATGGTACAAACATTCAGAAAAGGTTTATTGACATATCTAAGCAACCTAAGCACGTTTTGCGATTTCCCCCCTGTAACTAAATATACTGTCACTGGCATACCAGACACCCCTCGCAAACCCCGCAAGGTGGAGGGCCCACGAGCTCTGGGGGCCCATGCTCCTGTCATCAAATCAAAGTTTATTCCTTACATGCATTGTAGTCTACACCTGTTGTTTAAGATTGAAATGTACTGACGGGCCCTTCCCAACAATGCAGAGAGGGAAAAAAAAACAGAAAAATAATAGAAAAGTAAAACATGTAATAATAAATACACAATGAGTAACGATAACTTGGCTTTACACACATGGTACCAGTACCGAGTCGATGTGCAGGGGTACAGGATAATTGAAGTAGATATGTACATATAAATAGGAATAAAGTGACAGATAATAAACAGTAGCAGCAGCTTATGTGATGAGGGTCAACGCAGATAGTCCGGGTAGCTATTTGGGTAACTATTTAGCTGTCTTATGGCTTGGGGTTAGAAGCTGTTCAGGGTCCTGTTGGTTCCAGACTTGATGCATCTGTACCACTGGCCGTGCGGTAGCAGAGAGAACAGTCTATGACTTGGGTGGCTGGAATCTTTTACCATTTTTTTAGGGCCTTCCTCTGACATCGTCTGGCATGGAGGTCCTGGATGACAGGGATCTCAGCCCCAGTGATGCAGAGAGCTGTACACACTACTCTATGTAGCACCTTGCAGTTGGATGCCATGGTCATTTAGAAATGTCATTTGTTTATTTGTCCATTAAAATAACATTCAATTGATCAGAAATACAGTGTAGACATTGTTAATGTTGTAAATGACTATTGTAGCTGGAAACGTCTGATTTTTAATGGAATATCTACATAGGCGTACAGAGAGCCATTAACAGCAACCATCATTCCTGTGTTCCAATGGCACGTTGTGTTAGCCAATCTAAGTTGATCATTTTAAAAGGCTAATTGATAATTAGAAAACCCTTTTGCAATTGTGTTAGCGCAGCTGAAAACTGTTGTGCTGATTAAAGAAGTAACAAAACTGGCCTTCTTTAGACTAGTTGAGTATCTGGAGCATCAGCATTTGTGGGTTCGATTACAGGCTCAAAATGGCCAGAAACAAAGCACTTTCTTCTGAAACTCGTCAGTCTATTCTTGTTCTGAGAAATTAAGGCTATTCCATGCAAGAAATTGCCAAGAAACTGAAGATCACATACAATGCTGTGTACTACTCCCTTCACAGAAGAGAGCAAACTGGCTCTAACCAGAATAGAAAGAGTGGGAGGCCCTGGTGCACAACTGAGCAAGAGGACAAGTACATTAGTGTCTAGTTTGAGAAACAGACGCCTCACAAGTCCTCAACTCTTAGCTTCATTAAATAGTACCCACAAAACACCAGTCTCAACGTCAACAGTGAAGAGGCGACTCTGGGATGCTGGCCTTCTAGGCAGAGTTGCAAAGAAAAAGCCATAAAAATAATAAAAAGAAAAGATTAAGATGGGCAAGAGGACTGGACAGAGGAACTCTGCCTAGAAGGCCAGCATCCCGGAGTCGCATCTTCACTTTTGACGTTGAGACTGGTGTTTTGCGGGTAGAATTTAATGAAGGTGCCAGATGTGCCAAGCTTGCAGCGTCATAGCCAAGAAGACAAGTCTGTAATCGCTGCCAAAGGTGCTTCAACAGAGTACTGCGTAAAGGGTCTGAATACTTATGTAATTGCCATAGTTTAAAAAAATTTTTTATAAATTTGACAACATTTCTAAAAATCGGTTTTTGCTTTTTCATTATGGGGTATTTTGTGTAGATTGAGGGGGGGGGAAAACAATTTAATCCATTTTAGAATAAGGCTGTAACGTAACAAAATCTGGAAAAAGTCAAGGGGTCTGAATACTTTCCGAATGCACTGTAGTTCTTTTAATTTTATTTTAGAAAACGATCTCTCCGCAGAAGAGACAGTTACAGGGCTGGTAGAAACATCAGGGAAACTCAGCAGAAGGGAGTGGTGCTTCAAAAATGCAATTCTGCAACATCTTTAATTGAGCCTCTCATTCTCCTTTTAAAAAAAATATATATTTCACCTTTATTTAACCAGGTAGGCAAGTTGAGAACAAGTTCTCATTTACAACTGCGACCTGGCCAAGATAAAGCAAAGCAGTTCGACACATACAACACAGAGTTACACATGGAGTGAAACAAACATACAGTCAATAATACAGTGGGGAAAAAAAAAATCTATATACAATGTGTGCAAATGAGGTAGGATAAGGAACATAAGGCAATAAATAGGCCATGGTGGCAAAGTAACTACAGTATAGAAATTTAACACTGGAATGGTAAATGTGCAAAGTAAAAATACTGGGGTGCAAAGGAGCAAGATAAATAAATGACTATGGTAGGGGGGATGAGGTAGTTGGTTGGGCTATGTACAGGTGCAGAGATCTGTGAGCTGCTCTGACAGCTGGTGCTTGAAACTAATGAGGGAGATAAGTGTCTCCAGTTTCAACGATTTTTGTAGTTCGTTCCAGTCATTGGCAGCAGAGAACTGGAAGGAAAGGCGGCCAAAAGAGGAATTGGCTTTGGGGGTGGCCAGTGAGATATACCTGCTGGAGCGAGTGCTACGGGTGGGTGCTGCTATGGTTACCAGCGAGCTGAGATAAGGCGGGGGATTTACCTAGCAGGGACTTGTAGATGACCTGGAGCCAGTGGGTCTGGCGACGAGTGTGTAGCGAGGGCCAGCCGACTAGAGCATACAGGTCGCAGTGGTGGGTAGTATATGGGGCTTTGGTGACAAAGCGGATGGCACTGTGATAGACTGCATCCAGTTTGCTGAGTAGAGTGTTGGAGGCTATTTTGTAGATGACGTCGAGGATCGGCAGGATAGTCAGTTTTACTAGTGCAAGTTTGGCAGCATGAGTGAAGGAGGCTTTGTTGCAAAATAGAAAGCCGATTCTAGATCTAATTTTGGATTGGAGATGGTTAATGTGAGTCTGGAAGGAGAGTTTACAGTCTAGCCAGACACCTAGGTATTTGTAGTTGTCCACGTATTCTAGGTCAGAGCCGTCCAGGGTAGTGATGCTAGTCGGGCGGGCGGATGCAGGCAGTGAACTGTTGAAAAGCATGCATTTGGTTTTACTAGCGTTTAAGAGCAGTTGGAGGCCACGGAAGGAGTGCTGAATGGCATTGAAGCTCGTTTGGAGGTTAGTTAACACAGTGTCCAAAGAAGGGCCAGAAGTATACAGAATGGTGTCGTCTGCATAGAGGTGGATCAGAGAATCACCAGCAGCAGGAGCGACATCATTGATGTATACAGAGAAGAGAGTCGGCCCAAGAATTGAACCCTGTGGCACCCCCAGAGACTGCCAGAGGCCCGGACAACAGGCCCTCCGATTTAACACACTGAACTCTGTCGGCAAAGTAGTTGGTGAACCAGGCGAGGCAATCATTAGAGAAACCAAGGCTGTTGAGTCTGCCGATAAGGATGTGGTGATTGACAGAGTCGAAAGCCTTGGCCAGGTCAATGAATACGGCTGCACAGTAATGTCTCTTATCGATGGCGGTTATGATATCGTTTAGTACCTTGAGCGTGGCTGAGGTGCACCCGTGACCAGCTCGGAAACCTGATTGCACAGTGGAGAAGGTACGGTGGGATTCGAAGTGGTCAATGATCTGTTTATTAACTAGGCTTTCAAAGACTTTAGAGAGGCAGGGAAGGATTGATATAGGTCTATAGCAATTTGGGTCTAGGGTGTTACCCCCTTTGAAGAGAGGGATGACCGCAGCAGCTTTCCAATCTTTTGGGATCTCGGACGACACCAAAGAGAGGTTGAGCAGACTGGTAATAGGAGTTGCAACAATGGCAGCAGATAGTTTTAAAAAGAGAGGGTCCAGATTTTGCAGCTCTTTCAGAACATCTGCTATCTGGATTTTGGTGAAGGAGAAGCTGGCAAGGCTTGGACAAGTAGATGCAGGGGGGGCGGAGCTATTGGCCGGGGTTGGGGTAGCCAGGAGGAAAGCATGGCCAGCCGTAGAGAAATGCTTGTTGAAATTTTCGATTATCATGGATTTGTCGGTGGTGACCGTGTTACCTAGCCTCAGTGCAGTGGGCAGCTGGGAGGAGGTGCTATTGTTCTCCATGGACTTGAGTGTCCCAAAACTTTTTGGAGTTAGAGCTACAGGATGCAAATTTCTGTTTGAAAAAGCTAGCCTTTGCTTTCCTGACTGATTGCATGTATTGGTTCCTGACTTCCCTGAACAGCATATCGCGGGGACTATTTGATGCAATAGCAGTCCACCACAGGATGTTCTTGTGCTGGTCAAGGGCAGTCAGGTCTGGAGTGAACCAAGGGCTGTATCTGTTCTTAGTCCTACATCTTTTGAAAGGGGCATGCTTATTTAAGATGGTGAGGAAGTTGCTTTTAAAGAACGACCAGGCATCCTCGACTGACGGAATGAGGTCAATATCCTGCCAGGATACCCGGGCCAGGTCGATTAGAAAGGCCTGCTCACAGAAGTGTTTTAGGGAGCGTTTGACAGTGATAAGGGGTGGTCGTTTGACTGCGGGCCCATAGCGGATGCAGGCAATGAGGCAATGGTCGCTGAGATCCTGATTGAAAACAGCAGAGGTGTATTTGGAGGGCAAGTTGGTCAGGATAATGTCTGAGGGTGCCCATGTTTACAGATTTAGGATTGTACCTGGTGGGTTCCTTGATGATTTGTGTGAGATTGAGGGCATCTAGCTTAGATTGTAGGACTGCCGGGGTGTTAAGCATATCCCAGTTTAGGTCACCTTACAGAACGAACTCTGAAGGTAGATGGGGGGGCAATCAATTCACATATGGAGTCCAGGGCACAGCTGGGAGCTGAGGGGGGTCTATACCAGGCGGCAACAGTGAGAGACTTATTTCTGGAGAGATTAATTTTTAGAATTAGAAGTTCGAACTGTTTGGGCATAGATCTGGAAAGTATGACAGCCTGCATAGTTCTATCTCTGCAATAGATTGCAACTCCTCCCCCTTTGGCAGTTCTATCTTGGCGGAAAATGTTGTAGTTGGGGATGGAAATCTCAGAATTTTTGGTGGCCTTCCTAAGCCAGGATTCAGACACGGCCAGGACATCAGGGTTGGCGGAGTGTGCTAAAGCAGTGAATAAAACAAACTCAGGGAGGAGGCTTCTGATGTGATGCATGAAACCGAGGCTTTTACGGTTACAGAAGTCAACAAGAGTGCCTGGGGCCTGGGAATAGGTGTGGTGCTGGGGGCTACAGGGCCTGGGTTTACCTCCACAGCACCCGAGGAACAGAGGAGGAGCAGGATGAGGGTACGGCTAAAGGCTAACAGAACGTCTAGTGCATTGGGAACAGAGAATAAAAGGAGCAGATTTCTGGGCGTGGTAGAATAGATTCAGGGCATAATGTGCAGACAGGGGTATTGTGGGGTGAGAGTACAGTGGAGGTAAACCCAGGCACCGAGTGATGATAAGAGTGGTGGTGCTGGTAATACTGGGTGAGGTCACCGCATGTGTGGGAGGTGGGACAAAGGAGGAATCTGAGGCATGTATAGTGGGCTTAGGGGCTCCACTGTAAACTAACACAATGATAACTACCCTAAACAACAGTAAACAGGGCATATTGACACTTGAGAGAGACATAAAGCAAACAGGTGTTGGTTGGGAGAGCTAGCTAGGACAACAAAGGGTAAGACCGCAAGGCTAGTCAACTAAGACAACAGGTAAAACTGGCGATGAATGGGCAGAGGGTTGGTTAGCAACACATAGGGCCTGAGTACACGGCTGGGACTGACAGATAAATAAAATAAATAAATAAACAGAATGGAGTACCGTGATTAATGAATAGTCCTGCAGGCATCAGCTATGTAGCCGAGTGATCATAGTGTCCAGTGAACAGCAGTAGATTGGGCAGGGAAACCGCGAGGTAGTCGTTACTACGCCGGCACGCAAGAGACACGGCGTTTAAAGTTAAGAGTTAGCAGGCCGGGGTTGGTAGAACCGTCTGCTGCGACGTCCGACGGAGGTCGGTTGCAGGCAGAGCGGATGGTGTAATCGTCCGCAGACCAGTCGAGGTGGTACGACGGGGCGTCGTGACGAGAGGGATTCAAGCCAGATGGCGAGAGAGGTATTATTGTTGCTAGCCGGGAGAGGCGCCTGGGTCGCGGCTAGCTGGAGCTGGCTCCGGGGCAGGGGCGTTAGCCACTCGGTGGCAGCTAGCTAGCTGTGGAGATCAGGTGTAGTGTTCCAGGGTTTACGGCAGGGATCCGGCGTTGTGGTGGAGAAACAGTCCGATGGTGGTAGGCTGGCGAGTATTATCCGGGCTAAAAAAATGCTGGTGTCTGTGCAGTAGGTAAAGGCTGCTAGCGGTGGCTAACAGTCAATGAAATAGCTGGTTAGCTCGCTAGCTCCCTATGGAATTCAGTCTAAAAAGGACTAAAAAAAATAGCGGTTAGGTAACACAATGGGTGAGGCAGGTTACCGGAGGGTATATTTAATATAAAAATGGAAAAGAGATTGAAAATAAAATTGAAATATATATACAAAAAATACAAAGTACACGAGGGGACGAACAAAACACATCTGCACTGCTACACCATCTTGGATCCATGATTGCCGGCCTCAACACATTACGGAAAGAGATTGACTGTATTGTAAGCTCTGGGGACAGGACATCTGGATACTCGACAGCCAATAAATTGGCAGATGCATACATATTATTATATTTAGTGTACAACAGTTCTTAAGGGATAAAACAAACAAAAAGAGGTTTGCAATTTTGTTCATACTGGTGAACCAGCCTTTGAGTTGTGTGGTTGCAATATCAGAAGTCTCGTATCTCTGGTATATCTTGCAATGCATCATTCAAGAGTCTCAGGAAATACTGTCTGGATTGTCAACACAAAAATGCAAGGTGCATACATACTGCAGCTACTATAGCCCTTTATGTAGAAAAAGTGAGAGACAAGCACACACATTATTTCATGCGGATGAATTACCTGACGCCTGAAAAAAGTCACAACTTGGCTCTTTGAAAGAGGATATGCCGGTATAATTTTATAAATGCAGACAGAAAATAGTGGGATCTTTTAGTGTCGTGATAGTAATTATGCCAGAAATTATTTATGCGCAAATATTGATATAGTATAATAGGCCTACATATCAAAGTAAACATGGAGTCATGCGATGATATGTTGTTTGGGTCGACCTTCGACCCTGAGGTGGTCCAGAGAAACTACGTTACGCCAGTGAACGAATATTGTATGTACAGTGGCTTGCAAAAGTATTCACCCCACTTGGCATCTTTCCTATTTTGTTGCCTTACAACCTGGAATTAAAATAGATTTTGGGGGGGTTTGTATCATTTGATGTACACAACATGCCTACCACTTTGAAGATGCAAAATATTTTTTTTTTAGAAACTTAAAAACAAAACAAAAAAACTTGAGCGTGCAGAACTATTGCTTGCTTGGTGGTGCCCCTTGCTTAGTGGTGTTGCAGACTCTGGGGCCTTTCAGAACAGGTGTGTGTGTGTGTGTGTATATACACTGAGATCATGTGACACTTAGATTGCACACAGGTGGACTTTATTTAACTAATTATGTGACTTCTGAAGGTAATTGGTTCCACCAGATCTTATTTAGGGGAGTCATAGCAAAGGGGGTGAATACATATGCACGTAACCTTTTTTAAATTATTAAACAAGTATTGTTTTTCATTTCACTTCACCAATTTGGACTATTTTGTGTATGTCCATGACATGAAATCCAAATAAAAATCTATTTAAATTACATGCTGTAATGCAACAAAAAACGCCAAGGGGGATGAATACTTAAATAAAAATCTATTTAAATTACATGTTGTAATGCAACAAAAACCACCAAGGGGGATGAATACTTTTGCAAGGCACTGTATTCTGTAAAACAAAGTTGGAGATCAGTTGGTTTCTCAAGGAAGTGTGAGCCAAAACATTCTTCCTCAGGAGACCATCAGTGCCACGATAATAATGGCATGGCTTTTAGGACTCAAATAAGCTCACACCCCTGGGAAATAGGACATTACTGAGGTTCAGTTCCTAATTTAAAGTGTGTTACATTTTCTCTGGGCTCAGGGCCAGGTTTCTACGCTATTGTGCTGTGGTTTTTCATTGTTGTACTTCATTGTTTGCAATGTTTAATCTTATTCTCATAATATCACTACAGGCCTACATTCAAAGCTCCAGTTTCTTACTAAAACTCGGATTCTTTTCTTTTATGAACAGTTAGTTCAATCCATAGCCGCAGGAATTAGGGGTGCTTTAAACATTTAGTATTTAATATATATTGTGCACCAAGCCTTTATTACACATGTATGAGTGGAGATAAATACTAATCAGCAAAGCACAGATAAAATACCCCTCCCCCGACATAAATGTTCCTCTCCTCCTCCTTCCCCCGCTCCTCCACTACCCTCCTCATGTCCTCCTTTCCTCTTCCTCCCCTTCCTCCTGCCCTATCCTCCTCTTCCTGTCCTCCTCCTCCACTCCTGCTCCTCCCCCTCCTACTCTCATCCTCCCCCTCTCCTTCTCCCCCTCCTCCTCCTCCACCTACCCCTCTTCCTCCTGTCCTCCTGCTCTCTTCCTCCTCTTGTCCTCCTCCCCCCCTCCTCTCCTCCTCCTCCTCCTCTCCTCCCCCTCCAGCTCCTTGCCCTTGAGGCGGACTTTGTTTGTTTATTTTTTAAAATAAGTGTCACATTGCTTGCATCAATGACTTCAGACAGTGGTATGCAAGTGGCTTTAAATGTGTATGTCCCATGTATGTGAGACCTTAGAAGGTTTAACTTACATGTCTTCTGTATGTTTAGGGCCTAATGAATTTATTTCAATTGACTGATTTCATTATATGAACTCAGTAAAATCAACAAAATTGTTGCATGTTACGTTTGTAGTTTTGTTCAGTATACGTAATCCATACACAACCCTCCAGTAAGTTGTGACAAACTCACTTACAAAACTCTGTTTTGGACAAGACTGACTTTATGACCTAAATTATCCTATTAACACTTTGTAGACAATTTTGACAATGTAATTAATGTTTATGAATCATATCGATGCCATATAGACCATTAAAACCAGAGAAGTTGGTTCAAAGGGCAATTCACCTTTAAAGTTTAACTTTTTTTCTGGGCTCAGCACCAGACTTCTATGCTATTGTGCTGTGGTACTTCATTGTTTGTAATGTTAAATCTTCTTCATATAATATCACGACAGGCCTCCATGCAAAGCTCCAGTGTCTTCCTAAAACCCTGCTTCTTTTCTCTTCTGTACAGTGTGCTCAATCTACTGTACCTGCTCTTTAAAAACTCTCTGGAGGCCGTCTTTCATTTACATCCAGATACTGGTTCTTTTGAGAGTAATTCAACACAAACAATCAGGGGAGTAGAACAATGGCCGAAACACAGGGAGGCACACAGACATCTTCAAAAGTGACCTGTCCATAACCCTACGTGGTTCCCAGGGATTCAAAAATCTAAGCAGTCAAAACAGCATTAATAAAGACAGTGGTGTCATAACAAGTGTGGTAACTTCAATGTCACAACATTATGTACGCCCCACTTAGTGCCTACTGCCTACTAGGTATTTTCTTCACACACAGTCCTCAGCCTGTGATCTTTGTTCTTCTGTGCTCTTGTATGTTTTATGTCAATTTATGTTGTTTTGTTCTATCCCCCCTCCTCTCATAAGTCAGTCCAGCTGATCTATGCCTATGGGAAAATTGATGATATCATTGTAGCAGTAGTTACATTATAGATCTAGGCTACAGTAACAGTCAAGTGGTATTAGTCGTCTAGTCGTCTGGAGTTGTTCCAAAACCTTTGGAAGATCAAATTACTATTTAAAGGTTCATGTGAATGTGTCGCTCCTCCTCAAGTTTTAGAGAAGAGATCTCCACAACATTGAAGTGTATTAACACAGAACTCTAGAAGGCTATATAGATACTCATGATAACATCAGTCTGTGTTGTCTCTCCTTCAGGATCATCATATCACAAAGAACTGGATTCCCCTGGTGGATAAGAAACTGAGCTGTACCATCCTGTCCCTGACTGAGGCAGATGGTCAAACCACCATAACCTTCTGGAGATCTTTCCAGTCATGTGACGAGGATGACTTCCACATCACCGTGAGTCAACTTTTTCCCACAGAGACACAAACTACAAGTAATGTGTAATGGAAGTCTTAAAAAGATTGAAGAGGACATCCATGTTTGTTTACAAATATCTTAGCAACCTAAAGCCTGTTTTGAGAGTTGTTCCCCTTTTACCTAAATAAATGTATTCTGTAGAACAAAGCTAGAGATGAGTTGAGGGTGGCAGGTAGCCTAGCTGTTAAAGAGCGTTGGGCCGGTAACCAAAGGTTTGCTGGTTTGAAAATCTGTCGATGTGCCTTTGAGCAAGGCAATAAAACTGAATTTGCTCCAGGAGCGCTGTACTGCTATGGCCGACCCTGTTAAACAGCACATTTCACTGCACCTATCCGGTCTATGTGACAATAAAACATTTGTTTTATCTTTGTTTTGTGGGGGGAGGTTCTCAAGTGAGAGTGGGCCAAAATATCCTTCCACAGTTTGCCATCTGTGCCATGGTAATAATCGCATGGCATGGACAAAAAGGAGCTCACACCCCTGAGAAATAGGCCATTCTGGAGATTCAATGCCTATTTTTGGAAAATGTAAGAGTGACCTCACACACGTCCTGTATCCGGATCAAATTGTCCCTCTGGATCAGGCACGTCAAGTCTTTTATTTTACTCTTGGGGTTGAATAGATCAAATATGATTGAATTCAATGAAATTGAATTGATATTGTGATATTGGTTATATAAGAGGTTGTATCCTTAGCCTAGAACATGTGACTGTGGAACAGACCAATAAGGAAAATATTTATCAAAATCAAATAAGAATCTTGTATGGCTGAATAATATTATTAATAAAAAAAATCTAATAGGTAATCTAATAAGGAAGGATCTGGCAAAGATTTTGTATGTTTTTCCTTATTTCAGTGGTGTATGTGTTAACTTAGTTAGCTAGCTATATGCCTTATATGCACTGGTGGAAAAAGTACCCCATTTTCATACTTGAGTAAAAGTAAAGCAAAAGTAAAATACTACCTGAGTAAAAGTCTGAAAGCATTTGGTTTAAAATATACTTAAGTATCAAAAGTATAAATCCTTTTTAATTCCTTATATTAAGCAAACCAGGGGCACTGTTCAACATAATTTACAAACAAGCATTTGTGTTTAGTGAGTCTGCCAGATCAGAGGCAGTAGGGATGACCAGGGATGACCAAGTGCGTGAATTAGACCATTTTCCTGTCCTGCTAAGCATTCAAAATGTAACGAGTACTTTTGGGTGTCAGGGAAAATGTAAGGAGTATAAAGTACATTATTTTATTTAAGAATGTGGTGATGTAAAAGTTGTCAAAAATAGAAATGGTAAAGTAAGCTACAGATATCCCCAAAAACAACTTAAGTAGTACTTTCAAGTATTTTTACTTAAGAACTTTACACCACTGCTTATAAGACATCAATATTATAATATGCTAAGGAATTTTAAGATGCTGGAAGATCTCCTATATTGGGATGATTTTCTTCATTTTAGGCTCAAAAGAAGCATGTCTTCGTCCCACATGGGATTATCTACTTTATAATCCACCAGTATTTTGTATTTTTCTTTATTTTACATTATTTTGTGTTTGGAATGGCACGGTTACTCTTGCATCATCTTGACAATACTAGGCTACTATGACATCACTGAAGACTGATTACAAACTGTCATAATTATTGCATCATAATTTATACCATGATGACGTCACTAGGCCTATTTATCTCGTACAACGCTGTGTACTACTCCCTTCACAGAACAGCGCAAACTGGCTCTAACCAGAATAGAAAGAGGAGTGGGAGGCCCCGGTGCAGAACTGAGCAAGAGGACTGTCACGACTTCCGCCGAAGTCGGTCCCTCTCCTTGTTCGGACGGCATTCTGCGGTCAACGTCACTGGTCTTCTAGCTACGTTAAGGGCACGTTGTATTTGTTATTTCCTTTTCCGTATTTTATTAAAATACGTTGTTTCACTCTTATCTGCTTTCCTGCACCTGACACCTACACCAGCTATACACACCGGCATTGACAGAAACACGTACCGCAAAGAATGGAGTCAGCATGAGCAGAAGCCCTCCCAGCAGTTGAAGAGCGCATCCAGCAGCACACGACCATGTTGCAACTTCTGGGCACTGCCATGGATCGCGTGCTGCAGACAATGGATAGATGGGAGAGAGAAGGAGGTCTGCCCACTCCTCCACCACCTCCTCTACAGCCGGTTCCACTGTTCTCCCCTCCTTCACCAGGTCCCAGCGGGATTCGACTTGTGCTCCCGAGGGAGCATGATGGGACGGCTGCCGGATGCCAGGGGTTGCTACTCCAGCTAGAAATCTAACTGGCGACCGTCCACCCGGCTCCTTTGGGACGTGAGAGCGTGTCCGCCCTCGTCTCCTGCCTCTCAGGCAAAGCACTGTAATGGGCCAACGCGGTATGGAGTGAGGGAGACGCGGCGTTGGATCATTACGCAGAGTTCACCCGCCGCTTTCGTGCAGTTTTCGACTACCCACCTGAGGGTCGAGCGGCGGGTGAATGTCTGTTCCATCTGAGGAGCTTTGGATTTTCGGACCCTGGCCGCCAGCGCGGGATGCAACGACAGGGCCCTGATCAAACACTACCAGTGCAGTCTGTGCGAGGACGTCCGTCGGGAGTTGGCATGCCGAGACACCACCCTCACATTGGACCAGCTGGTGGACCTGTCCATCTGGCTGGACAACCTGCTGGCCACCCGCGGACATCCAGATGGGGACCTGTCTGTTCCATCCCCCAGCACCTCCGCTCCGACGCCCATGGAGCTGGGAGGTGCCGCACTTAGGGTAAGGGGCTATTCCCTGCACCATCTGTGGCCGCAGAGGGCACACTGCTGGTCGGTGCTGGGGGGGTTCCTCAGGGAGTAGAGGCAGCAGGCAGGGAGGGCACTGTCGTGTCACCCCAGGTGAGTAGGCACCAGGCTCACCCAGAGCGCCCTGTTGCTCACATGTATATGTGTTTATTGAATTTCCTGAGTTTTCCCCGCATTCCCAGCATAAGGCGCTCGTAGATTCAGGCACAGCTGGGAATTTTATTGACCGTTCTTTTGCCCATAGTTTAGGGATCCCCATTGTTACTGTTGATATGCCCTATCATGTGCACGCCCTAGATAGTCAACCATTAGGGTCAGGGCTGATTAGGGAGGCCACCGCTCCATTAGACATGGTTACGCAGGAGGGTCATAAGGAGAGAATCAGTCTCTTCCTTATTGATTCTCCTGCATTTCCCATGGTGCTGGGCCTACCCTGGTTGGCCTGTCATAACCCCACTATTCCGTGGAAAGAGAGGGCTCTCAAGGGGTGGTCACGAAAGTGCTCAGATAGGTGTGTAGGGGTTTCCATCGGTGCGACTACGGTGGAAAGTCTAGACCAGGTCTCCACCGTGCACATCCCCTCAGAATATGCCGATTTGGCTCTCGCCTTCTGTAAGAAGAGGGCGACAAAATTACCACCCCATCGACGGAAGGATTGTGCGATAAATCTCCCGGTAGACGCAGCACTTTGAAAATCTGTCGATGTGCCTTTGAGCAAGGCAATAAAACTGAATGGAAGTCGGTGGCTATGGAAACATATGTCTCCGAATCCCTGGGGCAGGGATACATTCGGCTCTCCACTTCACCTGCCTCCTCAAGTTTCTTTTTTTGTGATGAAGAAGGATGGAGGTCTGCGCCCGTGTATTGACTAGCGGGGTATCAATCAGATCACTGTGAGGTAGAGCTACCCACTGCCTCTCATAGCCAGTGTGATCGAGTCAATGCACGGAGGCGCGCTTCTTCACAAAATTGGATCTCAGGTGCACTTACAACCTGGTGCGTATCCGGGAGGGGGACGAGTGGAAGACAGCATTTAGTACCACCTCAGGGCACTATGAATTCCTCGTCATGCCGTATGGGTTGATGAATGCTCCATCAGTCTTTCAGGCCTTTGTTGCCGAGATTTTCCGGGACCTGCACGGGCAGGGTGTAGTGGTGTATATCGACGACATTCTGATATACTCCGCTACACGCGCTGAGCATGTGTTTCTGGTGCGCAAGGTGCTTGGTCGACTGTTGGAACATGACCTGTACGTCAACGCTGAGAAATGTCTGTTCTTTCAGCAGGTTGTCTCCTTCCTAGGGTACCGCATTTTCACGTCAGGGGTGGAGATGGAGAGTGACCACATTTCAGCCATGGGTAATTGACCGACTCCCACCACAGTAAAGGAAGTGCAGCGGTTCCTAGGGTTTGCCAACTACTACCGGAGGTTTATCCGGGGCTTTGGTCAGGTAGCGGCTCCTATTACCTCACTGCTGAAGGGGGGACCGGTGCGACTGCAGTGGTCGGCTGGGGCGGACAGGGCTTTTGGTCACCTGAAAGCTCTGTTTACCTCGGCTCCCATGCTGGCTCATCCGGATCCCTCTTTGGCGTTCATAGTGGAGGTGGATGCATCCGAGGCTGGGATAGGAGCCGTGCTCTCTCAGCGCTCGGGTACGCTACCGAAGCTCCTCCCCTGTGTCTTCGAAGAAGCTCAGCCCGGCGGAGCAAAACTATGATGTGGGGGACCGGGAGCTGTTGGCTGTCGTCAAGGCTCTGAAGGCGTGGAGACATTGGCTTGAGGGGGCTAAACACCCTTTACTCATCTGGACTGACCACCGCAATCTGGAGTACATCCGGGTGGCGAGGAGACTGAACCCTCGTCAGGCAAGGTGGGCCATGTTCTTTACCCATTTTGTTTTCACCCTTTCCTACAGACCAGGTTCCCAGAATGCTAAGGCAGATGCACTGTCCCGGATGTATGACACAGAGGAGCGGTCCATGGATCACACTCCCATACTCCCGGCCTCTTGCCTGGTGGCACAGAGGTAGTGTGGGAGCTGGACGCGGACATCGACCGGGCGTTACGTACAGAGCCCACTCCCTCTGTGTCAAGCTGGACGTCTGTACATTCCGTCTGCTGTCCGTGACCGGTTGATCTATTGGGCCTACACGTCACCCTCCTCTGGGCATCCTGGCATCGGTCGGACAGTGCGCTGTCTTAGTGGGAAGTACTGGTGGCCCACTTTAGCTAAGGACGTTAGGGTTTATGTTTCCTCCTGCTCGGTGTGCGCCCAGTGAAAGGCTCCTAGACACCTGCCCAGAGGGAAGTTACAACCCCTACCCGTTTCACAGCGGCTGTGGTCGCACCTGTCTGTGGACTTCCTGACTGATCTTCCTCCCTCAAAGTCAAAGTCACCATTATTAGTCAGTTGTACAACCAAATGCCTTCAACCGAAATGTGTCTTCCGCATTTAACCCAACCCCTCTGAATCAGAGAGGTGCGGGGGGCTGCCTTAATCGACACAGGGTAACACCACGATCCTGGTCGTTGTGGATCGGTTTTCTAAGTCCTGCCGTCTCTTCCCTTTGCCAGGTCTCCCTACGGCCCTACAGACTGCGGAGGCCCTGTTCACACACGTCTTCCGGCACTACGGGGTGCCTGAGGATATAGTCTCTGATCGGGGTCCCCAGTTCACGTCCAGGGTATGGAGGGCGTTCATGGAGCATCTGGGGGTCTCGGTCAGCCTCACCTCAGGTTTTCACCCCGAGAGTAACGGGCAGGTGGAGAGAGTAAACCAGGATGTGGGTAGGTTTCTGCGGTCATACTGCCAGGACCGGCTGGGGGAGTGGGCGGCTTTCATCCCCTGGGCAGAGATTGCCCAAAACTCACTCCGCCACTCTATCTCCCTTCCAGTGTGTACTATGTTATCAGCCGGTTCTGGCACCGTGACATCAGAGCCAGATCGAGGCTCCTGCGGTGGATGAATGGTTTATGCGCTCGGAGGAGACCTGGGACGCCGCCCATGTGCACCTGCAATGGGCCATGAGGCGGCAGAAGTCGAGCGCCGACCACCACCGTAGTGAGGCCCCGATGTTCGCACCGTGGGACCGGGTCTGGCTCTCGACCTGAAACCTGCGGCCCCGGCGTATGCTGTTCAAGCCATCTTGGACTCGAGGCACCGGGCGAGGGGTCTTCAGTACCTCGTGGAGTGGGAGGGGTACGGTCCGGAGGAGAGGTGCTGGTGGAGGACATCCTGGACCCTTCGTTGCTACAGGAGTTTCACCGTATCCGTCCTGATCGCCCTGCACCTCGTCCTCTGGGTCATCCCCGAGGCCGCGCGTCAAGGGGGTACTGTCACGACTTCCTCCGAAGTCGGTCCCTCTTCTTGTTTGGGCGGCATTTGGCGGACAACGTCACCGGTCTATCTATCGCCGATCTACTTTTCAATTTCTATGTGTTTTGTCTTCATTATACACACCTGGTTTCTATCCCATAATTACATGTTCCTTATTTTAACCCTCTGTTTCCCCCATGGTTTTGTGCTTGTTTGTTGTTTCTTTGCCGAGTTCTACGGCTGGTTATATTCGCCCGTGTGTTTTTAAGGGCACGTTGTATTTGTTATTTCCTTTCCGTATTTTATAAAAATACGTTGTTTCACTCATATCTGCTTTCCTGCGCCTGACTTCTACACCGGCTATACACACCGGCATTGACAAGGACAAGTACTTTAGAGTGTCTAGTTTAAGAAACAGACGCCTCTTCACTGTTGACGTTGAGGCTGGTGTTTTGCAAGTACTATTTAATGAAGCTGCCAGTTGAGGACTTGTGAGGCGTCTGTTTCTCAAACTAGACACATGATAAACAGAGAGTAGCAGTAGTCTAATGGGGGGGGGTCAATGCAAACAGTCTGGGTAGCCATTTCATTGGCTGTTCAGGAGTCTTATGGCTTGGGGGTAGAAGCTATTAAGAAGCCTTTTGGACCTAGACTTGGTGCTCCAGTACCGCTTGCCGTGCGGTAGCAGAGAGAACAGTCTATGACTAGGGTGGCTGGAGTCTTTGACAATTTTTAGGGCCTTCCTCTGACACCGCTTGGTATAGAGGTCCTGGATGGTAGGAAGCTTGGCCCCAGTGATGTACTGGGCCGTCTCCACTACCCTCTGTAGTATCTTGCAGTCGGATGCCGAGCAGTTGCCATGCCAGGCAGTGATGCAACCAGTCAGGATGCTCTCGATGGTGCAGTTGTAGAACTTTTTGAGGATCTGAGGACCCATGTCAAATCTTTTCAGTCTCCTGAGGGGGAATAGGTTTTGTCGTGCCCTCTTCACGACAGTCTTGGTGTGTTTGGATCCTGTTAGTTTGTTGGTGATGTGGACACTAAGGAACTTGAAGCTCTCAACCTGCTCCACTACAGCCCCATAGATGAGAATGGGGGTGTGCTCAGTCCTCCTTTTCCTGTAGTCCACAATCATCTATGTCTTGATCATGTTGAGGTAGGAGAGGTTGTTATTCTGGCACCACACGGCCGGGTCTCTGACCTCCTCCCTAGAGTTTTTTTTTCTTCTGGTTGCACATTTAACATGCTGGTAGAAATGAGGTAAAACAGATTTAAGTTTCCCTGCATTAAAGTCCCCGGCCACTAGGAGCGCCGCCTCTGGATGAGCGTTTTCCTGTTTGCTTTTGGCCTTATGATTTTAGTGACAGCATCGGTTTGTGGTGGTAAATAGACAGCTACGATAAATATAGATGAAAACTCCCTTGGTAAATAGTGTGATATTCAGTTTACCTCGAGACTTCCTTAATATTGGATTTCGTGCACCAGCTGTTTTATACAAATATACACAGACCTCTACCCCTTGTCTCACCGAAGAAGGCGGCCAATGCAGTGTAAACCCCGCCAGCTGTATGTTATTCATGTCGTCATTCAGCCACGACTGTGAAACATAAGATATTACAGTTTTTAATGTCCCGTTGGTAAGATATTTATGATTGTAGCTTGTCTATTTTGTTATCCAATGATTGTACGTTGGCTAATAGGACTGATGGTAGCCTACATCCCCGATATCTCTGTCTCTTTCTCATGCAGGGATTTGGACCTTGTCGGGTGTCTGAAGTAAATCCTTCGCGTCTGACTCGTTAAAGAAAAAAATCTTTGTCCAGAGTTGAGTAATCGCTGTCCTGATATCTAGAAGCTCTTTTCGGTCATAAGAGACGGTGGCAGAAACATTATGTACAAAATAAACTACAAATAACGAGAAAAACCCCACACAATAGCACAATTGGTTAGGAGGCCGTAAAACGGCAGCCATCTCCTCCGGCGCAATTTACTTCATTTTACTCTCAAAGGAAGCACGTTGTCCTCCCACATGGTGTTGTCCACTGCATCTCAGTGCTAGAGGCGTCACTACAGACTGGTTTGCTTTGGAAAGACAGCAGAGAGTGGGAAGGCAGTTTGCCAGTTACATCCGTGTGTCCCCTGAACGATAACGAAGAGGTAGGTGAGAAGCCTGACGACGGCGACGGGGGTCAGAAGGTGATGAAGCGTACTTCATGAGCTGTAACCAAAAAACAACTGGCATTTGGAAAGTTTGAGGTGTGGTGGAACAAGAATTTTTAGCATTGTTAAGTATCTTGCTAGCTGGATCAAATTCTCCATTAGCTAGCCAGAGAAATGTTGAGCAACATTAGCCAACTTAGCTTAACAAATAATTTAGTTTATGGTGTGAAAATTTGCTGGCTAGTAAAGTCAGACAGCTAGCTAATGTTACAACACCAGATGAGCTAACCTAACCAATTCGCTATAGGATTAACTGGTATACGACTCCTTGCCGTTCCTCAAATTATAACGTTAGTTGCTTACTGGACCCTGGCAAAATGTGTGAAATGTTAACTAGCTAACGAACTAACTACTATCTATGAACTAATACTTTCCCTCTACAATATGTGGTGAATTTTCAGAATGAGAGAATTGGGTGAAAATGGGGCATTGCTTGTTAAACAAGTGGATTTGTATTTGTATTTATTATGGATACCCATTAGCTGCTGCTGCCTAGGCTGTTCCATAAGGTGTATTTTTAACTGCTTTTTAAATCTGATTCTACTGCTTGCGTCAGTTACCTAATGTGGAATAGAGTTCCATGTAGTCATGGCTCTATGTAGTACTGTGCACCTCCCATTGTCTGTTCTGGACTTGGGGACTGTGAAAAGGCCTCTGGTGGGTGTCCAAGCTATGTGCTAGTATTTTAAACAGACAGCTCGGTACCTTCAGCTTGTCAAAAACTCTTCCAAAAACAAGTAATGAGGAAGTCAATCTCTCTTCCACTTTGGAAGAGGGATGAAGTGTAGCTGGAGCAGGGCTTGGCTTAAGCTGGATGGCACTATAGTGAAAGGAACACCACACACGTTTCCTTTTTCTCACTTTTTCCAAGTGGATAAAAGGGGTATGCCAGGTGTACTCTCTGCCTGAAAGAGATCAATTATGCCAACAAAGGGTCTCATGCTCTGCCCCTGGCACATTGTAGAACAGATGTCCACAGGCCGAAAGTATACAATGTAATAACATGCAGTGTAGCCCAAAGATATTGCTTTTGTTGTGTTGAACTTGACATACAGCAACACTTGTGAGTGAGGGGGGATTTAAAAAAAAATTACTATTTTTTTTTATAATGTTGTCAAATAAAGCAAGGTGTATATAGGCCTAATGAGTCAAATAAGCACTGGTTCTAAAACATATAGGTGTAAGGTTCTGTATTTATTTTCTTAGTCAACCTTGTGTTCTGTTTCGTTGTGTTCTTGAACGTAGCCCTGTCTTTCATTTTTGTTCATTGTTTTCACCTGTGTTAGTTACTCACCAGGTCTCATCAGCTCCTCAGTTCATTCTGTTTGTGCCTTTGTGAGGTATTGTTCGTTTTGACTCTACTAAGCCTTTTCCTAGCTTGTTTGTGAGAAGCAGTTAAAGCCTTCAGTCCTAGTTTTGATTCGCCTGCCTGTTTGCCTACCTGTGTATGACCATTGCCTGCGACCATGATTCCTGGCTTCTGCGAAGGCGAAATAAACACCTGCCGCGCTCTGCGCGTGAATCTTCATCTTTTTCTCCCTGAATATTCATTACAATAGGCAACAAGAGTGAGCTGGTCGATATACGGAAAAGATGGAAATGATACTTCCACGCTTGGTCACTTGACTCAAAACCTTTTATTTTTGGAGCAGCTAAAACCATGATTTAGTCAAACAGTAGCATCCTGATTCCTGCATGAAAGTGTTTAACCTTCCCCTGTTTCCCACTGTGCGCACAGAGTAGCCTAGATGCAGTGGTGGAAAAAGTACCCAAATCTCATACTTGAGTAAAAGAAAAGATACCTTAATAGAAAATTACTCAAGTAAAAGTGAAAGTCACCCAGTAAAATACTACTTTAGTAAAAGTCTAAAAGTATTTCGTTTCAAATACTTAAGTATCAAAAGTAAATGTAATTACTAAAATGTACTTAAGTATCAAAAGTAAAAGTATAAATCATTTCAAATTCCTTATATTAAGCAAACCAGACGGCACCATTTTCTTAGTTTTCTAATTTAATGATAGCCAGGGGCGCACTCCAACATTCAGACATAATTTACAAACAAAGCATGTGTGTTTAATGAGTCCACTAGATGACCAAGGATGTTCTGTTGATAAGTGCATGAATTGGACCATTTTCCTGACCTGCTAAGCATTCAAAATGTAATGAGTACTTTTGCGTGTCAGGGAAAATGTATAGAGTAAAAAGTACAATATTTTCTTAAGGAATTTTGTCAAGTAAATGTTGTCTAAAATGTAAATAGTGAAGTACAGATACGCCCAAAAAACTACTTAAGTAAAAATACTTTAAAGTACTACTTAAGCACTTTACACCACAGCCTAGACAGAGAGAAGTGGAGGAAGAGAAAAATTCAGTAATTGCGCAACATTTCAAAACGCAATCGTGGGAAAAACTGTAGGGTACTGTAATGGTTTTGGTTTCGAGTTTCCGCTTACTCGTCGATTATCCCCAAGTGAATTAGCCTATATGATAGCCTATTTGTACACAAAAATATGTAAGCAAATTAATTTATATTGAACAAAAGAGGTCTGCAATTCTGGAGCACTATTTTGATAGTAAAATTATAGCAACAATAGCCTAATTGTCAACCTAAAATTCATGCCAATTACTGGTTTAGATAGGCCTATAGCATATCCAATATATCTTTATCATGCATTCTTGCTTGGAAATGTTAGATGAAATAACTTGAGTTGAGAATATTGGTATATCCAGAGACCGAACAGATTAACACATTTTTGAATTGTAGTAGGGGGAAATTTTCAATTTTCAATGATTTACTCTAGACAGGTGCCACTAGTTGTTTATTATAAGTCAACATATAAAAAAAAATGACAATTATTATAAGAAAAAATACCATATTTGTATGTACCTGTTCAGGTATGAGTTTCCAAAGTTCCGGCTGCGCAGCACCTCACACCTCATACCTCACATAAAAATATTTTTCCACTGGCACAAGTTTCATACATTCACATATAACGATTAAATATTCACATTACTTTTTGAAAATCTTCCTCTGATTTGTCATCCAAAGGGTCCCAGCTATAACATGCAGTGTCATTTTGTTAGATAAAAACCTTCTTTATATGCCAAAAAAGTCCATTTAGTTTTCACCATCGTTTTGAGTGATCCACTCGTTCAACTTGCAGAGAAAGGAATCCAAAAATCAATCCCTAAACTTCGTTTCAACAACTCAAAATATGTTTTTATTTACTCCTCAAATACCCTAAAATGTAATCAACCTATAATATTTATTTCGGAAAGAAGTAGGTTCAATAGGAAACAGGATTTTAAAATAGGATTTTAGCAGGTGTGTAATGTCTTCATGGCATGCGCAAACACGAATTTCCAAGACTGTGTCCCTCTACTAAAACTGAGATTTCTTACTCGGTTTTTGAAGTTACAAGCCTGAAACCTTGAACATAGACTGCTGACACCCTGTGGCAGCCATAGGAATTGCATCCAGGGAGCAATGAACTGAATCCCCAAAAAACATTTCCACTGCATTTCAGCCCTGCCACAAAAAGACCAGCTGACATCATGTCAGTGATTCTCTCGTTAACACAGGTGTGAGTGTTGACGAGGACAAGGCTGGAGATCACTCTGTCATGCTGATTGAGTTCGAATAACAGACTGGAAGCTTCAAAAAGAGGTTGGTGCTTGGAATCATTGTTCTTCCTTTGTCAATAATGGTTACCGGCAAGGAAACACGTGCCGTCATCATTGCTTTGCACAAAAAGGGCTTCACAGGCAAGGATATTGCTGCCAGTAAGATTGCATCTAAATCAACCATAAATCGGATCATCAAGAACTTCAAGGAGAGCGGTTCAATTGTTGTGAAGAAGGCTTCAGGGCACCCAAGAAAGTCCAGCAAGCGCCAGGACGGTCTCCTAAAGTTGATTCAGCTGCGGGATCGGGGCACCACCGGTACAGAGCTTGCTCAGGAATGGCAGCAGGCAGGTGTGAGTGCATCTGCACACACAGTGAGGTGAAGACTTTTGGAGGATGGCCTGGTGTCAAGAAGGGCAGCAAAGAAGCCACATCAGGGACAGACTGATATTCTGCAAAGGTACAGGGACTGGACTGCTGAGGACTGGGGTAAAGTCATTTTCTCTAATGAATCCCCTTTCCGATTGTTTGGGGCATCCGGAAAAAAGCTTGTCCGGAGAAGACAAGGTGAGCGCTACCATCAGTCCTGTGTCATGCCAACAGTAAAGCATCCTGAGACCATTCATGTGTGGGGTTGCTTCTCAGCCAAGGGAGTGGGCTCACTCACAATTTTGCATGAGAACACAGCCATGAACAAAGAATGGTACCAACACATCCTCCAAGAGCAACTTCTCCCAACCATCCAGGAACAGTTTGGTGACGAACAATGCCTTTTCCAGCATGATGGAGCACCTTGCCATAAGGCAAAAGTGATAACTAAGTGGCTCGGGGAACAAAACATCACTATTTTGTGTCCATGGCCAGGAAACTCCCCAGACCTTAATCCCATTGAGAACTTGTGGTCAATCCTCAAGAGGCGGGTGGACAAACAAAAACCCACACATTCTGACAAACACCAAGCATTGATTATGCAAGAATGGGCTGCCATCAGGATGTAGCCCAGAAGTTAATTGACAACATGCCAGGGTGGATTGCAGAGGTCTTGAAAAAGAAGGGTCAACACTGCAAATATTGACTCTTTGCATCAACTTCATGTAATTGTCAATAAAAGCCTTTGATATGTATGAAATGCTTGTAATTATACTTCAGTATTCCATAGAAACATCTGACAAAATATCTAAAGACACCGAAGCAGCAAACTTTGTGGAATTTAATATTTGTGTCATTCTCAAATCTTTTGGCCACGACTGTACATTTTACCCACAAAGAAGTCAATACAAACTGAAATCTATTAGCATACAAATGTGTGCAAATTATCTTTTCAGATCTTCTCAGAAATTAATCAAGTCCATGGAATGGATATAGACAAAAATATAATTCAAGGACTAGCAGAGGTAGAGAGGCGAGGCAGAGGTGAGGACATCATCCTTCTATTTTGACAGTCCCTGAAGGACAACACAAGAGGTATTTGCTCTTATTTCTTCCATTTCTCTAATTTATTTTGTAATAAAATTAACAAGTGTAGTAAGATCATTTCTTTACCTTACTAGGACTCGAGACCACAGCAGCGATCCTGCACTTACCCTACCTCTTCAATGAGGACCCGAGTGGCCTTTGCACAAAAAATCTGTTTCTTCATAAACATAGGTGTGCATGCTTATATAAAACTACAGCTGAACATGTGTTATGTTCTTTGTTAATTGTATGTGTATTAATCTTTTCTTACTTTTGTTGACACAGGTTTCACCGCTCTTCACTCCTTTACTGCACTTCGGCAGAAATTCATTTCACCATGAGAGTTGAATCACGCTGGCCTTTGATGGGGTGAACATCCACGCCCTAGAGGACGTCCCCGTGGGACTTGGAGCTCTGTTAGTGCTGTATTTTTTATTTTCCGTAAAATGTCCCAAAACTTTCAGAAAAACACTTATGTTCTTAAGTTATTGTGTTCTGGGGATAGTCAAAGTCAAAGTCACCATTATTAGTCAGTTGTACAACCGAATGCCTTCAACCGAAATGTGTCTTCCGCATTTAACCCAACCCCTCTGAATCAGAGAAGTTGTGGTGAAGTTACCAGGGCCGGTCATAAAGATGACAAACTTCCTAACATAACTAAGTGGTGGTTGGGCAAGTGGTTGTTAGACACACACACACACTAAAGCTAAAAAATGTGTACTTAGCATAAAGTCTACAATATTGTTAGTTTACCTATGATTCATTTTTAATGTATGTTGTTTTTATTGTACATTATTTTTTATATATTTTTTAAATGTAATGAAAAGCACTACACAAAGTAAATGTATTATTATTATGGTCTGACATGTCTGCAGAAATGTTACAATTTTGTAGTGTTTTCTTTGGTAAATTGTTTTGTAAATATTAATTCACATTTGTGGTGACACTAAATAAACAATGAATTCTTTAAATAAATATTGTCAATATTGTTATTATTAAAATATGTTTTTATAATGGAGGGAGAGTGGACAGGGAGTTAAAAAATTAACCCCAAAGGGTTCTTCGAGGGGTTCCCTCACAGTTTAAATTTGAAGAACCCCTAAAGAATACTCCAAGAACCTTTACTTTTTAAAGTGTAGGAAGCTACTTGTCTGTTTCTTGGGCTTCAAGAATGTTACTGATCAAAGTGTGTCAGGCCTTGAAAAAGAAACGATTGAAAGTAAGTGGATATCGGTGAACAAATGCCGTGGTCAAGGCTACGATGGCTCCAGTGAAATCAGTGGTGCTTACTCAGGTGTTCCAAATAGCATATATGACCGAGAGCCTAATGCTTCTTAGTTATTTATTAGTTTTAGTTTAGAAAACGATCTCTGCGCAGAATACGCCAACATATTCGTGGTGAAAAAATGTGGACACAAAAATGTAAGGTGACGCAGATGCATACTGTGTAGACTTTAGCCCTATAGAGAAAGAGAGACAAGCACAGACTTTAACCAGGTTTCCATCCAACTATTTCATGCAGATGAATGAACTACCTGCATGAACTACCTGCATGAAAAAAAGTCACAACTGGGCTGATGAAAACAGGATATGCCGATAGAATTGTATAAATGACAGACAATTTGTTCGTTCGACATGTTGGGATTTTTTTGTGTCGACATTGTGGGATCTTCTTGTGTGGGCAAAAGTAGCTCTGCGTGAAATTGCGGTGAAAACGGATTTATGCGCAAATATTGATACAGTATAATAGGCTATACCTATCACGCGATGATATGTTGTTTGGTCCTCCCACTACGACTCCGGAAACTATGCAGTTTATTAGGTTACAAATTAAATAAATTATGATGAATTTTACAGTGTGGTAAAAGTGCACGTGATAAGCTTGATGCTCCTTTCCAATAAATATTGAGGGTCTTATTCTGGTGACATGTTAATGGTTGTGACTGCCGTTTGACAAATAAAAATAGTATCGCTTTTATCCATAATAATCTCATAGCCTACCCGCACACATCTGGAAACTGTTGAACAGTTGCCATGGTGATAATGGCATGGCCTTCAGGACACAAAGGATCCCACACCCCTGAGAAATTGGACATTACTGTTAAAAGAGTGTTACCTTTTTTTCTCGGCTCAGAGCCAGGTTTCTAGGCTATTGTGCTTTGGTTTTTCATTGTTGTACTTCATTGTTTGTAATGTTAAATCTTCTCATAATATCACTACAGGCCTCCATGCAAAGCTCCAGTTTCTTCCTAAAACCCAGATTATTTTCTCTTATGTACAGTTTGTTCATCCATAGCCGCAGGAAATAGGGGTACTTTAAACATTTTGTATTTAATATCAATTTTTTTAAGTGTGCACTAGGCCTTTATTACTCAAGTATGAGTGGAGATAAATACTCATCAGTAGAGCAAGGAGGAAAATATCCTCTACACCTCCTCCCCCCTCATCTTGTCCTGCTTCTGTCCGATCCTCCTGTCCTCCTCTCTCCTCCTCCTTCCCCCACTCCTCACTACCCTCCTACTGTCCTCCTACACTCCTCCACTCCTCCTCCTCCTGTCCTCCTCCTCTTCCCCCTCCTACTTTCATTCTTCCCCTCTCCTCTTCCTCTCCTCCTCTTCCTATCCTCCTCCCCTCCTCTGCCACTCTTCCTCCTCCTCCACCTACCCCTCCTCCTCCCCCCTCCTCCAGCTCCTTGTCCTTGAGGCGGACTTTGTTTATTTTTTCAATACGTGTCACTTTGCATGCATCAATGACTTCAGACAGTGGTATGCAAGTGCCTTTAAATGTGTATGTCCCATGTATGTGAGACCTTAGAAGGTTTAGATTACATGCCTCTTGTATGTTTTTTTATATAATACATGCAACATTTCTGTTATGTCTAAATGTTAACCACCCATATAAGTCAGTGTATTTCTATATACACAGATAGTATTAACAGAACCTGCATACTACCACTGCAAGGTCACGAAGGTGCCAAAGCTCAACAGAAAAAGTCATATCACTCGGGTAAAAGACCCCCTTTCTCTTTTCATGGTCTAAACCTTTTACAATTATGACATGCGTTTGTTAAAGTCCATAGATGTTTCTGACAACTCTTCCCTTCCCTGCTCTTTCTTTCTATGCCTCCCTCTGTCTCTGTTGGTCTTAGATGGAGCTGGCGATCAATCGACTGGACCTGGTTCATCACATGGTGTTCTATGGCTGCACCTTGTCTGTAAACCAGACCTATGAGCAGAAATGCCACATGGGAGAACCAGCTGATGAATACATCTGTGTAGTCTGCTTGTGGTGTATGAGGGGTGAGAGACTGCCCCCTTTTGGAGATTTTAATACATACACACATGCGTGCATGAACTAACACCCACACACATTAGTCTGCACTCTGTCTCTTCATTATCGATTCGTTTTCTCTGGCTTTCGAGCTTCTAGAAAACGCTGGCATCCCTTTTGGAGGAAAGGATGATGATGAGTTCAACAAGCTGGAAATTCACTACAACAACATGGTCCATTTTCCAAACTACTGGTAACGGATCAACAAGCTTTCCATGCGCCAATCTTAATTATAGTGTGTGACATGCAAATAGTGTGTAGGTATGTATTATATGTATAATGAGGGAGGAGTTTTTGTTGTGTGCTTCCTGTCTTGGCTTGTTACTGTTTCAATCCCTTTCTCTCTCTTGTTCTGACATCCCTCCCCGCATATCTGCTGTCCTGCTACAGGCAATCAGGACCAGAGATAGTGGAATATGAGACACAACCGGCATCAGCTATGATTTGGAAACTAGAGGTGTAATATGTATGTTTAATATGCATATCAGAGTCAGAATCTGACTGGTTTTCCACAGATAAATGACCACAAAATTCACAGCAACGTGTAAACCAGAGGTGGCTGGTGGGTGGAGCTATATAAGGACGTGTGCATTGCAATGGCTGCAATGGAATCAATGGAATGGTATCAAACACATGGAAACAACATGTTTGACTCCATTCCAGCCTCCTCTGGTGTACACTCTGTGGATTTGGAAAGTAGAGGTGCTCCTGAGAAGAATGGGCCCCTTTTACAGTGACACAATGTACAGGAAATTGTGTACAGTGCAATATGAATGACAGGACATTGTGTGCAGTGCAATACAAATGGGCTAAATAACAAAGGAATTTAAATGTGTTTTCTAAAGTTGAATATTATAACTATATTATTATTATTACTATTATTATTAATAATAGCAATATAAATCATGTTTTGTTATTTGTATTACTGTTGTTACTATAATAACAATCTAGCAATTTGTATTTATTTATTTTATTTAACCTTTATTTAACTAGGCAAGTCAGTTAAGAACAAATTCTTATTTACAATGACGGCCTACCCCGGCCAAAATGCGCCGCCCTATGAGACTACCAATCACGTCCGGTTGTGATACAGCCCAGGATCGGACCAGGGTCTGTACTGATGCCTCTATCACTGAAATGCAGTGCCTTAGACGGCTGCGCCACTTGGGAGCTGCAATCATTACTGTTAAAGCTGTTAACAATATTGTCAATGCCATGATATAATTTGTGCTATTTATTTTAATTATATTGCTAAACAATATTCGTATGCTAACATTTACCAATAAAATGTTAAGAGTTTCGACCATTAGTGTTATTTTTTTGATCATTTTCATTGGGGGACTTCCAATAAAATAAAAAAATAATAGAAATGTCACATGCGCCGAATACAACAGGTGTAGACCTTGCAGTGAAATGCTTACTTACAAACCAACAAGGCAGGTTTAAGAAAAATATGTGCTAAGTAAAATAAATTAGCAAAATTACATAAAAAATGTACAAATAACTAATAATTAAAGATCAGCAGTAAAATAACAGTAGCGAGGCTATATACAGTTGAAGTCGGAAGTTTACATACACTTAGGTTGGAGTCATTAAAACTAGTTTTTCAACCACTCCACAAATGTCTTGTTACACTACAGTTTTGGCAAGTCGGTTAGGACATCTACTTTGTGCATGACACAAGTCATTTTTCCCAAAGATTTGTACAGACAGATTATTTCACTTATAACTCACTGTATCACAATTCCAGTGGGTCAGAAGTTTACATACAAATAGTTGACTGTGCCTTTAAACAGCTTGGAAAATTCCAGAAAATGATGTCATGGCGTTAGAATCTTCTGATAGGCTAATTGACATCATTTGAGTCAATTGGAGGTGTACCGGTGGATGTATTTCAAGGCCTACCTTCAAACTCAGTACCTCTTTGCCTGACATCATGGGAAAATCAAAAGTAATCAGCCAAGACCTCAGAAAAAAAATTGTAGACCTCCACAAGTCTGGTTCATCCTTGGGAGCAATTTCCAAACGCCTGAAGGTACCACGTTCATCTGTACAAACAATAGTACGCAAGTATAAACACCATGGGACCACGCAGCCGTCATACCGCTCAGGAAAGAGACGCCTTCTGTCTTCTACAGATGAACGTACTTTGGTGCGAAAAGTGCAAATCAATTCCAGAACAACAGCAAAGATCCTTGTGAAGATACTGGAGGAAACCGGTACAAAAGTATCTATATCCACAGTAAAACAAGTCCCATATCGACATAACCTGAAAGGCCGCTCAGCAAGGAAGAAGCCACTGCTCTAAAACTGCCATAAAAAAGCCAGACTACGGTATGCAACTGCATATGGGGACAAAGATCGTACTTTTTGGAGAAATGTCCTCTGGTCTGATGAAACAAAAATAGAACTGTTTGGCCATAATGACCATCGTTATGTTTGGAGGAAAAAGGGAGAGGCTTGCAAGACGAAGAGCACCATCCCAACCGTGAAGCACGGGGGTGGCAGCATCATGTTCTGGGGGTGCTTTGCTGTAGGAGGGACTGGTGCACTTCACAAAATAGATGGCATCATGAGGAAGGAAAATTATGTGGATATATTGAAGCAATATCTCAAGACATCAGTCATGAAGTTAAAGCTTGGTCGCAAATGGGTCTTCCTACTGGACAATGACCCCAAGCACACTTCCAAAGTAAAAATGGCTTAAGGACAACAAAGTGAAGGTATGTGTGTGAGCAAGGAGGCCTACTAACCTGACTTGGTTACACCAGCTCTGTCAGGAGGAATGGGCCAAAATTCACCCAACTTATTGTGGGAAGCTTGTGGAAGGCTACCCTAAACATTTGACCCAAGTTAAACAATTTAAAGGCAATGCTACCAAATACTAATTGAGTGTATGCAAACTTCTGACTCACTGGGAATGTGATGAAAGAAATAAAAGCTGAAATAAATCATTCTCTCTACTATTATTCTGACATTTCACATTCTTAAAATAAAGTGGTGATCCTAACTGACCTAAGACAGGGAATTTTTACTAGGATTAAATGTAAGGAATTGTGAAAAACTGAGTTTAAATGTATTTGGCTCACGTGTATGTCAACTTCCGACTTCAACTGTATGTGCTTCCAGCTCACACCCTCAAATACCTAGATCCCCTGAACGCAGCTCACTCTCCCAATCACCTGAATTCTAATCGCTTGTTCACACACCTGTATGTCATTATCACACACTATTTAGTTCAGTTCTTTGCACCCCATCACGGTGAGGTATTGTTTGTTTTGTGACATGTCTTTCAGAGCTCTGTCTTTCCCGTGATTTACAGGATTTCCTGTTATCTACTTATTGCCTGATCTCCCGGACTACATTACTAGCCCTTTCCCTGCCTGTACTGTTGCCCTTTTGGACCCCCTGTGTATACATTTCTGCCTGCCCCTGGACCCAGCTACCTGCCTCCTCCTGTGGTCCTTTGCAATAAACACCTGCTGCGCCCTGCGCTGGAAACCAGCTCTCTCTCTCCCCTCGTGTTCATTACAATATACAGGGGGTACCGGTACAGAGTCAATGTGCGGGGGCACAGGTTAGTCGAGGTAATTGAGGTAATATGTACATGTAGGTAAAGGTAAAGTGACTATGCATAGATAATAAACAGAGAGTAGCAGCAGCATAAAAGAGGGGTTGGGGTTGGGGTGGAACAATAAAAATAGTCAGGGTAGCCATTTGATTAGCTGTTCAGGAGTCTTATGGCTTTGGGGTAGAAGCTGTTAAGAAGCCTTTTGGATCTAGACTTGGCGCTCCGGTAGGGCCTTTTTAGTGCCTTCCTCTGACATCGCCTGTTATAGAGGTCCTGGATGGCAGGAAGCTTGGCCCCAGTGATGTACTGGGCCGTACGTGCTACCCTCTGTAGTGCATTGTGGTCAGAGGCCCAGCAGTTGCCATACCTGGCAGTGATGTAACCAGTCAGGATGCTCTCGATGGTGCAGCTGTATAACTTTTTAAAGATCTGAGGACCAATGCCAAATCTTCAGTCTCTTGAGGGGGAATAGGCTTTGTCGTGCCCTCTTCATGACTGTCTTGGTGTGTTTGTACCATGATAGTTTGTTGGTGATGTGGACACCACGGAACTTGAAGCTCTCAACCTGCTCCACCACAGCCCTGTCGATGAGAATGGGGGCGTGCTCGGTCCTCCTTTTCCTGTAGTCCACAATCATCTCCTTTGTCTTGATCACATTGAGGGAGAGGTTGTTATCCTGGCACCACACTGCCAGGTCTCTGACCTCCTCCCTATACGCTGTCTCATTGTTGTCGGTGAACAGGCCTACCACTGTTGTGTCGTCGGCAAACTTAATGATGGTGTTGGAGTCGTTCCTGGCCATGCAGTAATGGGTGAACAGGGAGTACAGGAGGGGACTGTGTGCGCACCCCTGAGGGGCCCCCGTGTTGAGGATCAGTGTGGCAGATGTGTTGTTACCTACCCTTACCATCTGGGGGTGACCCGTCAGGAAGTCCAGAATCTATTTGCAGAGGGAGGTGTTTAGTCCCAGGGGCCTTAACTCTGAGATCCCTAAAGATTGGAAAGCTGCCACGGTCATCCCCCTCTTCAAAGGGTGAGACATTCTAGACCCAAACTGTTACTGACCTATATCTATCCTACCCCGCCTTTCTAAAGTCTTCGAAAGCCAAGTTAACAGATCACCGACCATTTTGAATCCTACCGTACCTTCTCCGCTATGCAATCTGGCTTCCGAGCTGGTCACGGGTGCACCTCAGCCACGCTCAAGGTCCTAAACGATATCATAACCGCCATTGATAAAAGACAATACTGTGCAGCCGTCTTCATCGACCTGGCCAAGGCTTTCGACTCTGTCGATCACCGCATTCTTATCGGCAGACTCAACAGCCTTGGTTTCTCAAATGACTGCCTCGCTTGGTTCACCAACTACTTCTCAGATGGAGTTCAGATCAAATCGGAGAGCCTGTTGTCCGGACCTCTGGCAGTCTCTATGGGGGTGCCACAGGGTTAAATTCTTGGGCTGACTCTTTTCTCTGTATACATCAATAAAGTAGCTCTTGCTGCTGGTGATTCTCTGATCCGCCTCTACGCAGACGACACCATTCTGTATACATCTGGCCCTTCTTTGGACACTGTGTTAACAAACCTCCAGACGACCTTCAAGGCCATACAACACTCCTTCCGTGGCCTCCAACTGCTCTTAAATGCAAGTAAAATTAAATGCATGCTCTTCAACCGATCGCTGCCCGCACCCGCCCGCCCGTCTAGCATCACTACTCTGGATGGTTCTGACTTAGAATATGTGGACAACTACAAATACCCAGGTGTCTGGTTAGACTGTAAACTCTCCTTCCAGACTCACATTAACCATCTCCTATTTAAAATTACATCTAGAATTGGCTTCCTATTTCGCAACAAAGCATCATTCACTCATGCTGCCAAACATACCCTCGTAAAACTGACTATCCTATCGGCGATGTAATTTACAAAATAGCCTCCAACACTCTGCTCAGCAAATTGGATGTAGTCTACTATCACAGTGCCATCCGTTTTGTCACCAAAGCCCCATATACTACCCACCACTGCGGCCTGTATGCTCTCGTTGGCTGGCCCTCGCTTCATATTAGTCGCCAAACCCACTGGCTCCAGGTCATCTATAAGTCCTTGCTAGGTAAAGCCCCGCCTTATCTCAGCTCACTGGTCACCATAGCAGCACCCACCCATAGCACTCGCTCCAGCAGGTATATTTCACTGGTCATCCCCAAAGCCAACTCCTCTTTGGCCGCCTTTCCTTCCAGTTCTCTGCTGCCAATGACTGGAACGAATTGCAAAAATCACTGAAGCTGGAGTCTTATTTCTCCCTCACTAACTTTAAGCATCAGCTGTCAGAGCAGCTTACCGATCATTGCACCTATACACAGCCCATCTGTAAACAGCCCACCCAACTACCTCATTGCACCCCAGTATCTTCTGCACATCTATCACTCCAGTGTTTAACTGCTAAATTGTAATTATTTCTCCAGTATGGCCTATTTATTTCCTTACCTCCCCAATCTTACTACATTTGCACACACTGTATATAGATTTTTCTATTGTGTTATTGACTGTACATTTGTTTCTCCCATGTGTAACTCTGTGTTGTTTGTGTTGCACTGCTTTGCTTTATCTTGGCCAGGTCGCAGTTGTAAATGAGAACTTGTTCTCAACTGGCCTACCTGGTTAAATAAAGGTGAAATATATATATATTTCTTTTAATGAAATTGTGATGAGCTTTGAGGGCGCTATGATGTTGAACGCTGAGCTATAGTCAATGAATAGCATTCTCACATAGGTGTTCCTTTTGTCCAGGTGGGAAAGGGCAGTGTGGAGTGCAATAGAGATTGACATCATCTGTGGATCTGTTGGGGCGGTATGCAAATTGGAGTGGGTCTAAGGTTTCTGGGATAATGGTTTTGATGTGAGGCATTACCAGCCTTTCAAAGCACTTCATGGCTACAGACGTGAGTGCTACGGGTCGGTAGTCATTTAGGAAGGTTACCTTAGTGGTCTTGGGCACAGGGACTATGATGGTCTGCTTGAAACATGTTGGTATTACAGACTCAGTCAGGGACAGGTTGAAAATATCAGTGAAGACACTTGCCAGTTGGTCGGCGCATGCTCCGAGTACACGTCCTGGTAATCCGTCTGCCCTTGTGAATGTTGACTTGTTTAAAGGTATTATTCACATTGGCTGCGGAGAGCGTGATCACACAGTCATCCGGAACAGCTGATGCTCTCATGCATGCTTCAGTGTTGCTTGCCTCGAAGCGAGAATATAAGTAATTTAGCTCGTCTGGTAGGCTTGTGTCACTGGGCAGCTCGCGGCTGGACTTCCCTTTGTAGTCTGTAATAGTTTGCAAGCCACTTCTATTTTTAACAGAAATCGCTGAGGTCACGGCCTTCTTGATAGTTTTTGCTTACCCTGCATTAATAACCAGTGGAAAGGTGGTGTTTATAGTGCGTTCAGGACTACAGCGAAATCTAAAAAATATGAGGTCAAATCATGACGTCGGTGATCTTTAGGTCAGAAATACAGAGCTCCAGAAAGAGACCAGAGTTCCCGAGTTGTAATTGTTTTTTTAAACACTATAATTTGTTTACAAGTGTGATAGCTGTAATTTAAGTTTATGATTTATGCAGCTTGTTGGACATTAGCCAATCGGCATTTCTCAACGAGTTCAAACCATGGGAATGCATTCAACTGGTAATTACAGCTTCACAACTGGTAAATTCCCACCTACCACTTGGTGACGAACGTAGCATAACCTTTCAACCCACACGTGACTTCTTTCTAGACAAGAAGTGTTACATTATTTACATTCCGAAAATACAGCAGATGGTTTTGAGGGGTTCCAGTTCATGATTCTTAAAGACGTTCAAAAAAAAAATGATACTTTAGTGTATACCCAGAGATTAACATAGTTCAATGGTCGTTCATACATAAAGTAGAAGTAATCTTGTTTTGTAAGCGTTGGTATTACGCAATTTCTCTTTGGCTAAGTGTTTAAAGTCATACCGGAAGTTATGTAACATGTTTGAAAGGGACCGATCATCCAAATGAAATATAAATTATAGAGGTAAGTCAGCGAAATAAGTATTACATAGTTATGTAGTGGCTAACTAGCATCAGTATATGGTGTAATTACAACCATTTATATTAGTACAGTTGCAGGTCGCTTAATGTAACTTGTTTTCGATGTGGCACATCGGCAAACCACAGCCAGATAGTCCCGTTTTGGTCAAATTTTCTCATGGTTGGTCTCTCAAAACAGTAATAGGAGTTTGCGCGGTTCTTACAATGTTATCTTCCTAAATGAATTATGTTGCCTAAATATTCTGCAATTGTCACACATTAGTCAATTCCCATATAATTACGTTGTAGTTTCATAAATAGGCCTATGCTGTCATGTTTCCCCGCTGTCTAAATAACCCTCAAATTCTATCCAGGGGGCCCATAGTAATATATTTCAACAATTAAGTCATACCATTTCAATGAGAGGCAGTACATTGATTGTTTGTAATTAATATATGCTCAGTTCTTCTGTTTTATGTCTGTTTTCTAGTTGTTTTGATGGTCATACTTCCCTGGGTCACCTGAAGACTGCTCTTAAAAGCATGGACACGTTGTCCAGTCACAGTGCTTACCTTCTCCAGCAGTTACAGGAGCAGAGGATACAGGGGCTACTCTGTGACTGCATGCTAGTAGTCAAAGGAGTATGCTTCAAAGCCCACAAAAATGTACTTGCTGCATTTAGCTCCTATTTCAGGTGTGTCATTAATAATAACCATTCAGTCATGTAGTGAATATATTCAAGAATATTGCCATACTAGATGAATACCTTGATTCTTAGGATTTTGTTTTTCCCTTGCTACTAATGCTATTAAACAAAACAGACATGAAATGGAGTTTCAACTGACGCATGCTTTGTGTTCTCATATTATAGCCTGATAGAGCTCCACAGGGATAAATTAGCAATCTGTCGACATTGTAAAATAACCTTTTTACTTTTGTCCCAGCAGGTCTTTGTTCCAAAATTCGCCAAGTCAAAAAAATGACGTTTTTCAACTGGTCATTCAGGATGTGGGAGGTATAGGCCAGATACTGGACTACATGTACACTTCCCATCTAGACGTCAACCAGGACAATGTACAAGCACTGTTGGACATCGCCCAGTGCTTACAGGTCCCAAACGTACAGAGCATGTGCAACACTTTCCTGAAACCCAGCACTCCTGCTGTGGAGGCCCCTTCTTTCTCATTGTCTGGTGTCTTGACCTCGGAACACGACTACCTCCTCGGGACCGGCCTCGCCCAAGACGTGGACCTTCCTTGCCCTTCTTCGGCAGGCCAGAGGTCTGCCTTTGGCAGTGGGGCACCAGTGTCTCATGGTGGGAACGCTACCTCTGAGACTACAGCCATTACCCAGCCAGTCCCAGAGAAGCAGCTAGTACACGGCTACAAGCTACGCAACTTCTACAGCAAGCAGTACTTCAAGCAGAGTGCTGCTGCTGAGACTAGCAATGCCGCATTAAACCAAGGTCCAAGCCCCCTGGTGCTGGTTGAAGAGCAGCAGTTCCAATTTGGGGTCACACAACCATGCGTGAACGCCCCTGTATGTTCAGGCAATGCGGTTCAGTCAAATCCACCCTGTCCGCAGGCTATGGCAGCTGAGAAGGAGTTTGGTTCAACGTTGCCTGCTGAAGACTTGTCAACCACCGCCAACTCAGGAGGAAAAGTCTCCCCTGTCATCAAGCCCATGCGGCCAAAGAAGGCAGTCTACCTGAAGAAATACAACTACCTGCGCCCTCAGAAGGCTCTGGAAGAGATGTGCCTGGAGCAGAGCAGCGAACCAGTCAACCACTGCCCAAAGGAGATTCACCAAGAGGAGGTAGGGGTCCAGAGTGAGACACCTGAAGCTCCCGTAGACTGCCTACCTCCCATAGACTGCCTGGCCAGAGACAGGGAAGTGGTGTTGGAGACCGCAATGGATCCTCAACTTCCAAGTCCACCTCCTGTTGACCAAGAGGAGGAACCGGACCCACCAACCATCAGTGATCCAACAGAACCAACTGGGCATAAGGTGCAGTACTGCTGTGAGATGTGCGGGAAGACCTTTAAACACCCAAGCAACCTGGAACTTCACAAGCGCTCACACACTGGTAATTTGTTAATTTCACTATTGTGTCATTACTGATTTTTTGAGCTTTAAAATGTGTGGAAAAATGCACAACAAAAGATGTATGCTGACTTTTTGTAAGGTGAAAACATTTGTATTTTATTTTTTCTCACAGGGGGAGAAACCATTCCAGTGTAATGTTTGCAGGAAAAACTTTTCACAGGTAAAGGTGCACGGTTATTCTTTGTTCAATGAATTTAGGAAAGTCATTTAGTGTGTCCGCTAGGCAAATGGGTAGGTTTACATGAACACTGTTTTTTTTTGACAGGCAGGTAATTTGCAGACCCATTTACGACGCCATTCTGGAGAAAAACCATACATCTGTGAACTCTGTGGGAAAAGGTAAACACTTATTTTGTATTTTTTTTTTTTTTTTTTACAATTTAGAAAAGTTTTTCATATTGGGTTATCTGTCACCATACTGCTAGAATGGACAGCTCTAAATCAGTTGTCTCCAACTCTGGTCCTGGTCAGTTACTTGGTGGGCAGGCTTTTGATCTAGCCCAGCAGTTGGAGACCCTTGCTCTAGATAGCACTGTGGAGGGCACTACAAATACATAACACATTTACAAACAATACATTAGACCTTCATAAGCAGTAACAGAACTATCATGATTGTGCATGTGCCACAACTGTCTAGATAACAATGGATGAGAGTCATAACATGGACTCAGCCATCTAATGTGGTGTATTTGTGTTATGCTGACTACTTCTCCTTCCCTCACTGTGGCATCTCCCAGCTTTGCTGCCTCGGGGGGGATGTTCAGCGTCACATTGTGATCCACACGGGAGAGCGGCCACACCTGTGTGACATATGTGGACGCGGTGAGTGCTACAACCAACAAATTACGTATCCCAGTATGGATTCCTGGCACAATATAAACATGGATTCTTAGATGTTAGTGTGCCTATGTGTGTTTTAAAGTGGGCAGTATATAATGTTTGAGAAATCAAACATCAATGAATAATTTTAAAATTTTCATAACATTACAAGGCCTGCTATATGTAAACAATTAAAGGTGTAAAGAAACAACAATTAAACGTGTTTATAATAGTGATGGGAAGTTTGGCTCATTTTACTCATCTTTTCGACTCGTTCAGTCAAAGAGGACCTTTTCGACTCGTTCAGTCAAAAGAACAAATCTTTAGACTCATTTGGTTCATTTGAGTCAATAATGGCCAGAGCACGCTGGACCCCCTACTGGCAGAAGATGAACAGAAAACTCGAAAGAGTCATGAGTCTACAAGCCTGTCTCATTCACATGTCGTGTACCATAGGGGGCTTAGCGTAATTTGTGACTTGTAAACATGTGCTTTAAACAATGTACATTTGTTGATTGCTAAGCATACAAAAAGGATTATTTATTGATATGTTTGAAATGAGGTCCAGTTGTGGCAACAACCGGACTAGATTGTGAACGACTCTTGGCGGAATGCATTGCTTGACTGCCGTGAGGCTGATAAGCACAATGTCGCTTGCAAACTGCAGCTCCCGTACACATTTTTTCTCAAGTTAGAATTTGTTGACCAGGGGCTGTGTATGTTTTGGTTCTACAAAGCTGTGTCCATCATAACATTCAATAATAAATTAATTGCATTCATTCTTGCACCATGCAATCTATTATCAGTTCTAAACATGTATTCTTCTTCTCTATGCTCATGATGTATTTTCCTGCATGCGTATATGACAGACAGTTGGTGGTCGGAGCACGTCTCTGGAGCCGCTGAGCTGGAGGAGCGTGTATTAGTCCTGCTGTAAGACTCATTGCTACCAGCACTAGCAGGTCAAACGAACGACTAAAACTAATGAGTCACTCAGAAAAACGAATCATGACTCTCGAGTCAGTTACAAGAGTCGTTCAAAAAGGACTAATTGTTTGCAAATTGCACATCACAAGTTTTATAAACATGCATTTATTAAGGATGATTCATATCTATCTCCTATCTATCCATTATTATTAAGTATTACCAATACATTGAATGCATGTTGTATCCTTCCTTGCTCAGGGTTCAGCAACATCAGCAACCTGAAGGAGCACAAGAAGACTCACACCACAGACAGAGAGTTCACCTGTGACCAGTGTGGCAAGTCCTTCAACATGCACAGGAAACTGCTGAAGCACAAGATCAGACACTCTGGGGAGAAACCGCACACCTGCCAGACCTGTGGTGCGTATTAACCTGTATTAGGACAGCCTCTGAGGGGACAGACCCTGAGGCTGTCAGAATATGAATACTGTATTTTATAGATACAGATATGAAGACCACAAGAAAAGTTTGGTAGAACAAAAAAAAGTAAGTATCTGTAAATGTAGTTTTCCAAATTCAGGCAGTATATTTTTCATGATCACTCATATCAATCCGTACCGCAGGGAAGAGCTTTGCCGGTTCGGGTGACCTGCGTCGCCACGTGAGAACGCACACGGGGGAAAGACCCTACCTCTGCAACACCTGTGGCAAGAGCTTCACCCGTTCGGCTGTCCTGAGGAGACACTGCAGCATGCACTGCAAGGCCACGCCTGACGACGCCAGCCCTGACGTAGAGGACCCAGAGCAGCCTGGCAGTAGCAGCACTGACGGAGGAGGAGGAGGTCCATTCCACAAGCCTGTCAGCCACAGTAAAGCACCTGAGCCCAGGCAGCCACCACCAACCTCCACTACCGTGATGGAGCTCGATAAGCCTTCGCCCCCACCAGCACATACAGAAGCCCCGTCGACTAGCATCCACCTCAGCCCGTCAACGTCCTTCCCAGAGCTGCGCTCCATCGTGCCCCAGCACCTCCTCCCCTCCACCCCCTCCCAGCAGCAGGAGAAGTGCCCTCCTCTAGCAGACTCCCTGAAACTAGGCAAAGCTCACCTACCTCAAGAGGCCCTTGTGTTTGGACCCTATGTGGAGAACGGGCCGGTGGGTGTGGAGATACAACAGCAGGGGTCTGGGGCCTCGGTGGTGGCCCGGCCGTACCTCTCAGCCCCAGACAGTTATTGTGGGGCCCTCCCAGGGGCTAGCCGTCCCAGTGGTACCCCCTACAGGGCAAGTGAGGGACCTTTCTTTTCCAGTGTAACACTATGGGGGCTGGCCATGAAAACACTGCAGAATGACAATGACCTGGAGCAGTGAAAGCTGGAGCAAGTAGTGTCTAATGTGGCTTCCTTTCCTCGTCTCGTCTCCTTTGTCAGCACTGATTTGAAGACACTGTTGTAGGGCAAAACCACATGACGATAGCTACTGGTGATCATCATTTATCTGTTCAGTTCTTTCACATCATTGTAGATGAAGGGAAGGAGATGAGGAAAGGTCACTTTTGTCTATTCAGACCTAGCCATAGAGTTCCCTTATGAAGGAAGACTGCTTAGCACTATGATATTATCTAACTTCAATGAATAGAATATAACACTCAGGTATTTCCTTTTATAGGATATTGTTTTTAAAACAATTGGTTATAAAGATGGCAAAAATGTATATTCTTTCTGGATAGGTATGCACTGTTTTGAAATAAAAGATGCCAAAAATATAGTTTTTTTTGTTTTAAAATATATTGTATTTTCATGCAGTAATGCTACAGTGGTGTATTGTGTAAGCCTGCTCTGTCAACCACACAACATAGAGGACATTTATTTCTGGTTCATTATGGCTTCAATAGGTGTCTCCTTTAGTGGCTCCAAGCCAGTGGCTAAGTTATCTCATCAGAACAGGGATTTAGTCTGCAGTCTGAGTTCTCTGACCTCCATGAAGATAACATTAGGCATGAACGTGAAGTCATGAGAATGATCACAACTAAGGTCTATGGATTGAGAATAGGCACAGACAATGTTGCAGTGCAGACTATATCAAAAAGTCAGAGCAATATTGCTATAATCTTCTAATATTTACTATAAATTCACAATTGAATATTTCAGGGTAAAGTGGAATGGGAACAATAGCAAAGCATAGCAAAATGTCTATCAGAAGGCCTTCCCGCAGCCACCGCCCTACAACAGGTTCATGTGAGCTGGGCACGGCGCTGTTCAGCGGCTTTGGAGCTGAAATTGGAGATCAGTCCTCCACTTCGCGTTGATCGCAGTACTGTTGTTGGTGCGCCAGTTTTATGATACAATAAGGACTAATGATAATCACGATACATTTCTCAAACTAATCACAACTATTCACTTTTGGGCTGAATAACTATAGCTAATTGTAACTAAACATGCTTATTTCAATGACTAATAGGAGTAATTTCTGAATAATTCTAAATATTGTGTAATAGACTAACCCTAAAAAAAGTCCCAATAGGGAAAAACAGCAATCCAAATTGTTGAGAAGGGGTGCACAAATAACACAAAATATTAGTTTTGTTAATGTAACAATTTTCTTGCCCTGGACCTGCTCCCGAGTTGTCATGTCTTGTGTTGCCTATGCATGGGATGTAATGTTGTTACATCACTTGCGCTGCCAGCAGCAGCATCCATAGCTCGAAGTGACCGCCTTTGAGGAGCATCAACGAGAGCTTGGCCATATTGTGCAACCAGCTTGTCGTAAATCGTCTGCGTCACACCTACACCGGCGTTCTCAGTTAAAGCAATAAAATAGGACAACAAAATCAACACGGACTACAAGTAAAAACGTTAACAGGTAAGTGCTGAAGTATTAGTCAATAGCATATACAGGTGTATCGTTCTTATCATTCAAATTGTGCTTATTGCAACCGTAACATTCATAGGATACAATGGATGTGTTATTCTTGAGCGTTCCTTCGTGTATTTTTATAATGAAATTAACGAAAATAATTCACCTTGCATACAGTATATTTTATCAATTGCAATGTGATTTGCTTCATCTCAGGAGTGATTCGCTACGTTAAAATGAAAACAATCACATCCCATTCAATTTTGACGACGCATACATGTATTTCTCAGACAATGACTGAACGATTTGTATCTCTCGGAACAGGTTATACATTTACAGCCATTCGTCTGGGAAAATGGTTAAATTGGGGAATAATTTCAGTGACAAAAACAACGCCAAAGCCGTCTCAGAAGATGGATTCGACATCATTCCCCTTATAACACCCTTAGATGCCAGTCAACTGCAGTTCCCTGCAGTCGAAAAGGTAAGATTTATTCAAGTGAATTGAATGCCTATTGATGCAATAGATCTACTCTACCCATCGTCAAATGTTTTCATGGGGTCCGATTTCTTTATAGTCAGAAATCATATGAATGTGGTCAAATAAGGACCCAATGGAAATAAACGTGTCTAGAGATAATATAATCACTGTTTAGTCAATAGCCTCAAATAAACATATATAAACCTATTCTCCATTGCACACATGAAGGAAATAGCCCACAATTAATTCCACATGAATAAACACCTTCATGCAGACCTATGAGCTTCATTGTTTATACATCTTGGTATTTTTCCTTGTGTTTCAGGTGGTGGTAAAGACCAAAACAGACTATGATGGGGAACACAAGAAGAGCAGGCTGCGGTCCCCAAAAATAGCAGAATTCTCAATAAGCATAATCGAAGGGGTATCTGAACGACTCAAAGTAAGACATGTTACATTCTTCCTCTTCTTCACCCTAGCATCTCAACCCCTTGATTATTTCAACTGCGGGCCATGGCGATGGCCTTTTAATGGTTTTGTCACACTCAGTACACTCAGGCAAATTCTGATCTTTTTTTCACTAATTGGTCTTTTGACAAATCAGATCAGCTCTGAAAAATAGCTGATGTGAAAAGATCTGATGTGATTGGTCGAAAGACCAATTTAGTAGCGAAAATCCAAATTGGGCTGCCTGTCTAAACGCAACCATAGAGGTCTTTGAGAAGCAAATGGTTCGATTGTTACAGATCATCATCTTAAAAGCCATATCTGCTCTGATGTGCAAGCTATCAAAGTGCAAGCTATCAAAGGGCCATCAACACCAATTGAGCCAATGCATCCCATAGCACTTGATTTCTATATATGTAGTGCTCTTCGTGGTATTTCCCAGCTTAATAAGGTGTAATCTGTTATCACTTGTAAGACATGTACTTTGCTGTAGGCAATATGCACTGTAGATGAAAGGGACATTCATTACATGGGTTCTTCTCTGGCGCCAAGTCTGGTATGACATCTATATCCTGGAAATCAGAAGAACTCTCATTAAACCTCTGTCAAATCAAATTCATGATATAATTCACTATGATTTGTCCCCCGACCAAGACAAGATCAGGGTCTATATTCATAAAGTGTCTGAGGGGAGGAGAGCTGATCTAGGACCAGTTTTGCCTTTGATTATACTGATCCTAGATCAGCACTGTTACTCTGAGACTTTTAATGAATACGGCCCTGGCCTCATCACTGAGTGATTTCTCCAACACCTCCCTCCCACTCCCCGCCTCCTCAGTTCCTCAAAGCGCCAGTAGTCATTGCGTAACACCCTAGCGATGTCAGTGCAATGTTCTTGTGCAGACTATTAAAGACGTCATGTTTCTCACTCTGTTTTAGTTTAATATCCAATTCATATTCCCTAATCAACCCCTCAGCCACGTCTTGATGAGCTCTAGTAGATCTGAACAATAGAATAGGTGTAATAAGCAATATGATAATAACTCCACCTAGCCTTCTGGCCCTGTATTCATAAAGCGCCACAGAGTAGTATCTAGGGGCTAGGCACCTTCAGTAACCCAGAGGTGATGTTTGTGTCTCTCATCTTCCCAGGTCACTCTGCTTGTGATTTGTGCTTTGGCGTTTCTGGTTTGCGTGGTGTTTCTGGTGGTCTATAAAGTCTACCAGTATGAGCAGCCCTGTCCAGAGGGCTTCATGTATGTGGTAAGCAACTAAGCATGCCTCTTTTTTTCTTAAGTATTCAAGGTACTAATGAAGACCAACATCTTTAAGAAATCCACTAATCATGTAAATGGCAGCATACAATTGCATCTGCAAGATAGTACTTACTGTGGTAAATCTATTCTCTTTTCTCTCTATTATTGGCAACTTGATGTTTGGTAATTTTGGAAATGACAACCAGACAGGTTTTCACAGGCACTTCCTAGACTCCAAGTCTTGTTTCTCTTGTCTCTCTCCCTCTCTTTCCCTGTCTTGCAGCAAGGTCGTTGCATGCCGACGGGGATGTACGGTTACTACCCCCCTGGCGGGCGCGGGCGTCTCTTCACCATCATCAACCACTACAACATGGCCAAGCAGACCATCACTCGGTCCGTGTCCCCATGGATGACCGTCATGTCCGAGGAGAAGGTCACCCAGCAAGAGACAGAGACCCACCAGAAGCTGGCCTAACGCACTGGGCTGTAATCAGATGTGAAAAGTTAAGAATGTTACAAATAGAACTACAATAAATAGAGCTGACCTGATGCCCAATTCAACATGAGCGATAATCTGTTCTACAAAATGTATCTCTATCTGAGCGTTTTGTAACGTTGCACCGTTCTGAACAGACCCTAGGATCACCATCCAGCCGTGTGAAAAATAGTATACACACGGCACGTTCAAGCAAACCCGAAATCTGGAAAAACGTTCTTTAACTAAAATGGTTCTTCTTGAGCTGGCCAGTTTTAACTGATATGATATAACTGCAATGTATCAGGCATAATGTGTTTTAATCAGTGAAATTATTTGACAAATGCAGTTGTGTAAGCACAGACTGGAACTGCGGTTGGATGGATATCTGGTTTGTTTGAATACATACACAAACAAGTCTTGCCACACAGACAGACACTTGTTGACAAAACATCTTTGTACATAAACATAATGGGGAATAAAATCTCACTTCAGTACACCAAATATAAACAGACTTTTAACCATTCTAGTGTCTGCGGAGCTGGTTTTAACACATGCACGGTTAGTTTTGTAAGGCTTCTGCAATTCACTCAACCATACTTTGTCTTTATTACTACAAAAAACATTAGAATTACTGTCAGAGCATGTGCCATTTAACCCTTGAGATCCAGCTAAAATTATAACTTTTTGCTCCTAGACTGTTTTGCCTCTCCCATTTGTGGATGAATGGGTGTCACTCACTTGAAGATGCATTTTAAATTACTTTAATTGACTCCTCCATTTGTGTAGAGGACCTTTTTAATTCTGTCTCTTGTTGCCCATTTTTGTTTTCCATTTCAAAACACCTACTGAATACGACACCGGTATGATGCTCATTATATTTATCCTGCGTAATTGAACCCTCTGTTGTTTATCTAGAACTTCGAGCTCGTCTTTATTGGAAACTACACTATATTTGATCAGGCACTATGTCAATGCCTTCATAAAGCATGGGAATGCTTTCTGTCACTGCATAGCATATCCTGTTTTCTTGTTGATATTGAATGTTTTTTTTGCATTGCTATTGAATGTAAACGTATAATGCTATATGAATGCGATTCTGTAGCTGTCAGTCACCCTAGAACACAGTCAAGTCATACAGAGTGATGTGTAGTAGAACTCTAAAAATGAAACCTCTGAAAGGAGTGACTAATACATTGCTTTTTTTTCAACATATGTCATTTAAGAGTAATGCCTTCTGTTCTGACCCATTTTTTTATACAATGACGTAAACAGAAGTACATTTGATGCTGTTTGTTTTGGGACAATTGAGTAATAGGCTTTGAAACCAATGTAAACAAATATCTATTAAAATGCACACATTTAAAAAACGTTTGAGTAATCCATCATATCTCAACAAGATGAAGTTCATACATGTATTTACGAGCATGGTGTAATAATGCTTAATGTTGTATCAGTTAAATTCAGTATTGTTCAATTCCCTTAAGATGAAGGAAATCATGGCTTTTAACAGTATTTACCCCCAGGGCCTTGATCAAAGTGAGATATTGATGTAATCCTTTTTGTGGGATATAGGTTAATCCAAATTAACAGATTTTCAGAAGCATAAATCTGAGAATTAAATCTCTAAAACTCATTGTTCCAAAGCCCATTTTCTGGATTGAGGTTCATGCCATAGGCCCAGAGTTCTACATCTGGATACTGTTGGTTTGTCATACACTAGACTGGAGAATGGCTATAGTACAATTTGTATAATATACAGGTAACTGACAAAATAATGTAAACACTTGAGTAAATGAGCGATACAAAGTGTATTGAAAGCAGGTGCTTCCACACAGGTGTGGTTCCCGAGTTAATTAAGCAATTAAAATCCCATCATGCTGGGCAGGCCATTATTTTGGCTACCATGGCTATGGATCACAATGACCCCACCCACAGGGCACAAGTGGTCACTGAATGGTTTAATGAGCATAAAAACGATGTAAACCATATGCTATGGCCATCTCAGTCACCAGATCGCAACACCTTGGAACACTTATGGGAGATTCTGGAGTGGCGCCTGAGACAGCCTTTCCCACCACCATCAAAAAAACACCAAATAATGGAATTTCTTGTGGACGAATGGTGTCGCACAGTGGTGTGCATTTGTGGATGCCAAGGGAAACCAGGCTTCCCACAAAAATGGACCCCTAAAATATTTATTTTGTCTCTCTGTGTTTCATAAATTTCCTTCAATTTGCAAGAGGCTGACTATCTCATAGGAGAACATCAGAGACGAGCTGTACGTCTCTGTACGTGTAGGCCATCTATCTGATACTGTCTGGTCCAAACGAGTACGACATTGTTGCCGCACATAGTATTGAATGCAAGGGAAGCCAGCAAGCATTTGGCTTCCCTTGACAAAAAAAGTATAACGAATTTGCCAATCAGTGTTGAAAGTCCAATATGTAGCTAGATGTAGAAGGCTAATGTTAACTAGCTAACATTTCCCATGAAGGGAAGTTAGGCTAGGAGAAAGTATTTTAGCCAGGTAGCCTAGGACAACAAAAAATAAGTGTGTACTGTATGAATTATTAAAGTGGTTAGAGATTTGAGTCAGTATGTTGGCAGCAGCCACTCAGTGTTAGTGATGGCTGTTTAACAGTCTGATGGCCTTGAGATAGAAGCTGTTTTTCAGTCTCTCGGTCCCAGCTTTGATGCACCTGTACTGACCTCGCCTTCTGGATGATAGCGGGGTGAACAGGCAGTGGCTCGGGTGGTTGTTGTCCTTGATGATCTTTTTGGCCTTCCTGTGACATCGGGTGGTGTAGGTGTCCTGGAGGGCAGGTAGTTTACCCCCGGCGATGCGTTGTGCGGACCTCACTACCCTCTGGAGCCTTACGGTTGTGGGCGGAGCAGTTGCCGTACCAGGTACGGCCCGACAGGATGCTCTCAATTGTGCATCTGTAGAAGTTTGTGAGTGTTTTTGGTGACAAGCCGAATTTCTTCAGCCTCTTGAGGTTGAAGAGGCGCTGTTGCGCCTTCTTCACCACGCTGTCTGTGTGGGTGGACCATTTCAGTTTGTCCGTGATGTGTACGCAGAGGAACTTAAAACTTTCCACCTTCTCCACTACTGTCCCGTCGATGTGGATAGGGGGGTGCTCCTTCTGCTGTTTCCTGAAATCCACGATCATCTCCTTTGTTTTGTTGACGTGGAGTGAGAGGTTATTTTCCTGACACCACACTCCGAGGGCCCTCACCTCCTCCTTGCAGGCCGTCTCGTTGTTGTTGGTAATCAAGCCTACCACTGTAGTGTCGTCTGCAAACTTGATGATTGAGTTGGAGGAGTGCTTGGCCACGCAGTCATGGGTGAACAGGGAGTACAGGAAAGGGCTGAGAACGCACCCTTGTGGGGCCCCAGTGTTGAGGATCAGCAGGGTGGAGATGCTGTTTCCTACCCTCACCACCTGGGGGCGGCCCGTCAGGAAGTCCAGGACCCAGTTGCACAGGGCGGGGTCGAGACCTAGGGTCTCGAGCTTAATGACGAGTTTGGAGGGTACTGTTGTGTTAAATGCTGAGCTGTAGTTGATGAACAGCATTCTTACATAAGTATTCCTCTTGTCCAGATGGGTTAGGGCATTGTGATTGCAATTGCGTTGTTTTTGGACCTATTGGGACGGTAAGCAAATTGGAGTGGGTCTAGGGTGTCAGGTAGGATGGAGGTGATGTGATCCTTGACTAGTCTCTCAAAGCACTTCATGATGACGGAAGTGAGTGCTACGGGGCGATAGTCATTTAGCTCAGTTACTTTAGCTTTCTTGGGAACAGGAACAATGGTGGCCCCCTTGAAGCATGTGTGAACAGCAGACTGGGATAAGGATTGATTGAATATGTCCGTAAACACACCAGCCAGCTGGTCTGTGCATGCTCTGAGGACGCGGCCAGGGATGCCATCTGGGCCGGCAGCCTTGCGAGGGTTAACACATTTAAATGTTTTACTCACGTTGCCTGCGGTGAAGGAGAGCCCACAGGTTTTGGTGGTGGGCCATGTCGGTGGCACTGTATTGTCCTCAAAGCGAGCAAAGAAGTTGTTTAGTTTGTCTGGGAGAAAGACATCGTGGTCCGCGACGGGGCTGGTTTTCTTTTTGTAGTCCGTGATTGACTGTAGACCCTGCCACATACCTCTCATGTCTGAGCCGTTGAATTGAGACTCTACTTTGTCTCTATACTGACGCTTCTGTTGATTGGACTAAATTGTTTTTGATATATTTTAGATGTCACTGTATTAGACTAAGCAGAGATGATTTGATGATGTTGAAGTTGAAATGGTGCTGGAACAGAGGAGGCAGTTCCTGTTTTCTTTGCGACTTGCAGTAACTCTGTGGTTCTAAATAAAGTTGTTTAGTGGTCCGAAAATGTCGGAAACATTTACTTACTTAACCAGGCTGTAGGTCATGCAACTGTCTGTTACATGCAATATGCATTGTGGACTTCAGCGGACAGAGGTTGATATCCGGTTTTGTGGTAAAACAAAGGTGTGGTTGAAGTTATTCTGCCACTGTCTTCTTATCGTCTTGGCGTTTAGGCCTATATATATCACAGTCACAAGGCATATGAATTAGCAGCAAACAACGCAATTATCACAACCCATACAGTGTAGTTTTTTTTGGGGGGTGGGGGGGCTTGGCTTCCCCAGTGATTTTACCCACGCACCGCTACTGGTATCACATCCATCCAATAGAGTTCCAGACACTTGTAGAATTTATGCCAAGGTGCATTGAAGCTGTTCTGGCTCATTGTGGCCCAACTCCCAATTTATGACACTATGTTGGCATTTCCTTTATTTTGGCAGTTACATGTATATAGTGCAGTATTTCTCAACGCCAATCGTCAAGTATCCCCAACAGCACACATTTCTGTTGTAGCCCCAGGGCCTGATGATTAGTTGACAAGTTGAATCAATTACTTCACCAGGGCTACAATAAAAATGTGTACTGTTGGGGGTACTCGAGGACTGGTGTTGGGAACCACGAGGACTGGTGTTGGGAACCACTGAACTAGTGAATGTGTGGATCTCTTGCTGTAATTTGGAGAAATAAGAGAAAATTGTCCAATTTATTTCACAAGAAGTGCTTCAATTTATTGGTCTTATGACTAGGTTTCAACACAAGCAGCAAGTGCCAAGTGGAGTTATACCAACAAAACTACTCCCATTGATTGATCATAACTACCATGTTTATACAAACAAAAGACTTGCATGGTATGTGTAACTCATAACCCTTTCTTGAAAATAACCCATCTGCAAGAGCTAAACCTTACCCCATGGTATGTGGTTCTCTCATATATTTGACCTTGAACAACAAAAATGTGCATACCATTGAAAAAAATACATATGAATGACCATAAGGGTTTCAAAAACCATATTCTTCATCTCAACAAAGTGTACGTCTACAATGTGTATTGTCAAGACCTCAATACAAACAAAGAATGATGCATAGCTCAAAAACCACTGTTACTTCCTTTGAGAAAGATGGCAGAGGACAGTTGCTGTTGATGCAATTGCAACGATTGTAGTGGTCAGTATGTGATACTGATCGCCCATATATACACACAGTACAGGTGGATGACAGCACTTTGCATTCAGCCAATAGTGTGCTTTACTGCATTTGTAAACATGCGTTTACACTGTCCTCTAGTGGATTGAGTACGGTTGACAGTAGTGAAGTCGTCCTCAAAGCACATGTCTGGGGTCAGTTATCTTCGGGGTAGGAAAAGCTGGTCCGAAACCCAACACTTCGTCCATCCAACCATATACTTCAATGTGATTACCACTTAGGCCTAGGCCCAGGCTGATGTCACTTCCTGCTGATGGAAGTCACTTACTTCCTGGTTCTGCCAGGTTCAAGGGGTTAGCTGTCGTACCAATCCAGGAAGAGCAGAGAGAAGGAGCACATCACGAGGAAGAAGAGGATCCAGACACGGAATCCAGCATTGTTTTGGATGGCCTGGAAACGCAAGGCAAGCATACGATGAAACAACAGAGTTAAAACAAATCACTGGCTGTGCTAAGCACCTCAAGAGTCGGTCACGAATATTTGGTACATTTGTTTTTCTAAAAGTTACATCCTCCAATGGAAACATATGGACACCCTCATAATACAAAAATATTTGGATAAATATTTCCAAATATGTTTAATATTTACATACAATAATATACTGTACAGTATAAAGAGCAGGGGAAACTACTGGGATTGTTTAGCATAACCTGCCATTACCTCTCGGATGTCCTCGTTTCCCTCTTTGACGTTTTCAGTGGCTCCCACGACTAGCTGATGGATACTGTCTATCTCAGTTTCCTGTGAAGAACACACAAACAGGAAATAAAACACACTAATAACACATCAATAACACTTTATTAAGGGGGATGGGCATTGGACCAGGGGGAATAAGGAAGTCACTCACTTGCATTAGCACCTTCTCTGCAAAAATCTCCTGGAGTCGCGAGATCTCGACAACCTTGCCTTCGATTTGCCTGAAAAACATTGAGAGGAGATTCATCTTTTTTTGTTTCACCTCGGTCATATTTAGGAATGTAGTGGTAAGAATGGTCTGAAGGGCTGATTAAACACTAACCTGACTTCATCTACTAGGTTGCTCATCTCACTCACCAGCCTCTGGTTCTCCTGTTCAAACTAGACAGAGTGAAACTTATTTTTCGTTCGCAAAGGATACAACAGGTGTAAACAGTACAGCTAAATACTTACTTACTCTTCCTCAACAATGCAGTGTTCAATATCAAAACTAAGAAAATAGAAAATCAGAATAGGATTTTAAAGAGCACGTAATCAATACTAGGTCAGATATCTACAAATAAAAACACGGGAAGTAAAACACATGAGAATGTACTATATACACAAGGTCAGTACCAGTATCATATCAATATGCAGGGGGTAGATACAGTGCATTCGGACCCCTTGACTTTTTCCACATTTTGTTATGTTAAAGCCTTATTGTAAAATGTATTTAAAAAAAAATTCCCTCAATCTACACACAATACCCTATAATGATGAAGCAAAAACAGTTTTTTAGAAATGTTTGCAAATGTATTCATACAAAAAAACTGAAATATCAAATTTACATAAGAATTCAGACCCTTTACTCAGTACTTTGTTGAAGCACATTTGGCAGCAATTACAGCCGAGTCTTCTTGGGTATGACTCTACAAGCTTGGCACACCTGTATTTGGGGAGTTTCTCCCATTGATCCTCTCAAGCTCTGTCAGGTTGGATGGGGAGCGTCGCTGCACAGCTATTTTCAGGTTTCTCCAGAGATGTTCGATCGGGTTAAAGTCTAGGCTCTGGCTGGGCCACTCAAGGACATTCAGAGACTTGTGCCAAAGCCACTCCTGCGTAGTTTTGGATGTGTGCTTAGGGTCATTGTTCTGTTGGAAGGTGAACCGTTGCCCAAGTCTGAGGTCCTGAGCAGGTTTTCATCAAGGATCTCTGTCCTTTGCTCCGTTATTCTTTTCCTCGATCCTGACTACTCTCCCAGTCCCTGCCGCTGAAAAACATCCCCACAGCATGATGCTGCCACCACCATGCTTCACCATAGGGATGGTGCCAGGTTTCCTTCAGACATAACGCTTGGTATTCAGGCCAAAGAGTTCAATCTTTCATCAGACCAGAGAATCTTGTTTCTCATAGTCTGAGAGTCCTTTTGGTGCCTTTTGGCAAACTCCAAGCAAGCTGTCAAATGCCTTTTACTGAGGAGTGTCTTCAGTACCCTTCCCCAGATCTGTGCCTCCACACAATCCTGTCTCTAAGCTCTATGGACAATTTCTTCGACTTCATGGCTTGGTTTTTGATCTGACATGCACTGTCAACTGTGGGACCGTATATAGACGGGTGTGTGCCTTTCCAAAGCATGTCCAATCACTTGAATTTACCACAGGTGGACTACAATCAAGTTGTAGAAACATCTCAAGAATAACAATAGAAACAGAATTCACCGGAGCTCAATTTTGAGTCTCATAGCAAAGGGCCTGAATACTTATGTAAATAAGGTATTTCTGTTTTATTTGAAAGAAATTAGCAAAAATGATTTTAAAAACTGTTTTCGCTTTGTCATTATGGGGTATTGTGTGTCTCTGCATCCAGTATGAATGAAGTATGAATTGATGAGGGAAAAACATAATTTAATACATTTTATAATAAGGTTGTAACGTAACAAAATTTTAAAAAGTCAAGGGGTCTGAATACTTTCTGAATGCACTGTACATGTAGGCAGGGATAAAAGTGACTGGAATCACATGAGATCAGACAACAACGTAGAGACAATAATATAAAAGTGCATTGGGGAGAGAGAGAGCAAGCGCATGTTAGCATACACAACATCTCTGTTCCATAGTTCCATACCATCTGAATCTCCTCAGGTGAGAGCTCGTCATCCACACGACCCTGGCACTCTTCCCACAGGCTCACATTGTTCTCCGGGACCTCCATCACGCTCCGCTCTTCAGGGAGAAAACAAGGAGAAGTACACTCTTCACTTCAAGCTAACGCAAAGATTAAGAAGTCACTCCTTTCATAACTCTTTATTTTAAATACAGAAGTTGACTATTTCTATTCAAACATTTCAGTTAAAGGCACTGCATGTATGATTTCCACGTGCAATTAGCGCTATTATGTCAATGAATATGCCAGTAGTAGTAAAGAAATAGTAATCCATGAGAGAATAACATGTTACATGTAGAGTTTTGTCGGGCTGTAATAAAGACAAACACCATTCAAATAGTCAGCTGTTCTCAAAATATATTTTCTTTCCACTCAGTGGGATCACCTCTTGGTCTCTGTACTCACCACCGCTGCTGCTCTCCTCCTTGGGTGTTTTCTCCTCGCTGTGCTGCTCCACCTGTGGGCTTTTCTCCACCACCACCCTACTGTGGTGGTGCTCTGGCTCTAGTCGGGACCTGGAATAATATCAAAATGCCAAAGGCAAGCTCAGTCTGCCTAAATGTCAAGAAAAACACTTAAAGGGATAGTTCGTGATTTTGGCAACAAAGCCCTTTAATTCACCATTCAGATGAACTCATGGATAGCATTTTTATGTCTCTGCATCCAGTATGAATAAAGTTAGAGGTATTTTCGTGAGCCAATGCTAACTAGCGTTAGAGCAATGAGTGGAAGTCTGCAGGAACATCTGCAGTTCATCTGACTCTGGGAAGTAGACAACATCTCAAACTATTCCTTTAAGGCAAGGTCACAACCTGTTTTACGGAGATAGATTACTGCCATAATGTTGTAAATGAATGAAGAATAATTCACAAATAAATTACGTGTTAAAATACATCCTTCCATCGAGAATAATAGCTCCTCGAACACTCACATTCTCTTCTTGTCTACCACTCTCTTGACTCGTATAGCCCTCTGCTCGGAATAAAGCTTACATACTCCTGCAAACAATGATTGACACAAATCATATAGTCAACATTATTACAAAGTACAGTACTTACAATATGTACTGACATCAAATATATAATGACATCACTAACGAGCCCACCTTTCAAATACATCTCGATGAGGTCGAGGACCGCCCCCTTGTGCTCTTTAATCTGGGTCGATATGACCTGTTTCTCAGCTGGAAGGGCAACAAAAAAAATGAAAAAAGTGATCTTATTATGGTGTATTAAGCAGTATATATACACAAACACACAGTCTTGTACATCTAACCTTGTGGGGACACACAATTCAGTCCCATTTAAAATCCTATTTTCCCGTACCCTAACCTTAACCCGAAAACCTAACCCTAAAACTAACCCTAGCTCCTAACCCTAATTCTAACCTAATAACCTTAACCCACTAGAAATAGCATTTGACGTTGTGGGGACCAACAAAAATGTCCAAACTTTTGTTTGTTTACTATTCTTGTGGGGACTTCTAGTCCCCACAAGTATAGTTAAACACGTCCACACACACACACACACACACACACGCACACACACACACACACACACACACACACACACACACACACACACACACACACACACACACACACACACACACACACACACACACACACACACACACACACACACACACACACACACACACACACACACACACACACACACACACACACACACACACACACACACACACACACACACACACACACACACACACACACCTTCAGAGCGGAGCTGCTTGATGGCTTCAGAGCAGGTTCTCATGAAGATCTGGGCGTCCTGGTCGATCTGGTCTCGCTCATTGTCAGTCATCCGGGTTAGGTCTGATGAGATGAGACTGTAAACACACAAAGCAATAAAATAAAAAAATTATTTTAAGTTCAAGTTTTTTATTACATTCATATAGAAGTCAATACAATCCATGAGCATACAACATATCATGAATGCAAGTAATTTAAATAAACAAAACCAATATTAAAAAGTGTCAGGATAGATGGTCGTTGAGATGGTATCGAGAGCTAAGTAGTATTGGACCCAGATCTGCTGTAAACAAGGTCTGCTGATTCGGTGCAGTTAAATTAAATCAGTCACTCTGCTGACTGACTGACACACACACACAACAAATCACTATGAGCCGAGTTCTGACAGACTCCAATGCTCTATCAGTAGCTCTGGCCACCCTAGCCTTTTAGAGACCGAGACTGCCATCGTAGAATTCATTTCTGCTGACGTCAAAGTGAGGGACATTGAACAAAACAAGTTAGAGATTGGATTGTCTCTAACCAATCAGAGGATTGGACTGTACAGGTGCTAAATCGCAGTCTCCGAATGATAGTTCTGTGATGACGGACACGTGTACGGTGATTTTCATTTTCTGTCAAAGAAACATGAAAAGGGCACCCAGACCTTTACTGTGTTTAATAAAGAAACAATATGCATACATCTTATACAGGTCTATGGGAAGATAATGTCATAGAATGTACTACTTCCCATTTAAACTAATAATATGTTTCATTTATAACATTTTTATTTAATATTCTCCATTGAACACAGGTTTAAAGAAATCATATTAGCAATTTGGCTAATAGATCCAAATTGCTGGCTCATACTGAATTTAGGCGTAGGCCCATACTTCATTTTAATCTGGCTGCTCTATCTATCGCTACATACAGGTAACTGACAAAATAAAGGAAACATGAGTAAATTAGAGATCAAATTAAATAAAATTGTATTTGTCACATGCACCGAATATAACAGGTGTAGACCTTACCATTAAATGCTTACTTACAAGCCCTTAACCAACAATGCAGTTCAAGAAAGAGTTAAGAAAATATTTACTAAATAAACAAAAGAAAAATGTAATTAAAAAGTAACAAGAAAACTACATAACAATAACGAGGCTATGAATAGTCCGGGTGTCCATTTGATATTCTTGTTCAACAGTCTTAAGGCTTGGGGGTAGAAGCAAACCTAAACATGTAGGCTATGATTTTAGATTAATATGTGCTTTATTTATGAGATTATCAGTAGGACTGTAAATTCAGGAGGAATTCAAATCGATGACTGCATGATACAAGTTTAAGTTTAGGTTATTTAGGTTACAGGGAAAATAGAAAGGGACAGTGAAAGCACTGAAAATTCATTTGATTATTTTGTCCATCCTCAGTCCAAGGATTTTGACTTGTTGTTTCAGTACCACCAAAAACAAACCCCTCAAAGAGTCATTCCCAATGTATTCCACTCCAAAGATGGCACAAACAGAAAATGGCTGACATACAATGAAGTAACTCGCTCCTTGTTCTGCTCAGTATGACTTGCATTCGCAAAACCTTCAGCCAGTGATTGTGCATTTGTCAAAGGAGGCATGCAGGCCTGGAAAACATGCCCATCAGATAGTACAGGAACATGAGCGAAGCAAGACCCAGAGCCAGCAAAGCAGACATCCATACCGTTCTGAGTGATAAGCAAATGTCAGTTCAACGAGACCAGGTCAGAAAGATGATGCAGGTCATGGAACGTGTGATTGATGTAGTTAAAGTTATTGGTAAATGTGGGCTTAGCTACAGAGGACAGACACGAAGCTGCATATAACTTGGAAAATATGGCCAACAATCATAGCAAGTTTCTTGAGCTTATATTGTTACTAGTGGTAATTACTTACTGGTTACTCTGAAGGAGCTATGCTATGACTCTTCAGAGGCATGTTTTTTGGACTTTCGCATTATACTTGCAGTTATGTAGCCAATGTTCAATTTCACTGACTCAGTGTATAGATGTGTTTATTTTTGTGCAGTTTGCTTTATGGACACCATTGAGTGAACATTGCAATCTACATTTTTTTGTAGAGGAGTGCTTTTTCGACTTTTGTATTATACAGTCAGCAAAAAAAGAAACTGCAGGACCCTGTCTTTCAAAGATAATCGGTAAAAATCCAAATAACTTCACAGATCTTCATTGTAAAGGGTTTGAACACTATTTCCCATGCTTGTTCAATGAACCATAAACAATTAATGAACATGCACCTGTGGAACGGTCGTTAACTTCTTAGGGGGCGGCAGGTGAGATGACGGTTTTGGAGAATCTGGCGTGCCCAAAGCAAAATGCCTGCCACTCAAGTTCAGAAAATAGGATATGCACATAATTAGTACTATTGGATAGGAAACACTCTGACGTTTCTAAAAGTGTTAACATAATGTCTGTGAGTATAACAGAACTCATTTGGCAGGCAAAAACCAGAGAAAAAACCATCCGGAAATCAGTTTCTGGTGACCTTTGGCTCTGTTAGACACACTCCCTATTGAATCCATTTGTTACCAGGACCGAGACTGCAGTACCTATGGCTTCCACTAGATGTCAGCAGTCTATATACAAAGACTCAGAGAGATTGGAGTAAACACAACGAATAGGTACAGGAAATGGCATGGGGACCTGAAATGTCAACATGTTTTCTCGGGGCGCGAGTCTGGCTGGAGCGCCCCACTTTATTTTACTTATATAAGGTATAGGTGACCATCCAAGTTAAATATTATCGCTAATATTCATAAAAGGATAGCTAAGGATGCATTTTAACTGGTATTTGATTTGTTTAGGAAAAGTTTATAGGTATACTTGAACGCGTTCTCTTCACGTTTCAATGGGCGATTTGACGTAGGATTTTCTGAACATAATGCACCAACCAAACGGAGATTTATGGATATAATAAATGACTTTTTCTAACAAAAGAACCATTGGATATCTTCGTTGACACTTGGGAAGCCCTCAGCAGAAGTTCTTCAAAAGGTAAGGGATTTGTTTTCGCTGTGAAATGTGTTGTGTGAACCGCGATGGTTTATGAATTTATGCTAATGCAGAAATATTGGAGGTGCTACCCTCAAACAATCAAATGTTGTGCTTTCGCCGTAAAGCCTTTTTGAAATCTGACAACGCTGTGATATTGCCAAGAAGCAGAGCTTTTGATGACTATGCAACACTTGTATATTGATGAATGTTTAATAATTCAACTTTTGGATTTTGAATTTGGCGCCTTGCATTTCACCGGGTAGTGTCGGGAGTGGGGTCGTTGAGATGGTAGCGCCCCACTGCTCCCTAAGTAGTTAAGACACTAACAGCTTACAGACGGTAGGCAATTAAGGTCGCAGTTATAAAAACTTAGGACACTAAAGAGGCCTTTCTACTGACTCTGAAAAACACCAAAAGAAAGATGCCCAGGGTCCCTGCTCATCTGCGTGAACGTGCCTTAGGCATACTGCAAGGAGGCATGAGGACTGCAGATGTGGCCAGGGCAATAAATTGCAATGTCCGTACTGTGAGACGCCTAAGACAGCGCTACAGTGGGACAGGACGGACAGCTGATTGTCCTCGCAGTGGCAGACCACGTGTAACAACACCTGCACAGGATCAGTACATCCGAACATCACACCTGCGGGACAGGTACAGGATGGCAGCAACAACTGCATGAGTTACACCAGGAACGCACAATCCCTCAATCAGTGCTCAGACTGTCCGCAATAGGCTGAGAGAGGCTGGACTGAGGGCTTGTAGGCCTCTTGTAAGGCAGGTCCTCACCAGACATCACCGGCAACAACGTCGCCTATGGGCACAAACCCACTGTCGCTGGACCAGACAGGACAGGACTGGCAAAAAATGCTCTTTACTGACGAGTCGCGGTTTTGTCTCACCAGGGGTGATGGTCGGATTCTCGTTTATCGTCGAAGGAATGAGCGTTACACCAAGGCATGTACTCTGGAGCGGGATCGATTTGGAGGTGGAGGGTCCGTCATGGTCTGGGGCGATGTGTCACAGCATCATCGGACTGAGCTTGTTTTCATTGCAGGCAATCTCAAAGCTGTGCGTTACAGGGAAGACATCCTCCTCCCTCATGTGGTACCCTTCCTGCAGGCTCATCCTGACATGACCCTCCAGCATGACAATGCTACCAGCCATACTGCTCGTTCTGTGCGTGATTTCCTGCAAGACAGGAATGTCAGTGTTCTGCCATGGCCAGAAAAGAGCCCGGATCTCAATCCCATTGAGCATGTCTGGGACCTGTTGGATCGGAGGGTGAGGGCTAGGGCCATTCCCCCCAGAAATGTCCGGGAACTTGCAGGTGCCTTGGTGGAAGAGCGGGGTAACATCTCACAGCAAGAACTGTCAAATCTGGTGCAGTCTATGAGGAGGAGATGCACTGCAGTACTTAATGCAGCTGGTGGCCACACCAGATACTGACTGTTACTTTGGATTTTGACCCTCCTTTGTTCAGGGACACATTATTCCATTTATGTTAGTCACATGTCTGTGGAACTTGTTCAGTTCATGTCTCAGTTGTTGAATCTTGTTAGGTTCATACAAATATTTACACGTTAAGTTTGCTGAAAATAAACGCAGTTGACATTGAGAGGACATTTATTTTTTTGCTGAGTTTACTTACTTACATTGTTGTAGCTAATGTTCAAGTTCAGTGAATGTGTGAAGTTTAATACTTTTGATATGCTTGATGCTTGAATATTAAGATAATCGTTTGAACATTTGAGCTAACTCTGTATATCTCATTCTCTTTTTAAAAAGTGTAGGCTAATTGTTTTGTGTGTCTAGTTTTGTATGTGCTATGATTGGTGTATTCCTAGTGAGTTTTTGAGGGTTCACCCATAGCCATACCATACCTTAAACTCAGTGTTCAGATAAGCTACTTGTTGGTCAGTCCCAAATGTTTGTATTTTGTAATGTGGATAACTTTCTTCCCAGATGAAAATAGTGGCCAAATGTATAACTAGTTTGGTACCCGTTACGTCAACAAATAGGGTTAGCCTACAAAAATAGCAGTCTGGTGGTTTGCGTGAACAGGGTGGCCTGGGATGGAGTCAAATTCCCGGCCTGAATTATTGTTTCAGTCCGCCCCTGCTTCCACATACAGTAGGTGTGGTTCCTGAGTTAATTAAACAATTAACATCCAATCATACTTAAGGTAATGTATAAAAATGCCCAGCCTCCCATTATTTTAGCGACCATTGCTAGAAGAAGAGATCTCAGTGACTTTGAAAGAGAGGTCTCAAAGGAGTATAGGGTGTGTGTGTGTCTCAGTCACCAGATCACAACCTAATTGAACACTTATGGGTGATTCTGGAGCGGCTCCTGAGACAGTGTTTTACACCACCATAAACAAAACATCTAAATAATGGAAGTTCTTGTGGAAGAATGGTGTCACATCCCTCCAATAGAGTTCCAGACACTTGTAGAATCTATGCCAAGGCATATTGAAGCTGTTCTGGCAGCTCAACACTCTATTAAGACAATATCTTGGTGTTTCCTTTATATTGGCAGTTACCTGTACAGTCTGAGACTGCCATCGTAAAAGTTGTTTCTGCTGACGTCAAAGTGAGGGGATCGTCTCTAACCAAGCCAATGACTATTTCCAAAACACCGCTTTTCTGGGATCAATCACAACAGCTTGAATGTGTTTGGGAGGAGATCAAATCCAGACTCGTAATGGAGAAGAAACATAACTGGCATTTGGCCAGAGTGATGTGGATGGGTAGCCAGGCAAGTCTAGCTCTTTTTCAATGAGGGCTCTAGGGTCGAGAAGTTTAAAACTTTTTGGGATCCTTTGTTGTGATTTAGCTTTTGGGGATTTCCATGTAAAAAGCCCAATGAGCACTAATGTGATGTTCATAAAAGCACATCAAATTTGGTGTCGAATTAAAGCGAAGAGTCTCTATTTTTTTAAAGTGAGGCATATACATTTTTCAACCATTTTCCATCCTAAAAATTGTAAATAAGGAAAGGCTTGATTTCTGGTCAAACAGATGGAAAAGTGGTCTTAGAAAACATCTAGCAGACAAAGTCTTAAAAAGGTAAAGACCCCTGCCAACTAATATCAACATTTTATATTTCGTTTTTCAGAAATTATTTGCCTTCCGTAAGATTAAGAATGTTTCTTGTTCAGAAGGGGGTTACAAGTACAAAAATAATGCATACAGTTGAAGTCAGAAGTTTACATACACCTTAGCCAAATACATTTAAACTTAGTTTTTCACAATTCCTGACATTTAATCCTGGTAAAAAATCTCTGTCTTAGGTCAGTTAGGATCACCACTTTATTTTTAAGAATGTGAAATGTCAGAATAATAGTAGAGAGAATTATTTGTTTCAGCTTTTGTTTCTTTCATTACATTCCCAGTGGGTCAGAAGTTTACATACACTCGATTAGTATTTGGTAGCATTGCCTTTAAATTGTTTAACCTCTTAGGGATAAACGGCGCGCTAGCAGGCCGCTCCCGACACTACCCGGTGAAATGTAAGGCGCCAAATTCAAAATCCAAAAGTTGAATTATTAAACATTCATCAATATACAAGTGTTGCATAGTCATCAAAAGCTCTGTTTCTTGGCAATATCACAGCGTTGTCAGATTTCAAAAAGGCTTTCGGCGAAAGCACAACATTTGATTGTTTGAGGATAACACCTCTAATATTTATGCATTAGCATAAATTCATATCCAGCGCGCGGGTCACACAAAACCCATATAAGAGCTCAATTAAATCACTTACCTTTCGAGGACTTCTGCTGAGGGCATCCCAAGTGTCCAAGGAAGACATTCAATGGTTATTTTGTTAGAAAAAGTCATTTATTATATCCATAAATCTCAGTTTGGTTCGGCGCGTTATGTTCAGAAAATCCACCGTAGTCGCCCATTGAACCGTGAAGAGAACGCGTTCAAATTATACCTATCAACTTTGTCCAAACAAATCAAACATCATTTTTAAATGTATCCTTAGGTACACTTTTATGTATATTTACTATAATATTTCAACCGGACAATAACCTGAACGATAAGAAAGGAAAAAAAACAAAGAGCGCGCGAGACCGTGAACGCGCATGTCATTCTATTGAGTTCCGGGGTCCACTTCTAAATTCTTCTTCTATTCGCTTCTAATTCAACCTAACGTCATGAAACCCTGTCTAAAGACTGTTGACATCCAGTGGAAGCCATAGGTACTGCAGTCTAAGTCCTAGATGACAGCAAATCCCATAGGCAGCCAGGAGAAAAAGGTTATCTAAAAAAAACTGCAAATCCGGATGGACTTTTCTCGGGTTTTCGCTTGCTATATCAGTTCTGTTATACTCACAGACATTATTTTAACTGTTTTAGAAACATCAGTGTTTCCTATCCAATAGTACTAATTATGTATTTCCGACTTCAACTGTATATTTTTTGGAAAACATGGTCACACGAACTGAAGGAGATTAAAGTTTGGTAACAGAATGACGGTATAATCTGCACTGTTCTTCGAGTACATGTTTTTTTGTAAAATGTTCAGTATAAATTGTTAAAAGTAGTCCTTGTGCATACAGTTGTATGGTTTGTTTAACTTTGCAGTCAATGGTTTTGTTTGGCTTACCTTTAAAATGAAAAATCTGAGTGTGTCATTCTGTTACTGTGGAATGCCCTTTTGCCTCTTTGAAACATCAATCAATGTGTCAACGGTTAAATTTATCACAATCCACACAAAGGCCGAGCTGAACCCTTGGTGGGGGCATTTTTGGGGTTAAATGTGAAAATGGATTAGCCACGTGAAAGTCATACAGTTGAAATGGACAGAAAACAGAACATGGTTAGGTAACCTGATAGGAGGCTTACCTTCCAGCATTCACATAGTCCTTCCTGTGCTGCAGTAGAAAGTCTTTCAGCTTGGTGATGTTGGAGATCTGTCAATATGAATAGAAAATACATTACAGGAAAGTTTATCAATTTCTTCATGTCTCTTTCTCCATTTGTTGGCTACATCACAGTTCCTCTTCATGATTTTGGCCGTCATTGTGGACTTTCATTGGTAAGATGCACCTGGAACCACTTTCTTTTTTTTTACCAAACCAGTGTAAACATCTAAAAGTCTTATGAGATAACGCAGTATCTTGAGAAGTAGGCCTCTCTCTCAACGATGTCTCGCACACTGTCTCGCACAGCCAAATGCTTGTAAGAAGTCATAGATTGGTGGATTTCATTCCTTCACTGATGGACCAGAGTTAATTTCAGGCCTTGCTCACAAGTCTCAAGTTAGGCCTTCTAAAACAACACAACTTTGCATTAATTTACTGTGAGAGGCAAACCTTGTCCATGTGTCTCTCTCTATCCATTCTGAATGTTTACCAATTACTATTAGTTTACGGCAGGACATACCAAACTCAAACTGGCAATTTCCTTGTTAAATAGTACCAGTAAATAAAATTATACGCTTGTCAGAGTATTTGTGTGCTCTGAGGAAACTCGGTGGAATCCAATATTTACTCCTGTAATTTGGGCAACATTGAAAAATACCTAATTGTTCCCCATCCACAGAGTGGAGCGCGAGAAGGACATAAATGTATGAGTCCACACACACAGGCTCTGTTTGAGAAAAGAAAAAAAAAATGAAAAGAATACAGACAAGCAAAGTATTGAAAATGACACAATGACTTTGACTGTGACAGAGGCCCATGGTGAGCTGGATTGTTTTTGTAAAGCCAAAGCGCGCTGTCTTCGGTCCAATCTTTTTCTTCTAGTGACCAAATCGCTGTGTTAACAGGGCTTTCTGAGAATATTTTACTTTTAATACAGAGCTACAATTTCCTTGAAACCCATCTCCTCTCCTAGAAAAAACATTGTCCTAGATGTCTTGTATTTGTATTTATTATGGCTCCCCATTAGTTCCTGCCAAGGCAGCAGCTACTCTTCCTGGGGTCTGGCAAAATTAAGGCAGTTATACAATTTTAAAAACATTACAATACATTCATTAAAGAATTCACAACACACCAAGTGTGTGCCCTCAGGCCCATACCCCACTACCACATATCTACAACGCAAACTCCATGTGTGCGTGTATGTTATCATGTGTGTGTATGCATGTGTCTGTGCCTGTGTGTGTGTGTTACTTCACAGTCCCCGCTGTTCCATAAGGTGTATTTTTACCTGCTTTCTAAATTGGATTCTACTGCTTGCATCAGCTACCTGATGTGGAATAGAGTTCCATGTAGTCATGGCTCTTTGTAGTACTGTGCGCTTCCCATAGTCTGTTCTGGACTTGGGGACTGTGAAGAGACCTCTGGTGGCATGTCTTGTGAGGAATGCATGAGTGTACCTTAAGCTTGTCAACACCTCTTATAAAAACAAGCAATGATGAAGTCAATCTCTCTTCCACTTTGAGCCATAAGAGGTTGACATTCATGTCATTAATGTTAGCTCTCTGCGTACTTTTAAGGGCCAGCCGTGCTGCCCTGTTCTGAGCCAACTGCAATTTTGCCAAGTCCCTCTGTGGCCCCTGACCCCACTACTGAACAGTAGTTCAGTTGCGACAAAACCAGGGCCTGTAGGACCTGCCTTGTTGATAGTGTTGTTAAGAAGGCAGAGTAGCGCTTTATTATGGACAGACTTCTCCCCATCTTAGCTACTGTTGTATCAATATGGTTTTGACCATGACAGTTTAAAATCCAGGGTCACTCCAAGCAGTTAGAAAGTTTAGTCTTAAGGTGTGACATTGCTTCAGAGCAATTAGAACCAAGCAGGTTTAAGGGATCAAATGTTATTTGTTGTTTAAAGCATTTGTGTTTGTAAAGGGGTTGAGTGAAGCGAAACATTCCCATGGTTGAAAGGCAAGAGTGTGTTGTCTACTGTGTCTGGGCATCTCCAACCATCAGAGGCCTGAGTGTTTGTTGTTTTTTCCAATTCTCCCAGGCACTTTCACTATATTTCTCACAGCTAAACCCATAACATGCTAATTATTGTAAATAAATCAAATTCAAATCAAGGTTTATTGGTTGCGTACACAGATTTGCAAATACCGCAAGTGCAGCACAATGCTTGTTTCTCCAGCTCCAACAGTGCAATAATAATACCTAGCATTTAAAACATATTTTTTTAACAATACGCACATAGTAGACCTACAACCCAGGGTCACTAGATCACTGGTGTGCTATTTGAAATCATATACTTAAATTCAAAATCTAAATGACAAACATCATATTCTTAAATTCCATACAAGCCAATGTGTCTCTGCTTTGCAACACCTCACCAGCATGTGGCAGTAGGTCCCCAGTGTAAGAGCCCCACTAGCTCTCAGGAGACAACAGAGAGAAGATGTCAAACGTGCTGGTTTGGGGGTTGATACATCTCCTTTGTGTATACATTTCGGTTCAGATTCCCACTACAACTTTCAGGGTTTGCAGGGGGTCACCGGGATCAATTGCTCTTGTAACTTAAGACTCTAAAGAGCAAATAATACCTAAACAATGAGGAAAGGTGGTAACCTTGTGCTTGCGGCTGGAAGAGTGTGTGTGTGTGCATGCATGTCTTTGCCAAAGTATGTGAATTTATATGAATATGTTCTTGCGTGTGTGTGTGTGTGTGTGTGTGTGTGTGTTTGTTTGGAGCGAGGCAGCAGGAGGAGAGCTAAATCTAATCTCATCAAGGACCTCCACTCTCTCCTACCCCTCAGCCTGTACAATGGGCAAACAAACCGTCACAGGGGATTATTATGGAGAAGAAAAAACAAATAAATGCTTTAGCCAGCAGATTTGGTAACTGAGCTAATTTTATAATGATCACCCAGCAGTCATTTATGTCTCCATGGCTTGACCCCTCTGTCCATTTTGAAGCATTTTAAATCTCCTTTTAGATATAGCCTAGCCCAGTGGTCACCAACCAGTCGATCGCAATCGGCTGGTCAAGCTCAAAGGCATTCCTAGTCCACCGCCAAACATTACAGTAAAATGAGGCTGAGAGGAAAATGTACAGTTTTATAGTTAAATAAAGCTAAAATATAGGTGTGTTGACTGTGCTAAAGGTACAGGATTATGAGCTACCTTATTTGCTAAATGAACAAATGAAACAGGTACTGGAATGGTGCATATTGCCATAAGAAGCACAGTGACATGCCTCAATGCAGTCATATTTGTGGCTTATTGGGGGTGTGGCTTTCAGTTAGTTTTTTTGGGCAACCCATCCAGTAAATGCCATCCCAGGTTATCTGTTCTGTTATATTTAATCAAATCTGACTAACCCAGTGTACTGCTTGCTCTGAATTCAATCTGATGGTGTTTGCATGTTTAGGTAAAAAGACAAATAATGTCCTGTTTGGAACACAGACAATCTGAGTGGGAGGGCCTGGCTCCCCTGCATGCCGGGTAGACAAAGTGTTCCCATTTTGAACCCTTTCATGTGTCTAAAGGTACAAACTGTGCCTTCCCGGCAGGCCCGGAGAGCAAATCAAGTGCACTATAGGCCTACTACTGGTCAATCGGATGGTTCAGATGACCACGTCTGCAGTAACATAGCAGGCGTAAAAGAAAGCTACAGCAAAGATGATACTGTGAGCATAAAACTGTTGTTTTTGTGAGTGAGTTCATGTTTAAATTTTACTCAGCACTGTCAATTTTGATTCAACACTTTTATAAGCCTTAAAATTAACCCTTGTGTGGTGTTCGGTTCTGTGGGACCCATATTCAATGTTTACTATAATAAAAATTATACAATATAAATAAATAAATTGGCCTTTGCACATTTTCTGTGAAGAACACATTTTTATTGAGTGCACACTCTGCACCCCCCTACACATTTATATTACATATGTGGTGTTTGTGTCCACTGGACCCAAGGGTAATAAAAGTGTGGAAAAGTGTGTAGGTGAAAACAAGTAAAAATGAAACAAAAAGGTTTGCTGTGTGCCTTCACTCTGTCTTCCTCCTCCCTGGGCCTGCTGTTTCAACATAGCACCAAGAACCTGTCGGTCTCCCTGCCTGTCTGCCTGTCTCCCGCTTTTCTCACACTTTTTACCCATTGTAGTGTGTGAAACTACACAATGTCTTGCGGGAACCTGCACAATGTTATTACAATACATTATTTTGATTATTGTAAAAAATGCAGTATTTTCCCACACTATACCCCAGCCAGGTGAAAATCGGGGAAGGGACACAACAAATAAATATGTGCTCCTTACCACAATCAATCAGTATGGCAAAAAGAATCTCTGCTCAGAGGGCCTTAGACAAACTTAAGAATTTTTCCAAACATGAGGATCATGTCTCTGTCAACTCAGAGTCTGACAGTGAGTTGGAAGAAGAGGATGAGATTGACCCTCAGCCAACCACAGGACCAGCCCGTCAGCAGCCTGCAGGAGGAGAAATATGGATGTAAAAAAATTGTGAAATTGAATGTTCTTCTTGCCCAAAGAATGAGCCACTCCGCATGGATGCCAATGTGATAAGGTTGCAACCAGGGCCGACGCGGATGGCGGTTACCCATGTGCAGGACATAAAGACTTATTTTGAACTGTTCATCCTAGATACCATCCAGAAAATCATTCTGGACTTGGAGAGAAGGCGTGTTTTTGGAGAGAGATGGAAGGAGATAGACCAAACTAATTTCAAATCAAATTGTATTAGTCACATATGCCAAATACAACAGGTGTAGACCTTACAGTGAAATGCTTACTTACAAGCCCCTAACCAACAATGCAGTTAAAAAAAAAAATACGGATAAGAATAAGAAATAAAAGTAACAAGTAATTAAAGAGCAGCAGTGAAATAACAATAGCGAGACTTTATACAGGGGGGTACCGGTACAGAGTCAATGTGTGGGGGCTCCAGTTAGTTGAGGTAATATGTACAGAGTTATTAAAGTGACTATGCATAGATGATAAAAACAGATAGTAGCAGCAGTGTAAGAGGTTGAGAGGGGGAATACTCTGGGTAGCCATTTGATTAGATGTTCAGGAGTCTTATGGCTTGGGGGTAGAAGCTGTTTAGAAGCCTCTTGGGCCTAGACTTGGTGCTCCGGAACAGCTTGCCGTGCGATAGCATAGAGAACAGTTTATGACTAAGGTGGCTGGAGTCTGACAATTTTAGGCCCTTCCTCTGACACCGCCTTGTATAGAGGTCCTGGATGGCAGGAAGCTTGGCCCCAGTGATGTACTAGGCCGTTCGCACTACCCTCTGTAGTGCCTTGCGGTCGGAGGCCGAGCAGTTGCCATACCAGGCAGTGATGCAGCCAGTCAGGATGCTCTCGATGGTGCAGTTGTAGAACCTTTTGAGGATCTGAGGACCCATGCCAAATATTTTCAATCTCCTAAGATGGAATAGGTTTGGTGTTCTTATCCTTGCTGTTGTTTTCAGCTCCAATGGGGATGCCACAGAATCCCTGTAGGATGCATAAACTGGCAGAGAACCTTTCCGTGCAACAATGTTTATGGAAATCTTCCACATTATTTCCAGGATTATCCACTTCGATAACCAAAACACCAGACCAGCTCGGCGGCAGAGAGACAAGCTAGCTGCAATCAGGTCAGTGTGGGACAAGTGGGTGGACTGCCTTCCCCTGTCTTACAACACTGGGCCCAATGTTACGGTTGATGAGCGGCTTATGCCATTTAGGGGCCGCTGCCCCTTCAGGCAGTACATTCCCGCAAAATATGAAATCAAGATCTGGGCTGCCTGCAATGCTGCTTCATCATATGCATGGAACTTGCAAGTGTATACGGGGAAACCAGTTGGAGGAGCCCCTGAGAAGAACGAAGGAATGCGGGTTGCCCTGGATGTGACACAGGGACACTGTGGCCACAACATCACATACAATAACTTTTTTACTTCGCACAAGCTGGGACAGGAGCTCCTCAAGAGGAAGCTGACGATGGTAGGAACAGTACAAAAAAACAAGCCAGAGCGCCCACCTCAGCTGTTGAATACATGGAACAGGCCTATCAATTCCTCTAAGTTTGTGTTCACGGCCGACACGTCCCTAGTGTCCAACGTGCCAAACAAAAAGTAAAAATGGAGTACTCATGAGTACGCTGCATAGGGATGGGAAAATCTGTGGCCAGGAACATCAAAAACCATGAATCATAATGGATTGCAATGCCACAAAAGGAGGGGTGGACAATTTAGACAAGCTTGTGACTGGCTACAGCTGCAAAAGAAGAAAGCTACGCTGGCCACTTGTGATATTGTTCGGCATACAACGCGTTTGTCATCTGGATGGTGTTGAACCCAGATTGGAACAGAGGGAAGCTCCAGAGGAGACAACTCTTTCTCAAGTAGCTGGGCAAGGCATTGGTAAGACCTACAATCCAGGAGGCAACATATCCCAAGGACCCCAGCTTCTGCAGCCATTGTGAGGAGGATTCTGGAGGAGGATGCTGGTGCCCCATCCGCCCGACCCACAGAACCAACAGCTCCAATACCGGAAGTAAGTGTGAGTGATGTTATTGCATGTGTGTGTATGACTCTCCTACCTTGGCCTGCTGTAACTATATGTGAGTGAGATGTTAGTAAAATTCCTGAACTAAGTGTTTTCATTAGGGATGTGCGATATAGCGGTTAACATATCGGCCGATATTAGCTAAAAATGCCAACATCAGTATCGGCCCAATGTCTAGTTTAACGGTGATGTGCAATACAGATGTCAAAAATGACGTGCCTTCCTACATGATGTAATGGCGCCACGTAAAATGGTGCGCTACACGTGCAACACAGCATTCCTAACCTAGCCCACAATGTCTGCTGTGTGGATCGAGCAGTCAACAAGTCGAGCAGTCATTTGACAGATTAAGACAATTTCAGCGAGACAACTCAAAGGCAAAATCCATTAAAGCCAAGATAATGGAATTCATTGCCCTTGACAATCAACCGTTCTCTGTCGTGGGTGATGTTGGCTTTCGCCGACTATTTTTCAGATGTTTCCCTACCGGAGTTACACAGTAATAGCGTCACTGCTATTAGCTTCACAACATACTATGGAACGCTGTTTGGGTCTTTGCGTGTCAAAAAAGATACACGTCAAATAACACTATTTGACCTGTTAAATAATAGTTTAATTTGACACGTCAAATAACAGTTCTATTATAGAATGTTGTGTGTCCTGAATTTGCACGTGCAAGCCAAGCGCCCCCACTACTATCAGTAGCACTGTCAAAGTTGAACAAAAAAGTCTGCAAAAAAGCAAACACGGGCCACGAACGATTAGTTTACAATACCGCGTTGGTAATAAAGCATTATTTGTTTGCCCACAACTTCTGGGGTAGCTAGCTTTAGCTTGGTACCTAGCTAGCACCAATACAACCAGCCTGAAAACAATGACTAGCAGAAACTGCAGTCATTTTCATTATTCTTAGCAATGATTTAGGAATCTTGTGAGTAAGTATTGGCTAGGCAGCCACTTGTTGTTCACCTATTGAAATTGAACTTCAGTTCATGACAATAAATAGCTAGCCAGCTACTTAACCCTGTTGCCCAAAGCTAACATTATAAGCAGCCAGCTAGCTTCATCTGGCTAGTGAGGCTCAACCGGGTTATGTGTTGTGAAACTAGCCACAATAAGGATTAGGCACGATAGTGGAATTTGCTGTTTGCCTTCAAAATAAAAGTACCTTGTTTGAAAGTGATGCAGAAGGTTACATTTGGTGGAATCATGCCATATTTAGACTAGATAATGTTAAACAAGGTTGGAATGTGAAGCAATGAAATGGGGTAACAGTCTACTCGGTGACACCCACAGAACACAACTGTGAAGAGTTTACGCAAATATTAGCATTGTCGCTTTTATCGCGGGACTGTGACTGTGTGAAATCACCAACCCAGTCAGCCTATTGTGTGTATTGACATTCATATTGCACTGTACAGCTTTACTTAAGGATTGGGGATCAATTAAATTAGGTATCAGTCTACTCAATACCCAAGATATTTTTTCCCCAACGTCGTCCTCAGAGTGATCCAAAACATCCATGCAGTATTGTTTTTCCTCGGGAATAGTGTTCAATACACATAAGTTGACAATAAATGTGGCTCAATTCACAGTTGCTTCAGAGTCCTGCAATAAGAGCTACGGTGTCACTGAGTAGACTGATACCTATGGATTGTGGATCAATGACATGGGGTAAAGCTGTACAGTGAAATAAGTATGCCCTCAATGCAATTCTTAAGTATAATACATCCAGTGTGATTTCAACAGATTTGTCAAATTAACAAATTGTGTTTGTTGATTTTATATGACAACATTCCAGCCTCGTTTAGCATGATCTATTCAATTATGGCATAATTCTATTTGTATTCATTTGCATCACTGTCAGTGACATACTTTTATTTTGAAGGCTAACCGCAAAGTCCACTATTGTGGCTAAGTGTTTTTGTGGCTAGGTTCACATAGATGGGTCCGACGACTATTAATCAAATAAGAACCGGCTTATAAATTAGAGTTATTTTAGATGACAACTAGCTATATAGTTAGCTAGCTAACTATATAGCCACTGAAACAGATTGTCGTTTTGCTATGTTTTTGGGGAAGAACATTGTTTGTATCCATGAGCTAGCTAGCTTTTTTTATGACCAGCACTGTAGGTGCGCGAGACAACTTTACCAGCATCATAGTGTCATGACGTTGCCCTGTTGGTGAGGTTTATGACCCCCATAAATACCTTTCCCCCTTTCCTCTCTTTACTCTACAGATTTGACTCTTGGAAAGCCTAGAGAGAGTCTGGTAACATCAAAAGGGTGGTGAACGGAACCATATTTCAGTAATCCAACCATTTGTAAATATCCATTGGTACTTAAAGAATATGATGTCAGATCAGTTGTTGTCCGAGACATTATTACTGATGATAGGATGACAAACTATCTTGGAAAGTCTACACATTCTAGTTTCATTCTAGATTCACATGGAATTGTTGTGCAATTTAAATGTTTAAATATGAAACTATTTGTGAAAAGATTAAATGTAATTTTAGCTTCTAAACGAGAGAATTGTTTTCATAAGTGAATTATGCTCACTCAGTGGCCACTCCCAAGTGAACAGACATTGGTTGTGAACTATGAAACACGCCCTTCTCTCCACCACTACAAAAGCCCATTGACGAAAGTCGACCTTGTGTTCCAGACGACGTGAGGACTGCTGTCCATACGTTTAAAAGGGCTAATATCAACTGCAGAACTAAGCCAACCTCAGCGTGAGCTCTGGTTGCGAATGGTTGAACGACTACAACCTAACGGAATTAACATTGTGTTCCCGATGACGTGAGGACTGTTGTCCATACATTTAACTTCTTAGGGCTAGGGGGCAGTATTTTGAAGTTCGGATGAAAAACGTGCCCAAAGTTAACTGCCTGTTACTCAGGCCCAGAAGTTAGGATATGCATAGAATTAGTAGCTTTGGATAGAAAACACTCTGAAGTTTCCAAAACTGTAAAAAATAATGTCTGTGAGTATAACAGAACTGATATGGCAGGCAAAAACCCGAGCAAAATCCATCCGGGATGTCTGAATCAGTCATGTCACACTGTTTTCAATTGGCATGCTATTCAAAGCAGGGTATTTTAGCTCCCAGATTGCAGTTCCTATGGCTTCCACTAGATGTCAACAGTCTTTAGAAAAAGGTTTGAACGTTCAATCATGAAAATCAAGGAGTAAGACCACTTGTTCCTCCTGAGTCCACGTCAAGTGTCCGTCCTGTTTTGGATTTTGCGCGTAACAGGGAATGCGCGCTCAGTTCTTTTTCTCTTCTATTCAGCAGGTTATATTCCGTCTGAAATATTATAGTGTATATTAATTTTAGGGTATCTGAGTATTGATTACAAATGTTGTTTGACTTTTTTCGACGAACTTTACGGGTACTTTTGGGATATCGTTTGTCTGCATGGATGAAAGCCTTTGGGCAGGTGGATTACTGAACAAAACACGACAACCAAACGGAGCTATATGGATATAGAGAGGAACTTTATCTAACAAAAAGGACCTTTTATTGTGTAACCTAGACGCTTTGATATGCCATCAGAGGAAGATCATCAAAGGTAAGCGATTTATTTTATGCTATTTTTGAGTTGTGTGACACCTCTGCTGGTTATGTTATTATGCTAATTGAGTTTTTGAGTGGGGGTGCTGTCCTCAGACAATCAAATGTTCCGCTTTCGCCGTAAAGCCTTTTTGAAATCTGACAATGCTGTTAGATTAACTACTTAGGGAGTGGTGGGGCGCTAGCAATATCACAGCGTTGTCAGATTTCAAAAAGGATTTACGGCGAAAGCACAACATTTGATTGTTTGAGGATAGCACCTTCCATATATTTCTATTAGCATAAATTCATAAACCATCACGGTTCACACAAAACACATTTCACAGCGAAAACAAATCCCTTACCTTTTGAAGAACTTCTGCTGAGGGCTTCCCAAGTGTCCAACGAAGACAATCCATGGTTCTTTTGTTAGAAAAAGTAATTTATTATATCCATCAATCTCAGTTTGGTAGGTGCGTTATGTTCAGAAAATCCAACGTCGAATCGCCCATTGAAACATGAAGAGAACGTGTTCAAATATACCTATAAACTTTTCCTAAACAAATCAAATACCAGTTAAAATGCATCCTTAGCTATCCTTTTATGAATATGAGCGATAATATTTCACTCGGATGGTCACCTAAACGTTATATAAGTAAAATAAAGTGGGGCGCGCAGCCAGCCTTGCGCGCACGAGAAAACTTGTTGACATCTGAGCTACCTTGGCCATTTCCTGTACCTATTCTTCCTGCTTCCTCCAATCTCTCTGAGGCTTTATATATAGACTGTTGACATCTAGTGGAAGCCATAGGTACTGACATCTCGGAGCTGCTTGCCATAGAACACAATAGAGAGACTGTCAAACAGAGCCAATGTGACAAAAAACAGTAAGGGGAGCGGCTGCATAGGTGACGGTTTTGGAGAGTCTGGCGTGCCCAAAGTAAAATGCCTGCCACTCAGGCCCAGAAAATAGGATATGCACATAATTAGTACTATTGGATATGAAACACTCTGAAGTTTCTAAGAGTGTTAAAATAATGTATGTGAGTATAACAGAATTGATATAGCAGGCGAAAACCAGAGGAAAATCCATTCGGATTTGCATTTTTTTTTGTAAATGACCATCTTTTCCATTTTACCTATTGCATACAACGTTATGTAGGACTGAGACTGCAGTACCTATGGCTTCCACTAGATGTCAACAGTCTTTAGACAAAGACTGGGAATTCTAGGAGTAACCAGAACGGATAGGAACAGGAAGAAGTCAGGGGACCACTTTTGTAAACAAGGTTTGACGTGCGCGAGATTGTGAACGCGCACCACTTTATTTTTCTTTCCTATCATTCACGTTATCGTCCGGTTGAAATATTACACCAAATATACACAAAAGGATACCTAAGGATACATAAAAAATTGTTTGATTTGTTTGTAGAAAGTGTATAGGTATAATTTGAACGTGTTCTCTTCACGGTTCAATGGGCGACTCAACGGTGGATTTGATGATCATAACGCGCCAACCAAACTGAGATTTATGGATATAATAAATTACTTTTTCTAACAAAAGAACCATTGGATGTCTTCGTTGGACACTTGGGAAGCCCTCAGCAGAAGTTCTTCGAAAGGTAAGGGATTTTATGCGTTTTTTGAGACCCGCGTTGGTTATGGATTTATGCTAATGCATAAAATATGAGAGGGTTTTCACCGTAAAGCCTTTTTGAAATCTGACAATGCTGTGATATTGCCAAGAATCAGAGCTTTTGATGACTATGCAACACTTGTATATTGATGAATGTTTAATAGTTCAACTTTTTGATTTTGAATTTGGCGCCTCACATTTCACCGGGTAGTGTCGGGCGCCCCACTGCTCCCTAAGTAGCTAAGAGTTTATTCGGAAGACAACAGCTCTATAAAACATTATTCTGTGGTGCCCCAGACTTTCTAGTTAATTACATTTACATGATTAGTTTAAATCAGGTAATATTAATTACAAAGAAATGATTTTATAAAATTGCATGTCATATCACTTAATCCGGCATAGCAAAGACACGACAATAGCATATCTATCGATGTATCATTCTGACATATGAAATACGACAGTGTAATCAATGTGTAATAACTACGTAAAAAATGTATGAACGCGTTAAATGATTATGTGCAATCATATTCAGGTCCTGATTGGTCAACAAGCTTATTTGACAAATAACACTATTTGATGTGTATCTTTTTTGACACGCAAAGACCCAAAACGGTGTTCCATAGAAATCCTGGTTGAGAATGAAACAACTGAACAGATTAACAAAAGACACAGCACAGCAAGTAAGTGAAAGAAATAGGTTTTGATTATGCTTTACTGGTAAATGGGGACATACGTAAATGCCAACAAAATAACATTTTGGTCAGTGTGGTGTGTGTAACCTTGATTTAACTAGGCAAGTCAGTTAAGAACAATTCTTATTTACAATAACGGCCTACTCCGGCCAAACCTGGACGACGCGCTATGGGACTCCCAATCACGGCCGGCTGTGATACAGCCTGGATTTGAACCAGGGACTGTAGTGACGCCTCTTGAACTGAGATGCAGTGCCTTAGACAACTGCGTCCATGTGTGTGTCTGTTAACTATTTAACTGTACTAGACTGCTTAAAAGGCCGCAAACATTTAAAATATCGGTATTGTGTTTTTTGGCAAGGAAAATATTGGATATTGGTATTGTCCAAAAATGTAATATCGGTGCATCACTAGTTGTTTTCATTATTCTCGATTGCAACCGGTAGCAACAAGAAGAAGCGCTGCCATGTGTGTGGACCCAAGAAAGACAGGAAGACAGTAAATCAAATCTAATTTCTAGCACTTGCATCAAGGTTAGTAACCTTTGTAACAAAAACGCATGTCCTTCAGTACAACACAGAAAACATAGCTTTTTATAAAATAATAACATTAAAAGTATGTTAAATATGAAAAGGATCATCTTTATAGGCCAAGGTCATTATTTATTTTAGGTGACCAAAGAACTGCCTGTTAAATCCGTCCTTCAGTTTCACGCTTTTGTCCTTCAGCACAACAAAAGTTAATGTTATACTACAATGTCACCCATTATGCTGAATGACAGTACCTTTGTTATCCCATGTTTTCACTAGTTTACAACATTTAATCATGCAATTCATATTTACTTGTTGTATGAATACTGAATATTATAATTTTAAACTATTTGATGGCATTTTAAGGTATTTCAAGGCACATTATCTTTATACTGTAGATGCAGTTGTCTAATAAGGAGCAACTGCATGGCACAGACAAAAGATTAACACAGATCCAGTTGCTAGGGAGGAAAGACTAGCCAGAAATAAAGTAAGGTATTGTTTTCATGGTTTTATGCTACTGTCAGCAACAGAATATGATATAATAGTATATAAAGCTGGGTCGATAACACTTAACATTAAGTTGCACTATTACACTGTAGTTATTGTTTTATGGCACTGCAGTTACGATATAACTGATGGCTTATATTAGTTCATATAATATCACACTCACACACAAATTATGGATTAAAAATGGATTATGAATTATATTAGTTAATAGCTGCTTCACATGGGCACTTTATGAAAAGTGGGGCACTATGAAAAATCGAGACTGTACAAGTTTGATTTGAAGCATTTTGTGTAGGTATCTTGAAATTGCATTTGTGTACCTGGATTGAATAGAAACGTACCAGTTAGTTACAGTTTAACAATGCATAATTACAACATTAACTATCATGTAATAATCGTGTAATAATGCAATTAAATGCATCATAAAGTGTTGCCGCAGGCTCAAATTATAGTAAAGTGATTATTATTAACATTAGCAATGAAATAGTAACAAAACATGTTTGAGAGAGAGAGGAAGTTGATTTAACACTTAATCAAAGTCTAAAAGTTATCATTGTATCGCCTACTATTAATAGACTACTAATAACATTTAATGGATGCGAATCCTATTCTGTGACAATGTCATAACTATTGTTCATTTTTTAGCCATCAGAGAAGGAAGAAGGATGTCACTCCTGATCATCCACTGATCCATACAATGAAACAATCTGATGCTGAAAAAAAAGGGAAAAAATTGAGATGAAATCAGAGGCGGTGTGAAAAAAATCAATCTCAATCTCAAACACTGGAGCAACCACTTGCTTCCTCCACTCCAGAAAAAGTAAAAAAAAAAAAAGCTATCAAAGCGTTGCAAGTGGCTGCAAAAGGAAAAACGAGAACTAAAGAAGAAAATTCTCCAACTGGAAATGCAACTAAAACAATCATAACTAAAAAGCGACAAATTACGAAAGGGCATGCAAATGTCAAATAAATTGAAACGCAATCTAAGTGAAAAATACAGTCCACAAGGGAAAAAGAAAAATGGATAGAGATGAAAATAGTCACCTTCTCTCAGGGACGAAAGACACGGTCACGCAAAAGAAGAAGGTTAAAAGGCGCATACTCATTAAATCTCTAAAACCACTCCATGCAGAGTACAATTCAGAGGTGGATGGGACACTCGCTGTCATACAGACAGTTTTTACGACTGCGGCCATTTTACACTACAGAGCCAACACCTGTGCGTGTCTCAATCAGGTTGACAGGTTGAGCCAAAGCGGATTGCTGAAAACCTCAAGCGTTTCCCAGTTACTGTCTTCCATTGTCTGTGATCTCAAGAACAAGCAATGCATGCACCGTTTGTGCAAAGTGTTGCTATGATGAAGTAGAGCTGGCCCTATCTGAAGAGAATGCACCGATTTTCATGGCAACAGTGGCAAAGGGAGAAATCAAGCATCGGAGAAAGGTCATTCACAAATTTTGTGAAAAAAAGACAGGCACGTGGCTCGATCTGGTTAAAAACCTCAACGAGAAACTGGATGGTCTTGCGAGGCACCAGTTTAACTGGCTGCACCAAGTTGAGCAGTGTTGAAATTATTACTGTTGCTGAAGGAATCACATTTAAACAAAAACAAATCTCAAAGGATAAGGTGAAATATTTTCATAGATTTTTGAATTTTTTTCAGTGTAAGGCAGGAAGTTTTTGTAAAAAAACCTTCAAGAAATTGAGTTGTACCCGTGACACATCAAATATGTGGTATTCAAAATAATGTCATTTTTTCTGGGTAGTTATAATTCAGCCAGTCCAAGCATGGATATGTAACCATGTGATTATGAAAAATGGGCATAAATGAATTACATTTTACTAGGGTACATTCATATGAATCACAATAAAAATGAATTGTCTTTATTCTTGAATATAACTAATATAAGGGCATAGGTGACACTAATGAACATTAAAAAAGCCTTTTAGGGAATTGTAATTGCTGATTTATTTTTTTGCTACTTTGAAGACCTTATACATCTTTGACCCATAAGTCAACATCTAAGTATTAAGTATTTTTACGTAAATTGTTATGGCTGTATTGTTTAAAAACCCAATACTGTTGTGTGTCCAACAGACCCGCGAACATTGGGTGAATAACAAAAAAAAAGTGTTTAAAACTTTATTTGGTTACTAAACTCCAAATACCAAATAACTTCACAGATCTTCATTGTAAACGGTTTACACACTGTTCCCCATGCTTGTTCAATGAACCTTAAACAACATGCACCTGTGGAACGGTCGTTAAGACCATTCCAGACAGCTTACAGATGGCAGCTTACAGATGGCAGGCAATTAAGGTCACAGTTATGAAAACTTAGGACACTAAAGATGCCTTTCTACTGACACCAAAAGAAAGATGCCCAGGGTCCCTGCTCATCTGCGTGAACGTGCCTTTGGCATGCTGCAAGGAGGCATGAGGACTGCAGATGTGGCCAGGGCAATAAATTGCAATGTCCGTACTGTGAGACGCCTAAGACAGTGCTACAGGGAGACAAGACGGACATCTGATCATCCTCGCAGTGGCAGACCATGTGTAACAACACCTGCACAGGATCAGTACATCCGAACATCACACCTGCGGGACAGGTACAGGATGGCATCAACAACTGCCCGAGTTACACCAGAAACGCACAATCCCTCCTAGGCTGAGAGAGGCTGGACTGCAGACAATCTCAAAGCTGTGCGTTACAGGGAGGACATCCTCCTTCCTCATGTGGTACCCTTCCTGCAGCATGACAATGCCACCAGCCATACTACTCGTTCTGTGCATGATTTACTGCAAGACAGGAATGTCAGTGTTCTGCCATGGCCAGCGAAGAGCCCGGATCTCAATCCCATTGAGCACGTCTGGGACCTGTTGGATCGGAGGGTGAGGGCCTTGGCCATTCCCCCCAGAAATGTCAGGGAACTTGCAGGTGTCTTGGTGGAAGAGTGGGGTAACATCTCACAGCAAGAATTGAGATTAAATGTATTTGGCTATGGTGTATGTAAACTTACGACTTCAACTGTATGTATGCACAGTTAAAGTCAGAAGTTTACATACACCTTAGCCAAATAAATTAAAACTCAGTTTTCCACAATTTCTTACATTTAATCCTAGTAAAAATTCTCTGTCTTAGTTCAGTTAGGATCACCACTTTATTTTAAGAATGTGAAATAATAATAGTAGAGCGAATTATTTATTTCTGCTTTTATTTCTTTCATCACATTCCCAGTGGGTCAGAAGTTTACATACACTCAATTAGTATTTGGTAGCATTGCCTTTAAATTGTTTAACTTGGGTCAAATGCTTAGGGGTAGCCTTCCACAAGCTTCCCACAATAAGTTTAGTGAATTTTGGCCCATTCCTCCTGACAGAGCAGGTTTGTAGGCCTCCTTGCTCGCACACGCTTTTTTCAGTTCTGCCCACACATTTTCTATAGGATTGAGGTCAGGGCTTTGTGATGGCCACTCCAATAATTTGACTTTGTTGTCCTTAAGCCATTTTGCCACAACTTTGGAAGTATGCTTGGGGTCATTGTCCATTTGGAAGACCCATTTGCGACCAAGCTTTAACTTCCTGACTGATGTCTTGAGATGTTGCTTCAATATATCCACATCATTTTCCATCTGATGCCATCTATTTTGTGAAGTGCACCAATCCCTCCTGCAGCAAAGCACCTCCACAACATGATGCTGCCCACCCCCTTGCTTCACGGTTGGGATGGTGTGCTTCGGCTTGCAAGCCTCCCCCTTTCCCTCCAAACATAACGATGGTCATTATGGCCAAAAAGTTCTATTTTTGTTTCATATATATAAAAAAGCTTTTTTTTTACCCCCTTTGAACAAACCCACATCACTTGGGGTCAAAAACAAGTAATGTGTCCACTTGATGAAAAAAGGCTCAGAGTTGTATCCTGTTCAAGGCAGCTCCCTCCCTCTCTTTCTGTCTGTCCTGACTCCCATGGATGCAAACAGCAATGTCATATTGAAGCTTTACTGAGAAAGAAAGAAATTGAGACCACATCAGACTTCCCTCCAGATCATCCTCTACCCCTCCACTTATTTCTTTTATTTTGAAGTTTAATGGAAAACATGACTGGAACGTAGTGTTTGTTTGGTATTTGAGCAACCCTAATGTTTGGTGTTGTTGCACTTAAGGGATTCTTTAACAAAACACTTAGATGAAGGAACACATTCTTCTCTTCTTTTGCCTGTGTATATTATGCACATTTTTGGTAAACAGTAAAACAGACTTAGAGTGTACCAATGTACAGTAGGCTACCCAAATGTAATGTTAACTGCTCACCATCTGTATTTAAGCCAAGCCTATTTAAAAAAATAAAATTGTTCACAGGATTTAATGGTTATTATGTCTTTGTGAAAGAGACAGGTATTTAAGTCTTGAAACCTTTTACAGTCATTTTAAGAAATGTTACTTTTCCTCTGAGGTTTGTTCTGTTGTCCCTGAGCATGAGAGTGAATGTTTGATAGTTTGTTATTATTAAGGAAATGTTTCTGCCTATTTTAATACAGATATGCAAAATGATAGCGGAATTGATCATGTTTGAGTAATCAATTATCCTTTAGATTACATATTGTCTTATGTGGCCTATGCCTATTTGTCAAGGAATGAGTCTTAATTACAGAATGCCGTTATGGCTCATATCAATCAGAATTTTGCCTTTAAAACCTGTCTCTCTGAAGCAGTACAGTACTTTTGTTACAATTCAACTGTTTAGTCTGCAGAGAATCTGGATTCTGTCTTGCTGCCCCTAAGTTTGACACTAGTCTACAGACAGTGTTTGTGCATTTGTCTCCATATTTTACACTTTGTTCTTTTAATTTATGCAACACAGGCGAAATCCCTTTTTCAAAATGTCTTTGGGAATTTGCCTGGCCTCAATGCGAAAAGAGAGTGGAGATTTACCCAAATGGTAAAGACATTGTTTAGCAGGACATTCAGCTCAGGTAAATCCCCTCAAATTACAACCTGGTGGTGAGAGAATGATTGGCAGTTTACATTTTATATTTTTTATTTAACCTTTATTTAACTAGGCAAGTCAGTTAAGAACAAATTCTTATTTACAATGACGGCCTAGGAACAGTGGGTTAACTGCCTTGTTCAGGGGCAGAACGACATATTTTTACCTTATCAGCTTGGGGATTCGATCTAGCAACCTTTCGGTTACTGGCCCAACGCTCTAACCACTGTGTGTGTTTGTGAAAGAGATAGAGAAAGAAAGAGAAAAAAAGAGAGAGAGATAGTTTGGGGGACAAACAGAAGAAGACTAGTGAGACTACAAAACAATTAATTGACAGCTGATGTAGGTTCAGGACAGCTGATGCAGGTTCAGGACAGCTGATGCAGGTTCATTGATCATCGTGACAGCTGATGCAGGTTCCTTGATCATCGTGACAGCTGATGCAGTTTCATGGCAATTATTGTGGGGTGACTTGTGAAAACTTGGTCTGTGTCAACTGGAAGAAATGGGGTGAAGAGATTTATTTAACTGCTCAAATTAGGAATCTCATGTAATAGGGCTAATAAATATAGCCTAGGCTATGGTATTCTAATTTCAGAGCAGCTAAATTCCACCAAAGCATCACATTTACGGGCGCTGTAGAAGCACTTAAACTTTCTGACAGAATCCAAAGTTGTTCTGTTCAAGAGCCCGAGGTTCTCCAATAGGAGAGACGTTCAGTTCAAAAAAAAAAAAAAAAAAAAAGCTAAAATAGACCAGTTTTCTCAAAATGTAACAATGTTTTGAGAATTTAACAGATTATCATTTCCATATCAAATTCGCCATATGAGGGCACCCCCTGCCTCGCTCAAGTTTAGCAATAATACATACTTCTAAGCGCTGGCTGTTCGCCACACTTTTCGGAGATTCAAAGAAAACACAGTAAAAAGCTGTTCCGTTTTGGAACAGCACTGCTGAAGGCACGGTGGGTAGCTGAAGGCTATTTTTCCACACACAATTTAACAATTTTGGGGTGACCTCCTCCATTTAAACAGGAGAAGGCCAGCCTTCTGTGGAGACCAGGAGGAGAGCGGTGAAACTGAGATCACAGTGCCCCCAACAAGGTAAAAGATTTACCCCCGACCACCGCACCCTGCACACACTAACCCTCTTACTAGTCCATAGAGCCTTTCGATTCGCCATCTTCAAAAATATGTTCACTTTCCACAAAGGGTCAAGTTTTTAATGAAAAAAAGCAACCTATACACGTTACTTTATATTTGTTTACTTTTGATGTTTTTTTTTTGCTATCTGTTTAGTGAAGTGTCACTGGAAACTGAGAAGGCAGTGCATGTGTTGGGAGGGCGGCCACATCTGTTCAGCATTAGGAGCCAGCCGTCAACATTGTTACTGGGGACCTAATTTAATATTTTCCCTGTTTTGATCTTCCACCTTTAATCACTGGCTCTTTGGAGGATCGGCTTTCCTCAAGAAATTGTTAGAAAGCAGAAAGAAAAATGTTATTGCAGCATGTTTATGGAATCAAACATGCGAAGAGAGGGCTCGCACACACAAAGAAATTAGCCCGTATCTGAAGTCGTACAGAGAGGACAACGAGCGGGTGGGGGCGGATGAAAACCACAACATAACTGTATGTAGTCAGGACATTCCAAACTCACAATTTGAATTTCTCCAAACGTTTGTTCACCGAGATCGTTTCAGATGATATCGGTAGCAGTAGGGGAGACAGCGGGATGGTGGGGGCCCGGGGTGGAGGAAGTATGGGCAGGCACCACAGGCTAGGTTTGAGTTCCCTCAAATCAGCATCCCTTCTTTTATTACACCACCATTTCCAATATCATTGCAACAGGGGTGCGCAAAGCATAACAAAGTATAGTTGTGTGGAGCTGTGTGACTGGGCTTGTTTCTCTTGCCGCTGCTGGGTGAGAACATGAGGTACGGATCAAGAGCTGAAGCCCCTGGAAAATCCAGAGGAGTTCTTCAAGGGGCCTTTGATGGGGCTTGTGTCCATGATACTCATGTCGGGGAACTATTTCAACACCAATGATGTGTTTGCGACTATGTGGTGGTGAGAGAGTCTGAAAATCCAGGAAGAGATTTGCCCCTAACAACAGATCTAGACATGAAAAAAAGCTGAAAATAATCCAGGGGAAGGCGCATGCACGTACTGATATGACACGTGGGAGATGGTAACTCCGTTTTGTACTGTCAAAACTGTTTACAGTGGGGAAAAAAAGTATTTAGTCAGCCACCAATTGTGCAAGTTCTCTCACTTAAAAAGATGAGAGAGGCCTGTAATTTTCATCATAGGTACACTTCAACTATGACAGACAAAATGAGGAAAAAACTCCAGAAAATCACATTGTAGGATTTTTTATGAATTTATTTGCAAATTATGGTGGAAAATAAGTATTTGGTCACATACAAACAAGCAAGATTTCTGGCTCTCACAGACCTGTAACTTCTTCTTTAAGAGGCTCCTCTGTCCTCCACTCATTACCTGTATTAATGGCACCTGTTTGAACTTGTTATCAGTATAAAAGACACCTGTCAACAACCTCAAACAGTCACACTCCAAACTCCACTATGGCCAAGACCAAAGAGCTGTCAAAGGACACCAGAAACAAAATTGTAGACCTGCACCAGGTTGGGAAGACTGAATCTGCAATAGGTAAGCAGCTTGGTTTGAAGAAATCAACTGTGGGAGCAATTATTAGGAAATGGAAGACATACAAGACCACTGATAATCTTCCTCGATCTGGGGCTCCACGCAAGATCTCACCCCTTGGGGTCAAAATGATCACAAGAACGGTGAGCAAAAATCCCAGAACCACACGGGGACCTAGTGAATGACCTGCAGAGAGCTGGGACCAAAGTAACAAAGCCTACCATCAGTAACACACTACGCTGCCAGGGACTCAAATCCTGCAGTGCCAGACGTGTCCCCCTGCTTAAGCCAGTACATGTTCAGGCCCGTCTAAAGTTTGCTAGAGAGCATTTGGATGATCCAGATGAGGATTGGGAGAATGTCAGATGAAACCAAAATAGAACTTTTTGGTAAAAACTCAACTCGTTGTGTTTGGAGGACAAAGAATGCTGAGTTGCATCCAAAGAACACCATACATACTGTGAAGCATGGGGTGGAAACATCATGCTTTGGGGCTGTTTTTCTGCAAAGGGACCAGGGCTGACTGATCCGTGTAAAGGAAAGAATGAATGGGGCCATGTATCATGAGATTTTGAGTGAAAACCTCCTTCCATAAGCAAGGGCATTGAAGATGAAAGCGTGGCTGGGTCTTTCAGCATGACAATGATCCCAAACACACCGCCCGGGCAACCGAAGGAGTGGCTTCGTAAGAAGCATTTCAAGGTCCTGGAGTGGCCTAGCCAGTCTCCAGATCTCAACCCCATAGAAAATCTTTGAAAGTCCGTGTTGCCCAGCGACAGCCCCAAAACATCACTGCTCTAGAGGAGATCTGCATGGAGGAATGGGCCAAAATACCAGCAACAGTGTGTGAAAACCTTGTGAAGACTTACAGAAAACATTTGACCTCTGTCATTGCCAACAAAGGGTATATAACAAAGTATTGAGATAAACTTTGTTATTGACCAAATACTTATTTTCCACCATAATTTGCAAATAAATTCATAAAAATCCTACAATGTGATTTTCTGGATTTTTTTTCCTCATTTTGTCTGTCATAGTTGAAGTGTACCTATGATGAAAATTACAGGCCTCTCTCATCTTTTTAAGTGAGAGAACTTGCACAATTGGTGGCTGACTAAATACTTTTTTTCCCCACTGTATATGTAGAAGCCAGACAACATAGTTTAAATTAAGCTTTTAAAATTGATAGATCATATATCCCCAAGCAAGCTTCTAGTAAGTTGAGACAATATTCCCTCCCCCCAATAGAATTTTGACTATTGTCTCCAAGTAACTCTTCTTCTCTAGGAAGTATTGATAGAATTAGCCAATGCCAATGAGATACATGGACACTGAAAATACAATATTAAAAAGAGGAATTATAAAACTGGGTGTTTAGAGCCCTGAATGCTGAATACCACAAAACATGTATTTTTACTGCTCTAATTATGTTGATAACCAGTTGTTGATAACCACCCCCTCGCGCCTTATTGCTTAAATATAGCATGTAAGTCAATAACAGTTCTATGGATGCTTGTGTGTGGGCAAGAGGGTATGTGTCTTTGCATATGAATGGGAGAGTAAATGAGGGGAAGTATGAATATGTATAGGAAGGCGGGAGAGAATGTGTGTGCGGAGGCATACAGTGGTTTCTCCACTAAAGGTTTTGCGATTATGCTGCGGAACAGAGGTCATTTGTGGTTTAGTATGGTACCCTGTGTCACTACTTCATTGCTCCAGACCAGCGCAAGGGGGGGAGATAGAGCACTGATTATGCTTTTGGATCCCAAGGCGCTATTGTGTCTCTGTAGTACTGTAGCCTACTAATCATTTAGTTATCTTTGCCTTAGGTACAGGAACAATGGTGGCCATCTTGAAACATGTGGGGACAGCAGACTGGGAATGGTGACCGATTGAATTTGTCTGTAAACACACCAGCCAGCTGGTCTGCGCATGCTCTGAGGACGCGGCTAGGGATGCCGTCTGGGCCAGCAGCTTTGCGAGGATTAACACATTTAAAATGTCTTACTCACATCGACCACGGAGAAGGGGGGTGGGGAAGGGCGCAGTCCTTGTTAGCTGGCCGCGACGGTGGCACTGTATTATTCTCAAAGCGGGCAAAGAAGGTGTTTAGTTTGTCTGGAAGCGAGACCTCTGTGTCCGTGCCGTGGCTGGTTTCTTTTTTTGTAGTCCGTGATTTCCTGTTGACCCTGCCACATATGTCACGTGTCTGAACCGTTGAATTGCAACTCCACTTTGTTCCTATACCGACATTTCGCTTGTTTGATTGCCTTGCGGAGGGAATAACTATACTGTTTAAATTCGGCCATATTCCCAGTCCTCTTTCCATAGTTAAATGCGGTGGTTCCCGCTTTCAGTTTTGCGTGAATGCCGCCATCTATCCACGGTTTCTGATTACGGTAGGTTTTAATAGTCACAGTGGGTACATCTCCAATGCACTTCCTTATAAACTCACTCACCGAGTCAGCGTATAGATCGATGTTATTCTCTGAGGCTGCCCGGAACATTTCTCAGTCCGCGTGATCAAAGCAATCTTGAAGCATGGATACCGTTTGGCCAGACCAGCATTGAATGGTTTAGTCACGGGTACATCCTATTTCAGTTTCTGCCTATGAAGACGGCAGGAGCAAGATGGAGTCGTTGTCGGATTTGCCGAAGGGAGGGCCTTGTATGCATCGCGGAAGTTAGAGTAGCAGTGATCGAGTGTATTGCCCACGCAAGTGCTGCATTCAATATGCTGATAGAATGTAGGTAGCCTTGTTCTCAAATTTCCTTTGTTAAAATCCTCAGCTACAATCAATTCAGCCTCAGGTTTTATGGTTTCCAGTTTACTTAAGAGTCCAGTGAAGTTCCTTGAGAGCCGCCATGTTGTCTGCTTGAGGGGGTATATACACTAAGCTGTGACGATAACTGATGAGAATTCTCTTTGGAGATAATATGGCCCCCATTTGATTGTAAGGAATTGTAGGTCGGGTGAGCAGAAGGACTTGAGTGCCTTTATGTTGTTATGATTACACCATGAGTCGTTAATCATGAAGCATACACCCCCGCCCGATGCGACGCATGAAGAAGCCCGGTGGCTGAACGGACTCCGACAACGTATCCCGAGAGAGCCATGTTTCCGTGAAACAGAGAATGTTACAATCTCTGATGTCTCTCTGGAAGGCAACCCTTGCTCTAATTTCGTCTACTTTGTTGTCAAGAGACTGGTCATTTGCGAGTAGTACACTCTGACGTGGTGACCAGTAAGCTGCTCCGTCTGCCTCTTCTGCGGCGACATTCTTTTGGGTCGGCTTCTGGGATTAGATCCACTGTCCTGGGTGGTGGTCCGAACAAAGGATCCGCTTTGGGAAAGTCGTATTCCTTGTCGTAATGTTGGTAAGTTGTGGTCGCTCTTATATGCAATAGTTCTTCCCGGCTGTATGTAATAACACTTGAGATTTTCTGGGCTAACAATGTAAGAAATAATACATACAAAAACTAAATACTGCACAGTTTCCTAAGGACTCGAAGCGAGGCGACCATCTCTGTCGGCGCCATCTTAGAACTTCACTGGACTTCATGCAAACTGGAAAACATACATCCTGAGGCCGCATTTATTGTAGCTGGGGATTTTAACAAAACAAATTTGAGGAAAAGGCTACCTAAATTCTATCAGCATATCGACTGTAGCACATTGGAAAAACACTGGACCATTGTTATTTTAACTTCTGTGATGCATACAAGGCCCTCCCCCGCACTCCCTTCGGCAAATCTGACCACTACTTTTTCCTCCCTTGCTTTAGGCAAAAACTCCAACAGGATGTACCCATGCTAAGGACTATTCAATGCTGGTCTGACCAATCAGAATCCACACTTCAAGATTATTTGACCACGCGGACTGGGATATGATATATTGACGTATACGCTGACTCGGTGAGTGAGTTTATAAGGAAGTGTATAGGAAATGTTGCACCCACTGTGACTATTAAAACCTAGCCTAACCAATAACCGTCAATAGGTGGCAGCATTTGCGAAAACTGAACGCGCGTACCACACACTGTGTGCATGCTCTGAGGATGCGGCTAGGGATGCCGTCTGGGCCGGCAGTCTTGCGAGGGTTAACACATTTAAATGTCATACTCACGTCGGTCACAGAGAAGGAGAGCCCACAGTCCTTGTTAGCAGGCCGTGTCAGTGACACTGTATTATCCTCAAAGTGGGCAAAGAAGGTGTTTAGTTTGTCTGGAAGAAAGACGTCGGTGTCCGTGTGGCTGGTTTTCTTTTTGTAATCCGTGATTGTCTGTAGACCCTGCAACGTATGTCTCGTGTCTGAGCCGTTGAATTGCGACTCCACTTTGTCTCTATACTGACATCTCTCCCTATCCCAGTCTGCTGTCCCCACATGCTTCAAGAAGGCCAGCATTGTTCCTGTACCAAAGAATGCAATTGTAACTGAACTAATTGACTATTGACCCGTAGCACTCACTACTGTCATCATGAAGTGCTTTGAGAGACTAGTCAAAGATCATATCACCTCCACCTTACCTGTCACCCTAGACCCACTTCAATTTGCTTACCGCCCCAACAGGTCCACAGACGATGCAATCGCCATCACACTGCCCTATCCCATCTGGACAAGAGGAATACCTATGTAAGAATGCTGTTCTTTGACAATAGCTCAGCATTCAACACCATAGTACCCTCCAAGCTCATTATTAAGCTTGAGGCCCTGAGTCTCAATCCCGCCCCGTTCAATTGGTTCCTGGACTTACTGACGGGCCGGCCCCAGGTGGTGTCAGGAAAATAACCTCTCACTCAACAAAACAAAGAAGAAGATCGTGGACTTCAGGAAACAGCAGAGGGAGCAACCCCCTATCCACATCAACGGGACAGCAGTAGAGAAGGAGGAAAGTTAAGTTCCTCGGCATACATATCACTGACAAACTGAAATGGTCCACCCACACAGACAGTGTGGTGAAGAAGGCCCAACAGCGCCTCTTCAACCTCAGGAGGCTGAAGAAATTAGGCTTGTCACCCAAAACCCTCAAACTTTCACAGATGCACAATTGAGAGCATCCTGTCGGGCTGTATCACCGCCTGGTACGGCAACTGCACTGCAGGGCTCTCCAGAGGGTGGTGCAGTCTACACAACGCATCACCGGGGGCAAACTACCTATTGCTAGTTAGCTTGTAGTAAGGACTAGTGAGCTGTATCCGTCCAAATAACAGCTATAATATTCTTCTGCATTTGGATATTTATGCAAAACTGGGGATACCACCAAGTAGGTGTAGATATTGCCATAGGCTACTTTGGGCCATTTGGTACGGTTGGCTCCACAGCAGATCTCTGGCAAGTTGAAAGGACATATAGGTAAGCGAACAAGAATCAACTTTTCTAAATACCAAGACTGTTCAAGGGCAAGCAAAGACTGGAAGTAGTAACGTGACATATCTAAAACTAGCGAATTAGATCAAGACTAATCTTTTTCGCTAGCCAGCCGGCTAACGCCAGGTAACCGGCCAAAAAGCTAGGGGTAAACAAACAGTGACGTATAATATGACAGCTTGTATAATATGACAGCTTTATTAAATTTACTTCCAGTGTTAGCATGTCGGATAACATTATTATATTGTTTACTTTACTTAACTAGGCAAGTCCGTTAAGCACAAATTCATATTTACAATGACGGCCTTCCAGAATGCAAAAGGCTTCCTGCGGGGACGGGGCCAGGGATTAAAAATACAATAAAAATATAGGACAAAACACACATCACAACAAGAGAGACACCATAACACTACATAAACAGAAACCTAAGACGACAACATAGCATGGCAGTAACACATGAAAACACAGCATGGTAGCAACACAACATGACAACATGGTAGCAGCACAACTAAGTGCAAGAAGGTAGAGACAACAATACATCACGCAAAGCAGCTACAACTGTCAGGAAGAGTGTCCGTGACTGAGTCTTTGAATGAAGAGATGGAGATAAACCGGTCCATGAGTGTTTTTTGCAGCTCGTTCCAATCGCTAGCTGCAGCGAACTAAAAAGAGGAGCGACCCGGGGGAGACAATGGCGCCGGAGGAGATGGCTGCCGTTTTACGGTCCCCTAACCAATTGTACTCTAGACCACCTTTACTTCACACACAGAGACGTGCACAAAGCTCTCCCTCGCCCTCCATTTGTCAAATCTGAGCATAATTCTATCCTCCTGATTCCTGCTTACAAGCAAAAACTAAAGCAGGAAGCACCAGTGACTTGGTCAATAAAGAAGTAGTCAGATGACGCAAATGCTAAGCTACAGGACTGTTTTGCTAGCACAGACTGGAATATGTTCCAGGATTCTTCCGATCGCAATGAGGAATAGACCACATCAGTCACTGGCTTCATAAATAAGTGCACAGATGACGTCGTCCACACAGTGACTGTACGTACTTACCCCAACCAGAAGCCATGGATTACTGGCAACATCCACACTGAGATAAAGGATAGAGCTGCCGCTTTCAAGGAGTGGGACTCTGACCCGGAAGCTTATAAGAAATCCCGCTATGCCACAGATGATGCAATCTCTATTGCACTCCACACTGCCCTTTCCCACCTGATCAAAAGGAACACCTATGTGAGAATGCTATTCATTGACTACAGCTCAGCATTCAACACCATAGTGCCCTCAAAGCTCATCACTAAGCTAAGGACCCCAGGACTAAACACCTCCCTCTGCAACTGGATCCTGGACTTCCTGACGTGCCGCCCCCAGGTGGTAAGGGTAGGTAACAACACATCCGCAACCCTGATCCTCAACATGGGTACCCCCCAGGGGTGCACGCTCAGTCCCCTCATGTACTCCCTGTTCACTCATGTCTGCACGGCCAGGCACGACGCCAACACCATCATTAAGTTTTCCGATGACACAACAGTGGTAGGCCTGATCACCAACAACGATGAGACAGAGACCTGGCCGAGTATAGAGTGCAGTGATGTGTCCTATAAGGAGCGTTGAATCTGATGGCCGAATGGTAAAGGACATCTAGCCGCTCGAGAGCACCCTTAGCTGCCAATCTATAAATTACGCCTCCGTAATTTAGCATGGGTAGGATGGTCATCTGAATCAGGGTTAGTTTGGCAGCTGTGGTGAAAGAGGATTGATTACAATAGAGGAAACCAAGTCTAGATTTAACATTAGCCTGCAGCTTTGATATGAGAGCTGAGAGAAGGGCAGTGTACCGTCTAGCCATACTCCCAAGTAGTTTGTATGAGGTGACTACCTCAAGCTCTAAACCCTCAGAGGTAGTAATCACACCGGTGGGGAGAGGGTCATTCTTCTTACCAAACCACATGACCTTGTTTTGGAGGTGTTCAGAACACGGTTAAGGGCAGAGAAAGCTTGTTGGACATTAAGAAAGATTTGTTGTAGAGCGTTTAACACAAAATTCGGGGAAGGGCCAGCTGAGTATAAGACACTCATCTGCATATAAATGGATGAGAGAGCTTCCTACTGCTTGAGCTATGTTGTTGATGTAAATTGAGAAGTGTGTGGGGCCTAGGATCGAGCCTTGGGGTACTCCCTTGGTGACAGGCAGTGGCTGAGACAGCAGATGTTCTGACTTTATAAACTGCACTCTTTGAGAGAGGTAGTTAGCAAACCAGGCCAAAGACCCGTCAGAGACACAAATACTCCTTAGCCGACCCACAAGAATGGAAGGATCTACCGCATCAATAGCTTTGACAAAGTCAATAAAAATAGCGTCACAACATTGCTTAGAATCAAGGACAATGGAGACATAATTTCATACCTTTAAGGTTGCAGTGACACATCCATAACCTGAGCGGAAACCAGATTGCATACCCGAGAGAATACTAGGCAGAAAGAAAGTCTGTTGATTACTGACAAGTTTTTTCAACACTTTTGATAAACAGGGCAAAATAGAAATGGGCCTATAACAGTTAGGATCAGCTTGATCTCCCCTTTAAATAAGGATGCACCATGGCTGCCTTCCAAGCAATGGGAACCTCCCCAGAGAGTGGCAGAATAAGTGTCATACTAATCATTTGTTGTTGTGACAGCCAAGTATGCTAATAAAGACAAATGAGGCTGCTGAAAACGTTTATTGAAACGACCGAAAAAAAAATGTCAGTAGTTTACTCAGGATACCACCAAAGTGAGGCTAATTACATGGGAGTTACGGGCAGCACTAATGCTGTACCCGAGTGTGGTCACGTTAAACCACAGCTCGTCTTGTTTATCTTTCTGGAAGGCACCACCAACCTGTCAAATGCTGCCAGGTAGCTAATTAGTTACATCAACAATGTACTGAACGTTTGAGCAACGTTGTATTGGTTTGGTTACTTGGCAAGTTAGAGGTCAAATAATATAAGCAGCGAGCACATCATAGACATAACTTTAGACCTAAATTAGATAGCTGTCTATGTTAGTTAGCTAGGAAACTTTAATGACTAAGCTAGCTAAGAAACATTTAGTTAACGTTAGTTAGTCGACAAGTTAGCTAACGTTAGCTAAGTTAACTGTAACGGCACCCGAACTCTTGATTTACCTACATTTCTATTTCCCCGTCCATAGCTACAACTGTTATGGAAATAAATTGCAACAACAAATATCTTAGCTAGTTAAATTAACTAGTTAGCAAATCTAACGTTAGCCAGTGCAGTGTTGCCAGTGAATGGACACTCACCACTTCCTTCGCCTTGGGAGAAAATCCATTTTTCGGTCTGCTCTTCTTGAATATTTCATCTTTAGGCGAATCAAACACCACTCCCATAGCTTTATTTCGGGTTTTGACCGTTTTTACACTGGCTTTGAACAGTAAAGTTATATCAACAGCCATTCTGTGAGTAGTACCGAGGAGGTCCACTGTCAACACAGAGAGGGGGTTCGATTGATTTCAAGGGGGCGCCCGTGTGGGCTTGATTTTCACTGGCTGAAAGTGGATCCCATTCGACAAGGACACGGCCTGCCTCCCGGGCTTGAGCCAAGTGCGGTTGGGATGCACTGCTCTATCCGATGGCGAAATCGGCTCAAAACAAATATTATGCAATGAAGCACATGTATTAGTAATGAGCAGGATTCTGTGTTTTCACATGCAAAAGAAAAAAACGCTTTATCTGCCTTCCCAATGAAAACTAGTTTGACAATTCAAACATGTGTTTTATGGAAAATAGATGTTATATGTTCTGGACGATGCACCATGCTGCCTTGTTGACAAGGTTACCTCACCACCACCTCACCGCTTTCGCTCGATGATGGGACGGGACCCGGTTGAACCCGGGACAGCGTAATAGAACTCACTCAGACGTGTCACCAATTTTTACGTCATATTTTTGCGACACATGGGCGTGTTTGAGATGAGTATGAGATCATGGTACTAAAGTTAGCAGTATTCCAGTGAAATACTATAAGAAAATAATATAATGAATGGACTTAGCTAGTATAACTCCAGTAGGTTCAGCTATTAGAAATACATCCAGTGGGAGGCAGAGATGTATCTTTTCAAGGAATAGTTAATGTTTCAAGTTTTAATGTCGCATGCATAAGTACAGTGAAATTACTTTCTTACAAGCTCCAAACCAAACAATGCAGTAAACAATATCAATGTAACACTACAAATAACATAGGGTGGAACAAAAACACACAATAAATAAAAATTTGAAATAAGAACATGAGAAACAAAGCAGCCATATACAGGATCAGTGGTCAGTTTCAATACCATATTTGCAATGTGCAGGGAGTTGCTGACTATTAGGCCAATACAAGGGTGGCCTTCCTTCACAGGAGGCTGCTGAGGGGAGGACGGCTCATAATAATGGCTGGAATGGAGAGAGTTTGATGTGTTCGATACCATTCCATTGATTCCGTTTGAGCCATTACTATGAGCCCGTCCTCCCCAATTAAGGTGCCACCAGCCACCTGTGGTGGCCTTAATATGTTGGACAGATTTGTTTTATTAAAGGCCCAATGCAGCCGTTTTTATCTAAATATTAAATCATTTCTGAGTAACAATTAAGTAACTTACTGTAATTATTTTTCGATCAAAATGGTAAAAAAAAAAGCTTCTTAGCAAGAGCAATTTCACATGCAACAATTTAGCTAGGACTGTCTGGGAGTGGTCTGAGTAGGGAGGGGAAATACGAAAACTATCTGTTATATTCTCCGTACTGTGTGTATATATATATGTATTTTCTTTAACTGACAAATAAAATCAATCAATCATTTGGCAGAGAGGTTTAAAACTCCTTTTTATTGGTCTATTAACTAATTTACCGCCTGGTGATGTCACAAGACAGGCCAAAACTCCATCCCCAACAGACTGACTTTTCAAATAGATCTTAAACTAAACGTTCATTATCGTAATTTTCACAATTTCACAGTATTATCCCATATGGAAAAGTAATAAATTCCATTATATATAAAAAAGTGACATATATTTAAGCAATAAGGCCCGAGGGGGTGTGATATATAGCCAATATACCACGGCTAAGGGCTGTTCTTATGGTATATTGGCAATATACCACAAACCCCCGAGGTGCCTTAATGCGATTATAAACTGGTTACCAACGTAATTAGAGCAGTAAAAATACATGTTTTGTCATACCCGTGGTATACGGTCTGTTATAAACTGGGTGGTTTGAGGCCTGAATGCTGATTAGCTGACAGCCGTGGTATATCACAGCTGTTGTGCGTAAGATCAGCCATTAGCCATGGTAAACTGGCCGTATACCACACCTCCTCGTGCCTTAATGCTTAAATATACCACGGCTTTCAGCCAATTAGCATTCAGGGCTCCAACCACCCAGTTTATAATTGAAAATATATGATCATATATAAAAACCAATATATAATCATATATTTTAATAACATATATAAATTTCACACCCTCCCCCATACAAACAATTCTAATATGGATATGCATTTTCATTATGAAAAATGTACTCAAAACATTCATTTTTTTGCTTTGAAATGTGTTCCAGAAATTGTTTTATTTTTATTTTTACATGGCATATATTTAAAAACAATACATAAATCTCACAAATAGGGATTCAGTGTTAGGCAACCTTACGTCTACTTTGTCTACTATTTATCTACTATAGATGATACCTGCAATTTCATTTTATGGAATCACATTGTATTTATAAAACATGATATTCTTGTAATCGACAATGGTTGCAATCCATTATTATTTTGGGCCGAGTCCTCCAAGGATGTCTATTGGGAATTGTTGATGCCTGTTGCCACCTGCAGGGGGCCGGGGAGCACAGCGGTTTGCATCTCCCCTCCCCAAGATGACACTTGAAGAAGACGCCTGTGACAACTCTACCGTTTCTGCTCCTGTCTCTTTTTTCTTTGTTCTCTTAAACAGTTATGTTTTAGCACATTATCTATAGAAAATGTTAGTCTAAATGGTTATCTGAGTGATACTTACCTTTTATGTTGAAATTGTAAAGTTTAAATGTGTAAATGGATCGAGTGAATACTGTTAGCTAGCGATCTTGACATAAGAGAATGACTGGGTTTGCGGCTAAGCATAGTGAGTGCATAGAATAACAAGAAAAAATTTCGCAAAATAATATTTTTGTTTCAATGTATTGATCTATTGGGGGTTTTCTATTCCCTTTATATGGTCTAGGCCCTGACATCTCCCCACCCAAGTGTTATATATTACAGAGTTTAAAAAAAGATTATACGCTAATGCTAGCCTGTCAAGTTTAGGGTTGCTATTAGCTAAACGGCTACCGTTAGCTGGCTCAGTATTGATGTGGCTGTACTGGTTTATGGTTCATTTAGCTGAAACATAGTACATGAGGTTAAGATAAATACTGAGAAAGTACACTACGGAGACGGAGAGGCCTACTGGTCAGACTCAGAAGGCCGAGCACACCATCCACCGCTTCCGAGCATATTACTCGTCATTGTCCAATCTCTAGATAACAAGGTGGACGAAATTAGGTCACAAGTTGCCTTCCAGAGACATCAGAGATTGTAACATTCTCTGTTTCACGAAAACATGGCTCACTCGGGATATGTTGTCAGAGTCGGTACAGCCACCCGGTTTCTTCATGCATCGCATGAAACAGAAACAAACATCTCTCTGGTAAGAAGAAGGGTGGTGGTGTATGCCTTATGATTAATGACTCATGGTGTAATCACAACAACATACATGAACTCAAGTCCTTTTGTTCACCTGACCTAGAATTCCTTACAATAAAATGCCAACTGCATTATCTTCCAAGAGAATTCTCTTCGATTATATCCCCCCCAAGCAGATCCCTCGTCGGCCCTGGAAGAACTTCAATGGACTCTATGTAAACTGGAAACCATACATCCTGAGGCTGCATTTATTGTAGCTAGGGATTTTAACAAAGCTAACCTAAATTCTATCAGCATATCGAATGCGCGACACGAGCTGGTAGCATTCTGGATCATTGCTACTCGAACTTCTGCGATGCATACAAAGCCCTCCCCCCGCCCTGCCTTCGGCAAGTCTGACCATGACTCTATTTTGTTGCTCCCAGCCTATAAACAGAAACAAAAACAGGAAATGACCGTGCTCAGGTCAATACAACGCTGGTCTGACCAATCGGATTCCACGCTTCAAGATTGCTTCGATCATGTGGACTGGGATATGTTCCGGATAGCCTCAGACAACAACATTGATGTAAATGCTGACTCGGTGAGTGCATCGGGGATGCCGTACCCACTGTGACTATTAAAACCTTCCCTAACCAGAAACCAAGGCTTGATGGCAGCATTCGCGCAAAACTGAAAGCGCGATCCACCGCTTTTAATCATGGCAAGGCGAACGGAAACATGACCGAATACAAACAGTGCAGCTATTCCCTCCCCAAGGCAATCAAACAAGCAAAGCGTCAGTATAGAGACAAAGTAGAGTCGCAATTCAACGGCACAAACACGAGACGTATGTGGCAGGGTCTACAGTCAATCATGGATTACAAAAAGAAAACCAGCCCTGTCGCGGACATTGAGGTCTTGCTCCCAGATAAATTAAACAACTTCTTTGCTCGCTTTGAGGACAATACAGTGCCACTGACACGGCCCGCTACCAAAGCCTATAGGCTATCCTTCTCCGTGGCCAACGTGAGTAAAACATTTAAACGTGTTAACCCTTGTAAGGCTGCCGGCACAGACGGAACCCCTAGCCGCGTCCTCAGAGCATGCGCAGACCAACTGGCTGGTGTGTTTACGGACATATTCAACCAATCCCTATCCCAGTCTGTTGTCCCCACAGGCTTCAAGATGGCCACCATTGTTCTTGTTCCCAAGAAAGCTAAGGTAACTGAACTAAATGACTATCGCCCCATTGCACTCACTTCTGTCATCATGAAGTGCTTTGAGAGACTAGTCAAGGAACATATCCCCTTCACCCTCCCTGATACCCTAGACCCGCTCCAATTTGTTTACTGCCCAAATATGTCCACTGACGATGCAATCGGCATCACACTGCACACTACCCTATCCCATCTGGACAAGAGGAACACCTATGTAAGAATGCTGTTCATTGATTACAGCTCAGCATTTAACACAACAGTACCCTCCAAACTCGTCATTAAGCTCGACACCCTGGGTCTTGACCCCGCCCTGTGCAACTGGGTCCTGGACTTTCTGACCCCAGGTGGTGAGGGTAGGAAACAACATCTTCACACCGCTGATCCTCAACACTGGGGCCCCACAAGGGTGCGTTCTCAGCCCTGTCCTGTAGTCCCTGTTACCCCATGACTGCGTAGCCATGCACGCTTCCAACTCAATTGTCAAGTTTGCAGACCACACTACAGTGGTAGGCCTGAGTACCAACAATGACGAGATGGCCTACAGGGAGGGGGTGAGGGCCCTTGGAGTGTGGTGTCAGGAAAATAACCTCTCACTCAACGTCAACAAAACGTTGAGTTTACATCGACGGGACAGTAGTGGAGAAGGTGGAAACTTTTAAGTTTCTCGGCGTACACATCACGGACAAACTTAAATGGTCCACGCACACAGACAGCGTGGTGAAGAAGGCGCAACTGGCGTTGAGGTCAGGGCTCTGCCACAAAGTTGGAAGTACAGAATCGTCTAGAATGTCATTCTATGCTGTAGTGATAAGATTTCCATTCACAGGAAGGGGCCTAGCCCAAACCATGAAAAACAGCCCCAGACCATTAATCCTCCTCCACCAAACTTTTCATTTGGCACTATGCATTGGGGCAGGTAGCATTCTCCTTGCATCCGGCAAACCCAGACTAGTCCGCCAGATGGAGAAGCATGATTCATCACTCCAGAGAACGCGTTTCCAATGCTTCAGAGTCCCATGGCGGCGAGCTTTGCACCACTCCAGCTGACGCTTGGCATTGCGCATGGTGATCTTAGGCTTGTGTGCGGCTGTTCTGCCATGGAAGCACATTTCATGAAGCTCCCGACGAACAGTTCTTCTGCGGATGTTGCTTCCAGAGGCAGTTTGGAACTCGGCAGTGAGTGTTGCCACCGAGAACAGACAATGTTTACGTGCTACGCACTTCAGCACTCTGCTGTCCTGTTCTGTGAGCTTGGGTGGCCTACGACTTCGCGGCTGAGCCGTTGTTGCTCCTAGACGTTTCCATTTCACAATAACAGCACTTACAGTTGACCGGGGCAGCTCTAGCAGGGCAGAAATTTGATGAACTGACTTGTTGGAAAGGTGTCATCCTATGACGGTGCCACGCTGAAAGTCACTAAGCTTTTCAGTAAGGCCAGTCTACTGCTAATGTTTGTTTATGTTAATTGCATGGCGGTGTGCTCAATTTTATGCACCTGTCTGCAATAGGTGTTGCTGAAATAGCCAAATGATTTGAAGGGGTGTCCACATACCTTTGGATATATAGTGTGTATGTGACATATATGTACTTACGTATATGTGTGGATACATATGTAAGAATATATGGGCATATATGTTTCCACCATATATTATTTATAAAATATATAAGTAATGTACATATATAGTTTACCATATGGGATTCCAACCTCATTGTGTGGAAATATATATAAAACACTGCACTTTTGACTGCACTTGGCCTTTAATAATGTTAGCTAAAGCATAGTCAGAGCCCAGTTTTTCAAAAGTTATCTATTTCGACTATCAGATATGATTAAATGCATAGATGTAGAATGAATAGAATAGTCACTATTCAAGTCAATGATTTGTCCATTCTATTAATACTATTTCTATGCATTTAATCCTCTACTATAGGCGAAATCAAGACAGATAATTTCTGAAAAACTAGGCCCTGGCAGGCTGGCAACCGGGCTAGGTATTCACAGCCTGACTACCCATCCACATTGCGCCTTCCAAACGCCGCGCCCACTAGCGTTTCACTAGTTACCACAGCCACAAAGTCATAAACCCTGCCTATTTCTACAATTGATCTTCATTTAAACCTAACCTTAACCTCAACCTTAACCACACTGTTAACCTTATGCGTAACCCTAACCTTAAATTAAGACCAATTTTTTTGGGGGGGGTTTCGTAAATCTTTACGATATAGCCAATTTTGACTTTGTGTCTGGCTATCTAGTGAAAAACCGTTTCTTCTCCACAATGAACGTAAAGAGCAATCGATAGAGCAGCGGAATTACATTCGGGATGAGTTGTTATGCAAAGAAATTCAGGGAAATTGGGAGAAGATGGAGAAGATGGATTTCGGCCAACATTCTTCCGATTTTCTCATTGATGAAACATTTGATTTCAAAACAGTTTTATGTTTCCAAAACTAGAATCTGTTACGAACAGAGTGGACTAAATTTGTAGACTTTTTTCCTTTTGCCAAAGTTTCTAAAAATTGCATTATTTGGAAGGAGTGCAAGGGTGAATTGAGTTATTGCCAGGTTTGGGTAGGTTACTTTCTAAATGTAATCCGTTACAGTTACAAGTTAACTGTCCAAAATTGTAATCAGTAATGTAATCTGCTTACATTCCGTTACTTTTAGATTACTTTCCCCTTAAGAGGCATTAGAAGAAAACAAAAATGCGCTACTCTTTTGTTTATGATTTTGATTTTGTTGTCATGGAGGACTGATTTGGCTCATTGATTCGAGTTGAAAAATAAATGCCGTGGTCATGGAATGGCATGCTTTGAGCACTACTGAAAAATGCTATTCACATGTGAAAGATTAATGCCATATGATACATTTGCTATAGGCCTATTGTTTACCTTTTGTTGGTGACACTTTGATATCTTGATAATATGCATCTGTTAAAGGGCATATTAAACAATAACAAAATGGATATACGTACAGTGGGGCAAAAAAGTATTTAGTCAGCCACCAATTGTGCAAGTTCTCCAACTTAAAAAGATGAGAGAGGCCTGTAATTTTCATCATAGGTACACTTCAACTATGACAAACGAAATGAGAAAAAGAAATCCAGAAAATCACATTGTAGGATTTTTAATTTATTTATTTGCAAATGATGGTGGAAAATAAGTATTTGGTCAATAACAAAAGTTTATCTCAATACTTTGTTATATACCCTTTGTTGGCAATGACAGAGGTCAAACGTTTTCTGTAAGTCTTCACAAGGTTTTCACACACTGTTGCTGGTATTTTGGCCCATTCCTCCATGCAGATCTCCTCTAGAGCAGTGATGTTTTGGGGCTGTCGCTGGGCAACACGGACTTTCAACTCTCCTCCAAAGATTTTCTATGGGGTTGAGATCTGGAGACTGGCTAGGCCACTCCAGGACCTTGAAATGCTTCTTACGAAGCCACTCCTTAGATTGCCCGGGCGGTGTGTTTGGGATCATTGTCATGCTGAAAGACCCAGCCACGTTTCATCTTCAATGCCCTTGCTGATGGAAGGAGGTTTTCACTCAAAATCTCATGATACATGGCCCCATTCATTCTTTCCTTTACACGGATCAGTCGTCCTGGTCCCTTTGCAGAAAAAACAGCCCCAAAGCATGATGTTTCCACCCCATGCTTCACAGTAGGTATGGTGTTCTTTGGATGCAACTCAGCATTCTTTGTCCTCCAAACACGACGAGTTGAGTTTTTACCAAAAAGTTATATTTTGGTTTCATCTGACCATATGACATTCTCCCAATCCTCATCTGGATCATCCAAATGCTCTCTAGCAAACTTCAGACGGGCCTGAACATGTACTGGCTTAAGCAGGGGGACACATCTGGCACTGCAGGATTTGAGTCCCTGGCGGCGTAGTGTGTTACTGATGGTAGGCTTTGCTACTTTTGTCCCAGCTCTCTGCAGGTCATTCACTAGGTCCCCCCGTGTGGTTCTGGGATTTTTGCTCACCGTTCTTGTGATAATTTTGACCCCACGGGTGAGATCTTGCGTGGAGCCCCAGATCGAGGAAGATTATCAGTGGTCTTGTATGTCTTCCATTTCCTAATAATTGCTCCCACAGTTGATTTCTTCAAACCAAGCTGCTTACCTATTGCAGATTCAGTCTTCCCAACCTGGTGCAGGTCTACAATTTTGTTTCTGGTGTCCTTTGACAGCTCTTTGGTCTTGGCCATAGTGGAGTTTGGAGTGTGACTGTTTGAGGTTGTGGACAGGTGTCTTTTATACTGATAACAAGTTCAAACAGGTGCCATTAATACAGGTAACGAGTGGAGGACAGAGGAGCCTCTTAAAGAAGAAGTTACAGGTCTGTGAGAGCCAGAAATCTTGCTTGTTTGTATGTGACCAAATACTTATTTTCCACCATAATTTGCAAATAAATTCATTAAAAATCCTACAATGTGATTTTCTGGATTTCTTTTCCTAATTTTGTCTGTCATAGTTGTGTACCTATGATGAAAATTACAGGCCTCTCTCATCTTTTTAAGTGAGAGAACTTGCACAATTGGTGGCTGACTAAATACTTTTTTGCCCCACTGTATATATACAGTTGAAGTTGGAAGTTTACATACACATTAGCCAAATACATATAAACTCAGTTTTTCACAATTCCTGACATTTCTTCCTAGTAACAAGTCCCTGTCTTAAGTCAATTAGGATCACCACTTTTATTTTAAGAATGTGAAATGTCATAAAAATAGTAGAGAGAATTATTTATTTAAGCTTTTATTTCTTTCATCACATGCCCAGAGGGTCAGAAGTTTACATACACTCAATTAGTATTTGGTAGCATTGCCTTTAAATTGTTTAACTTGGGTCAAACGTTTTGGGTTTCTTTCCACAAGCTTCCCACAATAAGTTGGGTGAGTTTTGTCCCATTCCTCCTGACAGAGCTGGAGTACACTTTTTCAGTTCTGCCCACAAGTTTTATATAGGATTGAGGTCAGGGCTTTGTGATGGCCACTCCAATACCTTGACTTTGTTGTCCTTAACCCATTTTGCCACAACTTTGGAAGTATGCTTGGGGTCATTGTCCATTTGGAAGACCCATTTGCAACCAAGCTTTAACTTCCAGACTGATTGATGTCTTGAGATGTTGCTTCAATATATCCACATAATTTTCTATCCTCATGATGCCATCTATTTTGTGAAGTGCACCAGTCCCTCCTGCAGCAAAGCACCCCCACAATGCTGCCCACCCCCGTGCTTCACGGCTGGGATGGTGTTCTTTGGCTTGCACGCCCTCCCCTTTTTCCTCCAAACATGTTCTGGGATTGATTTGATTTGCACTTTTCGCACCAAAGTACGTTCATCTCTAGGAGACAGAACGTGTCTCCTTCCTGAGCGGCATGACGGCTGCGTGGTCCCATGGTGTTTATACTTGCGTACTATTGTTTGTACAGATAAATGTGGTACCTTCTGTGTTTGCTCCCAAGGATGAACCAGACTTGTGGAGGTCTACAATTTATTTTCTGAGGTCTTGGCTGATTTCTTTTGATTTTCCCATGATGTCAAGCAAAGAGACACAGAGTTTGAAGGTAGGCCTTGAAGTACAGGTACACCTCCAATTGACTCAAATGATGTCAATTAGCCTATCAGAAGCTTCTAAAGCCATGACATCATTTTTGGGAATTTTCCAAGCTGTTTAAAGGCACAGTCAACTTAGTGTATGTAAACCTCTGACCCACTGGAATTGTGATACAGTGAATTATAAGTGAAATAATCTGTATGTAAACAATTGTTGGAAAAATTACTTGTGTCATGCACAAAGTAGATGTCCTAACCGACTTGCCAAAACTATAGTTTGTTAACAAGAAATGTGTGGAGTGGTTGATAAACGAGTTTTAATGACTCCAATCTAAGTGTATGTCACGCTCGCTGACATGAGTAGACCAAGGCGCAGCTTGCAGGGTTGAGTTAAACATGTTTTAATCACTGAAACTCACCAAAAACAATAAAGTCACTATGACCGTAACGCACTGTGTAGCGCACACACTGCAACTACACACAATAAATAATATCCCACCATACAGGTGGGGGACTGAACACACTAAATAGGATTCCCAATTAGAGACAACGACTAACAGCTGCCTCTAACTGAGAACCCAAACCAAACCAACATAGAAAATACAACATAGAACCCTAAACCCCCCTGGTCACGTCCTGACCAAAAACACCATAGAGAAGCCAAAAAGGGCTATCTATGGCCAGGACATGACAGTGTATGTAAACTTCCAACTTCAACTGTATATATATATATATATATATATATATATATATAATTGACAAGTCCAAAAATTAATGTAGCAACTACAGATTGCCCCTTTAAGTCTTTTAAAAGTGTGCAAGTTTGAGCATGTGTCCATTAGGCCTATGGATATATTTTTTTTATCAGCATGAATTAGGTTGAGCAATAAAAGCCCAATTTTTATTCCATAGGCTTCGATCCGCAATATGCAGCTGTTGCCAGAGCGCATTTTCCACTGGCTGTCCACTGATTTAAAAAAAAAGATTAATAGTCAGTTTAAACTTCTTGAATTCAACCATTATTGGCTTCAAATTCACATTTAGATTTGTGAACAGCCATCCACAACAACCACAATCCGTAAGGCACAAATAGCTAAATGAGAGAGCACAGAGCACGAGTGTGATTCACATCAATGCGCTATGTAGATGTCAATAATGAGTGATATTCGTATCGCCGTAGACTACACCACTACTGTCATCCTTACCTCCAAGCCTTTACTCAAATTGGATAATCTTTGGATGCCGAGAGCAGTCGCACCATTGGAAGACATAGCTTGGACTGTACTGTAGCCTACAAAAGCCTATTCCTTCTCTTTTCCCTGCAATCCATCAAACACATGTGGCATGTCATCATAGTGGTACCCGACTTGTGGTCAGACTTGTTCAGGTGGAACAAACAAAATGTGCGCCTTTTTTCAATGCTGATTTGAATGTCATTGAGAAAACAGAGAAGTGTCAAAGATTTTTTTTCGCAAATTTCCTTTCTAAATTTAATAGAAATCATCTAGTTTTTCAAAAGTATCGGTAATGTGATTACAATATTTTTCTGGTAATGTAACGAATTACAGTTACCGTTTTTGTAATCCTTTACATGTAACAGATTACATGTAATCCATTACTCCCCAACACTGGTTATTGCACACCCGCACTTCACAGAGTAGGCGTTCCCCTAACGGAAATATGCAAATACATCACAAGCTTGTGTTTGGCTCTGCCCACCTCCTTGCTTGTTCTGCCCACTATGATTAATTTGCTCCCATTGGAAACGACAGACTGTGGTCTATCTTGGTTTAGTTATACAAATATTTGGTAGGAGTGCTTCTTCAGGATTCTTACCTAAGTGCACTGTAGAATGTGGGATCCTGAGCCTTCTTCAGCATGTGAATAGTTATGCATTGTTCAAAAAGTAATTTAATTGCTAGGGTTGAAGTAGGCTATGTAATTTATGCTTAAGTGCACATTTGGATGCTGTAAATGTTTGACATAAATCAATATACATATTTATAAAAATTACACTACAACGTTGCCAAGGTAAGTAAAACTAAAAGAATGTCCTGTCTAGACAAATGTAGTAATTTGTACATAATATTTTTTCCTTGGGTTGGCACCCAGATGTAAGTGGAGGGAGGGGCCAAAAGTGTCGAATAAAACACTGTTATTTGCTGAGCGGTTTGCTCATTTCCTTTGTTAGTGTTGCGCCAGACATTTACAGAGCGCTGTGACTGTGTCTTCTGCAGCTTCAGCACTCAGCTGCTTCCATGTCAGCCGTTTTTCCCCCTCCACAAGCATTGCCTGTCAAAAGAGAGGTTCCTTTCATGAACTGAGGCTATATGGACACAAGACTGTGACTGGTGGTTTGACGTCCATATGTTCATTTGAGGGGTATCCAAACATGGTATTCCAAATAGAGGAAAATCATGCATTCTTGAAGAGTTATGGTAGTTGCTGTTAACTTAAGCTGCCTTGACCATTCAGTTTGTAAAGATTGCCCAGAGGAGAAATAACCATGTTGGAATATATAGACAAACATTTAGGCCTAGTTCAAAGCTGCTTGAAATTGGCATGATATATGTGACAGTTACTGCATATTTTATGTCAGGTTTCTATAGCCTCCTGTACCACTGTTAATTATTTGACTTATTTGCAGGAAAATCCATTCTCATCATAACAACATACAATCTATGCTTTACCATGTCTATAGCAATAGGCTTATGAGCAAGACAAAAATACATCATGCTATTACAGTCAACATAAAGCCTATCAACTGCAGATTTGGTGAAAATATACAATTATTCTGTCATTTGCACCTTCTAGCACTTTAGTATAAATAAAAAAATCTCATGGTCATCTACAGGATTTTAGTGGGTTTGACTTACAGTACCATGTCATATGAAATCCATAAACTGCCAAAATAAAAAAAATGATTTGATGCTGTGTAGATCAATACTTGCCTTCGGAAAGTATTCAGACCCCTTGACTTTTCCCACATTTTGTTACGTTACAGTCTTGTTCTAAAATGTATTAAATATTGAAAAAAATCCTCAGCTATCTGCATAGAATACCCCATAATGACAAAGCAAAAACACGCTTTTAGACATTTTAGAAAATTTATAAAAAATTTAAAACATAAATATCTTATTTACATAGGTATTCAGAACCTTTAGTATGAGACTTGAAATTTCTCTCAGGTGCATCCTGTTTCCATTGATCATCCTTGAGATCCTTGATGAAAACCTGCTCCAGAGCACTCAGGACCTCAGACTGGGGCGAAGGTTCACCTTCCAACAGGACAACGACCCTAAGCACACAACCAAGACAACGTAGGAGTGGCTTCGGGACAAGTCTCGGAATGTCCTTGAGTGGCCCAACCAGAGCCCGGACTTGAACCTGATCAAATATCCCTGGAGAGACCTGAAAATAGCTTTGCAGCAACGCTCCCTATCCAACCTGATGGAGCTTGAGAGGATCTGCAGAGAGGAATGGGAGAATCTCCTCAAATACAGTTGTGCCAAACTTGTAGCGTCATACCCAAGAAGACTCGAGGCTGTAACCCGCTGCCAAAGATGCTTCAACAAAGTACTGAGTAAAGGGTCTGAATACTTATGTAAATGTAATATTTCAGTTTATTATTTATACATTCCTAAAAATCTATTTTTGCTTTGTTTTTATGGGGTATTGTGAGTAGATTGATGAGCATTTTTAAAAATCAATTTTAGAATAAGGCCGTAACGTAACAAAATGTGGAAAAAGTCAACGGGTCTGAGTACTTTCCCCGAATGCACTGTATATCTATATTTATTTTGACAAGAGAGTAGCCTATCTTGGTGAGTGGCGCAGTGGTCTAAGTGCTAGAGGTATCACTACAGACACCCTGGTTTGAATCCAGGCTGTATCACAACTGGCTGTGATTGGGAGACCCATAGGGCGTTGTCCGGGTTTGGCCGGTGTAGGCCGTCATTGTAAATACGAATTTGTTCTTAACTGACTTGCCTTGTTAAATAAAGGTAAAATAATAGTATTAAGTCACTCTCTCTGTGTGACAGATGAACCATGCTGTTGAGTGGCCTCTGGGCAGACCACTTAACTCTCTGAAAAGGAGCCTTAACTCTTACGCTTAATCTTCACTTTCTATTTCTGGACCATTATCTGGCCTGTCAGTCCTCACCACTTTATCTTCAGAGGGCTCATCTATTGACTGTTTCAACATGGTTAGATTATATCAAAGGCCCTTCCCTTTGGTCCCTGCAGCTATATCCTTCCTCCTTTTTCTGGAATGGTTTCAGGATTAGAAGACACCAATTTGAGGTGGATGTTGTTTGCTGGTTCATCTAATTTTTTGGATGTCAATCAATCAAATTGATTTATAAAGCACTATTTACATTAGCACCATACGTATATTAATACAGTGCCTTCAGAAAGTATTAACAACCCTTAACTTTTCCAAATTTTGTTGTGTTATAGCCTGAAATGTTTTGTCACTGGCCTACATACAATACCCCATAATGTCAAAGTGTTATTATGTTTTTATAAATGCTTACAAAGTAATCAAAAACAAAGTGCTGAAATGTCTTGAGTTCATAAATGTATTCAACCACTTTGTTATGGAAAGCCTAAATAATCCAGGAGTAAAAATGTGCTTAATTAAGTATCCAACCCTTTTTTTCCAATTTTTCGACTAAACATACCCAAGTCTAACTGCCTGTAGCTCTCACTCTCCTCAAACAATAGCATGGTATTCTTACACTGTAATACCTACTGTAAATTGGACAGTGCAGTTAGATTAACAAGAATTGAAGCTTTCTGCTCATATCAGATATGTCTATGCCCTGGGAAATGTTCATGTTACTTACAACCTCATGCTAATCACATTAGCTTAACCGTCCCATTTTATAGTCCCGTACCCCTTCAAACATTCAACCTCCAGCAGCGCACACGCTCTAGGACCAGGGTCAGCGCACTCTCAAATTTAGTTTTTTTCCATCATTGTAAGCCTGCCACACACACACTATACAATACATTTATTAAACATAAGAATTAGTGTGAGTTTTTGTCACAACCCGGCTCGTGGGAAGTGACAAAGAGCTCTTCTAGGACCAGGGCACGAATAATAATATAATAATAATCAATCATTTTGCTCTTTATTTAGCCATCTTACATATAAAACTTTGTTTGTTCATCGAAAATTGTGAATAACTCACCACAGGTTAAAGAGAAGGGTGTGCTTGAAAGGATGCACATAACTCTGCAATGTTGGGTTGTATTGGAGAGTCTCAGTCTTAAATCATTTTCCACACGCAGTCTGTGCCTGTATTTAGTTTTCATGCTAGTGATGGCAGAGAATCCACTCTCACATAGGTATGTGGTTGCAAAGGGCATCAGTGTCTTAACAGCGCGATTTGCCAAGGCAGGATACTCTGAGCACAGCCCAATCCAGAAATCTGGCAGTGGCTTCTGATTAAATTAAATTTTCACAGAACCGCTTGTTGCAATTTCGATGAGGTTCTCTTGTTCAGATATCGGTAAGTGGACTGGAGGCAGGGCATCAAAGGGATAATGAATCCAGTTGTTTGTGTCATCCGTTTCGGGAAAGTACCTGCGTAATTGCGCACCCAACTTACTCAGATGCTTCGCTATATCACATTTGACATTGTCTGTAAGTTTGAGTTCATTTGCACACAAAAAAATCATACAATGATGGAAAGACCTATGGGTTGTCCTTGTTAATGCAGACAGAGAAGAGCCCCAACTTCATAATCATAGCCTCAATTTTGTCCTGCACATTGAATATAGTTGTGGAGAGTCCATGTAATCCTAGATTCAGATCATTCAGGTGAGAAAAAACATCACCCAAATGTATAACCCCGTTGGAAAATATAAATGGACTGTTTGAAAATGTGAAGAATATTAAATGTTTTATAATTTCCAGTACTTTGATGCGAAAAGTGCAAATCCATCCCAGAACAACAGCTAAGGGCCTTGTGAAGATGCTGGAGGAAACAGGTACAGAAGTATCTACATCCACAGTAAAACAAGTCATATATCGACATAACCTGAAAGGCCGCTCAGCAAGGAAGAAGCCACTGCTCCAAAACCGCCATAAAAAAGCCAGACTACGGTTTGCAACTGCACATGGAGACAAAGATTATACTTTTTGGAGAAATGTCCTCTGCTCTGAGGAAGTTACAGTTACAAGTTACAGTGGCTTGCGAAAGTATCATCCCCCTTGGCATTTGTCTTATTTTGTTTCTTACAACCTGGAATTAAAATAGATTTTGGGGGGTTTGTATAATTTGATTTACACAACATCCCTACCACTTCAAAGATGCAAAATATATTTTGTTGTGAAACAACAAAGAAATAAGAAAAAAGGAAAAAAAAACTATTTATCCCCCCCGAAGTCAATACTTTGTAGAGACACCTTTTGCAGCAATTACAGCTGCAAGTCTCTTGGGGTATGTCTCTATAAGGTTGGCACATCTAGCGACTGGGATTTTTGCCCGTTCTTCAAGGCAAAACTGCTCCAGCTCCTTCAAGTTGGATGGGTTCCGCGGATGTACAGCAATTTTAAGTCATACCACAGATTCTCAATTGGATTGAGGTCTGGGCTTTGACTAGGCCATTTCAGGACATTTAAATGTTTCTCCATACTGCTAAAGTAACCACTCAAGTGTTGCTTTAGCAGTAGGCTTAGGGCCATTGCCATGCTGGACGGTGAACCTCCGTCCCAGTCTCAAATCTCTGGAAGACTGAAACAGGTTTCCCTCAAGAATTTCCCAGTATCATTCCTTCAATTCTTACCAGTTTCCCAGTAAAAAAACATCCCCACAGCATGATGCTGCCATCACCATGCTGGTCATCTCAGGGTGATGAGAGGTGTTGGGTTTGTGCCAGAATTAGCATTTTCCTTGATGGCCAAAAAGCTCACTTTTAGTCTCATCTGACCAGAGTACCTCCTTCCATATGTTTGGGGAGTTTCCCACATGCCTTTTGGTGAACACCAAACGAATGTTTGCTCATTCTTTTCTTAAGCAATGGCTTTTTTTCTGGCCACTCTTCCGTTATGCCCAGCTCTGTGGAGTGTACAGCTTAAAGTGGTCCTATGGACAGATACTCTAATCACCGCTGTGGAGCTTTACAGCTCCTTCAGGCTTATCTTTGGTCTCTTTGTTACCTCTCTGATTAATGCCCTCCTTGCCTGGTCTGTGAGTTTTGGTGGGCAGCCCTCTCTTGGCAGTTTTTTTGGGGTGCCATATTCTTTCCATTTTTTTATAATGGATTTAATGGTGCTCTGTGGGATGTTTAAAGTTTCAGATATTCTTTTTATCACCCAACCCTGATCTGTACTTCTCCACAACTTTGTCCCGGACCTGTTTTTAGAGCTCCTTGGTCTTCATGGTGCCGCTTGCTTGGTGGTGCCCCTTGCTTTGTGATGTTGCAAACTCTGGGGCCTTTCAGAATAGGTGTATATATACTGAAATCATGTGACAGATCATGTGACACTTAGATTGCTTACAGGTGGACTTTACTTAACTAATTATGTAACTTCTGAAGGTAATTAGTTGCACCAGATCTTATTTAGGGGCTTCATAGCAAAGGGGGTGAATACATATGCACGCACCACTTTATAGTTTATTTTTTATTTATTTTTTGAAACAAGTAATTTTTTTTCATTTCACTTGACCAATTTGGACTATTTTGTAAATGTCCATTACATGAAATACAAATATAAATCCATTTAAATTACAGGTTGTAATGCAACAAAATGGAAAAACGCCAAGGGGGATGAATCCTTTTGCAAGGCACTGTACGTACTAAGTTTGCATGGACTCACTCTGTGTGCAATAGAAGTGTTTAACAATTATCTGTAGGGTCCCTCAATCGAACAGTGAATTTCGAACACAAATTCAACCACAAAGACCAGGGAGGTTTTCTAATGCCTCGCAAAGAAGGGTACCTATTGTTAGATGGGTAATAAAATAAAAAAAAGCAGACACTGAACATCCCTTTGAGCGTGGTGTCACAACTTCCACCGAAGTCGGTCCCTCTCCTTGCTCGGGCGGCGTTCGGCGGTCGACGTCACCGGTTTTCTAGCCATCGCTGATCCACTTTTCATTTTTCCATTGGTTTTGTCTTGTTTTACACACCTGGTTTCAATCCCACAATTACTTGTTCATTGTTTAACCCTCTGTTCCCCCATGGTTGTTTATGAGTAATTGTTTGTTGGTGAATACGGTCTGTTATTGTGGGACGTTATCGGGACGTGAGAGTGTGTCCGCCCTTGTCTCCTGCCTCTCAGGCAAAGCCCTGGAATGGGCCAATGCTGTATGGAGTGATTACGCAGAGTTCACCCGCCGCTTTCGGGCAGTTTTCGACCACCCGCCTGAGGGTCGAGCGGCGGGTGAACATCTGTTCCATTTGAGGCAGGGGACGAGGAGCACGATTTCGATTTCGCCAGCGCGGGATGGAACGACAGGGCCCTGATCGATCACTTTCGGTGCGAGGACGTCCGTCGGGAGTTGGACTGCCGAGACACCACCCTCACATTGGACCACCTGGTGGACCTGTCCATCCGGCTGGACAATCTGCTGGCTACCCGCGGACGTCCGGATCGGGGCCTGTCAGTTCTATCCCCCAGCACCTCCGCTCCGACGCCCATGGAGCTGGGAGGTGCTGCACTTAGGGCGACCGGAGGAGGGGCCATTCCCTACACCATTTGTGGCCGTAGAGGGCACACTGCTGGTCGGTGCTGGGAGGGTTCCTCAGGCAGTCGAGGCAGCTAGCAGGGCACTATCGTGTCACCCCAGGTGAGTCGGCACCAGGCTCACCCAGAGCCCCCTGCTGCGCACATGTACGTGTATATAACATTTCCTGAGTTTTCCCCGCATTCCCTGCATAAGGCGCTCGTAGATTCGGGTGCAGCTGAGAATTTTATTGGCCGTTCATTTGCCCATAGTTTAGGGATCCCCATTGTTCCTGTGGACGTACCCTTTCCTGTGCACGCCCAAGATAGTCTACCCTTAGGGTCGGGGCTGATTAGGGAGGCTACCGCTCCACTAGGCATGGTTACGCAGGAGGGTCACAGGGAGAGAATCAGTCTCTTCCTTATTGATTCTCCTGCGTTTCCCATGGTGCTGGGTCTACCCTGGTTGGCCTGTCATGACCCCACTATTTCGTGGCAACAGAGGGCTCTCAAGGGGTGGTCACGAATGTGCTCAGGGAGGTGTGTAGGGGTTTCCATCGGTGCGACTACGGTGGAAAGTCCAGACCAGGTCTCCACCGTGCACATTCCCTCAGAATATGCCGATTTGGCTCTCGCCTTCTGTAAGAAGAGGGCGACTACATTACAACCCCATCGACTGGGGTATTGTGCTATAAATCTCCTGGTAGACGCAGCACATCCCAGGATTCCCGTGTATCCTCTGTCCCAGGAGGAGACGGTGGCTATGGAAACATATGTCTCTGAATCTCTGGGGCAGGGATACATTCGACCCTCCACTTCACCTGCCTCCTCGAGTTTCTTTTTTTTTCTTCGCCCGTGTATTGACCATCGGGGGTATCAATCAGATCACTGTGAGATACAGCTACCTGCTGCCTCTCATAGCCAGTGCGATTGAGTCAATGCACGGAGGTGCGCTTCTTCACAAAATTGGATCTCAGGAGTGCTTACAACCTGGTGCGTTTCCGGTAGGGGGACGAGTGGAAGGCGGCATTTAGTACCACCTCTGGGCACTATGAGTACCTTGTCATGCCGTAGGGGTTGATGAATGCTCCATCAGTCTTCCAGGCCTTTGTTGACGAGATTTTCCTGCACGGGCAGGGTGTAGTGGGGTATATCGACGACATTATTATATACTCCGCTACACATGCAGAGCATGTGTCCCTGGTGCGCAGGGTGCTTCGTCGACTGTTGGAGCATGACCTGTATGTCAAGGCTGAGAAATGTCTGTTCTTCCGACAGTCCGTCTCTTTCCTAGGGTACCGCATTTCCACGTCAGGGGTGGAGATGGAGAGTGACCACATTTCAGCCGTGCGTAATTGGCCGACTCCCACCACGGTAAAGGAAGTGCACCAGTTTCTAGGGTTTGCCAACTACTACCGGAGGTTTATCCGGGGCTTTGGTCAGGTAGCGGCTCCAATTACCTCACTGCTGAAGGGGGGACCGGTGCGACTGCAGTGGTCGGCTGAGGCGGACAAGGCTTTTGGTCACCTGAAGACTCTGTTTACCTCGGCTCCCGTGCTGGCTAATCCGGATCCCTCTTTGCCGTTCATAGTGGAGGTGGACGCATCTTAGGCTGGGATAGGAGCCGTGCTCTCTCAGCGCTCGGGTACGCCACCAAAGCTCCGCCCCTGTGCCTTCTTTTCGAAGATACTCAGCCCGGCAGAGCGAAGCTATGATGTGGGGGACCGGGAGCTGTTGGCTGTCGTCAAGGCTCTGAAGGCTTGGAGACATTGGCTTGAGGGGGCGAAACACCCTTTTCTCATCTGGAGTACATCCGGGCGGCGAGGAGACTGAACCCTCGCCAGGCAAGGTGGGCCATGTGCAAGTCACCTAGGCACCTGCACAGAGGGAAGTTACAACCCCTACCCATTCCACAATGGCTGTGGTTGCACCTGTCAGTGGACTTCCTGACTGATCTTCCTCCCTCACAGGGCAACACCACGATCCTGGTCGTTGTGGATCGGTTTTCTAAGTCCTGCCGTCTCCTCCCTTTACCCGGTCTCCCTACAGCCCTACAGACTGCGGAGGCCCTGTTCAAACACGTCTTCCGGCACTACGGGGTGCCTGAGGATATAGTCTCTGATCGGGGTCCCCAGTTCACGTCCAGGGTATGGAGGGCCATTATGGAGCGTCTGGGGGTCTCAGTCAGCCTCACCTCAGGTTTTCACCCCGAGAGTAATGGGCAGGTGGAGAGAGTAAACCAGGATGTGGGTAGGTTTCTGCGGTCATATTGCCAGGACTGGCCGGGGGAGTGGGCGGCGTTCATCCCATGGGCAGAGATGACCCAAAACTCACTCCGCCACTCCTCCACTAACCTCTCTCCCTTCCAGTGTGTACTGCGGTATCAGCCGGTTCTGGCACCCTGGCATCAGAGCCAGATCGAAGCTTCTGCGGTGGATGAATGGTTTAAGCGCTCGGAGAAGACCGTACTGTCACTCCCTCTCCTTGCTCGGGTGGCGTTCGGCGGTCGACTTCACCAGGTTTTTTATCCATCGCCGTTCCACTTTTCATTTTTCCGTTGGTTTGGTCTTGTTTTACACACCTGGTTTCAATCCCACAATTACTTGTTCATTATTTAACCCTCTGTTCCCCCATGGTTGTTTATGAGTAATTGTTTGTTGGTGAATACGGTCTGTTATTGTGGGCTCGTTATATTGAGTTGTATTTGTATTATATTTGAGTAAATACGTTCATTACTCATATCTGCTGTCCTGCGCCTGACTCCTCTACACCAGCTACACACCGGATCTTTCACACATGGTGAAGTTATTAATAACACTTTGGATGGTGTATCAATACACTCAGTCACTAGAAAGATACAGGCATCCTTGCTAACTCAGTAGACGGATAGGGAGAAAACCACTCAGGGATTTCACCATGAGGCCAATGGTGACTTTAAAACAGTTACAGAGTTTAATGGCTGTGGTAGGAGAAAACTGAGGATGGATCAACAACAGTGTAGTTACTCCACAAAACTAACCTAAATGACAGAGTGAAAGAAGGAAGTCTGTACAGAATAAAAATCAATAAAACATGCATCCTGTTTGCAATAAGGCACTAAAGTCAAATTGAAAAAAAATGTGATAAAGAAATTAACTTTATGTCCTGAATACAAAGCGTTATGCAAAGCTCTTCGAGAATTAACCAGAAAGACTCAGCTGTAACCCCTGATGCATTGACTCAGGGGTGTGAACACCTCTGTAAATTAGATATTTTTCTATTTCATTTTCAATAAATTAACAAAATGTTCTAAAAACATGTTTTTACTTTGTCATTATGGGGTATTGTGCGTAGATGGGTGAAAACAATCGATTGAATCAATTTTCAATTCAGGCTGTAACACAACAAAATGTGGATTAAGTCAAGGAGTGTGAATAATTTCTGAAGGCACTGTATATGAAGAAGTCCTTCAGAGCGTTAACACATAATTACTAAAAGGTAGAGTTAGGAATATGGTAGGAAACCTTTCCCTGAATATAGCTGACACATTCTTAACTATCTAAACCTAAGATAACGTTGAGTTCCTTTATCATCCATAGACTAAAATGGATGTTCAAAGACCTTTTCTAGAATGCCGACAATGTCCCCTATAACCAACACCTTCCCTGGTTTGAGTTAATGACTTCCTTTAGTTTCTGCAAGCTCCTGAAGAATTCCATGCAGCTAAATCTGATGGAAACCAATTACCTGTTAGGGCAACTGACTTTGAGGTGGATGCTTAGTCGCCACTCGCCAGACCCCTCCAGGCTCAGAGGCTGACGAATCAACTCTTGGTTTAGTCCCTCCCAATACTCTTGCAATGACCTCCTTTCTCCGTCTTCTTCCCTTTGTGACCCATGGTCTGACAGGGTTTGACAGGTGAGAGCAGAGGTGGTGATTTAAACCATCTAATCCTCTCAGATCAACTGTCATTACAGCAAAGAGATGAGGAAAGGAAATCATGGAAGTAATTTCTGAGAGTTGGGTCATAGATGAACTGAGTTCTCACAAGGATAGCTGTCAGGTACCCAGACCCCAGACCCCGATCCCCGTAAACCCCCATACTATTCATGTTGACACTTTGATTTTGAGTATAGTGACCAAAGAGTGTATAATGAACTACGAGTTGTACTCCCAGGCATGTGAATATACAATATGTTTGTCTGGTTAGAAATGTATAGTGTAATGTAATGTGTAATGCCATAATAACTGGGACCTGTTTTGTATGTACAGTTTTCAAAATTACTGCATGCAAGTTTAGCAGCATACAGTGTGCTGGAAAATGAGAACGGACTTGTAGCTCAGCAGATCTGAAAATAGCTGTGTTAAACCATATACAAGTATTTAGACCCCTTGACTTTTTCCACATTTTGTTACGTTACTGCCTTATTCTAAATTTGATGACATCGTTTTTTTCCCTCATCAATCTACACACAATACCCAATAAGCCAAAACATTTTTGTTAATTTATTAAAAAATTAAAAATAAATATCACATTTACAAAAGTATTCTGACCCTTTACTCTGCACTTTGTTGAAGCACCTTTGGCAGCGTTTACAGCCAGGACTCTTCTTGGGTATGACGCTAACAAGCTTGGCACACCTGTATTTGTGGAGTTTCTCCCGTTCTTCTCTGCAGATCCTCTCAAGCTCTGTCAGGTTGGATAGGGAGCGTTGCTGCACAGCTATTTTCAGGTCTCTCCTGAGATGTTCGATCGGGTTCAAGTCTCTGGCTGGGACACTCAAGGACATTAAGGGACTTGTCCCAAAGCCACTCCTGCGTGGTCTTGGCTGTGTGCTTAGAGTCGTTGTCCTGTTGGAAGGTGAACCTTCACCCCAGTCTGAGGTCCTGAGCGGTCTGGAGCAGGTTTTCATTAAGGATCTCTCTGTACTTTTCTCTGTTCATTTTTGCCTTGATCCTGACTAGTCTCCCAGTCAATCCTCACAGCATGATGCTGCCACCACCATGTTTCACAGTAGGGATGGTGCCAGGTTTCCTCCAGACGAGATGCTTGGCATTCAGGCCAAAGAGTTCAGTCTTGGTTTCATCAGACCAGAAAAACGTGTTTCTCATGGTCTGAGAGCCTTTAGGTGCCTTTTGGCAAACTCCAAATGGCTGTCATGTGCCTTTTACTGAGGAGTGGCTTCCGTCTCTCCACTCTACCATGAATGCCTGATTGGTGGAGTGCTGCAGAGATGGTTGTCCTTCTGGAAGGTTCTCCCATCTCCACAGAGCTCGGTCAGAGTGTCCATCGGGTTCTTGGTCACCTCCCTGACCAAGGCCCTTCTTCCCCGATAGCTCAGTTTGGCCGGCGGCCAGCTCTAGGAAGAGTCTTGGTGATTCCAAACTTCTTCCATTTAAGAATGATGGAGGCCACTGTGTTCTTGGGGATCTTCACTGCTGCCGAAATGTTTTGGTACCCTTCCCCAGATCTGTGCCTCGACACAATCCTGTCTTGGAGCTCTACGGACCATTCCTTCCACCTCATGGCTTGGTTTTTGCTCTGACAAGCACTGTCAACTGTGGGAACTTATATAGACAGGTGTGTGCCTTTCCAAATCATGTCAAATCAATTGAATGTACCACAGGTGGACTATAATCAAGTTGTAGGAATATCTCAAGGATGATCAATGGAAACAGGATGCACCTTAACTCAATTTTGAGTTTCACAGCAAAGGGTCTGAATACTTATGTAAATAATGTATTTCTGTTTTTTTCTTTTCATAAATTTGCCCCCCCCAAAAAAATAAAATGTACTTTGTCATTATGATGTGTTGTGTGTAGATTGTTGAGGATAAAAAAAAATACATTTTAGAATAAGGCTGTAACGTAACAAAATGTGAAAAAAGTCAAGGTGTCTGTATACTTTCAGAAGGCACTGTATGTTAGTAGCATTTACAAATGCTTAAGTTTATTTAGATTAAAAAGAGCATTGCCCATTACCAGACTTTACCAATAGACTGCAATCGCGCTGCTGTCGCTCTCTGGATTAACTCATGTATATGTTGGTCGCTTGATTGTCTGCACAGTTTATATCACACACAAACAAAATTCTTGATATGAATACAAACTTTCCAATGGTTCCAATTTCCCATTTTCATTAAGAAGCTGGAATATAACTTCTTTGTTGTCTCCAATAACACAGGTTTTTCATGTGCTACACACCTTACTCTGGTAACTTTAAATTACAACAGGCCCTATGTGCAATATGTTGGCTACATTTTGATGTAAAAAAATGACACCATCAGAGAGTATACAGTGAAGTCGGAAGTTTACATACACTTAGGTTGGAGTCCTTAAAACTTGTTTTTCAACCACTCCACAAATTTCTTGTTAACAAACTATAGTTTGTCAATTGTAGGTGTACCTGTGGATGTATTTTAAGGCCTACCTTCAAACTCAGTGCCTCTTTGCTTGACATCATGGGAAAATCAAAAGAAATCAGCCAAGACCTCAGAAAATAAAATGTAGACCTCCACAAGTCTGGTTCATCCTTGGGAGAAATTTCCAAACGCCTGAAGGTACTACGTTCATCTCTACAAACAATAGTACTTGAGTATATACACAATGGAACCATGCAGCCATCGTACAGATACTTTTCTACCTGTTTCCTCCAACATCTTCACAAGGTCCTTTGCTGTTGTTCTGGGATTGATTTGCACTTCTCGCACCAAAGTACGTTAATCTCTAGGAGTCAGAACGTGTCTCCTTCCTGAGCGGTATTTCCACAGTAAAACAAGTCTATATCGACTAAACCTGAAAGGCCGCTCAGCAAGGAAGAAGCCACAACTCCAAAACCGCCATGAAAAAGCAAGACTACTGTTTGCAACTGCACATGGGGACAAAGATCGTACTTTTTGGAGAAAAGTCCTCTGGTCTGATGAAGCAAAAATAGAATTGTTTGGCCATAATGACCATCGTTATGTTTGGAGGAAAAGGGGGAGGCTTGCAAGCCAAAGAACACCATCCCAACTGTGAAGCAGCATCATGTTGTGGGGGTGCTTTGCTGCAGGTGGGTGTGGTGCACTTCACAAAATAGATGGCAAAATGAGGGAGGAAAATTACGTGGATATATTGAAGCAACATCTCAAGACATCAGTCAGGAAGTTAAAACTTGGTCGCAAATGGGTCCTCCAAATGGACAATGACCCAAAGCATACTTCCAAAGTTGTGGCAAAATGGCTTAAGGACAACAAAGTCAAGGAATTGGATCACAAAAAATCACAAAGCCCTGACCTCAATCCCATAGAACATTTGTGGGCAGAACTGAAAAAGGAGGCCTACGAACCTGACGCAGTGACGCCAGCTCTGTCAAGAGGAATGGACCAAAATTCACCCAACTTATTGTGGGAAGCTTGTGGAAGGCTACCCGAAACGTTTGACCCAAGTTAAACAATTTAAAGGCAATGCTACCAATTACTAAATGAGTGTATGTAAACTTCTGACCCACGTGGAATGTGAAGAGAGAAATAAAAGCTGAAATAAATAATTCTCTCTACTATTATTCTGACATTCCACATTCTTAAAATAAAGTGGTGATCCTAACTGACCTAAGAAATGGCATTTTTACTAGGATTAAATGTCAGGAATTGTGAAAAACTCAGTTTAAATATATTTGGCTAAGGTGTATGTAAACTTCCGACTTCAACTGTATAGGACAATATAACAATGCAGATCATTCGCGTCTTCATTCATTCATTAATTAATTAATTCATTCATTCATTCATTGGAATAGTCGGTCCTTAAAATGGACAGCAATTGCCCCACCAGTAAAAGGGAATTCTCTTTGTTGTTAAGTTCAACAGAAAATGTCATACTTTTTTGCACGGACACTTTTCACATTCCTAGGTAATATGGCATTTAAGCCGTTTGAGTTACCAAGGCAGGTCCAAGTTATACCTTTCATCGAGCAATCATAAGAAAATGGCTGCCTGACATCCTCAATAGCAACGTGCATTTGATCCTGAATTCATGTAATTAATGCTACTTTGTATGAGAGCACAACCTTCATTCACCATGCAAGGAACACTGAGTTATTTTACTGATGTGGTGTACCAATGAACTCAGTATAGTTGTTAATCATAAAATTATTTGAGTTTTATGTTATTGGCATTCATTCATTAATTTATGTATCAATTTTAAATGCAGCCATTTGATGCATTGCATCAATTTTAGAATGTAAAAAATTCTGCAGAATTCAACTGGAAACCTCAAAATCTCAAAACCCTATTGTTTCTTTGTGGTTGACACCTGGGGTAGACAAAACCTGCTGATGACTTGCAAATTCTAACCAACTAGCCACATCGACACAGTGTGATTACGTTGATAAGGGAGTTGAAATAACGCCGAAACAATGTTGACTCAACCCACTTCTGCTTGGAGTGCAGCTACTGTATGTCTCTGGCAAGGTGTCTGTAACAACTCAATAAGCACAGTGGTCAAAAGATTTCCATCTGTCATGACACAACAGTGTTCATTCACTATGACACAAAACCCTTTGAAGGAAAATTAAAATAAAAAATGAATCATAGATTTTCCCATTACAGATTTGACATTACAAAAAGAGTTGATGTATGAAATTATTTAGGCAATTAAGGTTATTTACTGAAGTCAATGGGAAACATTAGGTAAGAGGTAGCTACAGGGTTCAGTGCATTGTTGGTTACACAGGTTACATACAGAAAGTATGACTGTAGTCAAACATCAAAGCACAAGGTGTAGCATAATATTTATTTTCCTTATGAGTTATGATGCTGGAATATTATTCGATCAAACGTTATGAGCTACGGTATGTTGAATCTTTGATTCGTTAGAGCAGATGGGACAAGTTAAGACATGTCATCACATGATTCTGAACAGCACAGTCAATTCATCCAATCGTCCACGACTGCCATTGGCCCATTTTAGGTCAGTTAAAGTAGTACTCTTTTGTTCCTGGGAAGGCATACTAGGCTTCACTTAATGAAAAATGACATGAGTAACATTAAGAAAACAGTGACTGATATTAAAGTTTATGGACACTTTCAGGTAAATTGCTGGCTGCAAAACTGAAGCCCTCTGCAGCACAGAGAAACTAAACTCTAACCAATTTGTGTTTCTCCTGTTCTTAACATTAGACTCCCTCGGGCCAAATCTTTGTGAGAGACTCAACATATTTATAAATAGGCAGAATGAGAGAGAGGACCCGGAAACGTAAATAGAACCATATGGTATTGGTAAAAAAGTAACTAATATTGTGACAATATAGCGTGGCCGTCCCTCAGAGCCGAGCCAGCTCCATTCTGTGTCATGCCAGAGTCATTCATGAACAGACTGCAACCGGAGAAGGTCAGTCCGTGGCTAGACAAAGAACAAAGTGATGCTGGATCTGAGGAGGAAATGCTGCCAAACAGTCAATTACACGTAATTACAATAATTCAACCTTGGAAGATGGTTTATTCAATTTCATGATGAGGTTTTCTCTTTCATCAAATGCTTCATAGGAGACAAGGGGTGGATGGAGGATGAGGACAGTGAATGGTACTTTGTGAAACAGATATGTTTTTCCTTTGTCGGAATACCTAATTTTTGTCTTTTATCTCCCTATGACTAGTGCTTTGCGGTTCATGTTATCTCAAAGTTTGATATGTCTTCCCTCACTCACTGTTGCGTCATCCATTTGCCCTGTGATGTCCTTTGGTGCAATACTCAGCACACTCCATCTACAACCATAACAAAATAGCTCTCCTTTACCCATTTTTCACTAAGCCTTCTACAAATACTACAATGGCAATGTTGTTTGCTCCTCTAGGTCTGATAGGGCAGATAGGGCAGATTTTTTAGATTTTGTCTTCTGACATAAGATCCATTATTACATGTTGTGTTATAGACCCCCACCCCTCCCCTGATTAACAAACCAGAGAATTTATCAAGGTAGAAGTTCAGCCGTTGTGTGTACATATATTTATATGCCTCTATTGCAAAAACACACTAAGCAAATACTTGTATTAGTAGGCTATGTTAGACATAGACTGTGGACTGAGGTATACACTGTACAGCAACTGAATACAGTTGACCCTGTGTGATTGATAGTCACTTTTAATTACATTTTTGGTCTTTGTGTGTTTCTCCAATGAAATATAGACCCCTTAAAAATACCAAATCATAGATGAGGGTAGAGAGGGCCTTTGAATTGAAGCAACCCCTGAACCAGAAAATAATCAGGGGACTGTGGCCGGAAATTCTCTGTGAATACTGGCTTCAACCATGACCGTTTTGGAAACTGCTTTTTTGGCTTTCGCATTGAGCCCTTGCTGTCTGTCACACAGTCAATTTGGTCTCTTTCTGACCCAGAAGCTGATGAGTAGCTTCTCTGTTTTCCAGAGGCTCGCATCATCAAAAAAATGTATTGATGCACGCCTCCATACCACCCGACCCCACCATCTAGACCTGTGGCCTGCCTTCTCCCTAAACATTACAAGGATCTCTTCCAGCTGAATCTTTTTTTTATTTTTCCCCTGTTTTCTTTCTGGTATTTCTCCTCATCTTCCCACTCAGAGACAGAAATTGTGGTTGGGCTTTTCTGGATCGTGGCCAAGTCCTCGCACAGCTTGTCCTGATTACTAACTAGACTAGAGCCCATGGTTAGATGGAACCAACCCTCTGGCCGCTTGTTCCCCTCTCTACATGTTTTGACGTGATGGCCTTTGAGGGTTTCCTGAAGGACAGGGGATTGTGACTGCAAGGGACCCCTGAAAATGTTGCACAGGCAGCAGACAGAGACAGAACATACTGTATTATCATTCAATTCTAACGTAAATGATTAAGTTATGATTAAGAATAATGGTAATTTCTCACTTAATGATGGTTACGGAAACCATGCACAGTCGCAAGGATGATATCACCTTTGAATTTCCCTGCTGAGAACCTATTGACAGTGTACACCTGCTTTGTCAGGCCAGTGCTCAAGTACGCTGCCCTGGTATGGCCACTGGGTCTCATACAGGCATGCATGGGAATTATGCTTCACCTCCATGCTTCACCTGCGTTCAATGAACTGGGGTTGCATGCCTTTGAAGCCTGTCACACCCACCTGTTTATAAGCTCTTTACCTTTGCCATTTGTTTCAGGATCCGTCTTCTGTATGGGTGACCCCTTATATAATTGCACGTTTTCCACATTAATATTACTTGTAAGCCTCTCTATCCTCTCCTCCCTTCTGATCACTGTTTTCTTTTGTGTTGTATCAACACCGATTGCCTTCCAGGGAATTAGTACAGGCAAACAGAAAAGACAAGCAGGCCTGAGCCTTAATGCACTAAACTGCTCTGGTAGTAAATGCTGACTGATTCCTGAAAGCATTGTCATTTAAAACCCAGTGGCTCTGGTCTTTGTCTGAGGAGAGAGTTCCTTTGAAATATCAGGCCATATGAAAACAACCCGATGTGAATCACAATGGATGATTTTGCCAGATAAAGGGAGATTACAGTTAACTGTCTTTCATTAACCCAACGGGTTCTGTTTTATGGTGTAATGAGGGCAGGTCGCAACACAATTAGATTTTTTATTTAACTAAGCAAAACAGTTAAGAACAAATTCTTATTTACAATGACAGCCTAAGAGCAGTGGGTTAACTGCCTTGTTCAGGGGCAGAACGACAGATTTTTACCTTGTCAGCTCGGGGATTTGATCTAGAAACCTTTTGGTTTCTGGCCCATCGCTCTAACCACCAGGCTACCTGCCGAAACCAAAAACTGGTTTCAAAGGATGGGATGACTGGCTTGATTCTTGCCTCTATAGCCTCAACACAGTCTACACTGAGGAATATTTTAATTTAAAAAAATTATTTAAACTTTATTTAACTAGGCAAGTCAGTTATGAACAAATTCTTATTTACAATGACGGCCTACCAAAAGGCAAAGGGACAGGGGCTGGGATTAAAAAAAATATATATATATATAAAAACATAGGACAAAACACACATCACAACAAGAGAGACAACACAACACTACATAAGACTACAACATAGCAAGGCAGCAACACATAACAACACAGAATGGTAGCAACACAACATGATAACAACATGGTAGCAGCACAACATGGTAGCAGCACAAAACATGGTACAAACATTATTGGGCACAGACAACAGCACAAAGGCAAGAAGTTAGAGACAACAATACATCACGCAAAGCAGCCACAACTATCATTGAGTGTTCATAATTGAGTCTTTGAATGAAGAGATTGAGATAAATCTGTCCAGTTTGAGTGTTTGTTGCAGCTCGTTCCAGTCGCTAGCTGCAGCGAACTGAAAGGACGAGCGACCCAGGGATGTGTGTGCTTTGGTGACCTTTAACAGAACGTGACTGGCAGAACAGGTGTTGTATGTGGAGGATGAGGGCTGCAGTAGATATCTCAGATGGGGGTGAGGCCTAAGAGGGTTTTATAAATAAGCATCAACCAGTGTGTCTTGCGATGGGTATACAGAGATGATCAGTTTACAGAGGAGTATAGAGTGCAGTGATGTGTCCTATAAGGAGCATTGGTGGCGAATCTGATGGCCGAATGGTAAAGAACTTCTGGCCGCTCGAGAGCACCCTCACCAGCCGATCTATAAATTAAGTCTTCGTAATCTAGCATGGGTAGGATGGTCATCTGAATCAGGGTTAGTTTGGCAGCTGGGGTGAAAGAGGAGCGATTACGACAGAAGAAACCAAGTCGAGATTTAACTTTAACCTGCAGCTTTGATATGTGCTGAGAGAAGGAGAGTGTACCATCTAGCCATACTCCCAAGTACTTGTAATCACACCGGTGGGGAGAAGGGCATTCTTCTTACCAAACCACATGACCTTTGTTTTGGAAGAGTTCAGAACAAGGTTAAGGGTAGAGAAAGCTTGTTGGACACCAAGAAAGCTTTGTTGTAGAGCATTTAACACAAAATCTGGGGACGGGCCAGCTGAGTATAAGACTGTATCATCTGCATATAAATGGATGAGAGAGCTTCCTACTGCCTCAGCTATGTTATTGATGTAAATTGAGAAGAGTGTGGGGCCTAGGATTGAGCCTTGGGGTACTCCCTTGGTGACAGGCAGTGGCTGAGACAGCAGATTTTCTGACTTTATACACTGCACTCTATGAGAGAGGTAGTTAGCAAACCAGACTAAAGACCCCTCAGATACACCAATACTCCTTAGCTGGCCCACAATAATGGAATGGTCTACCGTAGCAAAAGCTTTGGCCAAGTCAATAAAAATAGCAGCACAACATTTCTTTGAAATCAAGGGCAATGGTGACATCATTGAGGACCTTTAAGGTTGCAGTGACACATCCATAACCTGAGTGGAAACCAGATTGCATACCAGAGAGAATACTATAGACATCATGAAAGCCAGTCAGTTGATTATTGACAAGATTTTCCAACACTTTTAATAAACAGGGAAAAATAGAAATAGGCCTGTAACAATAGTGGTGACTCAAAGAACCCTGGAGTTCCTCAAGGAACCATTACTAGTCAATAGTTCATATTTGCACCTTCGGTTAGTTATGGGGTTCTTGTAAGAACTTTAATGTTTCAATGTGGAGGAACCCTGGAGCGGAGTCGTGGGGTTTTAATATGCACAAATATTCAAGGATGTTTTACTATTTGAGGTGTACAAACATAATATGATGAACAGGAATGATATTTATGCCAACGGATGACCTCTAATTAGCCATACCTCCAATCTGATAGGCTGCCACCTCAACTACAGTGGGGCAAAAAAGTATTTAGTCAGCCACCAATTGTGCAAGTTCTCTCACTTAAAAAGATGAGAGAGGCCTGTAATTTTCATCATAGGTACACTTCAACTATGACAGACAAAATGAGGAAAACAAATCCAGAAAATAACATTGTAGGATTTTTTATGAATTTATTTGCAAATTATGGTGGAAAATAAGTATTTGGTCACATACAAACAAGCAAGATTTCTGGCTCTCACAGACCTGTAACTTCTTCTTTAAGAGGCTCCTCTGTCCTCCACTCGTTACCTGTATTAATGGCACCTGTTTGAACTTGTTATCAGTATAAAAGACACCTGTCCACAACCTCAAACAGTCACACTCCAAACTCCACTATGGCTAAGACCAAAGAGCTGTCAAAGGACACCAGAAACAAAATTGTAGACCTGCACCAGGTTGGGAAGACTGAATCTGCAATAGGTAAGCAGCTTGGTTTGAAGAAATCAACTGTGGGAGCAATTATTAGGAAATGGAAGACATACAAGACCACTGATAATCTTCCTTGATCTGGGGCTCCACGCAAGATCTCACCCCGTGGGGTCAAAATGATCACAAGAACGGTGAGCAAAAATCCCAGAACCACACGGGGACCTAGTGAATGACCTGCAGAGAGCTGGGACCAAAGTAACAAAGCCTACCATCAGTAACACACTACGCCGCCAGGGACTCAAATCCTGCAGTGCCAGACGTGTCCCCCTGCTTAAGCCAGTACATGTTCAGGCCCGTCTAAAGTTTGCTAGAGAGCATTTGGATGATCCAGATGAGGATTGGGAGAATGTCAGATGAAACCAAAATAGAACTTTTTGGTAAAAACTCAACTCGTCGTGTTTGGAGGACAAAGAATGCTGAGTTGCATCCAAAGAACACCATACCTACTGTGAAGCATGGGGGTGGAAACATCATGCTTTGGGGCTGTTTTTTCTGCAAAGGGACCAGGACGACTGATCCGAGTAAAGGAAAGAATGAATGGGGCCATGTATCGTGAGATTTTGAGTGAAAACCTCCTTCCATCAGCAAGGGTATTGAAGATGAAACGTGGCTGGGTCTTTCAGCATGACAATGATCCCAAACACACCGCCTGGGCAACGAAGGAGTGGCTTCAGAAGAAGCATTTCAAGGTCCTGGAGTGGCCTAGCCAGTCTCCAGATCTCAACCCCATAGAAAATCTTTGGAGGGAGTTGAAAATCCGTGTTGCCCAGCGACAGCCCCAAAACATCACTGCTCTAGAGGAGATCTGCATGGAGGAATGGGCCAAAATACCAGCAACAGTGTGTGAAAACCTTGTGAAGACTTACAGAAAACATTTGACCTCTGTCATTGCCAACAAAGGGTATATAACAAAGTATTGAGATAAACTTTTGTTATTGACCAAATACTTATTTTCCACCATAATTTGCAAATAAATTCATAAAATATCCTACAATGTGATTTTCTGGATTTCTTTTCCTCATTTTGTCTGTCATAGTTGAAGAGTACCTATGATGAAAATTACAGGCCTCTCTCATCTTTTTAAGTGAGAGAACTTGCACAATTGGTGGCTGACTAAATACTTTTTTCCCCCACTGTATGTATTATTAAAAAGGTTCCAGTTTTAACATTTACACATGGTTTCCTCAAAGACCCTTTTGAGAGGGGTTCCTTGAGGAACCTTTTTGAACTAGAAAGGTGCACCGGTGTGGCAACCCAAAAGGTTCTTCCAGGTACCTTTACTTCTATGACTGTATGAAACCCTATTGTTAGGTTATTTCAAGTTAAAAAGTGATGGTTGTACATGTATTGTATGTTGTGATTCAGATATCATTTTGTAGGTATTCTGTTCGGTAAATGTGGGTGTTAAACCTGTAGGATTTGTCATCTTACTAAATCTCATTTGTGTAAAAATAGTTTAAGAAGCTAGATTGTATGCCTGATTTATGCCAATATTAAGCATAGTATTTTATTGAGAACGAAACCAAATCAGATGAAATTAGAAGATTTAAGAGTGGCGAAATCAGAACATTAATAAGGTAAGAAGAGCAAGGAGCTTGAAAACAAAGTGTGAGAAAAAAAATGCTTTGTATGCAAATTAAGCAGTCTGCGAGGCACCTCAACACCATGTGAAAGTATGCAAGACAGTGCAAAGAATGCCAGGCATGTCGTTTTTATGGGAACTTCAGTCGTCAGACCTAGTGGCGGTGCTATTGTCACCCTTTCTTCAGAGGCTTTCATACAGACAGAGAGAGAGAGAGGGTGGAGGGAGGAACCAAAGGAGAGAGAGAGGGAAAGAGAGAAAAGATAGAGACACTTCTAACAACGGCAGGGAAGCCTGGGGCCGACGGGGCCCGGAAGATGGATGGAGAGGGACCCCTGCCAGGAGTCCGTCTCGAGGCCCCTGTCTCCGACTTCTCCGCGCTCCCATGAGCACAGAGAGAGCGCTCCCATGAGCACAGAGAGAGCGCTCCCATGAGCACGATCCCTGCCTCCTTCCTTCCCTCCCTCCCACCCTCTCTCCCCTCTCCTCTCCTCTCATTAGGGCTCATTTCCACTTCAAAGTGGCCATTATCAGGCATCTCTGAAGGTAATTAGGAATGGGTGGCTTTGAGTAGCGGACACGCCACGGCTTTAAAGGAGTCATCCCCATTGTGGCCTTTGTGGGCCCACCGACATTGATGGAGGGGATGCCACGCATGTCCTATGCAGGCCATGCTGGCCCTCCCTTTGACTGGTAAACAGTGGAGTAAAACGGTGTGTAATTAACTGACAGTCAAAGCAGGTCCTGTTCTGGGGGCACTTCAGGACTTTAAAATGGGTGGTGGGGGTGTGGTGGACAAAGTCATAAGGGGTCCTTTGGAATGAATGAGAATAGAAAAGGCAGTAGGGCACAATGGTGAGCCTATGAAACAGAGAGGCCAAAAACCCACTCTGGGCAATGAAATAGAGTCAATGTTTACTCACGCACACCTAGGGACGGTTTCAATGTGTAAGGGAAGAGGAAGGCTTGTGTTGTCAAAGCACTGCCTGGCTGCATCATTTATGACAGAGATAATGAGAAACTGAGAACTGTGGAACATCTGGCAGCAGAACAGCTCTTTTAGTGTCTATGTTCACAACTTTCATTTGGTCATTTATGAAGGCACTTTTTGAATTGTGGTGAGTACAGACACAGAGAAAGACGCTGTCACCAAATAAATGTGTCATTATTTTCGTGTCTACAGCAACTTCTGCTCTGCAACTCAACAGGGGTGAGAGTTGGTGAAGCCCTCAGGTTTTTGGTACTGAGTGTTATACAGTATGTGGTTTTGAGAATGGCGGTTTGTGTAAAGTCAGCCTAATGGCTATTACTGTACTACGGCTGCCTGCCAGGCCAATGAAAATGGTGAATAATAAAGTGCAAAGTGAAGACATCTGTAGTACTGGAAACCAATGTTAAAGGCCCAGTGCAGACAAAATTGAGATTTTCTTGTATTATATATATATATATATATATATATATTTCCACACTGTGGTTGGAATAATGCTGTGAAATGTTTTCAATTATGATCATGCCCTTTTAGTGTAAGAGCTGTTTGAAAAGATCACCTGAAAGCTTTGGCTGTTTTGGTGGGATGGTGTTTTGGCCTGCCTGGTGAAATCACGAAGCAGTTAATTAGTTAATAGACAAATAAGAAAGAGAGTTCCAAATCTCTCTGACACCAACAGCTAGTTTTTAGTGTTTCCCTTACCACTTAGATCACTCCCAGACAGTGCTAGCAAAATGATTGCTTAATACATTGCTCTTTGCTAAGAAGCTATTGTAGTTTATTTTTGACCATTTTAATTGAAAACAATCACAGTAAGGTACTTGTTACCCAGAAATGTTTTGATATTGAGATAAGAAATGACTGCATTAGGCCTTTAAGGGATAATTATATATGTATCTACACTGCAAGCATTGAGTGCAGAATAGAAGAACCGCATGGGAGGGTGCTTAAAGAAAACTGGTTGTAGTCAAATGCAAGTCATACCTCACAAGGAGTAGGGCCCCGAAAAACTCTAGAACAGATAATGACCACACCTGAATGGACAAGCACATCTATCATTCACAGCAGTTTCAGACACTATGAGAAGTGACGTGACACATCTGTAAGATTAAATCTATGGAAGATTACAAATGAATATACTATGTGACATGACGTAAAAAGGACCTCAGATTGAAGTTGTGATACTAGGTAACAAATATCATGTGGACAGAGAAACAACTAACGGACATGCTTTACTAGGATATCATATTCAAAGCCTACCCACTGGGCACCAGTGGTGGGAAAAGTACCTAACAGTCATGCTTGAGTAAAAGTAAAGATACCTTAATATAAAATTACTCAAGTAAAAATGAAAGTCACCCAGCAAAATAATACTTGAGTATGAGTCGAAAAGTATTTGGTTTTAAATATACTTAAGTATCAAAAGAAAATGTAATTGCTAACATGTACTGAAGTATCAAAAGTATAAATCATTTTAAATTCCTTATATTAAGCAAACCAGACGGCACAATTTTCTTGTTTAAAAAAATATATATTTACGGATAGCCAGGAGAACACTCCAACACTCAGACAATTTACAAATGAAGCATTTGTGTTTCATGAGTCCGTCAGATCAGAGGCAGTAGAGATGATCAGGGATGTTCTCTTGATACGTGCATGAATTGAATTTTAATCTCCAGCTAAGCATTCAAAATTTACTTTTGGGTGTCTAGGTAAATGTATGGAGTAAAAAATACATTATTTTCTTTAGGAATATTTGTATTTTATTTTATTTATTTTATTTCACCTTCATTTAACCAGGTAGCCAGTTGAGGATAAGTTCTCATTTACAACTGAGACCTGGCCAAGATAAAGTAAAGCAGTGCGACAAAAACAACAACACAGAGTCACACATAAACAAACGTAGAGTCAATAACACAATAGAAAAATATATGTACAGTGTGTGCAAATGTAGAAGATTAGGGAGGTAAGGCAATAAATAGGCCATAGAGGCAAAATAATTACAATGTAGAAAAAGAGCAAAAAGATAAATAATAATATGGGGAGGAGGTAGTTGCAGATTGGCTGTGTACAGGTGCAGTGATCGGTAAGCTGCTCTGACAGCTGATGCTTAAAGTTAGAGAGGGAGATATAAGTCTCCAGCTTCAGTGATTTTTGCAATTCGTTCCAGTCATTGGCAGCAGAGAACTGGAAGGAAAGGCGGCCAAAGGAGGTGTTGGCTTTGGGGATGACCAGTAAAATATACCTGCTGGAGCGCGTGCTACGAGTGGGTGTTGCTATGGTGACCAGTGAGCTGAGATAATGCTGGGCTTTACCTAGCAAAGACTTATAGATGACCTGGAGCCAGTGGGTTAGGCGATGACTATATAGCGAGGGCCAGCCAACGAGAGCATACAGGTCGATGTGGTGGGCAGTATATGGGGTTTTGGTGACAAAACTGTGATAGACTACATCCAGTTTGCTGAGTAGAGTGTTGGAGGCTGTTTGTAGATTGGTAGGATAGTCAGTTTTACGAGGATATTTTTGGCAGCATGAGTGAAGGAGGCTTTGTTGCAAAATAGGAAGCCGATTCTAGATTTAATTTTGGATTGGAGATGCTTAATGTGAGTCTGGAAGGAGAGTTTACAATCTAGCCAGACACCTAGGTATTTGTAGTTGTTCACATATTCTAAGTCAGAACTGTCCAGAGTAGTGATGCTAGTCGGGCGGGTGGGTGTGGGCAGCAATCGGTTGAAGAGCATGCATTTAGTTTAACTTGCATTTAAAAGTAGTTGGAGGCCACGGAAGGAGTGTTGTATGGTATTGAAGCTCGTTTGGAGGTTTGTTAACACAGTGTCCAAAGAAGGGTCAGATGTATACAGAATGGTGTCGTCTGCGTAGAGGTGAATCAGAGAATTACCAGCAGCAAGAGCGACATCATTGATATATACAGAGAAAAGAGTCGGCCTGAGAATTTAACCCTGTTGCACCCCATAGAGACTGCCAGAGGTCCAGACAACAGGCCCTCCGATTTGACACACTGAACTCTATCTGAGAAGTAGTTGGTGAACCAGGCGAGGCAGTCATTTGAGAAAGAAAGGCTATTGACTCTGCCCATAAGTATGCAGTGATTGACAGAGTCGAAAACCTTGGCCAGGTCGATGAAGACGGCTGCACAGTACTATCTTTTATCAATGGCGGTTATGATATAGTTTAGGACCTTGAGTGTTGCTGAGGTACACCCATGAACAGCTCGGAAACCAGATTGCATAGTGGAGAAGGTATGGTGGGATTCGAAATGGTCGGTGATTTGTTTGTTAACTTAGCGTTCAAAGATTTTAGAAAGGCAGGCAGGATGGATATAGGTCTTTAACAGTTTGGGTCTAGAGTGTCTCCCCCTTTGAAGAGGGGGATGACAGCAGCAGTTTTCCAGTCTTTGGGGATCTCAGACGATACGAAGGAGAGGTTGAACAGGCTAGTAATAGGGGTTGCAACAATTTCGGCTGATAATTTTAGAAAGAGAGGGTCCAGATTGTCTAGCCCAGCTGATTTGTAGGGATCCAGATTTTGCAGCTCTTTCAGAACATCCGCTATCTGGATTTGGGTGAATGAGAAATGGGAGGGGCTTGGGCAAGTTGCTGCAAGGGCTGCAGAGCTGTTGGCCGGGGTAGGGGTAGTCAGGTGGAAAGCATGGCCAGCCGTAGAAAAATGCTTATTGAAATTAATTGTAGATTTATCGGTGGTGACAGTGTTTCCTAACCTCAGTGCAGTGAGCAGCTGGGTGGAGGTGCTCTTATTTTCCATGGACTTTACAGTGTCCAAAATCTTTTTGGAATTAGTGCTACGGGATGCAAATTTCTGTTTGAAAAAGCTAGCCTTAGCTTTCCTAACTGACTGTGTATATTGGATCCTGACTTCCCTTAAAAGAATCATATTGCGGGGGCTATCCGATGCTAATGCAGTACGCCACAGGATGTTTTTGTGCTGGGCTATATCTGTTCTTAGTTCTACATTTTTTGAATGGGGCATGCTTATTTGAGATGAGGAAAGCACTTTTAAAGAGCAACCATGTGTCCTCTACTGACGGGATGAGGTCAATATCCTTCCAGGATACCCGGGCCAGGTTGATTAGAAAGTGTTTTAGGGAGCGTTTGACAGTGATGAGGGGTGGTCGTTTGACCGCGGACCCATTACGGAGGCAGGCTATGAGGCAGTGATCGCTGAGATCCTGGTTGAAGACAGCAGAGGTGTATTTAGAGGTCAAGTTGGTCGGGATGATATCTAAGAGGGTGCCCATGGTTACGGATTTAGGGTTGTACCTGGTAAATTCCTTGAAAATTTGTGTGAGATTGAGGGCATCTAGCTTAGATTGTAGGACGGCCGGGGGGTTAGGCATATCCCAGGTTAGGTCACCTAACAGTACGAACTGAAGATAGATGTGGGGCAATCAATTCACATATGGAGTCCAGGGCACAGCTGGGGGCTGAGAGGGGGTCTATAACAAGCGGCAACGGTGAGAGACTTGTTTCTGGAAAGGTGGATTTTTAAAAGTAGAAGCATGGATTGTTTGGGCACAGACCTAGATAGTATGACAAAACTCTGCAGGCAATCTCTGCAGTACATTGCAACTCTGCCCCCTTTGGCAGTTCTATCTTGTCGGAAAATGTTGTAGTTGGGGATGGAAATGTCAACATTTTGGGTGGCCTTCCTAAGCCAGGATTCAGACACGGCTAGGACATCAGGGTTTGCTGAGTGTGCTAAAGCAGTGAATAAAACAAGCTTAGGGAGGAGGCTTCTGATGTTAACATGCATGAAACCAAGACTTTTACGGTTACAGAAGTCAACAAATGAGAGTGCCTGGGGAATAGGAGTGGTGCTGGGGGCTGCAGGGCCTGGGTTAACCTCTACATCACCAGAGGAACAGAGGAGGAGTAGGATAAGGGTATGGCTAAAGGCTATAAGAACTGTCCGTCTAGTGCGTTCGGAACAGAGAGTAAGAGGAGCAGATTTCTTGCCGTGGAAGAATAGATTCAAGGCATAACGTACAGACAAGGGTATGGTAGGATGGGAGTACAGTGGAGGTAAACCTAGGCATTGAGTGAGAATGAGAGAGGTTTTGTCTCTAGAGGCACCAGTGAAGCCAGGTGAGGTCACCGCATGTGTGGGGGTTGGACAAAAGGGCTATCTAAGGCATGTAGGGCAGGGCTGGGGGCTCTACAGTGAAATAAGACAATAATATCTAACCAAAACAGCAATAGACAAGGCATATTTACATTAGGGAGAGGCATGTGTAGCCGTGTGATCATAGGGTCCAATGATCAGCAATAGGTTAGTCAGGGAGCCGTTCAGTGGTCGCTACTACTTGAGGCGAGCTGGAGACACGGCGATTCAGACAGCTAGCGGGCCGGGGCTAGTAGATGGGCCTTCGGCGACGTTGCAACAGAAGAGCCTGTTGAAACCACCTCGGACGATTACGTCTGCAGACCAGTGGTGATGGATCGGTGGGGCTCCGTGTCGGCAATAAAGGGTCCAGGCCAATTGGAAAAATAGGTATTGTAGCCCAAGAATTAGCTGGTAGACCTCTTCAGCTAGCCGGGAGATGGACCAAGCTAGAGGCTAGCTCAAGGCTAACTGGTGCTTGCTTCGGGACAGAGGCGTTAACCATTAGTGGTCACTCAAATGCAGCTAGCTAACTGCGGTGTTCTGGTGTCATGTACCAGGGCTTGCGGCAGGAATCCGGTGATGAGGTAGAGAAAAAGCAGTTCGATATGCTCTGGGTTGATATCGCGCTGTGCAGACTGGCAGGTATTGACCGAGTTGAAGCTGGCTGGAGTCCGAGTTAATGGTGAAGAGCGCTAGCAGTGGCTAACTGACTACTAGCTAGTAGCTAGTTAGCTGGCTAGCTTCTGATGGAGGTTCCTATTCTAAAGTATAAAAATAGCAGATCCGTACCACATTGGGTGAGGCGTGTTGCAGGAAAGTATATTCAGTTTGTGGATGGAACGTGAGATTAAAATATATACGAAATATATATGAAAAAACGAGGAAAACGGCTATGTACATAGGACAAGACGGGACAAGACAAATACACGTCCGACTGCTATGCCATCTTGGAACAGAATATGATATAGTGGAGTAAAAGTAAAAGTAAATGTAAAAGTTGTCAAAAATATAAATAGTAAAGTACAGATACCCCCCCAAAACTACTTAAGTAGTACTTTAAAGTATTTTTTTTACTTAAGTACTTTACACCACTGCTAGGTACAGATGTCAGTTCAATCAATTTTCCATATTGATTCAACGTCATCACATTTTTGTTTTAGGAAACAACCTGAATTCAACCAGTTTTTGCCAAGTGGGTACTCAGTGGGATGTTCTGGCTTACAATTAAGGTTGGCTTTCAAGGGCATAACTGAAGGTCTTGATTGAAAAACGTATAATGAATCAACGTTGCATTCCGTCATCTCTGTAATTGTCAAGATATGCAATAATAAGCAAAAACAGCAAGGAGAATAGAGAAAGCTAAGAGAAAGCATTTCCTTAGGATTCATTGAAAAATTTCATATTTTCACTACCAAGTCAGAGAATACATTTATGTCCTATTATGTCACCACAAGTGACATATAACTAATATGCCACCTAAAGTGACATATAACTACCATGGTTAAATGACACCATTCTGACATATTTCTAATGAGATCTAGGTCTGGTCATTAGACAACATTGTTCCTTTTTACACTTTTTTACAAAGCGAGTCATCAGAATTAAATTATTTAGTCATTCTTTGATGCTCTCCTTAGTTAGCAACCTCCCACTGAGCACTGACATCCTGTCTGCTTGAGCCTGTTGGCAGGAAGCCCCCCTGGTTAATCAAAACATGACTACAAGAAAGACAAATAGGAGGGAGGAGAGAAAGAGAGAGAGAGAGAGAGAGAGAGAGAGAGAGAGAGAGAGAGAGAGAGAGAGAGAGGAGGCAGTAGATGGAGTAGAGAGAGATGGAGAAGGAGAGACCATCAGAGGGAGAGAAAGAGAGAGAGAAGAGGTAGTAGATGGAGTAGAGAGAGAGAAGGATAAGGAGAGACCATCCGAGAAAATAGGCAGCAGATGGAGTAGAGAGAGAGAGAGAGAGAGAGAGAGAGAGAGAGAAGAGGCAGTAGATGGAGTAGAGAGAGAGAGAGAGAGAGAGAGAGAGAGAGAGAGAGAGAGAGAGAGAGAGAGAGAGAGAAGAGGCAGTAGATGGAGTAGAGAGAGAGAGGGAGAGAGAGAGAGAGAGAGAGAGAGAAGAGGCAGTAGATGGAATAGAGAGAGAGGGAGAGAGAAAGAGAAGAGGCAATAGATGGAGTAGATAGGGAGAGAGAAAGAGAGACCATCAGTGTAAGAGTTAATATACTTTAGCATACTTTTTAGGCCAATAGTAGGCTTCACTTGGGACATTTTAACTATTCCTTGTCATAATAACCATTCCTTGCCCACTCCTTTATCCCATGGAGTTCTTCAGTTCTGTTCCCATACATTACACTTCTTTATGACAAGCAGTGACACAGAGCTCTCCCTGCAGCTATACATAACCTGGGAGATTATCAGGAGTGGGTGGAATTAAGGGAAATTACTATAGATAATTACTTATGCTAAACAATCCCAATAAACCCATTCACACTGCCTTCAAGGGTTCTTACACTGTCATTTAAATGTGGCATGGGAATGACGATCTAAAAACTTCACGGCACCTTGATTGTATAGTGAAAGGGGCCTGTAGGTATTTGGAGGTTCATATTTATGTAATTGCAGAGGAGAAAGAGGCACTATACAGGTAACAACAATCATTTAGGAGTTGTAAATGTTAGAATGTATAGCTGAATGTTGGATACAGTGGGGCAAAAAAGTATTTAGTCAGCCACCAATTGTGCAAGTTCTCTCACTTAAAAAGATGAGAGAGGCCTGTAATTTTCATCATAGGTACTCTTCAACTATGACAGACAAAATGAGGAAAAGAAATCCAGAAAATCACATTGTAGGATTTTTAATGAATTTATTTGCAAATGATGGTGGAAAATAAGTATTTGGTCAATAACAAAAGTTTATCTCAATACTTTGTTATATACCCTTTGTTGGCAATGACAGAGGTCAAACGTTTTCTGTAAGTCTTCACAAGGTTTTCACACACTGTTACTGGTATTTTGGCCCATTCCTCCATGCAGATCTCCTCTAGAGCAGTGATGTTTTGGGGCTGTCGCTGGGCAACACGGACTTTCAACTCCCTCCAAAGATTTTCTATGGGGTTGAGATCTGGAGACTGGCTAGGCCACTCCAGGACCTTGAAATGCTTGTTACGAAGCCACTCCTTCGTTCGGGCGGTGTGTTTGGGATCATTGTCATGCTGAAAGACCCAGCCACGTTTCATCTTCAATGCCCTTGCTGATGGAAAGAGGTTTTCACTCAAAATCTCACGATACATGGCCGCATTCATTCTTTCCTTTACACGGATCAGTCAGTCCTGGTCCTTTTGCAGAAAAACAGCCCCAAAGCATGATGTTTCCACCCCATGCTTCACAGTAGGTATGGTGTTCTTTGGATGCAACTCAGCATTCTTTGTCCTCCAAACACGACGAGTTGAGTTTTTACCAAAAAGTTCTATTTTGGTTTCATCTGACCATATGACATTCTCCCAATCCTCATCTGGATCATCCAAATGGTCTCTAGCAAACTTCAGACGGGCCTGAACATGTACTGGCTTAAGCAGGGGGACACGCCTGGCACTGCAGGATTTGAGTCCTGGCGGCGTAGTGTGTTACTGATGGTAGGCTTTGTTACTTTGGTCCCAGCTCTCTGCAGGTCATTCACTAGGTCCCCGTGTGGTTCTGGGATTTTTGCTCACCGTTCTTGTGATCATTTTGACCCCACGGGTGAGATCTTGCGTGGAGCCCCAGATCAAGGAAGATTATCAGTGGTCTTGTATGTCTTCCATTTCCTAATAATTGCTCCCACAGTTGATTTCTTCAAACCAAGCTGCTTACCTATTGCAGATTCAGTCTTCCCAACCTGGTGCAGGTCTACAATTTTGTTTCTGGTGTCCTTTGACAGCTCTTTGGTCTTGGCCATAGTGGAGTTTGGAGTGTGACTGTTTGAGGTTGTGGACAGGTGTCTTTTATACTGATAACAAGTTCAAACAGGTGCCATTAATACAGGTAACGAGTGGAGGACAGAGGAGCCTCTTAAAGAAGAAGTTACAGGTCTGTGAGAGCCAGAAATCTTGCTTGTTTGTATGTGACCAAATACTTATTTTCCACCATAATTTGCAAATAAATTCATAAAAAATCCTACAATGTTATTTTCTGGATTTTTTTCCCTCATTTTGTCTGTCATAGTTGAAGTGTACCTATGATGAACATTACAGGCCTCTCTCATCTTTTTAAGTGAGAGAACTTGCACAATTGGTGGCTGACTAAATACTTTTTTGCCCCACTGTACATCCACAAACAAAAATGGAGATTAAGGTAATGTACTCTATATCGCCGCAAGCACAATGAATGTGTACCCAAGGACCATGCCTTTTACCTAATGCTAAAATCTATTACCATGCAAAATGTATTTATTTGGTTTCAAAAAACAAATAAAGCAATACCTGATACATGCACAAACACACTACATGTTAATGTTTTTAAATGTATGTAAATTGTAATGTCTTTTGTCTGTAGTGTCTTTTTTATGATTTGTCGGACCCCAGTAAGAATAGCTGTCGCCATTGGCGTTGGCTAATGGGGATCCTAATAAATCAAATCAAAGCAGTTACTATGTAACTACGTACAGTATTAATACAATATTCTTACTATAGAAATTACTCTGTAGCTATTAATTTTATTTATTTGTACAATTTTAATTTAAAACAGTCACAGTAAGGTACTTAATTATTACCAATAAATTATTTGATATTGAAATCAAAACAGCTGCATTGGAACTTTAATGTTGGTAATATGCCTATAGGTAATAATAAATACATTTTCAAGACAATTAACGTAATGCCATATTATATTTCGGATATATTTAGGAAATGTGTAATCTTGAGTGAAAAGTTTCGTATTTGTTAGTGATGCCCTGAGTGTACGAACCATTAGGAGCTCTTTCCATGACATAGACTGACTGGCTGAGATAATGAGTGGGCTGGACATGCCATGAGTTTGGATTGGTCTACCATATAGCATGCGTCTGTCTATTGGAGCTGGTCAGTATGTTTAGGTAATCGTGTCGAACGCGGATTTAAGTTTTTATCACGTAGTAGAACCGCATAAACCTAATGTCAAGTTAAAGTGTACTGTTAGCTAGCTAACATTAGCTGGCTGGCTCGCTAGCTAACATTATGTGTATGCTCTCCACTTTCTGAAGGACCGTGTTTTGAAATTAGTGGAATTTGAGTATGATAGATAAGGAGATAGAGAAAACACCATTCTGGAATACAACGTCAAACTAAGACAACCATTCATGGCATCAGACAGGAGACGCGTCCAACCATGATGTATACTATTGGTAAGATTTTCAGATATTACACGTTTCTAATTTTGACAGAAAGTGGTTTCATTTCAAGTGTACTGTTAGCTAGATAACGTTAGCTGGCTTGGTCGCGAGCTAACGTTATGCTTATGATCTTATTCTTTGTATCTCAGACACATTTTCTTGACCAGTTATAACCATATAACCTGGTTGGATAACTACCTGCAGATTCATGCAGGGTATAAATGAGTTGTGATTATGGTCCATTGTTTAGCTAGCTAGCTAGCTACATGTCTTAACAAAAGACTCCACTCTCATTTTGACAAAGTATTTTCATTTCAACTTAAAGTGTACTGTTAGCTAGCTAGCTAACGTTAACTAGCTGGCTCGCTAACTAACGTTATGTCATGTGTTGGGATTCATTGTTTACCTAGCTAGCTTTCTAGCTACATTTCTTACCAAAAGACTCTCGTCTTAGTGTGCCAGAGCGCAGAATAACTGATGCATTTTTTAACGCTCAACACCTGCTGAATATGTCCGGTGTCTCTTTGAGAACAAGGCTACCTAAATTATATCAGCATATTGATTGTAGTACTCGTAGGGGTAATACACTCAATCACTGCTGCTCTAACTTCCGCAATGCATACAAAGCCCCCCTCCGCCCTCTCTTTTCGGCAAATCCGACCACGACGCCATCTTGCTTCCACCGTCTTATAGGTAGAAACTCAAACAGGATGTACCAGTGACTAGAACCATTCAACTCTGGTCTGACCAGTCGGAATCCACGCTTCAAGAGTGTTTTGATCAAGCAGACTGGGATTTGTTTCCGGTCAGCCTCAGAGAACAACATCAATCTATATGCTGACTCGGTGAGTGAGTTTATAAGGAAGTGCATTGGAGATGTTGTACCCTCTGTGACTATTAAAACCTAACCTAACCAGAAACAGTGGATGGATGGTGGTCTTCGCACAAAACTGAACTAAATGACTACCGCCCCATAGCACTCACTTCTGTCATCATGAAGTGCTTTGAGAGACTAGTCAAGGATCATATCACCTCCAACTTACCGGCCACCATAGATCCACTTAAGCATACCGCCTCAACAGGTCCACAGACGATGCAATCGCCATCACACTGCACACTGCCTTATCCCATCTGGACAAAAGGAATACCTATGTAAGAATGCGGTTCATTGACTACAGCTCAGCATTCAACACCAAAGTACCCTCCAAGCTCATCATCAAGCTGGAGGCCCTGGGTCTCAACCTGCCCTGTGCAATTGGGTCCTGGACTTTCTGATGGGCAGCCCCCAGGTGGTGAAAGTAGGAAACAACATCTCCACTTTGCTGACCATCTACACTGGGGCCCCACAAGGGTGCGTGCTCAGCCCCCTCCTGTGCTCCCTGATCACCCACGACTTGATTACCAACAACGACGAGACAGCCTACTGGGAGGAGGTGAGGGCACTCGGAGTGTGGTGTCAGGAAAACAACCTCTCACTCAACGTCAACAAAACAAAAGAGATGATCGTGGACTTCAGGAAGCAGCAGAGGGAGCACCCCCCTATCCACATCGAAGGGACAGCAGTGGAGAAGGTGAAAAGTTTTAAGTTTCTCGGTGTACAGATCACAGACAAACTGAAATGGTCCACCCACACAGACAGTGTGGTGAAGGCGCAACAGCGCCTCTTCAACCTCAGGAGGCTGAAGAAATTTGGCTTGTCACCCAAAAACCCTGACAAACTTTTACAGATGCACAATCGAGAGCATCCTGTCAGGCTGTATCACAGCCTGGTACGGCAACTGCACCGCCCTCAACCGCAAGGCTTTCCAGAGGGTGGTGCGGTCTGCACAACTCATCACCGGGTCAAACTACCTGCCCTCCGTGACACCTACAGCACCTGATGTCACAGAAAGGCCAAAAAGATCATCAAGGACAACAATCACCCGAGCCACTGCCTGTTCACACCGTTACCATCCAGAAGGTGAGGTCAGTACAGGTGCATCAAAGCTGGGACCGAGAGACTGAAAAACAGCTTCTATCTCAAGGCCATCAGACTGCTAAACAGAAATCACTAACTCAGAGAGGCTGCTGCCTACATTGAGACCCAGTCACTGGCTATGGATCACTAGTCACTTTAAACAATGTCACTTTAAATAATGCCACTTCAATAACGTTTACACATCTACATAACCCATATCATAATTATATACTGTTTTTTATGCCATCTATTGCACCTTGCCTATGCCGCTTGGCCATCGCTCATCCATATATTTATATGTACATATTCTCATTCAACCCTTTAGATTTGTGTGTATTAGGTAGTTGTTGGGAATTGTTAGATTACTTGTTAGATATTACTGTCCCTCCTAATAGGTCCGGTGATGGCTTCTTTGGCATTAGGTGATTCCTGATTGGTGCATGGGTTTACCTGGACAGCCAATTGCATCATGCCATTGGAGGTGTACTTAATAAAAACATGAACTATAGGTGCATTATGGCATCGTTTTTACTGTCCTATCGTTCACTCTTTGTGGTAGTCAGCTATAATGAGTGGACAGGAACGGGAAGAGTTGAGTAAAAGAGGTAATGACAGGGCCCGAGGCGGCTCTAACACTACTAAAACTGTGTGACAACGCTACAGGAATGTTGCTACAATTAATGAACCTCCCGGCCTTCTTGCTGTCTGGTGCCAAGGCACATGTGGAACCTCTAAAAGGCTGTGTTTCTGAGGGAGCAGATTATCCCCTGGAACCAGACAGTCACACCAGGATATCAGGATGCAGCTCTCTGTTTTATTGAAGTTAAAGGGCCGTTCAGGACTCCGTATCCTCTCAAAGCACAGCATCCACACATGCATGCACACACACGCGCACACATTCAATCAAGCACGTGAACGCACACACACACACACGTACACTCAAAAACACACAGTCAAAAATACTGTGCTACTTCCACTTGAAAAAATGGAGGGAACTTTTTTCATCAGCTTTTTTGACTTTTTTTAATGTATTTTTATGTATAATTTACTTGACTTTTACTTTTTCACAAACACTATTATATCACGTCCAGCATAAAAATATTGCTAAGCTCCAACTTGATAAAATCCAGAACTGTTATTGTACATTAGATCTACTTAGTCTTTCTGATTAGTTACTTTCATTGATTGTGTCTTACTGTTAAACATGGGTTTATGTATTTCATCGCTTGACATTTTCATCCACTTTAGCAGGAATTGTTAAATGCAGTGTTCCAATGGCAATTTTAGTATTTCATATTTGTGGGGCAAATAAAAAAACAAAAACAATTTGATGCATGCCAGCAAAGTCACTACACTACACAACACAACACTAAACAATACATTAATTGGACTATAACGGTGACAAACGGTGCCCGCAAACTGTTAGGGCCAACATAAAGCTGTCCCAACAGCAGAGCCCCAACAGAAATTCCAACACCTTATCACTGTTACACTTGGCTATCAGCGAAGCCCTGTCTGGCATCGAAATGGGAGGGAGGGAGGTAGGGAAGGAAGGAAGGAGACAATTGAATTGAGAAAGAGAGAGAGAGATGGGAGAGAGATGGGAGAAATGGGGAGAGAGAGACAGAGAGGGAGAGACAGAGAGCAAGAGAAAGAGAAAGAGAAAGAGAAAGAGAAAGAGAGAGAAAGCAAAGGAGAGATGCCGAGAGAGGTACATGCTATCCAGCTGAAATGGCAGACTACACAACAAAAAGTGAAGGAAGGAGGGAGGGGATATTCCAGACAGTAATTGCTGGAGCTGCATGGGGGCAGATCCAAGGCCTTGGGCTGATATTAAAGTGACCTGTGAGGAGCAGGCACAGACAGACAGGACATGGCTCTAAACAAGACTGGCTCCACTGAGGAATGGGCCTGACCTTCCTCCCATCCTTGTAGCCCACGGTAACTCACCCTCAAAAATAGTAGCCTGCCTCCTGGGATTCCAGGTTGGAGGAAGTTTTGCACGATGTATGAAAGTTCTTGAGATGTTCATCTAACTGTTGATAGGGATAAAAGATAAATGTACCAAATGTGTTGCCAGGGTGAGGGAGGTTATGTACAAAAGTTATGCTCCAACTGTTGGGCAAGGTAAAGTGAGAGATAAAAGCTACACCTCGACTGTGAAGATATATTGGGACAATGTCCAAATCAAATCAAATCAAATCAAATTTTATTTGTCACATACACATGGTTAGCAGATGTTAATGCGAGTGTAGCGAAATGCTTGTGCTTCTAGTTCCGACCATGCAGTAGTATCTAACAAGTAATCTAACAAATTCACAACAACTACCTTATACACACAAGAGTAAAGGAATGAATACGAGTATGTACATATAAATATATGGATGAGCTGATGGCTGACCGGCATAGGCAAGATGCAGTAGATGGTATGGAGTACAGTATATACACATATATATGAGATGAGTAATGTAGGATATGTAAACATTATATAAATGGCATTGTTTAAAGTGGCTAGTGATACATTATTTCATCCAATTATAATTATTAAAGTGGCTAGAGATTTGGGTCGATGACCGAACGGCATAGGCAAGATACAGTAGATGGTTTAGAGTACAGTGTATACATTTGATATGAGTAATGTCGGATATGTAAACATTATATACAAAATTGTTGCTATTGTTGGCTAGTGATACATTTGTTACATCCAATTCCTATTTTTAAGTGGCTAGAGATTTAAGTCAGTATGTTGGCAGCAGCCACTCAATGTTAGTGATGGCTGTTTAACAGTCTGATGCCCTTGAGGTAGAAGCTGTTTTTCAGTCTCTCGGTCCCAGCTTTGATGCACCTGTACTGACCTCGCCTTCTGGATGATAACGGGGTGAACAGGCAGTGACTCGGGTGGTTGTTGTCCTTGATGATCTTTTTGGCCTTCCTGTGACATCGGGTGGTGTAGGTGTCCTGAAGGGCAGGTAGTTTACCCCCGGTGATGCGTTGTGCAGTCCTCACTACCCTCTGGAGAGCCTTACGGTTGTGGGCGGAGCAGTTGCCGTACCAGGCGGTGATACAGCCCGACAGGATGCTCTCAATTGTGCATCTGTAGAAGTTTGTGAATGATTGTGGTGACAAGCCGAAATTCTTCAGCCTCCTGAGGCTCTGTGTGGGTGGACCAATTCAGTTTGTCCGTGATGTGTACGCCGAGGAACCTAAAGCTTTCCACCTTCTCCACTACTGTTCCATCGATGTGGATAGGGGGTGCTCCCTCTCCTGTTTCCTGAAGTCCACGATCATCTCCTTTGTTTTGTTGACATTGAGTGAGAGGTTATTTTCCTGACACCACACTCCGAGGGCCCTCACCTCCTCCCTGTAGGCCGTCTCATCGTTGTTGGTAATCAAGCCCACCACTGTAGTGTCGTCAGCAAACTTGATGATTGAGTTGGATGCGTGCTTGGCCACGCAGTCATGGGTGAACAGGGAGTACAGGAGAGGGCTGAGAACGCACGCACCCTTGTGGGGCCCCAGTGTTGAGGATCAGCGGAGTGGAGATGTTGTTTCCTACCCTCACCACCTGGGGCCGGTCCGTCAGGAATTCCAGGACCCAGTTGCACAGGGCTGGGTCGAGACCTAGGATCTCGAGCTTAATGACGAGCTTGGAGGGAACTATGGTGTTAAATGCTGAGCTGTAGTCGATGAACAGCATTCTTACATAAGTATTCCTCTTGTCCAGATGGGTTAGGGCAGTATGCAGTGTGAATGCGATTGCGTTGTCTGAGGACCTATTGGGACGGTAAGCAAATTGGAGTGGGTCCAGGGTGTCTGGCAGGATGGAGGTGATTTGATCCTTGACTAGTCTCTCAAAGCACTTCATGATGACGGAAGTGAGTGCTACGGGGCAATAGTCATTTAGCTCAGTTACCTTAGCTTTCTTGGGAACAGGAACAATGGTGGCCCTCTTGAAGCATGTGGGAACAGCAGACTGGGATAGGGACTGATTGAATATGTCCGTAAACACACCAGCCACCTGGTCTGCATGCTCTGAGGACACGGCCAGGGATGCCATCTGGGCCAGAAGCCTTGCGAGGGTTAACACATTTAAATGTTTTCCTCACGTTGGCTGCGGTGAAGGAGAGCCTGCAGGTTTTGGTAGCGGGCCGTGTTGGTGGCACTGTATTATCCTCAAAGCGAGCAAAGAAGTTGTTTAGTTTGTCTGCTGGCAGGACGCCTTGCAGAGGGAATAGCTTGTATTCAGTCATGTTTCCGGTAGCCTTACCCTGGTTAAAAGCAGTGGTTCGCTTTCAGTTTTGCACGAAAGCTGCCATCATCCATGGTTTCTGGTTGGGGAAGGTTTTAATCGTTGCTATGGGTACAACATCACCAATGCACTTGCTAATAAACTCGCTCACCGAATCAGCGTATACATCAATGTTGTTATCCGACGCTATGAACATATCCCAGTCCACGTGCTCGAAGCAATCTTGCAGCGTGGAATCAGATTGGTCGGACCAGCGTTGAACAGACCTGAGAACGGGCGTTTCCTGTTTTGGTTTCTGTTTGTAGGCTGGGAGCAACAAAATGGAGTCATGGTCAGACTTACCGAAAGGAGGGCGGAGAATAGCCTTTGTATGCATCACGGAAGTTGGAATAACAATGATCCAGGATTTTACCAGCCCGGGTGGCACATTTGATATGCTGGTAACATTTCGGGAGCCTTGTTTTCAAATTAGCCTTATTAAAATCCCCAGCCACAATAAATGCAGCCTCAGGATATGTGGTTTCCAGTTTGGATTGGTGAGATTCTATATATTTTTCATCCATTTTGAATTCACGCTGTAACACAACAAGATGTGGAATATATCATACCCAAATCTAACTGCCTATATGCATAGTCTTGAAACCATTTGAAAGGAAACACTTTGAAGTTTGTGGAAATGTGAAATTAATGTAGGAGAACATAACACATTCGATTCCATCATCTTTGAAATGACAGCGAATTTAGATGATGGCCACCAGACAGCAGCAGTGTGTGTGCAAAGTTTCAGATTGATTCAGTGAATCTTTACATTTCTACACTATATGTTGTATCAAGTCTGCCAGAGATTTTCCAATTGAGACAAATTTTCAATTAGATAAATGCTATGGTAACAAAAAATGTAAGTTTACATACTTCAAGGAATGTCATACATGTTGGATAATTAGCTTCCCTACAGAAAAGACACTAACCTTCACACATCTAGATTGCCGGGTGGGGTGGGTGTGGAGCCAAAGACCGGGTGGGGTGGGTGTGGAGCCAGTTCCTACATTTGAAAATAAAAATGTATTTGATCAAACACAACTATGCTACCTGTTATCTCTGGGGCCCCCAGGATGACAAATCAGAGCAAGATTACTGAATATAAGTACATTATTTACCTTCAGATGTGAATGGATCAAACCAGTTGCGGTGATAAGTGTTTTGTTGTTGTGCACTCTCCTCTAACAGTAGCATGGTCTTTTTCACTGTAATAGCTACTGTAAATTGGACAGTGCAGTTGAATTAACATGAATTTATGCTTTCTGTCAATATAAGACATGTCTATGTCCTGGAAAGTTGTCTGTTACTTAGAACGCCATTCTAGTCATGTTAGACGTTAGCAACAACCGTCCCGGTTTAGGGACACCAATCCTGTAGAGTTAACCTCTAAATCAAGGGCACCTAAAATGCTTGAAAGAAAACGAATACTCTATTCACCTAGGTCTGATTAGTATGCCTTATGATATATATTTTCCTATCTGAATGTGTACTTCATAGGCCAAGATGTGGTTTAATACAGAAGGAGAGCAACAGCTAAAGGTTTCCAACTCAACTGAGGACACCCTGGAGAGTGTGAGCCAAGCCCTTCAGCACTTTGGCTCCTTCCTCACTCAGGCCAAGGTACAACTGGGTTGGGGTTAGACAGTTTAATAAAGCTTATGAGGTATATTCAAGTCAATGATCGAAAATGGTTGTAAAACTCACGAATTGAAGCATTTAAGGGTTGATTCCTTAGTTGAGATCTATAGATGTGACTCACATTTCTCTGCAGACCCCTATTGACATTAGTGAAGGCTATTCGCAAAAGGTCTGGTTTATATAGATACAGTTTTACTAGTCGGAAGTTGACATACACCTTAGCCAAATACATTTAAACTCAGTTTTCACAATTCCTGACATTTAATCCTATTAAAAATGTCCTGTCAGTTAGGATCACCACATTATTTTAAGAATGTGAAATGTCAGAATAATACTAGAGAGAATTATTTATTTAAGCTTTTATTTCTTTCATCACATTCCCAGTGGGTCAGAAGTTTACATTCACTCAATTAGTATTTGGTAGTATTGCCTTTAAATTGTTTAACTTGGGTCACACGTTTCGGGTAGCCTTCCACAAGGTTCCCTCAATAAGTTGGGTGAATTTTGGCCCATTGGTCCTGACAGAGCTGGTGTACCTGAGTCAGGTTTGTAGGCCTCCTTGCTCGCATTAACGCTTTTTCAGTTCTGCCCACAAATTTTCTATAGGATTAAGGTCAGGGCTTTGTGATGTCCACTCCAATACCTTGACTTTGTTGTCCTTAAGCCATTTTGCAACAACTTTGGAAGTATGCTTGGGGTCATTGCCCATTTGGAAGACCCATTTGCGACCAAGCTTTAACTTCCTGACTGATGTCTTGAGATGTTTTTTCAATATATCCACATAATTTTCCTCCTCATGATGCCATCTATTTTGTGAAGTGCACCAGTCCCTCCTGCAGCAAAGCACACCCACAACATGATGCTGCCACCCCCGTGCTTCACGGTTGGGATGGTACTCTTTGGCTTGCAAGCTTCCCCAATTTTCCTCCAAACATAACGATGGTCATTATGGCCAAAAAGTTCTTGTTTCATCAGACCAGAGGACATGTCTTCAAAAAGTACAATATTTTTCCCCATGTGCAGTTGCAAACCGTAGTCTGTCTTTTTTTATAGCGGTTTTAGAGCAGTGGCTTATTCCTTATTTACTGTGGATATAGATACTTTTGTACTTGATTCCTCCAACATCTTCACAAGGTCCTTTGCTGTTGTTCTGGGATTGATTTGCACTTTTTCGCACTAAATTACGTTCATCTCTAGGAGACAGAACGCATCTCCTTCCTGAGTGGTATGACGGCTGCGTGGTCCCATGGTGTTTATACTTACGTACTATTGTTTGTACAGATGAATGTGGTGTTTGGAAATTGCTCTGAAGGATGAACCAGACTTGTGGAGGTCTACAATTTTTTTTCTGAGGTCTTGGCTGATTCCTTTTGATTTTCCCATGATGTCAAGCAAAGAGGCAGTGAGTTTGAAGGTAGGCCTTGAAATACATCCACAGGTACACTTCCAATTGCCTATCAGAAGCTTCTAAAGCCATGACATCATTTTCTGGAATTTTCCAAGCTTTTTAAACGCACAGTCAACTTAGTGTATGTAAACTTCTGAGCCACTGGAATTGTGATACAGTGAATTATAAGTGAAATAATCTGTCTGTAAACAATCTTTGGAAAAATGACTTGTGTCATGCACAAAGTAGAGTTTAATGACTCCAACCTAAGTGTATGTAAACTCCCGACTTCAGCTGTATGTAGGCCTTATCTTAAGTTAAGATTTGACTCTTAAGAGAGGAAAAACTACATTCAATACATCCAGATGAGCCAGGTTAATAAATTCTATCTCATTCTTCACAGATGTATGTTTCTTTGACCATATTATTTTGAGATATCCGTTTCAAAATGTATTTCCTCTTACCCCACAGCTGCAAGAAAAACACAGTTGGAGCATATTTCCTCAGAACAAATAACGAAAACCTATTTATCACAATGAATTGCGCTTATCAGAACTTATGTAATGTGCAGATGGGGAGGAAAAGCTGGAGTTGTGGGAATGTAAATCTTTGTTATTCATCATAGGAGAAAAAACAGCAGACCTTGACACTGATGATGGAGGTTGAGAAGATTTTGGGTCCCACCAACTCTAACACTGAGATGGAGGTTTTTCGGACCGTGATGTATACTTTCAAATCCAATATGACCGACTTTCTGTTGCGAGCGGAGAAAAGGCGTACCGAGCTTGACAACATGGTGTATGTCCATCGCTTCTGTGAACAGGTTAGTCGAGCAATACCCTGGTTCTTTCAAAACCTCTTCTTTCTCTTTTTACTCTTTTATTGCTTCCTTTCAGCCTTAATTCTGGAGCAATTGCACTTAAATTCCAGTCAGCTACAGGATATGTATTTCACTTTGATGGAGGACTGACAGGAATTAAAATGTAATTGATTCTAACTCTGCATCATTTCTCCCACAATATTACTTTTACCATCACTAACACCATGTTTCTCTGTTGTAAATCATTTCATGTATGACCCACCCAGTCCAGTCTGAGCATACGGGATGGCTGACTTCAAGGGGAGTTGCTACAAGCAGCCTCTGTAACGGTTAACCTTGAAATGCCAAAGGGCCGAACGAGGTACCCTTTACTCATTCAATATCGGCAGTTGTCACATACCTCTGACAGTACTCTGTTCTCAACTTCTCCACTTCTCTTTCCCTCCTTTCGCATATTTTGTCATTTTATTTGTCGTTTTCATGCTCTTTCTACCTGTCTTGAAATGTGTTTTGACAAACTGATTGTCCTTTGGCATGACGTCATGTAACGAGGCACATTATGTTACTGGAAAAGAGTAGGAATATGAAAGTGAAGTACAGTCTCTTCAAGAGGAAAATCCAATTTCACCCAAAGTTCAACCAAATCGGACTTATCTTCTTACAGTGTACTGTGTACCTTTATGATGAGATTTTCCAGGAGCCAGGCAGCTAGTGTGGTTTTGACGGAAGGCAAGAACAAGTAGAAAGTACGTATGAGTGACAACACCGATTCATCCTTTATGGGAGGTTTTACAATGTTCTATCATTGCTCCTGTGTCTCAATGGGTTTCAGCACTGTTGGGAGTACCCTAGATACGTGGAGCTTCACGCACAGAGTTTGACTAATGTACACAGTGACAATACATAATCACTTACATACAGTGAGCTCCAAAAGTATTGGGACAGTGACAAATGTTTTGTTGTTTTGGCTCTGTACTCCAGCACTTTGAATTAGAAATTATATTTGAGGGTATTTTCATCCATATAGGGTGAACCGTTTAAAAATTACAGCACTTTTTGTACAAAGTCACTTATATTTGTATTAAAGTATTGAAAGGTTTAGTATTTGGTTCCATATTCATAGCACGCAATGATTACATCAAGCGTGTGACTCTACAAACTTGTTGGATGGATTTGCTGTTTGTTTGGGTTGTGTTTCAGATTATTTTGTAATCATGGTAGCGTCCACATTAATGTAGAATTATTTAGAAACATATCATATTCTTATTTACAATAAAAGTTACTCCAAAATGACACAATACATTGTTTCACATATCATTTCTATACAAAATTATCCAAAACAAAACAAACTGCAAATGCATTCAACCAGTTTGTAGAGTCACAAGCTTGATGTAATCATTGCGTGCTAGGAATATGCAGTGGTGGAAAAACTACCCAATCGTCATACTTGAGTAAAAGTATAGATATGTTAATAGAAAGTTACTCAAGTAAAAGTGAGTCACCCAGTAAAATACTTTTTGAGTAAAAGTCTAAAAGTATTTGGTTTAAAATATTCTTAAGTATCAAAAGTAAATTAAATTGCTAAAATATACTTAAGTATCAAAAGAAAAAGTATAAATGATTTCAAATTCCTTATGTTAAGCAAAACAGATGGCACAATTTTCTTAGTTTTAAAATGTATGGATAGCCAGGGACACACTCCAACACTCAGACATTACTTGCAAAAGATGCATTTGTGTTTAGCGAGTCCGCCAGACCATAGGCAGTAGGGATGACCACTTATTCTCTTGATAAGTGTGTGAATTTCACAATTTTCCTGTCCTATTAAGCATTCAATATGTACTTTGGGTTGTCAGGGAAAATATATGGAGTAAAAAAGTACAATATTTTCTTTAGGAATAGTCAGTCACCATTATTAGTCAGTTGTACAACCAAATGCCTTCAACCGAAATGTGTCTTCCGCATTTAACCCAACCCCTCTGAATCAGAGAGGTGCGGGGGGCTGCCTTAATCAACATCCACGGCGCCCGGGGAACAGTGGGTTAACTGCCTTGTTCAGGGGCAGAACGACAGATTTTTCCATGTCAGCTTGGGGATTCAAACTTGCAACCCTACGGTTACAAGTCCAACGCTCTAACCACTAGGCTACCTGCCGCCCCTAGGCTACCTGCCGTAGTGAAGTAAAAGTAAAAGTTGTCAAAAATATAAATAGTAAAGTGAAGTACAGTTACAGTTAAGGGGGGGCCCTTGATTTCAAGCAGGGTTCAAGAAGTTAGAGTACATGCATCCTGGTGAGGCAGTAAAAGTATTTTTACGAAAGCCTGAGATATTTGTGGTCTTAATTACATTAATTTCGCTTCCCGGCGTTTTTAGGGTAAAACACTTAGCTCTGGTATTTTCATTCGCCTTGTACACCATTGTAATGAACACAAACCCATAATTGTTTCTCACCCATGGGCACAACATTTTCCTATTTTCCATTGCGCGCTCGGCTGCCGTGCCAAGTTCTGCTCAGGTAACGCAGGGACTTTGACTAAGAAAGAGCAGAGAACGGATCCCAAGAGTGTGTTTTAATAGAGCCAAATATATATATACTGTATGCATATATTTATTTATAAATGCCTTCCTGTGTTTTGCATACACTTCCTATACTGTACCTGTAGAGTCTTTGGAAAAAGACTCACTCATGTCATCCACGTTTTGTTCTGAGCTGGGATAGGGGCTCATCTCATCTCATCATCTCACCCCAATGTGTACAGATGTATACTTGCTAAATAATAGATTAGTGTATTGGAATTAGTAGCCTAGTGGATGTCTAAACTTATTTTGTAGTAGTTCTAAATCCTGGCCTAAAAACTCTGGCCTAAACATCCTGGCCTAATTATCCTGGCCTAAACATCCTGGCCTAAAATGCTGAAAAGTAACTTTTGTACGTGAAGTATCAGGGTCCACAATAAGGAAAAGCATAATTGGTGGGATAAACAACCTTGCTGGCACAAAGAGAGCATTCATTTAATGTTGTTTGTTGCTCACCCTTGACTTGAAAGTGGATGTCATTCACTTTATTATACATTTTTTGAGTGTATTGGGACATTTTCTATGTTAATAAAATGTTACTTGACTTGACACCCAGAATATGGGGAGCTACAATTGGACATCGGATGCATTGGACACTGGTACTCCTTGTACTGGTACTGCTTGTAAATTAGTCAATGTGCCGGGGTACGAGGTAGTTGAAGTAATATAGTATGTACATCTGGGTAGGGGTAAAAGTGACTAGGCAATCAGGATAGATAATAAACAGAGTAGCAGCAGTGTATGTGAAGAGCGTGAAAGTGTGTCTATGTGTGTGTGTGTGTGTGTGTGTGTGTGTGTGTTTTGTGTGTGTGTGAGTGTATGTAGTGTGTGTGTGTTTGTATGTGTGTGTGTGTGTTGGAGTGTCTGTGTAGTATGTGTGAGTGTGTAGGTAGAGTCCAGTGAGTGTGCATAGAGCCTGCGCAAGAGAGTCAGTGCAAAAAAGAATAAAAGCGGGTCAATGCTAATGGTCAGGGTAGTCATTTGATTAACTGTTCAGCAGTCTTACAGCTTCTTTAGGAGCCTTTTGGTCCCAGATTTGGTGCTCCGGTACCGGACACTCAAATTGGAGATGAAATCCAAACAGTAAAATCTGATCACAACTGTCTTCAAGTACAGTAACCCCCTGGGTAATATAGCCCAAGGTAATGGGAAGTCATTGTTTTCATGAGACACACTCATGAAGCACATTTTACAACCTCTTAAGCAAGATATTATTCAGGTAGAGTGTGGCCTATTTGCCAACTGTTTTCATGCTTGGATGTAGCTAGCATAAGATGTTTGTTTCATTCGGGGGCTCCCACTTTGAGTATGATGGTCTCTTTACACAAGTACAATTTATGAGCATTCCATACTGTCCTTTCAATGGATTGAAGGATCTTGGCGAAGTTATGGAGAACTGGTCAATGGTCTAGCTGTAATGGTGTGACTAGGGTTCTCCAGAAGTCTTGGTTGGAGGATTCTCGATTTCCTACGTATTCCCTCCCGATCCCGGGGATCCTCCAACCGTGACTTTGGGGAAAACAGGGAATTTATTGAATGTTCCAGACATTTTGCAACCCTAGGTGTGACTTTGAATGGGAGACATGGAGAATGTTCCTGGGTTGCTTACCCATTTATGTGTGTAAATTACTCTATGCTTAAATTCAAATATTGTCTCTAGATCAAGTGTCAAGAAAGCATTGAAAAAAGAAACATATTAATATGAATGATTTGAATTACACCTGCACCTGAATGAATGATAAAGTAGAAACAAAAAGACAGTGGAGGATGGTAATCGAATGAAGTGAGTGCTTAGTGGTTGAGATGCAGCCCTCTTTACTAACACAGGAGGGTGCTAGCCTAGCTTACCTTAGTTGCCCGTAGCCCTTTGGTACTGACCGAGGATCAGCTTATCCTCCCCATATATAAACCTTAACCATTAGTGGAGAAAATGTAAGACCGACCTTAGATCAGTGTCTAGTTTAACTTCAGCCTATACTCTGTATCACATATTCACAGAGGAGGGGATGTTGCTGTGAGATGCACATTTTTGTTTGTGTGTGTGTGTGTGTGTGTTTGTTACCCTCACCACATCACTCAATGGATGGTGTTAGCTTCACATTTACATGTTGAGGTGTATAATGACGTGAACTAAATCTCATCAAGATTCAAAGATATGACCTGCTACGTATATAAACACGTGTTCGTACCGTATGCATGTTTCCTAAACAGATTTCAAGATATGTTGGCTTGTCTTTAAATGTATCATTTTGTGACTGTCTGGGATGTATGGATCAGTGGAGGCTCCTCAGAGGAAGAAGGGCAGGACCATCATCCTCAGTGAATTTCATAAAATAATCTGCACTTTAAACATCTGTGGAGTACAGTTGCCCTCATGACCCTTGTGTGCATGCATGTGTGTTTGTGTGTGTGCGCGCATGTGTGTGTGGGTGCATGTGTGCGTTTGTACACACACACACACACGCGCATGCACATATGCACACACACACATAAAAACACATGCATGCACACAAACACACATAAAAAAAACACACACACGCACAAACACACACACACATATGTGTGACAGGGTCATGAGGGCAACTGTACTCCATAGACTTTTAAAGTTCACACTTGCTTACAGTAAAATATGTAGGAAAACACACATGCATGAACGCACACACACATACCGCGTTCCACAGAGACTGTAAGTGACAGGGTCATCAGAGGGAACACTGTGAGAAATGGAAAAGTCCTACAGATCAAGCTGTTTAATGAGACACTAGCTTACATTCTGGGTGGTATTGTCACTTCACTGAGTGTGTCCAAAAATCTGCATGTGTTTTCAAATGTGCATGTGATTAAAATAAAATATGATCTCAAACATACACATTTTCTGAAAATCCCACCATAATGATGTTTTGTTAAGTAGTCCAATATATCAGTAGGTCTACTCAGTGGTGTCAAGTGTCTGGAAGGAGAAAAAAATGTGAGAAAGTATGTGGACATTGTTGCCAGAAATGTTAGCACGTATGTATGAACTGCTGGTGACTGTATGGATGAGTGAACAAGAAAGCCCTGTGGTATGTATGCATCTGCCTGTTCCTAGGCTAACCTGCCTGTTCCCAGGCTAACCTGCCTACGGGCGGCAGGTAGCCTAGTGCTTAGAGCATTGGACCAGTAACCAAAAGGTTGCTCGATTGAATCCCCGAGCTGACAAGGTAAAAATCTGTCGTTCTGCCCTTGAACAAGGCAGTTAACCCACTGTTCCCCGGTAGGCCGTCATTGTAAATAAGAATTTGTTCTTAATTAACTGACTTGCCCAGTTAAAAAAAAATAAAAAGATGAGACACTCTGGCACCAGCCTGAGGGGAGTATGCTGTGGTGCACTAGAGGTGGACATGCGCTGATACATGCACTCTCTCTACAGGCACAGGCCATAGGAGCCAAGCAGCCCAGACAGTGCCTCCCTTTGGAGGATATATCATCTGCTGTTACAGCCTGACAGAAAAGAAGAGTCGCAAGAGCACTGTCTGTCAACTTTATTTATTTAAAAGTTGGCCAATATGACCACTTGCATGGTCATATTGGTCTGAAAGAAAGACTGATGTCTAATTATATCAAGATAAAAGTTAGCTAATGGTGAAATGCATAACTATCATCAACTGCCAAGTAATTTCCTTTGTTCTCTGATTGAATCTAGTCCACTCTAATATCTGCAGTTAAACATAACATTTAAGTTGGAGAAGATCCCATAAACACAAATTGTACAAATTGCTACACAGTACTGTTTGGAACCTGTTTCAAATATTTGCCATAAAACTCAATAACCCTAATGCAACCTTACTAAAATAAACTGCTTAAGTACAATTCAAATCTGCTGTTAAGAACCTTATATCAAGCATTTTTTATTGTACAATTATATATATTTTTTTATGAATCTGTCAATCTGGTCTTTAGACTTGCAAATAAAATTATATAATGCATGCCTAAGAAGTCAGTGGAAAAGCATTAACACATGTGAAGCAAGGAAAACATAATTCTTAATTTTGGTCTGACAGAGAGAAACACAGAAAGATTATGATGATAGTTTGGATTATCAGGTTATTTCTCTGATAGTTGAGCAGTTACAAGATCCCTTTACCTTCGCCAAAATGTCTCAGAGTAGGAATGAAATGTAAAAAATTATATGACATGATGAAACAATTCTATTCCATTTAGGACATGTTTATAAATTAAGTATAACAATGATTGCCCTAATGTACAGACATTTAAATGTAATTGTAATTGTACTTAATGTACAGAATACCCTAGATTTCATCTACATTGGAAGTATTGTGAACCCCAAAATTACAAAAATTACAATAAGGCTCTGACATTTGAAAACATCTTGGTGCTTTAATCAAATTGACATTTAAAATCATAAAACAAAACATTCAAACAAAATCTTACTCTTTTTCACTTAATCTCTGAACTGGCATTTTCTACTATTCAAAGCTGGTCATTATTACATTTCTAAAAGTGGAATGAAACAATTTCAAATACATTTTTATCTTATCTTAATATTTTATCTTACTTATATATCTTTATTTGATCTTATCTTTATATAATATTTTACAGGTATTAAGAGCGTTTTTCTTCTTGTGGAACACACTAGTAAGTAGAATAGTTGAAGCAGCTAGCTATGCTTTCTCAGGCTAAACAACAAGCTTGGGTTTCACTTAGTGGGGACATGTGGTCTGAAGTGGCTAGGAGGTGGCTAGACTGTGGCTAGCGTTTATCTGCCGAGTGCTATGTTAGCATTAGTGCAGGGCTACTGTAGTGTAATGCTAACCTACTGTACCATAACAGACCTCTCTGCCAGAGTTGTCATATGATACAAAGATAAAATAGGGTTTTGTTTACCTTTGTTATCTTTGGGACACACTTTCTAAGCCATGGGAATAAAATGTGACGGGATAAATAACTCGTAAACGTTTTGCAGAAACCCAAGAACATGTTTACTACCATGGCCTGGCAAATTGTATGGAAATTATTTCCAAAGTATAAAATGGAGGTTGAAAAACAAGACGCAGAGCTATACTCAGGGTACTTAAAATGGGACTCCAGTTATGTTCAGATTACAAATGATCATCCAAACCTTTCCACGCAGACATCATGTTTTGAATAGAATAAACTGAAACGCGAGAGTATAAAAACCTGTAAACTTAAACAAATAAGTGCACAAACAGGCTGCAAACTCTTTGTGTCTAGTACAAGCAAAGAAATCGGTGCATAATACATTCTTATTGCATAGCTAATGAAATTGAAAATCAATTCTCGAGCTGTGTTACACACAGAGCATCTACAATTCGTTTCAAGTAAATCAAACTGTCAGTTGTCAAACGACTAAAGAGGCACTATGTACAAAGGACTGATTGGTGGGTTTGGAGTCCGCTCTCCTCATATGTTTAACATTATTATTTTATTTAACCTTTATTTAACCAGGAAGAGCTCATTATAAGAACTACCATGTAATCCGGAGTAAATCCTCTGTCTAGTCTCATGGTTTCACAGAAGTTCCTTATCTGCAAGGGAGAATGTTTGTGTGGATGACCCTGAAAATTTGAGCGAAACCTTAAATGGTTAGAGAAGCTATGATCTACAATCTAATCTAATTTGTATAATCCTCGGACAAATGCATTGTTCATAATGTGGTAATAATGTGGTAATCAGACACAAAGTTTCCCAGGGTGTAAATAAATCCTTGCTCACAGAGACCAGCGAGATAAAATCAAAAGTAAATGACTCAACTATTTGAATACTGGATATAGATTAATTTCCCACTCTGGATATGGATTATTTTCCCACTCTGGATATAGATTATGTTCCAACTCTGGATATGGATTATTTTCCCACTCTGGATATGGATTATTTTCCCACTCTGGATATGGATTATTTTCCCACTCTGGATATGGATTATTTTCCCACTCTGGATATGGATTATTTTCCCACTCTGGATATGGATTATTTTCCCACTCTGGATATGGCAAGGTACTTTACGAGGTTGTTGCAAAGATTTGAAGAATTGCGTTATAAAAATGTCCTAAGTGTTTCGTAAGAGGACAAGTCTTTCATAACAAGACAAGAGTTTTGGAACAGGAAAAATTGGTACAGGTCACGAGGACGTCGATTGTCAGGTCACCTTTATATAATGTTATGATTTTGCACCTAAAATCAACGGAGGTTGAAGTACAAATTCCAGGCAATGTCAGCTACCGGAAGTAACAGCTTATAAGCAAAATATAAATGGTTGTTTGTGAGAAATCAATTTTACCGAATGGTAGTCAATAAAAATATCACAAAGCTTTTCTTGGAGATGAGCATCGCTTTAAGTATTAATACAGGAATCCCACTTCAACTAATAACCCTGTCGAGTTCAAAGAATATTTGAAAATTGTGCAGACGGTTGATAAACGACTCTACTCTGACGTGTCCAATGCTCTCTCTTTCTTTCTCTCTTTTTTTCTCTCGCTCTCTCCATTCCAGAGCCATTATCCCCCATTAGTGTCGAGGCACAGAGATGCTGCACTACTCATCGTCTTTGAAGAGGTCGTAATTACAGGAGAGGTTGGAGGAAAAGGCTTGAAACGTCTTTGGCAATATTGTCTGACGAAGACAAATTCCCCACACGTTGCAACCACTCCTCTTAACCTGTCACGCATTAGTGTGAGGGAAGCCATTTTGAACTACACATAGGCCTACAGACAGTACACCCTGGGGAAAGGGGATACCTAGTCAGTTGTACAACTGAATGTATTCAACTGAAATGGGTTACGTTTGTCGTTTATAAATGGACCAAGGCGCAGCGTGCGTAGAGTTCCACATATTTTAATTGACGTGAAACAATCAAAAACAAAGAGGAAACAACAGATCGCAAAATAAGTCACCGGAGTGGTGACATGCTCTTCAGGGAGAGTGCAGGGAGCCGACACAGGACGTACCGGGCTGGGAAGGCGCACTGGAGGCCTGGTGCGTAGAGCCGGCACAGGTTTCACCGGACTGGTGACACGCTCTTCAGGGCGAGTGCGGGGAGCCGGGCACAGGACGTACCGGGCTGGGAAGGAACACTGGAGGCCTGGTGCGTGGAGCCGGCACAGGACGTACCGGGCTGGGAAGGCGCACTGGAGGCCTGGTGCGTGGAGCCGGCACAGGTTGCACCGGACTGGTGACACGTTTTTCAGGGCGAGTGCGGGGAGCCGGCACAGGACGTTCTGGGCTAGGAAGGTGCACTGGAGGCCTGGAGCGTGGAGCCGGCACAGGTTGCACCGGACTGGTGACACACACTTCAGGGCGAGTGCGGGGAGCCGGCACAGGTTGCACCGGACTGGTGACACACTCTTCAGGGCGAGTGCGGGGGAGCTGGCACAGGATGTACCGGGCAGGGCAGACGCTCTTCTAAACGCCTGCGCTGCAGCATTCTCCTCGCCAACACCTCTCTCCGATATCCCTCATAAATTTTCCCCTTGGCTCGGCAGACCGCCCCCCTTGTGACCCCCCCCCAAAAAATATTGGGCTTGCCCTTGGTCTCCTTTTGGCCGAGGACCCCGGCGTCGTCGCTGTCCTTCTATCCTCCTCGGCGACTCCCGCCAAGGAAGGGTCTCGCATCCACTCAGTACTTCTTCCCAGGTCCAACTCCTTTACCTTCATTGCACGCTGCTTGGTCCTGGACTGGTGGGATATTCTGTTACGATCGTCGTTATAAATAGACCAAGGCTCGGCGTGCGTAGAGTTCCACATATTTTAATTGAAGTGAAACAATCAAAAACAAAGAAGCAACAACAGATCGCAAAAATAAGGAACTAGCACTAGTGCTCACAGGAACTAGCACAAAACAGTATCCCACAAAAGCAGGTGGGAAACAGAACACACTAAGTATGATCCCCAATTAGAGGTAACGACAATCAGCTGCCTCTAATTGGGAACCATACACAAAACCAACCTAGAAATACAACAACTAGACAAAACCTCCCTAGTCACATCCTGACCTAAATCACCATAGAGAACCCAGAGGGCTGTGTGTTTTTTTTTTACCTTGTCAGCTCAGGGACTTGATCCAGCATCCTTTTGATTACTAGCCCACCACTCTAACCACTAGTCTACCTACCACTGGCAGACTTGCAAATTGTCATTCACGATTTGTTTTGTTTTTCTGTAAATAAGACTGTACTGTTCTTTCCAAACAGACGTTATGTAATTGTGTAATTGTTTTTCTTCACCTAAAAGTCTACCGAAAGACGTTCAGAAAGATATATTTAATTATTTTTAATTATGTTATACAATGTTTGGCGAGTCATGTACTTATATTTTTGACAGCAATAATATTGTATTCAGAGAGTTATATTCTCATTAAAAACAGATGCATGACTGACTATTGGAACATTTATATTGATAACAGGTCAATGATTGCATTTTTCAAATATACAGTCAATGACAAGGGCCATTTATAAGTACATTGTCTGTTTTTGTGTGCCAATTTTGACAAGAAATCCTTGTGACCATGTAAGAATCAAATACCTTTGAGGTAAAAACATTTTTTAATTCTTTGAACAATCCCTGGATGGCAAGAGAATTTAGCTGCTCAAACACAGTAAGCCAGTGGTAACTAACCGGTTGATCACGATCGACTGGTCGATCTCCATGACATTCCTAGTCAATCACCAAATATTTCTGTAAAAAAACAAATGGTAAAGCCTTCCGTTCCTATTTTTTCATTTGTTTTCGCACTGTGTACTTGATTCATCAGCCCTATTACTGGAAGGGCAAAATGTTCACATTTGTGACCCAATTCAGGAAACTAGGCATATGTTGCAAGTCACGACTTCACAGAAGAGCCGTTTGAACATAAAAAAAAATGTTTTTATCAAAATGCGGTTTTTGGCACAAATGCCTTCTCGAACATGTGAACTTTCATGTGCCTTAATATCAAACTTGTATGCCATCTGTAAATATGAATAAAATTGTTAAATAACATTCCTAGTTATTTGAGCCACAGAAAGAGAGAACAACCTTCCCGCTAGCCATGATTGGCTGAGATAATGAGTGGGCAGGACATGCCGAGAGATGAGTTTGAGATATAGCACACGTCTGTCTATTGGAGCTGGTCAGTATGTCTAGGTAATCGTGTAGAAAGCGGCTTAAAAATATATATATATTGCATTGTAAAACTGCATAAACATAATGTTAAGTTAAAGTGTACTGTTGGCTAGCTAACGTTAGCTGGCTGGCTCGCTAGCTAACGTTATGTGTATGCTCTCCACCGAGTTTTGAAATCAGTGGAATTTGAGTATGATAGCTAAGGAGATAGAGAAAACACCAGTCGGCATTATATTGTCAAACTAAGGGCAACCATGCATGGCATCAGACAGGAGATGCGTCCAACCATGATGTATACTGGTAAGATAGTCTAGCTAGCTACATTTTCTGATATTACACGCTTCTGATCTTGACAGAAAGTGGTTTCATTTGTTAGCTAGCTGGGTCGCTAGCTAACGTTAGCTAGCTGGGTCACTAGCTAACGTTATGTGTATGATCTTATTCTTTCTATCTCAGACACATTTTCTTGACTAGTTATAGTCATAGAACTTGGTTGGTTAGCTACCTGCAGATTCATGCAGGGTAGTAACGTTATGAGTTGTAATTATGGTCCATTGTTTAGCCAGCTAGCTACATGTCTTAACAAAAGACTCCACTCTAATTTTGATATAGTATTTTCATTTAACTTAATGTGTACTGTTAGCTAGCTAACGTTGGCTGGCTCGCTAACTAACGTTACGTCATGCGTTGGGATTCATTGTTTACCTAGCTAGCTATCTAGCTACATTTCTTACCAAAATACTCTCATCTTAGTGTACCAGAGCCCAGAATAACTGATTCATTTTTGAATTCTCAACACCCATTGAATATGTCCAGTGTCAGTAAATGTTGGCAACAAAGCGTAATTCAATTGTTTCCAGCAGCACAGTTACAGTCACCAACGCTCTGGATAATATGAAAACTGCCTAACCAGCTCTGCTAGGGTGAGTAAAATGGTCAGTGGGGTGTTCTCTCATTACGTGTCTGGAAGTAGCTAGCCAATGTTAGCCAGTTACTGTAGCTTGGGTGATTGACTGTCGTTGTGAGGTCAGAGCTTTCGGAACAACCCTACTTATTGACCAGAGCATCCAGAGTGCGCTCTGAACACGAAACTGACCTGAATTTACTAATGGACAATCTGACAGCACAGTGGCAGTCACCAACGCTTTGGATAACATAACAGCCTAACCAGCTCTGCTAGGGCGAGTAATGTTCAGTGAGCTGTTCTCTCTCTCTTAGATGTCTGGAAGTAGCTGGCAAGTTAGAACAGAACGCACAGATCAACCCTTAAAGAGATGGGTGGGGCTAAGGCTTAAGAGGGTGTGAACAATGCTGAATGGGTGTCGACAAAGAAGGGGTCTCCAATAGTAGTACCAAACATTGAAAGACGGTTTTCTCAAAAGTGAGTATACAAGTTGATCAACTTTCAAAGCAGAATTACTTTCCCGTTTCCTCAAATTCAATGTATGACATACCATTTTGTAGCTCTGAGTCTCTACTTTTATCGAATGTAATAAACAGAAATTCAAATGTTGCTACATAAGACCTATTCCAGGTGGTGAGTCACATTTTGAACCATTTCATGTGTCTGAAGGTAGACTCTGGGCCTACCTGGCAGGCCCAGAGAGCAAGTCTAGTGCACATATAGGCCTTCCGCTGGTCAATCAGATAACTCAGATCAACGTGTCTGCACAGTTTCCTCGAGCCATAGACTCGAATGCACAGCAAAGTTAATGCTGTGAGATTGCAAAACTTTTAAAACCATGACTAGAGAGAGACAACAAATACAGCAAAGAGCTGCTGTTTTTATGTGTTGGTTCATGTTTAAGTTGTTATTTAGCACTGTCAACACTTTGTTCAACACCTTTATTAGCCATAAAATGCACGTTCTCCCTACTTCCACATGCTACAACCAACATTGCAGCTGCAATGAATAAGTATAGCAAAGTGTTCCGATAAGCTTGCATTGCTATTATTAGCGGCTTGTGTCTTTTTTAATATCGAGGAATATTTCACTTTCTCTGGTCATAGGAGTAACTTGAGGCAGCAGGGAGCCTAGTGGTTAGAGCGTTGGGCCAGTAAATCAAATCAAATCAAAGTTTATATGTCACGTGCGCCGAATACAACAGGTGTAGACCTGAAATGCTTACTTACAGGCTCTAACCAACAGTGAAATAAAAAAAAAAGGTATTAGGTGAACAAAAACAAAATAAAAACAACAGTTAAAAGATGGTGAAAAATAACAGTAGTGAGGCTATATACAGTAGTGAGGCTATAACAGTAGCGAGGCTATATACAGGCACCGGTTAGTCGGGCTGATTGAGGTAGTATGTACATGTAGAAATGGTAAAGTGACTATGCATATATGATAAACAGAGAGTAGCAGTAGCGTAAGAGCGTAAAAGAGGGATTGGCGGGTGGTGGGTGGCGGGACACAATGCAGATAGCCCGGTTAGCCAATGTGCAGGGGCACTGGTTGGTCGGGCTAATTGAGGTAATATGTACATGAATGTATAGTTAAAGTGACTATGCATATATGATAAACAGAGAGTAGCAGCAGCATAAAAGGGGGCACACAATGCAAATAGTCCCGGTAGTCATTTGATTACCTGTTCAGGAGTCTTATGGCTTGGGGGTAAAAACTGTTGAGAAGCTTTTTTGTCCTAGACTTGGCACTCCGGTACCACTTGCCATGCGGTAGTAGAGAGAACAGGCTATGACTGGGGTGATTGTGGTCTTTAACAATTTTTAGGGCCTTCCTCTGACACCGCCTGGTGTAGAGCTCCTGGATGGCAGGCAGCTTAGCCCCAGTGATGTACTGGGCCGTACGCAATACCCTCTGTAGTGCCTTGCGGTTGGAGGCCGAGCAGTTGCCGTACCAGGCAGTGATGCAACCAGTCAGGATGCTCTCGATGTTGCAGCTGTATAACATTTTGAGGATCTCAGGACCCATGCCAAATCTTTTTAGTTTTATGAGGGGGAATAGGCTTTGTCGTGCCCTCTTCACGACTGTCTTGGTGTGTTTGGACCATTCTAGTTTGTTGATGATGTGGACACTGAGGACCTTGAAGCTCTCAACCTGCTCCACTACAGCCCCGTCGATGAGAATGGGGGCGTGCTTGGTCCTCCCTTTCCTGTAGTCCACAGTCATCTCCTTAGTCTTGGTTACGTTGAGGGATAGGTTTCTGGCACCACCCGGCCAGGTCTCTGACCTCCTCCCTATAGGCTGTCTCGTCGTTGTCGGTGATCAGGCCTACCACTGTTGTGTCATCTGCAAACTTAATGATGGTGTTGGAGTCGTGCCTGGCCATGCAGTTGTGGGTGAACAGGGAGTACAGGAGGGGACTAGGCACGCACCCCTGAGGGGCTCCAGTGTTGGTAGATGTGTTGCTACCTTCCCTCACCACCTGGGGGCGGCCCGTCAGGAAGTCCAGGATCCAGTTGCAGAGGGAGGTGTCAAGTCCCAGGATCCTTAGCTTAGTGATGAGCTTTGAGGGTACTATGGTGTTGAACGCTGAGCTGTAGTCAATGAATAGCATTCTCACTTAGGTGTTCCTTTTGTCCAGGTGGGAAAGGGCAGTGTGGAGTGCAATAGAGATTGCATCATCTGTGGATCTGTTTGGGTGGTATGCAAATTGGAGTGGGTCTAGGGTTTCTGGGATAATGGTGTTGATGTGAGCCGTTACCAGCCTTTCAAAGCACTTCATGGCTATGGACGTGAGTGCTACAGTTCTGTAGTCATTTAGGCAGGTTGCTTTCGTGTTCTTGGGTACAGGGACTATGGTGGTCTGCTTGAAACATGTTGGTATTAAAGAGTCAGTCAGGGACAGGTTTAAAATGTCAGTGAAGACACTTGCCAGTTGGTCAGCGCATGCTCGGAGTACACGTCCTGGTAATCCGTCTGGCCCCGCAGCCTTGTGAATGTTGACCTGTTTAAAGGTCTAGCTCATCTGGTAGCTCGTCTGGTAGGCTCGTGTCACTGGGAAGCTTGCGGCTGTGCTTCCCTTTGTAGTCTGTAATAGTTTGCAACCCCTGCCACATAAGATGAGCATCGGAGCCGGTGTAGTACGATTCAATCTTAGCCTTGTATTGACACTTTGCTTGTTTGATGGTTCGTCGGAGGGCATAGCAGGATTTCCTATAAGCTTCCGGGTTAGAGTCCCGCACCTTGAAAGCGGCAGCTCTACCCTTTAGCTCAGTGCGAATGTTGCCTGTTATTCATGGCTTCTGGTTGGGGTATGTACGTACTGTCACCGTGGGGACGACGTCCTCGATGCACTTATTGATAAAGCCAGTAACTGATGTGCTGTACTCCTCAATGACATCGGAAGAATCACGGAACATGTTCCAGTGTGTGATAGCAAAATAGTCCTGTAGTTTAGCATCTGCTTCATCTGTCCACTTTTTTGTAGACCGAGTCACTGGGGCTTCCTGCTTGAATTTTTGCTTGTAAGCAGGGATCAGGACGATAGAATTGTGGTCGGATTTACCAAATGGAGGGCGAGGGAGAGCTTTGTACGCGTCTCTGTGTGTGGAGTACAGGTGATCTATAATTTTTTTCCTTCCGGTTGCACATTTAACATGCTGATAGAAATTAGGTCGAACTGATTTAAGTTTCCCTGCATTAAAGTCTCCGGCCTCTAGGAGCGCAGCCTCTGGGTGAGCGGTTTCCTGTTTGCTTATTTCCTTACACAGCTGACTGAGTGCGGTCTTAGTGCCAGCATCCGTCTGTGGTGGTAAATAAACAGCCACGAAAAGTATAGCTGAAAACTCTCTAGGCAAATAGTGTAGTCTGCATTTTATCACAAGATACTCTACTTCAGGCGAGCAAAATCTAGAGACTTCCTTAGATTTCGTGCACCAGCTGTTGCATACAAATATGCACAGACCGACCCCCCCTTGTCTTACTGGAGTGTGCTGTTCTATCTTGCTGGTGCAGCGTATATCCCGCTAGCTGAATAACCATGTCATCATTCAGCTACGATTCCGTGAAACATAAGATTTTACAGTTTTCGATGTGCCGTTGGTAGGATATTCGTGATCGTACCTGGTCTAATTTATTGTCCAATTATTGCACGTTGGTGAGTAACATTGACGGTAACGTCAGCTTTCCCACTCGCCTTCTGCGGATCCTTACGAGGCACCCCGCTCTGTATCCTCTGTACCTGCATCTCTTCCTCTTGCAAATAACTGGGATGTTGGCCATGTCAGGTGTTCGGAGAATGTCCTGTGCGTCCTGCTCGTTGAAGAAAAAATCTTTGTCTAATCCGAGGTGAGTGATCACTGTCCTGATATCCAGAAGCTCTTTTTTTGCCGTAAGATATGGTTGCAGAAACATTATGTACAAAATAAGTTACAAATAATGCAAAAAAAAACATATAATAGCACAATTGTTTGGGCGCCCGTAAAACTGCTGCCATTTCTTCCGGCGCCATTTTGTTGCCAGTCCAGCAACCGAAAGGTTGCTGGATTGAATCCCTGAGCTGACAAGGTAAAAATCTGTCGTTCTGTCCTTGAACAAGGCAGTTAACCCACTGTTCCCCGGTAGGCCGTCATTGTTCTTAACTGACTTGCCTAGTTAAATAAAGGTTGAATTAAACATATATTTTTTTAAACAACATGAATTGGCGCATGAGGCAGAAATAATGCAGTGTGACTTGAGTTTCGCCATCAGCTGGAAGACTATGTCCCCTTTTCTCAGCGGAGGGAAGGAGGCACGGTGAGTTGGGTGAGAGGCAGCTGCACTCACCGCTGCTCCTTACTTTCCCTGACTGACCATCAGATGCAGGCCATCAGTCCAGTAAAAAAAAATAAACAAATGATTATGCTCACCTATCTATGCCTCACAAGTAATACAACAAAGGATCTATTACCTGTGTGATCATATACCTACATTTTTTACGTATAATTTCAAAATGGTCTGAGAACAACATTGGCAGGACAATTCAAGCATAGCTACTGCACAAACCTCAACAAACCTCATTGCTACACAACTGTTTTTAATTGGTTAATGTTGCATAGGCTTACGTTTGTGTAGGGTTATGTTCTAAAAATCTGAGCGGTAGATGTCGGCTTGCATCTTTACTCAGAAAGGGATCTTGACTCAAAAGGTTGGTGACCACTGCAGTAAGCAATTCTTTGAATATTTGGGAAAGTTGAGGTAGTAAAATAAGCAGTAAGCAGTAGCGGCGTGTGGGTAAAATCACTGGTGAAGCCAAGCCAGAAATAAAATCCATATTACAACAACGTTGTTTGCTTTATAACCTGTGAGCTCATATTTCTTTATACTGTGATATATAGGCCTAAGGCCAAGATAATAACAAGACACAGTAGAAGAATAAATTAAAAAACACCTTTGTTTCACCACAAAACCGGAGAGCAACCTCTGTCCGGTGAAATCCAACAAAGCATATTGCATTTAACAAACAGTTACATGACCTACAGCAAATACATTTTTGCCTACATTTTCAGACTACTAAACAACTATTGATTTAGAACCACGGAGCGTTACTGCAAGTCAGGAGCTGCCTCCACTATTCCAGCACCATTTCAACTTCAACATCATCAAATCTCCTATGCTTAGTCTAATACAGTGACAACTAATAGATAACAAACACTAAATAGGATGTGGCTGTCCATGGTTCTGATTTGTGTGTGTGCATAAGCGCGAGTTCATGCAAGTAGAAAAAACATGTTGTCTCACCCTACTTGTATAGAAACGCCAATGCCATCCTCCTCTTTTATGTTGACAAAACAGTCTATGACTCTATCATATAGTACACACTTACATTTTTTGTTGTCCTAGGCTACCTGGCTAAAATCTTTGCTCGCTAGCCTAACTTCCTTTCATGGGCAACGTTAGCTAGTTAATATTAGCTTTCTACATCTATCTTTAATTTAAGTTACATCCTCTCAAAAGCAACTCATGCCCTAATTTTGTCCACCTTGTTGTCTAGAGATTGGACATTGGCGAGTAATATGCTCGGAAGCGGTGTATGGTGTGCTCGCCTTCTAAGTCTGACCAGTAGGCCACTCCGTCTGCCTCTCCTGCGGCAACCGCTTTGTTTTGGATCGGCCTCTGGAATAAGATCCCACGTCCAGGGTGGAGGTCCGATCAAAGGATCCGCTTCGGGAAAGTTGTATTCCTGGTTGTAATGTTGGTAAGTAGACGTTGCTTTTATATCCAATAGTTCTTCTCGGCTGTATGTAATAACAATTGAGATTTTCTGGGCTAACAATGTAAGAAATAATACATGAAAAAACGAATTACTGCATAGTTTCCTAAGGACCTTAAGTGAGGCGACCATCTCTGTCGGTGCCATCTCCAGTATCTAATATGTCATCTCACGTGACATTCACTGAGTATACAAAACATTAAGAACACTTGTTCTTTCTATGACATAGACTGACCAGGTGAATCCTGGTGAAAGCTATTATCCCTTATAGATGTCACTTGTTAAATCCACTTCAATCAGTGTAGATGAAGGGGAGAAGACTGGTTAAATAATTATTTTTAAGCCTTGAGACAATTGAGACATGGATTGTGTATGTGGGCCATTCAGAGGGTGAATGGACAAGACAAAAAAATGTAAGTGCCTTTGAACGGGGTAAGGTAGTAGGTGCCAGGCGCACCGGTTTGTGTCAAGAACTGCAACGCTGCTGGGTTTTTCATGCTCAACAGTTTCCCGTGTGTATCAAGAATGGTCCACCACCCAAAGGACATCCAGCCAACTTGACACAACTGTGGGAGCATTGGAGTCAACAGGGGCCACCATCCACTGTGGAAGGATTTCGACACCTTGTTGAGTCCATGCCCTGACGAAATAAGGCTATTCTGAGGGCAATGGATGGGGGGGGGTAATTCGAATGAAACCATGATCCTATCTAACAATCCATCCATATCAGAGGGAGAGAGACCCTGGGATAACCTGTGCAGGCCGCAGAGAAGAAAGAGAGACTCCGGTGGGGAGTCTGCTGTGCTGTGAGAACCAGTGGAGTCTTCTGAGGGGAGGATGGCTCATAATAATGTCTGGAATGGAGTCATGGGAATGGTATCATATACATCAACGACGTGGTTTCCATGTGGTTGATATCATCCTATTGATTCCATTCCAGCCATTATTAATAGCCGTCCTCCACTCAGCAGCCTCCAATGGTGAGAAGGTGGCGTGGAGGCCCTTGTTCTTGTTGGCCCTGTTTTCCTTTCTCCTTGTGTTTGGACGAACAGCAGACAAGTGGAGGTTAGGACAACACTCTGCTTGGAGCCAAAGGACTTAGACTACAAGTCATTAGGACCGGGGTCAAGTTGAGAGAACTAAACCCCTATAATTCCCCCCAAATGCCACGGGTGAGGTAGGGCCCTACTCCAGGTTCCAACTTATTTTCTGTTTCCTTCCGTCACTCCAGGTTCTAGAAGCAAAGTTAGAGTGACAGTCAGAGAGGGACATATGAGAGAAAAATGGAGGGATTGTGACAGGAAAATGTTGTTATTTGACATGATAAATGAATAAAATTAGTCTACAGGTGTGTAGTTGTTCTACATTTTGAACAGCGTGTCATCGCAAAATCAACTTCTACTACCATGTTGATGGATTGACTCAGAGAGTATCTATTAAAATATGTTACTGGTATGACAATGTATGATACTCACATATTATTGTTAGTGACAATTCCATATAACGGGGAGGCAGGTAGCCTAGTGGTTAGATTGTTCGACTAGTAATCGAGAGGTATCTAGATCAAATCCCCGAGCTGGTAAGGTAAAAATCTGTTATTCTGCCCCTGAACAAGGCAGTTAACCCACTGTTCCTAGGCTGTCACTGAAAATAAGCATTTGTTCTTGACTTGCCTAGTTGAATAAATTAAAAGTAACAATAGCTGTGAATTTATTTAAATATTTTTTCTATCCAAATCCAAGCAATTAGAGTTAGAGTTATTTTGGTTTTGTCCGGGTTTTAGTATCTAGCTTTCGAAGAACAGAAGATTCCATCCCTGTCATAAAAAAAAGAAAAGGTTATTTAATACTGATATTCAGGGTCTCTTACTTGCTTATGCTTGTCAACTTGATTTAAAAGTTTGAAAGCAGGCAAACTAAAAAAACTGTTAACCATAGACATATTTCCCAAAGGCCACCTCAAACATGTAGTTAGAGAGTCAGACATACAGACAGCCCTCTGGTCAGGGAACAAGTAATGCACTTTTCTTTGGGACGCATCTAAAATTGCTTAGTGATGAAAAATCATATTTACATTTTTGGGTAGACTTTCCCTTTGATCATGGTAGGATAAGATGTGACGCCTGTCTTTGAGCCCAGCATGTTCGTGTGAGCCGTAATGGGTAAACGCAGATAATATTTTCATAACCACAGTAGAGCCTATGCTATTGACCTCCACCTCGGCTTTCATGTGGCAAAATCCAAAAGCAAACCTTGTAACCCACAACATGTTAATAAATCAGTGGAGCCAGACATGAGCACAGAAGCTATGATGATGTCTGTTACCCGCATTACATGGTGGAGTGGAGTCACACATATAGGAAAAACACGCTCCAAGTGTATTCAAACTTTCACTATTTTACTTTGTTGATATGTTTAAATGCACTTTCAATAAAGTATGATTTGATTAAGATGTCTTGTTGTGAGTTGTCTTCATTATCTGTGTGCATATTTGAAAGGTCATTAAACGCAGTGGGGAAAGGGCTTCTATTCATAGATAGACTAACTGGCCAATTTTGAGAAGCAAAATTGAAACACTTAATATACATTTTTGTATTTTTAATTGTTTTATTATTATTTTAGGGGGTAGATCAGCTTTAATATTGCAGATAAATTGTAGCTTCTATCAATGGGGTGGCAGGTAGCCTAGTGGTTTGAGCGTTGGACTAGTAATTAAAAGGTTGCAAGATCGAATCCCTGAGCCGACAAGGTAAATCTCTGCCTCTGAACAAGGCAGTAAACCCACTGTTCTTTAGGCCGTTATTGAAAATAAGAATATGTTCTTAACTGACTTGCCTAGCTAATTGTCTGTGTCATTTCCAATCCCCAATATATAATTTTGTTAAAAATATATATATATATATTTTTTTTAAAGTTGATTTTCTTTCTTTAATATAGATTCTTTATTGATTACGCATTTTAGTCCAGGAATAGGCTTAATCTGGATCTGAGAAAGGACAAACACTGTGCTGATTATCTTGAACTATAAATTCTCATACCTTGTGAAACACACAGCTTGTATCGTTGTAGTTCTACACTGAATATAACACGCGCCTGTTGATAGTCAGAGCTCATAGTTTGATGAGATATATGGCATCCATATTAGGAAGTCATCAAACAATACTGACATTCACATGGAAAATATATGATGCAACGAAGAGTCAGCATCAATATTTGCTGTGTCAGACCTACATCTATGGGTGTTCTTTACTATACCATCTGTGGATAATACAAAGAGGAAGGATGTCTTATGGCTAACGTTCTCGACCTAGCCATGAGGCGTGATGCTGAGGGTGTCCTAAAATGGGCACCGTACATTTCATCCCAATGCAGGCCTACTCAGGAGTACATTTTTCTCACCTATAGAGATCAAACCCATAGATGAATAGCAGGCAAAATTACAGTATCTGCTGTCACACTCTTCCGCTTCTTTCTTTTCACCTCCCATCTGTTTTGATGAAGGGACAATATAGCCATGTTAGCGAGCAGCAGGCTCCGTATTTGGACATATTTGCATGTTGTTTGTTGTTGGCTTTTCTAGGGATGGTTGAGACGATGTTATGGGGGGATGGATCAGGCATCACTGTCTGGGATTGAAGGAGACTAGGAGGGGTCTGGGAAATGGGCCCTTCATTGTAAATAGACCTCTGTTTTATAAAGAGGCATTATCTTTTATTGATGAGACTAATGTGTGTATTTAAAGTAAATGATAAGGGGAGAGGGAAGAGACATCAGGTCCACCGCCACCACTAGAGCCAAAATGAGAGAGAGAGAGAGAGAGAGAGAGAGAGAGAGAGAGAGAGAGAGAGAGAGAGAGAGAGAGAGAGAGAGAAATTGTGATTAAAATAATATTATAAGCTGGATGGTTTGAGCCCTGAATGGTGATTGGTTGAAAGCCGTGTTATATGTATGAATAACATGTATTTTTTGTCGTTGGTAACCAGCTTATAATAGCAATAAGGCACCTTGGGGGTTTGTGGTATATTGCCATTATACTACAGCTAAGGACTGTATCCAGGCACTCCACATTGCGTCGTGCATATGAACAACCCTTAGCCATGGTATATTGGCCATATACCACACTTCCTCGCGCCTTACTGTTAAGGGTGTAAGCCTGTTTAAGAACTAATTAATAAGTTACCAGAAAACGTGTGTTTAATGCCTATATCTAACTATATCTAAGGTGGCAAATAAGTATCTTTATACCCATCTGTATAGCACTATGAAGTTAAATAAATGTATTGTTTTTATCTTTGTTTGTGATGTTTTAATTACTTGTGCAGCAGAGGTGGTTCTATGAACTATGCTCGCGTGATGAGTAGCTCCCCTAGGCACAGACAAGGCTGTGTATCTGTGAATAACTTTGACAATATACGTTTCTTGTAGTCATCAATATTTGTGAAAGTGAAGCACAGTATAAACAATGACTATTGTGCCCAACAACAACAAAAAACTGTGAGATGGATATGGAGTCACTGGGTCATAAAGTTGAACTGGATTCTTAACGTCCCTGGACAGTTGTTGATTGAGTTGCTGGTGTCCTGTGGCCTATGCCGAATTCACTTTCTCGTTTCTCATTTCCAGGTCATAGGCATGGATAAAAAAAAATCTGGTTTCTTTCATGTGTTTTACATAAACTAATACATCGTCATGTACCTGAGTAAAAAAATCTATAGCAAATGGAAAAGACATCAAGAAAAGTCAATATTTTTGGAAAACAAAAGATTGTATTCACAGTGCGGATTAAGGATTGGGTTAAGTATGGAGACTTCCAGAACACAGACAATGTGTTTTAAATCAAGTTTATTTCATTTCGCCATGATTATGTCACTAATTACATTTCAGGCTTTTCCATTATGAAAATGGATGTTGTTTTCGCTGGGACAGAGACATTTTATCACATTTCCACACCTTAATTAATTCGTTATGCTAAATAACTTGGAAGAGGCCCTTGATTGTCTGAACAACAAAAAGCTTTTGCCTAATCAAATCCAGCCCATATCAATTAGAAACTATCTGAATTGGTAGTAGGCGTACTTAACTCTAGGTAAATAGGCTTTAAGGAATCATTAGTATATCATTCAATGTATTTCCATAGGATATTTATACAATTTTAGCTGAAATAAAAACAAATAAATGATGGAGAACTAACAGGAAGGTATATTTAGTTTTGGGAATGACAATTTAGGAAGCAGTGAAGCGAAAGAAGCAAAAATTATACATTCAAGCCAACGTGATGGCTGATTTTCTCCACCAACTTTCATAGTTACATAGAATATGAATTAATTTGTATAATTACATGTAACTACACTGGTTAATGCATTGAATTACATTGGACTTGGTCCAGTTTCAGAAAGATGTCTTTGAAAGAGCACAGATGTCACCATAAACGTTTGAAAAGGAGAGATAAAATACGATAATTTAGGCTAATGCCCAATGTAGGGAATCAAACCCAATGTAGGGTTGCAAACCGCCATCATCCAACCAATGGACCATCTGGTTTAGTTGATGTATTGCACCTCATAAGGGACATGTGGTGACACTTCTGGTCATTGGTCTATTTTGTAAGATGAAATATGAAGCAGACATCAGAGTTCACCAATGTCACAAGCATGAACGCAAGCATGCACGCACACACAGTGTTGCACTGTTCCACTGAGAAGCACACAAGCACACAAAATACACAAAATATACAACTACATATGTGCACACATTTACTGTAGATACAGATACTGTAGACTGCAGACACACACACACACACACACACACACACACACACACACACACACACACACACACACACAGGTTTGTTTAACCTCTCTACTGTTAGAAGGCCGGATGAACTGAGAATACCTAAGAGTAAATTAAATAATTTGAAAATGCAATTAAGGGAATTAACTGGAATGGTCTCTTGTCCTATACAGATGTGTAAGCTGATAGTCAGGTTTTTCTATCCACAATCCAGACTACAATAAATGGCTTCCTAAAGAAAATCTAATCCAAACTTGGCCAAAAGAGCACTAATCCTTGGCTAAATGGAGAAATCTGGAAATTTATGAAAGAACGAGATTATGCTTTAAAAACATCCCTAAAGTCCAAATTAGAGCATGACAGACATAGGTTTACAATGTTGAGAAATAAGGTGATGAAAGAAATCAGACAGGCCAAGGCAAACTTTTTTATTAACATAATTGGTGAAGCAAAGGGAAATTCTAAATGGATCTTGGAGAATCTAAAGAAGTTAACAGGGAAAGACCATAATAACACTGCAAAAAGACTAGAAATCATGGTGAATAACAATATAACACAGGATGCAGTCAAAATAGCAATAGCCTTCAATTCCTACTTGACTCTGTCAAGGTACTGACACAGAACCCCTCCATTGGTTTCTTGGGCTCAGTACTAGTGAATGACGCTCAACCTGTCTTCATCATAAGGGAGGTTTCTGAGTCAAAGGTGAACAAGGTGATTAGCTCACTAAAGAACAAAGATGTGTTTGGGCTGGACTATGCCTTTCTTAAAAACGAGTCACTCATTGACCCCATTACTAAGGTCACCAACACATCTATTGGTCAGGGGGTGTTTCCAAGGGTATGGAAGTCGGCCATAATAACAGCCATCTTTAAATCGGGTGACCCTGCTGATGTGAGTAACTACAGGCCCATTAGTATACTACCTGTGGTGTCGAAGGTTGTTGAAAAGTGTGTAGCAGAACAATTGATTTCCCCACATCAACAACAGCCCCTTCACATTACACCCCATGCAGTTTGGCTTCAGAGCGAAACACTCCACAGAAACAGCCAACTGCTTTCTTCTGGAAAATGTGAAGTCCAAGATGGACAAAGGGGGTGTTGTTGGGGCAGTGTTTCTGGACCTAAGGAAGACTTTTGATACTGTTAACCATGAGGTTCTCATCACAAAATTGTCCAAGTTCAACTTTTCCCTCGATGCCTTGAGATGGATGAAATCATACCTTGAAGGCAGAACTCAGTGTATCAGAGTGAGCAATGAGCTGTCGCCCACTCTTAGCTATGATGTGGGCGTGCCCCAAGGGTCAATACTGGGGCCCCTCCTCTTCAGCCTGTATATTAATGATCTGCCTTCTGTTTGTACTGGGTCTGAAGTTCGATGAAACAGTGATATATGTGCATGCAAAGAGCAAACAACAAGCTGCACAAGAACTCACTACTGTAATGGTCCAGGTTACAAAGTGGCTCAGTGACTCGTGTTTGCATCTCAATGTGAAAAAAACTGTCTGCATGTTCTTCACAAAGATGGCAACAGATGCTTTTGAGCCAGATGTCTATGTGTCAGGGGAGAAGTTCCAAGTGGTATCTGATTTTAAGTGCCTTGGCATCATACTCGATCATACTCGATTTTAAAAAGCAGGTGAAAAAGGTAATTAAAATAACCAAATTCAACCTGGCTAATTTCCAATTTATACTAAATTGTTTGACTACAGAGATAGCAAAACTGTACTTCAAATCTATGATACTCCCCCACTTAATATACTGCTTGACTAGTTGGGCCCAAGCTTGCTGTACAACATTAAAACCCATTCTGTCTGTCTACAAACAGGCTCTCAAAGTGCTTGATAGGAAGCCCAATAGCCATCATCACTGTTACGTCCTCAGAAAGCATGAGCTCCTGAGTTGGGAAAATCTTGTGCAATACACCAACGCATGCCTTGTATTCAAGATCCTAAATGGCCTGGCTCCCCCTCCACTCAGTACTTTTGTTAAACAGAAAACCCAAACATATGGCAGCAGATCCACAAGGTCTGCCCTGAGAGGTGACTGTATAGTTCCCTTAAAGAAAAGCACCTTTAGTCAATCTGCTTTCTCTGTGAGAGCTTCCCATGTCTGGAATACATTGCCATCAGACACACATAACTGCACCACCTATCGCACTTTCACAAAAAACATGAAGACATGGCTAAAGGTCAATCAGATTTGTGAACATAATCCCTAGCTGTGTATTGTCGCTTTCCATGTTGTCTGTTGTCTGTAGCTTGTGAGGTGTGGAAACACTGTTGCTTTTATGGATTTTGTCATTTTGCTTTTTGTGCGATGTTGCTCTGTCTGCATGCTACGTCTTGCTTGTCCTATGTTGCTCTTTCTGCATGCTATGTCTTGCTTGTCCTATGTTGCTCTGCGGGTGCTCACTGCTCATTGATTGTCTGTATTGTAATTGTTTTTAATAATCTGCCCAGGGACTGCGGTTGAAAATTAGCTGGTTGGCTAAAACCGGCACTTTTACTGAAAAGTTGATTAATGTGCACTGTCCCTGTAAAAATAAAAAATAAACTCAACTCAACTCACACACACACATATACAGACACCATCAGTGAGCTTGTGCAATTTTCCCATCGTAGACAGGAAGTGGTTTCTTAGCCGTCATCATTCCCAAGTTGCTATGGATAACATGATGTTTCCTTACCCCCCCTCGTCTATCCCTCTCCCCTCGTCTCCCCCTCTCCCACTCCCCTTGTTTGTTTGTTTCCCGATGTTTTTATTTAAAACATCAAAAGGCAGACCCCTTCCCTCTCGACGGCCCCCTCAGCCCCAGAGCCTTCAGAATGATTTGTAAACTTCAAAAGGCTGAGAACCCCAGTCTGGTCTCCTCAGCTCATTTAGGTAATTCAATAAGCCAGGGGGGACAAGCGCAGCAGCGCACTGCTTCCCCCCTACCCCCGCTGCCGCCACCACCCCGTTGTCCTCACACTCGCCAACTGAAGCCTCTCTGGACTATAGGGAACATATGTCAGCTACGCTGGACCAAACTCCCACAAAATAAGCATTTATTTATTGATGTCTTGTTCAGAGGGGTGGGAGGGTGGGGTGGGGTTAGCCACTGATGGTATTTGTTTTCAGAGTGCATGTCATGTTTGTGGGGTATCCCTGTCAATGCAATGTCCGCTAAGCTGTGGAGTTCAGTCCTTGAGCTTTTGTACAAAAAGTACACATAAGGTCTACTGGATGGAAATAATATACAACCAAATGTACATGGGGACAAGCCACTAACCAACTGGTTAGACTGTAAACTCTCCTTCCAGACTCCTTCTAGAATCGGCTTCCTATTTCGCAACAAAGCATCATTCACTCATGCTGCCAAACATACCCTCGTAAAACTGACTATCCTAACGATCCTTGACTTCGGCGATGTCATTTACAAAATAGCCTCCAACACTCTACTCAGCAAATTGGATGCAGTCTATCACAGTGCCATCCGTTTTGTCACCAAAGCCCCATATACTACCCACCACTGCGACCTGTATGCTCTCGTTGGCTGGCCCTCGCTTCATATTCGTCGCCAAACCCACTGGCTCCAGGTCATCTATAAGTATTTTCTAGGTAAAGCCACGCCTTATCTCAGCTCACTGGTCACCATAGCAGCACCCACCCATAGCACGCGCTCCAGCAGGTATATTTCACTGGTCACCCCCAAAGCCAATTCCTCCTTTGGCCGCCTTTCCTTCCAGTTCTCTGCTGCCAATGACTGGAACGAACTGCAAAAATCACTGAAGCTGGAGACTCATATCTCCCTCACTAGCTTTAAGCACCAGCTGCTCACAGATCACTGCACCTGTACATAGCCCATCTGTAAAAAAGCCCATCCAACTACCTCATCCCCATACTGTTATTCATTTGATTTATTTTGCTCCTTTGCACCCCAGTATCTCTACTCCGCACGCACATCCTCTGCACATATATCACTGCAGTTGCTATTTTGTAATTATTTCGCCACTATGGCCTATTTATTGCCTTACCTCCCTTATCCTACCTGATTTGCACACACTGCATATAGACATTTCTATTGCATTATTGACTGTATGTTTGTTTATTCCATGTATAACTCTATGTTGTTGTTTATGTCGCACTGCTTTGCTTTATCTTGGCAAGGTCGCAGTTCTAAATGAGAACTTGTTCTCAACTAGCCTACCTTGTTGAATAAAGGTGAAAAAAAAACAGTACCCATACCTTTGGAGACCTCACTTCCATGTTGGGAAAATATACAGTGAGCTCCAAAAGTATTGGGACAGTGACACATCTTTTGTTGTTTTGGCTCTGTACTCCAGCATTTTGGATTTTAAATGATACCATGACTATGTGGTTAAAAGTACAGACTGTAAGCTTTCATTAGAGGGTATTTTCATCTACAGTTGAAGTCGGAAGTTAGGATGGAGTCATTAAAACTCGTTTTTCAACCTCTCCACAAATTTCTTGTTAACAAACTATAGTTTTGGAAAGTCGGGTTGGATATCTACTTTGTGCATGACACAAGTAATTTTTCCAACAATTGTTTAGAGACAGATTATTTCACATATAATTCACAATTCCAGTGGGTCAGAATTCCAGTGGGTCAGAAGTTTACCTACAAATAGTTGACTGTGCCTTTAAACAGCTTGGAAAATTCCAATGTTGTCATGGCGTTAGAAGCTTCTGATAGGCTAATTGAAATAATTTGGGTCAATTGGAGGTGTAACTGTGGATGTATTTCAAGGCCTACCTTCAAACGCAGTGCTTCTTTACTTGACATCATGGAAAAATCAAAAGAAATCAGCCAAGACCTCAGAAACAAAATTGTAGACCTCCACAAGTCTGGTTCATCCTTGGGAGCAATTTCCAAATGCCTGAAGGTACCATGTTGATCTGTACAAACAATAGTATTCAAGTATAAACACCATGGGACCACGCAGCCGTCATACCGCTCAGGAAGGAGACGAGTTCAAGAGATGAACGTACTTTGATGCAAAAAGTGCAAATCAATCCCAAAACAACAGCAAAGGACCTTGTGAAGATGCTGGAGTAAACAGGTACAAAAGTATCTACAGTAAAACGCGTCCTATTTCGACATAACCTGAAAGGCCGCTCAGCAAGGAAGAAGCCACTGCTCCAAAACCGCCATAAAAAAGCCAGACTACGGTTTGCAACTGCACATGGGGACAAAGATTGTACTTTTTGGAGAAATGTCCTCTGGTCTGATGAAACAAAAATAGAACTGTTTGGCCATAATGACCATTGTTATGTTTGGAGGAAAAAGGGGGAGGCTTGCAAGCCGAAGAACACCATCCCAACCATGAAGCACGGGGGCAGCATCATGTTGTGGGGGGGCTTTGCTGCAGGAGGGACTAGTGCCCTTCACAAAATAGATGGCATCATGAGGAAGGAAAATTATGTGGATATATTGAAGCAACATCTCAAGACATCAGCCAGGAAGTTAACACTTGGTCGTAAATGGGTCTTCCAAATAGATGTCTTGGTGGTATGATATTTGTGCATCTGTAACTTGTGGTGGTGGGGAGAAGGCTGTAACAGATATCCACCTCTCCCCTTGCACTGTGTCCAGACAGAGCGGGTGACGCAGGGGCTAAATAGGCAATGTAGCGAAGGCCCGTAAATGCTGGAGGAGAATAAATCTCAGCTTTATCAAAACCACTCAGAGACATCGGTGGCCACTCCCTGTGGTGGGCTGTCTTAGTCCAGCTCCGTGACATGTTGTCTTAGTCCAGCTCTGTGGTGGGTTGTGTTAGTCCAGGCCCGTTGTGGGTTGTCTTAGTCCCGGCCAAGTGTTGCGCATTCTTAGTTCCGCCAATCTGCGTCTGATAAAGGGAGGGGCCCTCCTTTGGCCCTGTCTGCATGGGAGAGACCACAGCAGGTTAATAGCACTGTACACTACCGGTCAAAAGGTTTAGAACACCTACTCATTCAAGGGTTTTTCTTTATTTGTACTATTTTCTACATTGTATAATAATAGTGAAGACATCAAAACTATGAAATAACACATATGGAATCATGTAGTAACAAAAAAAGTGTTAACCAAATCAAAATGTTTTATATTTGAGATTCTTCAAATAGACACTATTTGCCTTGATGACAGCTTTGCACACTCTTGGCATGTGTACATCATCAAAAGTTCTGGCGTTATGAGATTTTGTCCCATGGTGCGACATGAGGCCCTAACTTCGAGCATCCTCAAGACATTTTAATTATTATTATTTATTTTTTACTTTTAATTGGAATGGTAGTGGAATGGTAATGAATGGTAATGTTGTACAGATATAGGATCTTAATTTGACCACTCTTTTGCAGATGAGCTTCATGATTTACATAAATTCACTGAAAACCTGCACTAACACACGGTTATATTAATCCTACCGCTGCACCATCGAGAGCATCCTGACAGGAAGCATCAGGGCTGGTACGGGAATTGCTCTGTCCATGACTGAAAGGCCCTCAAGCGGGTGGTGAAGACAGCCCAGTACATCACTAGGACCGCACTCCACCCATCTAGGAAATCTACTCAAAATGGTGCCTGAGGAAGGCATGGAGCATCATCAAGGACACCACACACCCCAGCCACGAGCAGTTCTCTCACTTACCGTCGGGCAGACGGTATCGGAGCATGAGGTCTGACACCAACAGGTTCAAAGACAGTTTCTATCATGTGTATGTGACCAATACCATTTTATTTGATTTATCTACAAGCCATTAGATTGCTGAACACTTGAACTGGACTGATTTCCGCACCTTAGCACACATGGACTCACTCATGCACAAAACCACAGACATACACACACACATATGCATTCATGCTACACACACATCACAACTGCTGCTACCAGACTCTTATTATACTGCTCAGTTTATACACTTGCCCCCATTCCCGCCCTTCCCCAATATATATAAATATTGGACTATATTGGACTATAAATTGTGCCTTCCTGTGTTATACGTATGCTAAAATGTTTATTCTATTCTACTGAGCCATTTAATAATGTTTATATTCTTATCTTTTATTATTTCTTATTGCTGTTGCATTGTCGAGAAGGAACCTGCAAGTAAGCATTTCATTTGAAGATGTATACCATGCGTATTAGTGATGTGCGGGTTGACTTATAGCCTACAGTCCCCTTGGTTATATCCACGGGGCGGGCAGGTTTAGGGTCATGAAATATTGTGTGGATGAAGGGCGGTAAGTAGCGGGCGGGTTGAATAAAGAGAAAACAATACCTTAAAAACTCCATAAAATGTATCATTCTGGTGCAATTTATATCTATAGACTACATTGAGGGTTTTTTTTCATTGTTTTAGGCTATCTGGCATTACTGTATAAGCCTAAGGTTTAGGGCCTATCTGTACTCGCGCCAAATAGCCTACACGCCAATTGCCAAACGCTTTTGGGAATGGTCAGAAAGAATCTGGACACTGACTGTAAGTAGATCTATAACCTCACATAGCCTTAATATTAACTCCTGCAGAATTAAACATTTCACTTGCAGTAAAATGATACACCAAACATAGGCACAATTTTGACTTGGGAACAGGAATGGAGTAATATGACTTCTTTCTTTCAACATCTTGAGAGAATGCGAAGCACCTCTAGAGGTGCTATCTTTATCAGCATCATGAAAGCTGATAGTATTTCAACAACCTAAAATGTGCATCCAAGCCAAACTGTACTCATTTCCACAGCTTTCTATTTCCTTACAACCGATCAAACTGATGTCATTTCCGTTTCAGTTTTTTTTGTTAGACTATAGCAATTTCTAAACGTCTTTGCTTCGCAAAAGAAGCAGAGATGACACAAAACTTGACCAATGTTACCTAGATTCATGACATTATTCTAGTGAGCAAGGGTTTATTTAATCTTCTAGGGCAACATATAATGACAGAAGAGATGCTGCATGTATCTAATTATAGACAAATTGACTAACAAATAGCTTACCAAAATGTTAGCAAAAGCAGAAACATATCAAAATCAGGCAAAAAAAAATCCTGCGCCCCCTGTTAAAAAATCTTTCTGCCGTCTCTGACTGTAGCCTACAGCACCTTTTCTATATTAGCGGGTTAGGGTTGGGCGGGTGCAGGGTAGCAAACAGCTGACCCGCGCACCACTAATGCGTATCCCATACATATGACTAATAAAACATGAAACTAGAAACTATTGCATTTTTCATGTAGCCTAATTTTATCCAGCTAATAACCTAATCACCGATCAAGCAACATTATGGACTAATCTTTTAAATCCTGTTGCTGGAGGATTATTTTGTTGAGACAATACTGGTCAAATTAATACCCTACATCTGTTGTTGTTCTTCTCTTATTGAGAGTGCTACTCAATCACCAAAGAAAACCCAGTCCCTGTGCATAACTGCAGCAACAAAGATATGCATTGTGGGGCCGTATTAAATAAAATCAAATTGTATTTGTCACACGCTTCATAAACAACAGGTGTAGACTAACAGTAAAATGCTTACTCACAGGCCCTTCTTAACAATGCAGAGAGATACAAAATAGAAATATAATAGCACATGGAATAAATACACAATGAGTAACGATACCTTGGCTATATACTTGGTACCTGTACCGAGTCGATGTGCAGGGGTATGAGGTAATTGAGATAGATACAGTATGTACATATAGGTAGGGATAAAGTGACTAGGCAACAGGATAGATAATATACAGTAGCAGCAACATACGTGATGAGGCAAAAGAGTTAGTGAAAAAAGGGTCAATGCAGATAGTCCAGTTAGCCATTCGTTAACGATTTAACTAACTATTTACCAGTCTTATGGCTTCAGGGTAGAAGGTGTTCAGAGACCAGTTGGCTCCAGACCTGCTACATCGGTACCACTTGCCATGCGGTAGCAGAGAGGCCAATTTATAACTTGGGTGGCTGGAGACGTTTACAATTTTTTAGGGCCTTCCTCTCACACAGCCTGGTATAGAGGTCCTGGATAGCAGGGAGCTCGGCCTGAGTGATGTACTGGGCCGCACGCACTACTCTCTGTAGCGTCTTGCGGTTGGATGTAGCGTAAGCAGTTTCCATACCAAGCGATGATGCAGCCAGTCAAGATGCTCTCAATGTTGCAGCTGTATAACTTTTTGAGGATCTGAGGGCCCATGCCAAATCTTTTCAGCTTCCTGAGGGGGAAGTGGTGTTGTCGTGCCTTCTTTATGACTGTGTTGGTGTGTGTGGACCATGATAATTCCTCAGTGATATGGATACCGAGGAACGTGAAGCTCTCGACTTGCTTTACTGCAGCCCCGTCAATCAAATCAATTATATTTATATTTATAATGTAGAAGCATGGTGGCTAGGAAAAACTACCTTGAAAGGCAGGAACCTAGGAAGAAACCTAAAGAGGAGCCAGGCTCTGAGGGGTTGCCAGTCCTCTTCTGGTGCTATGGAGAGAGAGAGAGAGAGAGAGAGAGAGAGAGAGAGAGAGAGAGAGAGAGAGAGAGAGAGAGGGAGGGAGGGAAAGAGAGAGAAATGGATGAAAACAGCAGGTCCAGGGCCTAGCGAGTGGTGCAGCGGTCTAAGGCACAGCATCGCAGTGCAAGAACCATCACTGCAGACCCGGGTTTGATCCCAGGCTGTGTAGCAGTCGACCGTGACCGGAGCACAATTGGCCCAGCCTCGTCCGGGTTAAAGGGAGGGTTTGGCCGACCGGGATCTCCTTGTGCCATCGCGCTCTAGCGACTCCTTGTGGTGAGCCTGGCGCACGCTGACTTCGGTCGGCAGTTGTACGGTGTTTCCTCCGACACATTGATGTGGCTGGATTCCAGGTTAAGCGAGCAGTGTGTCAAGAAGTAGTGCGACTTGGCAGGGTCGTGTTTCGGTGGAAGGAAACTCTCTCGAGTTTGTACAGGAGTTGCAGGACAAGACTGTAAATACCAATTTGGGAGAAAAAGGAGTCAAAAGTAATAAAAAATAAATAAATAAAAATATGCAGGTCCAGGACAAGGTAGCATATCCAAGAAACACAAGCAGAACAGTTGAAACTGGAGCAGCAGCAGGATAAGGTAGCGCGTCTGGTGAACAGGTCGGGGCTTCATAGCCAAAAGCGAAACAGCAGAAACTGGATCAGCAGCACGACCAGGTGGACTGGGGACAGCCAGGAGTTATCAGGCCAGATAGTCCTGAGGCATGGTCCTAGGACTCAGGTCCTCTGGGAGGGGAGAGAGGGAGAGAGCAAGAGAGAGATGGGAGAATTAGAGGGAGCATACTTCAGTTCACACAGGACACCACATAGGACAGACTGACCCTAGCCCCCCGGCACATAGACTATTGCAGCATAGATACTGGAGGCTGAGACGGTGGGGGGTCACTGTGGCCTTGTCCAATGATACCTCCATAGGTAGAAATCCCTGCCTCCAGCTGTTTGCTTAGAAATTCTAGGGACAGTAAGGAGGCCTGTGTCTTGTGACCATAGCATACTTGTAGGTATGTAAGGCAGGACCAAATTGGAGAGATAGGTAGGAGAAAGTACATGTAATGATTTGTAGGTTAGCAGTAGAACCTTGAAATCCACCCTAGCCTTAACAGGAGGCCAGTGGATGTGGATGGAGGCATGCTCAGCCCTCTGTTTTTTGTTGTCTACGATCTGCTCCTTTGTTTTGCTGATTGCTGCTGGTTGCTGTCCTGGCACCACACTGCAAGGTCACTGACTTCCTCCCTATAGACTGTCTCTTTGTCGTCGATGTTCAGGCCAACCACCGTCATGTAGTCAGAAAACGTAATGATGCTGTTGGAGTCGTGCGCAGTTGTGGGTGAACAGGAATTACAGGAGGGGACTAAGTACGCACCCCTGAGGGGCCCCCATGTTGAGGGTCAGTGTGGTGGATATGTTGTTGCCTACCCTCACCACCTGGGGGAGGCCCGTCAGGAACTCCAGGATCCAGTTGTAGGGAGGTGTTCAGTCTCAGGGTTCTGAGCTTAGTGATGAACTTGGAGGGCACTATGGTGTTGAACACTGACCTATACACAATGAAAAGCATTCTCACGTAGGTGTTCCTCTTGTCCAGGTGGGAGGGCCCAAGTGGAGTGTAATAGAGATCGCGTTTTTTGTGGATCTGTTGGGGGAGTATGCGAATTGGAGCCAGCCGGTCAGCACATGCTATGAGTGCGCGTCCTGGTAATCTGTCTGGCCCCCCGCGGCCTTGTGAATGTTAAACAGGTTTAAAAGTCTTACACACATCGACTACAGAGAGCAAGATCACACAGTCGTCCGGAACAGCTGGTGCAGCATGATTCAGCATTGCTTGTCTCGAAGCGAGCATAGAAGAAATGTAGCTAATCTGGTAGGCTCGCATCACTGAGCAGCTCGCGGCTGGGTTTCCCTTTGTAATCCATGATAGTTTGCAAGCTCTGCCACATCTGACGAGCGTCAGAGCCAGCGTAGAAGGATTTGATCTTAGTCCTGTATGGACATTTTGACTGTTGGATGGCTCATCGGAGGACGTTGCGGGACTTCTTGTAAGCACCGGATTAGTGTCCCGCTCCTTGAATGCGGCAGCTCTAGCCTTTAGCTCAGTGCGGATGTTGCCTGTAATCCATGGCTTCTGGTTGGGATATGTATGTACAAAATCGTCAATGCACTTATTAATGATGCCGGTGACTGATGTGGTAAACTCCTCAATATTATCCCATAACAAATTCCAGTCTGTGCTAGCAAAACAGTCCTGCACATTAGCATCCGCTTCATCGGACCACTTCCATATTGAGCGAGCCACTGGTTCTTCCTGTTTGAGATTTTCTTGTAAGCAGGAATCAGGTGGATTGAGTTATGGTCAGATTTGCCAAATGGAGGGCGAGAAGGAGCTTGGTATGCGTTTCTGTGTGTGGAGTAAAGGTGATCTAAAGTTTTTGCACCTCTAGTTGCACAGATGACATGCTGGTAGAAATGAGATGAGACGGATTTTAGTTTCCCTGCATTAAAATCATCGGCCACTAGGAGCGTCGCCTCTGGATGTGCATTTTCTTGTTTGCTTATGGCTTGATATAGCACGTTGAGTGTGGTCTTAGTGCCAGCATTGGTTTGTGGTGGTAAATAGACAGCTACGAAAAATATAGATGAAAACTCTCTTGGTAAGTGGCATGGTCTGCAGCTTATCGTGAGGTATTCTAACTCAGGCGAGTGAAACCTTGAGACTTCCTTAACATTAGAGATCGCATACCACCTGTTTTTAACAGAGAGAGACACACTTTCCCCCTTACCCAAAGCTGCAGTTTGCTCTTGACTATGCATAGAAAAACCAGCTAGATGTATATTATCCATGTCCTTGCTCAGCCACGACCCCAAGAAACAGGATATTACAGTTATTCAGGTCCCGTTGATAGGATAGTCTCAAACAGCGCTCGTCCAGTTTGTTCCCTAGTGATTGTACTACTTTCGCCAATAGAATGGAGGATAGAGGAGGTTTATTTACTCGCTGACGTAGTCTCATCAGGGAACCCGCTCTTTTGCCTTTCTTATGATGTCTCTTTCGAGTTCCAGAGAGTAGAAATCTTCATCCAAATCGATTTGAGTGATCGCTGTTCTGATGTCCAGAAACTGTTTTTGGTTATAGTAAATGATGGCGGAAATATTATGTACAGAAAAAGTTAAGATCAGAAGCGATCCACTGCAGTGCCATCTTTATTACTTATGCAGTGTGGGGCCGTATGTGGTGTTGTATGTAGATTATGCCCTGGGTGGCCATTTTAATTATATTTTGACGTATGTTAGCTGTCAGTCAAACTGCGCAGAAGTTCAACCAAAACACAACTTGACGGTTAAGTTTAGGCATTCATTCTGAGTGGTTAAAGGGTTAAGGTTTTGGATAGGGTTAAAACAGAAAAAATGTAAATGAGTGCCTAGCACTGGCATTTAACTCATTATCCTCTGAGCCATAGCTTGCTGTTTAAGCCCATCCTACCCCATCAACACTGCCTTAGTAAGTCGCGAGCCTATAGATAGGTTTGCCCCTAGTGGATGGTACGAAACTGTAATGGTAATAATAACTCGTATGAGAACGGCTTGGTGTAGCTTCCCTGTGCCTTGAATCAGATGCAAGATCATTTTCTTGGATCTTTTGAAATAAACAGGATAACCTGGATTAATTCATGAAGCTGAGAACGAAATGTATAATTTGTCCACATCTTTCAAGGGAAAGTTTCCCCTGACACCACTCTGATTTACCCCCAAAGGAGGGCAGTAAATGTTATCTAATTTCCATCAACCATGACAGTAAGAGCAACAAGATATTTATCTGACGGAGAAGAAAAAACTCTAAAACTATTCAACTGCCTGATTGTTCTTACAGTCCTCTGAACTTTTCAAAGCAACATTTAATTGGGATGAAATTACAGGGCTCTTCCGCAGGAAGGAAAGGAGTTTAATCACCATGTCGTTAACCCCTGTAGGTCTAAGCCCTTACATCGCAATATCTACTAAACTAACATATGGAATTGTTTTAAGATGATCATAAAATGTATAACTTAGTCATTTGATTTAGGTAGAAAAAAACGAATTATTTGATGAAACAGTGAATTTGGCCCTTACTGGTATAGACCATAGATTTGAATTTACATTTGAGACATTTAGCAGATGCTCTTATCCAGAGTAACTTACAGTTAGTGTATTCATGTTTGAGCAGAGCCTGAAGGTAGGGAGGGGCAGTTATTCTTGCTGCTCCGTAGGCAAGTACCACTGTCTTGTAGTGGATGCGATTTTCGAATGGAAGCCAGTGGAGTGTGCGGAGGAGGGGGATAACATGGGACAATTTGGTGGGCTGTAGCGTTCTGGATAAATTGCAGGGGATTGATGGCACAAGTGGGGAGCCCAACCAACAGTAAGTTGCAGTAGAAATGACAAGTGCCTGGATTAGGACCTATGCCGCTTCCTGTGTGAGTCGTACTCTGCAGACGTTGTATAGCATGAACCTGCAGGAGGGAGTCACTGCTTTGATGTTTGCAGAGAACGGAAGGGTGATGTCCAGGGTCACACTAAGGTTCTCTGAGAGGGGGACGCCATTGATTTGTCAACCTTGATGGCGAGGTCTTGGAGCGGGCAGGCCTTCTCCAGGAGGAAAAGCAGCTTGAGGTGGTGGGCCGACATCCAAGCTGAGATATCTGCCAGGCATACAGAGATGCATGTCACCACCTGGGTGTCAGAAGGGGGTAAGGAGAAAAGTAGTTGAGTGTCATCCGCATATCAATGATAGGAGAGACCATTTGAGGATATAACGGAGCCAATTGACTTGGTGTATAGAGAGATGTGGAGAGGGCCTAGAACCTTGTTCTGGGGGACACCAGTAGTTAGAGTATGTGGTGTAGACACAGATCCTCTCCACGTCACCTGGTAGGAGCAGCCTGCCAGGTAGGATGCAATTCAAGAGTGTGCAAAGCCTGAGACGCCCAGCCCTGAGAGGGTGGAGAGGAGGATATGATGGTTCACAGTGTTGACGGCAGTGTATAGATCTAGGAGGATGAGAACAGAGGAGAGAGAGTCAGCTTTGGTAGTGTGGAGAGCCTCCGTGACACAGACAAGAGCAGTCTCGTTTGAGTGACCTGTCTTGAAGCCTGACTGGTCAAGGTGAAGAAGATTGTTCTGAGAGAGATAGAGAGAGTTGGTCAGAGACAGCACGCTCAAGCGTTTTGGAAAGGAAAAAAAGAAGGGATACCGGTCTGTATTTGATATCAGAGGGGTTGAGTCTTGGTTTCTTGAGGATAGAGCGACTAGTACCATTTTTAAGTCAGAGGGGACACAGCCAGTGGTCAGGGAGGAGTTGATGTAAGAAGTGAGGAATGGGAGAAGGTCTCCAGAGATGGTCTGGAGAAGGGAGGAGGTGATGGGCTCGAGTGGGCAGGTTGTCAGGTCGGCCGATTCACTAGTTGCAGGATTTCATCTGGAGAAAGGGGGGGAGAAAGAGGTCAAGCCGAAGGGTAGTTCTGTGTGAGTTGGACCAGTGGATTCAATAGGCTGAGTGAATAATGAACGGATGTCGTCAACCTTCTTTTCAAAATGGTTGACAAAGTCGTCCGTATAAAGGGAGGGGGGTGGAGGATTAAGGAGTGAGGAGAAGGTTGAAAAGTTTCCTAAGGTTAGAGGCAGAAGCTTGAAATTTACAATGATAGAAAGTGGCGTCAGCAGTGGATACAGAGGAAATAAGGTAGAGAGGAGGGAGTGAAAGGATGATAGGTCCTCCGGAAGTTTAGTTTTCCTCCATTTTCCTTCAGCTGCCCGCAGCCCTGTTCTGTAATTTCGCAATAAGTTACTCATAAAAACACATTGAATAACACATTAATAAATGGCAAAACAGAATGTCACAAAATGTATCATAAAGAACAAAGTTTGGAAGTGTCTGTCATATATCTGAGTGATATAAAATAATTTTGACATCTTTGGTCACGTTTTTTCCATTTAGAAATTTTTACAGCCCAAAGCTTGTGTGCATTGTAGAGCAGAACAACTGACACCTCCATGAAAGGTTCCTCTTTAGTTCGTAGCTCCAACGGTTCTGTTTGGACAGTCGGTTATGTGAGAAGACCTCTTTGAAATGAGGAAGTCCACAACAGAGAGTTCAGACGACTGCCACAAAGCTTGTGGATGTTGTAGAGCCATAAAACCGACACTGTCATGTTCGTGATAATCTCCCCATTCGATATTGATGACATACTGTATTAGTTTAGCTTACACGGTTTGGGTTTTACAGATGATTTCATAACGACTTTCTTGTTCGGATCCTCTCATGTGTAGAAAAAGCAAGCTTTCACAAGCCCCATATTATGAAATTGCCTCAAATTATATTGACTGAAAGAGGGGATTGAGCCAAAGCCACTACAATAAACAATAAGCACATGGGGGGCTATTACATTTTCTAAATGACATCACTGTGTGACGCACAGCACGGGTGCGTAAATGGACTCTAGTGGGGGTTTAATGTTGAAAGATCGTCAGGGCATTGGCACTCACGGCCTTCCTATGCCAATCAACAAACCGGACCGCCAGGGGGTTGAATCACGAAAAACTAAAAACATTTAAACAGATAACAGAACCCCAGAAAACATGTTTGTATTCTGCTTGTTCAAATAGTGGTGGTGGCTGAGATCGCCACCACCACTGCAGCTGCCATCGGAGCCAAGGGACAGAAGCTCTCTAATTAACGTAATTATTGGGAATTAACCAACTGTGTTTTTGTGTACATTTTGGAGTATGACGGGATGGAGGAGCAGGAGGGACACGCTGGCCTGCTCTGCTAACTATGTGTTCCATGGTAATAAATGCTGTGGCTCAGCCTTGTTAAAGCCTAGTTGTACCAGATAGATTGAGTTGTAATTTGGTCCCAGATTGACACAGATCCACACTGAGGGTGGCAGTCTAGCAGTCAACCGGGCTACATTCTGGGAGCCACTGTGGAATGGTGGAGTTTTGAAGTTAACTTCTTAGGGAGCGGCAGCAGAGGTGACGGTTTTGGAGAGTCTGGCGTGCCCAAAGTAAAATGCCTGCCACTCAGGCCCAGAAAATAGGATATGCACATAATTAGTACTATTGGATAGGAAACACTCTGAAGTTTCTAAAAGTGTTAAAATAATGTCTGTGAGTATAACAGAACTGATATAGCTGGCAAAACCCGAGAAATTTCTGTCTGGATTATTTTTTTTGTGACCTTTGCTCTGTTTGATACTCTCCCTATTGATTTTAATGGCATCCAGCTCCTAGATTGCAGTACCTACGGCTTCCACTAGATGTCAACAGTCTTTATACAGTGTCTGGAGGCTCTAGCCCTGAGCAGAACGGATAGGAACAGGAAATAGTCGAGGTAGCTCAGATGTCAACAAGATTTCACGGGCGCGAGACAGTGTGCGCGCCCCACTTTATTTTCCTTTCATAACGTTTAGGTTACCATCCGAGTGAAATATTATTGCTAATATTCATAAAAGGATAGCTAAGGATCCTTTATAAATGGTCTTTGATTTGTTTAGGAAAAGTTTCCAGGTATACAGTGGGGCAAAAAAGTATTTAGTCAGCCACCAATTGTGCAAGTTCTCCAACTTAAAAAGATGAGAGAGGCCTGTAATTTTCATCATAGGTACACTTCAACTATGACAGACGAAATGAGAAAAAGAAATCCAGAAAATCACATTGTAGGATTTTTTTTTTATTTATTTGCAAATGATGGTGGAAAATAAGTATTTGGTCAATAACAAAAGTTTATCTCAATACTTTGTTATATACCCTTTGTTGGCAATGACAGAGGTCAAACGTTTTCTGTAAGTCTTCACAAGGTTTTCACACACTGTTGCTGGTATTTTGGCCCATTCCTCCATGCAGATCTCCTCTAGAGCAGTGATGTTTTGGGGCTGTCGCTGGGCAACACGGACTTTCAACTCCCTCCAAAGATTTTCTATGGGGTTGAGATCTGGAGACTGGCTAGGCCACTCCAGGACCTTGAAATGCTTCTACGAAGCCACTCCTTCGTTGCCCGGGCGGTGTGTTTGGGATCATTGTCATGCTGAAAGACCCAGCCACGTTTCATCTTCAATGCCCTTGCTGATGGAAGGAGGTTTTCACTCAAAATCTCACGATACATGGCCCCATTCATTCTTTCCTTTACACGGATCAGTCGTCCTGGTCCCTTTGCAGAAAAACAGCCCGAAAGCATGATGTTTCCACCCCCATGCTTCACAGTAGGTATGGTGTTCTTTGGATGCAACTCAGCATTCTTTGTCCTCCAAACACGACGAGTTGAGTTTTTACCAAAAAGTTCTATTTTGGTTTCATCTGACCATATGACATTCTCCCAATCCTCATCTGGATCATCCAAATGCTCTCTAGCAAACTTCAGACGGGCCTGAACATGTACTGGCTTAAGCAGGGGGACACGTCTGGCACTGCAGGATTTGAGTCCCTGGCGGCGTAGTGTGTTACTGATGGTAGGCTTTGCTACTTTGGTCCCAGCTCTCTGCAGGTCATTCACTAGGTCCCCGTGTGGTTCTGGGATTTTGCTCACCGTTCTTGTGATCATTTTGACCCCACGGGTGAGATCTTGCGTGGAGCCCCAGATCGAGGAAGATTATCAGTGGTCTTGTATGTCTTCCATTTCCTAATAATTGCTCCCACAGTTGATTTCTTCAAACCAAGCTGCTTACCTATTGCAGAGTCAGTCTTCCCAACCTGGTGCAGGTCTACAATTTTGTTTCTGGTGTCCTTTGACAGCTCTTTGGTCTTGGCCATAGTGGAGTTTGGAGTGTGACTGTTTGAGGTTGTGGACAGGTGTCTTTTATACTGATAACAAGTTCAAACAGGTGCCATTAATACAGGTAACGAGTGGAGGACAGAGGAGCCTCTTAAAGAAGAAGTTACAGGTCTGTGAGAGCCAGAAATCTTGCTTGTTTGTATGTGACCAAATACTTATTTTCCACCATAATTTGCAAATAAATTCATTAAAAATCCTACAATGTTATTTCCTGGAATTGTTTTCCTCATTTTGTCTGTCATAGTTGAAGTGTACCTATGATGAAAATTACAGGCCTCTCTCATCTTTTTAAGTGAGAGAACTTGCACAATTGGTGGCTGACTAAATACTTTTTTGCCCCACTGTATTTGAATGCGTTCTCTTCACGGTTCAATGGGCAATTCGACGTTGGATTTTCTGAACATAACGTGCCAACCAAACGGACATTTATGGATTTAATAAATGACTTTTTCTAACAAAAGAACCATTGGATGTCTTCGTTGGACACTTGGGAAGACCTCAGCAGAAGTTCTTCGAAAGGTAAGGGATTTATTTTAGCTCTGATATGGGTTTTATGAGACCCGCGCTGGATATGAATTTATGCTAATGTGGAAAATATGTGGGATGCTATCCTCAAACAATCAAATGTGCTTTCGCCGTAAAGCCTTTTTGAAATCTGACAACGCTGTGATATTGCCAAGAATCAGAGCTTTTGGTGACTATACAACACTTATATATTGATGAATGTTTAATAATTCAACTTTTGGATTTTGAATTTGGCGCTTTACATTTCACCGGGTAGTGTCGGAAGTGTGAGAATGTGAGAATGCACAGGAATGAAACTGCCAACTGCAGGATGCTTTGGGATGGACACAGTAATTTGACCACAGTCAGTATTACGTATTTTATCTCACCACTTCAGAATCATAGACTGTCAGCTTAAAGGAGTGTGGGGATGTGAGAGGGGGAATAAGTGAGTGAAAGAAAGATGCAGAACGGTGGGAGAGAGAGCGAGAGAGCGAGAGAGACTGTGTGTGTGTGTGTGTGTGTGTGTGTGTGTGCATTAGAGCAAGAGAGGGTGGGGAGACTGTTATAAGTCCTGGCCTGTAAATGTCATGTTTGGAAGGAGATTTCCGTTTTTGCCTTCTAATTGGTGTCTGGGGATTTTGGTTTTTACAAGGGAGTGGGGGAAAGAGAGAAAAAAAGAGGGAGAGAGAGACAAAAGTGAAAAAAGAAACCCACAGGAGTGCACTACTTAAGTTGAGTTGCACTGAACCCAGACTGAGTTTTAATGGCCCCTGCCCCAGTAGACCATACCTCGCTTCATTATGGAGGGAAAAAGGGGTCACCCTAAAATAATAATCGCCAGCTTTTATTTGACAGCTTAAGAAAAATATTGTGTCAACACGTTAAAAAGGTTACGGGCGATCATAAAGCATTTTGGACGCTCCAAAGGGGAGTCACTTTGACAATTTCAATTTGGGGAATAAAATCCGTCGTTAAAGATAACGATGAAAGACTGCTGTGGCAGCATGATCTCAATTTCTCTTCACTTTGTTGAAGAAATGCAGAGAGAGGGTGAGAAAATGGTTTCTTCTTACCTTTCTATGCCTCGTTTTCAAAGGACTGACTTCTTTTGGAGGTGGCTACAAAGTGGATGGAGGTTGTTGTTTCCCTTCAATATGTGGTCCTTTGTACGCCTGGTTATAAAATGAAAATCTGAAAACACTTTATTTTCACACGCTTGACTTTTCATCCGTAACCCCCAACCCTCTCTCGGGTCTCGACAGTGAGTGCGTTACTACGCTGTTTACAGTATTTCAAATTCTGTCTCCAAGTGTTTGCTTTGGCAGTTATCGCAGGCCTTTCCGTAGCAATTACAGGCTTGCACGGTTTCTCAAATGGGCCTTTTGAAGAAATAACACTTTTCTTTCAGAGCTAAAGGGAAAAAAGGAGACATGTGGCCAACAGTCAATCACACAGACCCAACTCTTCCTCTGTCTGACGCACTTTGCTACTAAAATATCCATACCTTCTTACATTGTGTGTTGGCCACAAGCGCTAAAATGTTTGCGCATAGATGCATATAGGCGCACAGCCAGGTCAGCTGTGATACAAGTCAGAATTCGACGTCCATCCATGTCTGAGGACCTCGGTAGATGATGTGGAAACCGACCACAAGGGGCAGCAGTGAGCGCTGTTCAATTCAAGTAGGTTTTGGTTTTGCTTGGAATTGTGGACAGGGATGGTGGAAGTGTGTTAGCATTTGCCTATGGTGCAAAACGTAAAATGTTCAAATCCAGTGATAAAAAGTTGTTTTTGAGATTTTAGTTTTAAGCCAATCCCAAACCTTAACCCTTACCTTAACCATTCAGAGTTAATGCCTAACCTTAAGATTTCTGAGTTTACTTCTTAGGGAGCAGCGCATGAGGTGACCGTTTTGGAGAGCCTGGCGTGCCCAAAGTAAAATGCCTCCCATTCAGGCCCGGAAAATAGGATATGCACATATTTGGTACCATTGGATAGGAAACACTCTGAATTTTCTAAAAGTGTTAACCATTTGTCTGTGAGTAAAACAGAACGGATATGGCAGGCGAAACCCCGAGGAATTTCTGTCCTGGAAAAAGTGGTTTTGACAGAGTGCCTCATTTGGAACCCCTCCCTTATGAAAATGGCCATATAAGGGCATATGAATGCAGTACCTATCGCTTCCTCTGGATGTCAACAGTCTCGAGACAGTGTTCAGATATTTTTTGGATGCATTAGAGCAGAGAAGAAGAGAAAACAGGAAGAGTCCCCTTGGATGTCAACAGAAGAGAACGCGCGCTCCCGAGAAGGCACGCTCTGTGTTTTTTTCCGTCCTTATAGCTCAGTTTATATTCCGGTTGAATTATTATAGTAAATATACGTAAAAGTGTTCCTAAGGATACATTTAAGAAGAAGAAGAAGAAGAAGAAGAAGAAGAAGAAGTTTTATTTATATAGCGCCTTTCCATAGCTCAAGGTCGCTTTACATTGCACATTACAATACATTCAGAACACACACACATACATCGCAGTCACATAGGATACACACTACCCAAAATGCATGTCAAACAGATATGTTTTCAACTGGATCTTGAATGCACTCACGGATGAGGTATTGCGTAGTGTAAGAGGTAGTGAATTCCATAATTTAGGAGCATTAACACCAAATGACCTCCCACCTACAGTGGACAACCGAAACAGGGATGGTCAACAAACCAAGTTCAGCTGATCTAAGGGACCGAGCAGGGCGGTAAGGATAGAGTAAGTCAGAGAGATATTGGGGAGCAAGACCATTTAATGCTTTAAAAGTTAGAAGCAATACCTTAAAGTGGATACGTGATGCCACAGGTAGCCAGTGAAGGTCATGAAGCAGAGGAGTGATGTGAGCAGAGCGCCTAGTGGAGGTGAGAACTCTTGCTGCTGAGTTTTGAACATACTGTAATCTTGCAATAAGTTTTTGGGAAGACCAAGAAGTAAGGCATTGCAATAGTCCAAGCGTGAAGTGATTAATGAATGAATTAGAGTTTCAGCATCAGCTAAAGTGAGAGAAGATCGGAGACGAGCAATATTACGAAGATGGAAAAAAGAGTTTTTAACAAGAGAAGAAATGTGAGAGCCAAAAGATAGAGTTGAATCGAATACGACACCAAGGTTACGAATCAATGACGAAGGCTTAACGTGGATTCCATCAACATCAAAGGACTGATCAATCCTTTTGGCTGAGGCAGCAGGACCAATCAATAATATCTCAGTTTTATTATCATTCAGTTTAAGGAAATTCAGGGACATCCATTTCTTGATGTCCCTGATACATTCAGTGAGTGAGTCAGGCAAAGATAACCTATCAGAGCTGGTGGTGAGGTAGATTTGAATATCATCACCATAGCAATGGAACTGAAGTCCGTGCCTGCGTATGATATCACCGAGTGGATATATGTAGATGATGAATAATAGTGGGCCAAGAACCGAACCTTGAGGGACACCCTGTGTAAGTGAAGTAGTGGCAGATCTAAACCCTTGTATAGTGATATAATACTTTCTGTCGCTAATGTAGGAGATGAGCCAAGAAAGAGCAGAGCCAGTGATACCAATGTCAGAAAGCCTAGAGATAAGTATTTCATGGCAGACTGTGTCAAAAGCAGCGCTTAAATCAAGAAGCATCAGGATGTTTATCAGCCCTGCATCCATGGACAAAAGAATGTCGTTAACCACCCGGAGAAGAGCAGTTTCAGTGCTATGAGCTGGGCGAAATCCAGACTGAAAAGGTTCAAAAAGACCGTTTATATCCAAATGTGATCGCAATTGCGAAGCAACAACACTTTCAAGGACTTTGCTTAAGAATGGTAAGTTGGATATTGGTCTGTAATTTTCCATGTTTAGGTGGTCTAGGCCTGATTTTTTAAGAATGGGCATCACCGCAGCCATTTTTAAATCTGCTGGAACCACGCCGGACGCCAAACTACAGTTAATCACATGTGTTATGAAGGGTGCAACCTCAGGGACACACAACTTAAGCAAAACAGTAGGTGTAGGATCAAGTTGGCAGGATGTGGAATTTGACTTCACAATTAGATCACTTATAGCAGTTGGAGTAGTTAGAGTGAAAGCAGAGAGAGAGTTTGTAGAATGAGTAAAATCAGCTATTATTAAGTGAACATTTGAGTCACTTGGATGAGGAGTGTTTTTGGCGATGGATGCAGTGATTGACTTTAATTTGTCAGAGAAAAATTGTCAAAAGCTATTTACAAGCCCCACAGAACCCGACATAACATGTTGTGGTGGATTTGTGAGTTTGCTAACCATTGCAAAGAGTGATTTGGGCCTGCACTTTGAATTTCTAATGGTAGAGGTGAAATAAGAGGATCTTGCATCGTTAAGGGCTGTACGGTACTTAAGCAAGTGTTCTTTAAAAGCCAAAGAGTGGACAACAAGTCCAGTTTTCCTGTATAGTCTTTCTAGGTGGCGACCCTCGGTTTTTATTGTTCGTAGTTCAGGAGTGAACCATGGTGAGGCACGAGTAGATGGAACCAGTCTAGTTATGCGCGAGATATTCAAATGCTGTAACGTCATGAAACTCTATCTTGGAAATTTTAATAGTCTCACGGCAAACTACAGCCAGGCCTCCACCTCTACGATGAAGACGCGGCTGAGAGAAGTAGATGTACCCAGGCGGAGTTAAGAGGTTCAGGTTGAAAAGGTCGTTAGGCACCTGCCAGGTTTCAGTCAGAAGCAGCATGTCCAGATTTGTGTCAGTGATTATGTCATTCAATACTGATGCTTTAGTAGTTAGAGAGCGGGTGTTCAACAGCGCACATCGCAGGTCTGAAGATGAGCCTCTGCAAGTTCGGAGGTCCGGATCAGAGCGCAATGATCTTAGATTTCCAAAGTTAATGGATCGATTTTCCAGCTGGGTTGTGCCCGGCCTTACGGGTGTTGGTAGAGACAACCGGAATATTATTGGAGGACGAGTGGTGATAATTCCGAAGTTTCTTCCGCGATCGATGTATATAAGCGGTCGGGCGTAAAACTCCAAGTTGTTCACACCATTTATAGGTGTCCGGAGCCAATCGGGACGATCCTTTAAATGTTCTGAGATGAGCTGCAGAGAATTGTAGAGCCATCTCGGGGAAACTAATTTGATTCACGTCATTCAAAGACAGCACAAACCAAAAAAGACCAAAAAACAAAGCCTGCAAATGGATATGTGACGACATGACCGGTGATGTCCAACGTGACCTGCAACAACAATTTATCGGTTTAAACTACGTTAGCCAGAAACCGTATCAGACCCAAAATCCACACAATCCACAGAAGGGAAGGCTACCCAACCATAGCAAGGATTGACACCACAAAATGATAAAGAGAGGGGAAACTCACAGTACCAGATGTCGCGAGGGATATGAGGATAGGAATGGAGAGGGCTCGTAGCCGAACTGTGTGACAGGATCACGAAAACAGCCAGGTCAGTTATCCAAAAACTATTTAAGCATGTAAATAGTCCAGTGCATACTCCAGGAAGTGTTTCGATGGTGTAGAATAGTCCAGTGAGTAATCCAAGAAGATTGATTCCAAGAAAAAACATATCCAAAATACAGACGTGACAACAGCAAACAAACAGGTACCAGCGTGAAGCGGCAGCACAGGTGCGCCTAGCGTTCTCACACCGGAAGCAATCACACCGGAAGCAGTTGAACAGACCTGAGCATTTAAAACTATGTTTGATTGTTCTTGGACAAGTTTATAGGTATAAGTTGAATGAGTTCTATTCTTGTTTCAATGGAGGAGTGGAGGCTGTAGTTTCTGATTATAATGCGCAAACCAAATGGAGATTTATGGATAAAATACATTACTTTTTCTAACAAAAGAACCATGGATTGTCTTCGTTGGACACTTAGGAAGACCTCAGCAGAAGTTCTTCAACAGGTAATTGATTTGTTTTCGCTGTGAAATGTGTTATGTGTGAACCGTGATGGCTAATGAATTCATGGTAATGGGAAAAATATGTGAGGTGCTACCCTCAAACAATCAAATGTGCTGCTTTCGCCTAAAGCCTTTTTGAAATCTGACAACGCTGTGATATTGCCAAGAAACAGAGCTTTTGATGAGTATGAAACACTTGTATATTGGTGGATGTTTAACAAATCAACTTTTGGATTTTGAATTTGGCGCCTTGCATTTCACCTGGTAGTGTCGGGATTGGGGCGCTAGCGCTAGCGTCCCGTGTCCAGATGCTGTTCCTGTCCTGTTTCATGTCCGTAGTTTATTACATGTTCTCCCTGTAGCTGCTTCCTGTCTCCAGCGTCGATTCTCACAGAATGCTGACACCAAAATTGGAAGCATCAGGGAGGTCTTGTTTTTTGTTTGTGATGTCGGGTCTGGGTGCTGTCACCGATGAAACCGGGCGTGCCTCAGCTAGCTCGTCATGCTTCCACGCCCTAGCTGGCTTGAGAGGTTTTTCTTGGCCCGGTGGGCTCGGCAGTCGCCCACCCCACATCATGCTTGAGCCGGCCATCAGGTTCCCACGCCTCAGCCGGCTTGTCCAGCGCCCATGCCTCATCCGGCCCGTCAGGCTCGCCCAGGTGGGACGCCGGGTGGCGCCCCTAGAGGGGAGGGGTACTGTCACGCCTGCTCCCGCTCTCCCACTCTGGCGCTCAAAGGTGCCAGGCTGCCCTTCATTACGCACACCTGTTACCATCATTACGCGCAGCAGCGCTGATTGGATGCACCTGGATTCCTTCCCGTTGCTAATTGCCCCGTCTATAATTGTCTGCTCCCCCTGGTTGTTCCTGGTGTCTGCATTAATGTCATTATTTTGTCCCCTGTTCAGACGCTGTTCCTGTCTCGTTTCATGTTCGTTATTTATTAATAACTACTTAGGGAGTAGCGGCGCGCTAGCGGGCACTACCCGGTGAAATGTAAGGCGCCAAATTCAAAATCCAAAAGTTGAATTATTAAACATTCATCAATATACTATTGTATAGTCATCAAAAGCTCTAATTCTTGGCAATATCACAGCGTTGTCAGATTTCAAAAAGGCTTTACGGCGAAAGCACAACAATTGATTGTTTGAGGATAGCAGCTCTCCTATTTTCCACATTAGCATAAATTCATATCCAGCGCGGGTCACACAAAACCCATATACAGTGGGGCAAAAAAGTATTTAGTCAGCCACCAATTGTGCAAGTTCTCCAACTTAAAAAGATGAGAGAGGCCTGTAATTTTCATCATAGGTACACTTCAACTATGACAGACGAAATGAGAAAAAGAAATCCAGAAAATCACATTGTAGGATTTGCAAATGATGGTGGAAAATAAGTATTTGGTCAATAACAAAAGTTTATCTCAATACTTTGTTATATATACCCTTTGTTGGCAATGACAGAGGTCAAACGTTTTCTGTAAGTCTTCACAAGGTTTTCACACACTGTTGCTGGTATTTTGGCCCATTCCTCCATGCAGATCTCCTCTAGAGCAGTGATGTTTTGGGGCTGTCGCTGGGCAACACGGACTTTCAACTCCCTCCAAAGATTTTCTATGGGGTTGAGATCTGGAGACTGGCTAGGCCACTCCAGGACCTTGAAATGCTTCTTACGAAGCCACTCCTTCGTTGCCCGGGCGGTGTGTTTGGGATCATTGTCATGCTGAAAGACCCAGCCACGTTTCATCTTCAATGCCCTTGCTGATGGAAGGAGGTTTTCACTCAAAATCTCACGATACATGGCCCCATTCATTCTTTCCTTTACACGGATCAGTCGTCCTGGTCCCTTTGCAGAAAAAACAGCCCCAAAGCATGATGTTTCCACCCCATGCTTCACAGTCGGTATGGTGTTCTTTGGATGCAACTCAGCATTCTTTGTCCTCCAAACACGACGAGTTGAGTTTTTACCAAAAAGTTCTATTTTGGTTTCATCTGACCATATGACATTCTCCCAATCCTCATCTGGATCATCCAAATGCTCTCTAGCAAACTTCAGACGGGCCTGAACATGTACTGGCTTAAGCAGGGGGACACGTCTGGCACTGCAGGATTTGAGTCCCTGGCGGCGTAGTGTGTTACTGATGGTAGGCTTTGTTACTTTGGTCCCAGCTCTCTGCAGGTCATTCACTAGGTCCCCGTGTGGTTCTGGGATTTTTGCTCACCGTTCTTGTGATCATTTTGACCCCATGGGGTGAGATCTTGCGTGGAGCCCCAGATCGAGGAAGATTATCAGTGGTCTTGTATGTCTTCCATTTCCTAATAATTGCTCCCACAGTTGATTTCTTCAAACCAAGCTGCTTACCTATTGCAGATTCAGTCTTCCCAACCTGGTGCAGGTCTACAATTTTGTTTCTGGTGTCCTTTGACAGCTCTTTGGTCTTGGCCATAGTGGAGTTTGGAGTGTGACTGTTTGAGGTTGTGGACAGGTGTCTTTTATACTGATAACAAGTTCAAACAGGTGCCATTAATACAGGTAACGAGTGGAGGACAGAGGAGCCTCTTAAAGAAGAAGTTACAGGTCTGTGAGAGCCAGAAATCTTGCTTGTTTGTATGTGACCAAATACTTATTTTCCACCATAATTTGCAAATAAATTCATTAAAAATCCTACAATGTGATTTTCTGGATTTTCTTTCCTCATTTTGTCTGTCATAGTTGAAGTGTACCTATGATGAAAATTACAGGCCTCTCTCATCTTTTTAAGTGAGAGAACTTGCACAATTGGTGGCTGACTAAATACTTTTTTGCCCCACTGTAAAAGCTAAAATAAATCATGAGGAGACTGTACCCTCGCTTCCTTCACCTGGTACCAGTGGGATTCGGCTCACGCTCCCAAGGGCGTATGATGGAACGGCTGCTGGGTGCCTGGGGTTCCTACTCCAGCTAGAGCTCTACCTGGCGACCGTTCCCCCCGGCTCCCTCGGGACGCGAGAGAGTGTCCGCCCTCGTCTCCTGCTTATCTGGGAAAGCCCTGGAGTGGGCCAACGCGGTATGGGGGGAGGCCGCAGAGGGCACAATGCTGGATGGTGCTGGGGGGGGGGTCCTCAGGGAGTCGAGGCAGCAGGCAGGGCACTATCGTGTCATCCCAGGTGAGTAGGCACCAGACTCACCCAGAGCCCCCTGTTGCTCACATGTTTTTGTTTATAGATTTTCCTGAGTTTTCCCTGCGTTCCCAGCATAAGGCGCTCATCGATTCAGGCGCAGCTGGGAACTTTATTGACCGTTCATTTACCCATAGTTTAGGGATCCCCATTGTGTCTGTTGATTTGCCCTTCCCTGTGCACGCCTTAGATAGTCGACCATTAGGGTCAGGGCTGATTAGGGAGGCTTCCGCTCCACTAAGTATGGTGACAGGGGGTCATGAGGAGAGAATCAGTCTCTACCTCATTGATTCTCCTGCGTTTCCCGTGGTGCTGGGCCTAGCCTGGTTGGCCTATCATGACCCCACTATTTCGTGGCAACAGAGGGCTCTTAAGGGATGGTCACGAGAGTGCTCGGGGAGGTGTGTAGGTGTTTCCATCGGTGCGACTACGGTGGAGAGTCCAGACCAGGTCTCCACCGTGCACATTCCCTCAGAATATGCCGATTTGGCTCTCGCCTTCTGTAAAAAGAAGGCGACTCAATTACCACCCCATCGACGGGGGGATTGTGCGATAAATCTCCTGGTAGACACAGCACTTCCCAGGAGTCACGTGTATCCTCTGTCACAGGAGGAGACGGTGGCTTTGGAGACATATGTCTCCGAATCTCTGGGACAGGGATACATTTGGCCCTCCACTTCACCTGCCTCCTCAAGTTTCTTTTTTGTGAAGAAGAAGGATGGAGGTCTGCGCCCATGTATTGACTATCGAGGTATCAATCAGATCACTGTGAGATACAGCTACCCGCTGCCTCTCATAGCCAGTGCGATCGAGTCAATGCATGGGGCGCGCTTCTTCACAGAATTGGATCTCAGGAGCACTTACAATCTGGTGCATATCCGGGAGAGGGACGAATGGAAGACGGCATTTAGTACCACCTCGGGGCACTATGAGTACCTCGTCATGCCGTACGGGTTGATGAATGCTCCATCAGTCTTCCAGGCATTTGTAGACGAGATTTTCCGGGACCTGCACGGGCAGGGTGTAGTGGTGTATGGCGACAGTGTATGTCAACGACATTCTGATATACTACGCTACACGCGCCGAGCATGTGTCCCTGGTGCGCAAGGTGCTTGGTCGACTGTTGGAGCATGACCTGTACGTCAAGGCTGAGAAATGTCTGTTCTTCCAGCAGTCCGTCTCTTTCCTAGGGTACCGCATTTCCATGTCAGGGGTGGAGATGGAGAGTGACCGCATTTCAGCTGTGCGTAATTGGCCGACTCCCATCACGGTAAAGGAAGTGCAGCGGTTCTTAGGGTTTGCCAACTACTACCGGAGGTTTATCCGGGGCTTTGGTCAGGTAGCGGCTCCAATTACCTCACTGCTGAAGGGGGGAACGGTGCGACTGCAGTGGTCAGCTGAGGCGGACAGGGCTTTTAGTCACCTGAGGTCTCTGTTTACCTCGGGTCAGGTGCTGGCTCATCCGGATCCCTCTTTGGCATTCATAGTTGAGGTGGATGCGTCCGAGGCTGGGATAGGAGCTGTGCTGTCTCAGCGCTCGGGTACGCCACCAAAACTCAGTCCCTGTGCCTTCTTTTCGAAGAAGCTCAGCTCAGGGGAGCGAAACTATGATGTGGGGGACAGGGAGCTGTTGGCTGTTGTAAAAGCTCTTAAGGCGTGGAGACATTGTCTTGAGGGGGCTAAGCACCCTTTTCTCATCTGGACTGACCACCGTAATCTGGAGTACATCTGGGCGGCGAGGAGACTGAACCCTCGCCAGGCAAGGTGGGCCATGTTTTTCACCCATTTTGTTTTCACCCTTTCCTACAGACCAGGTTCCCAGAACGCTAAGGCAGACGCACTGTCCCAGATGGATGACACAGAGGAGCGGGCAATAGATCCCACTCCCATACTTCCGGCCTCTTGCCTGGTGGCACCGGTGGTGTGGGAGCTGGACGTGGACATAGAGCAGGCATTACATACAGAGCCCACTCTCACTCAGTGTCCAGCTGGGCGTCGGTATTCTGTCTGCTGTCCGCGACCGTTTGATCTATTGGGTCCACACGTCACCCTCCTCTGGTCATCCTGGCATCGGTCGGACAGTGCCCTGCCTTAGTGGGAAGTACTGGTGATCCACCTTAGCTAAGGACGTGAGGGTTTATGTTTCCTCCTGCTCGGTGTGCGCCCAGTGCAAGGCGCCTAGGCACCTGCCCATAGGGAAATTACAACCCCTAACCGTTCCACAGCGGCCGTGGTCACACCTGTCGGTTCACGTCCAGGGTTTGGAGGGCGTTCATGGAACGCCTGGGGGTCTCGGTCAGCCTTACCTCAGGTTTTCACCCCGAGAGTACCGGGCAGGTGGAAAGAGTCAACCAAGATGTGGGTAGGTTTCTGCGGTCCTATTACCAGGACCGGCCGGGGGAGTGGGCGAGTTTCATCCCCTGGGCAGAGATGGCCCAGAACTCACTCTGCCACTCTTCCACTAACCTCTCCCCCTTCCAGTGCGTACTGGGGTACCAGCCGGTTCTGGCACCGTGGCATCAGAGCCAGATCAAGGCTCCAGCGGTGGATGAATGGTTTAGGCGCTCGGAGGTGACCTGGGAGGCCGCCCATGTGCACCTGCAATGAGCCGTGAAGCGGCAGAAGGCGAGCACCGACCGCCACCGCACTGAGGGCCCGGTGTTCGCACCGGGGGACATGGTCTGGCTCTCGACCCGAAACCTGACCCTCAGCCTGCCCTGCCGGAAGCTGGACTCGCGGTTTGTGGGGCCCTTTAAAGTCCTGAGGAGATTGAACGAGGTATGTTACAAGTTACAGCTCCCCCCAGATTATTATTAACCCCTCGTTCCATGTGTCTCTCCTCAGGCCGGTGGTGGCTGGTCCACTCCAGGAGGCTGAGGTGCAGGAGGTTCCTCCGCACCCTCTGGACATCGAGGGGGCTCCGGTGTCGGGTCGAGGGGCCTCCAGTACCTCGTGGAGTGGGAGGGGTATGGTCCGGAGGAGAGACGTTGGGTGCCGGTGGAGGACATCCTGGACCCGTCGTTGTTACGGGAGTTTCACCGTCTCCATCCGGATCGCCCTCCGCCTCGTCCTTCGGGTCGTCCCCGAGGCCGGGGTCGGCGTGCAGCTGGAGCCGCACGTCAAGGGGGTACTGTCAAGTGTATTGTAATTCGATACCATTATTTTGAGCAAAGTTGTTTGATTATTCAATTGTTGTCCTGCGCCTGACTCTGCCGTACCTACAATTTCAGAGATCCATTACACCTTCAGAGGCTCTGTTCCTTCTCACTGATCATTCTCAAAGAGAGAGTTATATGGCATCCATATTAGGAAGTCATCAAACAATACTGACATTCACATGGAAAATATATGATGCAACGAAGAGTCAGCATCAATATTTGCTGTGTCAGACCTACATCTATGGGTGTTCTTTACTATACCACCTGTGGATAATACAAAGAGGAAGGATGTCTTATGGCTAACGTTCTCGACCTAGCCATGAGGCGTGATGCTGAGGGTGTCCTAAAATGGACACCGTACATTTCATCCCAATGCAGGCCTACTCAGGAGTACATTTTTCTCACATATAGAGATCAAACCCATAGATGAATAGCAGGCAAAAATACAGTATCTGCTGTCACACTCTTCCGCTTCTTTCTTTTCACCTCCCATCTGTTTTGAGGAAGGGACAATATAGCCATGTTAGCGAGCAGCAGGCTCCGTATTTGGACATATTTGCATGTTGTTTGTTGTTGGCTTTTCTAGGGATGGTTGAGACGATGTTATGGGGGGATGGATCAGGCATCACTGTCTGGGATTGAAGGAGACTATGAGGGGTCTGGGAAATGGGCCCTTCATTGTAAATAGACCTCTGTTTTATAAAGAGGCATTATCTTTTATTGATGAGACTAAGTGTGTATTTAAAGTAAATGATAAGGGGAGAGGCGGTGCTTCAGGGGAAGGGGTGATGAAAGGCTTGTGTTAATATACACGGTGGACTGCTGTTTTCCATTTGCAGTAACCGCTTTCCCCTTTCTCTCTCCTCAATAGTCACACACACACGCACACACACACCGTTCCCTCCCTTTCTCCCGTCGTACACATATAAGTCATATACAAACCAGAACCAAATCCACTCCATCAAATTGCCAGATGTCACTCCCAAACTTGATTCTTTGGACATTGGTTTCACCAGGCAGCAGGGAAGAGATATCAGGTCCACCGCCACCACTAGAGCCAAAATGGCATAGAGAGAGAGAGAGAGAGAGAGAGAGAGAGAGAGAGAGAGAGAGAGAGAGAGGACAAATGAAGCAGAGAAAGAAAGAAATAGCTAAATAAATAAAGGGGAGAGAGCAAAATAAATGGATAGAGAGAAAGAGAGAGAGAGATCAAACGTGTGTGAAAGAGAGAGAAAAAGATAAATAAATAGCAAAGGCAAGATAATGGAGCGATAAGAGGTCAAGAAATAGACGCTTTGAGAGAGAGAAGGAGATGAACAGACGGAGAATTTGCAAAGAATCCGTCACAGAAACGGGGGACATTGGCCGCATTATTGCCTTATCGCATATCGGACAATTGCAATAATTTCTTAGTGAAGATTATGACTCTGCATTTGGGATGATGAAAGGCATAATAACATCAACACAGTTGGCTTCGGATTGTATAAGAAGGGGGGAGGAGGAGGGCAAGGGGGAAAGGGGGGTACCTAAGTTCCTTTCCCTTGAGTCAAAGAATCCTTCTTCTCTCTCTCTCTTTCTCTCTCTCTCCCTCTCTCTTTCTCCCTTCCTCCCTCCCTCTCTCTTTCTCCCTCCACCCAGAGAGAGTAGAAATCCCATTACCCAGACTGGAGCCTGAGTCGGCAGTGAAAAGGCAGATGGACAAAAAGCGATTTTCCACGGAACAAAACCATTACAATGGTGCGCCTTTGATCTCGCTCCCCCTTCTAACAGTGCCAATTGAACTTTGTCACCATGCAACTGTCATCCGCAAAGGGAGCGCCACTCTGAATGCAACGGTCCACAGCAATTTACTCCTAGACGGCTTTGAAGTGTCAGTGAAAAGTCAGGGCTCCTTCCCTCTTCTTCGGACTCCATACTCTCTCTCTCTTTCCCTCACTCTCTCTGTTTGTCCAATGGCCAGCGGGGTTGACTCGATGGCAGTTTATTAGAGGGTCCAGCGGGGGGGAGTAAAGGAGAACAAGTGCAAGCCTACAAAACTTTTCTCTCTCTCTTTCTCCCCCTCTCTCCATCTAAGTAACAGAGGCATGCAGCGCTGGCATGTGGATAATCAGGCAGGGCCTCACAACTTCAAAAGCCTGAGAGCCCCTAAGAATACAAATGTGAGGCCTAATGGTACACTTCATTAATGTCCCTCCTTCAAAAGCCACTTTACTGACTTTGGAGATTGACTAATTTACACATTGTGGGAAATTGCTCCCAGCCATGCGTGAAACTGCCAAGCATTTATAGAGAGAGAGAAAGAGTCCGAATGAGAGAAGAGAAGAGAGGAGAGAGAGAAGAGAATGAGCGGGATAGGCGGGATAGGGAGGGAGAGAGGAGGGAAAGACAGAAGAGGGAGGGATGGAGGGAGAAAGGAGGAACGATAAAGAGGGGGAGGGAGGGAAAAGAGAGAGCAAGGGCTGTCCAAGCCAAATTCTCACACATAGCGTACTGTATGTCTTTGGGACTCAAGCTTTGTTTATGTTTTTCTGGTTTCTCTCCTCCCTCCTCCCTCCCTCCCTCCCTCCCTCCCTCCCTCCCTCCCTCCCTCCCTCCCTCCCTCCCTCCCTCCCTCCCTCCCTCCCTCCTCCCTCCCTCCTCCCTCTCCCTCTCTTTCTTTCTTTCTTTCTTTCTTCCTCTCTCTCTCTCTCTCTCTCTCTCTCTCTCTCTCTCTCTCTCTCTCTCTCTCTCTCTCTCTCTCTCTCCCTCCCCCTCTCTATCTCTCCCTCCCTCCCCCCTCTCTCTCTCCCTTCTCCTCTCTCTCTCTCTCTGTACCTTTTTGTTTTTTCAGGTAAATCCACTCTCTCTTTCTTCTCTCTCAACACACACACACTCATATTGCTGTCGTCACCACTTACTACTAGCACAGGACCGTATGTACCCAACATGTTTTACAACCGCGTTAACCATGCTCGCGGACTTAAGTGACTGCTTTAAATATTTTCTATAGCTCTCTTATACACTTCCACAAGTGGGGGGAGAGAGGGAAGGAAGTTAACGCCTGCATTCAGCCAGGCACCTGTGATACAGAGGGAGTCTTTCACCAAGGAAATTATATGGCTTTAATTTGTCTTTTTGAAAAAGACTGTAGCGGCAGCTAGCTGACATCGAGGCCAAATAGTCAGTGTAGCGAGGGAGAATGTTAAAAGTGTGTTGAGTGTCTGTACTGTATATGCAAGCACACGCGTTGACATAAGTAAATACACTGGTATGGGTGGAAGACCTGTTTACGTTGGAACCGCGGAACTGACAGAAATTAGAAAGGAGTAGCAAAAAAGTAGCAATGGGACTTTTTTGGAAGAGCAGAACAGCAGCAGCCTAATGTGTCCAGCTAACTGGGCATGGTTCCTCTAGCTAGCTGTTGACAGCCAGTGGTAACTACAAACTTCTCCCATTGGCTGTCTAACACCAAATATTTTAATATCATGACTAATTCTACCAATTAAACTGTCACAGCCTTTTTTCTCTCTCACACTTTCACTGCGTGTGTGTTTCTCAGGGCTGCTCATCCATAATGTTCTCTACTGTTGCTTCACAGCGCTCCAGGCTTTTCAGTTCACTCTGCCCGTATTAACATTGAGGTAGATCACAGAATATGTCGGACTGGAGCCAGGCTCTCTCTTGGTCCAAACCACAGTAGGGCCAAAGAGAGTTTCTTCCTCCCTACAAATTGAACATAGAATCAGTATAAACGGTGAATAGGTCACTACCAATCAGTGAAAGGCATCCACGCACGTCATAACGTCCCAACACTGCTAATGATATTGCCTAATGAACAAAACAAACACATCTGCATACTCATATTGCTCTTTGGATAGGCAGGTTTGTTGATAAATGACAATAAATGAAGGGCTAAACTTGCGTATAGTTACAGCTTATCCTAAGCTGCTCTTACCAGCTTGTTGGATAACTTAGAAAAAATATTTATTTTCATGATATACCTACATTAATATGAAGTGCTGTTGGTGCCAAAAGAAACTTGAATTTCTATCAATTAAATTCAGGCACAGGTGATTGTAATGATTGCACAATGTAGGCCTATATGCTGATGATATGGTGTCTCCTCCCAAATTCCTTTTCTATCCTTTTCCTCATTTCTTTTATGTTTGATGTAGAACTTAAAGGGGGTGAATGGTAGCCTAGTGGTAGCCTAGGGCAGTCAGCCTAGTGGTTAGAGCGTTGGACTAGTAACCAAAAGGTTGCAAGACCAAATCCCAGAGCTGACAAGGTAAAAATCTGTTGTTCTGCCCCTGAACAAGGCTGTTAACCCACTGTTCCTAGGCCATCATTGAAAATAAGAATTTGTTCTTAACTGACTTGCATAGTAAAGGTAAAAAAAAAAAAAGGTTTTTGGATGTAGAACTTAAAGGGGGAGAATGTTGTTCGATATAGAACTTAAAGGGGGTAAATGTTGTTTATTCAATGACAATGGCATCAATAGAATCAGGGTTCTAGTCACGTGAACCTCAAAGGTAGAGCTGAATTTGTCTTTTGTCCATCCCAAATGAGACACTTGAGACCCCTCCAATCTGCCTGGCTGATCAGGAGGAGGAAAGCCAATGCGTCTGCTTCTTATTGAACAAATTCACCATTGTGACTTGTTAGTGTGTTACTTGCTTATTTGCCAAGGTTTGGTGTGTGTGAGTGTGTGTGTCTGTGTGTGTGTTTGGGGGGACCACTTATTTGGTCACAAATTCACATTGAGAGAAACACATCTGCATTTTATCAGCTTCACCCAGATAGGGTTTCAGCGAGCGATTGTCTGCAGATTGGTCATTGGGTTTTTTATAGCGGTAAATTGTTGAGGAAAAGCAGAGGACATGCACAATGACGTAGCTGCCACTCACTGAGGCAGTGTGTCTCGGCAGGCTAACGGCTAACGCCACTGTGAGTTAGTGGGATGAGGGGGGTGGGTTCGGGGGGTTGCTGGAGGTTGCTGTGAAATGTTCAGATCCTCCCTGTTCTTAGTCCAAATGCAGGAATTCCCATTTCTCCCAATCCTTCATCCTCCTAAACTGTGTCAAGCTACATCCATGTGTGTATGTTTGTGCATGGGTGCGTCTGCGTGCGTGTGTGTGTTGCAACCTGGCTGAATTCAGATTCAATGGGTTTTGATGTTGGTACGGCCCCAAATTTCTCAAAAAGGATTGCACACACAAAACCTCAATAGGCAAACCTCCTGTAAAATATATACTGTAACTGTGTGCTAAAAACAAGGTTTCTCACCCTGATAATTGTTGAAGACATACAGTGGGGAAAAAAAGTATTTAGTCAGCCACCAATTGTGCAAGTTCTCTCACTTAAAAAGATGAGAGAGGCCTGTAATTTTCATCATAGGTACACTTCAACTATGACAGACAAAATGAGGAAAAAAAATCCAGAAAATCACATTGTAGGATTTGTTATGAATTTATTTGCAAATTATGGTGGAAAATAAGTATTTGGTCAATAACAAAAGTTTATCTCAATACTTTGTTATATACCCTTTGTTGGCAATGACAGAGGTCAAATGTTTTCTGTAAGTCTTCACAAGGTTTTCACACACTGTTGCTGGTATTTTGGCCCATTCCTCCATGCAGATCTCCTCTAGAGCAGTGATGTTTTGGGGCTGTCGCTGGGCAACACAGACTTTCAACTCCCTCCAAAGATTTTCTATGGGGTTGAGATCTGGAGACTGGCTAGGCCACTCCAGGAACTTGAAATGCTTCTTACGAAGCCACTCCTTCGTTGCCCGGGCGGTGTGTTTGGGATCATTGTCATGCTGAAAGACCCAGCCACGTTTCATCTTCAATGCCCTTGCTGATGGAAGGAGGTTTTCACTCAAAATCTCACGATACATGGCCCCATTCATTCTTTCCTTTACACGGATCAGTCGTCCTGGTCCCTTTGCAGAAAAACAGCCCCAAAGCATGATGTTTCCACCCCCATGCTTCACAGTAGGTATGGTGTTCTTTGGATGCAACTCAGCATTCTTTGTCCTCCAAACACGACGAGTTGAGTTTTTACCAAAATGTTCTATTTTGGTTTCATCTGACATTCTCCCAATCCTCATCTGGATCATCCAAATGCTCTCTAGCAAACTTTAGACGGGCCTGAACATGTACTGGCTTAAGCAGGGGGACACGTCTGGCACTGCAGGATTTGAGTCCCTGGCGGCGTAGTGTGTTACTGATGGTAGGCTTTGTTACTTTGGTCCCAGCTCTCTGCAGGTCATTCACTAGGTCCCCGTGTGGTTCTGGGATCTTTGCTCACCGTTCTTGTGATCATTTTGACCCCACGGGTGAGATCTTGCGTGGAGCCCCAGATCGAGGAAGATTATCAGTGGTCTTGTATGTCTTCCATTTCCTAATAATTGCTCCCACAGTTGATTTCTTCAAACCAAGCTGCTTACCTATTGCAGATTCAGTCTTCCCAACCTGGTGCAGGTCTACAATTTTGTTTCTGGTGTCCTTTGACAGCTCTTTGGTCTTGGCCATAGTGGAGTTTGGAGTGTGACTGTTTGAGGTTGTGGACAGGTGTCTTTTATACTGATAACAAGTTCAAACAGGTGCCATTAATACAGGTAATGAGTGGAGGACAGAGGAGCCTCTTAAAGAAGAAGTTACAGGTCTGTGAGAGCCAGAAATCTTGCTTGTTTGTATGTGACCAAATACTTATTTTCCACCATAATTTGCAAATAAATTCATAACAAATCCTACAATGTGATTTTCTGGATTTTCTTTCCTCATTTTGTCTGTCATAGTTGAAGTGTACCTATGATGAAAATTACAGGCCTCTCTCATCTTTTTAAGTGAGAGAACTTGCACAATTGGTGGCTGACTAAATACTTTTTTCCCCCACTGTATACTGTATCTTGTATCTTCAGCAAGACAGAACAATCATTCACTAAATACTAGATAACAGTAATGGGCATATGTGTTAATACATTTTGACAGCTATATGCTTCCATATATCTAGGGAAAAAACTTCTGTCAGTGATGACCACATGACCACCATATGTGACCTTGCACATAGGACCTATCTGACATCACATCCACATTATGCTCACTGATACCCTAACAGGACCTATCTGACGTCCCATCCACAATATGCCCACTGATACCCTAACAGGACCTATCTGACGTTCCATCCACAATATGCCCACTGATACCCTAACCGGAGGCCAATGACTATAGAGGCAGGCGTGAGGCAATTGACAAGAAAAACTAGTCCCATGGGACAAGACTCCGATTGAACCTCTCTTCTCCTCCCACTGCTTCATTTCAGTCTTCCTACTATTTTCTTTCTTATCTATCACTGGCTCCTAGGCGATAACGGCAGGGAATATGGTGAATGTGGGCAGCCGGGGGGGATAAAGAGTGGGAATGGATATGGGAAAATGTAGTTTTTTTTTTTGTTTAAAAGTCAATAAGTATGGGATATTGTTTACTACAGTCGAATAGAGAAAGACAATTGTTAAAGAAAGAGTAGAATTGAATAGAACAAAATAGAACAGAATAGAATGAGTGTCCTGAATGTATGACTACAGACTACATAATAACAAGGCATCTGAAACATATCTATAGACATGACAGTGACGTGCCAAGAACAATGATAATTTATTAAAATAGCTATATTCATATTTCTCCCCTCTACATCAAGAGGACTAATTTCATGCTAATAAAATAACCAATAAGAAAACCAAATGACTAATCAACCCAATGAATGAATCAATTAGCTAGTGATATTATTTTATAACAGCAGAGTTGATTGGATCAAAATGATGTACACAAACAAACAAAAGTATTATATACATTGTTTTTATTTATGTGGCCTACATTTTAATCTGTTCTCCAATTTTGTTGATGGGAGTGGCAGCCATTCCGCTCTGTGACCACCTATTTGGCCTGTGAGGATGTTTATGACAAGGACGAGGGTAGAAAACAAAAAGGCCGCTAATGATGAAGCCATGAGAAAGAGAAGAGATTGGACCACTGTCAAAACAGCCAGTAGGTCCCCATACCCCCTCTCTATGGACGGAAGAAGAGCTTCAAAGACAGCTGAGTCTGTTTCTGAACACACACACACACAATGTGCTGTACGCACGCACGCACACACACACACTAACTAGATCCAGGCAGAGATTGGTGCAGGAAGAAGGATCATGGATCCATGGATTTCTGATGTCTGTCACTGTTACATCAATAGGGACATCAATCCTGCATATTATTTTGGTCTGCATTAAAATACAGACTGAAAGATTCAGATAAATGAGAGAAAGACCGCGGAAACGGGGTGCTGTTTGGACAATATATGGTGGGAACAGATTTGAACCAGCTTTGGCACTTTTAATTGTCCAACCTGAGGTTATTTTCACACGATTTATGACATGTTCAATTATAAGGCATCACCTTTGAACTTTTCCCATGACATTTGTCTTTGATTTTCCTGTGACCCCTGGCTAGGGTTGCAAAGCTTCCGGTAATTTATCTAAGGAGCAAAAATCTTTGATAATATTGGTATTTAACAGGTAATCTATGGCAATCTATGGTAACTTTGGTAATTTATACTTGAATAACTTAAAAATACATATATTTATATATAGTATTCCTTTTTTTATATCTGTGTCCATATTGTCCATGAGTTTAAATTTGATAGATCAAATCAAATTGTATTTGTCACATGTGCCAAATGTGTGAGTGTGTGGGTAGAGTCCAGTGAGTGTGTAGGTAGAGTCCAGTGAGTATGCATAGAGGCAGTGCAAGAATGTCAGTTCAGGAGCCTTTTGGTCCCAGTCTTGGAGCTCTGGTACCGCTTGCCATCAGTATTGCCAAGTCATTTTCAGTTGAAGTTTCTAGAGGCAGGTCGATTTGTTGCTAAAAGTTGCTAAATGACGTTGTGATGTCATTGCGTGATGACGTCATTACGTAATAACGTAAAACTGCGTCATTACGTAGAATGCACAATAACGTTACTCAAGTTGACTGACATTTGTTAGTTTAGATTTGTTTGTTTATCACATATTTGTATTTGTAAAAGTAATATAAACACAACACATTTTATATGATCAGATATTTTTATTTTTAAACACAACACATTTAATTATTTAACAATTACACATGACACATTATTGAACAATAAAATTGTATTTATTTTCTTTTTATTTAGTAAACCTACACATTCTGAACAAGTATAGTTTTAAGCAGTGTATTGGTAGTTATCGTGCCTGGCTGCAAAAGTGCATTGTGAGTGACGTCAGCAGCAGACACTCAGCTCGTGTACAGGCAGCTGCAGTCAGCCAACAATGATTTGCAATTTGCGGAAATTGCTGCTGGCCTGCTGCTGACGTCACTCACAATGCACTTTTGCAGCCAGGCACGTGTGTTGTGACTGAGTGTGTGACAGAGAAAATCGTTTTTGTGTCATTTAGAGGGAAAATGCGTGCATTTTAGCGTTTGAGTCACTTTTCAAAAGTTGCTAAAAGTTACATATTCATTTTTAAAAATAGCTAAATTTGTTGCTAGGTGCTGTTTGAAAAGAAAGTTGCCAGGGTATTCTGAAAAGTTGCTAAATCTAGCAACAAAATTGCTAAGTTGGCATCACTGCATAGAACAGCCTATGACTTGGGTGACTGAAGTCTTTGACAATTTTTAGGGCCTTCCTCTGTACCACCTGGTATAGAGGTCCTGGATGGCAGGGAGCTCGGCCCCAGGGATGTACTGGGCCAGACACATTATCCTCTACAGCGCCTTGTGGTTGGAGGCCAAGCAGTTGCCATACCAAGCGGTGATGCAGCCAGTCAAGATGCTCTCAATGGTGCAGCTGTATAACTTTTTGAGGATGTAATGTGATTTTCACATTTAAAATATGAGTTGCCCCTGTATAATCAGATTTGTAGTTAAAAAAATATGTATTATTTTGAAAATAAACAATAATAACACTCGCAAGTAATGTGATGTGTGAATAAATACAACAACAAATGGAACTTTATATGAACAAATCCAATAAGATTTGTAAGCATGTAACTTAATTTGAGAACTCATATATACGAAACTTGTGACTGGTGAATCTTCTTCTTTGAATCAAAACTACATTTGCCAGTGTCGGGTGAAAAGGGAAGCCAGGCTTCCACCAAAAATGTACCAAGAAAAAAACTAAAAATCATATAAAATAATGTATATTTCGTCTCTGTGTTTCATAATTTTCATAATAGCCAATCAGCATTGAGCTAAACGGAGTGAGCTCCACTGGGAATAGTCCTGGCACACCAAAAAAAAGTGTCAAGGGAAGCCAGTTTAAATTTGGCTTCACTCCAATCACAACAACGTGCAACAATTAATCTTGTTGGGTTGTTGTCCTCTGGTTTCTAGCCAGAGGCTGATGTTAACTTTATTTATTTTTATTTTTTTTTTAATTTTTAATCTTTCCTTTAACAGGGAAAACAGACTGAGACCTGGATCTCTTTTACGGCTGTGCCCTGTGTAAACATGTTGACGTACAGTTCTAGGCATACAGACAAGAACATTTCAAAACATACAAAACAAAGACACATTCATCAGAAACAATCACAGACAACATCATATTGATCCTCCATCATATTTTTAAAATGGGCAAGGGACACCAGAGTGGCTAGCTTAAGTTTGATCTGCAGTTTGTTCCATAAATAAGGTGCAAAGGAACTGAAGGCAGTCCTTCCCAACTCTGTGGAGACCGCAGGAGTTTCTAATGTAATCCACATCTGTGATCTGGTCATAAAATTTGTATATCTAATTAAAATTAATGATGATATATATGGAGGTAGTTTTAAAAGAAGTGCTTTATAAATAAACAAAAGAGCATGTTGCTCTCGCCTCACAGATAGAGAGGCCCAACCCACATGTTGATATAGGATACAGTGATGAGTTTTGTAACTATCACCGTGATAAACCTGAGTGCACAATGGTAAATAGCATCCAGTGGTTTTAATATATTTGCCGATGCATGCATATAAATAATATCACCATCATCTAAAACGGACATAAAAGTAGCCTGCACAATTTGTTTCCTATTTACGGAGGACAGACAAGCCCTGTTTCTGTAAAGGAACCCTATCTTGAATTTGAGCTTTTTTCCCAATTCAGTAACATGTTTTTAAAGAGAGCCTATCATCTAACCATACCCCTAAATATTTATATGCAGAGACCTGTTTGATTTGAGTACCATCCAAGCTAGTGATTACAAAAGTGTTTCTAACTGAGAGGTTAGACCTAGAAAAAGCATGACATTTGTTTTCTTAGCGTTTAAAACAAGTTTAAGCTGTAAAAGAGACTCCTGTAATATCCTAAAATCAGACTCCAACTGCATTAAAGCTTGGTCCGCTGTTGGAGCAATAGAGTACATCACTGTGTCATCTGCATATAAATGGAAATTACAATATCTGACATCATCACCAATGTTGTTTATATATATTGAGAACAATAGTGGGCCAATTATTGAACCCTGAGGGACCCCTTTAAGTAACTGTAAGGGGTCAGACTTGACCCGTCGACCATGACGGCCTGAGTTCTATCTTTAAGATAGTCATAAAACCATCGGCAGGCATCAGTGCCCAGTCCTATAGATGACAGCTTACTCAAAAGGATGGCATGGTCTACAGTGTCGAAAGCTTTAGACAAATCTATAAACAACGCAGCACAATGCTTTCTATCATCTAAGGCATTCGCAATATCATTTACAACAAGCATAGTGGCCGATGTGGTACTGTTTAGATCTAAAACCAGATTGATTGGTGCTAAGAATACTGTTGGCAGAAAGAAAAGATTGTAACTGTTTGTTAACTAAAGATTCTAGGATCTTTGCCAGACAAGGGAGCCTAGAGATGGGTCGATAGTTATCCAAATCACTACCGTCACCTCCCTTATGTAATGGCAGAACAAAAGCTGCTTTCCACACCTTAGGGATATTTCCTGTGCTTAATGTTAGATTAAAGATGTGTGTCACTGAACCAGCAATGATAGGTGCAGCACACTTAAGTAAGTACGGGTATAAATTGTCTGCGCCTAGAGATTTCTTAGTATCAATGGCACACAGGGCAGCTAGAACCTCTGCTTCAGTTATTTTCTGGAAACTAAAAACAGGGTTACCATTTTTCAGAGTAACGGTTGAAAAGCAAGACGAAAAATCAACTAACTGGCCAGTACCACAATGGCCACTAGCTAACGTTGCACTAGCTAATGTTGCCCATGAAAGGAAGTTAGGCTAGCAAGCAATAATTTTAAACAGGTAGCCTAGGACAACAAAACATAAAAGTGTGTACTGTATGACAGGGTCATAGACCGTTTCGTCAACATGAAAGAGAGGAGGATGGCATTGGCATTTCTCTACAAGTAGGGTGAGTCAACATGTTTTTTTTCTACTTGCACGATACTTGCACGCACACACACAAACAAACACACTCACAGAAATCAGAACCATAGGACAGCCACATCATATTTAGCTTACATTGATTGGACTAAAATTAGTTGTCACTGTATTAGACTAAGCATAGGTGATTTGATGATGTTGAAATGTTTATGTTGAAATGGTGCTACAATAGTGAAGGCAGCTCCTGTTTTCTTTGCGACTTGCGGTAACTCTCTGTGGTTCTAAATCAGTAGTTGTTTTGTAGTCCGAAAATGTCATAAACATTAACTTGCTTGACCATGCTGTAGGTCATGTAAATATTTGCTACATGCAATATGCTTTATGGCCTTCACAGGACAGAGGTTACTTTCTGGTTTTGTGATGAAACAAAGGTGTGGTTGAACGTATTCTGCCACTGTGTCTTCTTATTGTCTCGGCCGTAGGCCTCTATATCACAGTGTCAATGCATATGAACTAACAGGTTATAGAACAAACAACGCAATTATTACAACACAGGTTGTAATATGACATTTTTTTTCTTGCTTGGCTTCCCCAGTGATTTTACTAATGCCCCGCTACTGGTGTCAAATCTATTTTGGCACCAATTCAGTGACTAACCTGTGCCAAAAGTTTTGTAGTTGTAAAAAAAAGATGTGCTTGTGAAAGCTGCTCTGCAAGGAAGCAGTAGAGAAAAACACGACAGCTCTGGTGGGTGGGCTTTTTCTTCCGACCAATCAGGTGAGGTGTTGTCATTCTGGAACGTATTTTCAAACAGGGGGCCAGTGTTCTGTCTTTGAAGCACATTTTGTGGTAAATATGGATACAATTTGTTGAAATTTCTAAATTATATTTACAGAATTTGAAAGCTACAGCAAGGCGTTGGTGAGGAAGATGAATGAAATAATTAAAAAGAGTGTTTCCGCATACCACTACAGAGCTGCCTTCTGGCTAGCCCGTGTCTAGTAACAGAGCAGTAGATACATGGCCAACAGTATGTGGACACCTGCTTGTCGAATTTCTCAATCCAGCATCATGGGCATTAATATAGAGTTGGTCCCCCATTTGCTGCTATAACAGCCTTCACTCTTCTGGGAAGGTTTTCCACTAGGTGTTGGAACATTGTAGAGGGGCCTTGCTTCCATTAAGCCACAAGAGCATTAGTGAGGTCGGGCACTGATGTTGGGCGATTAGGCCTGGCTCACACTCAGCGTTCCAATTCATCAAACGTGTTCGATGAAGTTGAGGTCAGGGCTCTGTGCAGGCCTGTCAAGTTCTTCCACACCAATCTCAACAAACCATTTTTGTATGGACCTCGCTTTGTGCACGGGGGCATTGTCATGCTGAAACAGGAAAGGGCCTTCCCCAAACTGGTGCCACAAAGTTGGAAGCACAGAATCATCTAGAACCGTGGTTCCCAAACTTTTTATAGTCCTGCACCCCTTCAAACATTTAACCTCCAGCAGCAGGGTCAGCGCACTCTCAAATCTATACAATAAATGTATTAAACATCACACTCACAAGAATGAGTGTGAGTTTTTGTCAAAACCCGGCTTGTGGGAAGTGACAAAGAGCTCTTATAGGACGCAGGGCACAAATAATAATATAATAATAAGCAATAATAACTGAAAGGTTGCAAGATTGTGTCCCCGAGCTGACAAGGTAAAAATCTGTCGTTCTGCCTCTGAACAAGGCAGTTAACCCGCTGTTCGTAGGCCGTCATTGAAAATGAGAATTTGTTCTTAACTGACTTGCCTAGTTAAATAAAGATAAAATTGGAGAGAGTCTCAGTCTTATATCATTTTCCACACACAAAAATTATTGAGGGCCGAGAATCCACTCTCACATTTGTACATGGTTGCAAAGGGCATCGGTGTCTTAACATTTGCCAAGGCAGGATACTCTGAGCGCAGCCCTATCCAGAAATCTGGCAGTGGCTTCTGATTAAAATAAATTTTAATGAGGCTCTCTTGTTCAGATATCGGTAAGTGGACTGGAGGCAGGGCATGAAAGGGATAAAGAATAAAAAAGCTAGACATATTGCTGACAGATTTGACCCATATTTAGCAGTGGAAAGCTTGTGAAACTTGAAAGCGCATTCCAGAATGATAACACCTCACCTGATTGGTCAGAAGAAAAAGCCCTGTCAACCAGAAATCATGTTTTTTTCTGTTTCTTCCTTGCAGAACTTTTTTAGATACTAACCTTTGGCTTAGGTTAGTATCTAAATTAGTGCCAAAACTCTGAGCGCACAGATTAGTCATCAGCAAATGCAGTTTTGATTAACACGTTTAGTAAAAGTATTAATTCTCAAATTGAGTTGCATGCCTGCAAATCTTATTGAATTCATTCAAATACCACGTTATGTGCTTGAGAGTGTTACATGTTACATGTTGGCAAATATTTTTTGTAACTACAAAATGGATTATAGGTGCAAATCATATTTTAGATGTTCAAATCATAGTTTACATGCTTGTACACTTAAGTCACTGTTTTACCTTCATACCCAGGCCAAATCTTTTCAGTCTCCTGAGGTGTTGGTGTGTTTGAACCATGATAGGTCCTTAGTGATGTGGACACCGAGGAACTTGAAACTCTCGACCGGCTCCACTACAGCCCGGTCGATGTAAATGGAGCGTGTTCGGCCCACCATTTCCTGTAGTCCACAATCAGCTCATTTGTCTTGATTCCATTGAGGGAGAGGTTGTTGTCCTGGCACCACATTTACAGGTCTCTGACCTCCCTATAGGCTGTCTCATCGCCGTTGGTGATCAGGCCTCCGGCCGTTGTGTCGTTGGCAAACTTAATGATGGTGTTGGAGTCGTGCGTGGCCACACAGTCGTGGGTGAACACCTCCCTCTGCAACTGGATCCTGGACTTCCTGACGGGCCGCTCCCAGGTGGTGAGGGTAGGTAGCAACACATCTACCGCGCTGATCCTCAACACTGGAGCCCCCCAAGGGTGCGTGCTCAGTCCCCTCCTGTACTCCCTGTTCGCCCACGACTGCATGGCCAGGCACAACTCCAACACCATCATTAAGATTGCAGACGACACAACAGTGGTAGGCCTGATCACCGACAACAAAGAAACAGCCTGTAGGGAGGAGGTCAGAGACCTAGCTGGGTGGTGCCAGAATAACAACCTCTCCCTCAACGTAACCAAGACTAAGGAGATGATTGTGGACTACAGGAAAAGGAGGACCGAGCACGCCCCCATTCTCATCGACAGGGCTGTAGTGGAGCAGGTTGAGAGCTTCAAGTTCCTTGGTATCCACATCACCAACAAACTAGAATGGTCCAAACACACCGAGACAGTCGTGAAGAGAGCACGACAAAGCCTATTCCCCCTCAGGAAACTAAAAAGATTTGGCATTGGTCCTCAGATAGTGTATGTAAACTTCTGACCCACTGGGAATGTGATGAAATAAATAAAAGCTGAAATAAATCATTCTCTCTACTATTATTCTGACATTTCACATTCTTAAAATAAAGTGGTGATCCCAACTGACCTAAGACAGGGACATTTTACTAGGATTAAATGTCAGGAATTGTGAAAAACGGAGTTTAAATGTATTTGGCTAAGGTGTATGTAAACTTCCGACTGTATGCAGTCACTTTAACCATATTTACACGTACTACCTCAATCATCCCGACTAACCGGTGCCTGTACGTAGCCTCGCTACTGTTATAGCCTCGCTACTGTATATAGCCTCACTACTGTTATTTTCAGTCTTTTTACTGTTGTTTTTATTTCTTTACTTACCTATTGTTCACCAAATACATTTTTTTGCACTGTTGGTTAGAGCCTGTAAGTAAGCATTTCACTGTAAGGGTACACCTGTTGTATTCGGCGCACGTGACAAATACACTTTGATTTGATTTGATTACAGGAGGAGACTAAGCATGCACCCATGAGGGGCCCCCATGTTGAGGGTCAGTGTGGCAGATGTGTTACTGCCTACCCTCACCACCTGGGGGGGCAGCCCGTCAGGAAGTCCACAATGCAGTTGTAGAGAGAAGTGTTTAATCCCAGGGTCCTTCGTTTAGTGATGAGCTTGGAGGGCACTATGGAGTTGAACTCTGAGCTATAGTCAATGAACAGCATTCTCACATAGGTGTTCCTTTGGTCCAGGTGGGAATAGGCAGTGTGGATTGCAATAGAGATTGCGTCATCTGTGGATCTGTTGGGGCGGTGTGCAAATTGGAGTGAGTCCAGGGTATCTGGGAGGATGGTGTTGATGTGAGTCATGTGAGTCATTTTATGGCAACAGATGTGTGCTATGGGGCGATAGTCATTTAGAAAGGTTAGCTTGGCGTTCTTGGGCACAGGGACTATGGTGGTCTGCTTGAAACATGTAGGTATTAAAGACTTGGTCAGGGAGAGGTTGAAAATGTCATTGAAGACACTTGCCAGCTGGTCAGCGCATGCTCTGAGTACGAGTCCTCGTAATCCGTCTGGCGCTGTTAACCTGTTTAAAGGTCTTACATCGGCTACGGAGAGTGTGATTACACAGTCGTCAGGAATAGCTGGTGCTCTCATGTATGGTTTAGTGTTGCTTTCCTCAAAGCAAGCTTAGAAGGTATTTAGCTCGTCTGGTTGTCTCGCGTCACTGGACAGCTCGTCGGCTGGGTTTCCCTTTGTAATAAGTGATGGTTTGCAAGCCCTGTCACATCCAACGTGTGTCAGAGCCTGTGTAGTAGGATTAGATCTTGGTCCTGAATTGACGCTTTGCCTAGCGGGATTTCTTATAAGCGTCAGGATTAGTGTCTCGCTCCTTGAAAGTGGCAGCTCTAGCCTGTAGTTTAGTGCGGATTTTGCCTGCAATCCATGGCTTCGGGTTGGGATATACAGTGGGGAAAAAAAGTATTTAGTCAGCCACCAATTGTGCAAGTTCTCTCACTTAAAAAGATGAGAGAGGCCTGTAATTTTCATCATAGGTACACTTCAACTATGACAGACAAAATGAGGAAAAAAAATCCAGAAAATCACATTGTAGGATTTGTTATGAATTTATTTGCAAATTATGGTGGAAAATAAGTATTTGGTCAATAACAAAAGTTTATCTCAATACTTTGTTATATACCCTTTGTTGGCAATGACAGAGGTCAAATGTTTTCTGTAAGTCTTCACAAGGTTTTCACACACTGTTGCTGGTATTTTGGCCCATTCCTCCATGCAGATCTCCTCTAGAGCAGTGATGTTTTGGGGCTGTCGCTGGGCAACACAGACTTTCAACTCCCTCCAAAGATTTTCTATGGGGTTGAGATCTGGAGACTGGCTAGGCCACTCCAGGAACTTGAAATGCTTCTTACAGCCACTCCTTCGTTGCCCGGGCGGTGTGTTTGGGATCATTGTCATGCTGAAAGACCCAGCCACGTTTCATCTTCAATGCCCTTGCTGATGGAAGGAGGTTTTCACTCAAAATCTCACGATACATGGCCCCATTCATTCTTTCCTTTACACGGATCAGTCGTCCTGGTCCCTTTGCAGAAAAAACAGCCCCAAAGCATGATGTTTCCACCCCCATGCTTCACAGTAGGTATGGTGTTCTTTGGATGCAACTCAGCATTCTTTGTCCTCCAAACACGACGAGTTGAGTTTTTACCAAAATGTTCTATTTTGGTTTCATCTGACATTCTCCCAATCCTCATCTGGATCATCCAAATGCTCTCTAGCAAACTTTAGACGGGCCTGAACATGTACTGGCTTAAGCAGGGGGACACGTCTGGCACTGCAGGATTTGGAGTCCCTGGCGGCGTAGTGTGTTACTGATGGTAGGCTTTGTTACTTTGGTCCCAGCTCTCTGCAGGTCATTCACTAGGTCCCCCCGTGTGGTTCTGGGATCTTTGCTCACCGTTCTTGTGATCATTTTGACCCCACGGGGTGAGATCTTGCGTGGAGCCCCAGATCGAGGAAGATTATCAGTGGTCTTGTATGTCTTCCATTTCCTAATAATTGCTCCCACAGTTGATTTCTTCAAACCAAGCTGCTTACCTATTGCAGATTCAGTCTTCCCAACCTGGTGCAGGTCTACAATTTTGTTTCTGGTGTCCTTTGACAGCTCTTTGGTCTTGGCCATAGTGGAGTTTGGAGTGTGACTGTTTGAGGTTGTGGACAGGTGTCTTTATACTGATAACAAGTTCAAACAGGTGCCATTAATACAGGTAATGAGTGGAGGACAGAGGAGCCTCTTAAAGAAGAAGTTACAGGTCTGTGAGAGCCAGAAATCTTGCTTGTTTGTATGTGACCAAATACTTATTTTCCACCATAATTTGCAAATAAATTCATAACAAATCCTACAATGTGATTTTCTGGATTTTCTTTCCTCATTTTGTCTGTCATAGTTGAAGTGTACCTATGATGAAAATTACAGGCCTCTCTCATCTTTTTAAGTGAGAGAACTTGCACAATTGGTGGCTGACTAAATACTTTTTTCCCCCACTGTATACATACGGTCACTTTGTGGATGACGTCGTCGATGCAGTTATTAATGAAGCCGGTGACTGATGTGGTAAATTCCTCAAGTCCTTTGATTGAATCTCAAAACATATTACAGTCTGTGCTAGCGAAACAGTCCTGTAGCTTAGCATCCACTTCATTGGACCAGTTCCATATTGAGTGCGTCACTGGTACTTCCTGTTTGAGTTTGACCTTGTAAGCAGGAATCAGGAGGGTATAGTTATGGTCAGATTTACCAAACGGAGGGCGAGGGAGTGCTTTGTATGTGTCTCTGTGTGTGGAGTAAAGGTGATCTAAAGTTCTTCTTTTTCGCTTCTAGTTGCACAGGTGAGATTCTAGTAGAAATTAGGTAAAACAGTTTTCAGTTTTCCTGACTTAAAATCACAGGCCACTAGGAGCACCACCTCTAGGTGAGCATTTTCTTGTTTGCTTATGGCCCTATACAGCTCGATGAGTGCAGTCTCAGTGCCACCATCGGTTTGTGGTGGCAAATAGACAGCTACAAAAAAGTTATTAAATATTTAATATGGTTCAAGACAAAATAGCCTAATTAATGAAAAAAACATCTAATCAACAATGGTATTATTTTCAATTAACTCTGCAACTCTTCCAGCGATTGTATTTTCTCACAAATGCCGCCATTTGGGCCCAATAAACTTACTACAAAGAAATATTGTAAAATAAATCTAATATTTAATGCTAAAACTCTCATATTAAACATCATTGGTATTCACTAAGTTTAGGACAATGTGTGTTTTACAGCGTTGCCAATCAAAAAATATATAAATATATCATCTAGAGATAATTGCAGACACGTGATAATCTGAAGTACCCAAAAAGGCCACTAGATATCATTGAATAAAATTCCATATATTCCTTGAAAGTTACCAAAATGCTTGTAGTTTACTAACTTTGAACTTTCCAGTAATATACCCTCACTTTGCAACCCTACCCTTGACAAACACACACCATCCCTAAATACATATAAATCTATTAGCATCAATAGTCACTTTGTCCCCCCCTCCTCCACTCTCTGCATCACCCCATTTCCACACGCACTTGCATGGGCGCACACACACCGAAGCCCTTATCGCCAGACTCTCATGCGCCCCCAGACACTCCTAATCAAGACAAACGGTAGCCTCTTCTTCTGTGCCTCTCTCTCACTCCTCTCCTCCCCTCCTAGCCTCCTAGCCCCCTTCCCCTCCCTCTTGGCCTGGTGTGGCCGATAGCTCGCTTGGGGTCCTGCTGTAATTGGTTTAGACATAATTTACTGCTCATTGGTAATGTAGCATTTCAGCATCTGATAAAAATCATATCAAGTCACAGCAATGGGTGCTCTGGCTTGAAGATAGTAATTGTTATCAGTTAGATACCAAAAGGGGATCCTGCTCTTTCACACAGACACACACACACGCACGCACGCACGCACGCACGCACACACACACACACACACACACACACACACACACACACACACACACACACACACACACACACACACACACACACACTCTCTCATTTTCAGGTCTGGGCATGGAGGAGAGAATTTGTTTCAGAAATAAAGGCAAAGAAAAGAGCCTCCTTGACAGACTAAATTGATGAAAGTTGTAATTATCCATGTTTGGGGATTCCAATGGATTTGTGGGTAATGTGGCCTTCTTTACTCCAAACGTTCAATGAGCTGTGTTTGGCCCCAGGCGCTTTCCCTAGCTGACACATTGGGCATCTACACTATCCCAGCAATGTCGCTCTCCACCATCCCCCTACATGGGAGATACACCATTCCCCCACATGGGAGACCCCCATAGGAGACCCCCCCCACCCCACATGAGAGATCCATCATTCCCCCACATCGGAGATCCACCACACATTTCTAATATTTCACAACTCATACAGTGGGGCAAAAAAGTATTTAGTCAGCCACCAATTGTGCAAGTTCTCTCACTTAAAAATATGAGAGAGGCCTGTAATTTTCATCATAGGTACACTTCAACTATGACAGACAAAAGGAAGAAAAAAAATCCAGAAAATCACATTGTAGGATTTTTAATGAATTTATTTGCAAATTATGGTGGAAAATAAGTATTTGGTCACATACAAACAAGCAGGATTTCTGGCTCTCACAGACCTGTAACTTCTTGTTTAAGAGGCTCCTCTGTCCTCCACTCGTTAACTGTATTAATGGCACCTGTTTGAACTTGTTATCAGTATAAAAGACACCTGTCCACAACCTCAAACAGTCACACTCCAAACTCCACTATGGCCAAGACCAAAGAGCTGTCAAAGGACACCAGAAACAAAATTGTAGACCTGCACCAGGTTGGGAAGACTGAATCTGCAATAGGTAAGCAGCTTGGTTTGAAGAAATCAACTGTGGGAGCAATTATTAGGAAATGGAAGACATACAAGACCACTGATAATCTTCCTCGATCTGGGGCTCCACGCAAGATCTCACCCGTGGGGTCAAAATGATCACAAGAACGGTGAGCAAAAATCCCAGAACCACACGGGGACCTAGTGAATGACCTGCAGAGAGCTGGGACCAAAGTAACAAAGCCTACCATCAGTAACACACTACGCCGCCAGGGACTCAAATCCTGCAGTGCCAGACGTGTCCCCCTGCTTAAGCCAGTACATGTTCAGGCCCGTCTGAAGTTTGCTAGAGAGCATTTGGATGATCCAGATGAGGATTGGGAGAATGTCATATGGTCAGATGAAACCAAAATAGAACTTTTTGGTAAAAACTCAACTCGTCGTGTTTGGAGGACAAAGAATGCTGAGTTGCATCCAAAGAACACCATACCTACTGTGAAGCATGGGGGTGGAAACATCATGCTTTGGGGCTGTTTTTCTGCAAAGGGACCAGGACGACTGATCCGTGTAAAGGAAAGAATGAATGGGGCCATGTATCGTGAGATTTTGAGTGAAAACCTCCTTCCATCAGCAAGGGCATTGAAGATGAAACATGGCTGGGTCTTTCAGCATGACAATGATCCCAAACACACCGCCCGGGCAACGAAGGAGTGGCTTCGTAACAAGCATTTCAAGGTCCTGGAGTGGCCTAGCCAGTCTCCAGATCTCAACCCCATAGAAAATCTTTGGAGGGAGGTGAAAGTCCGTGTTGCCCAGCGACAGCCCCAAAACATCACTGCTCTAGAGGAGATCTGCATGGAGGAATGGGCCAAAATACCAGCAACAGTGTGTGAAAACCTTGTGAAGACTTACAGAAAACATTTGACCTCTGTCATTGCCAACAAAGGGTATATAACAAAGTATTGAGATAAACTTTTGTTATTGACCAAATACTTATTTTCCACCATCATTTGCAAATAAATTCATTAAAAATCCTACAATGTGATTTTCTGGATTTTTTTTCCTCATTTTGTCTGTCATAGTTGAAGTGTACCTATGATGAAAATTACAGGCCTCTCTCATCTTTTTAAGTTGGAGAACTTGCACAATTGGTGGCTGACTAAATACTTTTTTGCCCCACTGTATCTGGATTCTATGGCTGACACTTAACTTGTAATAACTTGTATGTGACAGCTTCTACTTTTAAAAATCCACCTTTCCAGAAATAAGTCTCTCACTGTTGCTGCTTGTTACAGACCAACCTCAGCCCCCAGCTGTGCCCTGGACACCATATGCTAATTAATTGCCCCCCATTTATTTTCAGAGTTTGTACTGTTAGGTGACCTAAACTGGGATATGCTTAACACCCCCAGGCCGTCCTACAATCTAAGCTAGATGCCCTCAATCTCACACAAATTACCATGGAACCTACCAGGTACAACCGCAAATCCGTAAACTCAGGCACCCTCATAGACATCATCCTGACCAACCTGCCCTCTAAATACACATCTGTCTTCAACCAGGATCTCAGCGATCACTGCCTCACTGCCTCGATCACTGCCTCACTGCCTCACCACAGTCAAACGCTCCCTAAAACACTTCAGCGAGCAGGCCTTTCTAATCGACCTGGCCCGGGTAACCTGGAAAGATATTAACTTCTTAGGGAGCGGCAGCAGATGTGACGGTTTTGGAGAGTCTGGCTTGCCCAAAGTAAAATGCCTGCCACTCAGGCCCAGAAAATAGGATATGCACATAATTAGTACTATTGGATAGGAAACACTCTGAAGTTTCTAAAAGTGTTAAAATAGTGTATGTGAGTATAACAGAACTGATATAGCAGGCGAAAACCTGAGGAAAATTCATCCAGATTTGCATTGTTTTGTACATGACCTTTTTCTCCAGGCTGCCTATTGATTTCTATGTTATCTAGGACTGAGACTGCAGTACCTATGGCTTCCACTAGATGTCAACAATCTCCAAACGGAGATTTATGGATATAATAAATGACTTTTTCTAACAAAAGAACCATTGGATTTCTTAGTTGGACACTTGGGAAGCCCTCAGCAGAAGTTCTTCGAAAGGTAAGTGATTTATTTTAGCTCTGATATGGGTTTTGTGTGACCCGAGCTGGATATGAATTTATGCTAATGTTGAAAATATGAGAGGTGCTATCCTCAAACAATCAAATGTTGTGCTCTCGCGGTAAAGCCTTTTTGAAATCTGACAACGCTGTGATATTGCCAAGAAACAGAGCTTTTGACGACTATGCAACACTTGTATATTGATGAATGTTTAATAATTCAACTTTTGGATTTTGAATTTGGCGCCTTACATTTCACCGTGTAGTGTCAGGAGTGGTCCACTACGGTGCAGATTCTCCCTAAGTAGTTAAACAGTCCGTCTCCTTCCTAGGGTACCGCATTTCCACTTAAGGGGTGGAGATGGAGAGTGACCGCATTTCAGCTGTGCTTAATTGGCCGACTCCCACCACGGTAAAGGAGGTGCAGCGGTTTCTAGGGTTTTCCAACTACTACCGAAGGTTTATCCAAGGTTTTGGTCAGGTAGCAGCTCCCATTACCTCACTGCTGAAGGGGGGACCGGTGCGTTTGCAGTGGTCGGCTGAGGCTGACAGGGCTTTTGGTCACCCGAAGGCTCTGTTTACCTCGGCTCCCGTGCTTGCTCATCCGGATCCCTCTTTGGCGTACATAGTGGAGGTGGACGCGTCCGAGGCTGGGATAGGAGCCGTGCTCTCTAAGCTCTCGGGTACACCACCAAAGCTCTGCCCCTGTGCCTTCTTTTCATAGAAGCTCACTGAACCCTCGCCAGGCAAGGTGGGCTATGTTCTTTACCCATTTTGTCTTCATCCTGTCCTACAGACCAGGTTCCCAGAACGCGAAGGCAGACGCACTGTCCCGGATGTATGACACGGAGGAGTGGTCCATGGATCACACTCCCATACTCCCGGCCTCTTGCCTGGTGGCACCTGTAGTGTGGGAGCTGGATGCGGACATCGAGCAGGTGTTACGTGCAGAGCCCATTTCCCTTCAGTGTCCAGCCGAGCGTCTGTACGTTCCGTCTGCTATCCACGACCGTTTGATCTATTGGGCCCACACGTCACCCTCCTCTGGGCATCCTGGCATCGGTCATACAGTGCGCTGTCTTAGTGGGAAGTACTGGTGGCCCACTTTAGCTAAGGACGTGAGGGTTTATGTTTCCTCCTGCTCGGTGTGCGCCCAGTGCAAGGCTCCTAGGCACCTTCCCAGAGGGAAGTTACAACCCTTACCCGTTCCACAACGGCCGTGGTCTGACCTGTCGTTGGACTTCCTAATGGATCTCCCTCAAAGGGTAACACTACGATCCTGGTCGTGTGGATCGGTTGTCTCCTCCCTTTGCCCGTCTCCCTATGCCCCTACAGACTGCGGCGGCCCTGTTTACACACGTCTTCCGGCACTACGGGGTGCCTGAGGACATAGTATCTGATCGAGGTCCCCAGTTCACGTCAAGGGTCTGGAGGGCGTTCATGGAACGTCTGGGGGTCTCGGTCAGCCTTACCTCGGGGAGAGAGTAAACCAGGATGTGGGTAGGTTTCCCGAAACCTGCCCCTCCGCCTGCCCTGCCGGAAGCTGGGTCCGCGGTTTGTCCTGAGGAGACTGAACGAGGTATGTTACAGGTTACAGCTTCCCCCCGATTACCGTATTAACTCTTCGTTCCATGTGTCTCTCCTCAGGCCAGTGGTGGCTGGTCCACTCCAGGAGTCTGAAGTGCGGGAGTTTCCTCCGCCCCCTTTAGACATCGAGGGGGGGCCCCGGCGTATGCAGTCCGATCCATACTGGACTCGAGGCGTCGGGCGAGGGGCCTTCAGTACCTCGTGGAATGGGAGGGGTACGGTCCGGAGGAGAGATGCTGGGTGCCGGTGAAGGACATATTGGACCCTTCGATGCTGCGGGAGTTCCACCGTCTCCATCCGGATCGCCCTGCGCCTCGCCCTACGGGTCGTCCCAGAGGCCGGTGTCGGCGCGCTGCTGGAGCCGCACGTCAAGGGGGTACTGTCACGACTTCTCCCGAAGTCGGTCCCTCTCCTTGTTCGGGCGGCGTTCGGCGGTCGATGTCATCGGTCTGATAGCCGGTCTGCTAGCCATCGCCGATACACTTTTCACATTCCATTTGTTTTGTCTTTGTTTTCTTCACACCTGTTTTCAATTCCCCATGTGCATGTATTTACATGTGCATGTATTTAACCCTCTGTTTCCCCCATGTTTGTGTGCGTGTTTGTATTTCAGTTCAGGTTTGTTTGCTAGAAGGCTGGTAGTTGTTGCCAGGTGTTTGATTTGTACACTCGTGTAATTTGGTGTGACCGGTATTTTTACGCACCTTTCGTATTTTGTTTTATACTGGTGCTTTGTTTTATTAAATACCTTGTCCATGCATCACTGCTATCCTGCGCCTGATTCACCTTACCAGATACTCAAAACCTGACAGCTTTGCTTTATCTTGGCCAGGTCGAAGTTGTAAATGAGAACTTGTTCTCAACTGGCTTACCTGGTTAAATAAAGGTTACATTTTTTTTGGTTTTTAAACAGCCACCTTAACTCCCTCTGGTATTTCACTCTGATCGGAGACCTTGGCCTGGATAGTGAAGACTGTGGAGCACACAATTTGCTTCTTTTTTTATGAGAGGTGCTATTTCAGCTTTTATCAGTGTCATCGAAGGAAGATCCCTAAGCACTTTTACGTTTCATACATGCTCTGCGGATTCAATGGCAGCACAACTTCAAAGTCCCTCTCTCTAAATTGCTCATTGATTGCACGAATGACCACACAATGGATGACCACATCCTGCTAGCGCAGGAGGGCGCTATCTAAACGTTACACAGAAGGGCCTTGTCTATACCGGTGCAGATAACAATACAGGTGATCAAAGACTTGAAAGGGGTTCTCAGAGAGTTTCCTATTGTTTTAAAACAACCCTAGCTGATTATTCGGAACTCCACGACCCACACACAGCCAATCCGTTTCCTATTCATGTATCAGTTGTATTCATGTATCACCACACAGGCTTATCTCAGATGTTTGGTACTGCCATGTCTAAAAGTCCAGTGAAGTCTACTTCTTGTTGGGGTTACAACACTATGAACCATGTTTTTCCAGCATGTAGTTTTCTAAATGACATAAAAAATCATGTTTTTCCAAAATGTCTGTGAACAGAGGTTTTAAATTATGTTAACTCCAGAGCATCATTCCATTTCACTTGAGCATAATTTATTGCCATTCCAGTAAGGGCTTCATCCATCTTCATTGGATTACCTAGTGATGGGAGAGTAAATCAGCGGGTTGTAACCAACATAGCTAGGCAATCTTCATGCAAAGAGCCGAATCTAGTGTCATCTGAGGTTAACCATCTTGTCTGTGTGCTATTTGCATGTAGTTAGAGCTGCCACCACAATGGTAAGACTCCACAGGCCGGGGGCCACACAGCCAAGGGGAAACCATTAGTACTTATTCCCGAAAAGTGAGTTGTTTAAGTACTAGCTAAATTAAAGACAGACTGTTATATCTCCAGAAAGAGAGGGATGGGAAGTAAATAGGTGGTTTCCCTGATCGTTCTAAAGTAAATAGTTCGAAAACTGTTTCCATCCACTTTGTAGTGCGTCCTATTTACACCATGCACTATTTATCTGTCTTCGCTAGTGTGTTCATGACCACATGCACAGCTGAGAGGTATTGTGCCTTTGGAGAAATCCTTGAGAGGGGCCAAATCTCCTCGAGTTGAAATAACAGAAAAGGTATTTAACAATGCATGTGGCTATGTGGTTTAAGTTCCCAACCTCTAAATTGATAGATTTAACAACTTAATAATGTGTACAAAAGGGCAAAAGTGGGGCTCCAATTATGATGAAACCAAAATAAAGTACAGTCTGATCATAGGCTATAGATCAGGGACTGGAAACCATTTTCAAACCCAAATAACAAGCAAACTTTTTTATATTGGTTGGGTTCATTTAGGAGAACCAGTAAAAATCTGATTGTGTGGCAAAGGCAGACAGTGTAATTGTTGATTAATCCCATCTAATACGACTCAAAACAGTGCACTGAAACAATTAATTCCAAACACCTCTCCTTCCTTCGAATGCCAATGAATCACATTTCCAGGCTTTCATAATTTTTCCTCCCCCAAAAAGTATGGGTTGATGAAACAACCAAGCTGAAGTTTGAAAGTGTAGGGGCGTGAATTCTCACCACAAAAGTGCACTTATTAAGAATTCCAGACCACTTAGAAGGGGTTCGTAGTGCATTTTCAGCCCCTTGGCTTTGTTATAAGCACCTCTCCACCTCCTGCAGCAGTTGAGTGCCAGAAACAAGAAGCACGCCTCGCCACCACAAAATCTCATTGAGCTGTCAAAGCGACAGGATTAACTTCAGGCCAATAACACGCAATTAGATTTATTTTCCCTCCTTAAGCCTATTAAGACCACAACTGAGCAGATAGTGGTCCCTTTTAGCTGAATTTAATTGTGTTTCTTATGCACAATGAGCTGTGAGTTACAGGGGTTTGAAATAGGCAACCAAGGTGGTAAGGTGGTCGCATGGTATGGTAAGGTGATGGATTTCTGGTCACAGCGAAGACACTGAGAAGGTGATTGAGGTGATCTTGGAGCCTCCAAGCAAAATTCCACAGAGCTTCCCATCCACGGCCCGAGGGGAAGCCTGCTGGTGGGTGCTCTTTTTGTCACCATGGCCGAGAAACCGACACCGTCCTTAATCGTGTAACTTTGTGTGCTGTCCCTTTTACAGGCGTGCTAATCCCGTTAGAGCAAATAAAGACATAATCACGAGTCCCCACCTCGCCGGTTCATTTGCAGGCCTTATATTTGCCATTATCGGGGGAGTCCATTCAGCCACCATTGTCGGCTGACTGACAATCCCTGCTGCGTTGAGAAGCACAGAATGAAGGTAAGGAGGATGAAGAGGAGGAGGAGGAGGAGGAGGAAGAGGAGGAGGAAGAGGAGGAAGAGGATGGGTGCATTGGGGGGCATCGTCTCTACACTTCTTTCCTAAAATAGGGGACACCATTTCGTTTGTGTCTTGTCGTACTGAGAACAGTTATAATACTCGTGCCACTTGAATGAAGTGGGACCACATCCAAAGATGATTTGACAGAGAATTATTGATTGTTTCATCGTAGACAATACCGTAAGCGTCACATTTCTTTGAACACATTCACACCCAAAGATTAATATAGATCGCTATTCTCCAAGCTTCTTCTTTCTGTGATGAATAGAAAGCTATCCTTCCATTCTCTATTCTTCTCCTGTCCTCTGCTCCCCATTCATTCTTTTACATAAGTGATATGTACGTGTAACACCATTACAGTAGTTGACTAATGAGAGACCATCGCTCTCTGTCTGTAGAACGACGTACCTTTTCCAGCTCGTTGTATAAGCCCATCAGCAGAGCTCTCCATCACATTCTCACTCAGGCAGAAGTAGAGGCAGTAGCATCTCTACAGAGCAAATCAGAGGAGAGGCATGTGATCCCTGTACCAGCAGTATGGAGACTGAGGACCTTGTTTCTTCCATTGTTGTGTCTCAATGGGCCACTAGGCTATACATAGGAGTTAAGTGCAATGGTCAGGTCACTCTCTCAGCTTGATGGCAAAACGTCAGTCACCTGTTCTCATCTTGTACATTGGATTAAAGTGAGCTATAAGAAATCCATGTCTGACTTTTTTGTTGAGTGCGCCAACTCCTTTCTGCCTCAAATTAGTCCTTTTGGAAGTTTTTCTTGCCCTTCTCATGACCTCGTTAAAGACTTTGATGGAACATTTCAGATAAACTAATGTCAGCTAAGGTGACATTGCTATAACGGTTAAATGTAGCTATTTTTCACATATTCTAATGCTACCATTTTAAAAAGAAGCGATGAAGTATTCAAACAGGGCAAGGCATGCAATTCATGGTTTTCCAATGAATTCCAGGCAGTTCTGCATTCTAAGACGTCTGGAAGCACAGGGTTGTCTAACTTTCAGCTCTCAGGACACTCAAGTGGATCAAGCTTTACGTAGAGGGATGCCTATAAGAATTAAGTAGCAAAACAGAGTATGTTCTGTAAATACATTCACACCCAGGCTTGGTCCCATCTACAAATTGTCCGGCCATTAAAAGTTGCTAGCTAGCTACACCCACAATAACAAGTCCGAATGAGCAGCGGCATTGAAGCCGATGTCGGGCCTCCCTCACGCGATTCAATCACAGCAAACATAAAAAGCTGAGATCTGTGAGCCCTCATTAAGCAGCCCCACCACCCACCACCCTCCTCCCACCACCACCACTTAAATCTGAAACACCTACTCGATGACTAAGCAAATAAATCCATACACTTTTCATGTTTGGCTTGGGGGGGATTAGTAAGCATATCTTTCCTATGTTATTCTTTGTCTGGGGTTGAGGGGCTTAGGGTTGGGGGGGTAGATTGATGCTGAGAACATAATTGGCATGGCCTCTCTGACACTGTCCGTCAGACTGGGTTTTAGCTGCCTCTGTGTGCGTCCCATCCTGCAAGGCCCCTATGAGGCCCCTGCCGATGTTTCATTAAACAAGAGCAGGGTCTCTGAGGAGATGTTTGTGCAGCCTCCGTGGCTCCACCACACAGCGAGGAGCTCGCCTTCCATTGCAAACTGGCGCGGCTATAATTAGCCACGCACCCCATTTCATGATGGGGCGGCCCCTGTGTAAGCCAGTTGGTGTGTGTGTGTGTGTGTGTGTGTGTGTGTGTGTGTGTGTGTGTGTGTGTGTGTGTGTGTGTGTGTGTGTGTGTGTGTGTGTGTGTGTGTGTGTGTGTGTGTGTGTGTGTGTGTGTGTGTGTGTGTGTGCGTGTGTGTAAGCGTGTGTGTAAGCATGTGTGTGTGTGGGGGGGGTGTAAGAAAGATTGAGACTGGTCTTTGAGGGAGAATACTTTTGTTGTATGACTCAAGCAGAAATGTTCTTGAGCATTACCACTGTTGCTGCAGATACTTTGCTCTTGTTGTTACAATTATTTCAAACTGAGTTATGTGTAGTAATATCTAGGTAGGTCAAAGGTTATATATTTCTAATAACAATTTCATGGCAACACTGAAAAAATAAATTATCTTGATATTATAACTGTACAGATAAACAAATAAACCCTCCGATATAATACCTCACATTGACACACAACTACCAGTACCAGTGTATTCAAATAGTATATCTTGTCTTTGAACAGCCCCTTGGAACTAGGGCTGCTAGGCCTGGGCCCATTCACCAAGTGTCTCAGTGTTGATCTAGGATCAGGTACCCCCTTTAATTCTTTATGATTTAAAAGGCAAAACTGATTCTAAATCAGCACTTCTACTCTGAGATGTTTTGTAAAAATGGGCCTAGGCCTTGGACCATCAGCATTTTGTAATGCATTATTGAACTGAATGACAGAGATGTGGAAAGTGTTGGAATAACTTGTATAATCTCCTTGAATGAACTTGGCCAAAATCCTAAACTCTACTACAAAACAGTTGCCCTTTCCTAAACATATGGTCTAGCGTGCACAAGTATTTTGAGCAGCAGATCCTCATCTTCAACAAATTATAATAATCAGACATATTGAATGAGGGGATAATGCAGAGATATACAAAGTATGCAAGTAAGCCCATCTATTCCAGAGCTCCAGAGGAATCCTGCAGCCTTATAAGGTTGCTGTGGTGGTGCAAGGAGGACAAGTGGGATAGCGAGGGCTCAGGATGGTTGAACAGTACTACTAGGCTCTTTAAAGAGCCTGTGATGGACTACAGAGCCTGGCTCTCAATCAGAGCTGGTCATGGGGCTATACTGGGATAAGTCAAATACAATTTTATCCATCAGATCAAACTGATTGCATTGCATATAATTTAAAACGTGTCTTACTCGAAGGAGGAATGTTATTTTTCCCTTATCACTAAACTCTGTAACCAGATTTGATTCTGTGCGGTCCGTTGTCGGTCATTTTAGTAGGATTACTTTTGTGGAAAAATAGTTTGATGTCCCTATAAAGAAGAGCATATGTTCTACTATATGTGGTGGTTCATTTAGTATGTTCTACTATAGCTAGTGGTTCATTTAGTATGTTCTACTATAGCTAGTGGTTCATTTAGTATGTTCTATTAAAGCTGGTGGTTCATTTAGTATGTTCTATTATAGCTGGTGGTTCATTTAGTATGTTCTATTATAGCTGGTGGTTAATTTAGTATGTTCTACTATAGCTGGTGATTCATTTAGTATGTTCTACTGTAGCTGGTGGTTCATTTAGTATGTTCTATTATAGCTGGTGGTTCATTTAGTATGTTCTATTATAGCTGGTGGTTAATTTAGTATGTTCTATTAAGCTGGTGGTTAATTTAGTATGTTCTACTATAGCTGGTGATTCATTTAGTATGTTCTATTATAGCTGGTGGTTCATTTAGTATGTTCTATTATAGCTGGTGGTTCATTTAGTATGTTCTACTATAGCTAGTGGTTCATTTAGTATGTTCTACTATAGCTGGTGGTTCATTTAGTATGTTCTATTATAGCTGGTGGTTCATTTAGTATGTTCTATTATAGCTGGTGGTTCATTTAGTATGTTCTATTATAGCTGGTGGTTCATTTAGTATGTTCTATTATAGCTGGGGGTTCATTTAGTATGTTCTACTATAGCTGGTGATTCATTTAGTATGTTCTACTGTAGCTGGTGGTTCATTTAGTATGTTCTACTATAGCTGGTGGTTCATTTAGTATATTCTACTATAGCTAATGGTTCATTTAGTATGTTCTACTATAGCTAATGGTTCGGTTGCCCATCTCCTTTCTAGAGTTGCATGGTTCACAGTGTTTGGTGGTGTAGCTGTACATCCGACTATATCCATCTGCCACTCATGAGAAATTAATGACTCATATTTGCGTAACTCAACCTCCCAGTTACACTGCACTTTATCACAACAAAGTCTATGGCCCCTCCTCGGCTCCAGATCTACTTGTGTCTGTAAGCAATTAGCTCATAGGTTTCTGCTTGACTCCATTGTTTGGGTTACTGGCTGCTGACAAAGATAATGAACCATAATCGTTGAATGATGTGGTAATTGCTAAGGTGTATTAGGGCACGGCAACAGCGGCAATTATCTTACTTTTGACATCAATGTTCTCATTAAATGATGATGTCATCGAAACATGATAAAACATGATCAACATGAGAGTTGATTTTGTTTTTATACACTTTCCATTTAGTTACATTGGCCAACAGCAATACTGTAGGAAATTGTTGACCAATCAACTCTTTCCATGAACTCTTTGCTCATTGGCTGTTAATATATTCATTGTTTCCATAGAAGACACTGGGTGACTATAATTTGATTCTGAATGACTAACATTTATAATTTACAAAACCATCAAGGCATGACTAAACAATTATTGTTTCAAGCTCCAACACTTTTGAAACCTAGTATTCTGTACTTTGTAATTCAGCTCAGCGAAACGTAACCCCTCATAAGCGGTGGTTGGAAGTATTCCTATCTGTTTCCACTTAAGCTTTGCTTAGGAAGAGTGGTTAACAAGGTTCCTGAGCAAAGCGAAGCAAAGCGAAGCAAAGTGTCCTGTTATTAAGTGTTAAAAGCCACTTGTGTTTCACTCACCAATGAAATATGTGATGTAAACATGATCAACAGTTCTGAATTGGACTGGAAGGCTATAGCAGTTCACCTGAGGTCCTACCAGAGTCAATTATACAACAAATCCAGTCAATTTATAATACATTAAATTAAGTCTGCCATGATTTGGCATTAGGGTCATTAAATTAACTGAATTGAATGAACTGGATGTGAACTTGACCAAACCTGTGGAAAACCAAATCAGTATGTCTTGTCATTGTCAACCCCTTTTCAATCCAAACACAACGGACACTTTGGAAACATTTCAAACGTCATGTAATGTCTTGTATAGTGTACACTACAGTATCTATCTCACTTGTATTTCTCTTCATTTGTGCTCTATCCCAAACAATGCAGTATGTGCGCTTATTTGGGGATTGTGTAGGGGAAAATATATAATCTGCCAAAGGAAAGTGATGAAACATTGTCAATGTCTTAGGCTCATCTTGGCTAACCTCTTGACTGGGTGGCTTTTTCTGCATACTATATAATAAAGAGAAAAAACTCCTTCAACTGAGTTTTCCCATATTCACATCACACCGATTTCCCCAACATGTAATTTTGTTAGAATAAGATACACATGCAAACACTTACAAAATAGAGTCTAATGCTGCTTTTACACAGGCAACCTAATTCTGATTTTTCATGAGAAAAGATCTGATGTGATTGGTCAAAAGGCCAATTAGTGGAAAAAACATCAGAATTGGGCTGCCTATGTAAATGGAGCCTAATAATCTAATACACAAACACACACAAGCCTCCAAATAATAATCTAAATGAATAACCTGAGTTCATATTACTGCCATTTTAAAGCCTGCCTCCTGGTTATAGCTACAGTGAGCCAGTCTCACTGCCGACCACACGGCACAATGGGCACACACACGACACAACACAACAACACACACACAACACAACAACACACACACAACACAAGCAAAGGCCACAGCCATAAATAAACACATTAATTTGTAAGGCTGACTTTTGCAATTAGGACTGCAAGGGGAAATGTATCACTGAAAAACCCTTTAATGAGAATTCCTTTAACAAGCTTCTTTGATGGCACCTTGATCTTCACAAAGAATATACCCCTCCAGTTCATTCTTCAGAAAGTCATGGGAAAATACTTAGGGAGTTATATGTCTGGGATGGGCAAATGAAGACTATAGGGTGTCATAAAACCCCAAGGCAATTAAAAGTGGGTATTTTTCACCCCCCTCTAAATTCTGTAGCAATTAATCTGCCCAATTTGATTACGAACGGCACAAATTAAACAATAAAGAGCTGTCTAATGAGAAATTAATTATGGGGAGCAGGAGGGGGGCTGGGGCAATACGTCAGCATCGGTGGCAGACAGTGTCTGCCCATAAGGGAGACAAAGAGCCCTCCCGTCCATGTGGTCCCACACTGATAGTGCCTTTATCACAGATCAGTAGATCCAAGGCCCATAAACGCCGGAGCCATAATTGAAAGTGTCAAAATCAATAGTATTAAATTAAATATACTGTATCTCCTGCCGGGATTGGATCCGACTGTGTGGTGCCGCTGTCTCAAGTGACCTCCTCGCTGAGAGCTCTGTGTGTGTGTGTGTGTGTGTGTGTGTGTGTGTGTGTGTGTGTGTGTGTGTGTGTGTGTGTGTGTGTGTGTGTGTGTGTGTGTGTGTGTGTGTGTGTGTGTGTGTGTGTGTGTGTGTGTGTGTAAGCATGTGGACAGCCTTGTGGTGTCCTCTATGTGAATGTGTTGGACAGGAAATGTAATCGTAAGTCTTGGCAAAACATAGGCAAATACATACACGTTAGTCAAACCTTGATGTTTATATTTTTTTGTTGAATTATTACAGGATAGTAAGAATTTAATCGCTGAAAAATCTGAGGAATTACCCCCAAGTGTTATTTCCCAAGTCAGCATTTAACTGTCAATTTGCATAACATGAGTCATCTCCCTCCACAGTACACCTCTGAATGCCACTTCTTCAATAGAATACCGGCCTCAGAGAATAAGAGGGTGAGTTGCCAGATGGACATAGTAGGGGTGCACAACTCTAGTGGCAGCCCTTGGAGGTTTTGAGTGTCTATTGCTGTTATTTTCTATTGGTCAGGGAGTCCAGTCACCTCGAGGACCCCTCGTGCACTGCTTAAAGGGACTTCAACTTTTCTACAACTTACACTTCCAACACTCACCATTTAGCCTTTTGGTGCAAGAAGAAGAAGAAGAAGACCCTTTTACGGTTTGCTTGGTTTGTGGGAATTCCTGCTCCATCCACGGCCCCCTTTGTGTGGGCTTTGATTCTTGCCCCATTTAGCCTCCATTAGACATGGAGATGATCTCCTGCAACTTTACCCAAGATCTCCCTGGCCACGGGGAAACACAGAGAGGCAGAGGACATCACCTGTGGCAAAGCCCGGCTCCTCATCATTTCGGGCTTTGCCCCAAATTTAAAGGATTAGGGAGCTGGAGTCAGCACAGGGTCACTGTGAGGGAGAGTTCTCTTTTCAGGGAAAAGGGGGGGTTGAGACAGGGGTTGACAATGAGGCTGGGGTTGGGTAGCTCAACCCCCTGTGGATAAACGTGGGCTGCAGACTGTTGAGTCTTGTGAGATTATGTTGGAGCCAAGACTGCTACGTTCTGATCTGGGGGACAGGAGAGTGTTGCCTTCCATAGCCAACAACCCCTCATTTACGGACGCTTTGTAGTTTTGATTTTCTCCAGTCTATCTCCTTTTGCTCAGATCTAAGGAAGGATGGAACAAACCAAAATTGGGGTTTGGGTTTGTGAAAGGGGAGGCTGATGAAGGTCTACAGTGTGGCACTAGAATGTCAAGACAGGATTAGAACGCTGATATCACAATGTGGCACAAAAATGACCCCAGAGTTTTTCTTTATCTAAATAATTGGAAACAATGTGACTTCATAATTACTAATTATATCACGTTTTTGTTGTTTTTTGACTTGAACACTGATGATTCAATGATGATTCAGCAATTTATATAAACTTGTCTAGATTATCATCCTCGTTCGGATACGTATTCGCACCTTTTATTTTGGGGAATTGCTTTAGTTTCTGTGTTGAAAGGGAGATAGCGGGGAGATAGCAGGGAGATAGTGGCGTGGCAGCTAGCCTAAAGGTTAAGAGCTTTGGGCCAGTAACCGAAAGGTCGGTGGCTTGAATCCTTGAGCCGACTAGGTGAAAAATCTGTCAGTGTGCCCATTAGCAAGGCACTTCACCCTAATTGCTCTTTTAAATCACTCTGAATACCAGCATCTGCTAAATGGCTAAAATGCAATAGCAGAGGCAACATTTTCAGAACGACATTAGGCCTATTAATAGCATAATGTTATACTTATTTTGTGAAATGCCTGTAATTCTAGAATTCATGGAGATTGAAACACAATGTGTCATTTTTAAATTATTATGTGGTATTACCATATATGGTAGGTCTAGTACGACAACATTTACATACAGGTGATTTGTAGTTCATACACTGTATTGTGTAGCTATTGTTTTTAGTAAATAGTAAAGTTTAATAGTTTCAACTGTTTTCAGTGCATGGTATTCCAATATCGTGTCAGTTGAGGATCTATCAAACAGGTCTAAGTGTCAAAAACAGGACTTCTGCAGTCATTTCCTCCTTTAAATTGTTCCTTTCAATCCTGTGACAAACAATGCCAGGATAATATATGAATATAGGATTCATATAAAAGGACTCATTGATTTTGTAACATGAAACCTTGAAAAACGGGATTTAGTCAATCGTGTCTCGTGACAAGAAAGTGCATGTCATGAAATTCTCCATATGACCGTTAATTGCAAAGGTTTGTCAAAATGGAAAAAGTAGGTGAACATTTTATGTCATGACACTGCAAATTCCTTTAACATTTTGGAAAATATTTGTCTAATTGTTGTAATCGATTAGAGAACACGAACGATAGTAGTGAACATAGTCACGACATAGCAAATGCCTTTATACAAGTATATAATGCATACTGCCATCTATCTATCTATCTATCCATTTACATACGCATTAGCATCTTTGACTAGTTTTTTATCCAGTGTCTCTAAAAGATTTTTGCTGCAACTATTGCTTGCTATGCGCTTATTAAACATTGAATTAAGAATCTATTTAGCTAGTTCACAATCAACAAGCGCACTGCAGCAAGCGTGTTAAGAAGGATGGGGAACAATCAAAACCACATGTCATGATTCTCGTTGGTTAAATCGTTAATTTGCATGTCCTATATCATATTAACCGGGGCAATGATTTGCAAATGATTTTATTAGTAGGCTTTTTGTTTAATGGCGTGAGAGAAATAACGGGAAATAATTCAATTTAACACCAATACCTCAGATAATTGAGATGTCGTTGATTGAAGGATGGAATGTTGTAAATCCAACGAGCTAAGCAGTTTTATCTAACAGTTACAGAGGATAGGGAGCAAGGGCGAGGGCGTCAGATTCGGCAGTTATCATCCTAAAATTATTTGTCTTTTCATGTCATCTAGAGGTCATGTGCTGCTTGTAGGATCGATCATATATGACCAACTTTAAGATGTGTGTGTGTGTGTGTGTGTGTGTGTGTGTGTGTGTGTGTGTGTGTGTGTGTGTGTGTGTGTGTGTGTGTGTGTGTGTGTGTGTGTGTGTGTGTGTGTGTGTGTGTGTGTGAATGAGAGCATAATATGGTAGTTTGAATTAATGTAGGCTCAAACAAGCTAAATATGACGACTCGACAGAGTGCCATATCATGTGATTATCATTGTTGATTACCCGTATCAATAATATTATTAACAAGTGCTTTGGAAAAAGTATCTTCCTGATCTCCTAATAGTTTATATTATTACCAACCTAATGTAAAGATTATAAAGGAAAATAATAATAATAATAATAATAATAATACGAATAATAATAATAATAATTTATAGTAGGCCAATTCATTAGGATACTTATTTAAATAACATAATGCTTCGATTCCCAAAAAACGAAAAGTATACTCTTCCCCTTAGAAATAAAATGGAAATAAACTGTGTTGTAAATCTCCTTTAAAAAGTAGTAGATCATTTACCATGCTACATATTCTGGCATTTCACTATTCTTAGATGGGCAAATGTCGCTTAAGCTGTAGAACATGTTAACACAAATTAGTATTTTTCATCAGCATGACTTGTATTTACAGTAAGGGTAATAAGTTACTATTACCATTTTTCTCGGCATGGCATGTCCATTGCACGGAAACAGTCTTGCGGCAACTCTCCTGGATTCGCTTGAGGGTGACTGTAGCAAATTATGAGCGTTTCCGAGCATTCGAGGAGACGAGGTCACGCAAATACTACTTGGATGACGCTGGCCTGTGAACAATATTGTCCCCCGCTGCGCCGGCGACAAGCGAACTGAAAACCCCTTTCTTTACCGCTAGAGATTTTTGCTGTCACGGTGGGCACACTCTCATCCCTGTCACCCGTGAAAGGTGAGGAGATGAATGGCGAATCCATTCACACTCTCGCTTAGTACTTGGCGAATTTGAACAACTTTGAGACTTGAATACGCGGAGTATAGCCGAAGTGTCTATGCATGGGTTAATAAAGCTCCTTCACCTGTAGTTTTTCTTAAACCTTATTCATCATTACACGCGTGGTTCCTTTTGGGAATCTTATCATTCAATTTTGAAGAATTGTTAGCAGATGTTTTTAAAGCAAGTAACCGCGTAAAATATTGTATTTAGGGTGCCTGGGTGAAATCAGAAGGAACCTTTTAAAATGTTAATATCGAAGATTAAATCGGTCCATTCCATTGTCTCAAAAAATATGAAGATCTTATATTTTTTTAAATGTTTTGTTTGTTTTATTTCTTCTAATGAATAGCCTACACGCAATAGCCATACACAGGTTACATATACACTATACTAAATAGCCTACATCCATGCAGCGTTTACACATACTTATTTATTTTTGGATTACATATTATTTAGGCTTATTTTAGTGCATGGGTTTGAGAAAGGTAATAGGAATAAAACTTACTGTAATCATTTCATTATATATAATCCATAGAGTGATGCAAACACACACACACACACTCGTGCATAAAGCCTTAACCTGTCCTAAGAAAATATCCTGACTGAGGACATGATGCTGCGCTGTTGGTTTGATAGGCTCTAGATATATACAATCTTTTCGAGTTGATACTGTGGGGGATACTTTTTGAAATGTTAGGTTCCTCGAGGAACCTTTTTTGGAGGTATGGGTTCATTTTTGTACCTTTTTATTATTAATCATTCTTAGCAATTATTATAATAAAAATAATGATGATGATAATAATAATAATAATAATAATCCATATAATGACCCAAAAACTCCATGGTTAACTAAAGAAGATTTATTTGGAAAAAATATACATATGTTATTTACATTTTAATTAGGCCGAAATATTTTTGAGAATAACAATAATAACCATTGAAACAATACATCCAAAACACAACAACAAGACCATACTTTGAAGCATACACTTAAAACACTTTTTGTTTTTTACGAATGGATATTATCCATATATTCTATAGATTTGTATTATGAAAGCCTATGACCTTGAAGTGGTCATGGCGTTACTTTGATGCCACACCTCACGCGGAAAAATTTGATTAATGTACATCCATTATTCACCCTACTCCACATCAGAATAAACATTTATTTTCAAGCAAGGTGTGACAGCAAAGTATGCAATAGTCAAAGTTCATATTGTAAATTGAAACCAATTACATAACCATTGGTTGCAGGGAGTTCCATAGTCTGGGTGCTGCCTTGGAGAATGCCCTGTTGCCAAAACGGTGAACGTTGGATTTGGGTATGATGAGATGTCTAGCAGTGGAAGAAGACCTGAGTGACCCAGTGGGTTGGTCGGGGAAGTACGTAGGAGGTACTCAAAGAAAAAGAAAATAATTTTGAATCAGACATTTTCTAGTCAAATAATCCTGTCATGGCAGGATACTTAAGACAAAATGTAACTTAAGCCCCTCCCCCATTATTATGAGATATTAAGTCATGATTATGAGATAGTAAGTCCAGACCATGGACAATGGAGTAAGACAAGCTTATATTTTGGGTTCTGGTGGGGTAAGACCATTGCTCATGAGGCATTTTTAAGTTACATTCTTCAAGAATCAATGGCTATATAATAATAATTAAAAAGTCCAGAAATGGATGTACCAATCCCAGCTTGCCCCTTTAATGGATTTAATTGAATTAATGAATTAATTAAATCTGATGTCAGCCAGATGTCATCAAACAGGCACCAACTCACATCAATAAAACTTTCCAATGCATTAATATAGAACAATCATGTTGCAAACTCTCTCTCTCTCTCTCTCTCTCTCTCTCTCTCTCTCTCTCTCTCTCTCTCTCTCTCTCTCTCTCTCTCTCTCTCTCTCTCTCTCTCTCTCTCTCTCACTCACACACATTTTTCTCTCTGCATTGTTGGGAAGGGCCGTAAGCATTTCACTGTTAGTCTACACCTGTTGCTTAGGAAGCATGTGACAAATATAATTTGATTTGATTTGACCTACTGTCATTAACTTAATAGATATATCAACATGTTAAAATGTTACCTAGCCACAACATGTGAACATTTTAACGTAGCATGTCAATGGAGGATTAGCCAGAGGCTAACATTAGCTAGCTAGCTAAAATTTGAAAACTAGCTAACAAAACCTTCCTTGTAGCTACCATTCTGTCTCAATGGCCGTTCCTGGAATGGAATGTTGATGTATGTAGTAGTAGATATGAATGAGATGATAAGAGGGCACAAGCGTATTGAAACCTTTTCCCTCTAAGGTTTGTCCAATAACCATTTGTAATAAGAAAGGTTCAAATATGAACCCATTGATTAAGAAAGGTTCCCAAAAGAATTATCCAGATGAAAAGGTTCTTGTAAGAACCTTTTTTACATTTATACCCATAATTCTTAGAGTGTGCTAGCTACCTTTTGAGTTTGGATCCCGTGACGCAGTTGGCATCAGTTGCTGGGACTGCTACTCCCTGTCCAGTGATCGTGCCGACCAAGGCTGGGTCTGAGGAGCTTTTTTTCCACTGTTGGTTAGAGCCTGTAAGTAAGCATTTCACAGTAAGGTCTACACGTGTTGTATTCGGCGCACGTGACAAATACACTTTGATTTGATTTGGCGTAGCAGCTAGCCTAGCTGCTAGCTAGCAGTCTATCAAGCTAGCAGGGTTTTCTTGAGGGTGTTAACGCAGCCCGCCGCGTGGTTAGCCATTGTGCCTGGGACCTCGGATTGTCCCGAGCTTGTGGCTATCTAGATCCCTGCTGTTTGTTGTTGTTTTCAATCTTCCCTGCAACCTTCCCTGTCTGGAACTGCGAGGAGTAACAGCATAACCTACTTTGCTAGCTACCATGACAAAGACCAAAGCCGGCGGGAGTACCGTTGACAGTGATGTCTCTCTATCACAGGTGAAGGATCTTTTAAACAAAGTTCTATAAGCAGTTGTTAAATTACTTCAAGTGTTTTGTCCAATTACTGGTGGAGTCAACTAATAGAAGAATGGACGACCTGACCAGAGATGTCCAGGACCTGAAGAACAGTTTGCAGTTCTCCCAGGGTCAGCTCGATGAGTTTAAATATGAGAAAGGCAAGATGACAGCAATCTGTAAGTCATTGAGAGAGGACATCAGTTTTGTGTATGAATTCATGATAACAATGACGCAGAAATCATATTATCTCGAGGGATAATCAAGGTGGAACAACATGGTTGTGGAAGGAATTGCAGAATCTCCACATGAGACCTGGACAGAGTCTGAGGACAAAGTGAGGGAAATGATCTCGGAGAAACTCAAGATGGACCACAGGAAGATTGAGTTGGAGCCCGCCCACAGAATCGGAAAACCTACCACCGGCCCAGATAACAGGCCCGGGCGATAGTGGTCAAGTTCCTGATGTTCAAGGACAAGGTAGCTATTCTCGAAAGAGCTTGAGAGGAACCTATATCTTCCTCAAAGAGGACTATCCTGAAGCTGTGCGCCAGAAAAGGAAAGATCTTATTCCAGCCATGAAAGCTGCCAGAGCACATGGGGACATTGCTTACATTTGCTATGACAGGCTCATTGTCCAACCTCCCTCCCAAAAGCCTGGAAAGGAAGTGAGAGCCAAGCCTATTGGTTTGTATCTTCAACCCAGCAGCACACATATACACTTACACACACCAACTGATTAATGGACTGCTGAATGTATATTTTTTCTCTGATAAGCTACCCAGGAAAGGATTAAAAATAGCCCATATTAATATATGTAGCCTTTGAAATAAGGTTCATGAAATAAATGACTTGCTAACATCAGATAACATTCATATATTAACCATGTCTGAGACTCACTAAGACAACTAATTTCATGATACAGCAGTAGTAATACAAGGATATAATATCTATAGAAAAACAGAAATGGGCATCCCGAGTGGCGCAGCGGTCTAAGGCACTGTATTGCAGTGCTAGAGGCTTCACTACAGACCCGGGTTTGATCCCAGGCTGTGTTGCAGCCGGCCGCGACCGGGAGACCCATGAGGCAGCGCACAATTAGCCTTGCATCGTCCAGGTTAGGGGAGGGTTTGGCCGGCCGGGATGTCCTTGTCCCAAGGCGCACTAGTGACTCCTTGTAGCCGGCCAGGCGAATGCACTCTGACTTCGGTCGCCAGTTGTACGGTGTTTCTTCCAACACATTGGTGCGGATGGCTTCCGGGTTAAGCGAGCAGTGTGTCAAGAAACAGTGCGGCTTGGCAGGGCGTGTTTCGGAGGACGCATTGGCTCTCGACCTTCACCTCTCCCGAGTCCGTACAGGAGTTGCGGCGATGGGACAAGAATGTTACTACCAATTGGGGAGAAAAAAGGGGTAAAAAGTACCCAAGGTATTGCTGTTTGCATTTAGAGCCATATTCATGTAATGCTTAGAGAAGATCTTATGTCAAGTGTTATTGAAGTGCTGTGTTTTCAGGTTCACTTCGGACATATAAAGCCTTTTCTTCTGCTACAGGCCACCAAGTGCTAACAGTCAGTATCTAAATAATACGTGTGAAATGCTTGATAGTGTATGTGATGTAATCAGAGAGGTCTACTTTCTTGGGGACCTGAATATTGACTGGTTTTCATCAAGCTGTCCGCTCAAGAGGAAACTTCTCACTGTAACCAGTGTCTGTAATCTGATTCAGGTTATTAATCAACCGACCAGGGTGTTTACAAACACTACAGGCCAAGATCATCAACATATATCGATCACATTGTTACTAATACTGTAGGACTTTGTTCTAAAGCTGTATCCATAACCATCCGTAATCATTGGATGCAGGGAACACAATATAGTGGCTATTTCCAGGAATGCCAAAGTTCCAAATGCTGGGCTTAAAATAGTGTATAAGAGATCACACAAAATATTTTGCTGTGACTCTTATGTAGATCTTATGTGATTAATAAGGAGCATCCAGACGCTGCAATTAATTATTGATAAACATGCACCTCTTAAGAAACTGACTGTTAGAACTGTTAAGGCTCAATGGATTGATGAAGAATTGAAAAACGGTATGGTTGAAAGAGATGGGGCAAAGGGAGTGGCTAATAAGTCTAGCTGCACATCTGACTGGCTGACTTACTGAACATTTTGAAATTACGTGCCTAAACTCAACAAAAAGAACAAGAAACTGTATTATGAAGCCAAAATCAATGAAAGAATGACGGGAAAAAAATGTTGGTGTTACTTAAATTAACTAATAGAAGAATGGACTTAAATTAAATTATGGGCAGAAAGAATCAGATGGCTTACATTATTCATCACAAAACCATTTGATGTTGCCAATTATTTTAATAATTACTTAATTGGCAAAATGGGCAAACTTAGGCAGGAAATGCCAACAACGCACAGTGAGCCATCGTACTCATGCATAAAAAAACAAATAATGAAAGAAAAGCATTGTAAGTTAACATTTTTTAAAGTTAGTGTGGGAAAAGTGGGAAAATTATTGTTATCGATCAATAACGACAAACACCCTGGCATTGACAACTTAGATGGAAAGCTACTGAGGATGGTAGCTGACTCTATAGCCACTCCTATATGTCATATCTTTAAATGGAGCCTTGAGGAAAGTCTTTGTCCTCAGGCCTGGAGGGAAGCCAAAGTCATTCAGCTACCCAAGAGTGGTAAAGCAGCCTTTACTGGTTCTAACAGCAGACCTACCATCATGCTGTCAGCTCTTATCAAACTGTTGGAAAAAATGTTGTTCAACCAAATACAATGCTACTTCTCTGTAAACTAATTAACTACAGACTGTCAGCATGCTTATAGAGAAAGGCACTCAACATGTACTGCACTGACACAAATGACTGATGATTGATTGAAATAAATGGATAATAAGAAGATTGTGGGAGCTGTACTGTTAGATTTCAGTGCAGCCTTTGATATTATTGACCATAACCTGTTGTTCAGAAAACGTATGTGTTATGACTTTTCAACCCCCGCCATGTCGTGGATTCAGAGCTGTCGTGGATTCAGATCTAAAAAAACTCAACGTTTTTTTAAGGAAGCTTCTCTCTAATGTGGTGTACCACAGGGCAACTCTCTAGGCCCTTTACTATTTTCTATTTTTACCAATGACCTGCCACTGGCATTAAACAAAGCATGTGTGTCCCTGAATGTTGAGGATTTAACCATATACGCATCACCAACCACAGCTAATGAAGTCCCTGAAACCTATAACAAAGAGTTGCAGTCTGTTTTGGATTAGTTGGCTAGTAATAAACTGGTCCTGAACATATCTGAAACTAAGAGCATTGTATTTGGTACAAATCATTCCCTAAACTCTAGAACTCAGAATCTGGTAATTAATGGTGTGGATCTTGAACAAGTTGAGGAGAGTAAATTACTTGGTTTTACCTTGTAAACTGTCATGGTCAAAACATATACATTCAACGGTTGTAAAGATGGGGAGAGGTCTGTCCATGATAAAGAGATGTTCTTCTTTTCGGACACCACACTCCAAAAAGAAAGTCCTGCAGGCTCTAATTTTATCTTATCTTGATTATTGTCCAGTCGTGTGGTCCAGTGCTGTGAGGAAAGACCTAGTTAAGCATCAGCTGGCCCAGAACAGAGCGGCACGTCTTGCTCTTCATTGTAATAAGAGGGCTAATATAAATACTATGCATGCCAGTCTCGCTTAGCTAAGAGTTGAGGAGAGACTGACTGCATCACTACTTCTTTTTATAAGAAACATGTGTGTGTTGAAAATCCCAAATTGTTTGCACAGTCAACTTACACACAGCTCTGACACACACAATAATACCACGCGGCCTCTTTTCACAGTCCCCAAATCCAGAACAAATTCAAGAAAGTCTACAGTATCATATATAGAGCCATTATTGCATGGAACATCTCAGATTGCTCAAATGAACAGCAAACCTGGTTTAAAAAAACAGATAAAGCAACACCTCATGGCACAAAGCCTCTACCCTGTTTGACCTAGATAGTTTATGTGTACAGTCGTGGCCAAAAGTTTTGAGAATGACACAAATATTAATTTCCACAAAGTTTGCTGCTTCAGTGTCTTTAGATATTTTTGACAGATGTTACTATGGAATACTGAGGTATAATTACAAGCATTTCATAAGTGTCAAAGGCTTTTAATGACAATTACATGAAGTTGATGCAAAGAGTCAATATTTATAGTGTTGATCCTTCTTTTTCAAGACCTCTGCAATCCGTCCTGGCATGCTATCAATTAACTTCTGGGCCACATCCTGACTGATGTCAGCCCATTCTTGCATAATCAATGCTTGGAGTTTGTCCGAATTTGTGGGTTTTTGTTTGTCCACCCGCCTCTTTAGGATTGACCACAAGTTCTCAGTGGGATTAACTTCTTAGGGAGCGGCTCCCGGGGTGACGGTTTTGGAGAGTCTGGCGTGCCCAAAGTAAAATGCCTCCCACTCAGTCCCAGAAAATAGGATATGCACATAATTAGTACTATTGGATAGGAAACACTCTGAAGTTTCTAAAAGTGTTAACATAATGTCTGTGAGTATAACAGAACGAATATAGCAGGCGAAAACCCGAGGAAAATCCATCCGGAATTACAGTTTTTTGTGACCTTTGCTCTGTTTGACAGTCTACCTATTGATTTCAAAGGCAACCAGCTCCGAGATTTCAGTACCTATGGCTTCCAATAGATGTCAACAGTCTCTATACAAAGCCAGGAAACGGTAGTCCTGACCAGAACAGACAGGAAGAGAATATGGTCAAGGGAGCTCAGATGTCAACAAGATTTTGCGGGCGAGCAACCGAGTGCGCGCTCCACTTTATTTTCCTTTCCTATCGTTCAGGCTACAATCAGGTTGAAATATTATAGTAAATATACATAAAATGATACCTAAGGAAACATAAAAAATGATGTTTGATTTGTTTGGAGAAATGTGATAGGTATAATTTGAACGCGTTCTCTTCACGGTTCAATGGGCGACTCAACGGTGGATTTTATGATCATAACGCGCCAACCAAACGGAGATTTATGAATATAATAAATGACTTTTTCTAACAAAAGCAGCATGGATTGTCTTCGTTGGACACTTGGGAAGCCCTCAGCAGAAGTTCATCAAAGGTAAGCGATTTTATATTAGCGATTTTATGCGTTCTGTGAGACCCGCGTTGGGTTATGAATTTATGCTAATATATAAATATTGTAGGTGCTATCCTCAAACAATCAAAGGTTGTGCTTTCGCTGTAAAGCCTTTTTGAAATCTGACAACGCTGTGATATTGCCAAGAAGCAGAGATTTTGATGACTATGCAACACTTGTATATTGATGAATGTTTAATAATTCAACTTTTGGATTTGGCGCCTTACATTTCACCGGGTAGTGTCGGGAGCTAGCGCCCCACTGCTCCCTAAGTAGTTTTAAGGTCTGGGGAGTTTCCTGGCCATGGACCCAAAATATCGATGTTTTGTTCCCCGAGCCAATTAGTTATCACTTTTGCCTTATGGCAAGGTGCTCCATCATGCTGGAAAAGGCATTGTTCATCACCAAACTGTTCCTGGATGGTTGGGAGAAGTTGCTCTCTGAGGATGTGTTGGTACCATTCTTTATTCATGAATGTGTGCTTAGGCAAAATTGTGAGAGAGCCCACTCCCTTGGCTGAGAAGCAAGTGCCACACATGAATGGTCTCAGGGGCGGCAGGTAGCCTAGTGGTTAGAGCATTGGACTTGTAACCGGAGAGTTGCAAGTTCAAATCCCCAACCTGACAAGGAAAAAAATCTGTAATTCTGCCCCTGAACAAGGCAGTTAACCCACTGTTCCCTGGGCGCCAAAGATGTTGATTAAGGCAGCCCCCTGCACCTCTCTAATTCAGAGGGGTTGGGTTAAATGTGGAGACACATTTTGGTTGAAGGCATTTGGTTGTACAACTGACTAATAATGGTGACTTTTTTTACTTTGATGCTTTACTTTTGGCTTGAAACAGGACTGATGGTAGCACTCACCTTGTCTTCTCCGGACAAGAGAAAATGACTTTACCCCAGTCCTCAGCAGTCCAATCCCTGTACCTTTTGCAGAATATCAGTCTGTCCCTGATGTTTTTCATGGAGAAAAGTGGCTTCTTTGCTGCCCTTCTTGACACCAGGCCATCCTCCAAAAGTCTTCGCTGCTGCCTGCTGCCATTTGTGAGCAAGCTCTGTACTGGTGGTGCCCCGATCCCGCAGCTGAATCAACTTTAGGAGACGGTCCTGGAACTTGCTGGACTTTCTTGGGTGCCCTGAAGCCTTCTTCACAACAGTTGAACCGCTCTCCTTGAAGTTCTTGATGATCCGATAAATGGTTGATTTAGGTGCAATCTTACTGGCAGCAATATCCTTGCCTTTGAAGCCCTTTTTGTGCAAAGCAATGATGACGGCACGTGTTTCCTTAAAGGTAACCATGGTTGACAGAGGAAGAACAATGATTCCAAGCACCACCCTCCTTTTGAAGCTTTCAGTCTGTTATTCGAATTCCCTCAGCATGACAGAGTGATCTCCAGCCTTGTCCTCGTCAACACTCACACCTGTGTTAACGAAAGAATCACTGACATGATGTCAGCTGGTCCTTTTGTGGCAGGGCTGAAATGCAGTGGAAATGTTTTGGGGGGATTCAGTTCATTTGCATGGCAAAGAGGGACTTTGCAATTAATTGCAATTCATCTGATCACTCTTCATGACATTCTGGAGTATATGCAAATTGCCATCATTCAAACTGAGGCAGCAGACTTTGTGAAAATGAATATTTGTGTCATTCTCAAAACTTTTGGCCACGACTGTATGTATTAATATGTAGGCTACGTGTGCCTTTTTTTAAATAGATGTAGTTCTGTCCTTGAGCTGTTCTTGTCTATTAATGTTCTTCTGTATTATGTAATGTTTCATGTTTTGTGTGGACCCCAGGAAGAGTAGCTGCTGCTTTCGCAACAGCTAATGGGGATCCTAATAAAATACCAAATACAAAATACTCTGTGTGCAATAATAGTGTTTAATGTGATTTTTGATTGACTACCTCATCTCTGTACCCATACAATTATCTGTATGGTCACTCAGTCAAGCAGTGAATTTCAAACACAGATTCAACCACAAAGAACAGGGAGGTTTTTCAATACCTCGCAAAGGGCACCAAACAGTAGATAGGTAATTCTTTTTGTTTGTTGCAGAGATTGAATACCCTTTTGAGCATGGTGAAGTTATTCAATTACACTTTAGATAGTGTACCAATACCCCCAGTCAAATCAAATCAAATTGTATTTGTCACATGCGCCAAATGTTTACTTACAAACCATTAACCAACAATGCAGTTCAAGAAATAGAGTTAATTAAATATTTACAAAATAAACTAAAGTAAAAAAAAATCGAATCAATGAAAAAGTAACACAAGAAATGTACATAACAACAACGAGGCTATATACCATTGGTACCGGTACCGATTCAATGTACGGGGGTACAGGTTAGTCGAGGTAATTAGTAAAGTGACTATGCATGGTTAATAAACAGAGAGTAGCAGCAGTGTAAAAACAAGGGGGAGAGGGTCGAAGTAAATAATCCGTATGGGCATTTGAGTAGTTGTTCAGCAGTCTTATGGCTTGGGGTAGAAGCTATTAAGGAGCCTTTTGGTAGTACAGTTGGCGCTCTGGTACCACTTGCCGTGCGGTAGCAGAGAGAGTCTATGACTCGGATGACTTTGGCAATTCTTTGGGCCTTACTCTGACACCGCCTAGTATATTGGTCCTGGATGTCAGGAAGCTTGGTCCCAGTGATATACTGGGCCGAACGCACTACGCTCTGCAGCGCCTTACGGCCAGACACCGAGCAGTTGCCATACCAGGAGGTGACGCAACCGGTCAGGATGCTCTCGATGGTGCAACTTTTTGAGGATCTGGGGACCAATGCCAAATCTTTTCCGTCTCCTGAGGGGGAAAAGGTGTTGTCGGGCCCTCTTCACAACTATCTTGATGTGTTTGGATCATGATAGTTTGTTGTTGATGTGGACACCAAAGAACTTGAAACTCTCGACCCACTCCACTTCAGTCCCGTCGATGTTAATGGGGGCCTGTTCGGCCCTCCTTTCTTATAGTCCACAATCAGCTCGTTTCTCTTGCTCACATTGAAAGAGAGGTTATTGTCCTGGCACCACACTGCCAGGTCTCTGACCACCTCCCTATAGGCTGTATTAATGTTGTCGGTGATCAGGCCTACCACTGTTGTGTCGTCAGCAAACTTAATGATGGTGTTGGAGTCATGCTTGGCCACGCAGTCATGGGTGAACCGGGAGTACAGGAGGGACTAAACACACACCTCTGAGGGGCCCCAGTGTTGAGGATCAGCGTGGCAGATGTGTTGTTGCCTACCCTTACCACCTGGAAGCGGTCCGTCAGGAAGTCCAGGATCCATTTGCAGAGGGAGGTCTTTAGTCCCAGGATCCTTATGTTTTATTTAACCTTTACTTAACCAGGAAAAGCCCATTGCCCAGAGTCTCTTTTTCAAGGGAGCAACAATCAATACATTACAGAATTAAAACATACAAAAATACAATACAACAACATGATCCAGCCTAAAAAAAGCATTTACACTCCTCTGTAACAGAGTCTCCCATCAATATTTTTAATTAATTTAGTAGCACTAACAAATCTAGATGAAGCAAGGATTGTAGATCATTCCATGTTTCTGGTGCACAAGAAGAGAAGGCAGTCTTTCCTAATACTGTGAATGTCCTGGGGACTGTAAAACCTCTTAGGGATCATTGGGGCGCTAGCGCGGGTCCCACAAAACACATATAAGAGCTTCTGCTGAGGGCAATCCGAAGTGACCAAGCAAGACAATCCATGTTGCTTTAGTTAGAAAAAGTCATTTATTATATCCATAAATCTCAGTTTTGTTGGTGCGTTATGTTCAGAAAATCCACTGTCGAGTCGCCCGTTGTACAGAGAAGAGAAAGCATTCAAATTCTACCTATCAACTTTGCCCAAACAAATCAAACATCACCCCGTAATGCCGGAAGACATGGGTGAACAGGGCTTCCGCAATCTGTAGGGCCGTAGGGAGACCGGGCAAAGGAAGGAGGCGGCAGAACTTAGAAAACCGATCCACAACGACCAGGATCGTGGTGTTACCCTGTGACGGCGGAAGATCCGTCAAGAAGTCCACCGACAGGTGTGACCAAGGCCGCTGTGGAATGGGTAGGGGTTGTAACTTCCGTCTGGGCAGGTGCCTAGGTGCCTTGCACTGGGCGCACACCGAGCAGGAGGAAACATAAGCCCTCACGTCCTTAGCTAAGGTGGACCACCAGTACTTCCCAAGACAGCGCACTGTCCGACCAATGCCAGGATGACCAGAGGAGGGTGACGTGTGGGCCCAATAGATCAGATGGTTGTGGACAGCAGACGGAATGTACATACGCCCAGCTGGACACTGAGGTGGAGTGGGCTCTGTAACTATCACTATCACCCGTCCAGCTCCCACACCACCGGTGCACCAGGCAAGAGGCCGGAAGTATGGGAGTGGGATCTATGTACCGCTCCTCTGTGTCAAACATCCGGGACAGTGCGTCTGCCTTAGTGTTTTGGGAACCTGGTCGGTAGGATAGGGTGAAAACAAAACGGGTGAAAAACATGGCCCACCTTGCCTGGCGAGGGTTAAGTCTCCTCGCCGCCCGGATGTACCCCAGATTGCGGTGGTCGGTCCATATGAGAAAAGGGTGTTTAGTCCCCTCAAACCAATGTCTCCACACCTTCAGAGCCTTGATGACAGCCAACAGCTCCCGATCCCCCACATCATAGTTACGCTCCGCCGAGCTGAGCTTCTTAGAAAAGAAGGCACAGGGGCGGAGATTAGGTGGCGTACCCGAGCGCTGAGACAGCACAGCTCCTATCCCAGCCTCGGACGCGTCCACCTCCATTATAGATGCCAAAGAGGGACCCGGATGAGCCAGCACGGGAGCCGAGGTAAACAGAGCCTTCAGGTGACCAAAAGCCCTGTCCGCCTCAGCTAACCACTGCAGTCGCACCGGCCCCCGCTTCAGCTGTGAGGTAATGGGAGCCGCTACCTGACCAAAGCCCCGGATAAACCTCCGGTAGTAGTTGGAAAACCCTAAGAACCGCTGTACTTCCTTTACCGTGGTGGGAGTCGGCCAATTACGCACGGCTGAAATGTGGTCACTCTCCATCTCCACCCCTGACATGGAAATGCGGTACCCTAGGAAGGAGACGGACTGTTGGAAGAACAGACATTTCTCAGCCTTGACGTACAGGTCATGCTCCAACAGTCAACCAAGCACCTTGCGCACCAGGGACACGCTCGGCGCGTGTAGCGGAATAAATCAGAATGTCGTCGACATACACCACTACACCCTGCCCGAGCAAGTCCTGGAAAATCTCGTCAACAAATGCCTGGAAAACTGATGGAGCATTGATTAACCCGTACGGCATGACGAGGCACTCATAGTGCACTGAGGTGCTACTAAATGCCGTCTTCCACTCGTCCCCCTCCCGGATACGCACCAGATTGTATGCGCTCCTGAGATCAAATTTTGTGAAGAAGCTCGCCCCGTGCATTGACTCGATCGCACTGGCTATAAGATGCAGCGGGTAGCTGTACATCACAGTGATCTAATTGATACCTCAATAGTCAATACATGGGCACAGACCTCCATCCTTTTTCTTCACAAAAAAGAAACTCGAGGAGGCAGGTGAAGGGCCGAATGTGGAGGGCCGAATGTATCCCTGCACCAGAGATTCAGAGACATATGTTTCCATAGCCTCCGTCTCCTCCTGTGACAGAGGATACACGTGACTCCTGGGAAGTGCTGCATCTACCAGGAGATCTATCACACAATCCCCCCGTCGATGGGGTGGTAATTGAGTCGAGAGCCAAATCGGCATATTCAGAGGGGATGTGTACGGTGGAGACCTGGTCTGGACTTTCCACCATAGTCGCACCGATGGAAACACCTACACACCTCCACGAGCACTCTTGTGACCATCCCTTGAGAGCCCTCTGTTGCCACAAAATAGTGGGGTTATGATAGGCCAACCAGGGTAGGCCCAGCACCACGGGAAATGCAGGAGAATCAATGAGGTATAAACTGATTCTCTCCTCATGACCCTCATGCGTAACCATGCTTAGTGGAGCGGTAGCCTCCCTAATCAGCCCTGACCCTAATGGTAGACTATCTAAGGCATGCACAGGGAAGGGCATATCAACAGGAACAATGGGGATCCCTAAACTATGAGCAAATGAACGATCAATAAAGTTCCCAGCTGCGCCTGAATCGACTAGCGCCTTATGCTGGGAATGCGGGGAAAAATCGGGAAAATCTACAAACAAAAACATGTGAGCAACAGGGAGCTCTGGGTGAGTCTGGTGCCTACTCACCTGGGGTGACACGATAGTGCCCTGCCTGCTTCCTCGACTCCCTGAGGAACCCCCCCTGCACCGACCAGCAGTGTGCCCTCTGCGGCCAAAGAGGGTGCAGGGAATGGCCCCTCCTCCGGCCCCCCTAAGCGCAGTACCTCCCAGCTCCATAGGCGTCGGAGCAGAGGTGTTGGGGGATGGAAATGACAGGCCCCGATCCGGACGTCCACTGGTGGCCAGCAGGTTATCCAGCCGGATGGACAGGTCCACCAGCTGGTCAAAGGAAAGGGTGGTGTCTCTGCATGCCAGCTCCCGCTGGACGTCCTCGTGCAGACTGCATCTATAATGGTCGATCTGGGCCCTGTCATTCCATCCCGCGCCGGCGGCCAGGGTTCAGAACTCCAGCGCAAAGTCCTGTGCGCTCCTCGTCTCCTGTCTGAGGTGGAACAAGCGTTCGCTCGCCGCTCTACCCTCAGGTGGATGGTCAAACACTGCCCGGAAACGGCGGGTGAACTCCTCGTAGTGGTCCAACGCCGCTCCTTCCTCTCCCCATACGGCGTTGGCCCACTCCAGGGCTTTCCCGGATAGACAGGAGACGAGGGGGGACACGCTCTCGCGTCCTGAAGGAGCCGGGTGAATGGTCGCCAGGTAGAGCTCCAGCTGGAGTAGGAACCCCTGGCACCCGGCAGCTGTCCCATCATACTCCCCCGGGAGAGCGAGCCGAATCCCACTGGGAAGCAGGTTAAATCTCCATTTGGTTCGCGCGTTATAATGAGAAACTACAGCCTCCACTCGTCCATTGAAACGTAAAGAGAACTCGTTCAACTTATACCTATAAACTTGTCCAAGAACAATCAAAAATAATTTTAAATGTATCCTTAGGAACACTTTTACGTATATTTACTATAATAATTCAACCTGAATATAAACTGGGCTATAAGAACGGAAAAAAACACAGAGCGTGCCTTGTCGGGAGCGAGCGTCCTCTTCTATTGACATCTGAGGGGACACTTCTGTTTTCTTCTGTTTTTCTCTTCTTCTATGCTCTAAAAGCATTAAAAAAAAATCTGAACACTGTCTCGAGACTGTTGACATCCAGAGGAAGCGATAGGTACTGCATTCATATGCCCTTATATGGCCATTTTCATAAGGGAGGGGTTCCAAATGAGGCACTCTGTCAAAACCACTTTTTCCAGGACAGAAATTCCTCGGGGTTTTGCCTGCCATATCCGTTCTGTACTCACAGACAAATGGTTAACACTTTTAGAAAATTCAGAGTGTTTCCTATCCAATGGTACTAAATATGTGCATATCCTATTTTCTGGGCCTGAATGGGAGGCATTTTACTTTGGGCACACCAGGCTCTGGCTTTGGGCACGCCAGGTTTTGGAGAGTCTGGCATGCCCAAAGTAAAATGCCTGCCACTCAGGCCCATAAAATAGGATATGCAGATAATTAGTACTATTGGATAGGAAACACTCTGAAGTTTCTAAGAGTGTTAAAATAATGTATGTGAGTATAACATAACTGATATAGCAGGCGAAAACCCGAGGAAAGTCCATCCGGATTTGCAGTTTTTTTTGTACTTGACCTTCTTCTCCAGGCTGCCTATTCATTTTTATTTTAACCAGGACTGAGACTGCAGTACCTATGGCTTCCACTAGATGTCAGCAGTCTCTATACAAAGACTGGGAGTTCTAAGAGTAACCAGAACGGATAGGAAGAGGAAGTAGTCAGGGGACCACTTTTGTAAACAAGGTTTGGCGCGCGCGAGATTGTGAATGCGCACCACTTTATTTTTCTTTCCTATCGTTCATGTTATCGTCCGGTTGAAATATTACAGCAAATATACACAAAAGGATACCTAAGGATACGTAAAAAATGATGTTTGATTTGTTTGTAGAAAGTTTATAGGTATAATTTGAACGTGTTCTCTTCACGGTTCAATGGGCAACTCAACGGTGGATTTTATGATCATAACGCGCCAACCAAACGGAGATTTATGGATATAATAAATGACTTTTTCTAACAAAAGAACCATTGGATGTCTTCGTTGGACACTTGGGAAGCCCTCAGCAGAAGTTCTTCGAAAGGTAAGGAATTTGTTTTCGCTGTGAAATGGGTTTTGTGTGAACCGCGCTGGTTTATGAATTTATGCTAATGCAGAAATATTAGAGGTGCTATCCTCAAAAAATCAAATGTTGTGCTTTCGCCGTAAAGCGAATGACTATGCAACACTTGTATATTGATGAATGTTTAATAATTCAACTTTGGGATTTTGAATTTGGCGCCTTACATTTCACCGGGTTTACAATGACGGCCTACCCCCTGCCAAACCCTAACCCGGATGATGCTGGGCCACTCTGGAGCCCCAAGTTACAGAGTTTAATGGCTGGGATAAGAGAAAACTGAGGATGGATCAACAACATTGTAGTTACTCCACAATACTAACCTAAATGAAGTAAGCCTGTACAGAATAAACATATTCCAAAACATGTATACTCTTTGGAATAAGGCACTAAAGTCAAACTGCTAAAAATGTGAAAAAGAAATAAACTTTATGTCCTGAATACAAAGCTTGATGTTTGGGGCAAATCCAACACAGCACATTACTGAGTACCACTCTTCATATTTTCAAGCATGGTGGTGGCTGCATCACGTTACGGTATGCTTGTCATCAGCAAGGTCTAGGGAGTTGTTTCGGATAAAAAAAAAAAATGGAATAGAGGTAAGCACAGGCAAAATCTGAGAGGAAAACCTGGTTCAGGCAGCTTTCCAACAGACCCTGGGGGGGAAATTCACCTTTCAGCAGGACAATAACTAAAACACAAGGCCAAATATACACTGGAGTTACTTCCCAAGACAACATTGAATGCTCCAGAGTGGCCTAGTTACAGTTTATACTTAAATTGGCTTGAAAATCTATGGCAAGACTTGAAAATGGTTGTCTAGCAACCAACTTGACAGAACTTGAATAATTTTTAAAAGAATAATGTGCAAATATTGTACATTCCAGGTGTGCAAAACTCTTAAGAGACTTACCCAGAAAGACTTACAGCTATAATCGCTGCCAAGGGCACTGTATACGTACCATGTCTAAGTTGTAACATTTTGACTTCTTCATTGGTTTGTTTTGTCAGTGAGAAAGGCGACTTTGGACATAAACCTGCCAACCAGACTTCAGACAAGCCTGCAAGCTTTGGATACTGCATGGCATTTTGAAGCTTAAATGACCGTGAGGCATTGTTACCAGAGCCATCTCCATTTATATATATATATATAAATATATGACTTTGATTGTTACTTACTGGCATCAAAGTGCCTCATTACGCCTGACTGAGCTAGCTGCTTTGAAATAGGATACATTGTCTATAATTATAGAGATCTTGGAGGAGGCTGTTGGCTGTCCCTTTCATCTTTCTGAAGTGCATCATAATGTGGTGATCAAATTAATTTAGGCCACTCAAAATTGGGCATTCCATTCTGGGCTAAGCTCTGTGATTTCTTAAAGAGACCTGATCAGGGAATGTGACATAACAAAAGTTTGCCAGAGTTCGAGAGTCAGTGAGACAACTCATGTGGGGTTGGTGTGTCCATAAAGCATCAAATGTCCATAAAGCGTGTCTATAAAGCATCAAATGAATATAAAAAAAATGCATAGAAAAATAACACCATAATATTAGGATATTCAGCCACTGCCAAATAGTTCAACATTCACACAAGCATCAGTGAAATTGAAAAAAAGCTATAATGTTCACAAGCAACTTGGTGTTTGGTTTTAAAACATGAATATGTCCAGATGAAAGTCATTTTCTTTCACCAAGTGCAAATATTTTGCCTGAAATGCTTTTTGACATCGACAGTGACTTTTATGTATTTTAAATCAAAACTGTCAGACTTTGCATGAAAAGGGTTAAGACAACTTTCAGAGGGGACCACAATGTCTCTTTGTCTCGCCTCCTTGCCTCTTGACTCCAAATCAAAGGTAGTTTAGAAAGTTAAACAAAGCTCAGATGAGGCTTACAGTTGTTTTGTATCGCAGCTCAGCCCTCATTTGTTGCCTTGGAATTTAAATGAAACGGTATGGTAATCCTTTTTTCCCTGGCACATTATTATTTTGAAAGGGTAGAGTGTTTGGGATGCTAATTGCCCCGAACACTGTTTTCCTCCATCACTATCCCTCTGTTCACAACGCAAATAAACTCAAGTAAACAAAGAAGATCGCCTTTACACAACACTCTGGCGCACTTCAAGGGGAGATTTAACATACAAAGTCGCTCCTTTCTCTTTCTGTGTCCCCAGACCTGGTGAAATACATCGATTAAAGCGTCAAGAACGGATGCAGTCGCTTGACCAGAAGAGTTAATTTATATCATGTGTGCCTATTTGTGTTTACTCGCGTGAACCATTTTACGAGTGCGTGTTCGAAGATGGAGAAGTGCGCGCGAGCCGTGAGCAGGCGCTCGTCGGTGGACTCAACTTCAAACAGACGTGGAACACATGAGATCCCAGCGACTTCAAAGAGAGCACGCGGTGAACACGCTGTGCCACTCATTCTTAGTTATGGACTTAAATGTTTCCAAAAACATACATAGTTGCAGATGTATTTCCCCCTGAGCACCGGATGTAGAATGAAGGAAATGCTAAATTACACACTTGCTTGTAATTGCATTAGTTATATAAGGAATGGATAACCTATTGATCCCAAAACAAAAGTGGAAACGATTTACAGTTGATGGTAGACATTACAGCTATAACACACCTAACAACAGTATAAATAATTGATAGGCTACCTCAACTGTCATTCCTAAATCATGTCACTTTGAATGGTGTAGCTATGCAAGACAGAACAATAATTTACTCTCAGGACTTGAGACAGCTTCTGAGCTAAATCACCATGTTCCCGTTAGGCCTACTAACCACTGTAGGGAAACCTAGATACGTTGCTTCCTAGGAATCCTTTTCAACAAGGGGCTCTCTGAAAATAAGTAGTGGGATTGGGAAGCATTGACCTTTTCTTCTGAGTAGCCTATTATTGCACTAGCTATAGCGACCCATTTAAATAGTTGGGAATGGCGTGCGATCGGCTGAGAAAGCTAATTTTTCAGGCTGAATAGTAATGTCCCAAGGCTAGGGCGGGCAAGGAGGAGGCGGGTTGCGCTCTTGATGCGGGTTAAAGACTTTCAATAGTCTCCCTAAAGTCAAACCCTCTGATCATGCCGATACTGGCGCCTAAAAACAACATAACTTGTCTGCCTATTAGAGGGACTGACAAATCGTGACAGATTGTTTATACTTAGCAATTAGCGACGCAGACGCTTTCCAGAGAGCTAAATAGACTGCACGAAATACTAATAGTTAAATTCGTGATTTTTGTACACAATTGAGATTGCATGAGCTGTGCTGTATTTTAGTGAAGAGAAAATGAAGAGAAAAAATAGCCTACTCTATAGAGTTATAACTGCACGACACTGTGGGTGCGTCAATGAGGAAAATGCGGTCATTAATCAATTTCAGATAAATATTGGAGAATAAACAACTGAGTAATCGTTGGCCGTATATCTCGCTATATAAAAAAACATGATACACATATATCTAATAGAATATGACTATTCAAGTATACGCAGAGTAGACAGGTAAATCAATGACAGCCTTAGTTTAAATTGAACATAGGCTCCACGGTTGCCTTCCTTGACTCCACATCATTTTTTACTTTAATGGATGTAGTCAAAGGGAAAGATCCAAGTAAATCCCTCCCCCAAGCCCGATAATTACCCCCAAATGACTGCGAAGGGCTGTGTGTTTCAATATGATTAGCGCCCTGCAGCCATCAATAAAAATTGCTTTGCAAGAGGCCGATCACATAAAGGAAGGCAGTAAATGTTGGCCAACATTCGAGAGTTTCTGTTTCACTTTAACTGTTGAACATAATAGCATAATAAAGTCGTACAAGACATGAGATAAGTGAATAGTATAAAAACCTATATAGGCTACAGCAGCCTGTATATTGATTTGATAGTAACTTCAATACAACATGAAAGTTATAGCGTCCTCTGATGGGCCTATTTTTCTGACAGCTCAAGCAGGAATGACCACAATTACCGACACTATAAGAGTACCACCACCACTGCCATAATAATAACATCAGTAATATTAAAAATATTTAAAATTGTCATACAAATGATCCTATTGAAAAATTATAGTATTGAAAAAGTAAAACATTTTTCCCAATTCATGTTATACCATTCCAAATTAAGTATTTGCACAAGCTTTGTTCATTTTAAGATGTAAAATGTAGCCTAAAATGTTTACTTTCCCCTGCCAATCAAATAACCCAAGCATCACATCAGTTTTAGCTGAGATTCCTTCCTAATCGAATGGAATCTCTACGTCCCACCCACCTTACATCTGATTGGACGGTCGCGTCCCTTCGCCTGCCTTATAGCAGTGCTCGCCAGAGTGTTCAGAAAAACATGAGGATGCCACTAGCATAGGAGCAACCCAGCAATTTCTGTGACTCAACTTTTCAATACTTCCGAGTGTTTACCCCCAAGTAAAGGCCGAATCTGTATGGCCCCAACTGTTGCCATGTCAGCTTTGTCCGTTGGCTTGAAAACAGAAGACATTCCCTCACGTTCGGGTCTCGTTGGCAGAGGAGAGATGCAGACCAATTTGAGCAGGGTGGCGGAGGAGACAGGAATAAAGCCCAAAGTAGCGATTCTTCCCTTCAGCGTCGAGGCTCTGATGGCGGACAGGAAACCGAGAAGAGACTTGACATCTCCAGAAAGATCATCCATGTCGGGGTCATCCCTGACGCTAGGCTCAAGGATGGGCTCGCTTTCGAGACTGGATAACTCGGCCCCCTCCCTGGCCATCGGATCGCTGTTCTCAGTAGGCGACATTATGAACATGCAAGAGGACGCATTGGTTAAACCCGAGAGTCCAGAAAGTCAAGATCGAAATTCTTGGATACAGAGCCCTCGCTTTTCGCCTACTCCTCCACGTAAGCGTTTTCTTTCTATTTATCCTTCCATAATGTGTGCGTAAAATCAACTGTGATAGCCCATAGAGCTTTACAGGATACAATTAGGTAAAACGTGTTGTATGATTCATAGCAACGTTGTATTGAGTTCGATAGTTTTAGTTTGGCCTATATCATTGAAGTTTAAGCACATAATAATTGGGTATTTTCGAACGTATCTGCTTTAACGAATTCATATGTTAAAATCACGCTGCAGTTCCATAAAGTGTTTATTATTAATTCTGTACATCAAAACAACACAATGTGTACATGTACGTCACCTTGAAAGCATTGGTTTTAACGATGTTTTCTGTCTTGGTTATTGCAGGAAAGCTAAGTCCCCCCTCCTGTCCACTGAGAAAGCACAAGACCAACAGAAAGCCCCGGACCCCTTTCACCACGTCCCAGCTCCTGGCTTTGGAGAGGAAGTTTCGACAGAAGCAGTACCTCTCCATCGCCGAGCGCGCGGAGTTCTCCAGCTCGCTCAACCTGACGGAGACGCAGGTGAAAATATGGTTTCAGAACAGACGAGCCAAAGCCAAGAGGCTCCAGGAGGCAGAACTGGAAAAACTGAAAATGGCAGCCAAGCCAATGCTGCCTCCAGCGTTCGGGATTTCCTTTCCGTTCGGTGCGCACGTCCCCTCGTCTTATGGAGGGTCGCACCACTTTCAGAGGCACTCCCTGCCGGTGTCTCCCATGGGACTGTATGCAGCTCATGTCGGATACAGCATGTATCACCTCGCCTGACGTGAAGGAAGGACATATTTTGTGCCATGTAGATTATGAAGTCCTTCAACATAGACCCACATCGCCAAAATACTGTCTGGTGTGGCATATTTTGACTGGATAGTCATGAGTAAGGATTGCCTTGTAGTAGTGCTATGTTTTCCTCGGTATGTCAAGTAATACATCTACTTTGCCATTAGTTTGATGCCAGGTTGATTATTGGGTCACTAAAACTCTCACTGGCTACCCGAGTCCACCCAAAAGTTAAAGTTAGACCATCCCAAAGGTCTACGCACCAGCATGGGGTTTTGCACCAACACACATAAGACCCAAAGGTAGGTTGGGCTTTCATCACTAATGTGGACTGATGTCACTACAGACTAAGGATAACTAAGACGCTATACTTTTCACGTGCATTTCTGTCAATGCATAAAATAGTGGCTTACTGAATCCAAAGTCAATGAATGCTCTTTGTTAAATTCGAAGAACCACCGCGTTTTTTATATATTATAACAGCACTGTCTGTTGTTTGAATGATTCCCTTCAGAAGGGATTTGTGTACTGTAAAATACTGTATATTTGAAAAATATCCTCATTTATATTGAATATATTTGTGACATAAATTAACAATAAATTGTTTATTCTTTTTCATTGAGCAGTTGTTCGTCTTGACTACCAGTACAAATGACTAGAATAGCCTATATGATGTGTAGGCCTAATTGAAACTCGAACGTGCCAGCAGTTATTGAGTATTTTAAAACATTGCACCAGGGTTTTCTTACACGTCTTTGATTTAAGGGAACATTTAGTAACCATAATGATGTGGTTTCGACGTCAGAAAAGATCGAGTTCAATGTTCAATGAGTGTAAACAGTGGTTGGAAAACTACAGGCTATTGGAAGACTATTTGTAATAGGGGAAATAATTAAAATGCAGGGGAAATTAGTTATATGTAGGGAAAATAACTAACATGCAGGGAAAATTACATTTATGTAGGGAATATAACTAACATGCAGAGAAAATAACTTATATGTAAAGGAAATAACTTACATGTAGGGGAAATGACTTATATGCAGGGAAAATAACTAACAATCAGGGAAATGACTTATATAAAGGGAAAATAACTAACGTGCAGGCAAATGTGAGGAAGAGTAGTCTCCCACTGGGCACACACTGGTTGAATCAACATTGTATCCAAGTCATTTAAATGAATGTGGAACCAACGTGGAATAGACGTTGAATTGACGTCTGTGCCCAGTGGGCTATATTTCAGACCAATCTACTGTTAAATGTTATTACATTTTTCTATCCATGAACTTCATCAACAAAACATAGGTTTCTTAAAAATGTGTACTCTGAATGCTATGGTTTATTGTACGTACAATCGAAGGTAGGACTTAAGCCTGATATTTCCACTATCATTGTGGCAGAGTAGCCTAATTCAAAGTTAAGCCGTTTTAAGTTAAAAAGACAGAAACCTTGAAAATAAATGCATACACAAGCGACTACGAAAATACCGAATATAAGCAAATTTCATGCATGCTTTGTCTGTGTAACCACTATTGGGTAGCCAGCGTATAATGTCTTTCACCCACATTTTTGTAATTGTGAAAGAGCAACAGTTTCTTGAACATTGCAGTGTAAGTGTTACAGCTATGAATTAGACCTGTCAAATGTCATTTCGCTGAGCAAAACGCGGAATGTATTTCTACAGCTGTTGTCCATTGCTTTGAAATAACTCACCCAGATTTTGTTGGCGCCAGGAAAGCTCAGGGGGGACCAACATCTACAACCATCAGTTGTGCGGACTTAAACACTCCGGGAAATTAGAGATTGAGTCTAGGGCTAAATTGCCTGTAAACGATTCGGTGGAATGTCATTATCGACTATAATTAGCCAGGTGACACCTACATTATGGATAAGCCACAGTGTTAGGCAGACGTGTGTCATTCGACACATAAATACAGGCTTCTTGTTATTCCTCAATTTTGCACAGAGAGGGAAGATTTTTCAGAACCTAATAAATGCTCATGTCAATTTCTGCAATCACGAAGACTTTTAGAAAAATAGGAAACTAATGTGGGCGAATTGCAACCTGCTCCAAAGTTTGAGGCGGCTTTAACCGGTCGTACCATTCAGGCAGGGTTTAAATTTGAGTATAATAATTGCCATAATGAACAAAGGCAATCTGCAGCAGAGGAACACCGGCTCCAGCGAGGCTGTAGCTGCAGGCAAGGCGGAACTTTTATTCCTAAAATGTCAATGAGGGTGACGTGTAATAGTTATTCCCTGCTTGTGCTTCCTTTCCTTCACTCCTTCAGCATTCACACGAAGTTATTGAGAACAAGGCCATCCGTTTCTGTGGGCGAAGAAAAAACTCTAATTTTACCGGATAAACAACAATAGATGCGTAGGCTATGGCTGTTATATTATTGTAAAGTTGAATTGGCCCGAGATTCACTCAAATATACTAGGTTATAGGACTACACTGTCCTGCCATTTTTTGCTATAGGCTTGTAAAGTGCCTCGGGGCGAGTCACTCGCTCTATTTCACCCAGGAGGCATCAATTAATAAATAAGTAATGACAATAAGTTGAGAATCATACGGATGAACGCTCCGTCTGAAAGGGAAAAACTTGACACAAAAGAGCCAAAGGGGATCTGTCGGTTCTTTCAAGAAGGCTGTCTTTCTTTCGTTTCCCCCTCTATCTTGCCTGGAGCCAAAAATAAAACAAAACTCGCTTGTCTATGTCTTCCAAAGGATCACAACGGGTAGCGAGGAGAGAAACACTATTTCGTTTCTTGCCCCTCATAGGCGCCAGATCCCACTGTCAAGGGAGAAGGATGGCAATTATTTTAGTGCCTGTCTGGGATTGTGGTAAAATAAACAGAAATAAATATATAAGTACAATGAATAAGAAGTTATTCAACGGTATCGAGGCAGATACGTTTAGGATGCTTCCTCTACTGATCTGAATGTATTTCAAATAATGATCATATATTAGACTATTTTCTTATTTTCAAAAATAGGTAGGTCTATAGTGTATTGTTGAGTATGCTTATTTCCTCCTCAAATATTAAGCGGATCACTACACCGTGGTGGGTAATCTGAATATTAAATTGGTAAAAATATTCACGATGCCACGTTTTTTGCATTCTAATATTTCAGAATGTACGCTGTTTGGTATGGAAATTGTTGTCCAGGTAATGCAATGAACGCATAGGCAAATGCATAGGCTATAGGCAAATGAACATCCTAATTTTGTGAGAACGTAAAACCAATCGATTACAAGCATTAAAGTCGTCCTCCAGCGATTTTTGAACCTTTACTGTTGAAAAGCGATATCCCAAGTATACATACAGTAAAGTAGGCATACACACGCTAAATGGTAAACAAACATGTTTTGAGCAAAATAGTGCTTTTTAGACAACTGCAAACTATAATTACATATTTCCAATCCTTTATCAAAATATGGGCTATAGGTCATACCCTTATACAAGCGACTGACTACTAGAGTGTCAGCGCATCAAGGTCTGCCCTATTATCTACAGGCAATGTGAAACGTGTGTCTATGTTTGGAAAAAGAATCGGAAATAATGTTAAATTTACTACAGTTTACCTATTGGCTCAAAGCTGAGCATTACTTTTAGTGGCACATTAAAAAAGTAGACTGCATGACCATGGGCTATAGAATTGCATGACCATGGACTATAGCATGGTCCATCTTAATGGAAAATGGAAACTTAGGACAATTAATATAGGGATATGCGGCATTGTTTAAATATACCCTCTCGAATAGCCAAAACTATAATATAACTAATTCAAACCTAACACAAGCAGAATTGCTGAAATAAATTATGCTCGCATTGCTTTATAAGGCCTACTTATTCATACATCATATTAGAATTATATAAGAATAATACTGTTAATAACTAGGTCTATTCATATTATCATAATCAATGTTAGGCATACTTTCATTGTTTGTCTAGTGTATACATATTCCAGTATATGTTAAGCTATAGCCATTAATTGAACAGACTCAAATTGTACAGCTTATTAATTATTGCAAGCGGCCTACTCGTTTGACGCTCGTTTGAATTCGTGTATAACTGGGTTACACTCAACATTGTACAAGTTGCATTAATGCCATGACTTTCTTTTTCTTATTATGGTTGTACCTAGCTTACTATACAATATCAGTCACATAACCATCAACTGAGAAATTGAAACAGAATTTGGACAGTGGTTAAATCAGTATTTTATGTAGGATCGCGTATCTGGAGTGACGCACACGTAGGCCTAATTATATTCTGATTACACATATTGTAGAAGTCTATAACCTATACAGGGCTAAAGGGACACTTTATATAAAGTGTTGCTAATAATTCGTATTTTCAAAGCAATGACACAAGCGGTCGCGAGCGTCAATATTTTCTCCTCATGTCGTTTCAAATACCACAACACCACCTTGTGTTGAAAGCGCGAGAGAGCAGCCTCCATCCCGCCTACGCTACCTGTTCGAAAAAGGACCGTTTGGGGAGTGGGATCACTGTTCTAGCCCAGAACTATAGGCTATTCCTGATTTAACAAATCAACTAATCACCTATAGCCCTTGATAAGTTGAATCAGGTTAGTTATGGCCTGTGTAAGTGGAACAAAAGTGTCCCCCACGAGAGTCCTATCGACATGCATCATTTATGGCATGATTTTAGGGACACAACTTGCATTTTACAAAGGTTGTTATTGTAAACTTCAATAGTTCTGTTCAGGCCACTTCACAGAATTCATGAAATGTGCATGTTCACCGACGTAGCCCTATGTGTAGTGCGAATGCCATTGGGAAAGATAAATAATATTGTTCTATAGATATATATTTTAGTCATGATTTAAATCGTAACATAACTTGGTATTTTTATTATTTACGCAAATATAATCAAATAAGACAATATGTTAAATATAATGACAATAAGCCTACATACATTTTTTGCGCATTTTAAAGCACGATATGCTCTTGTTACCTGGGTGAAGTTTGTGCAACCCAAAGCTATTTTTCAGGGCATAGGATTTTCAAGTAAACTTTTATTAATTGTGTTTACACCTCCCGTTAAGTCGAGTTTATTTGAACATATTTAAAATGTTATTGTAGCTTAACCTTGTAGTAAAATGAATGGGTTGTGTACACTGTACCTGCATAATTAGGCCTACGATGTAAATATTGTCTACACAGGTAATACCTACAACTACATTACATAGAATTTCATTTTCATTGTTGAGAAAAATGAATCAACTGGTAGCAAATTAAGACTGATCCTTAGAAATGGCTGGAGATTTCGGACGTTTGAACGTCGATATATGCCTTCCTCGGAAAGCAGAGAGAAGTAAACATTTGCAGCAGTAACTTCTTGTGTAGTTTATTACTATTTTCTTCTTATTTATATTTCTTATTTTTAACTCTGCATCGTTGGGAAGGGCTCGTATTTTTTTTTGCATTTGCCAATACAATTTGATTTGAATTGAATAGTAATAAATAAAGGCAACATGCAATGACATGAAATGGAAATATGATGTCTGTTGCACAGAACTGAATACACCTTCAAGACACTTCCCGATGTGCAGTCAAAATACTTCAGCCATAAAGTAATGGAATTTGAAAATGAAATTCCCTGCATTTATAAAGTGGGCATTATTTTATAACTGTGTTATAGGTTACAGTTATTAGACTGTAACCTATATTAGACTGTAACCTTAGATAGCGAAGTTTGCCCATGTCTTGTAATGGACCTTCAGTCAAGATCACGCCTAGATATGCACTAATAGACAGTATGCATCAGACAAAAGTATCTTCAGATGAAATAGAAAAAAAATAACACTCGGGTGAGAAGAGGTTCAGATTGATGGTGTTTTCTGAGGCAGCATTAGCGTTACTAGATTACTAGATTAGAGTAGATTAGAGTACTTTACATTGCATACTCTTAATTACTCTGGATATGACTTCTGGTATCCACTAGGGGTCAGGAGTGTCCTTTGTGTCATGACATCTGGCATTCATTAGGGGTCAGGAGTGTCCTCTGTGTCATGACTTCTGGTATCCACTAGGGGTCAGGAGTGTCCTCTTTGTTATGACTGGGATGAATGGGAGAATAAATTAGGACAGATGTTGCATAATCTTCTACTAAACCAAATTATGAAACTCAAATAAACCAAACGATGATGCTCTCCAAAATACGGAAATGTCCTTCAAGTAATTTTAAAGCAGTCTCTATAAGAAATACTAACAGAATGTTCCCTGAATGCCATAGCATTCATAAAGCATTACACACTGGTAATATGCATTGTAAAACATGCCAGAAGTATTTATAATAGCTCATGGCTCCTTATGAAACTATATAAATGTATAAATGGCAATAATGCATTCATAAGGCGTTACAAAATATCTAATGGAAACAGTTACCCTAACGTTCTCTAAATTCTCTGAAAATGTTGACTAATATATTTTCGTGCATAGGTGCACAACTCAGGCCCTGCGTCCTGCTGGTTTTAATTGATCTCACCCAGTGAACAGTCTACTGTTCAACCCTTACCAACTTTCACCAACTGACCTACTCTGATTAACTTTGACCAAATCTGATCAACTCTGACATACTATGAATTACTCTGATCAACCCTGACCAACTCTGACCTACTCTGACCAAATCTGATAAACTCTGACATACTCTTAATTACTCTGACCTACTCTGACCAAATCTGATAAACTCTGACCTACTTTGAATTACTCTGATCAACTCTGACCAACACTGACATACTCTGATCAACTCTGATCCCGTACACATAACCCAACAGACTATTTCCTAATCAAGTGTCAACTCTCACAATCCTGGACATTCTTCTGTGCAGATCAAATGTACTTCTGAAAGTGCTGACAGGAAATCCACTACTGCAGGATTGATGGAATTCTGGGCCCATATCCACAAAGCATCTCAGAGAAGAAAATTGGTCGTAAATGCTAAGAGATTCCTACTCTTATGGGTAAAAATAAAAGCTATGCATGAAGCCTCATTAGTCATGAGTCACACCAAGTTGACAGGTATGTATTTAGGACACTTCATGAGCTGTCCTAAACAGTTAGGAGTTACCAGCAGGTGTCTTGATAATAGAAAAATGCAGCGAGTCAGGGGTTCTTGCCAGAGTGCGAATTACACCATGACATTCGTGGGTCTTTTTTATGGTCCTAATAATACAGGCGTAATTTAAACTGTAAAAATGAATGACCTTTAAATGTGGCATTAACTCAACCAGTCAAGATATTTTAATCTCATTGTCAAACAAATCACTTCAAAAAGAAAGCTACCTGTGCATGTTCGTCCACTCCAAAATAATTCCAGCATCCAAACTGCATGTATACTTGCGCCATTTCTTGAATGGAAATATACATCTGTTACAAAACACCATAAAGTGTGTCTAATGACATTCAGCCAATGCTATTGATTAGGCCGACATAAATTGATGCGTCTTCCTGACAAATTGTCATTTTTTGTAGCCTGAAAATTCGGGACACCTGAAATGGGTCCAAAACTGTCTCGGGGAAAACGGGATGGTCACCCTAACACACACCTCAACTTATTAGACTAGGCTACAATGTGTATTACCATGAATTTCAAATAGGCCTACCGGTGGCCAGTGATGGAGCGATAACAAAAAAAATAAGTGGATGAACTCCAGTGGTGTAGTGGAGGGTATACCCCCACTGATATGTCATATACCCACTTATTTTTCAGTGGGCATTGTGTATTTAATCCCCACTGATATGTATCAAAGTAGTGTAAGATTGGAAAAGATTGGAAATCTGCCGTGGTCATCCCCCTTATCAAAGGGGGAGACACTCTAGACCCAAACTGTTATAGACCTATATCCATCCTGCCCTGCCTTTCTAAAATCTTCGAAAGCCAAGTTAACTTCTTAAAACCCCTTGCCTTTTGGCGGATCCATTTGGGGTTTTAGGGTGGGTGAGAAAGGAGTTGGGTGTAGTTGAATCAGTGAAGGTAACCTGTAGTGGACTTGTGATATTTGCTTGTGTTACTTCTGACCAGAGGGAGAAGTGGGTCAAGATCTGTTTCTTGCTTTGCTCTTTCGAACAGGGCACCATTGAAAGGAGTGATTTCTGGAGTAGCGTTAAGTGTGGAAGGGGAGCAATTGAAGTAGAAAATTCATGGTGTTTGTGATGCCCTCCGTTTAGTGTGACGGAGACCCAGTGGGGAGCGTGGTGAAACAGAGGAGTCATTTTCAGTCCTTTTGAGTTTTGAGTCACTCTCCACCAGACAAAGTCATGTTAGGATGTATCAGTTATCCTGCTAGAGATTTTTTGCAGAATCCACTACGCTGTTTCAGGTGCAACGTTTATGGTCATGTTACAGCAGTGTGTAGGAGAGAGATTCCAAGATGTGGGAAGTGTGCAGGTGGGCATGGGACAGAGAATTGTGTAGTTTCAGTAGATAAAGTTGTGTGTCAATTGTAAGGGTGCTCATGTTGCTGGGGATCTGAAGTGTCCGGTCCGAGAGAGGCAGATTGAAGTGGTCAGAGTAGTTTAGAGGGTGTCGTATGCTGGATCCTAAGAGGAACCCAGTGAGATTTGTGCCAATACAGAGGGATAGGGTAACGAGTAAGTTATGCTTCAGTAAGGTTGGCTTCTTAGCGTTCATAGCAATGGTTATCAACTGTACCACAGAAATGGAAAATAAATAGATGTTGTGGTGGCAGCTCCAGAGAAGTATTTGGGTATATCAGATTTGGAGCAGATAGGGTCAAAGTAGTGGAATGGGGTAGTGGGTTTTTAATGAGTGTAGGTGGCAACTCCAGAAGTACCTGGATGTATGAGATTATACTGCAGAAGAGTTAATTGGGTAGTGATTTATATTTTTTATGAAATAGAGGTATATAGGAGTAGGGCTAGTTGGTGGTGTAATTTTAGCTTTCTTTAGAAACAGGAATATTGAAGATAATTTAATGTAGGCAGGCCGTGCCTGGCTTCACACTTTAGTACAGTAGGTTGTGTATGCACCTTTAAATTGGATGCAATCCACCAAACCAATCCCGAAAAAGAAGAAGAAGAAGAACAGTTTAGTGGTTAGAACAGTGTAGTTCTGACTGGTTCCACATCATAGATGTTCCATCCTCCATTTGGAAAACTGAAAAGAATGGGCAATCACACCTCCTCTAATGGCCTTTTGTTAAATCATTGTTAAATCATTTAACTTGTGTTAAAAGCTGCATAAAAATGTTGCAAAGTGCGCAAACTACGTAATGCCAATGACAAGAGGGGCAAAGCCTTTATCAGACATTGAATGTAATTAAGAGTTCTGTTCAACTCGAAGAGGGTGGAATATAATAATACACAAATCTGTTAGTGGCCACATTTGTCAGAGGTATAATTACGATTGTTTGCCAGTCAGTTAGAACATTTAAAGGGAAATATTTTCTTACGTGAACTAATGAGGCAGTATTTGTTTTAAGACACTAACGTTGTATATGTGATGGAAAATTGCCTGAAACCCTCATAAATAAAAGCATTAAAAACGCACATAAATACTGCTTCAGCAAGCCCTTAATATAAACAACAAGTGTCTGATCTTTCTTTTACAGGGCAATTTAATTCAGCAAACCAGAGAATGGTTTCTGCCACCCTTTGGCAAAATTACTGAGCTTTACAACGTGGCACTTTGCATTGTTTTAGTGCAATGTCACAGAACATAATTTGATCCCCCCCTCCCCCGCCCACCCGATGCGTGAGTGTTTGTTTGCTTTTTGGCATAATGACACACAATAAAAGTTGGATAAGGCAAATATGTTGCCCTGTAATAATTATCAATCAGCATTGCAATTATGCTATATTAATAGGAGGGGATTGAACCTCCAAACAAGCCACATGCTGACGGTTAAAGAGGAATTATCTTTTTAATAAGGTTGCATGTTTCCCTAATTAAACTTAATTTCATTTTATTACAATGAATATTACAAACCTAACATTTTCAGCCTGTTTTTAATTTTTACATTACTGTAACACACTACTTTAACTGCATTGTCTCTGGTTTGAGGGTTCTTCCTTTAAAGGGGCAATCGGAAGTTCAAACAATAACAAAGCGGTAAACCCCACCCCTGATTTGTTAAAAAGCTAAGGGATGGGACTGGATGAATGTTATACCACTCTCAAATTCATAGAAAGAGCTATGTTGCAAGGACTAAGCATCCATGAGCTCAAAATGGTAGTTTTAACCATGTTTTGAGGCTATAGAGTGTTTGTTTACAATTACTTTGTTTACAAACAAAGGAGTAAAAAAACATATATTTTGGGTTCTCATGGTGTAAGACAATTGAACTAAGCTCTTCAAGAATCAATGGGTGTAAATCATGAATTTTAAAGCAGACGTAGTCAGTGCATTTAAACATAAACAGTGAATTACGTGATGGTCACCTTGGACCGCCAAAGCCTCTCCAAACACAAACCATTTGAAATAACTGGAAACAAAAGGGCATTACTGTAGTGGCATACAAAAACATTTGCAAACATTATTGTCAAACATAAACACTGATAACCAAACTCAACACATTTCTTCTCAAACAACATGGTCAGAAAATGGTTGCCCTCCTACGCTTGTGCAGCAATACAGCATACACTACACAGGACAATTAGACTCAGCTGAATAGGTCAGGGGGTGTTTCTATACATTTCTACCTGTCCCACCCTGATTAGGGTCCCTTGAGAAACATTGGCCAACAATTTGGTTCCCACCCTGTCACATTGATGAAACAGAAAGTCAGAGTGAACGAGAGTCAGATGATGTACAAATGATAAGAGGAAAAGGCAGCAAACCTTTCAAACGTTCTAACCCAGACCAGATAAAGAAAACAGCCATCTATCTTGCAACAACCTAGTCCAACAATCTTATCCCAAGACCCAACTTCTGGTCCCCATCACTCGGCAAACATTAATTTAAGTAAATAGCTCATCTGCAAAGGGATTTGTGGTTAGACTTAAGTTGTTCTTATTTCTGTAAAGTACAAGTAACACTGTAATTACATTGTCAAATACTGTAATACTTCAGCTTCCCAACAGAGAGCGAGCGTATAATCAAGATATCTGGGAAAGTCATTGCAGTTTTAAAACAGTGGGTGTCTTGTATTTGAAGTATGTATTTCTCTATGTGGGAATTATAATAATATCCATAGTTCCACATCTTCTCTTTTAACAGTGCAGCTTGAGTCTTCCTAAATACTTATTTTACTCCCTCTCACCCAGCAAACACCAAATTGATAATTAAAGGTAGAGTGAGCGATATGAGATAGCTGCAGAAAGTAAACAGCATAGTGGGGCAATTTCTGCAACCGCCAGGCTCAACATCTCCGCTATTTTGGTGCCGTCTACCATGCAGCACGAAGTGAGACTATGCACATACTGTGTGTGACAGTGTGAAAGCGAAGTCCTGCATCTCGCTCACGTCAATATCTGCGGTTCTGCTCGTGGCAACGTCATTTCGCTGAGTCTCCCGTCAGTGGTTTCCGATTTCTACAGCTGCACTAGATGGAGGATCCATGACACATACTGTATCTTAGGGGAGGCCTCCTGCCAAATCCCAAGAAAAGATATCTTGTGGATTCAAAACCTTGTGATGAGTAAGATTGATATCTTGTAAAGTATAAAGTGAGTCAAAAAGTATCACACATTTTCACTGTGTGCCTTTGGAACACATGTAATATAAAATTGGCCCGGAAGATACAGCAGACATTGGAAACAGCTGACAAGCAATATCAGTTCACTCTTCATAAGTCATAGTGGTTATAATAAGTACCATTTAACAGTGTGTTCCTACACTAAACCTATTCATGTGTGTTACCCATTTATCTAAAAATGTATAGGTATTTGATTTTTAATAAGTAAGGACACTATGAGAAAGTCATATAGATGTTTAAAATGTTACTTAATTGACCTTTCTCACCTGTGTCAGACACAAGTCATATGTAAGGCACAATCCATTCTGAGGGACTCCCAGCATCCCTTGCTTGATGAATATACAGTATATTACTTCCCTCAAGAGCGCAGATACAGGCTCCCCAAGTTCAAAACAAATAGGTCTAAACTCTCCTTCATGCCAGCAGCTATCAGCTTTCTCAATAAACTGTATTAATACGGTTAGCAGTGTACATATTGCTGTATGTGTTGTTTTGGTGTATATTTATTGTCATGTACTCTGTGCTGCTAAATTAATAGCCCCCTGGGGATAATAAAGAGTACTCTACAACAGATCTCAAAGGGGTGTGGAAACACAATCCCCTAGATTAAGGGGCTAGCAAGACAGAGGATGATTAAGAGAATATGGTTTGTATGTTACAAAGAAAGTGGCAAAATACTGCACCAGTATATCAGTAAAGCAGTATAATAGCTTATAAGATAGAGTTCATTATTTGGTGGTTTCTGTTCAACACATTTTTAAGCAGATAGTATCACAACACCACCAACGTTTATTAGTCTGGTTTCGCATGACAAAGTTTGTCAAGAGAAAACAGAGGTGAAGTCTTTATCTCGTGGTCTTGGCACACAATGTCTAGTCTGGGACATCATTTCGATACACAGGGTAGGGGTCTGGGACCTTGTTTCGATACACAGGATAAGGGTCTTGGAACAGAATGTCTCGGTCTGGGCCTTGGTCATGGACAAGAGCATGGTTTTTGTAGTCTCTCAACCCATGTGGTCAAGATACACCACTGAATACCATCTCTTATCAGAGTATTTTAACTAACTAGGAATGACAACTCAGAAGTGCAGGAAACTAAATTTTTCCATATGGAAGCCAGAGGGTGTGTTTCCTCCCCATTTTAACTGTCTTGGTCTGATCTATAGTATGGGTCTGGGCCTCTAGAGTCTTGACTTCATCTCTGCAAGAAACATTACGTTTGTCTGAATCCTAACAGTCAGAAACATTGTCCGATTGGCAAAACAACCAATATTTACAGGAAAGCACAACAGGTAAACTTGAGACATGCTAGCAATTGGTTGCAATCAATTGCAATTGTGCTTGCTACTCACACAACACAATTGAAAGCTCACGCGCATAAAAACAAAAGTTGTTTTATTACATACGTATAACTAATACGCATAAGTATAGCCTTCTGTACCAATTACATAGAAAATGCAATCGTGATTAAGTATAGCCTACATCATAACAAGATACAATACTAGAGTTTAGGTTAAAGACTAGGCCTATTCATACAATCAGCATGAGGTAATAAATCTTTTCTCAGGGGTGTATGAGCTGGGAACTCGGTATGTATGAAGAGTTATGGAAACATACAAGATATTTGGATAAATAAGGCATGCCTTTCGAACGGTGTGGTAGGTAAGCAACAGTAAGCGAGGCACACAAACATTTTGGTTTATTCTGGTAAAAGGTTTTCATTGGAATGGCTGGTATTCAGCTAATTTCCTGTGGAAAGTTCTCCATTGTTTGAAATGTAACCAGACACATGCCATCTAACATGAGACCTCACTTGGACAAAAACATCAAATCTTTAAGCTTACAGGTTAGAAATTAAACTATGTTGGCATGTTTTTTAGCTACAGTTGTGTGTGATGCTATGTATGTAGGTGTGTGTATGTGTGTGTTTGTGAGTGAAACAGAGTTTACATGACCTCACAATTATATTCCTATATGTGTGTGTGTATGCGTGATATGTGTGTTCGTCTCTGGATGGGCTCATCTCTTCTCTTCCACCAGCAGCTGGAGCCTGTCCTCTCTGTAGTGAGGGGTACTCTGGCCAGTCTCAATGGCCTCACAGTCATCTGTAAAATACACTAGGTCCTGTGGGGAGGTCAAACAGTCACACTAAGGCATACACGACATCTCCAACTGCAGAATGTGGGTGCAAGGCTGAGCAAAGCTGACTGAAATGTCCACAGATAATAAACTACAGAAGCAATTATCAGAAATGCCCCAAATCACATGTCATTGTCGTTATATAACGGTTGGAAAGAAAGCACAAACATACCTGGAACCAGGCTAGTCATTCCCTGCACCACATCTAGAGAGTAGGCTATGACAGACCTTTTTTTTTCTTAAAAAATACATTATTCTGGCTATGAGAGACAGCATGGTTCATTCCTCTGCAGAGCTGAGCAGACATACCCGATAACAGATTCTGTTGATGATTCTGTACAGGTTGGTGACTTTCCGCTTCAACAACACGATCCTGGGTCGCTCTCTGCAGTATTGCGTAGGAAGGTTCTCCATGACATAGAGGAAGTCACGGAGCTTGGTATTGATGCACGAATTCTATAGGGAAACAATAATGGCATTGTAAAACCTATAGCTCAATGAATATTATACTATTTTGAATGAAAAGGTTTCACATAAACAGGTTCAGTTACTGGGGTACAACAATGTTTTTATATGAATTTAAATCAATTGGCAAGATATATTTTTAAGCTTTGATATTGGCATACAACAACATTATGGAATGTATGCATCTTCTAGTCTACATCAAACATAGGCATTGCGTCACCAACTCATTACTGTTTGTTTATGCAACATAACCCAATGAGACATCAAATCAGATGCAGGTTCACTCTGTCAACTTTTTGTTAAATAATGACCTTTGAGAATCAACCTTTTGTTCACATCAATGGGATGATGTTGTACTATAACAACTCACTTGCACATCCAGAAACATCTTGGGCAGAATCTCAACGCATGTTTTCTACAACAGAAAAAGTTAAAATTAGAAAACATTTGGATACATTAGAAAACGGTTTCATCAAATCAATAATTACATTTGGAATAGCTCCCCGTGCGATGATAATTGTGTAGTTTTACCAAAAGGCCTATTATTTCCTTGCTCAAGCCGAGCACTCGGGAATAGCATGTCGGTAGTCAGCCAACCAATTAAAACTGAAGAAACACAACAAAAGTCCGAGTCTCATCTTTCAACCGTTGTTGCGTCGGTCAAAACTGGATTATTATGTTTAGGCAACTAGGCAAGAGCTTTATAACACGATTGTTCTTCGTCCAGCACATTTAAAGAGTATAGTTGGCCTGGAAAAAAGCGATGACGTCGAAGAAAAATATTTTCACGCTCCTATGCATTTTTGATGTCTTTGCATGTCAAAAAAGATATACGTCAACTAACATTATTTGACGCGTCAAATATCAACATCATACAGAATGACAAAGTGTATCATCCCATTTTGTAACCATCCACACGTCACAATCAAAATATATTAATGCATATTTTGGTAACTATCGCCCGCAAATAGATTTTGTTCACCCACATCAGAAGCGATTAGGACATGCAGGTTGAAATATCAAAACAAACTCTGAACCAATTAAATTAATTTGGGGACAGGTCGAAAAGCATTAAACATTTTTGGCAATTTAGCTAGCTAGCTTGCTGTTGCTAGCTAATTTGTACTGGGATATAAACATTGGGTTGTTATTTTACCTCAAATGAACAAGGTCCTCTACTCCGACAATTAATCCACAGATGAGAAAGGAATTCGGTTTACCGTTTTATCGATCTCTCTCCTCCTTCCTCAGGCTTCTTCTTATTTTGGATAGCTGTTGGCAACCAACTTTATAGCATTACTAAAACCTACCTAACACCATACCGGACTCGCGCAAATGTATGTTGTCCCCTCACACCAAACTCGATCACATGCAGGTTGAAATATCAAACCGAGGTAAAAAGAGTTTCAGGTTGGATATTCGACGGATATTCGCCTGCAGTTTTCATTACGTCCACCAACAGCAGTTAGGGACTGTCAAAATAGTGACAAATCTACCAATTTCAATAGCTCTTTAACCATTACTCCTAAAACTTTCAAAACTGGTTGTAGCTAACCTGATGGCATAGACACACATTGCACACACTTCTTTTGATGATTTACATCTCACACTAATTTCAATTATTTATTTACATTTCTGAATTTCAATAGCTCTTTGGTCATATGACCTACTGACTTCAAACAATGTTCAGAATGCCCGCTGACTACCCTTCTATATTGCACACACTTTAGTTTGTCCATTTTCATCTCACAAGTTTTTACATGAATTTTTCAAACTTTCAAATTCCAATAGCTCCTTGGTCATGTGACCTACTGACTGAACAAGGTTCAGAATGTCCACTCAGTGGGCCTACACATTCCACACCCTTTAGCTTGTCCATTTTCATTTCACAAGAGTTTACATGAATTTTTCAAACTTTCACATTTCAATAGCTCCTTGGTCAAAAATTCATACAGTATGAAGGATGAACATAAAAGTACATTAGATGTGCACTTAACCAAGTCTAAGGACATGTAAAATCATTATGTAGTTAACTGGAATTGGAGTTGAATGTTTCTGATAACGTACACTTTAATATTTATGGCCCTTATTCTGTCACTTTAAATAGTGAAGATGTGTCATCACGTATTGTCAGCAATAACACACTTTTTTGACTACATAACACCTTATGTATGATACTTACAGTTTTTGCCTATTGCTTACACACTTTTTGCAGAATTTGGCTCATTATGTCAAAACTCAACACACAAGCCAATCAGACATAGTACTTGGAGATTAACAACTCACATACTTGCCAAAATGAAACACTGCAATCAAAACTCAACACTCCTTTCTAAAAATGAAATTCTTGCAACAAAACCATACACACAAGCAACATTTGAATTACTCTTTCATATCACCAGCAACACATTGATGGGCTTTATATAAAACACTGCAGTCTTTGTGTTTCTATTTTTATTGTCATTTTCTCAGACTCAGTCTTCTGTAAAACTCAAAAGTAGAATTTCTGCAGTAATCAAACAGTATTTACAAAAATCAAATTTAGCAACAAAACAAAAGTAAAAAAAACAAAACAATTACTGGATAAATTGCTATTGGGGGGAAAAAACATATACTTGTTTTGTGTGTGTGTGTGCGTGTGTGTGCGTGTGTGCGTGTGTGTGTGCGTGGTGGGGGGCGGGGGGGCTTATGGATCACGCCTTCTGTTCGGATCTGGCCACAAGACCTCGTCAACATCACAGGCGATGTCCTCGCGGGCTAGGCATCGCGGAAAATATCACCTTGTGTGCCGAATCCACCCTTGGATTGATCCCACCTCAATGTCTCCACATGCCTCTTCCATTGCTTGCAGAAGAGTCATGCGGGCATGTGGTTGCCGATCATATACTTTCCACCGCCACGCTGAAAATAATTCCTCGATTGCATTTAGAAAGGGGCTGTAAGGGGGCAGGTATAAAACTGTGAAATGATTATGGTTGTTGAACCAATCTCGGACCAGAGCAGCCCGGTGGAAACTAACATTATCCCAGATGACAACAAACCTGGGCTGCTGTGGTCTGTCCTGCACAACTGCATGTAGTGCATCTAGAAATGCAGTCATCTGTCCTGTATTGTAGGGACCTAGAGTGGCATGATGATGCAGGACTCCTTGGACACTAATTGCAGCACACAAGGTGATATTTCCCCACGCTGCCCAGGACATTTACAACAGCCCTTTGTCCAACTACGTTCTGACGGCCCCGACGCCTGGTTTTGGCCAGATTGAAGCCTGCCTCATCCACGTAGATGAACTCATGCGGCAGTTCAAGGCATCAAACTCCAGAACTGTCTGTAACAGAAAATATTGAATAGTGTTACTGAAAACACATACAGTAACTACAATGTCTATATTTTCACACAAGTAGGGGCTGGGTTGGCTGAGTATAGACAAAAACTACAAGCTACAGGCAGGGCAGGTGGCAGCATAAACCCTCATTCCCACATCACAATATATAGTATGTAAAGTAAAGTGACACATACCTGCACATAATCATGGCGCAGATCCTTGACCCTGACACTGTTCCACTCAAATGGCACCCTGTACAGCTGCTTCATTCTGAAGTTATGTTTCTGTAGGATGCGACTTAGTGTAGAAATGCTGACCCTGTTGATATTGTTGAATTCATTTCCATTTGCAATTATGCGTTGTTGCAACTCACGAAGTCGGATTGCATTATTTTCTCGCACCATTTCAATGATGGCAAGCTCTTGTTGCTGAGTGAAGAGCCGTTCCCTTCCACCTTGAGGAGGTCGTCCAACCATTCTGTAGAAAATGCCACCACAAGATGTCATTGGTTAGGTTATTTTTCACATACTGTACTTTCAAACTGTACACAGTACTGCAACATCACAATGGTATTCCTTTACATATACAGTACTTCACAGCACTACCCATTTTTGTATAGTATAGTTAGTACAGTAATACTGTAATATGATACAGAATCATGTGACACATACAGTAGGTACAGTCTGGAGTAGAAACTTGAAGATATACCTGTTCTCCAGTCGGAATGTCCTTATTATCGATGCTACTGTGTAGCGACTGAGGTTAGGGTGGACTCTTTGCCCAGCCTCCCTCATGGACAGGCCATGATTTATCACATGGTCCACCAGAGTAGCCCTGATGTCATCTGATATACGTCTCCGCACTGGTCCTCGTCCTCTTCCACGTCCTCTTCCACATCCGACTCCTCTCTCTCTTTGTCCTCCTCTTACTCTGACTCTCATTGCCTCCATGCTTGCAAAGTTCTAAAAATGGCTTACCTGAGGCCTATTTGTAGTGCTAAGGCTCAGACTGATTGGTGTTCTGTTTTCAGGTGTGTATGTAAGTGCATACAATTGCCAGATGAGTTTTGCATTTTGAACAGAGTGTTTTCCCAATGATAACAGGTGATTTCGTTTTTGAACAAAGTGTCTAATGTAAGAAAACGTGTGTAGTGTTTCGCAATAAGTGTGTTACAGAATTGCAAACAAAGTGCAAAGTTGACATTGTGTTTAAGCTATGGTTACACTGTGTTTAAGGTATGCTACAAGAAGTTTAGGTATTGAGGCTTTGGTCTAAGCATTCGGTTTTAGTGTGTAAGCAATGGGCAAAAACTGTAATATACATAAAAGGATACCTAAGGATACATTATAAATGATGTTTGATTTGTTTGGGCAAAGTTGATAGGTATAATTTGAACGCTTTCTCTTCACTGTACAACGGGTGACTCGACGGTGGATTTTCTGAACAACGAAACTGAGATTTATGGATATAAACAATGACTTTTTCTAACTAAAGAAACATGAATTGTCTTGCTTGGACACTTCGGATTGCCCTCAGCAGAAGATCATCAAAATGTAAGCGATTTAATTTAGCTCTTATATGTGTTTTGTTAGACCCGCGCTGGTTATGGATTTATGCTAAGGCATAAAATATGAGAGGTGATATCCTCAAACAATCAAATGTTGTGTTTTCGGCGTGAAGCCTTTTTGAAATCTGACAACGCTGTGATATTGCCAAGACTCTAAGCTTTTGATGACTACACAACACTTGTATATTGATGAACGTTTAATAATTCAAATTTTGGATTTTGAATTTGGCGCCTTACATTTCCCCGGGGAGTGTCGGGAATGGGGTGCTAGCGCCCCAATGATCCCTAAGAGGTTTTAAACAATTTAATTATTTGTATAATGTTCTTCACATTCAAAGCATTTGTGGTTTTACTTTCTCTACTTATACAGACAAACAAATGGTACTTTCAAGCAACCACAAAAAGCTGTGGTCACGGGACAAAGATTTACAAGAAGTAATTCTAAATGGAGAAAGAAGTTTAGTGTGCAAGCAAAGTCTGCCCAAGGTACTAAAACAATCTGTTAGTGTAATTTTAAAGGATTAACTATTGCTACATTTTTGGGGGGTTTAGTGGCAAGCATATATTTCAGCTGAACTTCGGTAACTACAATGATGTTATGAGTTTCTTGATTGTGAACCAGAACCACTGGAAGTTCATTGTGAGTAAAATCCTTTTTCCAAAATTCATTTAGGTACATTTCTGTGAAGAGGTTGTGATATGGGTCATTTAATAGTAAAATCATTTAAGGGATCAATACATTTCTATATTGGTTCCCCAGTATCTGCATGAACCATCAGGCCAAGTGTTTTTGGTTAACCCTGCTGGACAGAAAGAGAAGGAGGGATCGGAACATGCTGCATAACAATTCTGGTCTTATTTATTCCATTGTACTGGATCTAATACATATTAGCATTTTACATACATTCATAAGTGTAATAATTTTTTATGACATACTGTGAAAAACTGTCTTTGCTGCTGGCTCTGTCACTTTCAGACATGCGCAGAGCCTACTGAAAGGCGGCAGGTAGCCTAGTGGTTAGAGCTTTGGACTAGTAACCGAAAGGTTGCAAGATTGAATCCCCAAGCTGACAAGGTAAAACTCTGTCGTTCTGCCCCTGAACAAGGCAATTAACCCACTGTTCCTAGGCCATCATTGAAAATAAGAATTTGTTCTTAACTGACTTGCCTAGTTAAATAAAAGGTAAAAAAAAAAGGGGGGAAGGGTAGCTCTTGACTTGAACCACAGGGGTTCTCTGTAAAGAGAGAGTAATCCAAAAGGCAGAGACACACCCCTTGACTTTCAATTGGCACCCTTGACCTGTATGTATTCTCTCCTGATTGGCTCTGTGGTGCTTAGTCAATTTATAACTCTGTTGCCGGCCCCATCATAAAGTTTTTACACAGCCTGGCAGTCTGACTAAAGTGCCAGAGGTATGAGGAGAGACATCCTCCTTAGAAGACACAATGGGTCAATGCACTTTTCTTTTTTTTACTAATTAGTTGGTCCCTCTCCTTGTTCGGGCGGTGCTCGGCAGTCGACGTCACCGGTCTTCTAGCTACCGCCAATCTACTTTTCAATTTCTATGTGTTTTGTCTTCATTATACACACATGATTTCTATCCCATAATTACATGTTCCTTATTTAAACCCTCTGTTTCCCCCATGGTTTTGTGCGTGTTTGTTCTGTTAGATGATCTTTAATTGTGAGCTTGTATTTTACTACCAATTTTGGTAGTTTGTATTTTGAGTAAATATACGTGTATACTCATCTCCGTTGTCCTGCGCCTGACTCTGCTTACCTGCTACACTGAGACACCTGACAGAAACACGCACCAGAAAATGGAGTCAGCAGGAGAACACAGACTCCTCTGCCAGTTGAGGAGCGCATCCAGCAGCACGCGACCATGTTGCAACGTCTCGGCACAGCCATGGATCGCGTGCTGCCAAATCTGGAGCGATGGGAGAGAGGAGGTTTTCCAACGCCTCCACCATCATCACAACCTCCCACTCCACAACCCACACCTCTGTCCACCCCTCCTTCACCTGGTCCCAGTGGCTTCGTCTTGCGCTCCCGAGGGAGTATGATGGGATGGCTGCCGGGTGCCAGGTGTTTCTACTCCAGCTGGAGCTCTCCCTGCGACCGTCCACCCGGCTCCTTCGGGACACGAGTGTGTGTCCGCCCTCATCTCCTGTTTATCCGGGAAAGCCCTGGAGTGGGCCAACGCAGTATGGGGAGAGGATGTAGCGGCGTTGGACCACTACGAGGAGTTCACTCGCCGCTTCCGGGCAGTGTTCGACCATCCACTTGAGGGTAGAGCGGTGGGTGAACACCTGTTTCACCTCAGGCAGGTGACGAGGAGAGCGCACAGGACTTTGCACTGGATTTCCGAACCCTGGGCGCCTGCGCGGGATAAAGTGACAGGGCCCTGATTGACCAATACCGGTGCAGTCTGCGCGAGGACGTCCGGCGGGAGCTGGCATGCAGGGACACCACTCTTACCTTCGACCAGCTGGTGGACCTGTCCATCCGGCTGGATAACCTGCTGGCCACCCGAGGACATCCGGATCGGGGCCTGTCAATCCCATCTCCCAGCACCTCTGATCCAACGCCTATGGAGATGGGAGGTGCTGCGCTTAGGGGGACCAAATGAGGGGCCATTCCCTGCACCATCTGTGGCCGCAGAGGGCACACTGCTGGTCAGTGCTGGGGGGGTTCCTCAGGGAGTAGAGGCAGCAGGCAGGGCACTGTCGTGTAATCCCAGGTGAGTAGACACCAGACTCACCCAGAGCCCCCTGTTGCTCATATGTTTGTGTTGATAGAATTTCCTGAGTTTTCCCCGCATTCCCAGCATAAGGCGCTCGTAGATTCAGGCGCAGCTGGGAATTTTATTGACATTTCATTTGCCCATAGTTTAGGGATCCCCATTGTTCCTGTTGATATCCCCTTCCCTGTGCATGCCTTAGATAGTCGACCATTAGGGTCTGGGCTGATTAGGGAGACCACCGGTCCACTAAGCATGGTTACGTAGGAGGGTCATGAGGAGAGAATCAGTCTCTACCTTATTGATTCTCCTGCGTTTCCTGTGGTGCTGGGCCTACCCTGGTTGGCCTATCATGACCTCAATATTTCGTAGGCAACAGAGGGCTCTTAAGCGATGGTCAAGGACGTGCTAGGGGAGGTGTGTAGGTGGCAGACGCACTGTCCCGGGTGTTTGACACAGAGGAGCGGTCCATGGATCCCAATCCCATACTTCCGGCCTCTTGCCTGGTGGCACCGGTAGTGTGGGAGCTGGACGCGAACATCGAGCGGGCGTTACGTACAGAGCCCACTCCACCTCAGTGTCCAGCTGGGCGTCTGTATGTTCCGTCTGCTGTCCGCGACCGTTTTATATCTATTGGGCACACACGTCACCCTCCTCTTGTCATCCTGGCATCAGTTGTACAGTGCGCTGTCTTGGTGGGAAGTACTGGTGGTCCACCTTGGCTAAGGACATGAGGGTTTATGTTTCCTCCTGCTCGGTGTGCGCTCAGTGCAAAGCTCCTAGATACCTGGCTAGAGGGAAATTACAACCTCTACCCGTTCCATAACGGCCATGGTCGCACCTGTCGGTGGACTTCTTGACGGATCTTCCTCCGTCACAGGTAAACACCACGATCCTGGTCGTTGTGGATAGGTTTTCTAAGTCCTGTCATCTCCTTCCTTTGCCCGGTCTCCCTATGGCCCTACAGATTGCGGAGGCTCTGTTCACCCACGTCTGCTGGCACTACGGGGTGCCTGAGGACATAGTCTCTGATCGTGGTCCCCAGTTCACGTCCTGGGTCTGGAAGGCGTTCATGGAACGTCTGGGGGTCTCGGTCAGCCTCACCTCAGGTTTTCACCCCGAGAGTAACGGGCAGGTGGAGAGAGTTAACTAGGATGTGGGTAGGTTTCTGCCAGGACCAGGACCAGCCGGGGGAGTGGGCAGCTTTCATCCCCTGGGCAGAGATGGCTCAAAACTCACTCCGCCACCACTAACCTATCTCCCTTCCAGTGTGTACTAGGTTATCAGCCGGTTCTGCCACCGTGGCATCAGAGCCAGATCGAGGCTCCTGCGGTGGATGAATGGTTTAGGCACTCGGAGGAGACCTGGGAGGCCGCCCATGTGCATCTGCAATGGGCCGTGAGGCGGCAGAAGGCGAGCACCGACCGCCACTGAAGTGAGGCCCCGGTGCGGACCGGGTCTCGCTCTCGACCCGAAACCTGCCCCTCCGTCTGCCCTGCCGGAAGCTGGGTCCGCGGTTTGTGGGGCCATTCAAAGTCCTAAGGAGGCTGAACAGGGTTTGCTATAGGTTACAACTTCCCCCAGAAACGAATTTGGTTTACCGTTTTATCTGTGGATTAATTGTCGGAGTAGAGGACCTTGTGCATTTCAGGTAAAATAACAACCCAATGTTTATATTACAAGGACAAATTAGCTAGGTATAATTTTATTACAAGGACAAAGTTTATAGGTATAATTTGAACATGTTCTCTTCACGGTTCAATGGGCGACTCAACGGTGGATTTTATGATCATAACGCGCTAACCAAACTGAGATTTATGGATATAATAAATTACTTTTTCTAACAAAAGAACGATTGGATGTCTTCGTTGGACACTTGGGAAGCCCTCAGCAGAAGTTCTTCGAAAGGTAAGTTATATTTTTTAGCTGTTATAATGGGTTTTGTGTGACCCGCGCTGGATATGAATTTATTCTAATGTGGAAAATATGTGGGGTGCTATCCTCAAACAATCAAATGCTGTGCTTTCGCCGTAAAGCCTTTTGGAAATCTGACAACGCTGTGATATTGCCAAGAAGCAGAGCTTTTGATGACTATGCAACACTTGTATATTGATGAATGTTTAATAATTCAACTTTTGGATTTTAAATTTGGCTCCTTACATTTCACCGGGTAGTGTCGGGAGTGGCCTGCTAGCGCTCCGGTGCTCCCTAAGTAGTTAACTGACTTGCCTAGTTAAATAAAGGTGGGACATTTAAGACCACATAGCAGAATCTAACAGAGTCCCCCCCTACCATGGTCCCAGATCTGTTTATGCTGTTTTGGCATTGTCATCTGTAATGACTTATTTGTTTCATGTCACGCCAAACAGATCTGGGACCAGGCTTGGGGTACAGTTTAGGACCAGTAGGAATCTTCTGTGCCCAGAATTGATCCTGTAAACAATTTTCAGGCGACCAACCCTGACCAACAAACTCAGGGTTCGTCGTCTGAAACCACCAACAAACTCAGGGTTGGTCCGTGGAGGCCACCGAACCCTTCTTCAGATTAAGAAAGTTCCTCTTCTTCCTCTTCCTGTTGGTGGCCCCCGTGGTGTTCTAGGGCTCCAGCGGGGTGTGGAACACAAACCCCCTCTCCCCTGTGGTGGGGATGTCCAGTACTACTGCATCATTCCCCAGGCCAGAGGTGGAGGGTTCTGCTGCAGTAGTAGAGTCAAACACAGTTTCACTGTCCACCTCTACTCCTCCTCCCATTGAAATCAGAACAGAGTCTTGGAGCTGTTCTGAGGTTGTGGTTTGGCTCGTTCCAGTCTCGATTGGTTTGGGAGTGGGTTGTTGTGGAGTGGGTCGAGGAACTCCCTCCCTCCCCTTTTCCTGGACCAACACTTGAATGACCTTCCTGGGAGCCTCAGGTCTGGGGTGAGGAACAGCCTCTCCAGCAGGCTCTGCCTCTTCTCCTCAAACCTGGAAAATTAAGATCATGACATTTCCTTAGGATTTCTGAAGCACCTACAGTGCATTCGGGAAAGTATTCAGACACCTTCACTTTTTCCACAATTTGTTACATTACAGCCGTATTCTAAAATGGATTAAATCACAATTTTTACTCAATCTACACACAATACCCCATAATTACAAAACTAAAAAAGGTTTTTAGAAATGTGTGCAAATTTATAAAAATAAAAAACAGAAATACCTTAATTACATAAGTTGCTATGCTATGAGACTCGAAATTGAGCTCAGGTGCATCCTGTTTCCATTGACCATCCTTGAGATGTTTCTACAACTACAACTTGATTGGAGTCCACCTGTGGTAAATTCAATTGATTGAACATGATTTGGAAAGGTCCCACAGTTGGCAGTGCATGTCAGAGCAAAAACCAAGCCATGAGGTCAAAGGAATTGACTGTAGAGCTCTGAGACAGGATTATGTTGGGGCACAGATCTGGGGAAGGTTACCAAAACATTTCTGCAGCATTAAAGGTCCCAAAGAACACAGTGGCCTCCATCATTCTTAAATGGAAGAAGTTTGGAACCACCAAGACCCTTCCCAGAGCTGGCCGCCCAGCCAAACCACGCAATCAAGGGAGAAGGGCCTTGGTCAGCGAGGTGACCAAGAACCCGATGGTCACTCTGACAGAGCTCCAGAGTTCCTCTGTGGAGATGGGAGAACCTTCCAGAAAGACAACCATCTCTGCAGCACCACCAATCATGCCTTTATGGTAGAGTGGCCAGATGGAAGCCACTCCTCAGTAAAAGGCACATGACAGCTAACCAGGAGTTTGCCAAAAGGCACTAAAAGGACTTTCAGACCAAGAGTGGCTTTATGACAAGTCTCTGTATGTCCTTGAGTGGCCCAGCCAGAGCCTGGACTTTAACCCGATCGAACATCTCTGGAGAGACCTGAAAATAGCTGTGCAGCGACGCTCCCCATCCAAGCTGAAAGAACTTGAGAGGATATGCAGAAAAGAATGGGAGAAACTCCCCAAATACAGGTGTGAGAAGCTTGTAGCGTCATAACCAAGAAGACTCAAGGCTGTAAATCACTGCCAAAGGTGCTTCAACAAAGTACTGAGTAAAGGGTCTGAATACTTATGTAAATTTAATATTTTGCAAGAATTTCAAAATGGGATTTGTCGTTATGAGGTATTGTGTGTAGATTGATGAGGAAAACATTTTAGAATAAGGCTGTAACGTAACAAAATGTGGAAAAAGTGAAGGGGTCTGAATACTTTCTGAATGCACTGTAATTAGCACACATACCCATAGATTCCAGTTGTCTCTACCAAGTTATTTCCTAGTAATTAGCAAACATACCCATAGGTTAAATTGAATGAGGGTTCACAAAATTGGGTTCACAAAGGCTTTTGTTATTTTTTAGTGGGACCAAAATGGATGTACCACTATGTCGCTAGGTGCCAATTGTCTCTACCGAGTTATTTCCTAGTAATTAGCACACATAGGTTCCAATTCAATTTGCGCTGTTACTGATACCAGTATCGCATTTATTTATTTTACTCTGTTGTATGGAAAATATTGTGTTCTATAGCTTGGAAAATAAATAAATGTGACTCTGGATGACAACATAATTATGTTTGTTTCCAACATTAGGGCTATTTTCCTAAAGAAGTGAAATCTGCTTTGGTGTTTTGTTTCCTTGCGATACCAGCGATACTGGTATCGTCCCGGCCTTAAATTCAATGACAGATAAAGGAAAACACCACTGCAGGTCGACTCATAATCAATGTTTATGCTTTATTGTTATCGAGGTAGTAACCTTTTTAAATTCGTCGTTAACAAGAGGGAGATAGAGAGAGACACAACTGCATGTGAGCTCCTGCATTTTTCAAAAAAAGATAGATTTGGAGTTAGATACACTTTGATTTTTTTGGCAGGGCCATATACATGATGCTACTCTCCAAAGCATAACTTTCACTCCAACCAAAACTCCAAACCTACAACTTGATTTTGGACAAAATTGCCTGGAAGATTTTACTACCAAGGATTACTTTTTCCAAGCTATACTGCGGGTGCTCTGGCAAACAAACAGCAGAGACCTGAGGACACCATCCAACCTGGAACTGAGTGAGTAATGTTTGGTCTGATGCTATTTTGAAAGCCAAGAAAAAATAAAATAAATACCTTACAATTATATATTTTACTTTATGGGGACTGAATGCTGAGTTAAAGCTGCAAAGCTTGCTAGGACAGAACAGATACAACTTCAATTAGCACTGATGTGTGAAGTAAGAAGTGTCAAAGCCTTTGAGCCCAACAATGGCAGGAGTCTCTCACAGCCTACCCCACCCAAATCTAGATGCCTTTGAAGCCGTCTCTCGCTGTTCAGAGACTATCCACTGGTATTTTCTACAAGAAATTTGCCTCCAGAAAAAAGCTTCTCCCACGTGGGTGTGACACCTACTCCCGTTGCCAGCTGCACTGCTAATTGGATTCCACCTGGCGAACTGTTCACCTCCAGCACACACGCACTGTTGGGGGGAGTGACTGAATTTACAATGGCTAGCCCAAAGTCATTATATTTTTTTCTTGTACCTTATGCTATTTGCCTCTTGACTCCTGCATGCTTTGTTGACTATAAACTTTCTTGTTCACCCAACCGTGGAACAGACTATATTTGTTCCCACACTTGGGTCTCTGACTCTCTATTGGTTACACAGACTCTTGGCCTCCCATCCTAATCTAGCCACCTCTCGCCAGCTTTGTATTCATGTTACCGATGAAATTGCTGTACAATATGATCTTGTTGCCATCTAATGCACATTCAAATGTCATAAATCAACACTGCATAGCTCTCCCTGTCATCTGCAGTGCTCTGATTGTATTACTGCTGATGATATCAGGAAATGTGCATGTACACTCTGGCCCATCTACTGTTGCTAGCCCCAATTCTGACTTGTGCTCTGATATCTGCTCCACTGATTTCTGCCCTCATAAAAGCCTGGGTGTTCTGCACGTTAACACTAGAAGCGTATTACCTAAATTGATCAATTGAAAGTGTGGGTTCACAGCTCCTATCCAGATGTGTTGGTCATTACTGAGACGTGGTTAAGGAAGAGTGATTTGAATTCTGATGTTAATCTTTCTGGTTATAACCTTTTTCGGCAAGATAGATCTTCCAAAGGGGGGTGGAGTGGCAATCTTTACCAAGGATCACTTTCAGTGCTCAGTTGTCTCCACCAAGTCTGTCCACAAACAATTTGATTTGCTGGTTTTAAGCAGTAAACTTTCAAATAGCTCTTTGTTGACTGTTGCTGGGTGTTATTGTCCTCCATCAGCACTGGTCTGTACCCTACCTGCCCTAAGCTCTCTCCTGGCCCCTTACACTAAGTCTGAAATTGTCCTGCTAGGTGACCTAAACTGAGACATGCTTAAACCACCTGACCAAGTCTTAAAGCAATGGAACTCCCTAAATCAAGGTATGACTCCAAACACCCAGAAAAGGCTACTCACCTCAATGTTATCCTCACAAATAATCCCGATAGGTGTCAGTCTGGTGTTTTCTGTAATGACCTTAGTGATCACTGTTTTACACCCTGCGTTTGTAATGGCTGCTCAGTGAAACGACCTGTCCTGATTTGTCATAGACACTTTCTAAAAAACTTTAATGAGCAAGCATTCCTTCAAGACCTGGCTTCTGTAAATTGATATAGAATCAGCTTGATACCCTCTGTCGAAGACGCTTGGACCTTATTTTCAGTGGTATTGTTAACAAACACGCCCACATAAAGAAAAGAGAATTAAAAACAGGTTCAGACCCTGGTTCAACTGTGATCTTGCAGAGTTACTTCACCTCAAGAATTCAATTTGGCGAAAGGCTTGGCACAAGCATATTCAGGCTGACTGGCTCTCGTTCAGGCAAATGAGAAATAAGTGTTCTCAGGCTATCCGGAAGGCCAAAGTTTAAGATAAGTTCTCTCTCTATGGGTCTAACCCAAAGAAGTTCTGGAAAACGGTTAAAGACCTAGAGAATGAACCCTCTGCCTCACAGCTGCCCATGTCCCTTAATGTTGATGATGTGGTTGTTACTGACAAAGAGCACATGGCTGAGCACTATAATCACCAGTTCATTAAGTCAGGATTCCTATTTGACTCAGCCATGCCTCCTTGCCCGTCCAATATTTCCTCATCTCCCAACCCGTCTAATGGGACTAGCCCCGATGCTCCTCCCTCTTATTCCCCTGCCCAGCTACAAAGTTTATCCCCCAAAAAACATCTGGGTCAGATGGTTTAGACCCTTTCCTCTTTAAGGTATCATCACCAAGCCTATCTCTGACCTTTTTAACTTGTCTCTCCTCTCTGGGAAGGCAGCCACGGTGCATCCTTAATTTAAAGAGGAGATCAAGCTGATCCTAACTGTACAGGCCGATTTCTATTTCGCCCTGTTTATCAAAAGTATTGGGAATAACTTCAATAATCAACTGACTGGCTTTCTTGATGTCTATAGTTCTCTCAGGTATACAATCTGGTTTCCGCTCAGGTTATGGATGTGTCACTTCAATCTTAAAGGTACTCAATGATGTCACCATTGCCCTTGATTCTAAGCAATGTTGTGCTGATATTTTTATTGACTTTTGATACTGTAGACCATTCCATTCTTGTGGGCCAGCTAAGGAGTATTGGTGTCTCTGGCCTGGTTTGCTAACTACCTCTCTCAAGGAGTGCAGTGTATAAAGTCAGAACATCTGCTGTATCAGCCACTGCCTATCACCAAGGGAGTACCCCAAAGCTCGATCCTAGGCCCCACACTCTTTTCAATTTACATCAACAACATAGCTCAGGCAGTAATACGCTCTCTTATCCATTTATCTCCCCACAGGTGTGATTACTACCGCTGAGGGTTTAGAGCTTGAGGTAGTCACCTCATACAAATACTTTGGAGTAAGGCTAGACGGTACACTGTCCTTCTCTTAACACATCGCAAGCTGCAGGCTAAAGTTAAATCTATACTTTGTTTCCTCTATCGTAATTGCTCCTCTTTCACCCAAGCTGCCAAACTAATCCTGATTCAGATGATCATCCTACTGATTCAGATGACCAATCCATGCTCAATTACGGAGACATCATTTATAGATTGGCAGGTAAGGGTGCTCTCGAGCGGCTAGATGTTCTTTAACATTCGGCCTTCAGATTTGCCACCAATGCTCCTTATAGGACACATCACTCCTCTGTAAACTGGTCACTTCTGTATCCCCTTCGCAAGACCCACTGGTTGATGCTTATTTATAAAACCTTCTTAGGCCTCACTCCTCCCTATCTGAGATATATACTGCAGCCTTCATCCTCCACATACAACACCTGTTCTGCCAGTCACATTCTGTTAAAGGTCCCCAAAGCACAAACATCCCTGGGTCGCTCATCTTTTCAGTTTGCTGCAGCCAGTGACTGGAAAGAGCTGCAACAAACTCTCATACTGGGCAGTTTTATCTCAATCTCTTCATTCAAAGACACAATCATGGACACTCTTACTGACAGTTGTGGCTGCTTCGTGTGATGTATTGTTGTCTCTACCTTCTTGCTCTTTGTGCGGTTGTCTGCACCCAATAATATTTGTACCATATTTTGTGCTGCTACCATGTTGTGCTGCTGCCATGTTGTGTTAGTACCATATTGTTTTCATGTTGTGTTGCTACCATGCTGTGTTGTCATGTGTTGCTGTCATGCTATGTTGTTGCCTTAGGTCTCTCTTTATGTAGTGTTGTGGTGTCTCTTTTGTCGTGATGTGTGTTTTGTCCTGTCTTACTTTTTTTTTTATTCCAGCCCCCGTGCCCGCAGGAGGCCTTTTGGTAGGCCGTCATTGTAAATAAGAATTTGTTCTTAACTGACATGCCTAGTTAAATAAAAAATCTAAAATGGCCAATATTCTGGGATTATGAGAATTTAATTGGGGCCTTAGATAAAGTGTATCCACATTGGAAATAAAAGCTCCAGAAGAAAGTTGAGGGTCTTTGTCTTGCACTCACTGGTTTCGGTCCTGGTCCATTGCGTGGGCTGAGAAATTCCTCCCCACCAAATCCTCCCTCAGTCTGACAAGCAGAGATTTACCTGCTCCCCCTGGCCACCTGATAAAACAGCCAAGAACAGAGAAGGAAATTAACTCTCTAGCTATATCAAGAATACATCTACAATGCATCACATTTCATAATGTATATATATATTTTTTTTATTGTACATGGTCCCTGTCAAATAAACGTAATAAAAATACATTAATTATATAAATTATTCACTTGAGGGCCAGGGTAACTAAGCAGATGGAGATGGATATTATGCTACTTAAGTTAACGTTCTCATGAACTTCCCTGGCTAGACAGGCCAAGTCCCAGGCCAGGCATCCTCAAACAAAGAGCATTATTCACATAAACAACAGAGTCCAAAAAGAATGTTGGCCAGGCCAGACAAGATGTTGACAGAAGTGTTCCATGCTCCTAGCCAATGTATCATAGCCTGCACACCCGGAGCGTATGATGCACAGAAGTAGTATTCTTTCCTCCTCAGTGAGATCCCATAGATTGGTCTCACTACTTCGACAGTGCTGTAAAATTGGGGGAATAACCCAACTTTTGCAGGTAGGTCTTTTCGTTGGTTCAGTCAAACGTTCTCATATCTACAGAAATGCCAGCACCCCCCTGTATGATCACCAAAGTCTTAGCTTGCTACTAGATCCCTAAATGAATGCTGAAATGTTGAACCATTTCTTTGTAGTTTCTTTGAAATACTAGCTTTTGTGGCAGGCTATTTGGGTGACAGGTAGCTAGTTACAATGGCAAAAAGGAGCCATATTCAAATTCCGTTGATAGGAGCCAAAATACAACTGACATGATAAATGTGTCTTATAAGCCTTTAAGATGTGAAACAAACTGAATTCAGCGTTTACTGACAAGTAACACAATGTGCTGGTGTGATTCACTGACAGACACAAGCCTAAACATATGGTGCACGGCACAAACTGCTACAATTGTTCTATTCTCTAGTGCAGTGGTTCCCAAACTTTTTATAGTCCCGTACCCCTTCAAACATTCAACCTCCAGCTGTGTACCCCCTCTAGCACCAGAGTCAGCGCACTCTCAAATGTTGTTTTTGCCATCATTTTGTTGTCCTGGTTTCCTGGCGGCAGGTAGCCTAGTGGTTAGAGTGTTGGACTTGTAACCGGAGGCATTGTTGCAAGTTCGAATCCCCCGAGCTGACAAGGAAAAAATCTGTCGTTCTGCCCCTGAACAAGGCAGTTAACCCACTGTTCCCCAGGCGCCGAAGACGTGGATGTCGATTAAGGCAGCCCCCCGCACCTCTCTGATTCAGAGGGGTTGGGTTAAATGCGGAAGAAACATTTCGGTTGAAGGCATTCGGTTGTACAACTGACTAATAATGGTGACTTTGACTTTGACAGTGGTTTGCAGAAGAGGATGTCTTCCTTAATTGACCCCCCATAAACTTAACGGACATATAGTAGAAGCTGTGCCAGGCCTGCCATGTCTGTTGACTCATCCAGCTGTAATGCATATAATTCACTGGCTTGTATGCAAAGCAGTAATTGTTTCAAAATATCTCCTGCCATGTCACTGATGCGTCATGAAACAGTGTTGTTTGATAAAGTAATTGTCTGTATAGTTTTTTTTTGGCCTTTTCCCCAGCATTGTCCCAGCCTCCAGTATTTATCCTGCAATAGTTTGTGTCGGGGGGCTAGGGTCAGTCTGTTATTCTGGAGTATTTCTCCTGTGTGAATTTAAGTACGCTCTCTAATTCTCTCTCTCTTTCTGTCTCTCGGAGGATCTGCGCCCTAGGACCATGCCTCAGGACTACCTGGCCTGATGACTCCTTGCTGTCCCCAGTCCACCTGGTCGTGCTGCTGATCCAGTTTCAACTCTTCTGCCTGCGGCTATGGGAACCCTGACTTGTTCACTGGACGTGCTACCTTGTCCCAGACCTGCTGTTTTCAACTTTCTAGAGACAGCAGGTGTGGTAGAGATACTCTGGATGATCGGCTATGAAAAGCCAACTGAAATTTACTCCTGAGGTGCTGACCTGTTGCACCCTCTACAACCACTGTGATTATTATTATTATTATTATTATTATTATTATTATTATTATTATTATTATCTGACCCTGCTGGTCATCTATGAACATTTGAATATCTTGGCAATGTTCTGTTATAATCTCCACCCGGCACAGCCAGAAGAGGACACCCCTCATAGCCTGGTTCCTCTCTAGGTTTCTTCCTAAGTTCCGGCCTTTCTAGGGAGATTTTCCTAGCCACCGTGCTTCTACACCTGCATTGCTTGCTGTTTGGTGTTTTTCTGTACAGCACTTTGTGACATCAGCTGATGTAAGAAGGGCTTTATAAATACATTTGATTGATTAAAGAGATGCCATGAAATACTTTTCACAGTATTTCCCAGAGCCTGAAACAACATGCAGGGACAAACACAACAAAACATTGCTGGAAACTATAGCCACTACCTGAACATGTCCTATATGAATGCTTTTTCTGTTGCCCGTTTCAAAGCGTTTCCGTCTGTTTGTTCCTACTGAACGTAACCCAGGTGTAGGTTCTGGCTCACTAGCTTACCTGGTAGGTGAAGTAGTCATGCAAGAGACACCTGGCCACGGTCTTCTCCAGCTCGCCCTTCCTGGTGGCTTCCTCCAGTTCCTCGGAGAAGATCTTGTGCAGCTCTACTCTCCTCCACTCCACAATGTGCCTCTGGACCTTGGCAGATGCCTCCTCATGTCTCGCCAGCAGGATGCGCTGGAGCTTCTCCACTAGGGCACTGCATTGGAGGAGCTCTTGGAGAATAAACCAGACCTGGGTCAAATATAAGTGTGAAATACGTTATTTAGCCTATCTAAATATATATATATATTTTTGTTGTGCCATGGAGAGCTACTGAGTGTTCAGGCTTTTGCTCCAGTTCACACCTGCTTCAAATAATCACCTAACCATTGTCTTCTGCTGGTGCAAAAGCCTGCACACCCACACTCTCCAGGAAGTGTTAGCCAAACCAGCCCTGGACTAGGGGGTTGGTTCTCCATCTGTGCCCGTAGGAGCCATTTCTGGCTTGTTTAACCAATTTCTTGTGCACAAGTCACATTGATCTCTACCTGAGCCAGTGATTTTTGGATTGACGATAGCCCCTATAGACAGTATCTGTTGACCGGGGTGCTGAAACAGCACCTCTGTCCGGGCCTTCTCCTTTTCCTCCCTGCGGTGCTCCGCCTCCATCTGCTCCCGGGTCTCCAGGTTACACTGGGCCGCCAGGGCTGCCACGTGATCCTCCTTCAGCTTGCCCTCCATGCCCATCAGCTGGCTGTGAAGCACGCTCAAGAGGCGCTGTGAAGCACGCTCAGGAGGCGCTGTGAAGCCTGCTGGGACAAATGATTCTGGGAGCACAGCGCGGCCAGCAGGATGGCGATCACGTCCTTGTACTTCTGGACATGGCTGCTCTCCAGGCTGGAGGTAGCCCGCAGCAGGCTGGACATTTCCAGGCTGGAGGTAGCCCGCAGCAGGCTGGACATTTCCAGGCTGGAGGTAGCCCGCAGCAGGCTGGACATCTCCAGGTTGTGAGGTGTCAGATGTATATTATAATGCTTTGTCTGACTTTACACCTTTATCATTCAGTAACACTTAACGCAGATGGTTATAATGCAATATGATGCCGGAGTAATTATACACATGTATGACCGCCTTATAACTTCTAAACATCCTGACATAATGATGCTGACTAAATGTCAGCTACTTCAGTCTAGTCAGAATAGAAATACATCATATAAGCCTTGAGTATAAGCCAAAATTGTAATGAGTATGAGGGGAGACAGAGAGCTCGTTTCAAGTGCAGGGCGCAGCAGGTGTTTATTACAAAGGACCACAGGAGGAGGCAGGTAGCTGGGTCCAGGGGCAGGCAGAAGGTCATACACAGGGGTCCAAAAGGGCAACAGTACAGGCAGGGAAAAGGCTAGTAACGTAGTCTGGGGGATCAGGCAAGATAAGATAGGTAGATAACAGGAAATCCGACAGGCTAAAGTACAGGCAGGGAATAGGCAAAAGGCGTCGTTAGTGAGGCAGGCAAAAATCATACACGGGAGGAGTAAATCACGGGAAAAACAGCGCTACGAAAGAAGTGTCACAAAACAAACAATACCACAGTGATGGGGTACAAAGAACTGAACTAAATAGTGTGTGATAATGACAACAAACACCTGTGAACAGGTGATTAGAATTCAGGTGATTGGGATCTGGAGAGTGAGTGTCACGTTCAGGCCTGATATTTATAGGCTGGCGTGTTTAGTTTAGGTGTAGGGTTTGTTCTAGGTGTTGTATTTCTATGTTGGGGAAATGGTTCCCAATTAGAGGCAGCTGAGTGTCGTTACCTCTAATTGAGTAGTTTTCAGAGGGGTTTTGTGGGTTATTGTTTGTTCATAGCTTTGTTAGTTCACGTGTTATGTTCAACGTTACGATCGTCATTCATTTTGTTTATTGTTTTGGCCAGTTACGTTGAATAAATAAGAATGTATACTGGATACCTCGCTGCGCCTTGGTCTGTCCCTCACGGAGATCGTGACAGAATAACCCACCATAAAAAGACCAAGCAGCGAGAGACCCGGGAGTTCTGGACTTGGGAGGAGATATTGGCTGGTAAGGGGCCTTGGAGGAAAACGACGGAGCATCGTCACCCCAAGAAGGAGATGGAAGCGGCGAAGACTGAGCGAGGGAGTTACGAGGATTTATGTGGAGCGTGGAACCCGGAGAGGGAGAGATATGTTGGGACTCGCCTGGCGCGAAAACCCGAGGCACCCCCAACAATTTTTTTTGGGGGGGGCACACGGGGAGTTTGGCCGGCTCAGGATGGACTCCTGAGCCAACTCCTCGTGCTCTTTGGAGGGAGCGTTGGAGGGAGCGTCGCACTGGAAAGACGCCGTGCTATGCAGTTTTGCGCACGGTGTCTCCAGTGCGCATTCATAGGCCGGTGCGCGAGATTCCAGCTCCACTCATCTGTCAGGGGAGGGTGAGTGTGCAGCCTGGAGGAGTGGTGCCGGCTCTGCACGCTAGGTCTCCAGTACACCTTCTGGGACCGAGATATCCTGCACCGGTTCTGCGTGTGGGGTCTCCGGTTTGCATCCACAGCCCAGTTCGTGACATTCCAGCTCCCATCATCCGTGAGGCAAGGGTGAGTGAACAGCCGGGGAGAGAAGTACCGGCTCCACGCACCAGGTCCCCTGTATGCTTAGATAGCCCAGCACGTCCCGTTCCGGATCCGCGCACCAGGGCCCCTGTGCGCTTAGAGAGTCCAGCACCTCCCGTCTCTGTTCCACGCTCCAGGATCCCTGTGCCCGTCGTGGACCCAGCACGTCCCGTCCCTGTTCCACGCTCCAGGATCCCTGTGCGCGCCGTGAACCCAGCACGTCCCGTCCCTGCTCCCCGCACCAGAGTCCCAGTCCGGAGCCTCCAGAGAGGGTTCCCAGTCCGGAGCCTCCAGAGAGGGTTCCCAGTCCGGAGCCTCCAGAGAGGGTTCCCAGTCCAAAACAAACTGTTCCGGGTAATAGCCCAGGGCCTCCGGTGTGGGATCCCGAGCCAGCTCGGCCGGCACCGGAGCCGCCACCTGGGACAAGGAGGCCCACCGAAGACCCCCAATGGACTTTTGGCGCAGTCGGAGTCCGGCGCCTTTGGGGGCGTACTGTCACGTTCAGGCCTGATATAGACAGGCTGGCGTGTTTAGTTTTGGTGTAGGGTTTTTCTGTTCTAGGTTATCCATTTCTATGTTGGGATAATGGTTCCCAATTAGAGGCAGCTGTGGTTCGTTACCTCTAATAGGGAACCATATATATGTTTGTAGTTTTCACTAGGGGTTTGTGGGTTATGGTTTGTTCATAGCTTTGTTAGTTTACTTGTTATGTTCAACGTTTCGATCTTCGTTCGTTTTGGTTATTGTTTTGCCAGTTACATTGCTTTAATAAAGTATGTATACTGGATATCTCGCTGCGCCTTGGTCTGTCCCTCACGGAGATCGTGACAGTGAGCTGCATTCAGGGGATCTATGAGTTTGAGAGTGTGAGCTGAAAAGTGAGCTGGAGAGTGAGCTGCGTTCAGGGGATTTACGAATTTGAGAGTGTGAGTTGGAAGCAGACGTTACAACAATAAAGGCTCATATACGCTTATGGCAAGTAATAAAGCATTATATCTGCTGGTGTAGCCATACTTCTCAGAGCTTGATACATGTTCTGGGGGTCTTCCAGCACCATAATGTCCACCATCTTGTCCTCGAATGCCGCCTCTTTCTTGGCCGTCTCATGTTGCACACTGCATACTCTGGGTCTGAATCACCTTGCTTTTTCTATGGGAAAAGCAGACATACAGAGAAATAGTCACGCTCTCTCAAAAATAAATAAAGAATCCTTAAGTCAACCAACAAGAGGAAAAAAAGGCGTCACTCTAAATATTTCAAATAAAGGACAAAAGAGTCAATTTTTTTTCAATACATTGTTTTCATTGGGTTTTATCCCAGCTGTAGCCCGAGTCACACATCTGTTCTGCTGTCTTCCCTACTCCATTGCTGTCACTGTCACGCACCCAACATGGTACTGACAAGCAGCAATGGAGTTGGCAAGACAGCACAAACAATCTGGGACTCAGGCTAGCTAATAGTCATGAGATAATAGTCATAACGGCCTACCCTTCACTGCAGAGAGGTTTTCCTGGCTCTGGCACATATCAGGTTCATGGCCAGAAATCCTAGGGACAGCAGCAACAAGGATAGAAAGAATCCCCCAACAAACCCAACAAAGTGGACACCGTGATTGGGGTGAATCTGAAAGTAGGTCATATGAGATATTTACATAATATTCAATATAGAGAAGGAAATTAGTATCAGGGTCATGGCCAATCCCGTGACCTGATAACTGTGATAAAACGTCTGTAAGGTGAGGCAGGCTACTGTATTGAAAAGTCCATACTAAGTTACCTTGTCCGTGGAGTTCACCCTTAGTGTCAAATTAGCCACCACTGGACCAAACATATTTACGTAATTCTGTGGAGCGAGAACAGTTAAAGTTACCCTGAAATAATGCCTATCAGAGGAGGCTGGTGGGTGGAGCTGTAGGAGGACAAGTTCATTGTAAAGACTGGAATGGAATTAATGGAATGGTATCAAACACACCAAACACATGGAATCCACGTTTGACCCTGTTCCATTAATTCCATTCCAGCCATTACAATGAGCCTGTCCTCTTATAGCTCTTCCCACCAGCCTCCTCTGATGCCTATGTACAGTAATGTAAAGTGTTTCACACGACAAGAAGCAAAAAGAGCAAGTTAAATATGAAAAAATAAGTGTGAGTACAGTACCAGTGAGGCATTGGAGAATGTTAGAAAGGCTGGCAGGTTCAGAATTTCACTCTTGTGACCATTGATGAGGGCAGTATACGTCAGAACATACTGAGACCCAGCTGTAGAAACACAACCAAACCAATGTAAACATTAATTTCATAAGCATTTTCACAATGGTCATGTTTGATAGTTCGAGTGGAGCCTGAGGTCCTGTTCAGCGGGACACACTAGCAGAACCTTTTAAAACAGAAAACAAAAGTGAACATAATCTGTTATTAGACAGGTTCAAGTAGTACCTAACCATTCATAATCTGTTATTAGACAGGTTCAGGTAGTACCTAACCCTTCATAATCTGTTATTAGACAGGTTCAGGTAGTACCTACCATTCAATCAAATGTAAAATAAAAATGTACTCTTCTTGCGTTTTATGGCTACCTAACACGACCTGTGTGACATTTCGACTGAGGAGAGACAGATTTCTCATGACTTACAGTACCAGTCAAAAGTTTGGACACACCTACTCATTCTAGTTTTTCTTTATTTTTAACATTTTCTACATTAATATTAGAATAATAATGAAGACATCAAAACTATGAAATAACACATATGGAATTATGTAGAAGTGAACAAATTGTTAAACAAATCAAACTATATTTTATATTTCAGATTCTTCAAAGTAGCCACCCTTTGCCTTGATGACAGCTCTTGGCATTCTCTCAACCAGCTATGAGTTAGTCACCTGGAATGCATTTAAAGAGATGAGCAACACAACATAGCTTACTCAAGGAAATAACAAAGTACCAACAATACCATGCCCACCAAATATGGACTGACATTAACAGGAACAATAACGCACAAAAACATGGGGGAAACAGAGGTTAAATAATGAACATGTAATTGGGGAATTGAAACCAGGTGTGTAGAAACCAAAGACAAAACAAATGGAAAATGAAAAGTGGATCGGCGATGACTAGAAGGTCAGTGACGTCGACCACCGAACGCCACCCGGACAAGGAGAGGGACCGACTTCGGCGGAAGTTGTGACAAATAAGAATAAGAGACTTGCTTGGGCCAAGAAACACAAGCAATGGACATTAGACCGGTGGAAATCTGTCCTTTGGTCTCATGACATTTTTGGTTCCAACCACTGTGTGTTTGTGAGACGCAGAATAGGTGAACAGATGATCTCCGCATGTGTGGTTCCCACCGTAAAGCATGGAGGAGGAGGTGGGATGGTGTGAGGGTGCTTTGCTTGTGACACTGTCTGTGATTTATTTAGAATTCAATGCAAACTTAACCAGCATGGCCCCAACAGTATTCTGCAGCAATAAATCCATCCCATCTGGTTTGCGCTCAGTGGGACTATCATTTGTTTTTCCACAGGACAATGACCCAAAACACACCTCCAGGCTGTGTAAGGGCTATTTGACCAAGAAGGAGAGTGATGGAGTGCTGCATCAGATGACCTGGCCTCCACAATCACACAACCTCAACCCAATTGAGATGGTTTGGGATGAGTTGGACCGCAGAGTGAAGAAGAAATCTGCCAACAAGTGCTAAGCCTATGTGGGAACTCCTTCAAGACTGTTGGAAACAGTCTTATTTTATTTAACCTTTATTTAACCAGGTAGGCCAGTTGAGAACAAGTTCTTATTTACAACTGCAACCTGGCCAAGATAAAGCAAAGCAGTGCGACAAAAACAACAACACAGAGTTACACATGGGATAAACAAACGTACAGTCAATAACACAATAGAAAAATCTGTATACAGGGTGTGCAAATTAAGTAAGAAGGTAAGGCAATAAATAGGCCAATAGTGGCGAATTAATTACAATTTATCAGTTTACACTGGAGTGATATATGTGTAGATGAGGATGTGCAAGTAGAAATACAGCTGTGCAAAAGAGCAGAAAAACAAAAACAAATATGGGGATGAGATAGGTAGTTGGTTGGATGGGCTATTTACAGATGGGCTGTGTACAGTTGCAGCGATCGGTAAGCTGCTCTGACAGCTGACGCTTAAAGTTAGTGAGGGAGATATGAGTCTCCAACCTCAGTGATTTTGCAATTTGTTCCAGTCATTGGCAGCAGAGAACTGGAATGAAAGGCGATCAAAGGAGGTGTTGGCTTTGGGGATGGCCAGTGAAATATACTTGCTGGAGCGCGTGCTATGGGTGGGTGTTGCTATGGTGACCAGTGAGTAATATTGAAGCTGGTTGAGGGAATGCCAAGAGTGGGCAAAACTGTCATCAAGGCAAAGGGTGGCTACTTTAAAGAATCTCAAATATAAAATATAGGGTCTGTAGTGAGGCCTCTAGCACTGAGATGCAGGGCCTTAGACCACTGCGCCACTCGGGATATCTGTTTACATTACAGCCTTCATACCACAGAAGTTATAAAATGTTCTAACCAAGTCTATCCAGATTGTAACACTAATTGGAATGTAATTTTGCCTTCATTCCAAGTACATGGGATGGGGTTCAAGGGATAGTTCTGCACAAATACATATTTCAATATTTCTTCCCTTCCCTTGAAAGCAGTCTATGGCTGAACTTTCCATTTTAAGACCACATTAAATAGGACTGAATACATCTGGCAAACTTTGACTTTGATGCGAACTGTCCCTTTAATGTCAATTCCCAACGACAGCCCTTAGCGGATGGAACCTCCATTCCATCGCTGCACGAGCACTCCAAGCTTCCCATCCTCCCCAACAGAGAGTCCTCGTGTGACTCTAGTGGATGATGACAGCAGCCAGTTAATCTCCTCGCTGGTCCCCAAGAGCCTCCAGAACGAGAGTTTCACCCTGGTGGCCCACTACCCCCACACACTCTCAGACAGGGTGAGCTGATGTGGGATAGATATTCAGTTAAAGGGAAAATTCTGGGAAATTACATATTAAGATGTGTGTTTCCTTACCTTGAAATCAGTCTACACTCTTAGAAAAAGGGATCCTAAAGGTTATTCGGCTATCCACATGGGAGAACCCTTTTGGGTTCCATGTACATCCCTTTGTTGAAAGGGTTCTACATGGAACCCACAAGGGTTACTCAAAGGTTTCTCCCATGAGGTGTATAAGAGTGTACAGACAATCCTCACTTTCATCTCAATAAACTACCCTTTGGACTGGATCATCAAAGTTGTAACTGTGTATGATGATGTCATATTTCTGAGTACCTTTAATGCATTCTACTGTAAATACAAGCTGTCTTTCTAGTGTAGCTGTTATCATTGTAGATTTGAGAGCAGGATCAGCCTGTACTGTCTGGCTCTGCAGAACGTGCAGCAACACTGTTCACAGGTCCTGGAGGAGAAATGTGTGGTGGGTGACCTCTTTCTTTTATCACACACTAGCAAACAATTCATAATGCTAACTGTTCATAATGCATAAAAGTAATAGATAAGAATAACAAATAATTAAAGAGCAGCAGTAAAATAACAATAGCAGGGCTAATTACAGGCGGTACCGGTACAGAGTCAATGTGCGGGGGCACCGGTGTCGAGGTAATTGAGGTAATATGTACATGTAGGTAGAGTTATTAAAGTGACTATGTATGGATAATAACAGAGAGTAGCAGCAGCGTAGAGGGGGGGGCAATGCAAATAGTCTGGGTAGCCATTTGATTAAATTGTTAAGGAGTCTCATGGCTTGGGGGTAGAAGATGTTTAGAAGCCTCTTGGACCTAGATTTGGCACTCCAGGACCGGTTACCATGCGGTAGCAGAGAGAACAATCTTTGACTAGGGTGGCTGGAGTCTTTGACTATTTTTAGGGCCTTCCCCTGACACCGCCTGGTATAGAGGCCCTGGTTGTTGGAAGCTTGGCCCCTGTGATGTACTGGGCCGTACGCATTATCCTCTGTAGTGCTTTGCGGTCGGAGGCCGAGCAGTTACCATACTAGGCAGTGATGCAACCCGTCAAGATGCTCTCGATGGTGCAGCTGTAAAACCTTTTGAGGATCTAAGGACTCATGCAAAATCTTTTCAGTCTCCTGAAGTTTTGTTGTGCCCTCTTCACGATTGGCTTGGTGTGCTTGGACCATGTTAGTTTGTTGGTGATGTGGACACTTGGGGCTTTCAACCTGCACCACTACAGCCCCATCGATGAGAATGGGGGTGTGCTCGATATCCAGGATCTAGTTGCAGAGGGAAGTGTTTCATCCCAGGGTCCTTAGCTTAGTTTTTATTTTTATTTAACTAGCCAAGTCAGTTAAGGACACATTGTTATTTACAAATCGGACCACGACCACATTTGGCAAATCGGACCACGACTCCATTTTGTTGCTCCCAGCAAGTAGACAGAAACTAAAACAGGAAACGCACTTGCTCAGGTCTGTTGAACACTGGTCCGACCAATTTGATTCCACGCTTCAAGATTTCTTCGATACGTGGACTGGGATATGTTCCTGATAGCATCGGACAATAACATTGATGTATACACTGATTTGGTGAGTGAGTTTTTAAGCAAGTGCATCGGTGATATGGTACCCAAGGTGAATATTAAAACCTTCCCCAACCAGAAACCGTGGATTGATGGCAGCATTCGCGCCAAACTGAAAGCGCAAACCACTGCTTTTAATCAGGGCAACGCGACCGGAAACATGACCAAATACAAACAGTGTAGCTATTCCCTCCGCAAGGCAATCAAACAAGCTAAGCGTCAGTATAGAGACAAAGTCGAGTCGCAATTCAACGGCTCAGACACGAGACGTATGTGGCAGGGTCTACAGTCAATCACAGACTACAAAAAGAAAACCAGCCCCATCGCGGACACCGATGTCCTGCTCTCAGACCAACTAAACAACTTCTTTGCTCGCTTTGAGGACAATACAGTGACACTGACACGGCCCGCTACCAAACCCTGCGGGCTCTCCTTCACAGCAGCCAATGTGAGACTGTTCTCTCTGCTACCGCACGGAGAGACTAGTCAAGGATCATATCACCTCCACCCTACCTGACACCCTAGACCAACTCCAATTTGCTTACCGCTCCAACAGGTCCACAGACGACGCAATCACAATCACACTGCACACTGCCCTAACCCGTCTGGACAAGAGGAATACCTATGTAAGAATGCTGTTCATCGACTACAGCTCAGCATTTAACACCATAGTACCCTCCAAACTCGTCATTAAGCTCGAGACCCTGGGTCTCGTCCCCACCCTGTGCAACTGGGTCCTGGACATTCTGACGGGCCGCCCCCAGGTGGTAAGGGTAGGAAACAACATCTCCACCCCGCTGATCCTCAACACTGGGGCCCCACAAGTGGCCATGCACGCCTACAACTCAATCATCAAGTTTGCAGACGACACTACAGTGGTAGGCTTGATTACCAACAACAACGAGATGGCCTACAGGGAGGAGGTGAGGGCCCTAGAAGTGTGGTGTCAGGAAAATAACCTCACACTCAACACATCAACAAAACAAAGGAGATGATCGTGGACTTCAAGAAACAGCAGAGGGAGCACCCCCTATCCACATCGACAGTAGTGGAGAAGGTGGAAAGTTTTAAGTTCCTCGGGTCGAGTAGGGTCGAGTACACATCACAGAAAAACTGAAATGGTCCACTCACACAGACAGCTTGGTGAAAAAGGCGCAACAGCGCCTCTTCAACCTCAGAAGGCTGAAGAAATTTGGCTTGTCACCAAAAACACTCACAAACTTCTACAGATGCACAATCGAGAGCATCTTGCCGGGCTGTATCGCCGCCTGGTCTGGCAACTGCTCCGCCCACAACCGTATGGCTCTCCAGAGGGTAGTGAGGTCTGCACAACGCATCACTGGGGGCAAACTACCTGCCCTCCAGGACACCTACAGCACCCGATGTCACAGGAAGACCAAAAAGATCATCAAGGACAACAACCACCCGAGCCACTGCCTGCTATCATCCAGAAGGTGAGGTCAGTACAGGTGCATCAAAGCTGGGACCGAGAGACTGAAAAACAGCTTCTATCTCAAGGCCATCTGACTGTTAAACAGCCATCGCTAACAATGAGTGGCTGCTGCCAACATACAGACTCAGACTCAATGGCCCAATGTTCTAACCACTAAGCTACCTTCCGCCCCTGCCGAGCTTTGAGGGCACTATGGTGTTGAAAGCTGAGCTGTAGTCAATGAATAGCATTCTCACAGGTGTTCCTTTTATCCAGGTGGGAAAGGGCAGTGTGGAGTGCAATAGAGATTGCATCATCTGTGGATCTGTTGGGGCGGTATGCAAATTGGAGTGGGTCTAGGGTTTCTGGGATAATGGTGTTGATGTGAGTCATGACCATCCTTTCAAGTCATTTCATGACTACAGACGGTGAGTGCTACGGGTCGGTAGTCATTTAGGCAGGTTACCTTAGTGTTCTTGGGCACAGGGACTGTGGTGGTCTGCTTGAGACATGTTGGTGTTACAGACTCAGACAGGGAGAGGTTGAAAATGTCAGTGAAGACACTTGCCAGTTGACCAGCGCATGCTCGGAGTACACATCCTGGTAATCCATCTGGCCCTGCGGCCTTGTGAATGTTGACCTGTTTAAAGGTCTTGCTCACATCGGCTGCGGAGAACGTGATCACACAGTCGTCCGTAACAGCTGATGCTCTCATGCATGTTTCAGTATTACTTGCCTTGAAGCGAGCATAGAAGTTATTTAGCTCGTCTGGTAGGCTCGTATCACTGGGCATGTGTCGCAGGTTGGTGGGTCAAAATCCCAAGAAGATATCTCCCTTACTTCTCCTGTTTCCTTTTGTAGCTCTTTCTCCAAATTCTCAGAATTATACTCAGCGGTCGGTATACAGTTTTGTAAAGAGGAATGGTCCAACGGTCCTCCTGACCGTTGTTCAGGTCTAATCCGCAACTACTGAAAGCGTTTGGTTGAGGTTATTGCTGCCAAAGGAGGGTTCACATACTTTTTCCTGCCTGCACTGTGAATGTTTACACAGTGTGTTAAATGAAGACATGAAAACTTATAATTGTTTAGTTATTAGTTTAAGCAGACTGTGTTTGTCTATTGTTGTGACCTAGACGAAGATCAGATCAAATTTTATGACCAATTTATGCAGAAATCCAGGTATTTCCAAAGGGTTCACGTACTTTTTCTTGCCACTGTATGTGTACATTCTGAAATAAGGATAGTCTCTTTAGTGATATTTCTCTATCTCTTGTCATTGTAGGAACTGGATGCATTGAAGAAAGAACTATCTGCCAGGAAATTTGCCTTTGAGAAGAAACAAATATCTAAGTTCAGACTCTTGTAGTCTGGAGGAGACCCGAAAGAACCCAGAAAGACCTATTCGAGCAGGGCCTTCCAATGGTACCCAAGTAGCACAATCAAACCTTTCAACCCGCATAGTATGTAATTCACATTATACAAATTGAACCGCGAAATCTGAACCATATTATTTGCTCAGGCAAGTAAGACGTGATTTCAATGGCAATGCAATTGTCATTTTGAGGGGTGGGGGGAATTACGTTTATGGGGAAACTTTTAAAAATATGTCTTGAAATTTGTGGGAAAACCTTTTCTAAAATGATCTTAAAGTTTGGTGGCAAACTTTAAGTACTCTAAGTGTCGCTCCAGAGACAAAGGGCTTTAGCAAACAGGTGGAGGCCTTCTGTCAGAGACTGCTGGGCAGGTCCAGTATTCTCCCCAGAAATGAGGCCCAGGATGTTATCCACACCCTCATCCACTGTCTCCTATTGGTGGAAAACCAGTTGACTGAGACTCAGGCAGCAGACATGAAGGTGAGATAATGTAAGAATGAGTCAAAATAAGGGAGAGACATAACCTCTACTCAATACATTTCTATCTTGACGTTCTGTAATGTTGCAGTCTTCTGAACAGGCCCCAGGTTTCACTCATCATGGGTCGTATTCATTAGGTACCAAACGGAAGAAAACGGACTGAAACAGGGAGGGATTACCTGGACTTGTTCAATAAGAACCACTTGTTTTTGCTTTCCATTATAAACAGTTTTGCTACGGTGTGCCTTAATGAACAGATCCCTGTTTTTAATACTGTATTTCTATTTGACCCGCTTTAGGTATGGCATACACGTATCCAGTATTATAGGCTTCTCAGATCTAGTTACACAAGTCAATTCAAATTTTATAAAATGTATTCATGAAGTCCTTTTTACATCAGCAGTTTTCACAAAGTGCTTATACAGTAACCCGAACTAGACCCCAAAGACTTGGCAAAAACAAAAGCAATGCCAAGGCGGTAAGGCTTGTTTCTAGATCCATATCTCTCTTCCCACCGGCTCTCCCAGAGGACACAGGAGAAGCTGCTGTGGTTGGAGGAGCTGAAGGGTGCGCTGCGGGCCAAGCTGCCCTGACCAATGGGCTCCAGCACTGCAGTGAAGGTGACTCATGACGCAGACTCACACATGTTCTTCATTAATCTGTAAGTGCACTGCTAACCGGGGGATTCCTGACACATTGTTCTCGCAGGCCACTAACTCCAAATAGCCAACCGCTGAAGCAAAGAAACGGGTGTGTTTTTAACAAAAGAGTGACCTCCTTGAATTCAATATCAGGTCAAATATTGTGCAGTAGATTAGCATTCTAGTTCATGTGAAATCAGTACCCAGAGGGTAGAATTTGGAACATGGTGTCATAATGACGTCTTTGCAACCAGTTATGCCCACTGGGAAGTTGTGTAATTCTGTAATACCCTGCTGGACGTCCCTCCTGAGGCATATGGTGGCAATCTTTCAGTATTATGTGGCCTAGTTCCTCATCTTAAATGAACTGGTGTCTTAAAATAGCCCATTTTACGGCCTCTTCTCTATTGCTAACAGGATTTAGTCAAATAAATGTATGGAAGTCTAAGTGATTAGTCTTTGAGAGCACCAATGCAAACCAAAATAAAATATAATTGTATAGTAATGCAGTTTTGACATAGGGAAGCCTAGTCAGTTGCGCAACTGAATGTATTCAACTGAAATGTGTCTTCCACTCTGAATCAGAGAGGTGCGGGGGCTGCCTTAATTGACATCCACGGCACCCAGGAAGCAGTGCCTTGCTCAGGAGTAGAACGACAGATTTTTACCTTGTCAACAGATTTGTACCTTGGTCAGCTCGGGAATTCGATCCAGCAACCTTCCGGTTACTGGCCCAATGCTCTAACCACTAGGCTACCTGCCACCCCCAGTACAATTTTAGTAATGAAATGTACTACTCGACTATAAATGGTAAGTGCATAATGATACACAGAAGAACGAAGTGAATTGTGTTAAACTGGTCATATTATGTGCCAAATCAGCAACTTGTAGTAGCATTGTGATCAAAACTACATGTAACTTCTTTTTTGATACAGAATGCAGGACAAAGACCAAGGAGCTTGAGTATGAAAAGTGCAAGAAGATCGACTCCAAGAAGAAAAAGCTCTTGAGGACTCAAACGAAGGAGAGAAGCCGTGTCTTGGATTCTGCACAGACAAACAGTGACCCACAGGCATTTGTGAAGGTCAATATCTCTCTTTTAGTAGGCTCATTCGTTTGCTGTCATGTGTCCAGTGCCACAACAATAGTAGTAGTAAACTACTGCTCACATTGATCTATTCAATCACTTCACTATAAGGTCTACTTTGGATGAGTGCAAACTCTGTTTAAATCTATAACAGTTATCCAGTCTCATTACATTACATTGTTAATTGCTCCTGATAGCTGCATGCTCCAGGTTTAACAGTTCAAATCTCCTCTCCAGTTGTATCAAGAGCAGATAGCCTAGTGGTTAGAGTGTTGGGCCAGTAACTGTAAAGGCTAGATCAAATCCCTGAGCTGACAAGGTATACATCTGTTGTTCTGCTCCTGAACAAGGCTGTTAATCCACTGTTCCTAGGCTGTCATTGTAAATAAGAATTTGTTCTTAATTGACTTGCCTAGTTAAATAAAAAAAACCTTCTGAAACAAAAGAAGCAGAGCAGTGACTTGGAGCTGCAGCAGGATGGTGGAGTGGCAGAGGCAGTCTGGGGTCTTTGGAGGGTAGGTTGTCATTAATGGTACATTAATGACAAAAGTATATGGACACTTGCTCAGTTGAACATCTCCTTCCAATATCCTGGGCATTAATATGGAGTTAATCCCCTTTGCTGCTATAACAGCCTCCACTCTTCTGGGAATGCTTTCTGCTAGAAGAAGGAACATTGCTGTGGGGACTTACTTCCATTCAGCCACAAGTGCATTAGTGAGGATGGGCACTGATGTTGGTGATTAGGCCTGGCTTGCAGTCAGTGTTCCAATTCATCCCAAACTTGTTCAATGGGTTTGAGGTCAGAGCTCTGTGCAGGTCAGTCAAGTTCTTCCACACTGATCTTGACAAACCTGTATGGACCTTGCTTTGTGGACAGGGCATTGTCATGCTGAAACAGGAAAGGGCCTTCCCCAAAGTTAGAAGCACAGAATTGTCTAGATGCTGTACCATTAAGATTTCCCTTCACTGGAACTAAGGGGCCTAGCCTGAACCATGTAAAACAGCCCCAGACCATTATTCCTCCTCCACCAAACTTTATAGTTGGCACTATGGATTGGGGCACGTAGCGTTCTCCTGGCATCCGGCTAACCCAGATTTGTCTGTCGGACTGCCAGATCGTGAAGCGAGATTCATCACTCCAGAGAACGCGTTTCCACTGCTCCAGAGTCCAATGGCGGCAAGCTTTACACCACTCCAGCTGACGCTTGGCATTGCGCATTGTGATCTTAGGCTTGTGTGCAGCTGCTTGGCCATGGAAACCCATTTCATGAAGCTCCCGACTAACAGTTATTGTGCTGACATTGTTTCCAGAGGCAGTTTGGAACTCAGTAGTGAGTGTTGCAACCGAGGACAGACGGTTTTTACCCGCTTCAGCAGTCGGTGGTCCTGTTCTATGAGCTTGTGTGGCCTACCATATCGCAGCTGAGCGTTGTTGCTGTTAGTCATTTCCACTTCACAATAACAGCACTTACAGTTGCCTGGGGCAGCTCTAGCAGAGCAGATATTTGTTGAACTGACTTGTTGGAAAGGTATCATCCTATGACGGTGCCACATTGAAAGTCACTGAGCTCTTCAGGAAGGCCATTCTACTGCCAATGTTTGTCTATGGAGATTGCATGTGTCATGACTTTACTTTCATTCATCTGTTATTTATCTAATCAACTAACTTTTTAATTGTTACCCAATTAAATGAATCATGTAACAATTAACTAATTCGAATTTAGGGCACCACGAGAGCAGTTCTTTAAAGAGTTACGATCTCCCGAATTAAACTCTAAAGGTCTTATCACATCCATAAATAGTCAACTTATTAATCATAACCTTGTATCTTATCATCATTCTGAACAGTCGTAACCTCCTGTATCTGCAAAAACCCGAGCCTTACTTATGATTCAGTAGTCCCAGTAGTCCCTACACAAATTGGTTTAATTATTTATTTACTAACTAACTAAATGGTAACACAGGATAAACATACACACTTAATACATTAGAAACAGGTCACTAGCGGACTGACACATAATGGCGGCTTGTTACAAAAGAGGGGGGCGGAGAGAGACATAATACTTTAGTACGTTTAGAAACTCTCACAGTAATCATATACTTTGCACACGAATCACCGCCCATTTGGAGTAAGAAATCATGAATGTATTTACATTTAAATGCCTTGGTTCTTTGTGTATTTCTGTCGGAACCAGGCCGCCTTGGAAATGGAGTTCAGCCTCTGCTGTCGTCCGGTATCCGGTGACAGAGTTTATTCTACTTCCATTCGCTCTAGAAGATGCTTATTTGAGCCGTGTCGATGGTTCTCAGTGGGGTGATGAGAATAGCGTACTAAGATGATTTGAGAAGAGTAGTAGAATGGTCCCACTTAAATTTGCTTCTCTAGATACTTTACTTAGGACAGCTAATCAGCAGTACCAGTGATTGTCCGGGAGGTGACTTTATCGTCTTTACCTTGTGTTGAGATTCAGAGTTCTAACCACTTTGGATGTGAGCTGCAGTTCCACGTCTTTCTGGTCTGATATGTTAATTCTTATACAGTTAATTCAAAAGGGCGGTTCCGTCAGGTTGACACGGTCTCTGACCTCACTCAAGGGCGCGGTGACTACTTACTTGTACAAAGTTATAGAAACAATTTCCTCTTATAGTTTATAAAATCACATCGCTCTCTTAACGAAAACACTTTCATAATTTTCCAAATTTCATGCACAATGCATCGGAAGGACACTACTTTTCAAGTTACAGTATATCCTTTATAAAAAAAAATATGACATCACAAAATAACAACCGAAATGACATTATTATTCTTTAGATCGCCTCTGACCATTCCCCACATATTTTTCCAGTATTTGTTTCAGAACGTGTTAGAGTTTTGGTGGGAAAAGTGTCTGTGAAACAAGGCACATTCCTGTGGTGAACATTGGAGAGGGAGATAGGTGAATGTTCTGTCCTTGATTTACAACAGGGTGTGAGCTGTCAACTCCCACCAATTCCCTTCTCCCCCCTCTGTGGGTGAGAGAGGGTCTGCTTGAAGTAATTTGTAGCCAAGTTGATCTGACCTATTTGGATCCTTACAGGACAGTCATGACACATGGCTGACTGTGTGCTCGATTTTATACACCTGCCAGCAACGGGTGTGGCTGAAATAGCCAAATCCACTAATTTGAAGGGATACGTTTGTACATATAGTGTATTTCGTGTAGCACCCACCTGACGTCACAATATGACAACATGACGTCACAGTCACAACACAATCAGAATGATTGGGAAGTATTTCACGCTGGGAAGATTTTTACGACACCACCCACCTATTTAACCTATTGTATGTGTTTTGTACTGTTCACGTCATTCTACCTGGTCAAAGAGGCTGGGGAGTCCCCTGATTTTTGTCTATTGATATATCCTAGCCAATAGCCCCAAGCAATCAGCATTCGCCTTGTAGCACTGGTCTTTCTTATTTCTCATGGTATATCACCCATGATGAACCAAATGGAGGATTTATGGATAAAAGACGTTACTTTTTCTAACAAAAGAACCATGGATTGTCTTTGTTGGACACTTAGGAAGACCTCAGCAGAAGTTCTTCAACAGGTAATTACTTTGTTTTCGCTGTGAAATGTGTTATGTGTGTGCCATGATTGCTAATCGATACATGGCTATTGGAAAATATGTGAGGTGCTACCCTCAAACAAATGAATGTGCTGCTTTCGCCGTAAAGCCTTTTTGAAATCTGACAACGCTGTGATATTGCCTAGAAACAGAGCTTTTGATGAGTATGGAACACTTGTATATAGCTGGATGTTTAATAATTCAATTTTCGGATTTTAAATCTGGCGCTACAGGTTTTAGCTGGTAGTGTCGGGATGATCCCGCTAGCGACCCACTGGTATTTGAGTCGATAAATTATTAAACAATTTTGTATATAATGTTTACATATCCGACATTATTCATATCAAATGTATAAACTGTACTCTATACCATCTACTGAATCTTGCCTATGCCGTTCGGCCATCGACTCAAATCTCTAGCCACTTTAATAATTAAAAAGTGGATGTAATAAATGTATCACTAGCCACTTTAAACAATGCCATTTATATAATGTTTACATATCCTACACTACTCATCTCACATGTATATACTGTACTATATACCATCTACTGCAATTTGCCTATGCCGGTCAGCCATCGCTCATCCATATATTTATATGTACATACTCGTATTCATTCCATTACACTGTGTGTATAAGGTAGTTGTTGTGAAATTGTTAGATTACTTGTTAGATAGTACTGCATGGTCGGAACTAGAAGCACAAGCATTTCGCTACACTTACATTAACACCTACTAACCATGTGTATGTGACAAATAAAATTTGATTTGATTTGAAAAAGAGTGAGCCTTTCTCTGTATAATACATTCACAGTATCAGACCTGGATTCAAGCAATATTTGATTTCTTTAGCTTTTTTATGTGAACTTTAGCTGCACTTTATTGAGGTTTCCTGGCCACAATGGAACCAATGGAATACTCCCAAAAGTGCAAACACTGCCCACCCCAGGCAGGCTCAATTAAACAAATGTTCAGAGTATTTAACAAACACTATTTGAATCCAGGTCTGTACATACAGTATTTATTGGCACATGCTTAAAATGTAGCCAGCTTAAAATGTAGCCAGCAGTAAGAGAGAATACGAAGGAATAAAATATGTTAACATCAATTGGTTGGTAGAGAAACAGTACCTCTGGTGAAACTCAGTGGACATGGGCTTTCTCCCCCAGTTGACCAGCTTCTTCAGCAGGGCCTTGTTAATCTGAGAGCTGCTCTCTCGTCGTTCACACCCCTCTGTGACAGTGACAGCCGTATTAACTTAGGCCCAAATTCAATCAATTGGAGTTACATGAAATTTTGAGTTACGCATACAGTGGCCTTTTCTCAATTGTATACTCCTCGCTTCCTCTCTCCTTGTCTCCTCTCAAAACCGATTGGAAGAGATGGTCAGAGGGGAGGGACCTCTGTCTTTTTCATCTATTGAGTTTTGAGAAGGCAACAAGGAGAAAGGACGCGAGGAGTATGCAATTGAGAAAAGGCCATGGTATCTCTAGTTAGGGTTTAGCCATAACAGACAGTGTGCTTATTCTGTCTGCATGAAACGCCCCCGTTCAACTCAAATAGAGTAGAGTAGAATTAAGCAATAAGATCAGAGGGGGTGTGGTATACAGTGCCTTTGGAAAGTATTCAGACACCTTGACTTTTTCCACATTTTGTTACATTACAGCCTTATTCTAAAATTGAATAAATAAAACAAATCCTCAGCAATCTACACATAATACCCCATAATGACAAAGCAAAAACAGGTTTTTAGAAATGTTTGCAAATGTATACAAAAAATTAAAACAGAAATATCTTATTTACATAAGTATTCAGACCCTTTGTATTGAGATTTAGAAATTGAGTTCAGGAACATCCTGTTTACATTGAGATATTTCAACAACTTGATTGGAGTTTAATCCAAAATGATCACATAGGCTGCAGTTTTTTTCCATGTCTGGCCTAGGGGGTAGGGACTAGGGTAGCATTTCCCAAACTCGGTTCTGGGGACCCCAAGGGGTGTGCATTTTTCCCTAATACTACACAGCTGATTCAAATAATTAACTAAATGAATCGATCAAATGTATTTTATAAAGCTCTTTTTACATCAGCAGATGTCACAAAGTGCTTCTACAAAAACCCAGCGAGATATAGACGCACATCATCATCTCATCATCAAACTTTGATTATTTGAATCGGTTGTGTAGTGCTAGGGCAAAAACCAAAACGTGAACACCTTGGGGTCCCCAGGACCGAGTTTAGGAAACAGTGGCCGAAGGGGTTGTTTCTGGATGAGGACAGAGGATCTGGCACCTTCCTGCTGTGGTCAGGCTGGAGCGGGGACCTGGGAGGGGCCTGATCCATCTGCTGCCAGAGGCTCTGGCTGAGGGCGTGTCCCACCAGCAGCTGGGCGTTGGCCTGCAGGAGCTCCGCCCCGTCTCCATCTCCAGTTTCCTGCTGGAAACTGTGGCCAATCAGCTGCGTCTCCGGTCCCAGGTGCGTCTTAGCGATGCTGGCACTGAGATCCTGTTGGAGGGAGAGATGGAGACAGAGGGAGGTGAGTGACAGACATCTTGACAGTCTCAAACAGAGCCATAGTTAAATCAAGATGTTGTATAGCGAACATTAGGAACATCTCCCTAAATATTGAGTTGCACCCCCCCTTTTGCCCTCAGAAGAGACTCAGTTAGTCTGGGCATGGTGTCTACAAGGTGTCGAAAGCATTCCAGTAGGATGCTGGTCCATGGTAACGCCAATGCTTCCCACAGTTGTGTCTAGTTGGCTGGATGTCCTTTGGTTGTTGGACCATTCTTGATACACACGGGAAACCTCTAAAGCAGTTTGTCAATTAATTCCTAGGGGGAATGTCCACTAACACACCTGATTCAACTAACCAAGGGCAAGGCAATTAGACATGTTTGTGCTGGGATGGAACAGAAATGTGCACCCCCCTGGGAATGGCTTGAGAAACTTGAGAAATCTTCATCTCCTTATGCTTTTGTAGGACGTATTGTTGTAAGAAAATATAAGATAAGAAATAAACAGAACAAAAATGTAAACGCAAGATGCAACAATTTCAACGATTTTACTAAGTTACAGTTCATATAAAGAAATCAATCAGTCAATTGAATAAATGCATTAGGCCCTAATCTATGGATTTCACATGACTAGGCAGGGGCGCAGCCATGGGTGGGCCTGTGGAGCCAACTCACTGGGGAGATTAAATCTGTTAAATTGTCAATGATAAATATTGTATTATATACTTTGGCATATCTGTCAGGCAAAAGCATGGATTGATGTGGCTCCCTGGTTCACCTGTGGGCTCCTGAGTGGCGCAATGGTCTAAGGCACTGCATCTCAGTTTTGAACTACAGTCTCTGGTTCAAATCCAGGCTGTATCACATCTGGCTGTGATTGGGAGTCCCATAAGGTGGTGCAAGGTTGGCTCAGCATCACCCAGCATCACCAGGGTAGGCCATCATTGTAAATAAGAACTTGTTCATAACTGACTTGTCTTGTTAAATAAAAAAATTAAAAAAATAATTATTCAGCACGTACCTCTGTCTGACCAACATACCTCTGAGGATCTTCAACTGGTGACCACCTAGGCCAGGGCCACCTCCTCACACCATACCTACAGCGGGTCAAACAGAAATACAGTATTAAAACCAGGGGCGTATTCATTAAGGCACAACGTAGAAACATTTTTATAACGGAAAGCAAAAACAAGTGGTTCTTATTGGTCCAGGTATTCTCTCCCGGTTTCACTCCGTTTTCTTCAGTTTGGTACCTAATGAATACGACGCATGATGAGATAAACCTGGGGCCTGTTCAGAAGACTGTAACGTTAACGAACGTCCAGATAGAAATGTATTGAGTCTGTCAGGTAAAATAAAAATTGAGTCAGTTCTATTCATTACATTTCTAGGTCTGGAAGAATTCCTACCTGTCCATCTTGTTCCAGCTGAGCCCGTAGGCCCTCCAGTTGCCGTTTGGCATTGGCCTGCTGCAGCAGTGCAGCCAGGTCACCATCTCTAAACCTGGTCTGTGGACAACTGGGGCCTCTAAACCTGGTCTGTAGACAACTGGGGCTGGGCAGGGAGAGCAGTTTGGAAGATGCCATTGGCTAGCTCTCCCAGCCTCTTGGACCAGCTAGCATGATGGGTGATATGCACAGCGCGCCTTCTCATGCACGCGCACTCTGAAGAGTTTTCATAACGTGGTCTCTCGTTCCAAGCTGTTTATCAATGGCCGAAATTCCCCAAGATGGAGTAAAACACCGTCTCGTGGTTGATGACATCATAAGGAAGCGACGTGCACTGAGTTCACATGCCTATATATGGTCATTTTGGATAGGGAGGGGCTCAAAAATGAGCAATGTGTCAAAATGACTTTTTTCAGGACAGAGATTCCTCAGGGTTTTGCCTGCCAAATGCGTTGTGATTGACCCACAGACAAATGGTTAACAGTTTTGGAAAATTCAGAGTGTTTCCTATCCAATGGTACTACATATATGCATATCCCATTTTCTGGGCCTAAATGGGAGGCATTTTACTTTGGGCACGCCAGGCTCTCCAAAACAGTCAGTTTTTCTGCTGGAGCCGGTGAAGTTTTTAAAGTGGCTAGTGATTTAAGTCAGTATGTTGGCAGCAGCCACTCAATGTTAGTGGTGGCTGTTTAACAATCTGATGGCCTTGAGATAGAAGCTGTTTTTCAGTCTCTCAGTCCCAGCTTTGATGCACCTGTACTGACCTCGCCTTCTGGATGATAGCGGGGTGAACAGGCAGTGGCTCGGGTGGTTGTTGTCCTTGATGACTTTTTTGGCCCTCCTGTGACATCGGGTGGTGTAGGTGTCCTAGAGGGCAGGTAGTTTACCCCCGGTGATGCGTTATGCAGTCAAATGAAAATCAAATCAAATTTATTTATAAAGCCCCCCTTACATCAGCTGATGTCACAGAGTGCTGTACAGAAACCCAGCCTAAAACCCCAAACAGCAAGCAATGCAGGTGTAAAAGCACTCGTCCACTACCCTCTGGAGAGCCTTACGGTTGTGGGCGGAGCAGTTGCCGTACCAGGCGGTGATACAGCCCGACAGGATGCTCTCGATTGTGCATCTGTAGAAGTTTGTGAGGGCTTTTGGTGACAAGCCGAATTTCTTCAGCCTCCTGAGGTTGAAGAGGCTCTGTTGCGCCTTCTTCACCACGCTGTCTGTGTGGGTGGACCATTTCAGTTTGTCCTTGATGTGTACACAGAGGAACTTAAAACTTTCCACCTTCTCCACCACTGTCCCGTCGATGTGGATAGGGGGGTGCTCCCTCTGCTGTTTCCTGAAGTCCACGACCATCTCCTTTGTTTTGTTGACATTGAGTGAGAGGTTATTTTCCTGACACCACACTCCAAGGGCCCTCACCTCCTCCCTGTAGGCCGTCTCGTCTTTGTTGGTAATCATGCCTACCACTGTAGTGTTGTCAGCAAACTTGATGATTGAGTTGGAGGTGTGCATGGCCACGCAGTCATGAGTGAACAGGGAGTCCAGGAGAGGGCTGAGAACGCACCCTTGTGGGGCCCCAGTGTTGAGGATCAGCGGGGTGGAGGTGTTGTTTCCTACCCTCACCACCTGGGGCAGTCCCGTCAGGAAGTCCAGGACCCAGTTGCCCCGGGGTGGGTTGAGACCTAGGGTCTCGAGCTTAATGATGAGTTTGGAGGGTACTATGGTGTTAAATGCTGAGCTGTGGTCAATGAACAGCATTCTTACATTGGTATTCCTCTTGTCCAGATGGGTTACGGCCATGTGCAGTGTGATTGCGATTGCGTCGTCTGTGGACCTATTGGGACGGTAAGCAAATTGGAGTGGGTCTAGGGTGTCTGGTAGGATGGAAGTGATATGATCCTTGACTAGTCTCTCAAAGCACTTCATGATGACGGAAGTGAGTGCTACGGGGCGATAGTCATTTAGCTCAGTTACCTTAGCTTTCTTGGGAACAGGAACAATGGTGGCCCTCTTGAAGCATGTGGGAACAGCAGACTGGGAAAAGGATTGATTGAATATGTCCGTAAACACACCAGCCAGCTGGTCTGCGCATACTCTAAGGACGTGGCCAGGGATGCCATCTGGGCCGGCAGCCTTGCGAGGGTTAACACGCTTAAATCTTTTACTCACGTTGGCTGCGGTGAAGGTGAGCCTGCAGGTTTTGGTAGCGGGCCATGTCAGTGGCACTGTATTGTCCTCAAAGCGAGCAAAGTTGAGTTTGTCTGGGAGCAGGACATCGTGGTCCGCGACGGGGCTGGTTTTCTTTTTGTAGTCCGTGATTGACTGTAGACCCTGCCACATTCCTCTCGTGTCTGAGCCATGGAATTGTGACTCTACTTTATATTGACGCTTAGCTTGTTTGATTCATTGTTCACTACAAACAATACTTATATAGAGTTGAACTGCAGAAGAAGAGGATGTTGGAACAGTATGACTTGGAGCTGGAAGTTGCGTGTGAAACTGAAAGCAGGAAGTTATCCCAGAAAAAAAACATGGAGAGATTCAAAGAACATTTACAGGTAAGAACCACTCTATACAACCTGAATTACATTGTGGTTCTTGATTATGATCATTTAGATGTGAAAGCAGAGAATGTTCATTAGAGTTGGCATTTTATTTGAAGAATGATATATAGTTTACTAATGGTTAACAAACAATTTATGAAGAAACAGTAAATTAGCAGCCTTACCAACAGTTGCATAATGCATTTTTGTGTTTGCTCCATCAGGAGGCAGAAGAGGCCTTCACAGCTAACTGTCTGCCTTTGCCCGGATCCCACTATCCTGCAAAGAGCTTGACACTGAGGATGACATCATAGGCAAGGACTTACAGCATGCTATACTACAATACACTACACTATACTACACTACTTTGCAAGTGCACACTTTGGGAGAAGGGTAGACAATTGGAACACAACAATGTTTAATTAATACCTGAAAGTGTAGCTCTGTGATGAAGGGGTTTGTACTGGGCATTTTCACTGTTTTCACGTGTAATATAACCCTTTTTAAACCTTTTTATGTACATTTTTTATATACAACAATCAAAATGACTCATCTTTATCATCCCAAATGTAATGCTGCCATTTTGTGGTGCATGTAAATAAAACAAAACAAATAACTATATACTTCTTGATCTGTGTCACTGCATAAACACTGAACACAAATATAAATGCCACATGTAAAGTGTTGGTCCAATGTTTCATGAGCTGAAATAAAAGATCCCAGAAATATTCCATATGCACAAAAAGCTTATTTCTCTCAAATGTTGTGCACAAATTTATTTACACCCGTTAGAGAGCATTTTTCCTTTGCAAAGATAATCCATCCGTCTGACAGGTGTGGCATATCAAGAAGCTGATTAAACAGCATGATCATTAGACAGGTGCACCTTGTGCTGGGGACAATAAATGGCCACTCTAAAATGTGCAGTTTTGTCACACAACACAATGCCACAAAAGTTTTGAGGGAGCGTGCAACTGGCATGCTGACTGCAGAAATGTCCACCTGAGCTGTTGCCAGAGAATGTAATGTTAATTTCTCTACCATAAGCCACCTCCAACATCGTTTTAGAGAATTTGGCATTACGTCCAACGGGCCTATATTTATATGTACATACTCGTATTTATTCCTTTACTCTTGTGTGTATAAGGTAGTTGTTGTGAATTTGTTAGATTACTTGTTAGATACTACTGCCTGGTCGGAACTAGAAGCACAAGCATTTCGCTACACTCGCGTTAACATCTGCTAACCATGTGTATGTGACAAATAAAATTTGTGTGTGACAACCTTAGACCACATATAACCACGCCAGCCCAGGACCTCAACATCCGGCTTCTTCACCTGCGGGATCAATCTGAGACCTTCCACCCGGACAACAGATGAAACTGGGTTTGCACAACCAAATAATTTTTTCACAAACTGTCAGAAACCATCTCAGGAAAGCTCATCTCCGTGCTCGTCGTCATCACCAGGGTCTTGACCTGACTGCAGTTCGGCGTCATAACCGACTTCAGTGGGCAAATGCTCCCTTTCGATGACCAATGGCACGCTGGAGAAGTGTGCACTTCAAGGAAGAATCCTGGTTTCAACTGTACCAGGCAGATGGCAGATATCGTGTATGGTGTTGTGTTGGCGAGCGGTTTGCTGATGTCAACGTTGTGAACAGAGTCGCCCGTGGTAGGGTTATGGTATGGGCATGCATAAACTACGGACAACGAACACAATTCCATTTTATCGATGGCAATTTGAATGCACAGAGATACCGTGACGAGATCCTGAGGACCATTGTCGTGCCATTCATCACCTCATGTTTCAGCACGTTAATGCACGGCCCCATGTTGCAAGGATCTGTACATAATTCCTGGAAGCGGAAAATGTTCCAGTTTTTCCATGTAGAGGAAAAAGAAACGCACACCTATATAGGCGAGGTGCTGGCTAGCGGAGTGGAAAACTTGCGCCCATACTGGATGGAAATTACAAGTGTAATGGCTGTGCTCAATGCAATGGCACTTATAAATGTAGATCCTTCAAACACCCCCAAACAGGGAAACAGATCCCAATCAAAGGTGTTATTACATGCTCCACTAAGGCAGTTATTTATCTTATAACTTGTCCTTGTGGTAAAAATTATGTGGGTAAAACAAAGCGCAAATTAAAAGTACATATCTCAGAGCATCGTAGCACCATTAGGTGCAAAAACTTGACTTACACAGTTGCGGCCCATTTTTTGGAAGCAAACCACTCGATTTCGTCTCTGTGTTATATTGGCATTGAACATGTCACCCTCCCTAGGAGAGGGGGTGACCTCGATCATTTATTGTTAAAACGAGAGGCTGCCTTGATCTTTAATTTAAAGACCCTTGCTCCCTTCGTTCTCAACGTAGACTTTGATCGGAAGCCATTCTTGTGATTATTGTGACTTTGCCATTGTAATTGTTTGTAGGCTTATGTAGCCTAAATCAAATCTATGATCGTACGCTATCCATTTGTTTTTTGTATGTTCTTTGTATGCCATTTTAATATTTCAGAAATAACCAATGATATTAGGCCACACTTGGCCATGATTACAGACACCTGTGTGTGTGTCCTTTGACACTATATAAACGAGTCACCCCGCAGTGTTTGTGATTATACCCTGATGAAGACAGCATGCCTGTCGAAACGTTGGACATATTTTTTTTTGCATCTGAGCTCCTAGAGTGTGCGGCTCTTCTTTATTTTCCAGTTTTTCCATTGCCTGCAAACTCACCAGACATGTCACCCACTGAGCAAATTTGGGATGCTCTGGATCAACGAGTACAACAGAGTTCTCCAGTTCTCCAATATCCAGCAACTTGACACAGCCATTGAAGAGGAGTGGAACAACATTTCACAGGACACAATCAACAGCCTGATCTACGCGAAGGAGATGTGTCATGCTGCATGAGGCAAATGGTGGTCCCACCAGATACTGACTGGTTTTCTGATCCTTGTGACCAATAGACTATTGCCAGTTATGTCAAATCCATGGATTAGGGCCTAATGAATTTAATTTCAATTGACAGATTTTCTTATATGATCTGTAACTCAGTGAAATCTTTAAAATTGTTGCATGTTGCGTTTAGATTTTTGTTCAGTGTAGTTAGATTTTTTGCATTTGTGCAGATGGTTAATCTCTTTATAGTGGTCTAAATCAAATCAAATCAAATTTTATTTGTCACATACACATGGTTAGCAGATGTTAATGCGAGTGTAGCGAAATGCTTGTGCTTCTAGTTCCGACTATGCAGTAATACAGTAATATCTAAAAAGTAATCTAACAATTTCACAACAACTACCTTATACACACAAGTGTAAAGGAATGAATAAGATTATGTACATATAAATATATGGGTGAGCGATGGCCAAACGGCACAGGCAAGATGCAGTATATGGTGTAGAGTACAGTATATATATGTATGAGATGAGTAATGTAGGGTAAGTAAACATTATATAAAGTGGCATTGTTTAAAGTGGCTAGTTATACATTTATTACATCCAATGTTTTATTATTAAAGTGGCTAGAGATTTGAGTCAGTATGTTGGCAGCAGCCACTCAATGTTAGTGATGGCTGTTTAAGAGTCTGATGGCCTTGAGATAGAAACTGTTTTTCAGTCTCTCGGTCCCAGCTTTGATGCACCTGTACTGACCTCGCCTTCTGGATGATAGCGGGGTGAACAGGCAGTGACTCGGTTGATTGTTGTCCTTGATGATCTTTTTGGCCTTCCTGTGACATCGGATGGTGTAGGTGTCCTGGAGGGCAGGTAGTTTACCCCCGGTGATGCGTTGTGCAGACCTCACTACCCTCTGGAGAGCCTTACGGTTGTTGGCGGAGCAGTTGCCATACCAGGCGGTGATACAGCCCGACAGGATGCTCTCGATTGTGCATCTGTAAATGTTTGTGAGTGTTTTTGGTGACAAGACTAATTTCTTCAGCCTCCTGAGGTTGACTAGGCGCTAGTTGCGCCTTCTTCACCACGCTGTCTGTGGACCTATTGGGGTGGTAAGCAAATTGGAGTGGGTCTAGGGTGTCAGGTAGGGTGGAGGTGATATGATCCTTGACTAGTCTCTCAAAGCACTTCATGATGACGGAAGTGAGTGCTACGGGGCGATAGTCATTTAGCTCAGTTACCTTAGCTTTCTTGGGAACAGGAACAATGGTGGCCCTCTTGAAGCATGTGGGAACAGCAGACTGGGAAAAGGATTGATTGAATATGTCCGTAAACACACCAGCCAGCTGGTCTGCGCATACTCTGAGGACGCGGCCAGGGATGCCATCTGGGCCGGCAGCCTTGCGAGGGTTAACACGTTTAAATGTTTTACTCACGATGGCTGCAGTGAAGGAGAGCCCGCAGGTTTTGGTAGCATGCCATGTCGGTGGCACTGTATTGTTCTCAAAGCAAGCAAAGAAAATGTTTTGTTTGTCTGGTTGGGGCTGGTTTTCTTTTTGTAGTCTGTGATTGACTGTAGACCCTGCTACATACCTGTGTCTGAGCCGTTGAATTGCGACTCTACTTTGTCTTGCCTTGTGGAGGGGAATAGCTACACTGTTTGTATTCAGTCATGTTTCCGGTCGCCTTGCCCTGATTAAAAGCAGTGGTTCGCGCTTTCAGTTTTGCGCGAATGCTGCCATCAATCCAAGGTTTCTAGTTGAGGAAGGTTTTAACAGTCACTGTGGGTACAACATCACCGATGCACTTGCTAGTAAACTCGCTCACCGAATCAGCGTATTCATCAATGTTATTGTCCGACGCTATGCGGAACATATCCCACTCCACGTGATCGAAGCAATCTTGAAGCGTGGAATCAGATTGGTCGGACCAGGGTTGAACAAACCTGAGCAAGTGCGTTTCCTGTTTTAGTTTCTGTCTATAGGCTAGGAGCAACAAAATGGAGTCGTGGTCAGATTTACCGAAAGGGGGGCGGAGGAGGGTGCTGTATGCATCGCGGAAGTTAGAATAACAATGATCCAGGATTTTGCCAGCCCGGGTAGCGCATGCAATATGCTGATAAAATTTAGGGAGCCTTGTTTTCAGATTAGCCTTGTTAAAATCCCCAGCTGCAATAAATGCAGCCTCAGGATAAGTGGTTTCCAGTTTACATAGAGTCCAATGAAGTTATTTCAGGGCCGTTGATGTGTCTGCTTGGGGGGGGGATATACGCGATTGTGATTATAATCGTAGAGAATTCTCTTGGTAGACAATGCGGTCAGCATTTGATTGTAAGGAATTCTAGGTCAGGTGAACAAAAGGACTTGAGTTCCTGTATGTTGTTATGATCACACCACGTCTCGTTAATCATAAGGCATACTCCCCTGCCCTACTTCTTACCAGAGAGATGTTTGTTTCTGTTGGCGCTATGCGTGAAGAAACCAGGTGGCTGTACCGACTCTTATAATGTATCCCGAGTGAGCCATGTTTCCGTGAAGCAAAGAACGTTACAGTCTCTGATGTCTCTCTATGGATTGCAACCCTTGCTCGGATTTCATCTACCTTGTTGTCAAGAGACTGGACATTGGCGAGTAGTATTCTCGGGAGCGGTGCACGATGTGCCCGTCTACGGAGCCTGACGAGAAGATTGCTCCGTCTGCCCCTTCTGCGTCACCGTTGTTTTGGGTGGCCGGCTGGGATCCGATCCATTGTCCTGGGTGGTGGGCCAAACAGAGGATCCGCTTCGGGAAAGTCGTATTCCTGGTCGTAATGTTGGAAAGTTGACGTTGCTCTTATATCCAATAGTTCCTCCCGGCTGTACGTAATAAAACTTTAGATTTCCTGGGGTAACAATGTAAGAAATAATACATAAAAAACAAAATACTATATAGTTTCCTGAGACCGCGAAGCGAGGTGGCCATCTCTGTCGGCGCCGGGGTTAGTAAGACTGAAATATACACTTTTTCATAATCAACCAACCTATTTAATAATCAACCATCAAGTCCTTACTTTGACATAGGTGACCAAAATACAATGAGAGCAGTCAACTGCAATCTAAAGTAACTTCACAGTTGCTTCACACAAATGAACTATGTGCATGCGCCATAGTCACAACACCACTAAGAGATCCAGAGTGTCAAAGTCACGAGGACAGACATCTAATAGCAGTATGTCTATGCATTTCAGTGGTTACATTTCTTCAGCCCCATCCCAAAGCAATCAAACTACAGACTGCCCCTTTAAGAATAGTTCTGTACTATTGAGGGTGTTCTAACATTATTACCCAGTATCTACACTGAAGACAAAATCACTTGAATAAATAGGTCTACAGGAAAACATAATGAAGCATCACGATTGCATGGGGATTGTCACTACTATCACAGGTTACAAAGCTCAGCAGTAGTGTTGCTTTCAAAAAGCCTGAACCCAGGATAAAGGGACTGAGTGAATGTGGTCTGGACTCTGTGGAGGAGGGTCATTGTTTCAGAGACACTGTAGAAGGACAGAGTACCTGCCTTGTGATCCAGTTACACTCCTACTCTGGAGGACTGAGGGCCTGATACTTTAGTCAGAACATTATTGTGTCTGAAACTACCACTAGAGTAATATAAGGTCCAGGATTTGTCATTTTTCATGAATTTACCTGCTATTCTGATGATGTCTTTAGATAAGATGGCTGTATAAACCTGCCCTTCACTCCTCTCCACCTCCCAGTAACACCTTCCAGACAGACCCTCTCTGCAAATAACCTGGAAAAAGCTGATGAATCTGTCTGGATGGAAAGGATAGAGTTGGTTTAATTCTGTATTTGTCACCTTTCTGTTCCCCTCAGACAAAGCGAGGTATGTGTGTGCTGTGTTTAGAACAATAAGTTAAGTCAGATACTGTATCTACCCTCTGATTATAGCAGAGCAGAGATCAAATCAGTGCGATACCAAGAGTCAGATACTGTGTCTAACTAGTATTTGGCTATATATTTCTATCTTATTGTTTATGAGGAGTGTCAGTTAAAAGAGACTAAGTTACTTCAGGATAAAGACACTCACATTATAAGAACTATTCTCTGGTCTTTGGCTTTGGAGGCAGTAGAACATCCACTGTATTCACTGCAGACACATTCACAGAGAGAATGTTATGAGAGTTTCTATTGACAAGGTACAAATCGGCCCCTGAACACTGTTCCTAGGCTGTCATTGAAAATAAGAATTTGTTCTTAACTGACTTGCCTAGTTAAATAAATATATTTAAGGCCCATAGAGGGTAGGGATTCAAATGTTATGGAAGTCCCTTCAAAAAATTATATTATCTAGTTTTTACAGTACATGTATCAGGGAGCTTAGACTGACTTTTGGATAGGATTATGGTGTCTGACTAGAGCATGGGGATATTCTGAGAATCTAGATTCATCGTCGAACATCTCATTTTAAAATCATGGGCATTCATATGGAATTGGTCCCTCCTTTGCTGCTACAACAGCTTCCACTCTTCTGGGAAGGCTTTCCACTAGATGTTGGAACATTATTGCTGCAGGGACTTGCTTCCATTCAGCCACAAGCGCATTAGTGAGGTCGGGCACTGATGTTGGGTGATCAGGCCTGGCTCGCAGTCTGCGTTCCAATTCCAAAGGTGTTCGATAGGGTTGAGGTCAGAGATCTTTGCAGGCCATTCAAGTTCTTCCACACCGATCTCGACAAACCATTTCTGTATGGACCTCTCTTTGTCATGCTGAAACAGGAAAGGGCCTTCCCCAAACTGTTGCCACAAAGTTGGAAGCACAGAATTGTCTAGAATGTCATTTTATTCTGTAGCGTTAAGATATCCCTCCACTGGAACTAAGGGGCCTAGCCCAAACCATGAAAAACAACCCCAGACCATTATTCCTCCTCCTCCAATCTTTATAGTTGGCACTATGGATTGGGGCAGGTAGCGTTCTCCTGGCATCCGGCAAACCCAGATTAGTCTGTTGGACTGACAGATGGTGAAGCGTGATTCATCACTCCAGAGAACGCGTTTCCACTGCTCCAGAGTCCAATGGCGGCAAGCTTTACACCACCCCAGCCAACGCTTGGTATTGCGCATGGTGATCTTAGGCTTGTGTGCGGCTGCTCGGCCATGGAAACCATTTCATGAAGCTCCCAACGAACAGTTCTTGTGCTGACGTTGATTCCAGAAGCAATTTGGAACTCAGTAGTGAGTATTGCAACCGAGGACATACAATATTTACACGGTACGCGCTTCAGCACTCAGCGGTCCCTTTCTGTGAGATTGTGTGGCATACCACTTCATGGATGAGCCTTTGTTGTTGCTCCTAGAAGTTTCCACTTCACAATAACAGCACTTACAGTTGACCAGGGAAGTTCTAGCAGGACTGTTTTGTTGGAAAAGTGGCATTCTTTGATGGTGCCACGTTGAAAGTCACCTTACCTGTTTCTCAGTCCTTTCTGCTGCAGCTGACACTGCATCATGGCCTTTATGTTCATCCATTGTACAAATATAACAAACACACTGCTGATCGGTACGGCAGTAAATATCCAGCAGTTTGTCATGACGAGAGCAGATCTTCTCCTGTAGTTGTGCGGTGGCTTTGACCAGCTTGTGTTTCCTTAATCCAGGAATGAGGCTGGAGGTGAGTCTCGCAGCAGTCACCAGACACACCAGACAGGACATGAGGGCTTTCTGCTTTCTGGTCCCAGTGCAGAAATCAAATATAACAAACACACTGCTGATCGGTACGGCAGTAAATATCCAGCAGTTTGTCATGACGAGAGCAGATCTTCTCCTGTAGTTGTGCGGTGGCTTTGACCAGCTTGTGTTTCCTTAATCCAGGAATGAGGCTGGAGGTGAGTCTCGCAGCAGTCACCAGACACACCAGACAGGACATGAGGGCTTTCTGCTTTCTGGTCCCAGTGAAGAAATCACATGCCACATCTCAGGTCCAGCATAGTAAAGATCAGGAGCAGCCTGAAGTCCTGTCTACTTCAGTTTTTCCACCACCTTAGCCAAAATGTTATTTTTCCTCAGAGCAGGCCTTGGAGTGAAGGTCTGTGTGCAAAGGGGACTGTGTGCAATTGTCATCATCCTGATCCCAGCAGCCTTCAATACAGCTCCTACAGTAACTGTGTCCACAGTGAATAGTAACCGGCTCATTCAGTAGATCCAGACAGACAGAACAACAGAACTGGTCCTGGTCCAGCAGAACTCCCGGTTGTGCCATTTGGACTGTTGTTGTTCACTCTCACACAGACAGACAACTCAGAGACTCAGATCAGTTTTGTTTTCTCAGAAACTGAGGAAAGTTTGTGGGAGGTACTTTTTGTCTTCTTCTTCTACTTTTAACTTTCCGATGCATTCCTGCCTTTCACAGGTTGGCGTAGGTATTATACATTTATATATCTCATATTCCAGCCTCACACCAGTAAGTGCAGGCCAGTGGTATAGATAAAAGCCAAAAGCTGTCAAGCTATTTCGCACTGCCGGTCATATTGAACCCAAGAGAGTTTCTAATGAAATTGTAGTTACACCCAACTCAGCCAGCTCACAGTACAATTCCCTCCTACTCTCTTTATACCACCTGCATTATAGCAGTACAGACTCCACCTCCCTACATTTCTCACATTTCCCATCTGGATGTTTCCCTACTAAAGCTAACCCACCTCCCAATCCACAATGACTTAACCTCAGCCTTGTTAACAGGAACCCCATCTCCTTTCACTCCCCAGGTACCTACTGACCTTCCTCACAGAGTTCTGGATAAAGAAAAACAATCCTCCACTCTCCTTTTTCTCCCACTCACGTTGCCACTTCTGAGTCATCCCTTCTGCTATGATGCGCCTACATTCCATCCTCCCTAACGGGACCACCACATCTACCTCCTCCCTCTTCAGAGCTGCATTAGCTTCCTTATCTGCTGCTTCATTTCCCCCTAACCCCTACATGGGCTGGGAATCACAGAAAACATACCTTACAGACCCTTTCTGCCCCACCCATAAAGTGCCAACAATAGCTTGATTAACAAATCTTTGGACGTGCCCTAGACTTGCATTCTCTCAGTATAACCAGGAGAGTGGCAGACTCTGACCACAAAATTACCCTGTCAGGCCCCACTTCTTCCACCCACTACAGAGCTCACAATAGTGATAGCATTTAATCAGAAAAGACTGAAAGTCCATCAGACAGCTGCTTACCCTGGTGTATCTGAAACTGGGAAACATGTATCCCAAACCCTGCTCTCTCACTACCCGGAACCCCAAACCCGCTGTAAATGAGCCTCAACCACCCCAGAAGAATCTCCAAAGTCCTCAGCCTGCATTTCATCTTAAGTTGCCATGTCAACAGCCATCATGTCAACATCCCCCTCTTCCAGACCCCCTCATTCCTGCATTTGGGTCACATACTAGGGGAACTTCCTGGTTCTGAGAGAGATCGAGAGAGAGAGAGAGAGAGAGAGAGAGAGAGAGAGAGAGAGAGAGAGAGAGAGAGAGAGAGAGAGAGAGAGAGATTTTGTGGAGTGGCACATTTTTCTAACTCTGTATTGCCCGCTAATGCACCACCACACCATCGTTGAAGGAAATCTGGGCAAACTGTAAAGGCACTTAGCTGATTCTGGTGGATGAATTGCCATGTTGGCTCACAATGTGTAACTCACTAGGACTGATGTCTAATAAAGCAGTTGGTTGCTGACCTGACCGGAGTATCTACATGTAAACCTACTAGAAAACTCAATGGTAAGAGAACTGTAAATTAAAGTCACCCATTACAATACAGTAATTACCTTGTAGCAGTGGTTAGAGATAATAATAATACATTTTATTTAAGGCGCCTTTCTCGACACTCAAGGACACCGTACAGGAAAACATAAGACATTTAAAAGCATAGAACAGCATTAAAAACAACAAAAGAAGCAGGGTAATTGACGTCAAGTGAGATAGGCAGTTTTAAACAGGTGTGTTTTGAGTTGTGATTTGAAATGGGAAAATGAATCGATGTTTCTGAGTTGGGATGGTAATGAGTTCCAGAGACGGGGAGCAGAGCGGCTGAATGCTCTGCTCCCCATAGTGGTGAGACGGGTGGGGGGGGACAGGAGGAATGGAGGATGGAGGAAGAGGATCTAAGGGAGTGGGTGGAAGTTGGACCCTGGAGGAGATCAGACAAATATGGGGTGGCGAGTTTAAGGATCGACTTGAATGTTAACAGAAGGACGTTGAATTGGATACGGAACTGGACCGGGAGCCAGTGAAGCTGTTGGAGAACAGGAGTGATGTGATGAATGGAGGGGGGTTCGAGTAATTACAGTGGGGAAAAAAAGTATTTAGTCAGCCACCAATTGTGCAAGTTCTCTCACTTAAAAAGATGAGAGAGGCCTGTAATTTTCATCATAGGTACACTTCAACTATGACAGACAAAATGAGGAAAAAAAATCCAGAAAATCACATTGTAGGATTTTTTTATGAATTTATTTGCAAATTATGGTGGAAAATAGGTATTTGGTCACATACAAACAAGCAAGATTTCTGGCTCTCACAGACCTGTAACTTGGAGGACAGAGGAGTGGAGGCTCCTCTGTCCTCCACTCATTACCTGTATTAATGGCACCTGTTTGAACTTGTTATCAGTATAAAAGACACCTGTCCACAACCTCAAACAGTCACACTCCAAACTCCACTATGGCCAAGACCAAAGAGCTGTCAAAGGACACCAGAAACAAAATTGTAGACCTGCACCAGGTTGGGAAGACTGAATCTGCAATAGGTAAGCAGCTTGGTTTGAAGAAATCAACTGTGGGAGCAATTATTAGGAAATGGAATACAAGACCACTGATAATCTTCCTCAATCTGGGGCTCCACGCAAGATCTCACCCCGTGGGGTCAAAATGATCACAAGAACGGTGAGCAAAAATCCCAGAACCACACAGGGGACCTAGTGAATGACCTGCAGAGAGCTGGGACCAAAGTAACAAAGCCTACCATCAGTAACACACTACGCCGCCAGGGACTCAAATCCTGCAGTGCCAGACGTGTCCCCCTGCTTAAGCCAATACATGTTCAGGCCCGTCTGAAGTGTGCTAGAGAGCATTTGGATGATCCAGATGAGGATTGGGAGAATGTCATATGGTCAGATGAAACCAAAATAGAACTTTTTGGTAAAAACTCAACTCGTCGTGTTTGGAGGACAAAGAATGCTGAGTTGCATCCAAAGAACACCATACCTACTGTGAAGCATGGGGGTGGAAACATCATGCTTTGGGGCTGTTTTCTGCAAAGGGACCAGGGACGACTGATCCGTGTAAAGGAAAGAATGAATGGGGCCATGTATCGTGAGATTTTGAGTGAAAACCTCCTTCCATCAGCAAGGGCATTGAAGATGAAACGTGGCTGGGTCTTTCAGCATGACAATGATCCCAAACACACCGCCCGAACCTTGAAGGAGTGGCGTAGAAGCATTTCAAGGTCCTGGAGTGGCCTAGCCAGTCTCCAGATCTCAACCCCATAGAAAATCTTTGGAGGGAGTTGAAAGTCCGTGTTGCCCAGCGACAGCCCCAAAACATCACTGCTCTAGAGGAGATCTGCATGGAGGAATGGGCCAAAATACCAGCAACAGTGTGTGAAAACCTTGTGAAGACTTACAGAAAACATTTGACCTCTGTCATTGCCAACAAAGGGTATATAACAAAGTATTGAGATAAACTTTTGTTATTGACCAAATACTTATTTTCCACCATCATTTGCTAATAAATTCATAACAAATCCTACAACGATTTTTTTTCCTCATTTTGTCTGTCATAGTTGAAGTGTACCTACGATGAAAATTACAGGCCTCTCTCATCTTTTTAAGTGAGAGAACTTGCACAATTGGTGGCTGACTAAATACTTTTTTTCCCCACTGTATGTGGGCAGCTGAATTCTGGACTAGTTGAAGTTTATGGAGGGATTTATGAGGGAGGCCAAAAAGAGAGAGTTGCAGTAATCCAAACGGGAAGTGACGAGACTGTGGACAAGGACGGCGGCAGTATGGGGGGTAAGGGAGGGACGGAGTCGATTGATGTTTTGTAGATGGAAATAGGCAGACCGTGTAATGTTATTAATGTGCGAATGAAAAGATAATGTGCTGTCAAGGATGACACCCAGACTCTTAACCTGTGGGGAGGGTGAAACAGAGGAGTTATCAATATTTAGAGAAAAAACGTCGGTTTTGGATAAAGTAGATTTAGTGCCAATAAGGAGAACCTCAGTTTTATTACTGTTTAATTTGAGGAGGTTTTGGGAAAACCAGGTTTTTATTTCCGAGATGCAGTCAGTAAGGGAGATGGGCGGGAGAGTGGACGAGGGGTTTGGTCGAAAAGTAGAGCTGGGTGTCATCAGCATAACAGTGGAATTGAATATTGAATTTGCGGAAGATATTGCCCAGGGGCAGGAGATAAATGATGAAAAGTAGGGGCCCCAGGACAGAGCCCTGGGGCACACCAGAAGTGACGGCAGAGGGACTGGATTTAAAATATTTAAGTTGAATGAACTGAGTGCGGCCAGAGAGATAAGATGTGAACCAGGCTAACACGGAGTGTGGCTAATGCCGATGGAAGATAACCTGTTGAGGAGGACGGTGTGACTGATGGTATCAAAGGCTGCACTCAGATCGAGGAGGATGAGGATGGTAAGAAGTCCAGAATCAGCTGCCATAAGGAGGTCATTGGTGATTTTGATAGTTCATAATTCTTTACTACTGAGGGTGTTGCAACTTTATTACCCAGTATCTATATGTGAAATTACTCAATAACACCATGGTAAGATATCTGTTGGAGAGAGATCTGTTAGACGGAGCTCATTGTGGCCTTGTGTCCCAAAAGAGATGAAGAGAGGATTATTAACTATTAAGTTAATTACACAGTATGATGAAGAGAGGATTATTACCTATTAAGTGAATTACACAGTATGATGAAGAGAGGATTATTAACTATTGAGTTAATTACACAGTGTGATGAAAGACGATTATTAACTATTGAGTAAATTACACAGTATGTTATAATTTTCTTCAAACAATTGCCAGAAATTACCTGCTACTATCATGTTACTTCTAGGTAAATACATCGTAATTTATGTACTGTAGAATAAAATCTTATATAAAAGCTCTTTCCTATACCATCCACTCATTTTATGGATCGAAAGGGATTCCATCCTCGGTATATAATAGATTCATTCCTATATGGCTGACAGGTGAAACTGACAGAGATGTAGAAGCAGAAAGCTTTCCTCTCCTCTCAGTCTAATGGGGTTTTAAGTATTGGCCTTTATGGATGCTAATGTTTGCTAATGATGACAGATCCACGAGGAGAACTGGCCGGTGTCTGTGTGTGTGTGTGTATGTGTGTGTGTGTGTGTGTGTGTGTGTGTGTGTGTGTGTGTGTGTGTGTGTGTGTGTGTGTGTGTGTGTGTGTGTGTGTGTGTGATCAGGTCCTCCATGCCTTATGGTTTACTGTCAAGCTAGATGTTGTTGAGGAGTCTCAATAATGAAATCATACATTTTTAATCTGTTTTCTCCTTTACACACTCAAACACACTTTTGTCATCTGACAGCCTAAAAGAAACACTCCCACACTCCATCACATGCAGAGATATATCGTGTATGATTAGTGTATGATTAATATGATTAGCCTACATGTAGCTTCTAGTTTGTATTGACATTTCAGGTGTCATAAAGCTATTCTATTCAGAGAGATCATACTTAGTTGAATGGTTGCTTTTTTGAGGCTCCTTTGGGGACTTAGGGACTAGTGAGAGGATGACCTGGTTTATAATTTTCTACTCGCAGCCTGGTCTGTAGCTACATGCTTTTACAGAGCTCATCCAGGCAGATGAGAATTAACTGTGCAGTGGATTGGATCTTTCTTTCCAAAGGAATATTGTCCTTTTATTAATCTGCAGACAATATGCTACCTGAGGTCGTTTTGCGATTCTCAAAGCCAGTGCTGTTATTCTAACGGAGGTGCTGCTGTTAAATCCAACTATTCTCTGCCCAGAGATAACAGGTAGGCTAGCTAAGTCTCCTACTTTGTGTGACTGTTATTTAAAACCTGACTGTTGATAAAATATTGTTTCTAAATAGGCTAGCCTACTTTATAGGCTTTTCAAGCTTTTCGACAAGCACAAGTGAAGATGATTTCATGTTCTCATGGAATGGATTAATTGACACAGACTGGATTGACTCCATGACTGTGATTGATTCTGCTCTCCCAATTGTTCAACTTTTAGTGCTTCTGAGATGGCTTAAAACTACTACATTATCAGATTAATGTATGTTATATGTGCTATTTTATTTGTTTAAGTTGTCTTTCAAACACTGCTATTTAAGTTTGGCTTTTCATTTAGCCTACATTTTTTTTCTGGTTCATTTCGAGTTAACCGTTGTACAGTATATGATAGGCTATGCAGCATTTCCTCGTCATATCATCTGGTCAGTTATTTTAAGGCTCAAAATAAGGTCGCTTGCTGTAAAGTGTGACTCTCAGTGAGATAGATCATTTTGCATCACTGAAGTAAAACACCAGGGTCCACATCTTTTTGGTTTGAATTAAATAAAATTGCAAGAGGGTGCATGTTTGATTATTTAGCTATAGATTGTGATTTCTTGTTATTTTGATATATGATAAATAATATTCTACTAATATGTTCTTTAGGCTAGCACTCCAGAGGTTTTACTCTGGCTCAGTGGTATTCAAGTGGTAATAAATTAGTGGTATTTAACCTAGGAGTTATTTCCAACCACTTTGATTGTTCTCACTTCTCCTGTTGATTTTATTGTTGATATGAAGGTGATATTGGCTCATGGCCAGCCTGCAACAGGAGTACCCCCTGGTCCTGCTGGGTATTCTGGAGGAGCTGGCCGCTATGCGCCACTGGCTCTCCTTCCAGGACCTGTGTCGAATGGTCAGCACCCGCTTCGACCTGCAGCACCTCACAGAGCTTAGGAGCCTGCTGTTCTCCGCAGCCTGCCGCGACCCCTGTTTTCCCGCCACCCTCTTCAGAGACAGGGTCACCCCCAAGGGACTGGGGACATCCCCGATAGGTGTGGCAGCTGACATCGTCACCATATTCAACCTCATTCAAATGACGGGTGGGGCTCCCGATGAGGCCCAGGCTGCTCAGCCAATAAAAGGCAAGCCCGCCCCTCACATCGACCAATCCCCAGAGCCCTCTTTGCAAAGCTCTTTGCCCATCACTGACGAGGCGAGATTCTCCAGATGTGACAGGGTGCGCACCCTTTCAGACTCTCAGACCATCTCAGGCCCAATCGACCCGAGCTTGCTCTGGCCCAAATCAAATTACTCGTTCCGCAAGCGCGCCAGTCTCCCTCCCGATCCCCTCTCTCTGGTCTCCTCATCCCCTCCGAGCCGTGCCAGGGCTGTGTCTTTCGACTGGCGCCACAACACCCCACTGTTCGCTGGCAGCGGCAGCATCCCAGGCATGCAGAGCATCTACCTCCCCCTGGAGACGGACAGCGAGTCCTCCAAGGATTCCCTGAGCGGAGACTCGGCACCCAGGGATCCCGGATCGGAGCCGGGATCGGAGCCGGGATCACAGGCGGGATCACAGCCGGGATCGGAGCGGCATTCCTGTGTGAAGAAGAGAGACATCTTCAAGAAGGACTTCCACAACCAGTCGCAACTGGTTCCCCAGGTGACCATCAGTACTGAGTCTCAGACTCCAAGAGGAGGAGTAGGACGAAGAGGGAGGCAGGAACTTTTTTCCAACCGCAGCTTTGAGCTGCTATCCAACCCGTATCCTTCCCCCACTGTTGGTCGGTCTTCGCCGGAGCGCCGGGCTAAGCATGAAAGCCTGGACGACCTCCAGGACTCCACATACTTTGGCCCAGGAGATACTATTCAAGAATGGTCCCCCCTCCACCTCCAACCCCCAAGGGCCCAGAGGCCAGGGTGGGCTGACAAGAGCCTGAGTCTGGATGACAGGGTGGTGGGCTTAGCTGGGGTGGGCTTGGATGGCTCCGAGGGCTCTCTTCAGGTGAGACTCACTCCCAGCCCCACCACAAACAACATTGGTGGGGGGTTGTCCCCTCCAAAGGGATGGGAGGGGACCACCATTCCCGCACTTGGAGGAGGGGGGTTGACGGCCTGCAACAGGGGCACCCAGACCGACACCATGCCGGACCCCCGGCGCTTGCGGAGCCTGGTGCACGCCGACCGCCTGTCCTTCATGACCTCAATGGATGACCCTGACATGATGGGCGAGGATGACATCAGTGCCATCTTCCGCTTCCTGGATGACATGAGCATGTGCGGCTCCACGGGGGTCCTCCACCCCCACGACGTGGGCGCCTCGGCAACCCAAGACACCCCAGAGGCACGGCGCGGCCGCCTGGGCCAGCTCCAGAAGCTCTTTCACTCCCTGGATGGCAGCGACGACGGCGGGCTCAAGGCCAGTGTATGTAAACTGCTCCTGAGAATGGGCCAGATCGAGCGGCGCCTGGAGTCGCTGTCTGAGGTCAAGGCCGAGATTTCACAGGTTCTCTCCTTCCTCCAGCGACTGGATGAGAAGATACAAGAGCAGGCCATAAGAGGGGGAGGAGGGAGTGGAGGTAGGTGGCTGGAACCGCCCAGCGGTGGTGGGTCTTCCCTGGGTAGCCTGAGCCATCCGCTCACTCCTGGGTCTGGTGGCTCCTCGGAACCCCAGCCCCTGTCTGTGTCTGGGCATTCGTTTGGCAGCCTGGACTGGAACCAGTGGGGCAGCAGCCAAGGGAAGACGGAGACAAACGGAGGTCTGAGCGAGACCGAAGGGGGGAAGAAGGGGGTGCTCTCTCGGCTGGCCTCCTCCAAGCCTGAGGAGAAGAGTGGCGTAGACTCCAAACGGCCGAGTGTCGTCTGCAACTCGTCTGCGCGGGATTGGACGGTGTCGTTCTCGAAAAGTAAAGATGGCAAGGCCCAGCCCGGGAAAAAACGGCAGGTGATGTACAACCTTAGTCAGTGCAACAGTGTATGTCAGTGTGTGTTTGTGTGTGTTTGTGTGTATGAATGTGTGTGTGTGTTGGTATGCACGCATTAATTTGTTTTGAAATGTTTGGAATCGGTTGGGAGTAAGTGAGTATGTGTGTGTTATTGAGTGTGATCATTTTGTTGGGAGTTTAACTGTGTGTGCTGTAAAGCAGTCTCAGGGTCTGACCTGTTATCTGCTCTGTATTTTCGTGTGTTGGTGTTTGGACCTAGCCTGGTAAAGGAGACTGGCTGCTACTTTTCACGTTTCATTTCACATTAAGTTATACAGAATGTGAGCTATTGTAAGATCAGTCGGGTTCAGTTGTGGGAAAAGTACTCATACTTGAGTAAAAGTAGAGATCCCTTAATAGAAAATGACTCAAGTAAAAGTGAGACACCCAGTAAAATACTACTTAAGGTAAAGTCTATAAGTATATGGTTTTAAATTGACTTAAGAAAGTAAAAAGTTTAAGTAAATGCTATACCAAAAATTCTGTATAATAAAGCAAACCACGATTCTTGTTTTTTTATTTGCAAACGCAGATTAGTGAGTCCACCAGATAAGAGGCAGTAGGGGTGACAATGCATAATATTGATAGGTGTATGAATTGGACCATATTGTTGTCCTGCTTGAGCATTCAAAATGTAACGAGTACTTTTGGGTGTCAGGGAAAATGTATGGAGTAAAAAGTACATATTTTCTTTAGGAATGTAGTGGAGTAAAAGTAAAAGTAGCCAAAAATATAAATAGTAAAGTAAAGTAAAGATACCCCACAAACTACTTAAGTGGCACTTTATACCACTGGTTGGGTTTCACAAGGCTAGTTTGGACCTGTGTGTGTCAGAATAAGGAATTATAAGCTCCATGGATTTGGGGGTTTTAGGCAGAGATGGGAAAAGACTAATACTCAAACCTAAAGCAGAACTTGAGTCAGACATGTCATTAGCTGGCCTGTTGGTCAGACTGTGGTTTAGGTGGTCAGTTGAATACATAGTCAATTAGTATAACCCATGGCTCTTTTACTTTCAATGCAGGACTGTCTTTCATCGTATACTCTTCGGAAAAAGGGTTCAGCTGTCCCCATAGGAGAACCCTTTTTGGTTCCAAGTAGAATCCTTTTGAGTTCCATGTAGAATCCTCTGTGGAAAGTGTTCTACATGGAGCCAAAAAGGGTTTTAACTGGAACCAAAAGGGTTCTAGCTGGATTCAACAAGGGTGCTTCAAATGGTTATCCTATGGCGACAGCTGAAGAACTCTTTTAGGTTCTAAATAGCACTTTTTCTTACTGTAATCAGTAATTTTCCACTTAGGAAAAGAAGGCAAGAGAAAGTCTGCTTGTGTGTATCCAGTTTGATCACGTTTATTCCAATATGACAACTTTTGTTTCTGCCTTCACGCTTGCTCTATTTTTCTCTCTTCCTCCTTCTCATCCATCCACATTCTCTCTTTCACATCTCTGACTCACCCTCCATGCAGATGGACCAATCAAACAACTCCGCCCAGAGTCATAAGCTCCCCCTTAAAAAACACTCCCACCTGGTGGAGCCGGTGTTCAGTTCCTCTCTCTTGCGTCAGAAGGGTGGCGGGTTGACCAATCCTGGGTTGTCCTCTGGGCTGCCCTGTGACCCCAGATTGGCTGGGGGGAGAGGAGGAGCCCCGGTCTGGACCGTGGAGGACAGAGAAGCCAGAATGTCCCCTCTGGAACTGCAGGTACATTAAGACCTTATTGGCCTTTTGGTAACACTTTCCTTTAATTAAACCACAGCCCACATTTAATCAGCTTGCCGGCCATATCAGGCCTATCGACCAGATGCGGCATTTGAGACCCCTGCTTTCCAAGAGGAAATATTTTGTTGTTATTATGAGCACTTATAATGTATTAAATGTATTAATATGCTGTTTATTCAACAGACTGAAAACAGATGATTTTCAGTCACGGTTATTATGAGATGATGCTAAGAAATTATACAGTCTTGTGATGCATTATAACTGCATCAGAATGCATTCGGTAAAATTTCACAGAGCTTTCTCCTAAAATGATATAAACCAGGATTAGTCATTGAATATTCTGAAAATATATATTCACTGGGATCCAAATAGAACTCCCAGTGAATAAGACTTTTAACGAAGAAACCGAACAGTTATCTATCTGACTGTCTAACATCTGGCACGAGTGGTGGCGACCTTATGTTTTGTCTCGTAGGCCCAGGAGTCTCTAAACCCCAATAATCTGGAGTTTTGGATGGAGGACATCTACACGCCAGGTTACGACACACTACTGAGGCGCAAAGAGGCTGGCCAGCGCAGAGCCAAAGCCTGCAAGCTGGGGGGCGCTCATCTTCACAGCCATTACCATAGTCCTTGTCATTGTCATCCCCATCGCCACAATGAGCTTCTGAGGCTCTGATTGGATATCAGACAGGAAACTTCCAAACAAAGACTGAATTGATTGGTTGATTAGTGATGACGAGATGCAGGGATTCTGAAGTCTGAATACAGTGTTTATCTGATGTATAACTATTTTTTTCATATAACGATGTAGAGGACTAGTATGCCCTACATATACCATGCTTTTGCACCACTTCTCTCAGGAGAGAGTAATAACAAAAGACAAAGCTCTGCAAACTCTTTGTGAATCCCCATGTTATCACAGTCAGTTATGCCCTTGAGTGCTATTTTGGCCTTATCCTGTTGCCCACAAACCCTACAGGGCTCATTTCTTTCAAGTACAACTGAAAAAAATCAAAATTGTAAAAAGCACAGCATTTGTGTGGGTCTACTGTTTGACTTTGAATGCCTTTGTTTCTCACTAAGCAGTATGGTGCAGTAAGTTATGTTGAAGAAAACAACTTTTGTTGTCATAGTGGTTTTTCAAGAGAGAAATCTGGGATTTCCACTATTTTTAGCTGGCTAAGGCAATGTGTTTGTTTCATGAGATATGCCACCCCTGTTTGCAGGGCCGATCCTTGCTGTTCTGCGCCCTAGGCAAGACCAAAAAATGCCATCCCCCAACACTAGAATAGTGCCAGTAAGCAAAATCACATTGAAAAGGCATCTAAAATATGTATTTTCCAGACATAGAAGTTATGTTCAATTTAAGTCTGAATGAAAGGTGAAAATATGTATTTTCCATACGTTTAAAATACATATTTTCCAGGACGTTGAAAAGGCATATTTTCCGGACGTTGAAAAAAGTTTTATTTTCGGTTCTATTGAAAGTTGAAAATACTTATTTTCCGGATGTTGAAAATACGTATTTTCCAGATGTTGAAAATATTATTTTCCGGATGTTGAAATCAGGCTCATTTTTGCTTCTGAATGAAAGTGTAAAAGATATAATTTATAGACGTCTATGTTTGGGCAAAATCAAGGCTGGTCCAGACCAGACAAAATCTGAACCAAACATGGATGTCTGTGAGTGGTTCAATATCCGTGGACGTTGAAATCAAGGCAGGTCTGGACTGCACCAAAAAAAGATGTCCAAAAGGTGTCGGTGTCAGTCCGTGCTTACTGAGGTGTGGCCTACATTGTAAAACACCAAAAAAAGACAGGACCAAAAAAGGACATCCAAAAGACATTGGCTCAACTGGGGCGTAGCCTACCATGTCGGCCCCCATTGGAATTGTATGAATGCCCATCCATGTGGTAAGCCCACCATTTGTAAAACAGGCCGTTTCATTGGCTTTACTAGTCCTGATTCCTGTGACTAATCAATTTGACTGTTTAAGCGCTGAATATCAGCTACCCAACTTTAACAGGAGTTATTGTGAGCCTATTTCCAATGTGTTTACACAGTGGGAAATGCAGAATATTTTCATTTTCACTACGATCAGCTTGTCATAAATGTATGGATACAAACTTGAAACCATTGATCGTGACAATGGGGTGAAACTCCTAGACAACAGTTGTGATTATCCATTCCATATTGTTCATTTTACTTTGACCTGTCCTGTTTTTAGGATATGTTGTTTGTTAACATGACAGTACATTTTCTTTAGGTTAGGCTATTTGATCGGAGAAACCTGCATGATGTAAAAAGTGTCTTAGGTTAGGCTATTTGATTGAAGAAACCTGCATGATGTAAAAAGTGTCCTTGTCATTAAATTGTCATATATTTTATCTCCAGCCTGGCCATGCCTGTTTGCTTAGTTGTTGTTGATGTTTTGGCTCTTGGGGATATGGAAAAGGAATCCTCTGCCAGGAACCACTTTGTGAATAGGGGATTCACTGTGTAATGTAATTTGTGTGATACCACTCTACCATGTTACTGTATGTACACACACACGCACGCACATCACAATAACATCAAGGCCTGCATAATACACACAGCCAAAGTTCCTATGACGTGATTGCCAGGGAACCTCACCCACCCACACACGCAGAATGTTGAGAGCATTGCTTCCTCTTAAGTGGATGTGTGTCGACGAAGTGGTCCCCACGAGTCTAGTTGCAGATCCATTACCGTTGTTGTGTTGGAGCCACAGGAAAGCTGTTGTACTCAGCACAACGCTGCCAGTCTGTGGGGATTCAGTAATAGTAATGACCTGAAACTTCTCCACGTATCAATGGGACCCATCTAAAGCTTTTGGGTCTTTTCCAGTGACCTACTAAATACAGAAAAGCTAGGTCCCAATTTTAAGGAACAACACAAAAAGGGGTTTCCTGCAGCCAACCATCTTTGCTCATACCGGATGCACATCAAAAGCATTATTATACAAACACAGTTTTTGTTTTGCGTTAAACAATAGACTTGATGTTTCGTTACAACGAACGGCAGAACACATAGCCCTTTCCTGCAGTAAAATGACCAAATCGCTTTCTAGAGCCCTCATGGTGGAATGTTATTAATATTTTCAGTGCTTATAAAACTCTTCAGGTTCTGACCCCTTTATTTCAATTTTTGCCTAAAATGACTTACCAAAATCGAACTGCCTGTAGCTCAGGACCTGAAGCAAGGATATGCATATTCTTGATACCATTTGAAAGGAAACACTTTGAAGTTTGCAGGATATGTAGGATAATATAACACATTAGATCTGGTAAAATATAATACAAAGAAAAAAAGATGCAACTTTTTTTTTTATCCATCATCTTTGAAATGCAAGAGAAAGACCACAATGTATTATTCCAGTTTAGGCACCATTTAGATTTTGGCCACTAGATGGCAGCAGTGTATGTGCAAAGTTTTAGACTGATCCAATGAACCATTGCATTTCTGTTCAAAATGTTGTATCAAGTCTGCCCATTTTCAAGTTCATAACTGTGCACTCACTGTAATAGCTACTGTAAATTGGACAGTGCAGTTAGATTAACATGAATTGAAGCTTTCTGCCCATATCAGATATGTCTATGTCCTGGGAAATGTTCTTGTTACTTACAACCTCATACTAATCACATTAGCTGCACGTTAGCTCAACGTCCCGCGGTTGGGACCGATCCTGTAGAGGTTAACTTGTAAATCGGGAGGTGCCGGAGCGTGGTTGAACTCGGGAGCTCTGAGGTATCGGAACGCATAAGAAATAAAGCCATGCATGCATATCGTCGCATTTGTGTAGTGGCATAGAGCAGTAGAGTAGAGGCACTTAAAGAAGTTGCACACATGGGGAACATTTTTTAGTAGCCTAGGGTGTGGGAGAAATGTGCTTTTATAAACGCATTTCATGCAATTCTACGTACTTTTACATGACTGGAGGCTTTGGCCGAATATTTTTTCATACCGCACAAATGATCGAAATGACTAGGCTACTTTGACACTAACAAACTGTGAATCTGAGATCAATAAAAATGACCTTGTTTTGAATACATCAATAGCCTAGGCCTAGGTGTGTGGAGACATATTGGCTACATGTTTATCAGAGCAGAGAAAGGGAGAGAGAGATCATATAAAGTGATTCTAATTCTAGTTCGGTGAGAGACACATGCGCGCTTCTCACACAGACTATCAGGCCCAGGCTGAAAATCTACTTTTTCACACTTTGTTTTTAACCTCTTAGGGATAACTGGCGTGCTAGCGGGCCGTTCCCGACACTACCCGGTGAAATGTAAGGCGCCAAATTCAAAATCCAAAAGTTGAATTATTAAACATTCATCAATATACAAGTGTTGCATAGTCATCAAAAGCTCTGCAATATCACAGCGTTGTCATATTTTAAAAAGGCTTTATGGCGAAAGCACAACATTTGATTGTTTGAGGATAGCACCTCACATATTTATGCATTAGCATAAATTCATAACCATCGAGGGTCACACAAAACCCATATAAGGGCTAAAATAAATCACTTACCTTTCAAAGAACATCTGCTGAGGGCACCCCAAGTGTCCAAGGAAGACATCCAATGGTTCTTTTGTTAGAAAAAGTAATTTATTATATCCATAAATCTCTGTTTGCGTCGAGTCGCCCATTGAACCGTGAAGAGAAAGCGTTCAAATTGTACCTATAAACTTTGTCCAAACAAATCAAACATCATTTATAATGTATCCTTAGGTACACTTTTATGTATATTTACTATAATATTTCAACCGGATGATAACCTGAACGATAGGAAAGGAAAAAACCAAAGGGCACGCGAGACCTTGAACGCGCAAGTCATTCTATTGACTTCCTGGGTCCACTTCTAAATTCTTCTTCTATTCGCTTCTAATTCAACCTAACGTCATGAAGCCCTGTTTAAAGACTGTTGACATCCAGTGGAAGCCATAGGTACTGCAGTCTGAGTCCTAGATAACATTAAATCCCATAGGCAGCCAGGAGAAAAAGGTCATCTAAAAAAGAAATTGCACATCCGGATGGATTTTCCTCGGGTTTTCGCCTGCTATATCAGTTTTGTTATATTCACAGACATTATTCTAATGGTTTTAGAAACTTCAGAGTGTCTCCTATCCAATAGTACTAATTATGTGCATAGGTTCTGGTCCTTTTACTTTGGGCACGCCGGACTCTCCAAAACCGTCACCTCTGCTGCAGCTCCCTATTAAGGGAGAAGGAGAATTAACGAAGAGGCAGCTCGAATTAACGTTGATCTCTTTTATTATAATTTATACATGCCACGAGGTACCGGATACAGAACAGCCAAATAGGTTCCCGGTACAAATCAGAGATGTGCTGATCCTGTTCTGGCAGGATCCAGCTCAAGATAAGCACTTTCACAATTAAATTTAAAATATATACGTATATAAATATATATCAGATTCTGTGTCAAACAGTTTTGTTATACATTATTTAAGTTTTCTGTGATGTATATAAAGTGTAATATTGGAACGCAAATTCAAAATGGAATACATCTACAGAGGTTAACCGTTTGTCTGTTACCCTCATTGTTGTTATTCCTGTGTCTGATAGTGACCCTGACAGGGGAGATTTAAACTTTTTCTCCTGTACCCTCTTTAAAATACTTGATCCAGCCACACTGTGTTGAAGGTAGTTTAATGTTTCACTCGAATCAGTGTGAACACATGCTTGTAGGTGGCGGGAATCCCTATCAGCATCATACGTGTGGATAGCATGCATAAGAGTTGCAGGATTGGTATGTGCTAAAGTGCTACAGTGGATGGAGTATTGTGTGTACAAATAACGCGTACAGATTTGTGATGTAGCCACAGCAAAGGGCAGAAGGAGTGGTGTGTTTTAATAGAAATATGTTGGTAAAATTCTTCATTGGCATGATAGGTGGTGGCTTATTTCCCAAAATGAAATGCCTTCTCTGGGTTGTTTGGTAATGCAAAGTCATTCCATATGCTCTTTCCATGTCACAGTCTTTGTAAGACGGATGCCAAGCTTCCTAGAGAGGAAACAAATTAATTTCTCTAGTCTGTCCAAGACAAAGTATACTGATTTGAGAGGAGAGAGAGAGTTCCGGCAGTTAATTGATGCTTGATTAGTGGAATATTTGCCGAGCCACAGAAAGGGCCTAGCTGTTGTATAAATAATAGATATAGACAAAGAGTCAATATTATTGACTGACAGGTCCAATGATCTCAAATCAAGACTAATGGACCTACAGTAGTGGAAGAGAAATGTGAAACACAAAGAAGACAATTATGAGTGAGCGACTAGCATAGCAGAGTTAATGCTCGTGGTATGTGTGTACAGGTGTGTTTGCCTATTTGCATGTCATCCTATTTTTTACAAGCACATACAATTTTGATTCAAATGTGTTTGTATGTTAGCGTGTGTCCGCGAGTGAGTGAGTGTCTGTCCTCCTCATTATATGGCACAGTAAAGCTGATGCAGGGCCCAGATACGCCAGCATTGGTTGATTAATGATGCTGTGTGGTATGTCCCATGTGTGACAGACAAACTAAAGGAGAACAGGCAGCAGTGTCTGACTAAAGATCTGATCTCACAGACAGTCCACCCTATATCTCATTGGTGTCTTACACCCCAGAGCCTTGAAGAATGTAACATGGAACATTTCTCTCTTATGTGTTCTCTCTTTTTTTTCTACCAACACGGGGTTTTACAAGTCAGTTGTATGTTCCCTATTGCAGGGTTTCCCAAACTCAGTCCTGGGGACCTCCCTGGGTGCACATTCGTTTTTTTTTGCTCTAGTACTAGCCACTGATTCAAATAACCAACTCATCATCAAGCGTTGATGATTTGAATCAGCTGTGTAGTGCTAGGGCAAAAAACAAAACGTGCACCCAGGATCGAGTTTGGGAAAACCTGCTCAATTTGAATGGATTTTAGCCTCTCGTTGTAAGCGTAGTTACACTCCAACTCTCATGGTGGCGATAATGCACAAATAACTGCCATCTGCATTGTCAGAAAACCTGCCCGAAGAAACGCCTTCTTTCTCGGCGCCTGGTTTTTGAAACACTTGGAAAAGTTGGACCAGACAGGTGTGGTAGCTTTCGCTGCTAGAGACAACGTAGCCCACCTATTATCACGATAGATGTTGCCTTTGATAGCAGCTGGAAACATCCGCGTGGGACATTGTTCCAGGAAGGACCAAAGGCTGTAAGTATCTGCTCATGTTTGTTTTCAATATATTGTATTTTTGTAATGAAAGTTAGCAAACGTTAGCTAGCTATAGTAGCTAGTATCCTGCTTGTTTGCTAAAAAGTGGAGTTGAGTCCATTTCAATCTTTTTGTTAACTTTGGTAGCTAGGCTAGCTATCTATTATTTATAATCTTGCTAACGTTATAACTACCTACCAAATAAATAAAGTCGCAGAGAAAAAGCTATACTAGAAACAGCGTTTTTAAACCATACAGTACTGTCTTTGCTAGAACATCTTTGAAGTCCCCTGCTGGGTTTCTGTCACGTGATCGTTCACCCCCATGCCCTTTTGTCACCTTGCGTTATCAGGACATGGACTCGACAGTGCTGAACCTGCACACCCAGTTCCAAAATCTGCGTGCATGCTCCGATATTCTCAATGAGGGCATCGAACCACGTAAGTGACCAGTGGAGCATGCTTCTGGTGGATTGTTGAATCGGTATGGCAGGTTTTCAGCAGACCAGAAACTCGTTGGCTGGTTGTTGCTGGTTGAAAACCCATGTGTAACGACATTGAACGATTAACTAGCAATTGGAGGTTCGCTGGAGTGAGTATTCCAGGTGCCCTTGCACAAGACACTTGACCCCACAATTCAAAGGGGGTGGAGGTAGGTTTGAAAAACGCTACATCATCTAAAATTGATAACAAAATTACTTATTGCTCATTCACTTAGACAAGGTGGGACCCTTGCCCATCTCTGTTGCCACCTGCCTGAAAGAATGTTGGCATCAATGCCCCCACCCCTTCAACCCTCACCAGAAAAACCATAGGGGAGATTGACTTCAAAAGAGTAAACTGGTCTGAATGAGATAAAAGAAGATCTTCAACCAATAACCATCCCCTTACTTCTTTGTTCAGAGTTCATCCAGTGGCTGCTGTGGGAGGAGGAACTGGGAGCCTGCAAGGAGGTGCTGACCAAAACAGAGACTGAGAGGGGGGCTCTCGAGATAAAGCTGAAGCACGCCCGCAACCAGGTGGACGTGGAGATCAGACGGCGCCAGCGGGCAGAGGCAGAATACGAGAAACTGGTTGGTAAACAGTTTATAAGACTGCTACAGTACAGGTCGCAGGTGATTCTACGTCAGAATTGTACATGTTGTGGTGGCTTCTATTGCGTAATGCTGCTCATTTGTGATGTTTATTGTCAGAAAGAGGACAAAGTCTGAAGAAATCTATGGTTAGATTATTTAGTTACTAGTTATGAGTTGGTAAGAAATTCACAAAATCACACACTGTTTGGGTGACTATGACATTGTGGGGTAATTTCCTGATCTCTGTGTAGGAGCGTCAGATCCAGCTGATCCGGGATATGCTGGTGGCGGAAAGCTCCAGCAGCAGCCTCCACCTGAGTGAGGAGCAGCGCTCTGCCCTGGCCTTCCTCAACGCCCACTCCCAGGCCGCGCAGGCTGCCAAGAACAACCCCAACCTCAACACCAGCCACAGGTACTGTACTAGACCCTCATCAGCTGTGTCTGGCCTGCGTTCATTGGAGCACCCAACGGAAAACAAAATGTTTTGAAATGCAAAACAAAAATATATGTTTCTTTTAGGACATAGTTAGATATGCCTATCCTGTTTCGGACCGGTTGATTCAGTTTTGTGTTTAGTGAATATGACCCAGATTGTTCAGGTTCAGAACAGTGATCGCAACCAAGCCTCCCGTCATGTCTTTCAGGTTAACCACCATAGATGAATCTGCTTCCTTGTTGTCAGACATTAGCTATGACAAAACAGATGATTCTCTGGTTAGTATTGCGTTTTACATTTTCACCTTGTCCCCAAGGGGACATTTGTCTTGGACATCATAGTGACGCATCACAAAAATGCATGAAAACAATATGGCAAAATAGTGACAAAAAGATATAGCCACACTAATACTACCTATATAAACATGAACTATGGGGTTGTCATCACTCTATATTTCCTGTAGGATTGGGACTCTTCGGTGATGAGGACAGTGCGACTGAGAAAACTGCAGAAAAGGGTGAGTGGAGAGTTACTGTTTAGTTTAGAGCTTGACAGATCCTCAATGGAAATGTACGTACATATTTTGTTGTCATTTTATATCTAAAGGCTCTGTAGTCAAGGATAGGGTGGGAATGTAGTGCTACAATGCTCAGCCATTTGGAAGTATTGTTAGCTCAGTCATTCCTATTTGTTTCCACAGCGTTCCTCCAGAACCCTTGCTGAGCTTCCCCAGCAGGTGGTGAAGAAACCCCGCTCCACTGGCCGCACTTCAGAGAGGGTACTACCCAATGCATTTCCTGACCACTCACCCTGAATTGAATTCCTCTGCTCTATTGATCGCTACATACATTCAGTCTGAAACTGCCATCCTAGAAGTTGTTTGTGTGACTTCAAAATGAGGGGCAATGAACAAAATACATTAAGTTATTGGATCTTCTCTAACCAATCAAAGTTGATAACGTCATCAAGTAGGCTGGCTGCGACCCAAAGAATCGATTTCTGGGACCAATCAGAACAGTCAATGTGTTCACATTCTAGAAATGTTTTATGTATTTATTTTTATTTAACCAGGTAAGTTGACTGAGAACACATTCTCATTTACAGCAATGACCTAGGGAATAGTTACAGGGGAGAGGAGGGGGTATGAATGAGCCAATTGTAAGCTGGGGATGATTAGGTGGCCATGATGGTATGAAGGCCAGATTGGGAATTTTGCCAGGACACCCGGGTTAACACCCCTACTCTTACGATAAGTGCCATGGGATCTTTAGTGACCACAGAGAGTCAGGACCCCCGTTTAACGTCCCACCCGAAAGACAGCACCCTACACATGGCAATTTCCCCAATCTCTGCCCTGGGACGTTGGGATATTTTTTTAGCCCAGAGGAAAGAGTGCCTCCCACTGGCCCTCCAACACCACTTCCAGCAGCATCTGGTCTCCCATCCAGGGACTGACCAGGACCTACCCTGCTTAGCTTCAGAAGCAAGCCAGCAGTGGGATGCAGGGTTCTCAGCAGGCAAATCTCAACTAATCGTAGAGAAGAACCGTCAGTTTGGCTGGAGCAGTGTGGATGGGTAGCCAGGCAACTCCGTGCAGGAGTAACGCCAATGCAGCTAATACTACAGAAAAACTGAATTTCTAACCGTAGTCTCACTTGATTTGGATAGCACTCAGCACGCTGGTGTTCAATGTGTTGAATTTCGGTCAAAATACCCAAAAGTTGTGCTCAGTTTGGCACCAGAAAGAGGCTTGTTTTACATTGAAGTGAATTTGACAACATCCAACTCCAGATGCAGCACATGCAAGTTAACAAAAGTAATCAGATTGTTATCGTCTACAGCATCGCCGATGTCAGAGGATTGATTACCTAGCAAGCGAGGCAAGGTAAAATATCACAAATAGAGCTAGATAAAGCCAGAAGAGTAATATACACTGCTCAAAAAAATAAAGGGAACACTTAAACAACACAATGTAACTCCAAGTCAATCACACTTCTGTGAAATCAAACTGTCCACTTAGGAAGCAACACTGATTGACAATAAATTTCACATGCTGTTGTGCAAATGGAATAGACAACAGGTGGAAATTATAGGCAATTAGCAAGACACCCCCAATAAAGAAGTGGTTCTGAAGGTGGTAACCACAGACCACTTCTCAGTTCCTATGCTTCCTGGCTGATGTTTTGGTCACTTTTGAATGCTGGCGGTACTTTCACTCTAGTGGTAGCATGAGACGGAGTCTACAACCCACACAAGTGGCTCAGGTAGTGCAGCTCATCCAGGATGGCACATCAATGCGAGCTGTGGCAAGAAGGTTTGCTGTGTCTGTCAGCGTAGTGTCCAGAGCATGGAGGCGCTACCAGGAGACAGGCCAGTACATCAGGAGGCGTGGAGGAGGCCGTGGGAGGGCAACAACCCAGCAGCAGGACCACTACCTCCGCCTTTGTGCAAGGAGGAGCACTGCCAGAGCCCTGCAAAATGACCTCCAGCAGGCCACAAATGTGCATGTGTCTGCTCAAACGGTCAGAAACAGACTCCATGAGGGTGGTATGAGGGCCCAACGTCCACAGGTGGGGGTTGTGCTTACAGACCAACACCGTGCAGGACGTTTGGCATTTGCCAGAGAACACCAAGATTGGCAAATTCGCCACTGGCGCCCTGTGCTCTTCACAGATGAAAGCAGGTTCACACTGAGCATGTGACAGGCGTGACAGAGTCTGGAGACGCCGTGGAGAACGTTCTGCTGCCTGCAACATCCTCCAGCATGACCGGTTTGGCGGTGGGTCAGTCATGGTGTGGGGTGGCATTTCTTTGGGGGGCCGCACAGCCCTTCATGTGCTCGCCAGAGGTAGCCTGACTGCCATTAGGTACCGAGATGAGATCCTCAGACCCCTTGTGAGACCATATGCTGGTGCGGTTGGCCCTGGGTTCCTCCTAATGCAAGACAATGCTAGACCTCATGTGGCTGGAGTGTGTCAGCAGTTCCTGCAAGAGGAAGGCATTGATGCTAAGGACTGGCCCGCCCGTTCCCCAGACCTGAATCCAATTGAGCACATCTGGGACATCATGTCTGGCTCCATCCACCAACGCCATGTTGCACCACAGACTGTCCAGGAGTTGGCGGATGCTTTAGTCCAGGTCTGGGAGGAGATCCCTCAGGAGACCATCCGCCACCTCATCAGGAGCATGCCCAGGCGTTGTAGGGAGGTCATTCAGGCACGTGGAGGCCACACACACTACTGAGCCTCATTTTGACTTGTTTTAAGGACATTACATCAAAGTTGGATCAGGCTGTAGTGTGGTTTTCCACTTTAATTTTGAGTGTGACTCCAAATCCAGACCTCCATGGGTTGATAAATTTGATTTCCATTGATCATTTTTGTGTGATTTTGTTGTCAGCACATTCAACTATGTAAAGAAAAAAAGTATTGAATAAGATTATTTCATTCATTCAGATCTATGATGTGTTATTTTAGTGTTCCCTTTATTTTTTTGAGCAGTGTACTTGTTGAACATACAGTAGCTATAGACATTCTGCGTTTTCATGGTCATCACTCACTCACTGCTAAGTTTGTCATGGTCCTGACATCGGTGTAAAGCTATTCTGCTACAGGGTTTTTGCGCACGTATCACTCGAACGTTTGCGTGTAAACAAAACATTGCTCTGTAGACCTTTATCAGTTGCTTCAAATTGTAAAAAATTGCTTTCTCCTTTTTCAGTATTATTTGATATTTTTACAAAAAAATTATTTCACCTTTATTTAACTAAGTCAGTTAAGAACAAATTCTTATTTACAATGACTGCCTACCCCCGGCCAAACCCGGACGACGCTGGGCCAATTGTGCGCCGCCCTTTGGGACTCCCGTATGTGATACACCTCTTGCACTGAGATGCAGTGCCTTAGACCACTGCGCCACTCAGGAGCACATGTGACTCAAGTTTTATATATGTATTATTACAGGTGAACGAGTCCATAGTGACCAAGACCACCATCACAGTGCCCGTCAATGGAGGTCCGGTAGAGGCTGTGTCCACCATGGAGACAGTGCCTGGCTACTGGACAGGCAGCAGGAAGAAGACCGGTGAGACGGCACTAACAAGCCTACAGTACCTTATTCTTGACAGCCATGTTCAGATGCGCACAATGTATCAACATTTAAAATTTGAAGAAAATGAAGTAGTTTGAGGGGTAAAAACTTGATGTTCTCTTATTTTTCCAGCTGCTCAGGGCTGGGACACTACTTCTATTGACCAATCAGAGACTGCTAGCGAAGCTCCCACCACCCCATGCAGTAAGGCTCCGCCCCCAACCAAAACACCCAGAGCCAAATTGGGGGCCCGAAAGCACGAGTTCCTGGCCAAAACGGTACACGTTCTGTTATTACTTTTGTTTATAACACACTTCTGTCTGTAATACACTTGTTCCGTGGGAATCTAATTAGCATAATAAAAAATTCCCATAAATCCATCAGTTTAAGCTAGAGAGATGTGTTTTTTTGCATTGGATGCATCTCAATTCACCGCATCTGCCTATGTCGCACTTCCGCATCAGGTGACAGAGCTAGAGCGATGTTTGTCAGACCATGAAAATCGGTCTCATGAGAACGCCTTTAGCGTGGTCAAGGTTTGGCCTACAAACCTCTCTGTCACCAGCATGTCTGTCTCTCCCATCTGTCACCAGCCTGTCCGTCTCTCCCATCTGTCACCAGCCTGTCCGTCTGTCACCAGCCTGTCCGTCTCTCCCGTCTGTCCCCAGCCTCTGTCTGTCCTGTCCCCTCTTCTACCCTCTGTCTGTCCCATTTGTCACTAACCTCTGTTTTTCCCGTCCCTTCTCCTCACACAGGTGATCAGGTCAGAGTTCTGCATGCCGTGTGGAAGGAAGACTAAGTTCGGGAAGCTCTACCTGAGGTGCCAGGACTGCAGGCTGCTGGCTCACCCAGAGTGCCGCGACCACTGCCCCCTGCCGTGTAACCCTATCACTACAGGCAGCACCCCCATCAGGACCGGAGAGGTATTACACCTGGGGAGTTAGTTATACATTCTTAGATGTATACACTTCATATTTGCAATGCTTATACAGCAATAACTAATAATGATTTTGTATTTATGATTCAGAGTCCTGGGTATGGTTAGACGGATTCTGACTGATTTGTATCGTACCATATGTGTTTTGAATGCCTTCTCCAAACGTCCCATGTCATGAGTGTTTATCTTGTGTTGCAGCCAAGCACTCTTGCAGACTACGCTCCCTCCTCCTCTCCCATGATCCCTGCCCTGGTGGTCCACTGTGTCAAGGAGATTGAGCATAGAGGTTTACACGAGGTGAGCAGCCATTTCAGCACTTAAAAGTTGCCACTTTAGCACATACAAAATTCACTTTACTTTTTTTTTACGCATATCAGCACACTTTACAAATGTTTTTGTTTTTACCTTGATAATTTCCATTGAACTGTCATCATTCCTATCCTGACTGCCAGTTAATATTCCATCCCATTCTTTCTCTCTCCCTCCCTGTCAGACGGGTCTGTACCGTGTGTCGGGCGAGAGGCGCACAGTGAAGGAGCTGAAGGAGAGGTTCTTGCGGGGGAGGACAGTGCCTGCCCTGGCCAAGGTGGAGGACATCCACTGTGTCACGGGCCTCCTAAAGGACTTCCTGAGAAACCTCCCGGAGCCCCTCCTCACCTTCCGCCTCAACCATGACTTCATGGAGGCTGCAGGTCCGTCTTCAGCTGTTGGCGCATTGGTTTCTTCACCTTGTAAGTAGTCTATGGAGCTCTTCTTATATCACTCCTCTTGTCTTGCACACAGAAATCCAGGACAATGGCAATAGCCTGTCGATGATCTACCAGACCATCAGTGAGCTGCCCCATCCAAACAGAGACACTCTGGCCTATCTGTCCATACACCTGCAGAGGTAATGCAGAGCTTCAATCCACCTCATGGTCACACCTCGTGGTTACTCCATCAAGCCCCCATTTAAGGCACAATCTGTAACTTGCAAAACCAGTCAAAAGGGGAGCCCCTGCCTGCACGTGTTTGTAAACTGTAGTGGTGGATGTTGGTAAATGTAACTGTCAATGTTATTTAAATTCTGTGGTAACCTCCCCCCATAATCAAAGACTAGTTTAAAAGCAAGTCCTGATTTCACAAGGCACTGCAGGAGCTTGAATCTGACTTCTCTCTGAAATGGTTGACGATGTTCTTTCAGGGTGGCCCAGTGTGTACTAGACACCAAGATGGACATCACCAATCTGGCAAGAGTGTTTGGGCCCACCCTGGTGGGTCATGCCGTCCCAGACCCAGACCCCATGACCATCCTGCGCGACACCAACAGACAACCACGGGTATGTAGGGATCTATACAATATATATTTAGGCATACATATGTAAAATAATACTCAGACCCTAAGCTGAATTTAAGTTATTTCTATATTATGTGGACACTTATTTATTGGCTGTCTAGTTGAACAGAATATTCTTATTATATTACAGTACCCTTTTGATACCCAATAACAATGATTCTCTCCACACAGAGAAAAGTACTGTTCTTTCTATACCAGGCTATTCTTAAGTGGTGAAAACAGTTTTGAGAGATTCCTATTAATGTACACAGGTGATGGAGCGCTTGTTGGCCCTTCCTTATGAGTACTGGAGCCAGTTCACAGTAGAGCAGCACACCCATCCAGACGATGTGGTCAAAAACGATGCTAACTGCTACAACACTCCAGACCACAAAGGTAAGCAGCTCTGAGAACCAGTCTCTCCTGGCCTATAGACATACAGTAGTGTCAAGGAAGGTCTAAAATACCCAACATACAGTGTCCTTTACCATTGCTATGTTAATAGTTTAAAAATGCATTGAATGAAGTAAATGGCATGCTCTTAGTTTCACTTTGGAGCTACAGTACAGTTTCACACAGGTGTGTGATGTTGATTCTCCTGGTCAGTCTGTCATGGACACAGCAGGTGTTCCTAATGTTTTGTACTCCTCTGTGTATAGTACAGAAAATGCATGTATTCAGTGGAATGTACTGTACTTCGGCATTGTAAAGGTCCCTCCTTTGAAAGAGATCTAACCGTCATTGAATTAGGATGATATCATTTTTGATAATTTTCATAATTTCAACACCAAGCCCCATTTGTCTTGTGCTGCAAGTCTGACAGCAGTTGTAGGCATGTTTTTATTATTTTTTACTGAAATGTGTGTATGTGTGTGTAAATAATGCTTGAATGTGATGTGGAAATACGGGGTGGGCAATGTTCCAAAATTATTTCACAATATTGGCCAGTCTGAAAATTATTTTTTGTTAATTCTCTGACCACACAGTGAGCATGCTGGGACCAGTGACCACTCCAGAACACCAGATGACTAAAACGCCCTCCTCCAGCTCCCTGTCCCAGCGCATGAAACAGACCTTCTCCAGCACCACCATGTAAGCAGCACACTCTAACCATAGGACACATCTCAAATGGGTCTAATGTATTTAGGACTGTCCCTGACAAAAAAAAATCTTGGGTGACCGAGAGTCGTCTTATCGAAATGTGAAAACTTTTATTTTTCCATATATAAACAAATCCTATGTGTTTTAATCAAATCAACTATATGCACTGAGCTTGACTGCACTTCTAGTCCCTCTAATCACACATGTGACCTGAGGGAGTCCGATCGCAATTGATTTGATTGTGCCGGGCTGGGCTCAGACTTGCAGCTCTGTGTTAAAAAAAATGACAGTGAGTGACTGTGTGACTAGCACCTGTTGTCTCTCTCTCTTAACCCTGCTGCAGCGACCACCACCGAACATCAACTTTGTTTATGGTGCTGTCTGTGTTGCTGAAGCTGCAAGATAATTACAGCCATTTCTGACTGATAAGTTCTGTTACTGAAATCCTTCATTTGTTTAGGAAAAACATTCCCTATTCCCTCAACCCTTACTTTCTTTACGTTACACGTATGCATCGCATGCACGTGACCAATAGGGCCTGAACACTATCATAATCACATCAATAAATTGATTATAACGAACTCTGAAATAAATAATTTAAGCCATTATTACAGCATAGCAAAGATTAAAAACAGCTTAATTTGGGAGATTGTTTATCTAACATGTTGTGGTTGCGTGAAGCTTGGTGCTCACAAAATCAGTAGGCTATTAAACAAACATTCAGATCCTGCTTCTGTTGCCTGTTTGTCTTATTTCTGTAGATATATAGATGATTTATAAAAACAGGCACATTTTAAGTTAGGCTATTGATTATAGACCAAATTAAGTTGGTTTCCTCTCTCCTCACTTTTCTTAGACAATTAAGACGAGGGCTGTTTTCTCATCTCCTAACTCCGCTGCTGCCTCCGCCACATTGTTCTCAACACAGATATGCTGGTTAACTTTGCTACTATGCACATAGCAACATGGTCTAGGAAAAGGCACTGATGTTTCAGAACAAGAAAAATAGAAAGCACATTTGTTATAAAATAATGTTTTTATTAGTGTTGCACCATTGTTCTTATGTAATGTAACCATATACAATTTCAGTAGCACATGTCATAGAGTGATGAACTGTGCCATCCCCACGGCCTCCATAATGGATTAGTCCACTCAGACAGGCGCGAATCGGGCAGGTGTCTTGTACACCATGATTATTTTTTTGCTACTGCTCGACTAAGTAAATCTCGGTCGACCAACAGCCTATTGACCAAACAATAGACCAGTCAACTAAATGGTGTCAGCCCTAAATGTGTTTCTTGGATGATAAATCTGTCTGAATGTATTTTTAATTCTTGTTAGCTTGGATTATATCTGTGCTTAATTTGCTTAATCTGTGGTTATATCAGAGTGATGGAGTTTAATGTTTTTTTTATTCTTGTATACATTTACAGATTTGGAAGCAAGAGCAAGGCATCTACCAGCTCAAGTTGCCAAGAAGGCTTCTTTGCCTCCCCTCAGCTGAAGTAATGGTCAAACCACAGTATTATGGTGAAAAGATAATATTATTTTAAACTCTTTTTCTAAAGAACCAATAATGCAGTTATGTGGTCAAGGAACAAAACAGTTCGTTTTTCATAGCTACTGTACATGGCAAACCACTGCAATGTCACAATGTTTTATACCATTTTATATCAAACGTATTTTAATGTATTTTCTGTGCAATATTAGATTTGGATTTAAACACTGTCATTTTTGTTAACATATCTACTACTGTAATATGGGAAACTACTGCCATATATTTTATACCTATTTATATCACAAACTTATTTTAAACTGTATTTTCTAACGAACTATGCAATATTTGATATTGCTTTAAACACTAATGACTTAAAATAGCTTTATTTAACGTTAAACTAAACCACTAATACACATAAATCAATTAATCCTGTTTATGTTGATATTTTAGACTATGAGATTTGAATCTCTTTATTTAATGGGATACCTTTGTATTTACGATGATTAATCAGTATGATCTGTCTAATCATGGAAGAAAGTAATTATTTTCAACAATTGTTTACAGACAGATTATTTCACTTATAATTCACTGTATCACAATTCCAGTGGGTCAGAAGTTTACATACACTAAGTTGACTGTGCCTTTAAACAGCTTGGAAAATTCCAGAAAATGATGTCATGGCATTAGAAGCTTCTGATAGGCTAATTTACATAATTTGAGTCAATTGCTGGTGTACCTGTGGGTGTATTTCAAGGCCTACCTTCAAACTTTTTTAGACCTCCACAAGTCTGGTTTATCCTTGGGAGCGATTTCCAAATGCCTGAAGGTACCACGTTCATCTGGACAAACAATAGTACGCAAGTATAAACACCATGGGACCACGCAGCCGTCATAACGCTCAGGAAGGAGACTCGTTCTGTCTCCTAGAGATGAATATACTTTGGTGTGAAAAGTACAAATCAATCCCAGAACAACGGCAAAGGACCTTGTGAGGATGCTGGAGGAAACAGGTACAAAAGTATCTATATCTTCAGTAAAATCTAATTTATTTATAAAGCCCTTCTTAAATTAGCTGATGTCACAGAGTGCTGTACAGAAACCCAGTCTAAAACCCTAAACAGCAAGCAATGCAGGTGTAGAAGCACGGTGGCTAGGAAAAACTCCCTAGAAAGGCCAGAACCTAGGAAGGAACCAGGCTATGAGGGGTGGCCAGTCCTCTTCTGGCTGTGCCGGGTGCAGATTATAACAACATGGCCAAGATTTTAAAATGTTCATAGATGACCAGCAGGGTCAAATAATAACAGTGGTTGTCGAGGGTGCAACAGGTCAGCACCTCAGGAGTAAATGTCAGTTGGCTTTTCATAGCTGATCATTCAGAGTATCTCTACCGCTCCTGTTGTCTCTAGAGAGTTGAAAACAGCAGGTCTGGGACAGGTAGCATGTCTGGTGAACAGGTCAGGGTTCCATAGCCGCAGGCAGAACAGTTGAAACGAGCAGCAGCACGGCCAGGTAGACGGGACGAGTCCTATATCGACATAACCTGAAGGCCGCTCAGCAAGGAAGAAGCCACTGCTCCAAAACCGTCATGAAAAAGCCAGACTACGGTTTGGAACTGCACATGGGGACAAAGATCGTACTTTTTGGAGAAATGTCCTCTGGTCTGATGAAACAAAAATATAACTGTTTGGCCATAATGACCATTGTTATGTTTGGAGGAAAAAGGGGGAGGCTTGCAAGCCAAAGAACACCACCCCAACCGTGAAGCATGGGGGTGGCAGCATCATGTTGTGGGGTTGCTTTGCTGCAGGAGGAAGTGGTGCACTTCACAAAATAGATGGCATTAAGAGGTAGGAAAATTATGTGGATACAGTGGGGCAAAAAAGTATTTAGTCAGCCACCAATTGTGCCAGTTCTCCAACTTAAAAAGATGAGGCCTGTAATTTTCATCATAGGTACACTTCAACTATGACAGACGAAATGAGAAAAAGAAAATCCAGAAAATCACATTGTAGGATTTTTAATTTATTTATTTTCAAATCATGGTGGAAAATAAGTATTTGGTCAATAACAAAAGTTTATCTCAATACTTTGTTATATACCCTTTGTTGGCAATGACAGAGGTCAAACGTTTTCTGTAAGTCTTCACAAGGTTTTCACACACTGTTGCTGGTATTTTGGCCCATTCCTCCATGCAGATCTCCTCTAGAGCAGTGATGTTTTGGGGCTGTCGCTGGGCAACACGGACTTTCAACTCCCTCCAAAGATTTTCTATGGGGTTGAGATCTGGAGACTGGCTAGGCCACTCCAGGACCTTGAAATGCTTCTTACGAAGCCACTCTTTCGTTGCCCGGGCGGTGTGTTTGGGATCATTGTCATGCTGAAAGACCCAGCCACGTTTCATCTTCAATGCCCTTGCTGATGGAAGGAGGTTTTCACTCAAAATCTCACGATACATGGCCCCATTCATTCTTTCCTTTACACGGATCAGTCGTCCTGGTCCCTTTGCAGAAAAACAGCCCCAAAGCATGATGTTTCCACCCCCATGCTTCACAGTAGGTATGGTGTTCTTTGGATGCAACTCAGCATTCTTTGTCCTCCAAACACGACAGTTGAGTTTTTACCAAAAAGTTCTATTTTGGTTTCATCTGACCATATGACATTCTCCCAATCCTCATCTGGATCATCCAAATGCTCTCTAGCAAACTTCAGACGGGCCTGAACATGTACTGGCTTAAGCAGGGGGACACGTCTGGCACTGCAGGATTTGAGTCCCTGGCGGCGTAGTGTGTTACTGATGGTAGGCTTTGTTACTTTGGTCCCAGCTCTCTGCAGGTCATTCACTAGGTCCCCGTGTGGTTCTGGGATTTTTGCTCACCGTTCTTGTGATCATTTTGACCCACGAGGTGAGATCTTGTGTGGAGCCCCAGATCGAGGAAGATTATCAGTGGTCTTGTATGTCTTCCATTTCCTAATAATTGCTCCCACAGTTGATTTCTTCAAACCAAGCTGCTTACCTATTGCAGATTCAGTCTTCCCAACCTGGTGCAGGTCTACAATTTTGTTTCTGGTGTCCTTTGACAGCTCTTTGGTCTTGGCCATAGTGGAGTTTGGAGTGTGACTGTTTGAGGTTGTGGACAGGTGTCTTTTATACTGATAACAAGTTCAAACAGGTGCCATTAATACAGGTAACGAGTGGAGGACAGAGGAGCCTCTTAAAGAAGAAGTTACAGGTCTGTGAGAGCCAGAAATCTTGCTTGTTTGTATGTGACCAAATACTTATTTTCCACCATAATTTGCAAATTAATTCATAAAAAATCCTACAAATGTGATTTTCTGGATTTTTTTTCCCTCATTTTGTCTGTCATAGTTGAAGTGTACCTATGATGAAAATTACAGGCCTCTCATCTTTTTAAGTGAGAGAACTTGCACAATTGGTGGCTGACTAAATACTTTTTTGCCCCACTGTATATTGAAGCAACATCTCAAGACATCAGTCAGGAAGTTAAAGCTTGGTCACAAATGGGTCTTCCAAATGGACAATGACCCCAAGGCAGACCTGAAAAAGCATGTGTGAGCAAGTAGGTCTACAAACCTGACTCTGTCAGGAGTAAAGGCCAAAATTCACCCAACTTATTCTGGGAAGCTTGTGGAAGGCTACCCAAGTTAAACAATGTAATGGCAATGCTACCAAATACTAATTGAGTGTCTGTAAACTTCTGACCCACTGGGAATATGATGAAATAAATAAAAGCAGAAATAAATCATTCTCTCTACTATTATTCTGACATTTCACATTCTTAAAATAAAGTGGTGATCCTAACTGAGCTAAGACGGGATTTTTACAAGGATTAAATGTCAGGAATTGCGAAAAGCTGAGTTTTTAAATGTATTTGGCTAAGGTGTATGTAAACTTCCGACTTCAACTGTATATCTCAATCCCAAATAAAAGGAAGAGATTGGCACCCAATTATTTTCCTTTCAACTGTTGTACTGGCTTCTTTTATCCTTACTAGCACAGGTTTTAAAGACCGCAACTATTTTTGAGGAAAGTTCTAGGCTACTTGCAATGATCAGGATATGCAAAGTCTCATTGGTGTGCACCACATCCCATTTGAAACCAATGTACTTCCGTCAGACCTCAAGCGTAATCTATGCATGGCGTAATTCACATCTAGGATGTTTGGAGAGGAAGAGAGAAGGAGTGATGGAGACAGAAGGGGGTGGAGAGAGAGTTTGGACCAGCAAATCACTTTATTTCCTCCAATTTGGTATCAATCACAACAGGCTGCTGCTACAGAGTGCCTGCTACTGCTGTGGTGCCCCGTTAAAACAGAATGTATTGCTGCCTTAAGAGCAGCACACATTACACATTTTCTCCTCCCTCGCTCTCATTTGCACTTCTTATCCCTGGCTGGCTGTTTACGGTTTGTATTTTTTTCTCACTGGCTGCTGTCAGACAAGCTCATTACAGGCCCAAATGGGCAGAGATGTCACCATGTCCGCCTTGCCTACCTACCCATCAGCGCCTGCCACGCTGGCATAAACGCCTCCTGTCACCTGAGAGAATGCCTCAGACAGTTAATTGAAAAATGTCTGCCAGCCCAGAGTCTCTATGCCCATCATGGCTGCAACAGACATATCATACCTGGATACTTCGTAAAGGTGCAAAGTTACCCAATTTTTCAGAAAGAAATATAACATTTAGACTGAGTGAGTCTTTGCTTGGTCCTGACACAAGTGTCTTATCTTTTGGTGCATAGAACCATGTTTAATCTAAATGCTACGTTTCTATCATTACTGACAATCCCTCTCCTTAATGACTACAAAGGAAGGACTATTTGCGCTCTAACAAGGGTTGTTCTGATAAAGGGACAGAATGCGTGTGTCCATGTTCTCACTTTACGAGTAATTGCGTCTGTATTTGAATAATGCCCTCAACCAGGTTCATTAATTTTAAATACTAATAAACACGATTTATCCCAAGTGTTCAAGGTCAACAAATGTACCACATTCGTATTTAGGATGCTTGCTATTTACTCTTCCTCTTCTGTATGATGAGACACACACACACACGAGCCGAATGAGACTACTTCTACCACAGTTCTGGCTAACACATAAACCTGTACACTATGTACTGTATGTGTGTGTTGCATGTGATTTTATCTGAGGTCTTGTACGTGTAAATCGAAAGAGTGAATGTGAATATGGGATACTATGTATCAAAACTAGATGTTCAGAAAATATTGTTCTGTTAATGATTAAACAGGGCTTTTATTACACACTTAAAACCTCAACACTCATCTGTTAATGAGATGACATTAGATGTTGACCACACATTATTGCGTCCCAAAATCAACTGTACACCCAACCTAGATTGCAACAGAGCTACTCGTCACTGGGAAGGTTCACAAACAACACCTATTCTAAGGATCTCTCCCAGAACAGAAATGAAGATATTTCAGTGATTTGACGTCATATTCTGGTTGGGATTTCAGACCACAAGGTAAGGACCCAACTAATAGTGAACTGTATTGTCTGATGCTTAAAAGTATAGTGAAATGTATGGTTATAGAAATTAAAATATATGGTCTGGGCCCAGTTTTACAAAATATAAAACCTGGATTGTGTGATAACCTTGTTTGCAATCTACATACATCTGGTGAATAGAAGTAAGTATTGGTACCATGATTGTGTTCAGAATTTGTTATTTTTATTTATACATGAATATTGACCATGAAGATCACCATACTCCCATTGACTATAATCAGGGATCCTGTTTTCAGCCGTGATCTTGAAATCCTCAATGAGAGGGGCCAGTCGTTCTCCCCTGATCCAAGTCCATGGAATGCGCCTACACCTTGCCATCTACTGGACAGGTCATGTTACTACTTCTACACTGTCAGTGAAACAGAGCTGAGTAAAATACATGAATAAAGGTAAATAAGATTTTTTTAATTGATAAAGCCTTCATATAACTTGTAAGTACATGCATTTATTAGACACTACTCAATATAACAAATTACCACATTACCACTTATCTAAGGTTATATAACATGAGCCAAACAAAGTTTGTTAGTTTAAAAAGCCCAATAATTAGATGCATGTTATCAGATTGTAGCCTACAATGAACACACAAATTCTGGACATTGACTATTATAATTTTCATTTAAGCTGAATGGATGTAACCTCACAGCTGACAGAGCTGAACAATGACCTGCAGGATTCAGGAGTGAAGCTGCTCTCTGCAGACTGGAGAATCCACACTATAGACTAGAGACACTGAGGTGAGTAGCATTATACTTATCAAACAAATGATACTAGTTACATGTGTTTATATTATATTTGGCAAACATTATAGCTGTCACAGTTTCTAATCTGAATATGAATTTTTTTAAATACAAATACAACAAATAATGTTGTCATGTTCGTTATAGGATGAGGTGTATGAACTCAAATAAAAAATATCACTCATTCTCTTTTGTCACATTTTGATTGAGATGGTTTCTGTTCATTACATTTTTGTTTGTAATGTGGAAATGCTACACAGAAATCATGATCAACTCTCTGCAGGCTGTCAGGCTGCCTGGTTACAGAGGAAGGCTGTGCTTCTCTGGCCTCAGCTCTGAGGTCAAACCACTCCCAGGAGTGATTCAGGAGTGAGGCTGCTCTCTGCTGGACTGGATGATCCACACTGTAGACTGGAGACACTCAAGTATGTTGAGGTGTTGTGTCAATCAGGATTCATGTGACACATACATAGACCTTGTATGTATGACAAGTTGTTCTTTAAAGTTCATATGAATAATATGTGAGGAATCTTAAATTGACATTGGGTTTTTATTTTCATAATAAGGCTTGCTTCCCGCTTATGGCTAGAAAGAAGATTGTGCAGGCCACTTTTCTCTCTGTAATTGATTATGTTGACTTGTTGTATATGCATGCAACCTCCTCCGTCTTACAGAGACTGGACTCTGTTTATCATGCATCCTTGCGCTTTATTACAAATGCCAAGTCACTCACCCACCATTGCACATTGTACCAAATGGTAGGTTGGACCTCACTTTATATGCGCAGAAAGATACATTTGTATGTGTTTATCTACAAAGCCCTTTTGGGTAAATTCCCTCTTAACCTCTGTAGTCTGGTCTCCTTCACCACCAGCAGTTTCCATACCCGGTCTGCTAAGTGGTTGCTACTTAAAGTCCCCAGGACATTCACAGTATTAGGCAAGACTGCCTTCTCTTCTTGTGCACCAGACACATGGAATTATATACAATCCATGCTTCATCTAGATATGTTAGTGCTACTGAATGAATTTAAAATATTGATGGGAGACTGTTACGGAGGAGTGTAAATGTTTTTTTAGGCTGGATCATGTTGTGGTATTGTATTGTTGTATGCTTTCATTCTGTAATGTATTGATTGTTGCTGCCTTCTTGGCCAGGTCTCCCTTGAAAAAGAGGCTATGGGTTTCAATGGGCTTTTTATTGTTAAATAAAGGTAAATAAAAATAACTGCCTGGCACAATAATAAAAGGACAGAAATACGTGCCCTCTCCTCCTGGTGCCATAGAGTAGGAGTGTATCTGGACTGGCAGGCCGGCACTCTGTCCTTCCACAGAGTCTCCTCTGACACACTGACCCACCTCCACACGTTCCAGACCACATTCACTGAGCCCCTCTACCCATGGCTTGGGCTTTGGGAAGTGGACTCCTCTGTGTCCCTGTGCCAGGTTGAATAGCCCCCTGTGTTCCTGTTAATATCAGTGGCATGCATGGTTCCCTGTGAATATGACAGCCACCAACCCATGCACGTGTGCACACACACACACACACACAATTTGCCATCTACTGTTAGATCTAATCTGTGTTTCTGTCTGAATTTGTGATTGTTCTCCCTATTTATATACAGCATTTGTATGAACAAACAGAAAAGTCTAGAAGGTTGTGTAAAGTGAATATTGTGTAGTAGAGAATGCTTCTTGTTGTAATAAGTTATCTCTCAGTCTAATGATGAACAGACTGGCCTTTTAGATAAATCCATCTGACTTGACCTTTTGTTTAAAGTATCAATAAATCAATGTGTACAACATTCCATTCACTCTCCTCCCCTTCATGTACTCAATAGAAATATCAGATGTTATGATTTGAAGATAGATGATGTATTAGAAGATCTCAATAGCAACAATAGTCAATAATGAGACTTGAATCTTTGGCTTGTCAAATGTCTGGAATTTATAATAGACAAAAGAAGGATGAGGATAGTTGTGTTCTGTCCACCAATGACTATATTGTGTCTAAATACTCCCTCATCTATCAGGGTTGATTGGAACATTGTTTGTTCTCAAAAGAAGACATGTTTTTTTTAAATCATTGTACTCATTCTATCATTGTTCAAGATAGCACCGACAGAGAGGGCCGCATCGCTTCTAGCACTTAAGAACCTTTGCAGTATTTTGTTTTTTTATGTATTATTTCTTACATTGTTAGCCCAGAAAATCTTGAGTGTTATTACATACAGCCGGGAAGAACTGTTGGATATCAGAGCGACGTCAACTTACCAGCACTATGACCAGGAATACGACTTTCCCGAAACGGATCCTTTGTCCGAAACACCCAGGGCACAGTAACTGATTCCAGAGACGGATCTAAAACAACGTCGCCGCAGAAGAGGAAGCCGGAGCCGTCTCCTAGTCACCACCCACCACTTCCAAGTATACTACTTGCTAATGTCCAGTCCCTAGATAACAAAGTTGACGAGATCAGGGCAAGGATTGCTTTCCAGAGAGACATCAGAGATTGTAACCTACTCTGTTTCACGGAAACATGGCTCTCTCGGGATATACTGTCGGGGAGTCGGTCCAGCCAGCTGGATTCTCAGTGCATCGCCGTCAGGAATAAACATGTTTCATGATTAAAGACAAGGAACTTCACTGGAAACCATATATCCTGAGGCTGCATTTATTGTATCTGGGGATGTTAACAAAGAAATTTGAAGAAAAGACTACCTAAATTCTATCAGCATATTGACTGTAGCACTCGCGCTGGAAAAACACTGAAACATTGTTACTCCCCTGCCCTGCTTTCTGCAAATCTGACCACGACTCCATTTTGCTCCTCCTTTCCTATAGGCAGAAACTCAAACAGGAAGCACCCGTGCAAAGGATTATTCAACACTGGTGTGACCAATCGGGAATCCACGATTCAAGACTGGGATATGTTCCGGGTAGTTTCTGAGAATAATATGGAAGTGTACACCGAGACGGTCACTGAGTTTATAAAGAAGTGTATAGGAGATGTACGCACTGTGACTATTATAAACTACACTAACCAGAAGCAGTGGATAGATGGCAGCATTCACGCACAACTGAAAGCACGAACCACTGCATTTAACCATGGCAAAGTGACAGGGAATATGGCAGAATACAAACAATGTTGTCGTTTCCTCCTCAAGGCAATCAAACAGACAAAACGTCAATATCGAGACAAAGTGGAGTCGCAATTCAACGACTCAGACATGAGACGTATGTGGCAGGATCTACAGACAGTCACGGACTACAAAAGGAAAACCAGCCAGGTCACGGACAACGACGTCTTGCTGCCAGACAAGCTAAACACGTTCTTTTCCCGCTTTGAGGATAGCACAATGCCACCGACGCGGCCAGCTACCAAGGACTGTGGGCTCTCCTTCTGCGTGGCCGACGTCAGTAAGACATTTAAACGTGTTAACCCTCGTGTTAACCCTAGCTGTGTCCTCAGAGCATGTGCAGACCAGCTGGCTGGTGTGTTTATGGACATATTCAATCTCTCCCCATCCCAGTCTGCTGTCCCCACATGCTTCAAGATGGCCATCATTGTTCCTGTACCCAAGAATACAAAAGGTAACTGAACTAAATTACTATCACCCTGTAGCACTCACTTCTGTCATCATGAAGTGCTTTGAGAGACTAGTCTAGGATCATATCATCTCCACCTTACTTGTCACCCTAGACCCACTTCAATTTGCTTACCGAACCAATAGGTCCACAGATGATGCAATCGCCATCGCACGGCACACTGCCCTATCCCATATGGACAAGAGGAATACCTATTTAAGAATGTTGTTCATTGCAAAGCATTCAATACCATAGTACCCTCCAAGCTCATCATTAAGCTTGAGGCCCTGCACTTCAACCATCCCCTGTGCAATTCGGTCCTGGACTTCCTGACGGGCCACCCCCAGGTGGTGAAGGTAGGAAACCACATCTCCACTTCGCTGATCCTCAATAATGGGGCCCCACAAGGTTGCGTGCTCAGCCCCCTCCTGTACTAACAGTTCACACATGACTGCGTGGCCATGCACACCTCCAACTCAATCATCAAGTTTGCAGACGACACAACAGTAGTAGGCTTGATTACCAACAATGACGAGACAGCCTACAGGGAGGAGGTGAGGGCTCTTGGAGTGTGGTGTCAGGAAAATAACTTCTCACTCAACGTCAAAAAAATGAAGGAGATGATAGTGGACTTCAGGAAACAGCCGAGCGATCACCCCCTTATCCACATCAATGGGACTGCAGTGGAGAAGGTGGAAAGTTTTCAGTTTCTCAGTGTACATATCACTGACAAACTGAAATGGTCCACCCACACAGACAGTGTGGTGAAGAAAGAGCAACAGCGCCTCTCCAACCTCAGGGGTCTGAATAAATTTGGCTTGTCACCTAAAACCCTCACAAACATTTACAGATGCACAATTGAGAGCATCCTGTCGGGCTGTATCACCGCCTGGTACGGCAACTGAACCGTCCACAACCGCAGGGCTCTCCAGAGGGTGGTGCGGTCTGCACAACACAACATCGGGGGAAAACTACCTGCCCTCCAGGACACCTACAGCACCCAATGTCACAGGAAGGCCAAAAAGATAATCAAGGACAACAACCACCTAAGCCACTGCCTGTTCACCCCGCTACCATCCAGAAGGTGAGGTCAGTATAGATACATCAAAGCTGGGACCGAGAGACTAAAAACTGCTTCTATCTCAAGACCATCAGACTGTTAAACAGCCATCACTAGCACTGAGAGGCTGCTGCCTACATACAGACATGAAATAATTGGCCACTTTAATAAATGGAACACTAGTTACTTTAATAATGCCACTTTAATAATGTTTACATATCTTGCATTACTCATCTCATATGTATATACTGTATTCTATACTATCTATTGCTTCTTAGCCTATGCCGCTCTGAAATTGCTCATCCATATATTTATATATTCTTATTCCATTCCTTACTTAGATTTGTGTGTATTAGGTATTTGTTGTGGACTTAGATATTACTTGTTAGATATTGCTGCACTGTTAGAACTAGAAGCACAAGCATTTTGCTACACTCACAATAATATCTGCTATCTATGTGTATGTGACCAAAACAATTTTATTTGATTTGGGGCAGGTAGCATTCTCCTGGCATCCGCCAAACCTAGATTCATCTGTCGGACTGACAGATGGTGAAGCGTGATTCATCACTCCAGAGAACGTGTTTCCACTGCTCCAGAGTCCAATGGCGGCGAGCTTGACACCACTCCAGCCAACGCTTGGCATTGGGCATGGTGATCTGAAGCTTGTGTGCGGCTGCTCGGACATGGAAACCAGTTCCTGAAGCTCCCAACAAACAGTTATTGTGCTGAAGTTGATTCCAGAGGCAGTTTGGAACTCGGTAGTGAGTGTTGCAACCGAGGACAGACGATTTTTACACGCTTCAGCACTCGGCGTTCCCGTTTTGTGAGCTTGTGTGGCCTCTAGACATTTCCACTTCACAATAACAGCACTTACAGTTGACTGCGGAAGCTCTAGCAGGGCATAAATTTGATGAAATTACTTGTTGGAAAGGTGACATACTATGACGGTGCTACGTTGAAACAGGAGACAAAGGGCTGTAAGACATGGGTTTGATCCTAAACACATGAAAAGTGGGATGTATACGGAGGGTATGGGTCAACAGAAGACGAACAGCAGAGGGGATAATGATCTTGGAGATAGGGAAAGGGCCGATAAACCGGGGGGAAAGTTTGTGGGACTCCACCTGCAGGGGCAGATCTTGGGTGGACAGCCTCCAGGTGGTGGGGTTGACGGAGACCAGGCAGTGAAGAGTCGTCTCCAGGTCTTGGTTGGCTCACTCCGACTGGCCGTGGAACCCGGAGGACAGGCTGGCCGACGGCCCAATGAGTGTGCAGAACGCCTTCCAGAACTGGGACGAGAACTGAGAACCCCGGTCGGAAACCATATCCACTGGGAGTCCATGGATCCGAAAGATGTGCTGCAACATGAGCTGGGCCGTCTCTTTGGCGGAGGGTAGCTTGGGGAGAGGAATGAAGTAGGCTGCTTTGGAAAACTGGTCCACTACTGTCAGGATGGCGGTGTTGCCACCAGATGGGGGGAGACCCGTGACAAAGTCTGTCACGAAAATGTTGCTATCTCAATTGTTGAACTCAACTATCACTCAGGCTTTGAATAATTCCGAAAATATCTTCTTCCAGTACGAGGTGAGTAAGCGCTGTCCTGATATCTGGAAGGTATTTTTGGTCATAAGGGACCGTGGCAGAAACATTGTGTACGAAAAAACACACACAATAGCACAATTGGTTAGGAGACCGTAAAACGGCAGCCGTCTCCTCCGGCGCCAATATAACAGTGCCTCTCTTGTCCGCTGCGAGGATGACTATAGAGGTGTCCTGCTGGAGATTTAACGGCTTTTTCCAGGTAAAGTTATTCCTGACATATTCTATTGCATCTAGCTTGGATATGTTATATCGCACTAGTCTGTAGTACGTATCCACAGCTTGGTTAATAGGCCCAGGTGGAAAGAACGTACAGTAGATGGAGCCCTAAACACACTTTTCATGGGGTAAGAGTGGTTGCAATCTCTAAGGACCAGTTTCAAATTCAAAGTGCATATGAATTAGTAGTGGAAATGCGTTGGAGTTGTGTATGCTGATATTCAGGCTGATTTGCTCCTATATGTGTTATTTTATATGTTTTTTCTGTAAGTATTGTAGTTATTCCTGTTGGTACAACACTTGCAACAGTCTGCGTCATTGACCTTGGAACCGAGATACGGTATAAATAATTCACAGAAATGAGAAGAGAGAGGAACATACAAAAAACAATACAGACAAATACTGTATATAAACAATAATACACTTACTGATATTGAGTTGCACCCACTTTGCACTCACAACAGCCTTCATTCATCTGGGGAACAATCGCAAACTCAGAAATAAACACAGATTAGATCTAACAGTAGATCAGTATCCTGGCTAATCGTTTGTCTCTAATCTGTGTTTCTGTCTGAGTTTTCGATTGTTCTCCCTATTTATTTACATCACACAAATAATCTCAGTATAAAATGGACAAACATAAAAGTCTAGAAGGTTGTATACTCCTCAGTAACCCTGTGTCAGGAAGAATAGCCTGTTCCCGTTCGAAAACGGTTGGGATATGTTGGGATATGGTTCCCTGTGAATGACAGCACCCGTGCGCGCGCACGCACGCACGCACACACACACACGCACACACACACACACACACACACACACACACACACACACACTATAAAGCCGATTAGCCAGCCTACTGATAGATCTACTCTAGATATGTCTATGAATATTTACAGGTCTATGTCTATAAATATTTACAGGTCTATGAATATTTAGAGGTCTGTGTCTATAAATATTTATAGGTCTATGTCTATGAATATCTACACGTCTATGTCTATGAATATTCACAGGTATATTTTAGGAATATTTACAGGTCTATGTCTATGAATATTTACAGATCTATGTTTATGAATATTTACAATTATATGTTTATCAATATTTACAGGTCTATGAAAATGTACAGGTATATTAATATTTACAGGTCTATGTTTATAAATATGTATATGTCTATGTTTATGAATATTTACAGGTCTATGTGTATGAATATTTGCAGGTCTATGTTTATAAATATTTACAGGTGTATGTTTATGAATATTTAAAGGTCTATGTTTATGAATATTTACAGGTCTATGTCTATGAATATTTACAGGTCTAGATGGGTTTCTGTCTGAGTTTGCGATTGTTCTCCCTATTTGGATGCAGCGCACAAATCATCTCAGTGGTAAATGGACAAACATAAATGTCTAGAAGGTTGTGTAAAGTGCATATTGTGTATTAGAATTGTGTATTAGAAATTGTGTATTATTGTGTATTAGAAATCTTTAGACAGTTATCTCTGTCTAAAGATTAACAGACTTTTTGATAAATCCACTTTTTACAATTAGATTTATTTATTTAACTAGGCAAGTCACTAGGTAAGGACCCAAATAATAGTGACATGTATTGCCTGATGCTTAAAGTATAGTGAAATGTATGGTTATAGTAAAGAAAATGCAATTGGTGGAAAAAGTACAAAATGTTCATACTTGAGTAAAAGTATAGATACCTTAATAGAAAATGACTCAAGAAAAAGTGAAAGTCACCCAGTAAAATACTACTTGAATAAAAGTCTAAAAGTATTTGGTTTTAATATACTTAAGTATCAAAAGTACATGGAATTGCTAAAATATACTTAACTATTAAAAGTAAAGGTAAAAGTAAAAATCATTTCAAAGCAAACCAGACGGCACAATTTTTAATTGTTTTATTATTGATAGTTAGCCAGGGGTACAGTCCAACACTCAAATTAAGCATTTGTGTTTTGTGAGTCCGCCAGATCAGGCAGTAGGGATGACCAGAGATGTTCTCTTGTGCATGAATTGGACCATTTTCCTGTCAAAATGTAACAAGTACTTCTGGGTGTCAGGGAAAATGTATGGAGTAAAAACTACATTATTTTCGTTAGGAATGTAGTGAAGTAAACGTCAGCAAAATTATAATTTGTAAAGTAAAGTACAGATACTCCAAAAAACTACTTAAGTAGTACTTTAAAATATTTTTACTTAAGTACTTTACACCACTGAGAAAATGTATGGTCTGGGTTCAGTTTAAAAATAATCCCCTTATTTGCATTCCAGGATCAGATCACTCTGGCAGATTTTTAGCTAGTTTTTAGCAAGATTCCACAATTTCAAGAACACAGAATCCTGATTTTCAGTGCTTTGAATAGGCCAGAGACTTGGATAGACCTCGTACCTTTTTATCTGTCCCATTATGGCGTCTGTAAAAGCACGGGCAGCACCATTGACACCATCTCCATTTTAAAGTATTGTATTTCTTCTTATACTACTATGACTTGGAAAACAAACTGAAAGTGTGAATACTGCCACCTGGAGTGCATTGTTCGAACAGGTATTAAGCCAAGGATGGGGATTTACTGCCACCTGCAGTTATGGAATGTTTGCTCACAAGTAAAATGAATTTGCCGATCCCTCCTGACGACCTGGATGGAATTATGTGATACTTCCTTAACCCATAGGAGGTCCCACCCAGTTGATTACTTCAAAATGGTGAATTTTGACAATGGCGCTGGATCCTGGACTTCCTGACGGGTCACCTCCAGGGGGTAAGGGTAGACAACAACACATCTGCTACGCTGATCCCCCTCAGGGGTGCGTGCTTAGTCCCCTCCTGTACTCCCTGTTCACCAACGACTGCGTGGCCAAACACATTTCCAATACCATCATTAAGTTTACAGATGACACAACGGTGGTAGGCTTGATCACAGACTACGAAGTTCCTTGGTGTCCACATCATCAATGAACTATCATGGTCCAAACACTCCAAGACAGTCGTGAAGAGGGCACAACAACACATTTTCCCCCTCAGGAGACTGAAAAGATTTGGCATGGGTCCTCAGATCCTCAAAGTTCTACAGCTACAACATCGAGAGCATCTTGACCGGTTGCATCACCACCTGGTATGGCAACTGCTCGGCATCTGACCATAAGGCTCTACAGAGGGTAGTGCGTACGGCCCAGTACATCACTGGGGCCAACCTTCCTACCATCCTACCATCCAAAAAATTGTCAAAGACTCCAGTCACCCAATTCATAGACTGTTCTCTCTGCTACCGCACGGCATTTGGTACCGGACCAAAAGGCTCCTTAACAACTTCTACCACCAAGCCATAAGACTGCTGAACATTTAATCAAATGGCCACCCAGACTATTTACATTGACACGCCCCCCCTCCCTTTGTTTTTACATTGCTGCTACTCGCTGTTTATTATCTATGCATAGTCACTTAACCCCTAACTACATGTACAAAATAACTTGACTAACCTGTACCCGAGCACATTGACTCGGTACCTGTACCCCCTGTGTATAGCCTCGTTGTTGTTATTTTTATTGTGTTACTTTTAATTCTGTTTGACTATTTTTACTTTAGTTTATTTAGTAAATATATTCTTAACTATTTCTTGAACTGCATTGTTGGTTAAGGGCTTGTAAGTAAGCATTTCATGGTAAGGTCTACACCTGTTGTATTCGGAGCATGTGACATATATACGATTTGATTTGATTTGTTAAAACAGGCTTTTGGGCACGAGAGTTGTCTCTCCAAGTCCTAGACTGTAAAATGAATGGACAGAGCCATCAATGACGCCACCCCATTGTTCCCTATGTGAAGTCTCAGTGGCTCATTTGATGATCAGGAAGTGTTGTTTTAGCGTGTCTTCATCTTGCTTCTTGGAGGAATTTTTGGAAACCTCGCATGCACAGTTTGAGCTAATCTAGGAAGTGACATTGGAGGCTTGCTCAGTGGTGCCCCCTCTCTTTGAGTATCTCAAGTTGAATGCAGACCAGGGTACGGCAGGGTGTTCGATTTCAAAATAATTGGTTCAAGAACATACATCTGGCGATTAGAAGCAGGTATTGGTTCCATGATTGTGTTCAGATTTTTTTTTTTATATCCACGAATTTTGACCACGAAGTTCGCCATTGACTATAATTGTGGATCCTGCTTTCTGAAAACATTGCCTGCAGTACCCGGTTGGCCGTGAAAATCCTCAATTAGAGGGGGCAGATGTTCTCCCCTGATCCAAGTCTGTGGAATAAGCTTACACCTTGCCATCTACTGGACAGGTCATGTTACTACTTCTACACTGTCAGTGAAACAGAGCTGAGTAGAATACATTACAGTTTTTTTCAATTGTTTACACGCAATTTTGAAAACCGGGTTCTTTTTTTCAAAATATAATCACAATTATCCAAACACCACACTCAATTTGCATAATTCCTAGATTGTTTGCACACACTTCAGTCAAAACATACACACTTCAGTCAAAACATATACACATATTTGTGAAAATGCTATTAGTTTTCATTTAACCAACACAGTCCTCAATGATCAGACACTATTGCAGCCAGTTTCACACTGCTGTGATAAATAAAAAACACAATTGTAAAAAAACTAATTTTAGGAAATAGCATGTGCTAGATTTTTGGCCAGACATTGTTATGTAAGGGATAATTTAGATGGAAAAAAAAATTGTGACAAACCCACAACATTCATCATGATTAGTTTGAGATATAGGGAGAATGTACACAAATAGGCCTACTATAAACTTACCAAGCACTGCACAACACTGATGCTGCAGACTGAATATTTCAAGTATTTATTTCAATACTTACAGTATTTCTTACCATAATCAGTTACAGTAATCAACCAACAATGAAATCAATGAAACAAATAAAATCTGTAGACAAATAAAAATTACTGCATGAAGTACATACACTTTGACTCTGAAGAAAAACTACTGTAAAAGCAACAAGAATACTGTAACTATTCATCATCTCTCCGTCTGGCTGGATCAGGCCATAAGATTTCATCCACATCACAGGCTATGTCTTCATTGGCAAGGCACCGTTGGAAGAATCGCCTCGTGTGACGAATCCACCCCTGCACAGAAGCTGCTTCGATATGATCACAGGCCTGCTCCATGGCCTGAATGAGAACAAGCGGTCATAGGGCCGCAGGTCGTATACCTTCCACCGCCATGCTGAAAAAAACTATTCTATTGGATTCAGGAAGGGGGAGTATGGGGGAAGGTATAAGACTTCAAATTCAGGGTGCTCATGGAACCAATTCTGGACCAGAGCAGCCCAATGGAATGAGACATTGTCCCAAACGACAATGTACCGCATCTGGTCCACTTGGTTTAATGCTGTGACAATCTCGTGCAATCTGTCAAGAAATGCAAGTATTAGATTTGCATTATAGGGTCCCAGATTTGCATGGTGGTGGAGGACCCCATTTTGTGTAATAGCAGCGCAAAGGGTGATGTTACCCTCGCTGCCCTGGCACATTGGTGATTGCCCTGTGTCCAATTACATTTCTCCCTCTTCTTCTTGTTTTCGCAAGGTTAAATCCAGCCTCATCCACATATATAAACTCATGTTGAATTTCTGCAGCATCCATTTGCAAGACTCTCTGAAACACAGTAAAAGACAATAGGATGCTATTCAATATCTATTGCACAGTATTTTTGTGCCAGAACATTATGAGCAGTGCACAATACCACACCATAGTAAGATGAACAATACATACCTCCACATACTCATTGCGCAGATGTTTCGTTCTCTCTGAATTTCTGTCAAATGGTACCCGATACAGTTGCTTCATGTATATTTGATTTTTCTTGAGGATTCGACCTAATGTTGACAGAGAGACTCGTTGGATGTTATTGAAAATATGGTCATCATTGATGATATTGGCTTGGATTTCTCGCAGCCTGATACAATTATTGGTCAAAACCATGTTCACAATGGCGGCCTCTTATGCACGAGTGAACATAGGGCCCCTTCCACCTTGGTGTCCTCGACCCTCAATCCTATGTAAAACAAATATATAAAAAAATACACATGCAGCCTACTGTCAAATGTCACAGTAAACAATATTGATGATATGTACAGCTAGCTTCAGTTCCAATGTACTGTGTGGTTAGCTTACCTGTTTTCTCGATGAAATGTCCGAATTACTGACGCAACAGTATTTCTGCTGAGATTTGGTTGAACTCTTTGTCCAGCTTCCATCAGTGTCAGTCCATGGTTGATAACATGGTCAATAAGTGTTGCACGGATTTCTTGAGTCAAATTTGGTCCTCGTCTTCTTTGTTCAGGTTCTATCAACTCTTCAAGTCCTTCTCTACCTCTTCCTCTACCTAGGCCTCTTCCTCTACCTTCTTCTCCTCTACCTAGGCCTCTTCCTCTATCTCCTTCTTCTCCTCTTCCTCTACCTGGGCCTCCTCCTCTACCTCCTTCTCCTCTTCCTCTACCTCCTTCTCCTCTTCCTCTACCTAGGCCTCTTCCTCTACCTCCTTCTCCTCTACCTCCTTCTCCTCTTCCTCTACCTAGGCCTCTTCCTCTACCTCCTTCTCCTCTTCCTCTACCTCCTTCTCCTCTTCCTCTACCTAGGCCTCTTCCTCTACCTCCTTCTCCTCTTCCTCTACCTCCTTCTCCTCTTCCTCTACCTAGGCCTCTTCCTCTACCTCCTTCTCCTCTTCCTCTACCTCCTTCTCCTCTTCCTCTACCTAGGCCTCTTCCTCTATCTCCTTCTCCTCTACCTCCTTCATCTCCTCTTTGAGCTCCCCCTCTCATTCTCACTCTTCTTCTTCTTCTTCTAGCTCCTTCCATTTTTGTTGAAGACAGGTGAACTCACCTGCTGCCTTTTATAGCACACCTGAGTGCTGCGTTTTCAAATTAGCACATGTGTGCTTCCACACCTGGTGGATGTGATTATCCAATCCGTTCATTAGTGTGGTCATTGGCAATCCGGGGCTTTGTAATGACAAGGAAGTAACCTCAAAATCCTTATCTGTGTCTAAGGTGTGAAAATGTGTGTAGAGTTTTACAAATCACTGTGTGTAATGTTTTGCAAAAAGGGTGAAGCAGACATTGTGTGTAATGTTGTGCAAATCTGTGGAGGTGTTTTGCTCATTGGAGTAGAATTTTGCAAATTGTGTGGAATTTTTTATTTTAGTGTGTAAACAATCGTAAAAAACTGTAAACATTCATCAAAATACAAGTGTTGCATAGTCATCAAAAGCTCTGATTCTTGGCAATATCACAGTGTTGTCAGATTTCAAAAAGGCTTTACGGCAAAAGCACACATTTTTTTTGTTTGAGGATAGCCCCTCTCATATTTTATGCATTAGCATAAATCCATAACCAAAGCGGGTCTCATAAAACACATAAAATCGCTAATATATAATCCCTTACCTTTCGAAGAACTTCTGCTGAGGGCTTCCCAAGTGTCCAACGAAGACATCCAATGGTTCTTTTGTTAGAAAAATACATTTATTATATCCATAAATCTCTGTTTGGTTGGCGCGTTATGTTCATAAAATACAGCGTCCACTCGCCCATTGAACCGTGAAGAGAACGAGTTCAACCTATACCTATACACTTGTCCAAGAACAATCAAACATCATTAATAATGTATCCTTAGGAACACTTTTATGTATATTTACTATAATATTTCAACCGGAATATAAACTGGATGATAGGAAAGGAGAAAACCACAGCGCGCGCGAGCCCTCTTCTGTTTACATCCGGTGACTAGTTCGAAATTCTTCTTCTATTACCATCCAGAGCAACCTAACATCACCAAACACTGTCTAGTGACTGTTGACATCCAGTGGAAGCAATAGGTACTGCAATATTACTCCCAGATATGGCTGTTTTCAATAGAGAGGGGTTCAAATTGAGGCAATGTGTCAAAAACACTTTTTCCAGGACAGAAATTCCTCGGGTTTTCGCCTGCTATATCAGTTATGTTATACTCACAGACAATATTTTAACACACTTAGAAACTTCAAGGTGTTTCCTATCCAATAGTACAAATTAAGTGCATATCCTATTTTCCGGGCCTGAGTGGCAGGCCTTTTACTTTGGGCACGCCAGAGTCTCCAAAACCGACACCTCAGCTGCCGCTCCCTAAGAAGTTAAGTATTTAATGAAGTTGTCCCGTACTGGGAGCATTTTTGGGGGTTAACTGAAAACTAATGTAAAGACAATATAAATTCAATGTGCCTACTTAGGCTAAGATATGCTAGCCGAGTTTTAAATAACAATGAACATGTACTTAAAAGGTAAGATGGACTTTGGGATAAGAATAATAATAATAATAATAATTAATAGTAAATAATTAACAATAGTAATGCTGGATAATAATAAATCATTAGTGTACCTTGTGTAAAAACGTATATCCTCGTCAGAACCAGAAAATCGCTGTAGACCAAAACCGTGTTGGGCGGTCAGTTTCTCCAGCTTGGCTCGAAGCTCCTCAATTTCTATTACGTGCTCATGGTTTGCCATTATGGCCATGTCCATGCCTGCTGGTTCGGGGACTGCACAGTAATCATGTGTCTGGACCGGATCAGAGACGGAACAGTCCATAGGCAGCACACCTTGTTCTTCATCCTCCTCAGTTGGAGCAGGAGGTTTCTGTCTTCTTTCCCAAACACCAGGTCTCTTTTGAATGTGCCAGTTCCACGCGAAGACTGTAGGAACAATACCTCTTTTTAGGTATTGTCGACCCCTCATTTTTCCCTCAACAAAGTTACTTTCGACGAAATGTGTACTACACACCTTTGTGTGTTTGGTGACAGTAAATTGGCATGCTGATTGCAGGAATGTCCACCAGAGCTGTTGCCAGAGAATTTAATGTTAATTTCTCCATCCAATGACGTTTTAGAGAATTTGGCAGTACATCCAACCGGCCTTACAACCGCAGACCACATGTAACCACGCCAGCCCAGGATCTCCACATCTGGCTTCTGCACCCGCGGGATTGTCTGAGACCTGCCACCCGGACAGCTGATGAAACTGGGGAGTATTTATTCTTCACCTGCGTTATCATCTGAGAGAGGGAGTATTTCTGTCTGTAATAAAGCCCTTTTGTGGGGAAAAATCTCTCTGATTGGCTGGGCCTTGTTCCCCAGTGGGTATTTTTGTTCAGTAATATGTTATATTTATATAACATTTTCAATTCCACGAAGAATCTCAAAGAAGCTTTAAAAAACCAAAGCTAAATATGCATTTAATGGGCTGAGCAATGGTCTCCCATGTATAGTCCGATTCTAGTAAGTGTGCTGTCTGAACACTACAGAGACTTCAGAGGTCTGTACACAGTCCTATGATTGATACAGTCAGTATACTCTTGCTGATAGAGTGCCACAACTACAGTATCTGCCACTAGTTATTTGTTGATACAATTGTGTTACAACACTTGAAACCTTGAGACCTTTGACCAGAGACATAAATAATTAACAGAAATGAGAAGGAAAAGCAACAAACAAATAACAATACAGACTACAGTATAAATATTAAAGAAAACGAAAGGTACTGTATTTGTTATCCCCATATAATACCTATTTTGAGGCTTCCATTGGACAGCATTTTGTGAACCTCTTTAGAACAAATTATTACTTTGCTTCAACTGTTGTGTTGTCTGTATTATTCTTTAATGTTAGCGTATGCTGGGTGTCTGGTTAAGTTCAATGTCTCTCTGGGGAGAGAGAGGAGGGGACAACTACCTCTAAAATGAGTCTCTCTCAGGAGAGAGGAGGGGACCACTGCCTCTTAAATGAGTCTCCCTAAGGAAACATAGGAGGTGACCACTGCCTCTAAAATGAATCTCTCTGGGGAGAGAGAGGAGGTGACCACTACCTCTAAAATGAGGCTATATGGGGAGAGAGAGGAGGTGACCACTACCTCTAAAATTAGTCTCTCTGGGAAACATGGCACTGATTCCAAAGATGGGAGGAAATGGAGAGAGACGGCCTAGGAACAGAGAGAGAGAGAGAGAGGAAATGGAGAGAGAGAGAGGAAATGGAGAGAGAGAGTGTGTATCTGTCTTTCTGTGTGCACACTGTATGTCTAGTCTATTTGTATGTCCTGTCTGAGCTTGAATATTACAGTAGAATAGATTAGAGATTGAATGTCTTTCTCTGTTGTGTTGAAACCCAATCCAGCAGAAGACACCAGATTAACCTGCAGTAGCGGTGTGTGGGTAAAGTCACTGGGGAAGCCTATGTGTTATGATAACTGTGTTGTTTGCTCTATAACCTGTTAGTTCATATGCCCTGCCACTGTGATATATAGGACTAAGGCTGAGACAATGAGAAGACAACCACTCTTTTGTTTCACCACAAAACCGGAGAGCTACCTCTGTCCGGTGATGTCCAACAAAGCATATTGCATTTAACAAACAGTTACATGACCCTCAGTATGTTCAAGCAAGTTAATGTTTCCAACATTTTTGGACCACTAAACAACTAGTGATCCCAAAGAAAACAGCAGTTGCCTCCACTGTTCCAGCACCATTTCAACTTCAACAATTCATCATCATCAAATCACCTATGCTTAGTCTAATACAAAAACTATTTAGTCCAATCAACTTAAGCTAAATATGATGTGGCTGTCCATGGTTCTGATTTCTGTGTGTGTGTGTGTGTGTGTGTGTGTGTGTGTGTGTGTGTGTGTGTGTGTGTGTGTGTGTGTGTGTGTGTGTGTGTGTGTGTGTGTGTGTGTGTGTGTGTGTGTGTGTGTGTGTGTGTGTGCGTGTGCGCGTGCGTGTGCGTGTGCGCGTGCGTGTGCGTGCGTGCATGTTCGTGCAAGTAGAAAAAACATGTTGACTCACCCTACTTGTAGAGAAACGCCAATTTCCTCCTCTTTCATGTTGGCTAAACCGTCTATCACACTTGTCCTAGGCTACCTGGCTAAAATGCTTGCTAGCCTAACTTACTTTCATGGGCAACACTACCTAGTTAAAATTAGCCTTCTACATCTAAATCAAATCAAATATAATTTTATTTGTCACAGTCACATGGTTTGCAGATGTTAATGCGAGTGTAGTGAAATGCTTGTGCTTCTAGTTCCGACCATGCAGTAATATCTAACAAGTAATATAACAATTTCACAACAACTACCTTATACACACAAGTGTTAAGGAATGCTATATATATATACTAGCTATATATTGAACTTCAGATCTCAGGCCAGGGGCACAATGTATGAATGAATGGTTGGATCAGAATCGCTGTTACAATCATTGGCCAGTACGGACAATTAAGTAAAACCACAAGACTAAATATCCATAGCCATCCATTGCTAATTTAGGGAAGGGACAATGTTAGCTAGCTAGCTAGCCATCGGAGGACAACAACACAATGAGATGCAACAATTCAAGTTGTTTCTGTCAATGACGTACAATTTGATTGGACTGCAATTTGATAGTACTGACCCCAAGTCCAAACTGGCTTCCCTTCACACTTTTTGGTGCACCAGGACCATTCACAGTTATTCACTATTATTTTATATTTTTTTATTCTTTCAGAATAGTTGAAAATAGGAACAATCCGAGTAAATTATGGAAGTGTCTGAGGTTATAGGTTATTAGGTAAGGTTATAGTAACAGACTAAAGAACAAATCTCTCAATCTTAGCTTGGACATTGGAGGAAAGGTTACATCAGATAAGACCATGGTTGCAGACAGTCTGAATAGCTATTTTACAACTATAGCTAATACGTTAGTTAGCAAGTTACCTAGTCAATCAGATTGCAATGGGGAGAGTCATGTCCAGCAGTTTTACTCACAGCAGGGGATTCAAGTAGATTATTTTTCATTTGAAAGGTGTCTGAGTCAACTGTGCTAGAGAGGCTGACAACGGGCCTTGACAACATTCCTGACAGATTTCCAAAGGATGCTGTGATAATTATCATCCCCTGTGTAACTCACATTGTGAATCTGTCTACTGAACTAGGGTGTTTTCCCAGTGAACTAAAACTTGCAATGGTCATTCCTTTATACAAAAAGGGAAAAAGTTAGATCATGGAAACTATTGGCCTGTCTCAATCCTGTGTGCTTTATCGAAGGTCATGGAGAATATTATGTTCAAGCAGATTGACAGTTAGATTTCCTTGCATAACTTATTCTATGAGCTCCAATCTGGCTTCAGGAAATCCCAATCCACTGACACCTGCCTATATATCTGACTGACCACATAATGAAGGAAGTAGATGGAGGGACATTTTGTGGTATGGTTATGTTAGATCTCCAAAAGGAGTTTGATACAGTGGATCATGAGATTCTGTTAATCAAACTAAGAGCCATGGGCTTTAACAACTTAGCAGTAAAATGAGTCAGCTCTTACCCGCAAGGAAGAAAACAGATGGTGGATGTGAATGGGACCCTGTCTAAACCCAAAATCTTTAACTGCGGGGTACCCCACGGGAGTGTGCTGGGTCCACTTTTGTTTCTGTTGTATATGAATGATCTGAAATCTGCCTGTACATGTGACCTTTTCCTAAATGCAAATAATTCTGCACTGTTGGTTTCCCACAAAGACAAAACAAAATTTGGTTGAGAGAAAGCCCTCAGTGCTGAACTTCTGAATGCCAGTATATGGCTATGTGATACGGTTATATGACAATAAGCTGTCACTCCAACTTGGAAAAACAGAGTCCATCTTGTTCGGGTCCAAAGTGAAACTGAGGAAATCCCCAGATTTTAAGGTGGTAGTAGGTGACATAGTAGTCGCAGCAAAATACTCTGTTAAGTATCTTGGATGTGTGCTAGATAACCATCTGACAGGGGAGAGCATGGCACAAAATGTTATTGCCAAAGTGAACCATAAAATTAGGTTCCTGGCTAGAACCTCCAAATATCTGGATAAGAATGTAATGGGGACATTGGCAGGGTCTCTTGTTCAGTGCCACTTCGACTATGTATGCTCTTCCTGGTACAATAGCGCCCCCAAGACATAAACAAATAAATTGCCGACATCTCAGAAGAAATTAGTCTGGATTATTCTTCAACTTCCAGCACTTAAGCATCTTGACTATTCCCACTTTGAAGCTTTAGATGGCTTAAAGTGGATGAGAGAGTTGCTCAGATACAATTCTGTCTTGTACATAAGATTGTCCACTGTATGGTCCCCAGATACTTATGTAACGACTTTAACTTAGTAAGGGATAACCATAACTATTCCACTAGAAGGAGTGAAACTGACGTTGTTCCTTTTAGATTTAAAAGTGGTATGGGGAAATACTTTTTTTTATACTCGGCTGCCATTCTTTGGAATAATCTTCCAAAGAATTTGAAATGTGTAACCTCCATAGGTAGTTTCAAGTTCTCACTGAAAAAATGGCTAAATAGTAGCATGTCTCAAAAGTGAGTGGTAAGATTAAAGTAGGTTGCAGAGAGGGAAATGACCGGGATAGCATATCGTCTGCCTTTTTGGTGCCTGTTGTTTATTATAATGTGATTGTCTTGTGTATATATATATATATATATACAGTTGAATTCAGAAATTTACATATACTTAGATTGGAGTCATTAAAACTTGTTTTTCAACCACTCCATACATTTCTTGTTAACAAACTATAGTTTTGGCAAGTCAGTTACGACATCTACTTTTTTCATTACACAAGTAATTTTTCCAACAATTGTTTACAGACAGATTATTTCACTTATAATTCACTGTTAAACAATTCCAGTGGGTCAGAAGTTTACATACACTAAGTTGACTGCCTTTAAAGAGCTTGGAAAATTCCAGAAAATGATGTAATGGCTTCTGATAGGCTAATTGACATCATTTGAGTCAATTGGAGGTGTACCTGTGGATGTATTTCAAGGCCTACCTTCAAACTCAGTGCCTCTTTGCTTGACGTCATGGGAAAATCTAAAGAAATCAGCCAAGACCTCAGAAAAAATTGAAGACCTCCACAAGTCTGGTTAATATTTGGGAGCAATTTCCAAACGCCTGAAGGTACCACGTTCATCTGTACAAACAATAGTACGCAAGTATAAACACCATGGGACCACGCAGCTGTCATACCGCTCAGGAAGGAGACGCGTTCTGTCTCCAAAAGATTAACGTACTTTGGTGTGAAAAGTGTAAATCAATCCCAGAACAATAGCAAAGGACTTTGTGAAGATGCTGGAGGAAACAGGTACAAAAGTATCTATATCCACAGTAAAACGAGTCCTATATTGACATAACCTGAAAGACAGGACATACAAATAGACTAGACATACAGTGTGCACACAGAAAGACAGATACACACACTCTCTCTCTCCATTTACTCTCTCTCTCTCCATTTCCTCTCTCTCTCTCTCTCTCTCTCTCTCTCTCTCTCTCTCTCTCTCTCTCTCTCTCTCACTCTCACTCTCACTCTCACTCTCTCTGGTCTCACTTGGGGGGTGCCGTGGGAAAGAGAGGCAACGCAGGGCAGATCAGATACAGTCCATATAGACTCCCCGTCCATCACTACCACTGCTGGATAGTCGTGTAACTAAACAACATGGTAAAAAAATCTATTTCGTCAGCACACATTTGTGTAATTCCAAATAATGGCCACTAGGGGACAGCGTTGTACTATGTGAGCCATTATAAAATCAGGTGACCGTTTATTCCTCTGTCATCTCACTGAGCCTAGCATGAACACATAATCTTTTCCTAGAGCACCATCTCATTTGGGATAAGTTCTCGATAGTTGCTTGTGGTTTAGAGGAAATATTATGTTCTTTGTCTTGTCAAATGCATAGGTTTGTTTGAATTGAAAAAAGTTTTCATACAGGTAGATGTAGCCTGCACACTATTCAAGAGGAGGGTTGGGAAGTAGGCAAACTCTTATGTACTGCATCTCAGAGTCAGATAACATATATTACATTGTTGTTGAACAATGTTTGTCGATTTTGAAGACAGAGTCCACAAGACACAGAACTATTTGTTATTTTGCAAAACAGTAAATGTCATTGCTTTCTCAAAACATAAATACACAACAATTATACCGTCAAAATTGCGAATACATTCATAAAAAGAACACGACTGCCTGCAAAAGATGAACACAACAGTTTTCTGTTGAGTCCAAGCACACAAAACAGAAAGTTAGTCTATCTTTTAAGAAATCTCAGTAGATCAAAATTGGAAGCACAACTATGTAAAGGTGCATCTTTATGGGCAATTAGTCTCCTTTTATGCATAGTTCACTAAACATTTTCATACCCATCAAATTCAATATTATTCTCTGCATCTCAACATAGAATCCAGAAAAATGCTAGTACGCGATTGAGAAAAACTTGTAAGACCATACCCATGAAAATAGAATATGTTCAATAGATTAGATTTCTATGATTGAGATCCATCTGTCTTGGTCGAAACCCCCAGGGTCAATACTGTGTGAGGTGGATCGGAATTCATACATAAATACATATTCAATCGACATCGAGGTACGCATGTACGTCAATATACGTGTACTTCATGTGTATGTTCAGAATTGATTTACACGGAAGAACAAAGGTAGGAGGCATGGTCTCAGTCACCCTTCATCAAGTCTCATGGCGGGTGGATAATGTCAAATTAAAAAACAGGGAACTTCAGGGTATCCTGGAAGGATATTGATCTCATCCCGTAGTAGAGAATGCCTAGTTATTCTTTAAAGGTGCTTTCCTCACCATCTTAAATAAGCATGCCCCATTCAAAATATGTAGAACCAGGAACAGATATAGCCCTTGGTTCACTCCAGACCTGACTGCCCTTGACCAGCACAAAAACATCCTGTGGCGTACTGCATTACCATCGAATAGCCCCCGTGATATGCAACTTTTCAGGGAAGTTAGGAACCAATATACACAGGCAGTTAGGAAAGCAAAGGCTAGCTTTTTCAAACAGAAATTTGCATCCTGTAGCATGAACTCAAAAAAGTTCTGGGACACTATAAAGTCCATGGAGAATAAGAGCACCTCCTCCCAGCTGCCCAATGCACTGAGGCTAGGAAACACTGTCACCACCGATAAATCCAAGATAATTGAGAATTTCAAGAAGTATTTTTCTACGGCTGGCCATGCTTTCCACCTGGCTACCCCTACCCCGGTCAACAGCCCTGCACCCCCACAGCAACTCGCCCAAGCCTCCCCTATTTCTCCTTCACCCAAATCCAGATAGCTGATGTTCAGAAAGAGCTGCAAAATCTGGACCCCTACAAATCAGCCGGGCTAGACAATCTCTACCCTCTCTTTCTACAATAATCTTCTGAAATCTTGCTACCCCTATTACTAGCCTCTCTTTCGTATCGTCTGAGATCCCCAAAGATTGGAAAGCTGCCGCGGTCCTCCCCCTCTTCAAAGGCGGGAGACACTCTAGACCCAAACTGCTACAGACCTATATCTATCCTACCCTGCCTTTCTAAGGTCTTCGAAAGCCAGGTTAACTAACAGATTACCGACCATTTCGAATCCCACCGTACCTTCTCCGCTATGCAATCTGGTTTCCGAGCTGGTCATGGGTGCACCTCAGCCACGCTCAAGGTCCTAAACGATATCATAACCACCATCGATAAGAGACAATACTGTGCAGCTGTATTCATCGACCTGCCCAAGGCTTTCGACTCTGTCAATCACCACATTCTTATCGGCAGACTCAACAGCCTTGGTTTCTCAAATTACTGCCTCGCCTGGTTCACCAACTACTTCTCAGATAGAGTTCAGTGTGTCAAATCGGAGGACCTGTTGTCCGGACCTCTGGAAGTCTCTATGGGGGTGCCACAGGGTTCAATTCTCGGGCCGACTATCTTCTATGTATACATCAATGATGTCGCTCTTGCTGCTGGTAATTCTCTGATCCACCTTTACACAGACGATACCATTCTGTATACTTCTGGCCCTTCTTTGGACACTGTGTTAACTAACCTCCAGACGAGCTTCAATGCCATACAACTCTCCTTCCGTGGCCTCCAACCACTCTTCAATGCAAGTAAAACTAAATGCATGCTCTTCAACCGATTGCTGCCCGCACCTGCCCGCCTGTCCAGCATCACTACTCTGGATGGTTCTGACTTAGAATATGTGGACAACTACAAAAACCTAGGTGTCTGGTTAGACTGTAAAATCTCCTTCCAGACTCATATTAAGCATCTCCAATCCAAAATTAAATCTAGAATCGGCTTCCTATTTTGCAACAAAGATTCCTTCACTCATGCTGCCAAACATACCCTCGTAAAACTGACTATCCTACCGATCCTTGACTCCGGCGATGTCATTTACAAAATAGCCTCCAACACTCTACTCAACAAATTGGATGCAGTCTATCACAATGCCATCCGTTTTGTCACCGTTTTGTCTATAATAAACTGGTAATTCGTAAGCGCAAGCCATGAACCGATTGTTCAACAACTTTGGCATATGAATATGAACCCCAGGGTTGCCATCACGCATACATGTCTCCTGTTATGAATTTGATACCAATTGATGGGCATTTAATAAGCCTCCAATGTGTCTGCCCACCTCTGACCATCCTCTTACATGCACGGCTCATGCTGACAACCCCCCACAACACTACGCAGAGAAAATGTTGTACACATATTTGGCCATTTTTGTTAATGGCACATTGACCATTTTTATTAATTTCCTGTTAATTGCTTGAGCATACATGTTTTACAGAATGCAAAATAATGTATCCTTTTATGTGAATAAAGCTGAAGTTGGAATTCTCAGAAAATTACGGAGATAAGTAAATAGCAGGGTTGAGTAGAAGCAATGGAGAATTTACATCTAAGGAAAAATGCTTTTTCTTGTTGAATAAAAGGGCTTGTAATGAAATATGCTTTTCAGGCAGTATTTCAACTAATTAAACTAGTTCAATCAAGACGTCGGAAAGAGAGAAAGCTCTTTTAACTGACTTGTCATTTTAGAAGAATGAGCACATTGATGTTTTCTAGAAGATTGCGAATGTTCCCTAAACAAAAGTCCCTGTCTCATCTTCACACATCTATCTTTCTCACTTTAAAGCTCATTCGCTCTCTCACGCTCTCGCAGAAATAAATGAACAATAATACATTTGTAATCATTTCAGAAATTTGCTTTGCTTGTGTCTGTAAAATTAACAACAAAAAATATCATGAGTTTAAGTCCCAATGCACAATGCTAGGTTGTTGTGAAAAGCATATAGGCTCTCTAGTGCCAGGTAGAAATTGCTTGTAAGCAGTAGGCACATATCTAGGATCAGCGTACCCCTTGCCCAACACAAACCTAAGACCAGGTTTTTAGGGGCAAAGCAAATGGAACTAACCCTGCCATAATATCAGGGTGCGGTTTGACCTGCACACTGTATTGCTGGGGGATTTGATGAACCACAGTCGGAAACATCATTGTGGTGTTGGGTAAAATGTTTCTTTTTGGGGACATTTGGTCAGACATTTGGGAAATATGGGTTGATCTGTGTCTGTCTGAAGGGTGGAATTGATAAGTGTTGGAATAATTATATACACAAATGTATAGTGTAAATATTTGAGGTCCTCCAATCAGGGGTGAGGGTGGACTACCTGGCCTGATGACTCCTTGCTGTCTCCAGTCCACCTGGCCATGCTGCTGCTCCAGTTTCAACTGTTCTGCCTGCGGCTATGGAACCCTGACCTGTTCACCAGACATACTACCTGTCCCAGACCTGCTGTTTTCAACTCTCTAGAGACAGCAGGAGCGGTAGAGATACTCTGAAAGATCGGCTATGAAAAGCCAACTGACATTTACTCCTGAGGTGCTGACCTGTTGCACCCTCTACAACCACTGTGATTATTATTATTTGACCCTTCTGGTCATCTATGAACATTTTAAAATCTTGGCCACCCCTCACAGCCTGGTTCCTCTCTAGGTTTCTTCCTAGGTTCTGGCCTTTCTAGGGAGTTTTTCCTAACCACCGTGCTTTTACACCTGCATTGCTTGCTGTTTGGGGTTTTAGGCTGGGTTTCTGTACAGCACTCTGTGACATCAGCTAATGCAAGAAGGGCTTTATAAATACATTTGATTGATTGATTGATAGGATGGGACTATTTTCTTTTAGATTTGTATGTTTTGTTGTATGCTGGTGCTGGTAGTTATGGGTAGTTTAATGCTGTGAGCGGTGTGTCTGCTGGTCCTGGTATTATGGGTAGTTTCATGCTGTGAGCGGTGTGTCTGTTGGTCCTGATAGTTATGGGTAGTTTCATGCTGTGAGGGGTGTGTGTGCTGGTCCCGGTAGTTATGGGTAGTTTCATGCTGTGAGCGGTGTGTCTGCTGGTCCTGGTAGTTATGGGTAGTTTCATGACCGGGACACCCTCTGGTCATGAAGAGGAGAGCACCCTCTGGACCAGAGCACCCACTGTGGGAGAGCACCCTCTGACCAGGCACCCACTGACCAGAACACCCTCTGACCAGAGCACCCGCTGTGGGACAGCACCCACTGACCAGAGGCCCCTCTGACTAGAGCATTCACTGTGGGAGAGCACCCTCGGACCAGAGTACCCACTGACCAAGCACCCTCCGACCAGAGCACCCACCTTGGGAGAGCACCCACTGACCAGAGCACCCACTGTGGGAGCGGACATTTGTATTGTCTGTATTGTATTGTTGTTTGTAAGAAGAAATATACAGTATATAAAAAATAAATAAAAAAATAAACCCGCAGAATACAAAATGGCCACCTTTGGCCTTCAAACAGCACCACCATGCAGATACTTCCCTTCACAGGCCATTCTGTTATTAAAGGAAGGGAAGTAACCCACCTGCCTCCTCTGATCCCTTTCAGTGAGGTGAGACAGATCGAAGAGTTGTATTCAGCAACCATGTTGCTCCCAAACAGAAACCCTGCATACACAACAGCCAGAGTGGTTGTCATTACGCTAACTTTAATTGCTTAATTTGAATTATAAAATTAGATTTTTCTATTCTCTCCCGGTATCAAAGGCAACCTGTATTGCATTGGGAAATGGCACTCAGCAAACGAAGTGCAGTAGCATTCATGTTGAAGAAAGGCTGTTTGGAGTTATTCAGCATGTTCTTTGTTTTGTTGGAGACTCAACACTTGAATGACAATGGGTAAAAATGATCACGGTTTAAGATTGCAGTCCAGAGTAGAAGAAAAATACTATTCTTGTGGGACTGTTGTATGTGGCCAATACACATGATAATAATCAAACAGCTATGGTCATGTGAATTGTAATTTCTTATTCTGACTATTCATATAAACATACTCATTGTCAGCTTGTATCAAGTTGTTCAATATTCAGTACTGTATCTAGTTAAATCAGTGAAAAAAGTTTTTTGTAATGACATTATTCTAGGTTGCATTTAAATATTAAATTTGATTGTACCTCAAAAGGGACTCACATGTACTATTGCCTCGTCTCTGTCTCTGTCTCTGTCTCTGTCTCTGTCTCTCTCTGTCTCTGTCTCTGTCTCTCTCTCTCTCTCTCTCTCTCTCTCTTTCTATGTCTCTCTCTTTCTGTCTGTCGCTCTCTCTGTATCTCTCTCTGTCTCTGTGAGTGTGTGTGAGAGTGTGAGTGACAATGTGTGTATGCACGTGCGTGCATGAAACCTAAACATTTAGCCTTTTAATTCATTCAATGGGGTGGCAGATAGCCTAGTGGTTAGAGTGTTGGACTTGTAACCGGAGGGTTGCAAGTTTGAATCCCCAAGCTGACAAGGAAAAAAATATGTCGTTCTGCCCCTGACCAAGGCAGTTAACCCACTGTTCCCTGGGTGCCGAAGATGTGGACGTGGATGTCGATTAAAGCAGCCCCCTGCACCTCTCTGATTCAGAGGGGTTGGGTTAAATGTGGAAGACACATTTCAGTTGAAGGTGTTTGGTTGTACAACTGACTAATAATAGTGACTTTGAATGTCAGAGTTCAGCTATCTTTAGTAACATTTTCCAAAGTAAATGTGTCATATTGCATCTCACAACCCTGTTCTGCACCCATCCTTGTTTTCAATGAATACAGGTTTGAGTGTGAGAAAATTCCTGCAAAGAAATGTTAGAAGTGAGAGGAATTGACACACAAGCACAAAGAGACTAAGGATACTAATACATTAAGTTGGTTATAAATACATGCTCCAAAAGGTAAACCTGTGAGAGTAGTATGACAGAATGCACTTCCTTTGCACTGTCACAGATGTCAGTTTAACGTCTAGTTTTGATTTGGTTGAGTTGTCAACTAACATGAATTCAACTTGAAGTCAACAAAATATTTCACGTCATTGGATTTAGGTTAAAAGTTGAGTGAACAAAAGACACAACTCCTTTACGTTGATGACTTTATGAAAATCCAATCAGTTTTCCACACTGATTCAAAGTAATCGCATAGATTCTTTTTTACGACATAGAAACAACGTTGATTCAACCAGTTTTTTCCCAGTGGGTTTGTTCTTTGCACAGTGTAATATATCAACAATTTACCACACTGTCACGTCGGTATAAAGGGTCGGGAGACAGGTGCAGGAATGCGTAATAGGGTTTTTTTATTTACCCAAATCACAGTGTGCTGTGTAAAGGCACGGGGAAGAAGACCAAACAAGCACCATACAAAACACAGGGTTGAAACCCAAACAAAAGAGCGAGGAGTACCTCAAATAAATAACACAAGCGCACAATGATTTTCACATGGGACGAGACCCGTAATCATCTGCGCAATCCACAATGGCACGAAAGCCAAAACACGCAACACAGGTACTCACACGACCAACGGACATTGTAACAATAATCGACAGGACACTGGTAAACCAAGGACACACTTATACAATCACTGGGAGCCAGGTGTGCGTAATGAAAGTTCCGGAGGGATCCATGACACACACGCTGTTGGGAAGAAAATCCATAGGGACATTAATAATCATTGCAAATTAATCCTAGCTTTGTTGTAACAGACAGCTGTGTTTCTGTGACATTTTGTTCTTTGTTATTCTCCTCATACTATGTGATTCTGTCAATCATGAAGGTACGTTACTGCCTGTGGTCTTCCACTGACCCCTCACGCTCAAAATAGAAGCATATTGTTTACCCAATTAATCATTTGGTCCCTTACAGTTATAGCTGTTTTGAAGTGATACATCATATTAAAAAAGAAGCACAAGATCAATAGATTAAAAAAGTGAATACAAAATATAGAACCATTAAAATGTAAACGAGGTGAGAATGTTGTTGCAAACACATGTGCTTAATTTCTCTCAAATAAATCTGAATCTATAATGTCTGTCGGGTAATATGGAACCCACTGAGACTCCATACATTTATACATGTATTCATACATCTACCTCAATAAACAGCAAGTCCATAAGTTAACTACAACTTTGTTGATTTTCACATTGATTAGTTTCACAACTCATCGTTTACATCAAAATGGTATTACGTATATGTCAATAAAAAATAATTATCACCATGGAAACACAACATACAGAACAAAAAAAATAGGTTATGGACAGTTTCTGTTTCAGTTTTGCTAGACTTTTTTAAACCCTTTTAAAGGGGGGGCTGAACATACTGATTTCAGCTCATTTTTCCGCCTCCTCATAAAGAAACGTGATTTGCATCAAAAGGGGTTCGGTTTGTCAGTGTGTAATGTTCGCTACATCATACCCTGGCAGTTAGGCTTGTTTGATCCTCTTCACTCACTGTAGTTGAGTTAAAGTTGGAATGAAAGTTGTGTTTGTGATGCTAACGTTAGCTCAAGAATGTGAGGATGTTTGTGTTGGAGAAAAACTACAAGTCATTCATAAAAAAACATGTCTCGTTCTTTCAACATAAAATTGGCGATGATGTTGTATAGCTATTTCTTGTTCGTTGTCTCATATCAATCAAACAAGTTCCCAAGCGCTGCATGCTAATGACTCAATCGGGTAGTTCTGTTGTCTGTAAAGAAATGGGCAGGCTGTAGGTTGATATAGTGTGCAGCTTGGTCCTTTAGGTGATACCAAGCAGCTGAACCATGTTAGTGGGCATGTGGATATGATTGAAATCCAAACCCAACCCTCAAATGTCCAATGATTTAGCAACATCATTAATACATTTCCTAAATCTCAAAAATCTCTGTTTTGGAAGACACTTCGGGATCAATGTCCCTTCCATGGGACGGTTGAGCTAATGTAGGCTAATGTGATTCGCATGAGGTTGTAAGTAACAAGAACATTTCCCAGGACATAGACATATCTGATATTGGCAGAAAGCTTAAATTCTTGTTAATCTAACTGCACTGTCCAATTTACAGTAGCTATTACAGTGAAATAATATGATTCTATTGTTTGAGAAGATTTTGAACATATAAAGTTATTAATAAACAAATTAGCCAAATTTGAGCAGTCTCGATACAACATTTTTAACAGAAATGCAATGGTTGATTGGATCAGTCTAAAACTTTGCGCGTACACTGCTGGCATCTAGTGGACAAAATGTATATTGCACTTGGGCTGGAATAATACATGATGTCCTTTCTCTTGCATTTCAAAGATGATGGTACAAAACAAATACACAAGAACGGTTGGTTTTTTTCTGTGTATTATCTTTTACCAGATCTATTGTGTTACATTCTACTACATTCCTTTCATATTTCCACAAACTTCAAAGTGTTTCCTTTCAAATGGTACCAAGAATATGCATATCCTTGCTTCAGGGTCTGAGCTACAGGCAGTTAGATTTCAGTATGTCATTTCAGGCGAAAATTGAAAAAAGGGGCAGATCCTTAATAACCAAAGTTATATTATTTACACTTTGTAGTCAATTTGGCTCTAGAATGAATGTTTCTGATTACTATCGATGCCACACAGGCCCTTTTCATCAAGATACGCTCCTCTTTAAATAAACACTTTTTAAACAAACATTTGTTTTGACACTTTCTACTGCCTTTTAACCCAAATGCTCTGTGGCGTAAACGAAACAGAAGCCACACGACCTCTTATAGCAAACATGGGTGTGCTTGAGGTGACCAGACGCCAGGAGCAGATCTCAGAACAGTTGTCAGGGTGAGACTGGGGGATTGTCCCAATGCAAACAGTAAGGGCTGGCTGCCCTAGGGACTGTTGCACAGTCCAAGACCGTCTGACAGCAGACCATATCACTGCATGTGGCCAAACGCTCAGATCTGAGGCACAAATTTACCATACACCACAAACAATCCCGTTATTGAATACATAAACCAGGCGTATTCCACCACACACGTTGTACTACACATGTGTACACAACCACACACATAGAGGCATGTGCAAGTGTACACTTGCCAGGTAGCAAAGGACAAGCGAGCCCGAAAACACACACACACACGCACGCACACACACACACACACACGCACACGCACACGCACATACACATACAAGGCAGACCATATGGAAGAGATTAACACATGCAGGACCCAAGGCTTACCCTTCTAATTGCCTCGTACAGTTAAATGAATCCCACCTCTGCTAGAACCTCACACAATGAATACCCAGAGTTGACAGGCAGAAGAGAAATAAGGCCAGACATGCTCACCTTCTCTCTCCAGAGTGACCAATATCTCAAGTAGTAAGAATTAAATTATTCAAGTTAAAGTGGATTGAAAATAAATAAATGACTTTTTCAGAGTCGAGAAATCAAAAACACATATGGCGTTTATTGTTCACTAATGTGGTATTATTCTAATTATTATTCTAATTAGAAGATGCAGTGGCCCAATCAAACCAGTGGGCTTTCAGAGTGCATGGTGGATGTCTGTAGTAATTAAGGATGAAGCGGTGATATTTTCCGTTGATCATGCTTTTTTAGTCCAGGACCAGGCTTAATCTGTTTCCAAGAGACCAGCCGCTAGAATCAACAAAAAAGGTACAAAAAACACTTAAAACCAGCCCAAATAGACATCTAGGATTAGGTTAGTTTCCTTTATACAGCTACATAAGGCCACAGAAAAAATCTCATCAGAGACAGGTTGTGTGGGGACAAACCTCTGATAAGACCAGGTGTAGATAATGTTAGAGATCCTAGATCTGAAGCTTGGGGTCTGCAGGGATTCTTAACAGTGATATGGCATGAAATGAACTATTTTATTTTATTTATTATTATTTAACTATGCAAGTCAGTTAAGAACAAATTCCTATTGACAGTGACGACCTACAGCCTGGAATCGTTGTGATACAGCCTGGAATCAAACCAGGGTCTGTAGTGACGCCTCTAGCACTGAGATGCAGTGCCTTAGACCACTGTGCCACTCGGGAACTATGACACAACACCATGGTCAAGCCACACTGGAAAATGAATTACACTGACTCTTCCTTCCTCGGCTTCAACCAACCAACACAATCCTTTATTGAGTCGCTTCCACTTGCAATAAACACAGCTGGTGTTCCTGTGTCAACAGGAAGCAATATTGCGAGTGTTGAAGACTACCTCATTGGTAATGTCCTTGCGGCCTCTTGACTTATACACTGAAGTAGCAGTGACTTATACACTGAAATATCAGTGATTTATACACTGAAATATCAGTTTCATACACTGGAAGGCTACACACAAATGCTACAAACCATAGTTGGAGGTATACCAACATGTCCCTCCAGTGTCTCTGAACCATGTTACAGATCAATTTGACTGCGGAAGAGGAACGTACATCTCCCAAGTCTAATACTGTACCGGACACTATATCCAGCATATCACTGACACAAAGAACATCAGACACATCAACAACTGGCCTATGGGAGAATACGACAAGCTCTGTCTAGCACTGCGATAATTGCCTGACATACCCTTAAACCTTCAGGTACCGCAGACGATCCCAGAAACACGGACCGGCCATGCAACAATACAGTTTTTCTGCATTGAGCCATCATTGAATCTGACATCTCCTTGTAACCCCTGTGGCGCGCCATCCAACAGCTTGTCACCCGGGAGTGTGATACTAGGTCGTTATTTTATGACTTGGAATGTTCACGCTTGCCTTGTTATAGGCCAAAAGTAGCTCAGCCTACTCTCACTTTTCAGTTGGTTGCTTGTAGCCCGGCACTGCAACCGGTCCCACAGGGGCTCGTTAGAAAATTAGATGTTGGGGCTTGTTCTCACCACCTCAGCACAAGCTTCTCACACTATACAGCACAGCGAAATGAGAAGAGATTCATGTCAGTGGGCTTACGTCATCTGACTTCAGATCTTTCACAGTGCTAGGTTGAGTGGAGATGCCTCGTGTTCATCTGCCACATTTTGTTTCATAGTATACCAGTGGAATTGTTTACTTCATCATGTTATATGTATAAAATATGATATTTCAATAGCGAAATATATAGAAACCAGGTCTCACAAATGAATAACGTATTATCTCTATTCAATAAATACATGTCACTGACTACAGTTTGGGAAATGTATCATCTATAACCATCCAAAGGGAGTTGACACACTTGTGTAGAAGTTTAGCCAAAGCTTCAAACTATCTTCGTCAAGGCATATTTGTGACGACAAGCTAACACTGAGAGGAGTCGGTTAATGCAGACAGACCACCAGGATAAACTCATTTATCTCAGACTTTTCCAATCTAGATTTTTAAGTCGCTTTAAGTCATTTAAATCACATTAAGTCGTATTAAGTCCTGAATTATTTTGGCTTTCTCCCTCCACTTATCTCTCTACAGCATTATCTGAAAAGCAGATCTTTGGGGGATTTTGGCATGGAACTTGGAGGTAGCTTTGAGGTTTCACTCATCTTGATAATGGCTTTAACTAGGATAATCAAGCAGCTTGCATTATGGCTAATTGGACATCAAACAGGCCATGTGAGGGAGAGATTAGACTTCTGAGGAGTACACCAGCATTAAAGAGACCATTTTGCTCTCTGTCAGATAATTTGTTCTAAATCTAGATTGGACAGAAACTGTTTAATTCAATTTAACTAACTTTATTTTACTAGAGAAGCATGAGATGTAGCAGGGATGCTGGGTTATGTTTATAGTTCTCTAGTAGTGGGTTCTCACATTCACAGTAGGTATTCTCCCTATCCATTTTGGTAAAAAGTTGAGGGATAGGGCTGGAGAAACATAACCACTCTCAAATTCATAGACTGAGCTATGTAGGTAATGACTGACCATCCATGATAACAAAATTATAGTTTTAACCACGTTTCCAGGCTATACAGTGTTTGTTTACATTTACTTTGTTTACAAACATTGAAGTAAAACAAGCTTACATTTTGGGTTCTCATGGGGTACGACAGTTGAACTAAGCCCCTGAGGCATGTATAAGTTATAATCTTCAAGAATCAATGGGTACCTATCATTAATCTATACATCAAAAAATGGATGTAGCAACTGCTGATTGCCCCTTTAAGGAATAGTGCATACTTAAGACAGGTTATTCATAAAACTACTTTAGACCATGATTGTGTTAGCAGCACCCCCACCTAAACCTTGCTTTTCATCTCTATTTGGAATTGAATTCTCCCCTCAGGAACCTGGACAGCAGATAGCAGAGCCAGAAGAGGACTGGCCACCCCTCAGAGCCTGGTTCCTCTCTAGGTTTCTTCCTAGGTTTCTGCCTTTCTATGGAGTTTTTCCTAGCCACCTTGCTTCTACATCTGCATTGCTTGCGGTTGGGGTTTTAGGCTGGGTTTCTGTATAAGCCCTTTTTACATCAACAAATTTCACAAAGTGCTTATACATACATTTGATTTAATTTGATAGCAGAGGCAACCCTATACACATCACCATTGACAGGTGAGGTAGCGGGAGGTAGGTTAGCACAGCAAACTCTATGCCTATAACCAGGTCTTAAAGAACCAGATAGCCTGTTGGCCAAGAGAAAAGATTAGTATAATTATGTACATATTATAATTCAGTAGCTACTGCACTTTAAACATCTCTGAAAGGGACACTTTTCTAAAAGGCAACATCAAAATGCATCAATACGTCTGAAGAAAAGTCTATAAAGTAATGTCATTACATAGCTTTATGTGGAATCCACATGCATGCAGGCACACACACAAACCTACACACACACAAACACACAAACACACAAACACACACATTTCATCAAAATCGATCAAAAAAATGTTCACAGCTCCTTTCCCTGAGGGGAGAAGTTAGCAGCGCTATAGCTTCTGCTGCCAGCTTGTCGGATTTGAAGTTTATGAAATATATCAAACCAGGGCCGACCCCCTCAGGGAACATGTGCCATCCAAAGCTCTGCATGCATTCGCTGCCGTCGCACAAGCTGTCACAAACACTCTGCTTAATTTGCAAAGCATCGCACATAGGGGAAAATAGGAAACAAGTGTAATTTTCTCTGTGTGTGAATACGCATCTAAATCACCTGGAATGCTGCTGGTGTTACTGTGAAGACAGAGACTAAGGGCCTTATGTTTTGAATGTATCTATGTATCCAGTATTCACATGTACTGTAGATGTCACCACAGGTTTCAAGTAGAAAGAAAAAAAGGCTAGCCAGGCAGACACCAGCAAGCGTGCTAGTGTGCGTGTACGTGTGTGTATGCATCTGCGTCTTTTGGCTGTCTTCCATCCTAAAAAGATTACCAGATTTACTCTAATAGTCAACATGTTCCAAACAATTTAATCTAGGTGTGAATCAATGTTTAACAATGTATTTTGTCAATGTTAAAAAAAGGATTGCTCAACAGGAATTATGTATACTAAACGAAAATATAAATGCAACATGCATCAATTTCAATTAATTTACTGAGTTACAGTTCATATAAGGAAATCAATCAATTGAAATAAATTAATTAGGCCCTAATCTATGGATTTCACATGACTGTGCAGGGACGTAGCCATGGGTTGGCCTGAGAGGGCATAGGCCCACCCACTGGGGAGCCAGGCCCAGCCAATCAAAAAGAGTTTTATTACAGACAGAAGACTCTTCAGTTTCATCAGCTGTCCGGGTGGCTGGTCTCAGACGATCCTTCAGGTGAAGAAGCTGGATGTGGAGGCCCTGTGGTGGCGTGGTTACACGTGGTCTGCGGTTGTAAGGCCGGTTGGATGTTCTGCAAAATTCTCTAAAACGACATTGGTGGCGGATTATGGTAGAGAAATGAACATTAAATTATCTGGCAACAGCTCTGGTGGACATTCCTGCAGTCAGCATGCCAATTGTACTCTCCCTCAAAACTTGAGACATCTGTGGCATTGTGTTGTGTGACAACACTGCACATTTTAGAATGGCCTTTTATTGTCCCCAACACAAGGTGCACCTGTGTAATGATCATGCTGTTTAATGAGCTTCTTGATATGCCACACCTGTCAGGTGGATGGATTATCTTGGCAAAGGAGAAATACTCACTAACAGCGATATAAACAATGTGATCAGACAGGTGACAGAGCCGTTTTCACAGTCAACACAGTGCTTGGAGAGAGCCTGGGTCCTATGTGAGATAGACAGAGAGTGCTAGCATGGCCATGGGCGTGTTTGCATGTTTAAGAGAGTGTGTGCGATAGAAGGTGATAGCATGGTTATGGGACTGACTCTTTTGCAATCAGACAGGTGATAGACCTTGCAAGAAAGGCATTTCAGAAAGGCATTCCACTGCACGTGAAATTAAAACTGGAAACTTGAGACTTGAAACTTGATATCGCCTCTGTAATGTCAGTCAGGTAACACTATCATGGCAAACTCTGCTTACACACTTTAAAAACAATTATCCCTCCCTTCCTCCCTCTGCTTCTCTCTTCTCCATTCTCCCTCTTTACCACCACTCATCTCTCCCTTTCTCCTTCTCTTTGTCTCCTTCTCTCCGTCTCCTTCTCTCTGTCTCCTTCTCTCTGTCTCCCTTTCTCTGTCTCTTTCTCTTTGTCTCCTCTCCGACTCCTTCTTTCTGTCTCCTTCTCTCTCTCTCTCTCTCTCTCTCTCTCTCTCTCTCTCTCTCTCTCTCTCTCTCTCTCCCTCTCTCTCTCACATACTTTTATATCTGTCTACCTCATTTGCACACATTGTATATAGATTTGTTTTTTCCTACTGTATTATTGACTGTATGTTTGTTTTACTCCATGTGTAACTCTGTGTTGTTATATGTGTCGAACTGCTTTGCTTTATCTTGGCCAGGTCGCAGTTGTAAATGAGAACATGTTCTCAACTTGCCTACCTGGTTAAATAAAGGTGAAATAAATAAATAAAATAAAAATATCGTTGATTGTTAAGTCTCATAGATACACACACCTTTGGGGTTTCAGCTAAATGTTGATTGAGAATCTTTAACACCCCCCCCCATTGCAGAAATGCCTTTCTCCCCCTCCTCCTCCTCTTCTTACCATGTCAGACCTTAACCAGCTCAGTAAAAATACACTCACAAAAGAAGCCCCTGTCTCCTAAAATGTATAAAGCTTTGTAATGAAGAGGACTTGTGCCTGGAGCCACAGCTCTATATCTCTCTCTCTTGTTTCATTTTTTCTAATGTATTCAGATTGGCATTTGGAAAATAGGAGAATCTAAAGTCTGGCGTTATATCAAAGGGAATGCTCTTTAATTTAAAGACGTACGCATCTGCATACAAATACAGTGTGTTGATGAATTTGAATAGTTCCTTGCAATGTGCGGTGCAAAACAAGCCAGGCTTAGTGTTGAGGTTAAACCAAGACTTTAATAGAGCATGTTGAAAAGAACAGGTGTCATGCATGTTTTTGACTCGAGCTAGCCCGTGACATCAAATCTGCGTCTTCACACTTAAAGATGAATAAATACTATGCCCTTATGCCATGTATAATTAATTATATCTTTCCATTTTGTAGTAATGTGACACCAGTATGGAGGTATTTAAATACATTTATCAAAAACATTTTCAGTTGAGACATATTTCCATATTTAAATATGAGAAGAAGCTATTTGCGGCAGTGCCTCCTCTTCTCCCGCAAGAGGCTGAAAGGATTTGGCATGGCCCCTCAGATCCTTAGGAACTTTTATTGCTGGAGAGCATCCTGACTGGTTGTATCACCGTCTTGTATGGCAGCTGCACCGACCTTAACTGGAAGGCCCTACAGAGGGTGGTGCGGACAGCCCAGCGCATCACTAGGGGCGAGCTCCCAGCCATCCAGGACGCACACAAAAGTATGTAGACACCCCTTCAAATTAGCGGATACGGCTATTTCAGCCACATTAGTATATAGGTATATAAAATCAAGCACACAGCCATGCAATCTCCATAGACAAACATTGGCAGTAGAATGGCCTTACTGAAGAGCTCAGTGACTTTCAACATGGCTCCGTCATAGGATGCCACCTTTCCAACAAGTCAGTTTATTACATTTCTGCCCTGCAAGAGCTGCCCCGGTCAACTGTAAGTGCTGTTATTGTGAAGTGGAAACGTTTAGGAGAAACAAAGGCTCAGCCGCGAAGTGGTAGGCCACACAAGCTCACAGAATGGGACCGCTGAGTGCTGAAGCGCGTAGTGCATAAAAATAATCTGACCTCGGTTTCAACACTCACTACCGAGTTCCAAACTACCGAGTTCCAAACTGCCTCTGGAAGCAACGTCAGCATAATAACTGTTCGTTGGGAGATTCATGAAATGGGTTTCCATAGCCGAGCAGCCGCACACAAGCCTACGATCACCCTGTGCAATGCCAAGCGTTGGCTGGAGTGGTGTAAAGCTCGCCGCCATTGGATTCTGGAGCAGGGGAAACTCGCTCTCTGGAGTGATGAATCACGCTTAACCATTGTCCGGCGGACAAATTTGGATTTGACGGATGCCAGGAGAACGCTACCTACCCCAATGCATAGTGCCAACTGTAAAGTTTGGTGGAGGAGGAATAATGGTTATATCAACATCACCAGCTGGGGGTTCTGTGTGCAAGGAGTTTTGAATATTAGTTTTCATGGTTCGAGCTAGACCCCTTAGTTCCAGTGAAGTGAAATCTTAAAACTACAGTATACATTAACATTCTAAACAATACTGTGCTTCCAACTTTGTGTCAACAGTTTGGTGATGGCCCTTTCCTGTTCCAGCATGACAAGGCCCCTGTGCACAAATCGAGGTCCATACAGAAATGGTTTGTTGAGATCGGTGTGGAAGAACTTGATTGGCCTGCACAGAGCCCTGACCTCAATCCCATCAAACACCTTTGGGATGTATTGGATCGCCGACTGCGAGCCAGGCCTAATCGCCCAACATCAGTGCCCGACCTCACTAATGCTCTTGTGGCTGAATGGAAGCAAGTCCCCGCAGCAATGTTCCAACATCTAGTGGAGGCTGTTATAGCAACAAAGGGGGTACCAACTCCATATTAATGTCCATGATTTTGGAACGAGATGTTCGACGAGCAAGTGTCCACATACTTTTGGTTATGTACATGCCAGACGTGTCTGAGAAATGCCCTGAAAATTGTCAAAGACTCCAGCCAACTGAGAAATGGACTGTTCTCCATGCTCCCGTCCGGCAGATGGCACCAACATACTCCTAAACAGCTTCTGTCCCCTGGCCATAAGACTGTTAAATGACTAACTACTGCTCCCCTCACACCTACGCTGATGCTAAAATGATTATTGATTTGATTTATTACCACCAATACCGCTGCTGTTCATGGGACCCTACACTAAGACCTCAAGAAACTGCTGTGGTCGAAACCAGCCTATAGCCCCGAAGTTCATATTATTGCACAACCATTGCTCTCCATGCATCTAAATGTTTCATTAGAGGCAGAGCGCAGAACATTTCTCAGCCTGTATGTGGCCACTCGCCACCAAGCGCCTTCTTAAGGGAAAAGTAAAGCGTGACTAATTGAAATAAATGAGAGAGTGGCGAAAAGAGGAGAGAAGAGGAGAAGAGAGGTGATCAAGTACAGGGCCTGCCCCATTCTCTTCATCTAGCCAAAGGGAAGGGCGTATTCCTCTCTGTATTCCTCCCCAGCCTTGGTTCGACAGTTGACGGTCCTCCCTACCTCCGTTTCTTTCACTCCCCCTCTCCAATTCCTTTATTTATTTATCTATTAATGTACTCTTCAGGCTATAAATGCACAGTGGGGTGTTTGACTTGTTGTGGTCTGTGCCCTTCCTAGACATTGTGCTGACAAGGATGGGAAGGGGAGCTTTTTACATGTTGAAAGTATGTTCTTAACTAACGTTTTGTCAGGGCTATACCTCGTCATTCAACCGAATATCTTATTCTGCACTATGCGTTTACAGTCCAGAAAGGTTATCTTATGTTAGGTAGTTGGTATACACAGAGGAGAACAACTGCCCCCTCTCATTGAAGCCATGAAGTTCAAGGCTGGGGTACTGCAGGTTGTTTTTTCCAGAAAGCAGGATCTCCCATTATAGTGAAAGGGAAAATGGAAATCTTCGTGGTCAATCCTTGTGTAAAAAAAAGGACAGCACTGAGCTAGCCTGCAACGTCACTTCCTAGAGTAGCTCAAACTGCGCATTCGATATTTACAAAACAACCCTTCCTGATCATCAAATGTGCCTGAGACTTCACATAGGAAACAATGGGGTGGCGTCATTGATGGCTCTGTCCATTCTTTTTACAGTCTATGTGTATATCACATTATATACAGTATATCTAGCAGACCAATAGAGGGAAATACGCTTAGCCCCTTGTCTACATAGGATGGAGAGATAAAACTGAATTCTGAAGAGAATAAGGAAGCTCAAGCATGCGACAGGTGCATACACACAAGCACACACACATATAACCCCCGCAAACACACACACCCACCCTGCCAGCAGCCTCAAACCCTTTACATCACTGACATTTCTTTCACATTCCGACATGGCAGGTGTGTTACCACAGCAACAAGCTCTTTCATTTGGAGATGGGCTGATATCCTCATTCCGTATGCAGATACTGCTCCTCTCTCTCGCTTGACAAGTCAATCCTACTTTCATCTAATTTCTTACTTCTGATTGGCTTGTTCTTCACTGCTGAATGACAATGAGGAGTGAACCACATGTACTCATACTCTGTGAGTGTGTATTTGTGTGTGTGTGTGTGTCTTTCACAATATTATGTGATAGTGTGTTGGTTGTTACACCTGTTGCATGCTTGAATGTCCCAGTTGAGGACTTTGTCAAGGTGAAACAAATGATACAGGTGAACATGATGGCATAGAATTTGAAGATGGTAAGGTTGGGGGATTTCAATGTTATGCTATGGTTTATCTGAAGAAGGCACAGTGATGCCAAAACGTTGGCGATTTACCCAATAAATTACTTGGAGTTTATATATGGAGTGTGCGACTATCTTTATTTTTCATAGTTTATTTGCTGTTAGTCAGCACCTCCACACAAAATTATCTTTCTGGGTGTGCGCCAGCTTGTGTTTTTTATTACGCTAAGGTTTATCAACACATTATTGTACAAAAAATACTACTATGTATATATATCTCAATTTGGCCAGTAGCCAAGCCAATCCACCTCTTTCTATCTACAAATTAGAAATATGGACCGACAGATAGTCAGAGAACAATTAAAAGGAGAAATATTAATGTTTACTGTACATTTTTGATTCTTTATTTCATTATTGTTTATTATCTATTTCACTTACTTTGGCCATGTAAACACCTGTTTCCCATGCCAATAAAGCTCTTTGAAATTAATTGAAACCAAAGCCAAAAGACAGATAATGGGTCAAATGGGTCCTTAATGTCTGTCTCCATCCTTTAGCGAATGAGGGACATTAAATTTAATGAAGTGGCTAAATGTGCCTTAACTCTACATTACAGTGCACATGTGTACAGTGTTTTTGGCCAATTCCTCCTGACAGAGCTGGTGTAACTGAGTCAGGTTTGAAGGCCTCCTTGCTCGCACACGCCTTTTCAGTTCTTCCCACAAATTTTCTATGGGATTGAGGTCAGCGCTTTGTGATGGCCACTCCAATACCTTGACTTTGCTGTCCTTAAGCCATTTATCCACAACTTTGGATGTATGATTGTGGTCATTGTCCATTTGGAAGACCCATTTGCGACCAAGCTTTAACTTCCTGATTGATGTCTTGAGATGTTGCTTCAATACATCCACATAATTTTCCTTCCTCATGGTGCCATCTATTTTGTGAAGTGCACCACGCCCTCCTGCAGCAAAGCTGTGGAGGTCTCCATTTTTTTCTGAGGTCTTGGCTGATTTCTTTTGATTTTCCCATCATGTCAAGCAAAGAGTCACTGAGTTTGAAAGTAGGCCTTGAAATACATCCACATGTACACCTCCAATTGACAAATGATGTCAATTAGCCTATCAGAAGCTTCTAAAGCCATGACACAATTTTCTGGACTTGCCTAAACTATAGTTTGTTAACAAGAAATGTGTGGAGTGGTTGACAAACAAGTTTTAATGTCCCCATACCTAAGTGTATGTAAACTTCCGACTTAAACTGTATATTGGATTCTTGACATAGCTCATTCTAATACAACTACTGCTATACATATCATTCTTAGTTGATCTTGAGTAAATTCTGCCAGTGTACATACTGTACAGTATGTAAAGATTGCATTTTGATACTGCTACAGTGCTATTTGTGTTGTTAATTGGATTTGTCACGCAGTTCTTGATTTCTTGCTTTTACTTTGTATTTTAATTATTTGACATTTGACTGCATTGTCAGGAGCTAGTAACATAAGCATGTCGCATACAGTATTCATACCCCCTTGACTTATTCCACATTTTGTTGTGTTACAGCCTGAATTCAAAATGGATTAAATGTGAAAGCATTTTTTTTTTCAATGTTTGAACATTTATTGAAAACAAAATACATAAATATCTAATTTCCATAAGTATTCACACCTCTGAGTCAATACATTTTAGAATCACCTTTGGTAGCGATTACAGCTGTGAGTCTTTCTGGGTAAGTCTCGAACTTTTCACACCTGGATTGTACAAAAAATATATTCTTCAAGCTCTGTGAAATTGATTGTTGATCTTTGCTAGACTGCCATTTTAAAGTCTTGCCATTGATTTTCAAATCGATGTAATTCAAAACTGCAACTAAGCCACTCAGGAACATTCAATGCCATCTTGTTAAGCAAACCAGATTTTCAAACCAAGATTTTGCCTGTGCTTAGCTATATTATGTTTATTTTTATCCCCCCAAAAACTCCTTACTTCTTGCCGATGATAAGCATACACATAACATGATGCAGCCACCAACATGCTTGAAAATATGAATAGTGGTACTGTGTTGGATTTACCCAAAACATAACGCTTTGTATTCAGGACATAAAGTTAATTTCTTTGCCACATTTTTTTGCAGTTTAACTTTAGTGCCTTATTGCAAACAAGATGCATGTTTTGGAATATTTATTTTCTGTACGGACTTCCTTCTTTTTACTCTGTCATTTAGGTTAGTATTGTAGAGTAACTACAATGTTGTTGATCCATCCTCAGTTTTAAACATTGGCCTCATGGTGAAATCCCTGAGTGGTTTCCTTCCTCTCCGGCAACTGAGTTGGTGACATTCAATACCGTTGCAAACAAGAATTTCGATTGGACAAATTCAGGTATGTTTATCCCTGTTTTGTTCTGCTTGCTCCCGTTTAACAAAGGTTTTTCAACAGAATCGGTGGAATGAATCCACTCCTGATCACGCGTAAACACAGTTCACTTTCATAGCAGCCACGTTGTATTCCTTCTCACATCTATGGCTCTCCTCCTCTCACTTCTTCCCTTCGCTTGTGGACTTTAATGCACAACACATCAGCTGTATGTGACCAAGCCAAACCAATGCACACAGCCTACATGCACACAGCCTACATTGTTGTCACCATATTAGCTAAATGAACGTCATAGTCAGCATAGCTAATAGAACTAACACGTTAGTAAACCTGCTACAATCATGCAGTAACGTTTGTGTACTGTCAGTAAGCAGTTACACCGGCGCGCCCCGGTGGCAATAAATTAGTAATACCAAAAGCTTACCTTGACTTGGAAGAGTTACAGTGTTGTGTTGGAAAGTTATAGCCAGCTATCTAACATAGCATCCCTCTGTTTAATCAGGGTGTTTCAGTAGGAAAAACTAGCTAACTGCATTTGATAGCTAAGTAAGTGAAACTGAAAGTGAAAAAAATGACAAAATCTCTATTTCTCTCTTGCTTTTCCTTAATTTTGGAAGAAATGTATTTGTTCACAACTGTTCAACTATTGTCTTTCTCTTTCTTTGAGTCAACTACTCACCACCTTTTATATACTGCAGTGCTAACTAGCTGTAGCGTATACTTTCAGTACTAGATTCATTCTCTGATCCTTTGATTGGGTGGACAACATGTCAGTTCATGCTACAAGATCTCTGATAGGCTGGAGGACATCCATAATGTCCTCCAGTTGCCATAATTACGGTGGAAGTGTGTGGAAGGGGGTGAGAACCATGAGCCTCCTAGGTTTTGTATTGAAGTCAATTTACCCAGAGGAGGATGGAAGCTAGCTGTCCTCTGGCTACACCATGGTGCTACCCCCTCTCTCTCTCCTACACCCATGTTCTGTTATCTCAGGCCGTAAATTCCTGGAGACGCTCATGGCCATGCAGAAAGAGAGACACATAGAGAGAACCAAGGATTTCACATGGGAAACTCCTAAATCCCCAAAATGGGAATTTGATACGAAATGTCCACTTGTGAAAAGGTGGGAATGGTCCGTGGACACTTAAGGGACAGGCATAACGAGTGTGTTTCATTTGGTGACCTCAGAGAGGTCAGGAAAAACACATAACTATATCTCTGAATATGTACATTTCTCATTCATTGGGTTTGCATCTAATTTTTATATAAAATTAATGAGTAAAGATGAAACTATTTGTGAAATGATGTAAGGTGATGTTAAACCTTTAATGAAAGAGAATTGTATTCCCTTTAAAGTTTAACTAAGTCATTGGCCCGCTCCCGTGAGCACAGACATGATCTGGTGTCATGGACCCGCCTTTTCTATTGTCACGAATAAAACCCCCTCATGAGGAAATCCTTTTCAGACCACGTGTACCTCGATGGACACCGAGGGGGCACAGGTTGAGTTTAGACCACAGAAACCTCAGTATAAGCTAAGGTTGAAATGGTTGTTGAATTCCTAACCATACCATATGGAGCAGTGGCTACATAGCTGGAAATGATTCAATTCTGAGACTATCGATCACTACAGAATAAGATTAAATCTTAGAAAGTAATTACTAGTCTGCAGCTAGAAATTATGTCAACCTGGGATGCGCAGATCGACAACCGCCGAAACATCTATTCTATGAGAACATTTCTGAATGGTACTCAGAAGTATCCATTCTAACCACTACATACTGATATTCAGGGAAGCAGAGAGAGAGACAATGATGAACTGACTCCAACAGAGGGACTGACAATTCCAACTGAGATCACAACAACACACTGGGTGTAAATATATATATTGATTGCAATTATTCCCGAATGAGTGAGCTTTCATGTGCAAAGGATTAGCATTTCAATTAATATAATTATCAACTGTGCAGTGACTCCTTTTGTCTTTCCCGCCCTTTTCAGTCCACACCCACTTCCCATTGTCCACCAAGCCGTCATATTGGCTTAGCCTACTAGGGAACCTCCCCTATCATTTCCTTGTAACCATAACTGTTGTTTGTTTATGCATTTCTGTGATTATTTAGTTAGTTAGTAAATAAATTATTAAGACAATTGGTGAATGGATGATTGATAGTAAAGGCTGGGTTCGTGCAGATAACCAACAATTTACGACATTTGGAATGAGACTAACGTGAGGTAAAGAATAATATATTAATAAGAAGACTAATTTATCAGATGTTAAAATATCTGAAGAGTTATATTAGGAAAATAATAACTTTGTAATCTGAAGATTTTCCTTGGTGCCCCGACTTCCTAGTTAATTACATTTACATGATTAGTTTAATCACGTAATAATAATTACAGAGAATTGATAAAATAAGCCTTCACTGTTAATGATGCCAAAAAAATACATAACGTTTTAAATGTTTTACCATTTTTATTTTTATGAAATTCACTGAGGAGGATGGTCCTCCACTTCCTCCTCTGAGGAGCCTCCACTGTTACACACAGATTGAGTCCATGAAATGTATTATGTGACTTGTTAAGAAAATGCTTACTCCTGAACTTATTTAGGATAGCCATTACAAACGGGTTGAATACTTATTGACTCAAAACATTTCAGCTTTTAATTTTGAATTAATTTGTAAACATTTAAAAACAAAATCCCACTTTGATGTTATAGGGTATTGTGTGTGGGCCAGTGAAGCAAAATCTCAATGTAATTCATTTTAAATTCCGGCTATAACACAACAAAATGTGGAATAAGTCAAGGGCTGGAACAAAAAACACAGTTGTCTTCCCATCCAGGGTTTCGGCATCAACTACACTACACATGTCCCAAACGGGACGACAAAGCTACTGACTGATATTGATGTCATTGACAGTGCCTTCAACTCAATCTATCCCTTAATCAGAACTCAGTAGGGGATGGGACAGAATCATGTGATTGTGCCACGACGGCTTGCTACTACCAGCAACCGCTGACCACTTCCCTCTGATCTCAGTACAGACAGATCAGAGAGAGAGAAAAGCAGGGTTTGTTGACATCAAGCCGGTTCCAGCATTTTAAGACAACAAGAAAAAGACACATCAAAGATGCCCTTTGTTCTTGTTCGTCTTTGGTTGTAATAATCTTATAAAAAGTGCACAACAAAGAACCATATTGGCTCTGCCATAGACAAAATACATTTCATTCACAGTGGGGGTGCCGGTAGAGCGGTGGGAGGGTGCTGAGCTAATTTTAAATGATGGATCCAGGGGGAGAGTTACAGCTGTTTGCTTGTGGAAATGAGACTAATATGGATATTGTTTTAGTTTAGATTGAAGGCTTCACACAGTGTAAAGTGCAACAGATTATGCAGATTTTTCTCCAAAATGAATTGTCTGTAATCTACATGGAACTGATGTGTAATAGCATGGAACTAATGTGTAACAGCATGGAACTGATGTGTAACAGCAGGGAACTGATGTGTAACAGCAGGGAACTGATGTATAATAGCATGGAACTGATGTGTAATAGCATGGAACTGATGTGTAATAGTATGAAATTGATGTGTAATAGTATGAAATTGATGTGTAATAGTATGGAACTGATGTGTAACAGCATGGAACTCATGTGTAATAGCATGGAACTGATGTGTAATAGTATGGAACTGATGTGTAACAGCATGGAACTCATGTGTAATAGCATGGAACTGATGTGTAATAGTATGGAACTGATGTGTAACAGCATGGAACTGATGTGTAACAGCATGGAACTGATGGGTAATAGTATGGAACTGATGTGTAATAGCATGGAACTGATGTGTAATAGTATGGAACTGATGTGTAATAGTATGGAACTGATGTGTAATAGCATGGAACTGATGGGTAATAGTATGGAACTGATGTGTAATAGCATGGAACTGATGTGTAACAGCATGGAACTGATGTGTAACAGCATGGAACTGATGTGTAATAGTATGGAACTGATGTGTAATAGCATGGAACTGATGTGTAATAGCATGGAACTGATGTGTAATAGTATGAAACTGACGTGTAATAGCATGGAACTGACGCGTAATAGTATGGAACTGATGCGTAATAGCATTGAACTGATACGTAATAGTATGGAACTGATGTGTAATAGTATGGAACTGATGTGTAATAGTATGGAACTGATGTGTAATAGCATGGAACTGATGTGTAATAGTATGGAACTGATGTGTAATAGTATGGAACTGATGTGTAATAGTATGGAACTGATGTGTAATAGTATGGAACTGATGTGTAATAGCATGGAACTGATGTGTAATAGCATGGAACTGATGTGTAACAGCATGGAACTGATGTGTAACAGCATGGAACTGATGTGTAATAGTATGGAACTGATGTCTAATAGCATGGAACTGATGTGTAATAGCATGGAACTGATGTGTAATAGTATGGAACTGATGTGGAATAGCATGGAACTGATGTGTAATAGTATGGAACTGATGTGTAATAGTATGGAACTGATGTGTAATAGCATGGAACTGATGTGTAATAGCATGGAACTGATGTGTAACAGCATGGAACTGATGTGTAACAGCATGGAACTGATGTGTAATAGTATGGAACTGATGTCTAATAGCATGGAACTGATGTGTAATAGCATGGAACTGATGTGTAATAGTATGGAACTGATGTGGAATAGCATGGAACTGATGTGTAATAGTATGGATCTGATGTGTAATAGCATGGAACTGACATGTAATAGCATAGAACTGACGTGTAATAGTATGGAACTGACGTGTAATAGCATGGAACTGACGTGTAATAGCATGGAACTGATGTGTAATAGTATGAAACTGACGTGTAATAGCATGGAACTGATGTGTAATAGCATGGAACTGATGTGTAATAGCATGGAACTGATGCGTAATAGTATGGAACTGATGTGTAATAGCATGGAACTGATGTGTAATAGCATGGAACTGATGTGTAACAGCATGGAACTGATGTGTAATAGCATGGAACTGATGTGTAATAGTATGGAACTGATGTGTAATAGCATGGAACTGATGTGTAATAGCATGGAACTGATGTGTAATAGTATGAAATTGATGTGTAATAGTATGAAATTGATGTGTAATAGTATGGAACTGATGTGTAACAGCATGGAACTCATGTGTAATAGCATGGAACTGATGTGTAATAGTATGGAACTGATGTGTAACAGCATGGAACTCATGTGTAATAGCATGGAACTGATGTGTAATAGTATGGAACTGATGTGTAACAGCATGGAACTGATGTGTAACAGCATGGAACTGATGGGTAATAGTATGGAACTGATGTGTAATAGCATGGAACTGATGTGTAATAGTATGGAACTGATGTGTAATAGTATGGAACTGATGTGTAATAGCATGGAACTGATGGGTAATAGTATGGAACTGATGTGTAATAGCATGGAACTGATGTGTAACAGCATGGAACTGATGTGTAACAGCATGGAACTGATGTGTAATAGTATGGAACTGATGTGTAATAGCATGGAACTGATGTGTAATAGCATGGAACTGATGTGTAATAGTATGAAACTGACGTGTAATAGCATGGAACTGACGCGTAATAGTATGGAACTGATGCGTAATAGCATTGAACTGATACGTAATAGTATGGAACTGATGTGTAATAGTATGGAACTGATGTGTAATAGTATGGAACTGATGTGTAATAGCATGGAACTGATGTGTAATAGTATGGAACTGATGTGTAATAGTATGGAACTGATGTGTAATAGCATGGAACTGATGTGTAATAGCATGGAACTGATGTGTAACAGCATGGAACTGATGTGTAACAGCATGGAACTGATGTGTAATAGTATGGAACTGATGTCTAATAGCATGGAACTGATGTGTAATAGCATGGAACTGATGTGTAATAGTATGGAACTGATGTGGAATAGCATGGAACTGATGTGTAATAGTATGGATCTGATGTGTAATAGCATGGAACTGACATGTAATAGCATAGAACTGACGTGTAATAGTATGGAACTGACGTGTAATAGCATGGAACTGACGTGTAATAGCATGGAACTGATGTGTAATAGTATGAAACTGACGTGTAATAGCATGGAACTGATGTGTAATAGCATGGAACTGATGTGTAATAGCATGGAACTGATGCGTAATAGTATGGAACTGATGTGTAATAGCATGGAACTGATGTGTAATAGCATGGAACTGATGTGTAACAGCATGGAACTGATGTGTAATAGCATGGAACTGATGTGTAATAGTATGGAACTGATGTGTAATAGCATGGAACTGATGTGTAATAGCATGGAACTGATGTGTAATAGTATGAAACTAACGTGTAATAGCATGGAACTGATGTGTAATAGTATGGAACTGATGCGTAATAGCATTGAACTGATACGTAATAGTATGGAACTGATGTGTAATAGTATGGAACTGATGTGTAATAGTATGGAACTGATGTGTAATAGCATGGAACTGACATGTAATAGCATAGAACTGACGTGTAATAGTATGGAACTGACGTGTAATAGCATGGAACTGACGTGTAATAGCATGGAACTGATGTGTAATAGTATGAAACTGACGTGTAATAGCATGGAACTGATGTGTAATTGCATGGAACTGATGTGTAATAGTATGGAACTGATGTGTAATAGCATGGAACTGATGTGTAATAGCATGGAACTGATGTGTAACAGCATGGAACTGATGTGTAACAGCATGGAACTGATGTGTAATAGTATGGAACTGATGTGTAATAGCATGGAACTGATGTGTAATAGTATGAAACTAACGTGTAATAGCATGGAACTGATGCGTAATAGTATGGAACTGATGCGTAATAGCATTGAACTGATACGTAATAGTATGGAACTGATGTGTAATAGTATGGAACTGATGTGTAATAGTAAGGAACTGATGTGTAATAGCATGGAACTGATGTGTAATAGTATGGAACTGATGTGTAATAGCATGGAACTGACATGTAATAGCATAGAACTGACGTGTAATAGTATGGAACTGACGTGTAATAGCATGGAACTGACGTGTAATAGCATGGAACTGATGTGTAATAGCATGAAACTGACGTGTAATAGCATGGAACTGATGTGTAATAGCATGGAACTGATGCGTAATAGTATGGAACTGATGCGTAATAGTATGGAACTGATGCGTAACAGCATGGAACTGATGTCTAATAGCAGGGGAATATGTGTCTTGTTTCATTTTATGGTTTTGAAATAAGTGAGACCCCTGGCTGTAAACACTCAATGCTGAGAAACAACCAATCAAAGCTGTTGTTTCTTAAATCAAACTGGAAAAGCATCTGGAAAGGGCACTATGAATCCAATAAATGATCAAATAGTTCAATCAAATCCTATTACCAGATAAACTGACCAAAGGAACACAAGTGGAGGTAGAAACTCTATTGCGAAACTTGGTTGGCATCAGCAGTTCCCTCTTGTTACACTGAGTGTACAAAACACAGTACATGAGCTTCAACTTCCAACACTGCTTGCATCATGGCCAACCAATAGGAGGCAGAAGCTCGAGCCAAGCTATGGAAGAGGAACCAATAAGAGAGTAGATAAATGTCACAGCCAATGACGTTGCTCTTTCTCTGTCTGTCTCTTCCTGTCTCTCACCTGGCTGAGTACTTTTGATGGAAAACTGAAAACTCGAACCACTGCTTTTAACCAGGGTAAGGCGACCGGAAACATGACTGAATACAAACAGTGTAGCTATTCCCTCCGCAAGGCAATCAAACAAGCTAAGCGTCAGAATAGAGACAAAGTAGAGTCACAATTCAACGGCTCAGACGCGAGAGGAATGTGGCAGAGTGTCCTGCTCCCAGACAAACTAAACAACTTCTTTGCTCGCATTGAGCACAATACAGTGCCACCGACACGGCCCGCTGCCAAAACCTGCGGGCTCACCTTCACCGCAGCCAACGTGAGTAAAACATTTAAGCGTGTTAACCCTCGCAAGGCTGCCGGCCCAGATGGCATACCCGGCCGTGTCCTCAGAGCATGCGCAGACCAGCTGGCTGGTGTGTTTTACGGACATATTTAATCAATCCTTATCCCAGTCTGCTGTTCCCACATGCTTCAAGAGGGCCACCATTGTTCCTGTTCCCAAGAAAGCTAAGGTAACTGAGCTAAATGACTATCGCCCCGTAGAACTCACTTCCGTCATCATGAAGTGCTTTGAGAGACTAGTCAAGGATCATATCACCTCCATCCTACCAGACACCCTAGACCCACTCCAATTTGCTTACCGTCCCAATAGGTCCACAGACGACACAATCGCAATCACACTGCACACTGCTCTAACCCATCTGGACAAGAGGAATACCTATGTAAGAATGCTGTTCATCGACTACAGCTCAGCATTTAACACCATAGTACCCTCCAAACTCGTCATTAAGCTCGAGACCCTAGGTCTCGACCCAGCCCTGTGCAAGTGGGTCCTGGACTTCCTGACGGGACGGCCCCAGGTGGAGAGGGTAGGAAACCACATCTCCACCCCGCTGATCCTCAACACTGGGGCCCCACAAGGGTGTGTTCTCAGGCTTCTCCTGTACTCCCTGTTCACCCATGACTGCGTGGCCAAGCACGCCTCCAACTCAATCATCAAGTTTGCTGACCACACTACAGTGGTAGGCTTGATTATAAACAACGACGAGACGGCCTACACGGAGGAGATGAGGGCCCTCAGAGTGTGGTGTCAGGAAAATCTCACTCAACGTCAACAAAACTAAGGAGATGATCGTGGACTTCAGGAAACAGCACCCCCCTATCCACATCGACGGGACAGTAGTGGAGAAGGTGGAAAGTTTCAAGGTCCTCGGCGTACACATCACGGAGCCTGAAGAAATTCGTCTTGTCACCAAAAACACTCACAAACTTCTACAGATGCACAATCGAGAGCATCCTGTCGGGCTGTATCACCGCCTGGTACAGCAACTCCTCCGCCCACAACCTTAAGGCTCTCCAGAGGGTAGTGAGGACTGCACAACGCATCACCGGGGGTAAACTACCTGCCCTCCAGGACACCTACACCACCCGATGTCACAGGAAGGCCAAAAAGATCATCAAGGACAACAACCACACGAGCCACTGCCTGTTCACCCCGCTATCATCCAGAAGGCGAGGTCAGTACAGGTGCATCAAAGCTGGGACCGAGAGACTGAAAAACAGCTTCTATCTCAAGGCCACCAGAATGTTAAACAGCCATCACTAACATACTGACTTAAATCTCTAGCCACTTTAAATAATAGAAAATTGGATGTAACAAATGTATCACTAGCCACTTTAAACAATTTTGTATATAATATATAATATCCTACACTACTCATCTCACATGTATATACTGTACTATATACCATCTACTGCATCTTGCCTATACTCGTATTCAATCCTTTACACTTGTGTGTATAAGGTAGTTGTTGTGAAATTGTTAGATTACTTGTTAGACACTACTGCATGGTCGGAACTAGAAGCACAAGCATTTCGCTACACTCCCATTAACATCTGCTAACCATGTGTATGTGACAAATACAATTTGATTTGATTTGATTTGGATGGGCCTATTTTGTGAGGACCCTATATATAATATTCAGAGTCCTTGTGGTGCAACATGGCACCTCATTATGAGATCCCCTGTGCGACATTCACATGCACGCACAAATGCACATGCATGCATGCACTTACACACATACTGACAGATGGGACAGAAGTGACGGGTGACTGAGAGTGTCAAAGCCACAGGGCCCACTGGGGAATGACTAGGGTTAATAAGAGAGAAAACAGTATTTCTCCCTCCCTCCCTCCCTCCCTCCCTCCCTCCCTCCCTGCCTCCCTCCCTCCCTCCCTCCCTCCCTCCCTCCCTCCCTCCCTCCCTCCCTCCCTCCCTCCCTCCCTCCCTCCCTCCCTCCCTCCCTCCCTCCCTCCCTTTCTTTCTAATATGAAATTAATTCAATAGGCTACAGGACAGTACCTTCCACTGAACTTAGAATATTAAACACATATTCATCAGGGTTGAAAAGAGCTCAAAATTCATGTCACATGCAGGTGTACACGAGGTGGTAAACTCGCCTGAGACCCGAAGACCTGAGCTAATGCAAAGGCTATTCTTAAATCGAGCACAGTCTCATAGCGTGCAAAAACATAGATTCAAACCCTGTTCGGTCACACAGGCAATTTCTTTTTCCCTGCTTCTCCTTCACTTGGTAATAAACACATCTCTCCCTCTCTTCAAACACCTTTCGTCACTTCCTCTCTCTCCTTTCTCCTCTATCTCCTTTCTCCTCTCTCTTTTCTTCTCTCTCCTTTCTCCCCTCTCTGCTTTATCTCCTTTCTCCTCTCTCCCCTTTCTCCTCTATCTCTTTTCTCCTCTCTCTTTTCTCCTCTCTCCCCTTTCTCCTCTATCTCTTTTCTCCTCTCTCTTTTCTTCTCTCTCTCCTTTCTCCCCTCTCTGCTTTATCTCCTTTCTCCTCTCTCTACTTTCTCCTCTCTCTCCTTTCTTCTTTCTCCTCTCTCTCCTTTCTCCTCTCTCTCTTTTCTCCTCTCTCTCTTTTCTCCTGTCTCTCCGTTCTCCTCTCTCTCCTCTCTCTCATTTCCTCTCTCTCCTTTCTCCTCTCTCTCCTTTCTTCTCTCTCTCTTTTCTCCTCTCTCCCTCCTTTCTCCTCTCTCTCCTTTCTCCTGTCTCTCCTTTTTCCTCTCTCTCCTTTAATTATCAGCTTGTTCCCAGAAGCCTGAGAGAGAAAGAGTACCATCACATTACCGTGGCAACCATTTGCTTATAATTCAGTGTCCTTTTGTTGTGCAGCTGGTGAATAGAATGAGGAAGTAGCGTGAGCGCCACTGTGAGACCATCCATTACAGAGGAAATATGAATTCTAATAGCCCATCGTAATGTTTTTGTCCTCCAACCTTTCTCCTTCCCTCCCTTTCTCTTTCTCCTGAGTCTCCATTCTTCATCCCTTTTTCTTTTCCTATTCTCTTACTAGTGTATAATGGGTCAGAGAGCGGCTTCATCAAATGGTAGTTCATGATTCTCAACAGAGAGATAGAGAGGTTTTTCTACCTTAATGGAGCTGCCCTCAAAATATACATTATTAAAAGGAGGAGGTACTTTATTTCAAAATAGGGCTTTGTGAAAGGGAACCATGAAATCAAGGTGCTTTATTTCATGAGGGGCACTATTGGTGGGGGCCCTCGCTGGCACCGGCTCTGTGGATGCATCATGTACTAATGACAGGCCGACACAAGAGCATGCTAAGTGGTGCTAAGAGGTACTTCAGTTGGGAAAGGGACGCTCTATTGTGATGTTTGTTTCATAATATCCAACGGAATATTATCAGGATAAAACAGAAATGCAGAATAAGACGTAAAACATTTTGACATTTACTATGAATATCAATATATTCCCATATATTTCTTTCTGATGGGGTTACTCTAAAACAGATGCCCTAAGATGTGATCAGTGTCATACATCTGAACAAACGTACTGTTGTTAAACATGTACTGTTGTTAAGCATGTACTGTTGTTAAGCATGTACTGTTAAGAATGTACTATGCAAATGACAATGCAAGTCTCATTGATAAAATTGTATCACTTTGTGTACACCAAGTCAACAAGTAATTTGCGTAATATGGGCTTGTACACACACATGCACACATGCACGCATGCGCGCACACCCACACACACACACACACACACTACAATTGTACCTCAGGCAACAATATTCTGGCAAATGCTGACTGCGCCATGTAAATTATGTTACACAAATTAGCCTTTCCTAATGAAACACTTGAATTGAGTAAAAGCAGTGTGTGGAAGCAGGGTGAGAAGGGTACCAGTGCTGTCGTGCCAGCCAGCTTAGTGTAACTGCACAGCAACAACAGCAGAATGCCTAAGGTACTGTTTAGGATGATGAATATGAATAAAGCTGTGTGTTTTTTAAATGAGCTATTACAGGGAACATGGAGCTTAGTGAGTTTGATAGGAATGATTTATTTCCTGCTGTCTTCACATGCACGAACACACACACACACACACACACACACACACACACACACACACACACACACACACACACACACACACACACACACACACACACACACACACACACACACACACACACACTGTTCACCTGTGAGAAATGTCCTTCCTGTACAAAGCTAGCAACGGCGGCTAATTCCGTGTTTCATCTGTTCGGCCCAAAGGGAGATGCTATCTTCCTATAATTTAACAAACACCTTCTTTAAAGTTAAATTAAAATAAAAAACTTTCCATTCTACCATAAGGTGCCTAAAATAAACAAATGAATGTTTAAGTGCATTTAAACATCTCAATGGACCTTACAGTAAAATAGATCAGTACAGTGTAACCATTCTGAGTGAACCCACATTGATTGAGTGAGTCATCAGTTGCTTGTTTGATTGATTGATTGATTGATTGAATTGGGTCCGGAGTGTTGGGTCATCATCCCATAGGTGTGATAGCCTAAGTTATGTTTGTAAGCACTGTACTACGCTGTCTTGTCACCATCAGTAAAGTAGCCACCCTACTATAAATAAGGGCTAAATTCAATCTGCAGAGCTGAAGCATTGCAGACTGAAGCGTTGCAGACTGAAGCATTGCAGACTGCGCAATATACAAATGAAGGTAATTCCCGATTGAGCTGACATTTGCAGCGTTTACCATGAAGTCTCTGCTAACGCGAGAACATTGATTTAAATTTAAATCACACTGTAATGCTGAATTTCCGCGATACAGATTGAATAGAGCCCTAGTTTAACTGTACTACAGCAACCCATGACACCAAGTCCCTCAGACGAGCTGTTTCAACCAAAGCCATTGGGGACAACAACAGGTCAATTTGTTCTACCCTGGTGTCACTAATAGAAATTATACCTTACACCTGCATGTATTGGGGGACAGCGGTGTGGGAAGTAATGAACAACACTGAATGGATTCACTTCCCAATGTCACAGTAGAGGTCCCGTAACGTAATGTAGGTGTGAACTAATGAAGACTTTATTTAGCAGGGCGGAGGTACGATGGCAGGTGATTTAATGAAGAGAGAGGCCTGGGGGGCACGGGAAGCAATTTTAATAATACAAAAGTACACCCTGCTGGGAGTGTGTGTGTGTGTGTGTGCGTGTGTGTGTGTGTGTGTGTGTGTGTGTGTGTGTGTGTGTGTGTGTGTGTGTGTGTGTGTGTGTGTGTGTGTGTGTGTGTGTGTGTGTGTGTGTGTGTGTGCGTGCGTGCATGCGTGTATGTGCATGGGGTTGTGTGTGCTATCTTCTGGGTGGTAACACACAGGCTACAGTATCAGTATGTAACAGAAATAATCCACTGATTCACCTTGAGAAGGCTAACACCAGCGCAATAATTGCAAGCACTCCCTTTCTCTTCTTCCCTTTCTCTTCCCTTTTCTCTCTCTCTCTCTCTCTCTCTCTCTCTCTCTCTCTCTCTCTCTCTCTCTCTCTCTCTCTCTCTCTCTCCTTCTCTCTCTCTCTCTGCTGCTTGCACACTCTTTCATTTCCTCTCACATTCCCTCTCTTATAGCTTGGCTACTTGCCATAGCCAATTAAATCATGTCCTCTTATCTTCTCCCTTGCTGATCTTCTTCTCCATGACAAAGACTTCTGCCAAAATAGAAACTATTCCAGCCTTTCTTGATACTGACCATACATCAATATGATTTTAATCTACATCAAATAAATATCAGGAGAGATTTCACAGCTTAGTTTGTGAGGTGAACACAAGAGAAACAAACACGAACACAAGCATTGATTTTCCAAAAACTGGGCCCAGAAGAGTGAAAGTGCTTTAGAGTCTGTTATTGTAGTTTAGGGAAAAAGAAAACATTAGTCATGCAGTAGAATTATAGGGGTTGCAAATACAGAAGTGGCTAATACATACATATTTCATCTACTATTTACAGAGAAAATAAATATGTTTAACTGTAAAAGGACTATTCTGAATTGTATCATATTACCCAGTCATTTCCGTTTTAATTCCAGAGTCTGGGAATCAGAGATATTATGAAAGTATGAAACAAACCACACCCTCCATTCCAGACAATGAGGTCAGACACCACCTTCCTTCTCCATTTATCAACCCCCATCATCCCTTTTTCATATCATTGCCTCATATCATCCCTTCATTCCACCTCAAGGCAGCGTTGCAGTGAGTGAAGGGTAATTCGGCGTATTTATGACAGATCTGGGTTGCTTCTCCTGTTCGCCTCAGCGGGAGCCTGGTGTCTTCTGCTGCATTGGTATAGATCTTGTGCATACATACACAAACACACACACACACATGCACTTATATTTCTATTACACTCCTATTACTATTAAACTCTGATTACTATTACACTCCAATTACTATTACACTCCTATTACTGTTACTATTGCAATCCTACTACTATTACACTGTTTACACTCCCATTACTATTACACTCATATTACTGTTACACTCCTATTACTGTTACTATTACACTCAAATCACTATTAAACCAACCACTATTTCACTCCAATTACTAATACATTCATATTACTATTACACTCCAATCACTATTACACTCCAATTACTATTACACTCCTATTACAGTTACTATGATACTTTTTTTTACTATTACACTCCTATTACTGTTACTATTACACTTTTATTACTATTACACTCCTATTATTATTACACTCCAATTACTATTACACGCCAATTACTGTTACTATTGCAATCCAATTACGATTACAGTCCAATCACTATTACACTCCAATTAATATTACACTTTTATTACTGTAACTATTACACTCCAATTACTTTTACACTCCTGTTACTATTACACTCCAATTACTATTACACTCCTATTACTGTTGCTATTACACTCCAATTACTATTACACTTCAATTACTATTACACTCCAATCACTATTACACTCCAATCACTATTACACTCCAATTACTATTACACTCCTATTACTGTTACTATTACACTCCAATTACTTTTACACTCCTGTTACTATTACACTCCAATTACTATTACACTCCTATTACTGTTACTATTACACTCCAATTACTATTACACTCCAATTACTATTACTCTCCTATTACTATTACATTCCTATTACTATTACTATTACACTCCAATTACTATTACACTCCTGTTACTATTACAGTCCAATTACTATTACACTCCTATTACTATTACACTCCTATTACTGTTACTACTACACTCCAGTTACTATTACACTCCTGTTACTATTACACTCCAATTACTGTTACACTTCTATTACTATTACACTCCAATTACTATAACACTTCTATTACTATTACACTCCAATTACTGTTACACTTCTATTACTAATACACTCCAGTTACTATTACATTACTGTTGCTATTACACTCCAATTACTATTACACTTCAATTACTATTACACTCCAATCACTATTACACTCCAATCACTATTACACTCCAATCACTATTACACCCCAATTTCTGTTACACTCCTATTACTGTTACTATTACTCTCTCTCTCTCTCTCTCTCTCTCTCTCTCTCTCTCTCTCTTGCTCTCTCTCTCTCTCTCTCTCTCTCAATTCAATTCAATTAAATTCAAATGGCTTTATTGGCATGGGGAACATACTGTATGTTTACCTTGCCAAAGCAAGTGAAATAGATAAATAACAAAAATTCAATGAAAAATGAACAGTAAACATTACACTCACAAAAGTTCCTAAAGAATATAGGCATGTCAAATAGTATGTGAAACAGTTAAAGTACAAAAGGGAAAATAAATAAACATAAATATGGGTTGTATTTACAAAAGGTCAGTCAATGCGGAAAATCTATTCAAGTGCAGTCGCAAAAAACATCAAGAGCTATGATGAAATTGGCTCCCATGAGGACACCCATAAGAAAGGAAGACCCTGCTGCAGATGATAAGATGATTAGAGTTACCAAATTGCAGCCCAAATAAATACCTCGCAGAGATCAAGTAACAGACACATCTCAACATCAACTGTTCAGAGGGGACAAGGTGAATCAGGCCTTCATGGTCGAATTGCTGCAAAGAAACCACTACTAAAGGACACCAATAATAAGAAGAGACTTGCTTGGCCAAGAAAGACGAGCAATGGACATTAGACCAGTGGAAATTTGTCCTTTTGTCCTTGAGTCCAAATTTGAGAAGTCTTGGTTGGTGAGCGGACCCCAGACCACACAACTATAAATGGCAATCGGTTCTATAACTGATTCAAGTATTTTTTGCCAGATCCTAATTGGTATGTCAAATTTTAAGTTCCTTTTGATGGCATAGAATGCCCTTCTTGCCTTGTCTCTCAGATCGTTCACAGCTTTGTGGAAGTTACCTGTGGCGCTGATATTTAGGCCAAGGTATGTATATTTTTTTGTGTGCTCTAGGGCAACGATGTCTAGATAGAATTTGTATTCGTGGTCCTGGCAACTGGACCTTTTTTGAAACACTATTATTTTTGTCTTACTGAGATTTACTGTCAGGGCCCAGGTCTGACATAATCTGTGCAGAAGATCTAGGTGCTGTTGTAGGCCCTCCTTGGTTGGGGACAGAAGCACCAGATCATCAGCAAACAGTAAACATTTGACTTCAGATTCTAAGAGGGTGTGGCAGGATGCTGCAGACTGGTCTTGTGCCCTCACCAATCAAATCAAAGTGTATTTGTCACGTGAGCCGAATACAACAGGTGTAAACCTTACAGTGAAATGCTTACTTACAGGCTCTAACCAACAGTGCAAAAAATAAATAGAAAAGTATTAGGTGAACAATAGGTAAGTAAAGAAATAAAAAAAACAGTATATACAGTAGGCAGGCTATATACAGTAGTGAGGCTGTGAAAGTAGCGAGGCTATAAAAGTAGCGAGGCTACCTACAGACATCGGTTAGTCAGGCTGATTGAGGTAGATTATGTACATGTAGTTATGGTTAAAGTGACTATGCATAAATTATGAACAGAGAGTAGCAGTAGCGTTGATTTGTTGATATATATGTTGAAGAGGGTGGGGCTTAAGCTGAATCCCTGTCTCACCCCCGGCCCAGTGGAAATAAATGTGCGTGTTTTTTGTGTGTCTTCAACCGCACACTTGTTGTTTGTGACATGGATTTTATAATGTCGTATGTTTTTCCCCCAACATCACTTTCCATCAATTTGTATAGCAGACCCTCATGCCAAATTGAGTCAAAACCTTTTTTTGAAATCAACAAAGCATGAGAAGAGTTTGCCTTTGTTTTGGTTTGTTTGTTTGTCAATTAGGGTGCGCAGGGTGAATATGTGGTCTGTCATACGGTAATTTGGTAAAAAGCCAATTTGACATTTGTTCATTACCTTGTTTTTGCTGAGGAAATGTACAAGTCTGCTGTTAATGTTAATGCAGAGGATTTTCCCAATGTTGCTGTTGACACTTATCCCCTGGTAGTTATTGGGGTAAAATTTGTCTCCACTTTTGTGGATTGGGGTGATCAGTCCTTGGTTCCAAATATTGGGGAAGATGCCAGAGCTGAGGATGATGTTAAATTGGAGTTTGTGGTCTGTATATTTTATAATTTCATTTAGGATACCATCAACCCCACAGGCCTTCTTGTGTTGGAGGGTTTGTATTTTGTCCTGTAGTTCATTCAATGTAATTGGAGAATCCAGTGGGTTCTTGTAGTCTTTAATAGTTGATTCCAAGATTTGTATTTCATCATGTATATGTTCTTTGTTATACAGCCAAACAGATTGGAGAAGTGGTTTATCCATACAGTGAGGGAAAAAAAATATTTGATCCCCTGCTGATTTTGTACGTTTGCCCACTGACAAAAAAATGATCAGTCGATAATTTTAATGGTAGGTTTATTTGAACAGTGAGACAGAATAACAAAAAAATCCAGAAAAAACGCATGTGAAAAATGTTATAAATTGATTTGCATTTTAATGAGGGAAATAAGTATTTGACCCCTCTCAATCAGATTTCTGGCTCCCAGGTGTCTTTTATACAGGTAACGAGCTGAGATTAGGAGCACACTCTTAAAGGGGTTGCTCCTAATCTCAGCTTGTTACCTGTATAAAAGACACCTGTCCACAGAAGCAATCAATCAATCAGATTCCAAACTCTCCACCATGGCCAAGACCAAAGAGCTCTCCAAGGATGTCATGGACAAGATTATAGACATACACAAGGCTGAAATGGGCTACAAGACCCTCGCCAAGCAGCTTGGTGAGAAGGTGACAACAGTTGGTGCGATTATTCGCAAATGGAAGAAACACAAAAGAACTGTCAATCTCCCTCGGCCTGGGGCTCCATGCAAGATCTCACCTCGTGGAGTTGCAATGGTCATGAGAACGATGAGGAATCAGCCCAGAACTACACGGGAGGATCTTGTCAATGATCTCAAGGCGGCTGGGACCATAGTCACCAAGAAAACAATTGGTAACACATTACACCGTGAAGGACTGAAATCCTGCAGCGTCCGCAAGGTCCCCCTGCTCAAGAAAGCACATATACATGCCCGTCTGAAGTTTGCCACTGAACATCTGAATGATTCAAAGGACAACTGGGTGAAAGTGTTGTGGTCAGATGAGACCAAAATGGAGCTCTTTGGCATCAACTCAACTCGCTGTGTTTGTAGGAGGAGGAATGCTGCCTATGACCCCAAGAACACATCCCCACCGTCAAACATGGAGGTGGAAGCATTATGCTTTGGGGGGGTTTTCCTGCTAAGGGGACAGGACAACTTCACCGCATCAAAGGGACGATGGACGGGGCCATGTACCGTCAAATCTTGGGTGAGAACCTCTTTCCCTCAGCCAGGGCATTGAAAATGGGTCGTGGATGGGTATTCCAGCATGACAATGACCCAAAACACACGGTCAAGGCAACAAAGGAGTGGCTCATAAAGAAGCACATTGAGGTCCTGGAGTGGCCTAGCCAGTCTCCAGACCTTAATCCCATAGAAAATCTGTGGATGGAGCTGAAGGTTCGAGTTGCCAAACGTCAGCCTTGAAACCTCAATGACTTGGAGAAGATCTGCAAAGAGGAGTGGGACAAAATCCCTCCTGAGATGTGTGCAAACCTGGTGGCCAACTACAAGAAACGTCTGACCTCTATGATTGCCAACAAGAGTTTTGCCACCAAGTACTAAGTCATGTTTTGCAGAGGGGTCAAATACTTATTTCCCTCATTAAAATGCAAATCAATTTATAAGATTTTTCACATGCGTATTTCTGGATTATTTTGTTGTTATTCTGTCTCTCACTGTTCAAATAAACCTACCATTAAAATTATAGACTGATCATTTCTTCGTCAGTGGGCAAACATACAAAATCAGCAGGGGATCAAATACTTTTTTCCCTCACTGTACATCTCCATTTTGGATAGATACTGTAACTCTTCGTGTTGTTGTTTCTTTAGAGTTTTCCAATTTTCCCAGAAGTGATTAGATTCTATGGATTCTTCAATTACATTGAGCTGATTTCTGATGTGCTGTTCCTTCTTTTTCCTTAGTGCATTTCTGTATTGTTTAAGTGGTTCACCATAGTGATTTTATGGGTTTCTATGTTTTTGGTTGGATAGGTTTCTCAATTTCTTTCTTGGGTTTTTGCATTCTTCATCAAACCATTTGTCATTGTTGTTCATTTTCTTAGGGTTGTCTGCTTGACATTTTTAGATTTGATAGGGAAGCTGAGAGGTCAAATGTACTGTTTAGGTTTTCTATTTCCAAGTTTACAGCTTCACTATTACCTCCAGGTAGGTGTTTGTCCCCCTATGTGCTGAGGGTGTCGGGTTCTTGTCCAGTTCTGGCATTTAGGTCGCAACAGACTAGCACATGTCCCTGAGCCTGGAAATTGTTGATCTCCCCCTCTAGGATGGAAAAGCTGTCGTCGTTAAAGTATGGGCATTCTATTGGGGGGGTATAGGTAGCACACATGAGGACATGTTTCTCTGTTGAGATAATTTCCTTATTAATTTCTAGCCAGATGTAAAATGTTCCTGTTTTGACCAATTTACTAGAGTGTGTTAGGTCTGTTCTATATCAAATTAGCATACCACCTGAGTCTCTTCCCTGTTTCACACCTGGTAGTTTGGTGGATGGGACTCCCAGCTCTCTGTAACCTAGAGGGAAATCAGTGGGTCCGTCTCCTTTATACCATGTTTATTGTAGGATGACAATGTCTGTAATTTATTTGATGAAGTCTGGGTTCCTGCTCTTTAGACCAATGGCAGATGACCTCAGACCTTGTATATTCCAGGATGAGATAGTAAAAGCTTTGTGTTCCATAGTGTCTAGTGTTGTTTTTGTGTGGTTTAGGCCCAGACCATCACAGTAGGTGTGAGCAGAGCATGTTGACCATCTGATACATACCTCTTAGGTCGCAGGATGGGGCTTGGGCGGGTGTAATAGTGGGGGGTTGGGCCTGTTGCTCTGCTCACTACCTGGGCATATGTCCTGCTGTCATGTTGAGGTCCTTGTCGAAGGGGCGGGGACATGGGGTGGGCAGAAGGGGCATACCTTAGGTCTGATGTGGGGGGGCCTATATAGGGTGTGGCAAGAGTTTTCTTGGGGTGGTCTTAGCTTGGGGTGTGGCTGGTGATGCTATGGTCTGGGTGTAGGTCCTCTTGGCTTGGGTTCTCTCAGTGCAGGTCCTTCAGGAGGGGGGGTCTTGCAGGTCTGGGAGGGTGTCTCGCTGGTCTGGGCGGGGTGTCCATTGCTCTGTTGCTTTTGTTTGAGGGGCTGGGGCTATGGTTGAGGGGGACGTCCTTCAGGGTCCTGGCAAAAGTTGGGATTGCTGCCTTGTAGAGGTGGACCTGGTCGTAAACGCTGTTCATGTCCAGGGAGGAGTCGTGGGCCAGGTATACATTAGGTTTTGAAGCACAGTCTCGCGAAATGCTTGCATGGTGGCAGGGTGAATGTATTTTTGTGGTAGTAGGGTGGAGATAACCATTTGTGTGTTTGGGAAGATGGAAGAAGCTTTTTCAATCACTCTCTTGAGTGCTGTTGCCACCCTTTCCTGCTGGGCCTTCAGGTCATTTGTGCCGTGTGAATTATGATGTGGCTGGGGGACCCTAGTCTGTTTCCTGACAACAGCGCCAGGGCATGCTTAGTGTTTGGGCACCAGAGTTTAGCCACTATGTTTGGGGAAAAGTTTACCCTCTTGAATCACATCATAACTGCCATCGATAAGAGACATTACTGTGCAGCCGTATTCATTGATCTGGCCAAGGCTTTCGACTCTGTCAATCACCACATCCTTATCGGCAGACTCAACAGCCTTGGTTTCTCAAATGATTGCCTCGCATGGTTCACCAACTACTTCTCCGATAGAGTTCAGTGTGTCAAATCAGAGGACCCGTTGTCCGGGCCTCTGGCAGTCTCTATGGGGGTGCCACAGGGTTCAATTCTTGGGCCGACTCTCTTCTCTGTGTACATCAATGATGTCGCTCTTGCTGCAGGTGAGTCTCTGATTCACCTCTACGCAGACGACACCATTCTGTATACTTCTGGTCCCTCTTTGGACACTGTGTTAACTACCCTCCAGACGAGCTTCAATGCCATACAACTCTCTTTCCGTGGCCTACAACTGCTCTTAAACGCAAGTAAAACTAAATGCATGCTCTTCAACCGATCGCTGCCCGCACCTGTCCCCCCGTCCAGAATCACTACTCTGGACGGTTCTGTTTTAGATTATGTGGACAACTACAAATATCTAGGTTTCTGGTTAGACTGTAAACTCTCCTTCCAGACTCACATCAAAGATCTCCAATCTAAAATTAAATCTAGAATTGGCTTCCTATTTCGCAACAAAGCATCCTTCACTCATGCTGCCAAACATACCCTCGTAAAACTGACCATCCTACCGATCCTCAACTTCGGTGATGTCATTTACAAAATAGCCTGCAATACTCTACTCAACAAATTGGATGCAGTCTATCACAGTGCCATCCGTTTTGTCACCAAAGCCCCATATACCACCCACCACTGCAACCTGTACGCTCTCGTTGGCTGGTCCTCGCTTTACACTCGTCGCCATACCCACTGGCTCCAGTTCATCTACAAGTCCCTGCTAGGTAAAGTCCCGCCTTATCTCAGCTCGCTGGTCACCTTAGCAGCACCAACCCGTAGCACGCGCTCCAGCAGGTATATCTCACTGGTCACCCCCAAAGCCAATTCCTCCTTTGGCCGACTCTCCTTCCAGTTCTCTGCTGCCTATGACTGGAACGAACTGCAAAAATCTCTGAAACTGGAGACACTTATCTCCCTCACCAGCTTTAAGCACCAGCTGTCAGAGCAGTTCACAGACCCCTGCACCTGTTTATAGCCCATCTGTAAATAGCCCAACCAACTACCTCATCCCCTACCGTATTTATTGATTTATCTTGTTCCTTTGCACCCCAGTTTTTCTACATTGCACATTCATCTACTGCACATCTACCATTCCAGTGTTTAAATGCTATATTGTAATTTACTTTGCCACCATGGCCTATTTATTGCCTTACCTTCCTTATCCTACCTCATTTGCACTCTTTGTATATAGATTTGTTTTTTTTTTCTACTGTATTATTGTATGTATGTTTCTTTTACTCCATGTGTAACTCTGTGTTGTTGTATGTGTCGAATTGATTTGCTTTATCTTGGTCAGGTCGCAGTTGTAAATGAGAACTTGTTCTCAACTTGCCTACCTAGTTAAATAAAGGTGAAAAAAAATATTTGCCATTTTGAGTCAATGAGGAGCACAATCTCTGGCTTTTGTGTGTCCTCAGTGAATGTGGGGGGGTTGTCAGGAGGGCTATCAGGGGGAGCTGACAGGAGGGCTGTTAGGAGGGGGGGTGGGGTCTGTTGGGTTGGTGGGTCCTGCGTTGTCTGTCCCATTGTGGTGTTGAGGTTGTAGTATGGGTCTGAGGTGGGATGTTCTGCTGGCTTGTCTTGGGGAGTGTCCTGCTCTCTGTCACACCTCAGCTGTCTGACCTCGTCCTTCAGTATCATGTGTGCCTCTTTAAGTTCTCTCACCTCAGTCTGAGAAGCAGCCAGCTCTCTCAGACAGCCTTTTCCTGCTGTGCTCTCTCTTTGATCCCATAAAAGTTCTGCTGGAACTGCTTGAGGATGACCTGCACCATTACTGTCCCAGACTTGTAAACATTGACAGAGGTTGTTCCAATTTCCTCAATGTCTAGTATTCTGAGTTTCCACCCATGGCCAATACTCTCTCTCGACATATGGGTAATGTGCTCTAGTAGCACTGTGCCATGCCAGGGTATGGTCTGTGTGGAAAATTAAAATTTGTAGCAGTCAGCAAATAGTGTCTCTGAATGATCCTTGAGGAGATTTCTTTGTACCTATTTCTTGCAGTGTGTTACGAATTCCGCCGAAGTCTGTCCCTCTCTGAATCCCTGGGACAGGGATACATTCGGTCCTCCACTTCACCTGCTTCCTCAAGTTTTTTTTTGTGAAGAAGAAGGATGGAGGTCTGCGTCCGTGTATTGACTATCGAGGTATCAATCAGATCACTGTGAGGTACAGCTACCCGCTACCTCTCAAAGCCAGTGCGATCGAGTCAATGCACGGGGCGCACTTCTTCACAAAATTGGATCTCAGGAACGCTTACAATCTGGTGCGTATCCGGGAGGGATACGAGTGGAAGACAGTATTTAGTACCACCTCAGGGCACTATGAGTACCTCGTCATGCCATACGGGTCGATGAATGCTCCATCAGTTTTCCAGGCATTTCCCGGGACTTGCACGGGCAGGGTGTAGTGGTGTATATCGACGACATTCTGATTTACTCCGCTACACATGCCGAGCATGTGTCCCTGGTGCGCAAGGTGCTTGGTCGACTGTTGGATTATGACCTGTACGTCAAGGCTGAGAAAATGTCTGTTCTTCCAACAGTCTGTCTCCTTCCTAGGGTACTGCATTTCCAGGTCAGGGGTGGAGATGGAGAGTGACCGCATTTCAGCCATGCGTAATTGGCCGAAAGGAAGTGCAGCGGTTCTTAGGGTTTGCCAACTACTACCGGAGGTTTATCTGGGGCTTTGGTCAGGTAGTGGCTCCCATTACCTCACTGCTGAAGGGGGGACCGGTGCGACTGCAGTGGTCAGCTGAGGCGGACAGGGCTTTTGGTCACCTGAAGGCTCTGTTTACCTCGGATCCCATGCTGGCTCATCCGGATCCCTCTTTGGCATTTATAGTGGAGGTGGATACGTCCGAGGCTGGGATAGGAGCTGTGCTGTCTCAGCGCTCGGGTACGCCACCTAAACTCCGCCCCTGTGCCTTCTTTTCGAAGAAGCTCAGCTTGGCGGAGCGAAACTATGATGTGTTGGCTGTCGGAGCTGTTGGCTGTCGTAAAGGCTCTGAAGGCGTGGAGACATTGGTTAAACTTCTTATGGAGCAGTGGTGCGCTAGCGCCCCACTCCCGACACTACCAGGTGAAATGCAAGGTGCCAAATTCAAAATCCAAAAGTTGAATTACTAAACATGCACCAATATACAAGTGTGTCATAGTCATCAAAAGCTCTGCTTATTGGCAATATCACAGCATTGTCAGATTTCAAAAAGGCTTTACGGCGAAAGCACCACATTTGATTGTTTGAGGGTAGCACCTAACATATTATTTCCATTACCATGAATTCATAAGCTATCACGGTTCAAACATAACACATTTCACACCAAAAACAAATCAATTACCTTTTGAAGAACTTCTGCTGAGGGCTTCCCAAGTGTCCAACGAAGACAATCCATGGTTCTTTTGTTAGAAAAAAAGTAATGTATTATATCCATAAATCTCTGTTTGGTTGGCGCGTTATAATGAGAAAAAACAGCGTCGACTCCTCCATTGAAACGTGAAGAGAACTCGTTCAACTTATACCTATAAACTTGTCCAAGAACAATCAAACATCATTGTAAATGTATCCTTAGGAACACTTTTATGTATAAATAGTATAATATTTCAACCGGAATATAAACTGGGCGATAAGAAAGGAAAAAACCAAAGAGCGTGCCAGCCGGGAGCACGCATTCACTTGTATTGAGACCTGCGTGGACACTTCCTTATTCCTCTTCTTCTCTGCTCTAAAAGCATCTAAAATGAATCAGAACACTTTCTTGAGACTGTTGACATCCAGAGGAAGCGATAGGTACTGCATTCATATGCCCTTATAAGGGCATTTTCATAAGGGAGGGGCTCTAAATGAGGCAATGTGTCAAAACCCCTTTTTCCAGGACAGAAATTCCTCGGGGTTTCACCTGCCATATCCGTTCTGTTTTACTCACAGACAAAATGTTAACACTTGTAGAAACTTCAAAGTGTTCCCTATCCAATGGTACTAAATATGTGCATATCCTATTTTCTGGGCCTGAATGGGAGGCATTTTACTTTGGGCATGCCAGGGTCTCCAAAACAGTCACCTCGTGCGCTGCTCCCAAAGAAGTTAACTACTTAGGGAGTGGTGGGGCGCTGAGGGCTTCCCAAGTGTCCAACGAAGACAATCCATGGTTCTTTTGTTAGAAAAAGTCATTTATTATATCCATAAATCTCAGTTTGGTTGGTGCGTTATGTTCAGAAAATCCAACGTCGAATCGCCCATAGAACAGTGAAGAGAACGCGCGTTCAAATATACCTATAAACTTTTCCTAAACAAATCAAATACCAGTTAAAATGGATCTTTAGCTATCCTTTTATGAATATGAGAGATAATATTTCACTCGGACGGTCACCTAAACGTTATATAAGTAAAATAAAGTGGGGCGCGCCAGCCAGACTAGCGCACGAGAAAACTTGTTGACATCTGAGGTACCTTGGCCATTTCCTGTACCTATTCTTCCTGCTTCCTCCAATCTCTCTGAGGCTTTATATATAGACTGTTGACATCTAGTGGAAGCCATAGGTACTGAAATCTCGGAGCTGCTTGCCAAAGAACTCAATAGGGAGACTGTCACACAGAGAATGTGACAAAACTCAGTAACACTAATTCCGGATAGATTTTTATCTGGCTTTTGCCTGCTATTTCTGTTCTGTTACACTCACAGACATTATGTTAACACTTTTAGAAACTTCAGAGTGTTTCCTATCCAATAGTACTATTATGTGCATTTCCTATTTTCTGGGCCTGAGTGGGAGGCATTTTACTTTGGGCACGCCAGACTCTCCAAAACCGTCACCTCGGGAACCGCTCCCTAAGAAGTTAAGGGGGCTAAACACCCTTTTCTCATCTGGACTGACCACAGCAATCTGGAGTACATCCGGGCGGTGAGGAGACTGAATTCTCGCCAGGCAAGGTGGGCCATGTTTTTCACCCGTTTTGTTTTCACCCGTTTTGTTTTCTACCTACCAGGTTCCCAAAACACTAAGGCAGACGCACTGTCCCGGATGTTTGACACAGAGGAGCGGTCCATAGATCCCACGTCTGGGGGTCTCGGTCAGCCTCACCTCAGGTTTTCACCCCGAGAGTAACGGGCAGGTGGAGAGAGTTAACCAGGATGTGGGTAGGTTTCTGCGGTCATATTGCCAGGACCGGCCGGGGGAGTGGGCGGCTTTCATCCCCTGGGCAGAGATAGCCCAAAACTCACTCCGCCACTCCTCCACTAACCTCTCTCCCTTCCAGTGCGTACTAGGGTATCAGCCGGTTCTGGCACCGTGGCATCAGAGCCAGATCGAGGCTCCTGCGGTGGATGAATGGTTTAGGCGCTCGGAGGAGACCTGGGATGCCGCCCATGTGCACCTGCAACGGGCCGTGAGGTGGCAGAAAGCGAGCGCCAACCGCCACCGCAGTGAGGCCCCGGTGTTCGCAACGGGGGACCGGGTTTGGCTCTCGACTTGAAACCTGCCCCTCCGCCTGCCCTGCTGGAAGCTGGGTCCTTGGTAGGTGGGACCATTCAAAGTCCTGAGTAGACCGAACGAGCTTTGCTATAAGTTACAGCTTCCCCCAGATTACCGTATTAACCCCTCGTTCCATGTGTCTCTCCTCAGGCCGGTGGTGGCTGGTCCACTCCAGGAGTCTGAGGTGCGGGAGGTTCCTCCGCCCCCTCTGGACATCGAGGGGGGCCCCGGCGTATATGCTGTTCGAGCCATCTTGGACTCAAGGCGCCGGGCGAGGGGTCTTCAGTACCTCATGGAGTGGGAGGGGTACGGTCCGGAGGAGAGATGCTGGGTGCCGGTGGAGGACATCCTGGACCCTTCGTTGCTACAGGAGTTTCACCGTTTCCGTCCGGATCGCCCTGCACCTCGTTCTCCGGGTCGTCCCCGCTGCTGGAGCCGCGCGTCAAGGGGGGGTACTGTCACAAATTCCACCGAAGTCAGTCCCTCTCCTTGTTCGTGCGGCGTTAGGCGGTCGACGTCACCTGTCTTCTAGCTACCGCCGATTCACTTTTCAATTTCAGTTTGTTTTGTCTTCATTATACACACCTGGTTTCTATTCCCATAATTACATGTTCCTTATTTAACCCTCTGTTTCCCCCCATGGTTTTGTGCATGTTTGTTCATTGTAATGTTGGTCTATATTGTGAGCGTGTTGTAATTCTACTACTTGGTATTTTGTAGTTTTTGAGTAAAGATACGTGACTACTCGTCTCTGTTGTCCTGCGCCTGACTCCGCTTTTCATGCTACACACAGACGCTTTGACACAGTGTAATTTTTTATATCCATGGAGTAATCCAAAGGCCTCTGCATTTGGATGGTGGGGGCTCAAGGGTTTTCACACATCTGACTTCACACTTCAGTGCTAATTGAAGGTTCCGCCAGGTCTGTTTTGTCCAAGCAGCTTGGTAGCTTAGTATACTTATTTACTTAGCTTTATATAACACAATTACTGTCTTTTACTTTTTGGCTTCAGAAATAGCTTCAGAGTGAATATTACTCACTCAGTTTTGTGTTGAATGGTATTTCCAGGTTCCAATGTGTTTCTTCTGCAGGTCTTGGGAATCCCGAGTGGTGCAGTGGTCTAAGGCACTGCATCTCAGTGCTAGAGTTGTCACTACAGACCCTGGTTCGATTCTAGGCTGTATCACAACTGGGCGTGATCGGGTGTCCCAAAGGGCGGTGCACAATTGGCCCAGCGTCGTCTGGGGTTTGGCTGGCGTAGGCTGTCATTGCAAATAAAAAATCGTCTTAACTTACTTGCCTAGTTAAATAAAAAATTGTTTTGGTAGAAGTTTTTTCTTAATAGTCCTACGTAGTAATAGTCAATTCAGGTGATTTTATCCAAAATCAAGGTTTTAGGTGTGGAATTTGTATTTGGATTGAAGGTTTTAATGGTGAGGTTAGTGTCCTGTACATTTATCTATTTTTACAGGAGAACTCAGGAACCTCTCTCTCTCTCTCTCTCTCTCTCTCTCTCTCTCTCTCTCTCTCTCTCTCTCTCTCTCTCTCTCTCTCTCTCTCTCACACACACCAACGGGCACAACGCTCTCACAAGGTGTAATATTTTCTCTATCTCTGTCACCTTTCTCTGCAGTGATTGCAGGCACAGTTGCAGGCTGTTCCTCCATTTAGCCTACACATGTTTTATTTGGTAATTACTCCTGAGTAATGGAGACTGCTGTGGCCCCACACACCATTAAACTCCACTTCACTGACTCATCCATACTAAAAGACAGAGAGAGAGAGAGAGAGAGAGAGAGAGAGAGAGAGAGAGAGAGAGAGAGAGAGAGAGAGAGAGAGAGAGAGAGAGAGAGAGAGAGAGAGAGAGAGAGAGAGAGTGTATTCTCCCCCATGTTGTTAGCAACACACCACACGGTCAACATCATTACTTTTGTAGGATACTGAATAATTAATTAGTAGTTGCTCAGGTCAATATTGTTCTGGTCATTACACATTGTGTCTTTTGATTGATCTCTTTCCGAACATTTTAGGAGAATCTGATATTCCTTAATTGTGATCTTTGGAATATAACGACATGCTGTCACATTGTTCTTATACAATATTAGTCATATGAGAAATTAACACAGACGAAAATCATATTCAGAATGAACCCTGACTAAAATAATTTGCAGAATGAACCCTGACTAAAATCATATACAGAATCAACCCTGACTAAAATCCCAATTCCACCTCTCAGACCCTTTGAGTTGGTGAAAACTCCAAAGACTTAAACGATAAACCCAAGTGTAAGACCGAACCCATAAAACGCTATATAATGTGTCTATTTAAAAGCCATTGATGAGTTGGCTATTGAACGAGTGCAGCAGGAAGTAATGAGGTTGTTATTATGCTTTATAGTGTGTGAAACACATGGTTGTGGATATTGACCTTTTCAAAATGGCAATGCCATTTTAGTGGGTGAAAGTTATTAGAGTCCTTAAAAGACTTAGATGCACTGCAATACTCATTAGAAAGAGTATTGGATTGGAATTAAATGCTCTCATATAGGAGGAGCTATAGTGCCTTACGCCTTACAACCTATACCACCAATCTGTAACTATAACCACCCTCTGCAGTTGAGGGTGAAAATTATGAGCCAGCCAATGGTCAGCTCCCTCTACTCTAGTCAATCCCCAGCCAAAATAAGTGCACCTATACCCTATCACCATTACCCTAACCACTAAGCCAATGACAACAGAGAGAGAGAAATACGGCGAGAGAGAAAAAGAGAAAGAGAGAGAGAGAGCATGAGAGAGCAAGAGAGACAGGATCAGAGACAGAGACAGAGAGAGAAAGAGAGAGAGAGAGGATCCTAGACAGAGAGAGAGAGCGAGAGAGAGCACAAGAGATTATGGGAGAGAGACATGATCAGAGACAGAGACAGAAATCTTAACAGTATATTTGACCTCTCAGCTTACCTATCAAATCAAAAAATGTCAAACAGACAACCGAAGAAAATGAACAACAACAACAAATTATTTGATGAAGAATTCAAAAACCTAAGAAAGAAATTGAGAAACCTGTCCAACCAAAAAAATAGAGATCCAGAAAACTTGAGTCTACGCCTTCACCATGGCGAATCACTAAAACAATTCAGAAATACTCTACGGAAAAAGAAGGAACAGCACGTTTGAAATCAGCTCAATGTAATGGAAGAATCCATGGACTCTAACCTCTTCTGGGAAAATTGGAAAACTCTAAACAAACAACACAAAGAATTATCTTCTCCAATCTTTTTGGCTCTGTAACAAAGAACAAGCAGCAAAAACATATACATGATCAAATAGAAATCTTACAATCAACTATTAACCTCTTCCAGCTAGGGTCCCATTTTCCAAATTTTCGCCTGTCTGACGTGCCCAAAGTTAAATGCCTACCACTCATGGCCAGAAACTAGGATATTTACATATTTAGTACTATTGGATAGGAAACACTCTGAAGTTTATAAAACCATTAAGATATAGTCTGTGGCTATTCCAGAACAGATTTAGCAGGCAAAAACCAGAGAGATTTCTGTCCGGAATTTATTTTTTTGTTGCTCTCCTCTCATTTTGAAGCCCATGTAATATTTTTCTATGGGGAATAGGACCGAGGTTGCAGTACTTATGGCTTCCACTAGATGTCAACAGTCTCTGGAAAGGGTATGGAGGAAAAAGCTCTGACCAGATCCTTAGAGAGAGAGAATTACTACGGGTAGGGAAAAAGGTAAACAGACGTGCACGTTCACGAACGTGAACGCGCCAGCGCGACCAACTTTCTTTTCGTCTTTTAACGTTTCACTTACCGTTCTTGTAAAATATGATCGCTATTATTCATAAAAGAATACATAAGGATGCATTATTAATGATATTTGATTTGTTTGTGAAAAGATGAGAGGTATAATTTGAACGCGATCCCTTCACTGTAAAACGGGCGAGTAGACTGACAATGCTTGGTGGAGTAGCTGAACGTAGCGTGCCAAAAACAACGGATATTTATGGATATAATTATTTACTTTTTCTAACAAAAGAACCATGGATTATCTTGTTTGGACACTTGGGAAGACCTCAGAAGAAGTTATTTGAAAGGTAAGCGATTTATATTAGCTGTGATATGGATATTTTGAGAACCGAGCTGGATATGAATTTATGCTAATGTGGAAAATATGTGAGGTACTAGCCTCAAACAATCAAATGTAGTGCTTTCGCCGTAAAGCCTTTTTAAAATCTGACAACGCAGTGATATTGCCAAGAAGCAGAGCTTTTGATGGCTATGCAACACTATGCAACACTTGTATATCGAAGTTAAATATTACGAATATGTATTACGAATATGTATTTTGAATTTGGCGCGTTATGTTTGCTCTGAAAACGATCCCGCTAAAGGGATCGGCGCGCTAAGAGGTTAAAGACTACCAGAACCCACTGGATTCTCCAATTACCTTGAATGAACTACAGGACAAAATATAAACCCTCCAACCCAAAAAGGCCTGTGGTGTTAAAGGTATCCTCAATGAAATGATAAAATATACAGACTACAAATTCCAATTGGCTATACTAAAACTCTTTAACAGCAGACTCATACATTTACTTAGTGAAAACAACGTACTGAGCAAATGTCAAATTGGCTTTTTACCAAATTATCGTAAGACCACGTATTCACCTTGCACACCCTAATTGACAAACAAACAAACCAAAACAAAGGCTCAATTTGGCATGAGGGTCTGCTATGCAAATTGATGGAAAGTGGTGTTGGGGGGAAAAACATAGACATTATAAAATCCTTGTATTCAAACAACAGGTGTGCGGTTAAAATAGGCAAAAACCACATACATTTCTTCGCACAGGGCCGGGGGGTGAGACAGGGATGCAGCTTAAGCCCCACTCTCTTCAACATATATATCAACGAATTGGCGAGGGCACTAGAACAGTCTGCAGCACCCAGCCTCACCCTACTAGATTTTGAAGTCAAATGTCTACTGTTTGCTGATGATCTGGTGATTCTGTCACCAACCAAGGAGGGCCTACGGTAGCACCTAGATCTTCTTCACAGATTCTGCCAGACCTGGGCCCTGACAGTAAATCTCAGTAAGACAAAATTATGGTGTTCCAAAAAAGGTCCAGTTGCCAGGACCAAAAATACAAATTCCATCTAGAAACCGTTGCCCTAAAGCACACAAAAAACACCAAATTGAGACTACAAGCAGAATTCTACAAAAATATCCTCTGTGTACATTGTGAAACAACAAATAATGCATGCAGAGCAGAATTAGGCCGATGCCCGCTAATTATCACAATCCAGAAAAGAGATGTTATATTCTACAACCACCTAAAAGGAAGTGATTCCCAAACCTTCCAAAATAAAGCCATCACCTACAGAGAGATGATCCTGAAGAAGAGTCCCCTAAGCAAGCTGTTCCTGGGGCTCTGTTCACCAACACAAACAGACCCCACAGAGCCCCAGGACAGCAACACAATTAGACCCAACCAAATCATGAGAAAACAAAAAGATAATTACTTGACACATTGGAAAGAATAAAAAAAAAAAAAACGGAGAAAACTAGAATGCTATTTGGCCCTAAACAGAGAGTACACAGTAGCAGAATATCTGACCAATGTGACTGACCCAAACTTAAGGAAAGCTTTGACTATCTTAGACTCAGTGAGCATGGCCTTGCTTTTGAGAAAGGCCGCTGTAGGCAGACCTGGCTCTCAAGAGAAGACAGGCTATGTGCACACTGCCCACAAAATGAGGTGGAAACTGAGCTGCACTTCCTAACCTCCTGCCAAATGTATGACCATAATAGAGACACATATTTCCCTCAGATTACACAGATCCACAAATCATTTTAAAACCATTATTTTTGATAAACTCTCATATCTACTGGGTGAAATTTGTGACCTGTTGCCACAAGAAAAGGTCAACCAGTGAAGAACAAACACCATTGTAAATACATATTAATTTTCACAAAGTCTGCTGCCTCAGTTTGTATGATGGCAATTTGCATATACTCCAGAATGTCATGAAGAGTGATCAGATGAATTGCAATTAATTGCAAAGTCCCACTTTGCCATGCAAATGAACTGAATCCCCGAAAAACATTTCCACTGCATTTCAGCCCTGCCACAAAAGGACCAGCTGACATAATGTCAGTGATTTTCTCGTTAACACAGGTGTGAGTGTTGACGAGGACAAGGCTGGAGATGCTGATTGAGTTTGAATAACAGACTTGAAGCTTCAAAAGGAGGGTGGTGCTTGGAATCATTGTTCTTCCTCTGTCAACCATGGATACCTGCAAGGAAACACGTGCCGTCATCATTGCTTTGCACAAAAAGGGCTTCACAGGCAAGTATATTGCTCCCAGTAAGATTGCACCTAAATCAACCATTTATCGGATCATCAAGAACTTCAAGGAGAGCGGTTCAATTGTTGTGAAGAAGGCTTCAGGGTGCCCAAGAAAGTACAGAAAGCGCCAGGACCATCTCCTAAAGTTGATTCAGCTGCGGGATCGGGGCACCACCAGTACAGAGCTTGCTCAGGAATGGCAGCAGGCAGGTGTGAGTGCATCTGCACGCACAGTGAGGTGAAGACTTTTGGAGGATGGCCTGGTGTCAAGAAGGGCAGCAAAGAAGCCACTTCTCTCCAGGAAAAGCATGAGGGAAAGACTGATATTCTGCAATAGGTACAGGGATTGGACTGCTGAGGACTAGGGTAAAGTCATTTTCTCTGATGAATCCCCTTTCCGATTGTTTGGGGCATTCTGAAAAAAGGTAGTCCAGAGAAGACAAGGTGAGTGCTACCATCAGTCCTGTGTCATGCCAACAGTAAAACATCCTGAGACCATTCATGTGTGGGGTTGCTTCTCAGCCAAGAGAGTGGGCTCACTCACAATTTTGCCTAAGAACACAGCCATGAATAAAGAATGGTACCAACACATCCTCCGAGAGCAACTTCTCCCAACCATCCAGGAACAGTTTGGTGACGAACAATGCCTTTTCCAGCATGATGGAGCACCTTGCCATACGGCAAAAGTGATAACTAAGTGGCTTGGGGAACAAAACATCAATATTTTGGGTCCATGGCCAGGAAACTCCCCAGACCTTAATCCCATTGAGAACTTGTGGTCAATCCTCAAGAGGCGGGTGGACAAACAAAAACCCACAACTTCTGACAAACTCCAAGCATTGATTATGCAAGAATGGGCTGCCATCAGTCAGAATGTGGCCCAGAAGTTAAAACTTCTTAGGGAGCAGTGGGGCGCTAGCGCCCCATCCTTGACAACATCCGGGAAAATGTAGAGCGCCAAATTTAAAATGCAAATGTGGTATTTTAAAACATTCATGAAAATACATGTGTTGCACAATCTTCAAAAGCTAAGTCTTGGCAACCTCACAGCTTTGTCAGATTTCCAAAAGTCTTAATGGCGAAAGCATAACATTTGATTGTCTGAGGACAGAACCCTGTGTACTTCCCCCATTAGCATAATAATAAAACCAGCACGGGTGTCACAAAACACGTAAAAAGAGCTCAAATAAATCGCTTACCTTTTGAAGATCTTCTGCTGATAGTAATCCGAAATGTCCGAGCAAGACAATCAATGTTCCTGTTGTCCGAAAAGTCCCTCTTTATATCCATAAAGCTCCGTTTGGTTGGTGCGTTCTGTTCAGAAAATCCACCGTCCACTCGCCCAATATAGAAGACATAGAGACCGGTAAGAATATACATATAAACTTTGTCCAAACAAATTAAACCACGTTTCTAATCGATCCTTAGGCACACTATTATGTATTTTAACAATTATATTTCACACAGATAATATCTTGAGCGATAGAAAAGTAAAAAACCGAGGTGCATGCTCGCGGTCCCACGAGCCAAACCCAAAAGGCACTTCCTCACTCCACTTATATAAACTTCCTCTATTCATCTAGTTTTCAAGGTAAATGCATGAAACCTTGTCTAAAGACGGTTGACATCTAGTGGAAGCCATAGGTACTGCAACCTGGGAGCTGGATTTAAGCAGATCCTATAGCAACCCATTGTAAAATGAGCAAGCACACAAAATGACATTTTCTTGAATGGATTCACAGACATTATTTAACAGTTTTAGAAACTTCAGAGTGTTGTCTATCCAATACTACTAATTATGTGCATATCCTAGTTTCTGGGCCTGAGTACCAGGCATTTTACTTTGGGCACGCCAGAAAGAAAGAAAAGCTGAAATAAATAATTCTCTCTACTATTATTCTGACATTTCACATTTTTAAAATTAAGTGATGATCCTAACTGACCTAAGACAGGGAATTTTTACTAGGATTAAATGTCAGGAATTGTGAAAAACAAAGTGTAAATGTATTTGGCTAAGGTGTATGTAAACCTCCGACTTCAACTGTACATAATTACATTTGTAATGTCTTTATTCTTTTGGAACTTCTGTGAGTGTAATGTTTACTGTTAATTTTTATTGTTTATTTCACTTTTGTATATTATCTACTTCACTTGCTTTGGCAATGCTATCATATGTTTCCCATGGCAATAAAGCCCCTTGAATTGATTGTATTGAATTGACAGAGAGCAAGAGAAAGAGAGAGAGAAGGGGGCAGTCAGTATGTTGGCGTCTGTCAGAAATTGATGGCTGTGGCTATCTTGTGACAGGTCCATCTATTCTTTTTAAGATGTGAGGAAAGATGGACCTCATCAGAGAACACCTCATACAGCATATTGATGTACGGTCCCACTGGTTCTCTCTTTCACACTTTACACCGGCTTCACTCTCACCCTTTACTTCACACACACACACACACACACACACACACACACACACACACACACACACACACACACACACACACACACACACACACACACACACACACACACACACACACACACACACACACACACACACACACACACACACACACACACACACACACACACACACACACACACACACACACACACACACACACACACACACACACACACACACACACACACACGGGGACACTAAATCTTCATAATTTAATGAAACAATAAACAAGTGAGAAAAGGAGGGAGGGATGAGACTGAGAGAAAGGAGATGACACGCTTTCATAACAAAATGCAATTAAAACACAGTGGACTCATTTCAGGGTAACCGTCTTCTCTTTCTCCCCCCTCAGGTTTCATTAAACATTTTAGAATAATTTATCCTCGCAAGGGGAGTGTGCCCAAGTATCTTTTTTAGATATTTTGTATTCCTTGTTAACAATAGAAACGGCCAGACAGTCATTTTGACGACATATGGGCTTAGTCTTTTACCAAATAGGGCTATCTTCTGTCTACCAGAAGATAGCCCTATCTGTGCTGCAATAGTTTATGTGTCGAGGGGCTGTCTGTTATATCTGGTGTAATTCTCCTGTCTTATCCGGTGTCCTGTGTGAATTTAAGTATGCTCCCTCTAATTCTCTCTCTCTCCCTCTCCCTCCCCTCCCGGAGGACCTGTTAGATTACTTGTTAGATATTACTGCACTGTCGGAACTAGAAGCACAAGCATTTCGCTACACTCGCATTAACATCTGCTAACCATGTGTATGTGACTAATAACATTTGACTTGATTTGACCTGAGCCCTGGGACCATGCCTCAGGACTACCTGGCCTGATGACTCCTTGCTGTCCCCAGTCCACCTGGTCTTGCTGCTGCTCCAGTTTCAGCTAATTTGAAGAATCTCAAATACAAAATACTTTGAGATTAGTTTAACACTTATTTGGTTACTCCATGATTCCATCTGTGTTATTTCATAATTTTGATGTCTTCACTATTATTCTACAATGTAGAAAATAGTAAAATAAAGAAAAACCCTTGAATGAGTAGGTGTGTCCAAACTTTTGACTGGTACTGTATGTAGAAGCAGAGTTGACAAAAAATCCATATGCTGTATGCACACTGTAAGCTAAGAAACATAAACTAAGGAAAGTTATATTGTGTTGTTTGAAGTAAATACACATTTGTATTCCAATGTTACCCAAGACCTTCGTAAACACAAAGGATTATTTATATTTATATTAAATATATTTATTAGACTGTTGCAATCATAATGCTCATTGGCTCAAAGTGGGGTCCCTCGAGGCCGGGCTATTCTAGTGTTAAACAAAATATTTTTATCTGAGCAATTGTATTAGTATTCATTGGTTTGGCAGACAATATAGCTCAGTCTTTGTATAATTTTTTTAATACAGTTTTTTTGCTCATCTTTATCAAGGTTGCCAATAACTGACTGTAGACTATAGTTGCGGCCTAACAACATGTTCTCATGTTACACATGTTGAAAAGAGCCAAAATGGCGTTTACTTGTGGGTTGTAATGGTAGATGTAGTTGGGACAATGTCCCAATCCCCAGCAATAGTGTCATGAAATAGAGGTGAAGGAGTACATAGCCTACAGAGGCAAAATTAAAGTAAATATACAAATTAGCGGATAAGTCCTACAACTGCAAATTCTGTTGTGTCAGCGTCCTCTTCCTCAGTTCCTGAGGGTGAACAGCGGAACACCTGTGGAACTACACATACCGAAACCCTGCTCAGGCTCAGATTTAGATGCTGCTCATCCTTCAAGTTAACAGGCTACAATTGATGTTGCAGTACTGACATGAGTTACCTCTGGGGCAACAATTCTCACATGACAACTGCTTCTTGTCAAGAATTACAGTAAATAACATTTTAAACTAATTCAACAGAATAGTGTGCATCACTTCTCTTTTTCCACATCTTCCACCAGTGTCAGCAAAATAACCTGCATTTTCCCAATGAATGATATACAGTCACACGCAGATTATGAAAGTAGGCTCCTATTGCATGTGCTACTTGTCAACTTTCCACAAAAAGTTATTCCTGATAAGCATTGCTTTGGCATGTGTGAGTGTGTTTGTGGAGCAGGCACATGTTTGAATTATAAAATACCAAGGGGAAGTGGGTGAGGCAGAGCAATATGTCTCCTTTTCACTAGTGGGCTTATTTGAAGGTCTCATATGCCCTTGTTTGAAGCCGGTCCAGTCTCACTGACTCTAAATAGCCGATGCATTATTCAACAATCCTCTGGTCTTCTAAATCAAATAGTTCTCTAAAATATTACACTTTGAATATAGATTTACAGATCAAAACTTGGCCAAATCACGCAACCCATTTCTTAGCACAGACACTTGATTATACAAACATATCAACAATACAGAGAGGGTATTTGACCATGTAGGACACAGAAAGGGAGGGCAAAGTAACCTTTTACTGCAGTGGGCTAAATCAGGGTGCTTCTTGGTAGTCTTAAAAAAATCTACTTTGAAACAAACATATACACCTCACACACAAGGGTATGGTCTTAAAAAAAGAAGACGCCTGTACCATGTCAGATATAGAGTTGCAATGTATTAAATTTTGAGTTTGCATCCCAGTATTACACTTTATATACATCACAGATTTTAGGCTGTTAAAAAAAATAATGTTTATTCATTATGAAATGTAGGAAAATATTCATAACATTAAATCCATGAGGCCACTAGAGGGTGATTTTGTCATTTGACTGCAGAAAAGGACTACGAGTATGTCTCAAGATAATTTAACAAACATCCCATCCCACTACATTAGGATTATATTCATTCTGGAACTTGTGTATTAACCCTAACCCAAACAAGCTAGCCTGTTATAAAAATGTGTGTGTAGGCAACACTCCACAGTGCTAACATGAATTTGTGAATCAGACCTCAGGATAAGACCCAGATGTAGACATTTCAAAGTAACAAAAGTGTATTACAAAAACAAATGACAGGTCAAGGGCAGGCAGAGGTCAATAATCCAGAGCAGAGTCCAAAAAGTACAGAACGGTAGCCAGAATTAGGGTCAGGGCAGGCAGACGTCGTTAATCCAGGGCAGTGTCACAAGATACAGAACGGCAGGCAGGCTCAGGGTCAGGGCAGGCAGAATGGTCAAAACCGGGAAAACTAGAAAACAGGGACTAGAGAGAATAACAGGAATACGCTGGTAGGCTTGACGAAACAAGACGAACTGGCAACAGACAAACAGAAAACACAGGTATAAATACACAGGGGATAAAAATGGGCGACACCTGGAGGGGGATGGAGACAAGCACAAGACAGGTGAAACAGATTAGGGTGTGACAAATACATCTGAATTTGTCTCTAAGAGGGTTTATTCAAACTTCTCTCAAAGCTATTCTAAACTTACTTTAAACTCAAAGTAATCCCTTTGGTATATGCCTTTGAATGAAACTGAGCAAAAACAGTACTGTTATAAAAGGTTTTGAACGTACAGTGTCCATCTTAGGACAGTCAAACATCCATGGAAGTTGTGTCTGTCCTAATATGGACACCATACATACAATATCGCTTGACAAATAATTAAAATGGTGATTGGATGGACTTTAGAAAGAGGACGATGTCACAAATCCTTCCTAAGAGTAAGAATAGGTTTTCCACCCACTAAAGAGAAAGATGTTTTCCCTCAATATATCAAATGTCTTTAAGCATTATATGTGAAAATGTATCACATGTGAAAACCTAAGTAAAGACAATCATTTGTGAACACCCATGAAACGTGTTGTTAGTTCTTACACAGAGGTAACTGAACAGAGTGACCTCAAGTACTAGAAATCACTCATACTCAGGACTAGCAATGACAAAATAAAAGATCCAGAGTATATGGGTCCAAATCGATCCAAAAACAGGTGGCTGATTTGGCAAGACTGGTAAGAATGTTTTTCTCCCCCAATCTATCCCCTCCACTATATTTTCAATTCGAGCTCCATTAGTGTAATTACATCAGTAATATATGGCTTTGTGGTTGCCATGGTGGCATCACACTTTGCAGCTCTGAGAGTCATCAAGTGTCTGTGAATTAACTGGCCAAAGCTTGACCATTAACTCCCCGGTTTAAACCTGGGCAAAGCCAGGCAAGTGAGAAAAGTTGACCTCCTAAATGTCTGTCAACCTGTGTTCAACTTTGTGCTGTGGTAAATGATGTAAGTGAATGTCTTACTTGGCTGTAATCTGTAAAAGGGACTCTATGGAATCTGTATAGATCGACAATAGGTCATGCTGCATCACCAGTGGTGTTTCAATGGAGGTCCAACCTAGTGCAGAGTAAGCGTACCATTCAGCATGCCATCCTCAGCTAGAGTGTTCGAGGACTTGGACAGTTTGAAAACCTTATAGTTCACTTTCATCAGTAATGGCTTAATTTGTTTGGTTACCGACAAACTTCATGAATGTCATTTTGCAGATACTGCCAAGGATATGGTGATTTCGTTATCTTGACTCCAAACCATTGGTTGTGTAACATGTTAGATTTGGCATGACTGAGCATGAAAATATGTTCTATTAGCCATGTTCACTCTGGCATGTCCACATCAGTCTCTCGTTGTATGATTCTGTGTTATTCACACACAATGATAGCTGGATGAGAGTTGTTTTCATCAGTGACAGCCTTGGGGTCAGGGGCTGTAAGTAGCTATTTATTAAGTCGATTCAATAGTGATTCAATTTCTTTTGGCACTAAAATTACTCTATAAAGCTAGCTTTAGAATTTGTGGAAAACTGAAATCCACACTTCCAGATTAAGCGTCTAAGCGGAGCTCATCTGTTTGTGACTGGAGGGAAGGTAAATAGCTCAGCTTCTCTCTTGTTGCAGGAAATAATATCCTCCAGATATGTCTTTAATAGGTATCATCATTAAAACATTTGGCAGTTCAAGGATTAGAAAGACTTTGAGGTAGTTTCAGGGGAATGGACGTTAAGTCAGAGACTTGAAGTTTGGGGGTAGAGAAAGGAGTACACACTACACAGACTGTTGAAGTTGCCCTGTTTGTCACCTGAAGATAGTACCTGTTCTGTCTGGTTATGTTGTGCAGAAGCACACACCAGCGCTACTTGAGCTCAGCTTCCTGAATCAGAAAAGGAAAAGGTCAAAGTAAAGTTGTTGAATCAGTCTGATGTCTCTGTCTCAACTGCAGCTGCAGCTGACTATCCCCACGCTTATACTTATACATGAGAAGCCATAATAGTTGATTCATGGATTAATTATATAAATGGTCTAGAAACAAAGTTGGAATTGCACTAATTACGTTTTTCTTACTTGACCTATATCTTTCACTAAAACAAAACTCAAATTCCTCCTCTTCACCTCCTCCCCCTCCTCGTCTGGGCTTCTACACCAGAAGAAAAACACACACGTGCACGAGCGCTCGCACACACACACACACACACTTTACCCTTCTTTCAATCTCCCAGCCATCTACTCTTCACTGGAGTACCTGTGTGTGTTTTTGATAAAATCTTTGCGATAAATAGTACAGTGTCTTCCCATCTCTTTGAGTGCCACTCAAACTGACAAAACATCAAGAGCCTCCTCTTCAAATCCTTTGATTAGTACACATAACTGGAAACCCCTGTAGAGGCTTTGTCTCTTTTTCATAAATTAGACATCTGAAAGTTGAGCTACGCCAACAACATGTCACCCAATAGTGATTCTACCTGAGTCTGGAGGGATAAGAGTTCTGCTTGAATTTCCATTGTTGTTTTTTTCCCAACGCAGAAAATTGTTCTACAAAACACTGCCATGGCGGATGGTACAATGTCGAATTATCACAATATTGGCAAGCTTGTACAAAAGTAAAAGTAATAATCAAATGTTGAAACAAGGGGCAAAATGTGAGCAGAATATCTAGTTTGATAGATAAAAATGTCAGAGCTGCATCTAGCATTAAACTTTACGCTTGTCCTTGGAATAAGACATAGCCTAGTCAGCAGACACAATATTGGATTCATGTTGATAAACTGATGTAGCCTATACAGTATCTCAAAAGTGGCAGTTGTGGAATATGTTGGCTGTTGATATACAATATGGGATTTAGGTGACACCAAATCAGGCAAGAGAACCTTTCTAAATTGGTGGGTGAAATTTAGGATTGATTTCTGTAATACCTCCCTGAGTGCTGTGGATGGTAATGTATTTTTTCCAATCCAATGTTTGGTAACCATCCTCTAAAACACATTTGTTTGCCTAAACTCAAACTGATTGATACTGATTAACACTTGAATTATGTACTGTATTTTGTTGATGTTGTACTGCATTTTGTTGTTGTTGTTGTTGTTGTTCTGCATTTTGTTGTTGTTGTTGTTTTTGTACTGCATTATGTTGTTGTTGTTGTTTTTGTACTGCATTATGTTGTTGTTGTTGTACTGCATTTTGTTGTTGTTGTTGTACTGCATTTAGCTGTTGTTGTTGTTGTACTGCATTTTGTTGTTGTTGTACTGCATGTTATTGTTATTGTTGTTGTAGTGCATTTTGTTGTTGTTGTTGTTGTACTGCATTTTATTGTTGTTGTTGTACTGCATTTAGCTGTTGTTGTTGTAGTTCATTTTGTTGTTGTTGTTGCTGTACTGCATTTTGTTGTTGTTGTTGTAGTGCATTTTGTTGTTGTTGTTGTTGTACTGCATTTTATTGTTGTTGTTGTTGTTGTACTGCATTTAGCTGTTGTTGTTGTTGTTGTACTGCCTTTTGTTGTTGTTGTACTGCATTTTGTTGTTGTTGTTGTATTACATTTTGTTGTTTGTTGTTGTTGTTGTTGTGCATTTTATTGTTGTTGTTGTACTGCATGTTGTTGTTGTTGTTGTTGTTGTTGTTGTTGTACTGCATTTTGTTGTTGTTGTTTTTGTACTACATTATGTTGTTGTTGTTGTACTGCATTTTGTTGTTGTTGTTGCTGTACTGCATTTTGTTGTTGTTGTTGTTGTTGTACTGCATTTTGTTGTTGTTGTTGTACTGCATTTTGTTGTTGTTGTTGTTGTTGTACTGCATTTAGCTGCTGTTGTTGTTGTACTGTATTTTGTTGTTGCTGTTGTACTGCATTTTATTGTTGTTGTTGTTGTTGTTCTTGTACTGCATTTAGCTGTTGTTGTTGTTGTTGTACTGCATTTTGTTGTTGTTGTTGTTGCTGTACTGCATTTTGTTGTTGTTGTAGTGCATTTTGTTGTTGTTGTTGTTGTACTGCATTTTATTGTTGTTTTTGTTGTTGTACTGCATTTAGCTGTTGTTGTTGTTGTTGTACTGCATTCTGTTGTTGTTGTTGCTGTACTGCATTTTGTTGTTGTTGTTGTACTGCATTTTGTTGTTGTTGTTGTTGTATTACATTTTGTTGTTTTTGTTGTTGTTGTTGTAGTGCATTTTATTGTTGTTGTTGTATTTTGTTGTTGTTGCTGTACTGCATTTTATTGTTGTTGTTGACTCTGACTCTCTAGTGGTTACACAGATTTTTGGTCTCCAATCCTATTCTAACCACCTCTCGCCGACTTTGTATTCATGTTAACTGATGAAATTGCTGTACAATATGATCTTGTTGCCATCTGATGCACATTCAGATGTCATAAATCAGCACTGCAGAGCTGTGCCTTGATTGTATTACTATTTGATGATATCTGGAAATGTGCATGTACACCCTGGCCCATCTACTGTTGCTAGCCCCAATTCTGACTTGTGCTCTGATATCTCTTCAAAGGAGGAGACACTCTAGGCCCAAACTGTTAGAGACCTATATCTATCCTATCCTGCCTTTCTAAAGTCTTAGAAAGCCAAGTTAACAAACAGATCACCGACCATTTCGAATCCCACCGTACCTTCTCCGCTATGCAATCTGGTTTCTGAGCTGGTCATGGGTGCACCTCAGCCACGCTCAAGGTCCTAAACGATATCATAACCGCCATCGATAAAAGACAATACCGTGCAGCCGTCTTCATCGACCTGGCCAAGGCTTTTGACTCTGTCAATCACCCCATTCTTATCAGCAGACTCAACAGCCTTGGTTTCTCAAATGACTGCCTCGCCTGGTTCACCAACTACTTCTCAGATAGAGTTCAGTGTGTCAAATCGGAGGGCCTGTTGTCTGGATCTCTATGAAGGTGCCACAGGGTTCAATTCTCGGGCAGACTCTTTTCTCTGTATACATCAATGATGTCGCTCTTGCTGCTGGTGATTCTCTGATCCACCTCTACGCAGACGACACCATTCTGTATACTTCTGTCCCTTCTTTGGAAACTGTGTTAACTTGTTAGAGCTAGGGTCCTTTTTTCTCAATTTCCGCCTGACTGACATGCCCAAAGTAAACTGCCTGTTGCTCAGGCCCTGAAGCCAGGAAATGCATATAATTGGTACCATTGGAAAGAAGACACTTTGAAGTTTGTAGACATTTTTTAATAATGTAGGAGACTATAACACAATAGATATGGTAGGAGAAAATACAAAGAAGAACCTACCGAAAAAAAAAAAAAATTGAGAGCCCATGCTCTTCCAGTAGAACGTATAGGGAAACAGTTTTTTAATCTAGCTCCCAGTATGCAATTCCTATGGCTTCCACTGGATGTCAGTAGTCTTTGTTCAAGGTTTCAGGATTGTTTCTTCCCAAACGAGGAAGAGGTATGAGTTTTGATACAGGGACTCAGACTTGGAAATCAGTGTACTGTATGCGCACACGGCGAAGAGGACACACACCTGCTAATATCGTTTTTCTATTGAACATACATTTTAGGGTATCTGAGGATTAACTTCTTAGGGAGGGGTTCCCAAGGTGACGGTTTTGGAGAGTCTGGCGTGCCCAGAGTAAAATGTCTCCCACTCAGGCCCAGAAAATAGGATATGCACATAGTACATTGGATAGGAAACACTCTGAAGTTTCTAAAAGTGTTAACATAATGTCTGTGAGTGTAACAGAACAGAAATAGCAGGTGAAAACCCGAGAAAAATCTATCCGGAATTACTGTTTTTTGTCACATTGGCTCTGATTGAATGTCTCCCTATTGAGTTTTATGGCAAGCAGCTCCGAGATTTCAGTACGCATGGCTTCCACTAGATGTCAACAGTCTATATATAAAGCCTCAGAGAGATTGGAGTAAGCAGGAAGAAGAGGTACAGGAAATGGCCAAGGTAGCTCAGATGTCAACAAGTTTTCTTGTGCGCGAGTCTGGCTGCGCGCCCCACTTTATTTTACTTACATAACATTTAGGTGACCGTCCGAGTGAAATATTATCTCTCATATTCATAAAAGGATAGCTAAGGATGCATTTTAACTGGTATTTGATTTGTTTAGGAAAAGTTTATAGGTATATTTGAACGCGTTCTCTTCACGTTTCAATGGGCGATTCGACGTTGGATTTTCTGAACATAACGCACCAACCAAACGGAGATTTATGGATATAATAAATGACTTTTTCTAACAAAAGAACCATGGATTGTCTTCGTTGGACACTTGGGAAGCCCTCAGCAGAAGTTCTTCAAAAGGTAAGGGATTTGTTTTCGCTGTGAAATGTGTTTTGTGTGAACCGTGATGGTTTATTAATTTATGCTAATGGACACAATATTGGAGGTGCTACCCTCAAACAATCAAATGTTGTGCTTTCGCCGTGAAGCCTTTTTGAAATCTGCCAAGAAGCAGAGCTTTTGATGAATATGCAACACTTGTATGTTGATGAATGTTTAATAATTCAACTTTTGGATTTTGAATTTGGCGCCTTGCTAGCGCCCCACCACTCCCTAAGTAGTTAAACAGAAATGTATTTAGACTTGTTTGAACAAAGTTTAGTGGTAGCTTTTTGGATTCCAATCTCTGCATGTTGAACGAGTGGATTACTCAAATCGATGGCGCCAACTAAACATACTTTTTGGGATATAAAGAAGGATTTTTTTCTAACAAAATGACACTACATGTTTTAGGTTGGACCCTTTGGATGACAAATCAGAGGAAGATTTTCAAAAAGTAAGTGAATATTTAATCGCTATTTGTGAATTTATGAAACCTGTGCCGGTGGAAAAATATTAAGATGTGGGGCGCCGTCCTCAAACAATCGCATGGCATGCTTTTGCTGTAAAGCCTACTATAAATCGGATAGTGCAGTTAGATTAACAAGAACTTAAGCTTTTAACTGATAAGACACTTGTATGTACATAAATGTTTAATATCCATAATTTGTATGATTATTCATTTGAATTGCGCGCGTCCTCCAGTTTCACCAGAAGTTGTCCTGCTAGCGGGGAAACCTAGCCTAATTAACAAACCTCCAGACGAGCTTCAATGCCATACAACACTCCTTCCGTGGCCTCCAACTGCTCTTAAATGCAAGTAAAACGAAATGCATGCTCTTCAACCAATCGCTGCCCGCACCCGCCCGCCCGTCAAACATCACTACTCTGGACTGTTCTGACTTAGAATATGTGGACAACTACAAATACCTAGGTGTCTGGTCCTTCACTCATGCTGCGAAACATACCCTTGTAAAACTGACTATCCTACCGATCCTTGACTTCGGAGATGTCATTTACAATGACTGAAACCAATTGCAAAAATCACTGAAGCTGGAGACATATCTCCCTCACTAAATTTAAGCATCAGCTGTCAGAGGAGCTTACCGATCATTGCACCTGTTCACAGCCCATCTGTAAATAGCCCACCCAACTACCTCATCCCCATATTGCTATTTTATTTTCTCCTTTGCACCCCAGTATCTCTACTTGCACATTCATCTTCAGCACATCTATCACTCCAGTGTTTAATTTCGCCACTATGGCCTATTTATTGCCTTACCTCCCTAATCTTACTACATTTACACACACTGTATATAGATTTTTCTATTGTGTTATTGTCACGATCTATGGAATGGACGGACCAAGGCGCAGCGTGCATATTGTTCCACTTCTTTTTAATTAAATGTGAAATGTCAAAACAATAAAGGAATGCAACAGATCGTAACAAATAGTGCAACACATGCACTACCTCAAAACATTCAATAACCCACAAACACAGGTGGGGAGAGAACAAACTAAATAGGATTCCCAATTAGAGGCAACGACTAACAGCTGCCTCTAATTGGGAACCAACTCAAAACCAACATAGAAAACACCAAACACCCCGGGTCACGTTATGTTCCAAAACCCCATAGATAACCCAGAGGGCTCTCTATGGCCAGGACGTGACATTTATTGACTGTACGTTTGTTTATCCCATGTGTAACTCTGTTGTTTGTGTCGCACTGCTTTGCTTTATCTTGTCCAGGTCGCAGTTGTAAATGAGAACTTGTTCTCAACTAGCCTACCTGGTTAAATAAAGGTGAAATAAATAAATACAAATATCCTCTTCTGATTTCTGCTCTCGTAAAAGTCTGGGTTTTCTGCACATTAACACTAGAAGCTTATTACCTAAAATGGACCAATTGAAAGTGTGGGTTCACAGCTCCAATCCAGATGTGTTGGTCATTACTGAGACGTGGTTAAGGAAGAGAGTTTTGAATACTGATGTTAACCTTTCTGGTTATAATCTTTTTCGGCAAGACAGATCTTCCAAAGGTGGGGGAGTGGCAATCTTTACCAAGGATCACCTTCAGTGCTCGGTTGTCTCCACCAAGTCTGTCCCCAAACAATTTGATTTTCTGTTTTTAAGCATTCAACTTTCAAATAGCTCTTTGTTGATTGTTGCTGGGTGCTATTGTCCTCCATCAGCACCGGCTTGTAACCTACCTGCCCTAAGGTCTCTCCTGGCCCCTTACACTAACTCTTGTCCTGCTTGGTGACCTAAACTGGGACATGCTTAAACCACCTGACCAAGTCGTAAAGCAATGGGACTACCTAAATCTTTCTCAGATTATTACCAATCCCACAAGGTATGACTCCAAACACCCAGAAAAGGCTACTCTCCTCAATGTTATCCTCACAAATAATCCTGATAGGTATCAGTCTGGTGTTTTCTGTAATGACCTTAGTGATCACTGTTTTACAGCCTGTGTTCGTAATGGCTGCTCAGTGAAATGACCTGTCCTGATTTGTCATCGACGGTTGCTAAACATCTTTAATGAGCAAGCCTTCCTTCATGAACTGGGCTCTGTAAAATGGTATAGAATCAGCTTGATCCCCTCTGTCGAAAAGACGCTTGGACCTTCTTTTTTTATATTTTCAGTGGTATTGTTAACAAACACGCCCCCATAAAGAAAATGAGAATTAAAAACAGCCCCTAGTTTGACCGTGATCTTGCAGAGTTACTCCATCTCGAGAATTGCATTTGGCGAAAGGCCCAGCACACGCATACTCAGGCTGACTGGCTATCGTTCAGGCAAATAAGAAATAAGTACACAGGCTATCAGGAAGGCCAAAGTTAATTACTTAAAGGAGCAATTCTCTCTCTGTGGGTCTTACCCCAAGAAGTTCAGGAAAACGGTTAAAAACCTGGAGAATAAACCCTCCTCCTCACAGCTGCCCATGTCCCTTAATGGCTGAGCTCTTTAATCACCACTTCATTAAGTCAGGATTCCTATTTGACTCATCCATGCCTCCTTGCCCATCCAACATTTCCTCATCTCCCACCACTTCTAATGCGACTATCCCCGATGCTTCTCCCTCTTTTTCCCCTGCCCCGCTACAAAGTTTCTCCCTGCAGGCAGTCACTGAGTCAGAGGTGCTAAAGGAGCTCCTTAAACTTGACCCCAAAAAAACATCTGGGTCAGATGGTTTAGACCCTGTCTTCTTTAAGGTTGCTGCCCCTATCATCGTCAAGCCTATCACCAACCTTTTTCAACCTGTCTCTCCTTTCTGGGGATGTTCACATTGCTGCCACTGTTCGTCCTTTATTTAAAGGGGGAGATCAAGTTGATCCTAACTGTCATAGGCCTATTTCTATTTTGCCCTGTTTATCAAAAGTGTTGGAAAAACTTGTCAATAATCAACTGACTGGCTTTCTTGATGTCTATGGTATTCTCTTGGGTATGCAATCTGGTTTCTGTTCAGGTTATTGATGTGTCACTGCAACCTTAAACTACTTAGGGAGTGGTGGGGCGCCCCACTCCAGACACTACCCGGTGAAATGCAAGGGGCCAAATTCAAAATCAAAAAGTTGAATTATTAAACATTCATCAATATACAAGTGTTGCAAAGTCATCAAAAGCTCTGCTTCTTGGCAATATCACAGCGTTGTCAGATTTCAAAAAGGCTTCACGGAGAAAGCACTACATTTGATTGTTTGAGGGTAGCACCTCCAATATTGTTTCCATTAGCATAAATTCATAAACCATCACGGTTCACACAAAACACATTTCACAGCGAAAACAAATCCCTTACCTTTTGAATAACTTCTGCTGAGGGCTTCCCAAGTGTCCAACGAAGACAATCCATGGTTCTTTTGTTAGAAAAAGTAATTTATTATATCCATAAATCTCCGTTTGGTTGGTGCGTTATGATGAGAAAATACAGCGTCCACTTGCCCATTGAACCGTGAAGAGAACTCATTCAACCTATACCTATACACTTGTCCAAGAACAATCAAACATCATTGATAATGTATCCTTAGGAACACTTTTATGTATATTTAGTATAATATTTCAACCGGAATATAAACTGGGCGATAGGAAATGAAAAAACCACAGCGGTCGCATCCTCTTCTGTTTACTTCTTGTGACCACTTCCCAATTCTTCTTCTATTACCATCCAGACCAACTAAACAGAATCAAAACACTGTCTAGAGACTGTTGACATCCAGTGGAAGCAATAGGTACTGAAATCTTACTCCCTTATATGGTCATTTTCAATAGGGAAGGGTTCAAAATGAGGCAATGTGTCAAAATCACTTTTTCCAGGACAGAAATTCCTCGGGTTTTCACCTGCCATATCCGTTCTGTTATACTCACAGACAATATGTTAACACTCTTAGAAACTTCAGAGTGTTTCCTATCCAATAGTACTAATTATGTGCATATCCTATTTTCCGGGCCTGAGTGGGAGGCATTTTACTTTGGGCATGCCAGACTCTCCAAAACCGTCACCTCGGGAGCTGCTCCCTAAGAAGTAAAAGGTCCTCAATGATGTCACCATTGCCCTTGATTCTAAGCAATATTGTGCTGCTATTTTTATTGACTTGGCCAAAGCTTTTGATCCGGTAGACCATTCCATTCTTGTGGGCCGGCTAAGGAGTATTGGTGTCTCTGAGGAGTCTTTGGGCTGGTTTGCTAACTACCTCTCTCAAAGAGTGCAGTGTATAAAGTCATAAAATCTGCTGTCTCAGCCACTGCCTGACACCAAGGGAGTACCCCAAGGCTCGATCCTAGGCCCCACGCTCTTCTCAATTTACATCACAACATAGCTCAGGCAGTAGGAAGCTCTCTCATCCATTTATATGCGGATGATACAGTCCTATACTCAGCTGGCCGCTCCCCTGATTTTGTGCTGTACAGCAAAGATTTCTTAGTGTCCAACAAGCTTTCTCTACCCTTAAACTTGTTCTGAACACCTCCAAAACAAAGGTCATGTGGTTTGGTAAGAAGAATGCCCCTCTTCCCATAGGTGTTATTACTACCTCTGAGGGTTTAGAGCTTGAGGTAGTCACCTCATCCAAGTACTTGGGAGTATGGTTAGACGGTGAACTGCCATTCTCTCAGCACATATCAAAGCTGCAGGCTAAAGTTAAATCTAGACTTGATTTTCTCTATCGCTCCTCTTTCACACCCAGCTGCCAAACTAACCCTGATTCATATGACCATCCTACCCATGCTAGATTACGGAGACTCTATTTATAGATCGGCAGGTAAGGGTAGATATTCTTTACCATTTGTCCATCAGATTTGCCACCAATGCTCCTTATAGGACACATCACTGCACCCTGGTGAACTGGTCATCTCTGTATACCTGTCGCAAGACCCACTGGTTGATGCTTATTTGTAAAACCCTCTTAGGCCTCACTCCCCCTATCTGAGATATATACTGCAGCCCTCATCCTCCATCCTCCACATACAACATCCCCAAAGCACACACATCCCTGGGCCGCTCGTCTTTTCAGTTTGCTGCAGCTAGCGACTGGAACGAGCTGCAACAAACACTCAAACTGGGCAGTTTTATCTCAATCTCTTCATTCAAAGACTCAATCATGGACACTCTTACTGACAGTTGTGGCTGCTTTGCGTGATGTATTGTTGTCTCTACATTCTTTCCCTTTGTGCTGTTGTCTGTGCCCAATAATGTTCGTACCATGATTTATGCTGCTACCATATTGTTGTTATTTTGTGTTTCTACCATGCTGTGTTGTCATGTGTTGCTGCCTTGCTATGTTGTTGTCTTAGGTCTCTCTTTATGTAATGTTGTTTTGTCTCTCTTGTTGTGATGTGTGTTTTGTCCTATATTTATATTGTATTTTTAAATTTTATTTTAATAACCAGGCCCCCATCCCCGCAGGAGGCCTTTTGCTTTTTTGGCAGGCCGTCATAGTAAATAAGAATTGTGATGATTCGATTTTCTCCTCAAGAATCTTCTCATAGGTGGCTAGAATAGACCGAGTTTTATCCACAAAACAATTATTCAAAATATTGCAAATACATACACAAAGATTATTAACTTAACTATGCAACAATGCATTCATATATTACGTGGCAACTTAATGACTAGCAATGTAGCTGCTGTTCAAAAGTGTTCCACATAAAAGTGGCGGTTTTGAACAGGCAGTATCTGGACTGAAACCATAATATTTATATTGACTGTATCAAGCAAGCCTCCATGATTAAAAGCCAAGACAAGAGACAAGTATAAAAATACTGAGAGAAGGATAGATAGATAAAGAGAGGCCCTGGGTGAAACACAAACCCTTATCAAATGCCTGTTCATCAAAAACAAGGCTTTAATCAACCATATCACACGAAGGAGGAAATGAACTACGGTTATCTCTTCATTTGAGACAGGATATCAGATCATGTTGATAATCGTCTTTCCTGGTCTTTGAATATGGTCTTAGTCGTTTCAATTTATGTCCATTGCCAGACTTTGGAGGGTAAAGGACAACTAAAGAATAGGCTCAGATTGATGAGAGTGTGGTTTCTTCCTGTGGAAGCTGTTATCATGTTATTTTGGATGAGGTCATGTCATTCAGGGGGGCTGGACTGTTGCTGGATGAGGTCATGTCAGTCTGGATGGCTGGACTGTTGCTGGATGAAGTCATGTCAATCTGGAGGGCTGGACTGTTGCTGGATGAGGTCCTGTCAGTCTAGACGGCTGTACTGTTGCTGGATGAGGTCATGTTAATGAGGAGGGCTGGACTGTTATTGGATGAGGTCATGTCAGTCTGGACGGCTGGACTGTTGCTGGATGAGGTCATGTCAATCTGGAGGGCTGGACTGTTGCTGGTGTCCTGTTGGATTACAGAATCTCTCTCTATTTCTCACTCTCTTTACATTTCTCTCTCTCTCTCTCTCTCTCTCTGTCTTTCTTTCTCTGTCTTTGTCTCTCTCTCTAATCCTTTCTTTCAACCTGTCTTTCTCTCCTACCCTCTCTCAGCATATCATAGCCTTCTACATGAATTATATGACAGGCGTTGCTTGGTGTGGTAACAGACAACAACCATCTCATCCACCACTACCATGGAGATACACATAGAGACAAAGAGAGGGAGGTTGAGAGATCCAATGTACTGTAGCCATGCAATTATAATACATCCTGTATGCTGGCCCCCTGCGGTGCAAAGCGGCTCAGGGACAGCCTCTCGTTGTTCAATCCCTATCTTTAAATTGACAGACTGGTAGGAAAGTCTCCAAAACGACCCTATTGTCCTCCCACTTAGAAAAAGCAAAATGCTAAGCTTTATAGATCCGCTCTCCAGACAGCACGTTACACCCAGAGAATGGAAAGAATGGAGAAGCACCGACACCGCAATGTAACATCTGGCTTTTCCAATTTTTTCTGACCGAGCCAATAAAAAAAGAAATGCATACCGAATTAAAATAATGTAAAAACAGTGGGAATATAAACGGGAAGCGGTATCGATCCAGTTGAAGTTCATGTAAATGAATTGGAGAGAGAAGGAAAGCTCTCCAGTCTAGTGCTCAACTGACACAGCTGGAGAAGGGCCTTTGGCTTGCCTTTATCCCAATTAGTTGTAGCTTAAGTGCAAAGCCTGTTGGGCAGGGCCGGCCCGAGTCTGGTTCAACTTTGCTTGGCTCGTGTACTTACTTTGTGTGTGTACGTGTCATTGTCTGTGTTTATGTATTTGTTGTGGTGGGAGTGTATGTGTGTGTGTCTGTGTGTGTGTGTGTGTGTATACGCGTGTGTGTGCCTGTGTGGTGTATGTGTGTCAGTAGACCACCTTAATTAGACTTCTGAATTGCACAGACACACAGAAACACATACAAACACACACAGACACACACAGACAGACACACACAAACACAAACACACACAAACACACACAAACACATACAGACACACAAAAACTCACACAAAAACTCACACACAGACACATACAGAGACACACAGACACACACAACACACACAAACACACACAAACACATACAGACACACTAAAAGTCTCTCACACACACACACACACACACACACACACACACACACACACACACACACACACACACACACACACACACACACACACACACACACACACACACACACACACACACACACACACACACACACAGACAGACACACACTCAACCCCACAGCCCAAGGCTTGGCTGAGCGCTCTGGCTATCTTCACAAAGAGAGGAAAACTCCCTTGAGGACAGGGGAACAATAGCATTTCATCCCTCTCTTTAATAACCCCAGCATCTCTCCGTCTTTCTCTCTTCCTTTCTGCCCCCCCACCCCACCCCTCTCTATCACTCTACCTCCCTTTCTATATTTCTTCTCTAATCTCAGCTCCTTTGTTCTGTGCATTCATTAAACACTGTCCTACATATTGGTGCCAGGGATCAATGGTTGCCAACGGTAGCAGCTCCCAGATTGCACTGCCACGTGTGGCCGTTTTTTAATGAGTCCGTTTCTATCCTTCTATCTGTCATGCATGACCAATGAGCCTTTCCCCGATTTCACAATCACAACAAGGATCAGAATGCAATGAAAAGGATAATCACAACAAGGATCAGAATGTGATGAAAAGGATAATCACAACAAGGATCAGAATGTGATGAAAAGGATAATCACCACCACTGACCATTATCAGTACCATCCACACTATGATTCATGTTATTAGTTATGGTTTTCAAAAACACACAATTACAATAGCGTAAGTTTGATTAGAACAAACAGCTTTAGGTGTTGACTATCACTATCTAATTCAAATGAATGTTTTTTTGTATGTGGATTACACAGTTATTTTAATGTCTATCAAGGGTTTGGTTTAAAACAAACCCCTGGAGGTGCTATTAGGTTTTCATGCACTAGAGGGAACCAGCAGGGATGATTATCATAACAACACATTTGAATCGCAATGCACAACACATTACAGTTTTTTACAGTCGCTAGGACACATTTCTCACTTTTTCTAAACTCTTCACACAGTTCTCCTAACCAACTTTCAGCTCGGCACAGCAGTTCATTTCACATTCAAAATGCACTAAAACTACCAAATCACTTCATACATGTCTCAAATCAACACATTCTTCCACAACATTAGCAAAGGTTGACAGCCAACAAACACACTTTGTCACCCACAAAACAATGACCTAAAAAACACTAACAACATGTAGCATTATACAATGTTTTCTTGTGTAAAACAAGGACACATCTCTGTTTATAATTCACTGCAATATATGTTACTGGAATGAATCAGACATGATGCAGAATGCTTCAATATATGTTATGTCTTTTATTTATTTTTATTTTTTTGCAGTGAGTAATTCCAAAATACAAGAGGTTGTATACACACCATCAACTGATACAGATACAATAGTAATGCTAATCTACTTGGTCTTCTCCATTTGGCCACAGGTTCTCATCCACATCACATCTTATGTCATCTAGGGCAATACACCTAGGAAAGAATCTTCTGGCATGCCTGATCCATCCCTGGCAATCTTCTGCTGATATGTCCAGGCATCCAGCATTCATTGCATCCAGGAGGGACATTTGATCATGTGGATGGTGGTCATAAACCTTCCACCTCCATGAGGAAAAGAATTCCTCTATGGGGTTGAGGAATGGAGAGTAAGGTGGGAGGAAAAGTGACACCATTCTGGGATGGGCTGCAAACCACTCAGTGACTGCATGGGAGTGGTGAAATGCCACATTGTCCCATACAATTATAAATGTTGGCTGATTTCTTCTCTCTGCATCCCTTTCCTGACCTAGCACAACCCTTCCATAGAGATCATGCAGGAACGCAAGGAGACGTTCAGTGTTGTATGGCCCAATTAGTGGTTTGTGTAACAGCAGTCCATCAGTGGATATTGCTGCGCACTTTGTGATGTTGGCACCCCTCTGGCCCGGGACATCCACTGTGGCTCTTTTCCCAATCACATTCCTCCCTCGTTGCCGTGTTTTGGCCAAGTTGAAACCCGCCTCATCCACAAAGATGAAAATGTGGGGTGTTTGCCTGCCTTCAATCTCCATGACTCTCTAAAATAAATCCACAAGGCAACATAAGCTGTTACAGTAGTAAACATTACCTAAAAATATGTCTTTGTGTGTGTTTGGTTTTGTTTAAAAACAGTTCTGTATTTTATTGTGATCTTACCTGGACATATTGGTTCCTGAGTTGCTTGACATGTTCAGAGTTCCTCTCAAAAGGCACAGTGTACAACTGTTTCATCCTGACCTGATGTTTTTCAGGACTCTAGAAATAGTTGTTATGCTTACACTGTGAATATTTGCAAAAGTAACGTTGTCTGCCAAGACTCTGTCTCGAATCTCAGTGAGTTTTATGCCATTGTTTCTGATGACCATATCAACAATGGCAGTTTCCTGCACATCAGTGAGCATCCTTCCTCTCCCACCTGTGTGAGGTAACCGTTGAGTCCTAAGCAGAAATGCAAAAGCAATTACACACAAGTCTATTTACTTCTGTAATGTGCAACTCAGTTATATGCCCTTGCAGAATACAAGTTACCTGTTGGTTTGCCGGAAAACTCTAACAATAGATGCCACTGTTGAGCGTTGCAAATTTGGCTGCACTCTCTGACCAGCTTCTCTCATTGAGAGACCATGATTTACTACATGATCAATTACAGTAGCTCTGATCTCATCTGAGACTACAGCTCTTGATCTTCCTCTTATTCTTCTTCCACCACGCATACGTATTCCTCGCCCCCTCCCAGCCACTCTCCTTCCTCTTTCAGCCACTTCTCTATTTCTGGCTGGGTCCATGTTTACATCACAATACAAAACTATTCAGCAGTTGTCTCCTTTTGTAATGAAATTGAAAGAGTAACACCTGTGTAGATGTTCATCTACAATGAGAATCAGCTGTGGTTGGTCCAATTGTCCAATTGTTTTTATAGCATTTAATTTTAAGATTTAAAATATATTTAATTAAAATATTACTGTAGAAATGTAGCAAATTGCTGTCTTATTCAGTTTTGTATTATGTTATTGTTTTGAACATAAGTTTAACAGTTTTGAAAACAGTATATAAGCATGTGCAAATTGGCCTGTAGGTACACAGAGTTTTGGCGGTTGTTGTGTCGAAGTGAGAAAAGAGTTAATGTAATTTGAAAGATGTAGTCATTGAATGCATTTTGTGCCAAAGCAATGATAAATGATCCACAGTTTAGCCCACATATACTTCTGTTGTGCTCACTGTGTGAAGAGTTGTGAAAATGTGACCTAAGTATTGAGAAATGTGTCCTAGCGACTGTAAAAAAACTGTAATGGCTACAGTTTTATTGAAACCTTCTTTGCAGATGTGTTCTGGCTCTGATCATGAGGATTGGGACGGGATAGGCTTAGCCAATGAGTGGCAACCACCTCAGTACACCCACACCCACCTTGTCATTTGTTAATCAACCGTGGACAGGCCATCAACAAACAAACAAACAAACACACACACACACACACACACACACACACACACACACACACACACACACACACACACACACACACACACACACACACACACACACACACACACACACACACACACAATAACCAAAACCAGAACCAAAACAACAACAAAATAAATATTTGGGAGAAAAAAAAACACGCAAGCAAACTACTGGTTGAAATTACGAAGCCACCCATACACTTTAATATATTGCCGCCCAGAATATTGTGAAAAAATGTGAGTTGGGGAATCAGAAAAAAGCCACAATGACAAATCGTCACTGCTCCAGCCAAGAAAAAACAAATATTTGCCGGGACAGCAACGTGCTGCATAATGAAAATAGATAGCTACTCCATGAATGTAGTACAGGATTTCAGGGCATGCCATTGGTCTCCATTTAAAATCAATCACGTCAATGCATCATAAGTTATTTCGACAGGGACCAAGGAGCAGTTCTGGAAACACTGCTTTAAGGAAGTCTTTAACCTGAATGTAATTGACCTCCCAATTGAAAGGGAGAAAAGTATTAAATGCCCGGAAAGTTAGTGCTCTGCTAGTTGTGAGTGCCATACATCATTTCAGGACAGCATAATTCTCAAGATTTCGTCTTCCCTGTAAAAAGAGGGCTGTGTACAACAGGTCACTGCAGTTGTGGAAGGATGGAGAATATTGCAAGTTCGGATTTATTTACCTTGTACAACCTGCTGCCTCGTGTTTTACTTATTGTGTATATACTGCTGCCTCGTGTTTTAATTACTGTGTATATACTGCTGCCTCGTGCTTTATTTGCTGTTTATATTCTGCTGCCTCGTGTTTTATTTAATGTGTATATACTGCTGCCTCGTGTTTAATTTACTGTGTAAATACTGCTGCCTTGTGTTTAATTTACTGTGTACAAACTGCTGCCTCGTGTTTTATTTACTGTGTATATACTGCTGCCTTGTGTTTTATTTACTGTGTATATTCTGCTGCCTCGTGTTTTAATTACTGTGTATATACTGCTGCCTCGTGTTTTATTTTTATTTTTTTATTTCACCTTTATTTAACCAGGTAGGCAAGTTGAGAACAATTTCTCATTTACAACTGCGACCTGGCCAAGATAAAGCAAATCAATTCGACACATACAACAACACAGAGTTACACATGGAGTAAAACAAACATACAGTCAATAATACAGTAGAAAAAACAAATCTATATACAAAGAGTGCAAATGAGGTAGGATAAGGAAGGTAAACGCAATAAATAGTCCATGGTGGCAAAGAAATTACAATATTTAAACACTGGAAATGGTAGATGTGCAGTAGATGAATGTGCAATGTAGAAAAACTGGGGTGCAAAGGAACAAGATAAATAAATAAATACGGTAGGGGATGAGGTAGTTGGTTGGGCTATTTACAGATGGGCTATAAACAGGTGCAGGGGTCTGTGAACTGCTCTGACAGCTGGTGCTTAAAGCTGGTGAGGGAGATAAGTGTCTCCAGTTTCAGAGATTTTTGTAGTTCGTTCCAGTCATTGGCAGCAGAGAACTGGAAGGAGAGTCGGCCAAAGGAGGAATTGGCTTTGGGGGTGACCAGTGAGATATACCTGCTGGAGCACGTACTACGGGTTGGTGCTGCTATGGTGACCAGCGAGCTGAGATAAGGCGGGACTTTACCTAGCAGGGACTTGTAGATGACCTGGAGCCAGTGGGTATTGCGACGAGTGTAAAGCGAGGGCCAGCCAATGAGAGCGTACAGGTCGCAGTGGGTGGGTGGTATATGGGGCTTTGGTAACAAAACGGATGGCACTGTGATAGACTGCATCCAATTTGTTGAGTAGAGTATTGGGAGGCTATATTGTAAATGACATCACCGAAGTCGAGGATCGGTAGGATGGTCAGTTTTACGAGGGTATGTTTGGCAGCATGAGTGAAGGATGCTTTGTTGCGAAATAGGAAGCCAATTCTAGATTTAATTTTAGATTGGAGATCTTTGATGTGAGTCTGGAAGGAGAGTTTACAGTCTAACCAGAAACCTAGATATTTGTAGTTGTCCACATAATCTAAAACAGAACCGTCCAGAGTAGTGATTCTGGACGGAGGGACAGGTGCAGGCAGCGATCGTTTGAAGAGCATGCATTTAGTTTTACTTGCGTTTAAGAGCAGTTGTAGGCATTGCATGGCATTGAAGCTCGTCTGAAGGGTTTTTAACAGTGTCCAAAGAGGGGCCAGAAGTATACAGAATGGTGTCGTCTACGTAGAGGTGGATCAGAGACTCACCAGCAGCAAGAGCAACATCATTGATGTATACAGAGAAGAGAGTCGGCCCAAGAACTGAACCCTGTGGCACCCCCATAGAGACTGCCAGAGGCCCGGACAACAGGCCCTCTGATTTGACACACTGAACTCTATCGGAGAAGTAGTTGGTGAACCATGCGAGGCAATCATTTGAGAAACCAAGGCTGTCGAGTCTGCCGATAAGGATGTGGTGATTGACAGAGTCGAAAGCCTTGGCCAGATCAATGAATACGGCTGCACAGTAATGTCTCTTATCGATGGCGGTTATGATGTCATTTAGGACCTTGAGCGTGGCTGAGGTGCACCCATGACCAGCTCTAATACCAGATTGCATAGCGGAGAAGGTACGTGGGATTCGAAATGGTCGGTAATTTGTTTGTTAACTTGGCTATTTCAGCAGATAATTTTAGAAAGAAAGGGTCCAGATTGTCTAGCCCGGCTGATTCGTAGGGGTCCAGATTTTCCAGCTCTTTCAGAACATCAGCTAACTGGATTTTGGCGAGTTACTGAGGGGGGTGCAGGGCTGTTGACCAGGTTAGGGGTAGCCAGGTGGAAAGCATGGCCAGCCGTTGAAAAATGCTTATTGAAATTCTCAATTATTGTGGGTTTATCGGTGGTGACGTTTCCTATCCTCAGTGCAGTGGGCAGCTGGGAGGAGGTGCCCTTATTCTCCATAGACTTTACAGTGTCCCATAACTTTTTTGAGCTTGTATTACAGGAAGCAAATTTCTGCTTGAAAAAGCTAGCCTTGGCTTTCCTAACTGCCTGTGTATATTGGTTCCTGACTTCCCTGAAAAGGGAATATCACGGGGGCTGTTCGATGCTAATGCAGAACGCCACAGGATGTTTTTGTGCTGGTCAAGGGCAGTCAGGTCTGGAGAGAACCAAGGGCTATATCTGTTCCTGGTTCTAAATTTCTTGAATGGGGCATGCTTATTTAAGATGGTGAGGAAGGCACTTTTAAAGAATAACCAGGCATCTTTTACTGACGGGATGAGGTCATTATCCTTCCAGGATACCCGGGCCAGGTCAATTAGAAAGGCCTGCTTGCTGAAGTGTTTTAGGGAACGTTTAACAGTAATGAGGGGAGATCGTTTGACCGCAAACCCATTACGGATGCAGGCAATGAGGCAGTGATCGCTGAGATCTTGGTTGAAAACAGCAGGGGTGTATTTGGAGGGCAAGTTAGTTAGGATGACATCAATGAGGGTGCCCGTGTGGCTTTGGGGTTGTACCTAGTAGGTTCAATTATGATTTGTGTGAGGTTTAGGGCATCAAGCTTAGATTGTAGGATGGCCGGGGTGTTAAGCATGTCCCAGTTTAGGTCACCTAGCAGCACGAACTCTGAAGATAGATGGGGGGCAATCAGTTCACATATGGTGTCCAGAGCACAGCTGGGGGCAGAGGGTGGTCTATAGCAAGCAGCAACAGTGAGAGACTTGTTTCTAGAAAGGTGCATTTTTAAAAGTAAAAGTTCAAATTGTTTGGGTGCAGACCTGGATAGTAAGACAGAACTCTGCAGGCTATCTCTGCAGTAGATAGCAACATCGCCCCCTTTGGCCGTTCTATCTTGTCTGAAAATGTTGTAGTTAGTGATGGAAATTTCAGCGTTATTGGTGGTCTTCCTGAGCCAGGATTCAGACACGGCTAGGACATCCGGGTTGGCAGAGTGTGCTAGGGCAGTGAATAAAACAAACTTAGGGAGGAGGCTTCTAATGTTAACATGCATGAAACCCTAGGCTTTTACGGTTGCAGAAGTCAACAAATGAGAGCGCCTAGGGAATAGGAGTGGAGCTAGGCACTGCAGGGCCTGGATTAACCTCTATATCACCAGAGGATCAGAGGAGGAGTAAGATAAGGGTACGGCTAAAGGCTATAATGACTGGTCGTCTAGGACGTTCTGAACAGAGAGTAAAAAGAACAGGTTTCAGGGGGCGATAAAATAGATTAAAGGCATAATGTACAGACAAAGGTATGGTAGGACGTAAATACAGTGGAGGTAAACCTAGGCATTGAGTGGTGATGAAAGAGATATTGTCTCTAGAAACATTTAAACCAGGTGATGTCATCACATGTGTCGGTGGTGGAACTGAAGGGTTGGATATGGTATGTTGAGCAGGGCTAGAGGCTCTACAGTGAAATAAGACAATAAACACTAACCAGAACAGCAACGGACAAGGCATATTGACATTGAGGAGAGGCATGCTTAGCTGAGTGATCATAAGGTTTCAGTTAGTAGTGAGGCTGGTTGGGGACACGGCGATTCAGACAGCTAGCCGGGGACAGCAAGCTAGCAAAGGCTAGCAGGCCGGTAACAAAGACGTAGGAAGTCTGTTTATATCCTCCTCGTGCGTTTCCGTCGGTAGACCAGTCGTGATGGGTTAGTGGGGTTCCGTGTGGTGAAGGGGACCAGGCCAATTGGCAAAATAGGTAATAGTGGCCCAAGAAATTGTCCAATGGACCTGTTTAGCTAGCAGCCGATATGCTCTAGACAGCAAAACGTTAGCAGGCCGCAGTTAGCTGATGGCCGTTCAGGTGACGTCGCGACGGAAGGCCGGTTGAATACCCCCCTCGGGCAGATAACGTCGGTGGTCCACTCGTGAAGGCCCGGTGAGGCTCCGCATCGGCAGTAAAAAACGGGTCCAGATAGGTGTTGAAGCCCAGGAGTGGCTGATGAGACTCTTCAGCCAGACGGAAGATGGGCCGAGCATAGGCTAGCATCAGGCTAATTGGTGCTTACTCCGGGACCAACGTTAGCCAATAGTCACATGGATAGATCCAGGTGAAAATATCCAGAGCTTGCGGTAGGAATCCGGGGATATGGATAGAAAATAGGTCTGGAAACTCTGGTTTGAGTCGCGTTATATGAACGGCGAGAGCTTTTCCGAGCTAAAGGTTAGCTGCTGCTGTCCGCTAGCAATGGTAAGCTAAATACTAACGTTAGCTAGTGAGCTGGTTAGCTTCGGTTAGGGAATTCCGGATTCGAGATGGATAATACTTGAAAAAAATTAATAACTGATCCGTACCACATTGGGTGAGGCGGGTTGCAGGAGAGTGTTTTGAAGTTAAGTTTTAGAAAAAATATTTAAAAAATGATATGCGAAGAAAATATATAAAAAGATATATACACTGGACACGACAGGATGAGGACAAAAGACGTCTGACAGCTACGCCATCTTGGTAATTACTGTGTGTATACTGCTGCCTAGTGCTTTATTTGCTGAGTATATAATGCTGCCTCGTGTTTTTATTCAGTACATAAAATAACAATCAGTATCAAATATATGCAAAAATAGAGAAAACTGGAAAATAGTATTTCACTGCACTTTTATTAAGGCAAAACATATAGTAGGGTGGTTGGTTGGGGTGGATGGGTAGACGTATAACACATACGTCTAGCAACCCAAAGGTTGAATGTTTGAATCTCATCACGGACAACTTTAGAATTTTAGCTAATTAACAACTTTGCAACTACTTACTACTTTTAGCTACATTGCAACTACTTAGCATGTTAGCTAACCCTTCCCCTTCCCCTAATCTTAACCCTTCAACCTAACTCCTAACCTCAACCCTAACATTAACCCCTAACACCTATTCTAGCTAACATTAGCCACCTAGCTAACGTTAGCCATTACAAATTGGAATTTGTAACATATCATATGTTTTTCAAATGTGTAACATATTGTATGAATTACAATTTGCATAATCATACGAAATGTAATTTGTAACATATATGAAATGGATGATGTACAAATTAAGTATTTACATTTTAAATTTTTGTCATTTAGCAGATGGTCTTATCCAGTGCGACAGTTAGAGCATTCATCTTAAGATAGCTCAGCAAAGTCAGTGATAGAACATACCATACGAAACATATAATATTAATTGGAGTGTCGCGGACTATGCTACGTCTACCACTGAGTCCAGGTTGCTTCCACCACAGCAGAGCTCATTTTCCAACACAGCAGAGTTCCTTTTCCCCCAAAGCAGAGTTCATCTTCCACCACAGCAGAGCTCATCTTCCATCACAGCAGAGCTCATCTTCCACCACAGCAGAGCTCATCTTCCACCACAGCAGAGCCCTTCTTCCACCACAGCAGAGCTCATCTTCCACCACAGCAGAGCTCATCTTCCACCACAGCAGAGCTCATTTTCCACCACAGCAGAGCTCATCTTCCACCACAGCAGAGCTCATCTTCCACCACAGCAGAGCTCATCTTCCATCACAGCAGAGCTCATCTTCCACCACAGCAGAGCTCATCTTCCACCACAGCAGAGCTCATCTTCCACCACAGCAGAGCTCATCTTCCATCACAGCAGAGCTCATCTTCCACCACAGCAGAGCTCATCTTCCACCACAGCAGAGCTCATCTTCCACCACAGCAGAGCTCTAGTTTAAAACTTGGTATGCCAAACACGCTCACAGTAAAGTAACATCAGCAGACATTAATATAAACAGCGTGCAGTATACACACACACTGATAGCAACATTCATTGGAAAATCACAAGTTGAACTGTGTTTGCATGAATAGTAACCTTGCCTGAGTCCTGACAAATCCTCAAGCTAACGCCTAGGGTTAAGTTCAGAAGGACAACAGTCTTGTGGCAAGCAGAACCCAAGTTCAAACCAAGTCCATCATACATCGCCAAGCCATTGCCAGCACCATAGTATCAGCCAGCAGCAGTGCATAGCAGGTACCATGTAAACATTTGCTGTCAGTATACCCACAGCCAGTACCAGCAACCACACAGCTAACACCCAGCAATGCACTCAACTGCTCTAGCATTAATTAATACTGCAATGATCCCACCAACCCCCTCCCTCCTATTAACCCAGATCCCACAATACAGGTCCCCCTGGTCCAAAAGATGAAAATGGTTCATAATACGGATGCCATACCCATAATGCTGTATCTATATGAGCGTGTCATTGGTTTTTAATACAACACTGACAGTAGAGAGCTGAATAAAGATGTCCTGTTGTGGGCGGTGTGACGGGGTATAGGGCATATGTCTGACTCTAATTACAGCTGTGCATTGAGCTCTCCTCGGGAATCAGAGGGGAGGAGGGTAGAGGACAGGGGGAAGCAGGGAGGAGGAGTTTACTACGTGTCCATATGCTTCTGGGATGGGACATTTTCTTCTTGGCAAAGTCTCTCGGTTGGGTGGAGTTTTGGGATGTCTGCCAAGGATGAGTGGTGTGTCTTAGAGACAGAGCAGAGAGAGACAGATGGAATAAGAGGAGAGAGAGACAGAGAGATAGAAAGAGAGACAGAGAGATAGAGAGAGAGGCAGAGAGAGGAGAGAGAGAGAGGAGAGAGAGACAGATAGAACGAGAGAGAGAGACAGACAGAGAGAGGAGAGAGAGAGAGGGGAGAGAGAGACAGAGAGACACTGTTTATATACATACTATGAGATTTGTAATGTCTTTATTCTTTTGGAACTTCTGTGAGTGTAATGTTTACTGTTCATTTTTATTGTTTATTTCACTTTTGTATATTATCTACTTCACTGTTATAACATATGTTTCAAATGTATACATTGTGCAATATATATCCATGCACTCTTGTGAGGCTTGATCCCACTCCATGTTTATATTATCCTTATAGTGGCTCTGTGGTTCAATGGCCCCTCAGTTTAGTACTGAGGGTGACAAAAACCAAGCTAATATTACATTCAGATGTAGTGGGCTCTTAAACCTGGTGACATTCACAGAAACACACTTGACATTTCCCTATAACTACCCAGGTGACAAACCGCTTTTTGTTCAATTATGGTACGACAAAATAGAGGCGCTCTAAAACAAGATAGACAAATGGGATACTGCCCTACTGCATAACATGGTAGGGTGGGAGTGGGATATCCTTTAAAAACAATACAGACAGTCATAACAAACATACTGTCAGTCATAACAACGCAGTTGGACAACAAAACAGCATGACAACGCACCTGTGACCAGCAGCATTCGTGCGGCTCTCAAGACTAACACACTACGAAGTCCAACTGTGGCTTAAGGACGTTATAAAGCCATGAACAAATATAAAGTGCACTGCGGTGTGACATAAGCCCCTACATAAGGCATCCAGAATGCATTATGAGCAGGTGTTTCCCAGAAACGTTTGCCATTAAGTTGAAGGAATATAACAAAAACAAAATTGCAGCCATATGCCCCAAAAATATTTTTATTCCACCAACACCACGATATTAATCACAGATCTGCTTGCTTTTGGCCTATACTGTAATACAGCTCCGTCTTCCCATTATAATATAAACACAGTTGTCCTGTCCTGGCATTTCTGGTGATTCATTGTTCCTGTTAAAGAAAGCTCCAGTCCCTCTAGTTGTTAATTCTTCCTCTCCTCTTACTCATCCTCCCTTCCCTCCCTCATTCTTTCTCGATTTAGTTGTGAAGAATAATTACCTGATGCTGAGGACCAGTGGTGTGGACTGTACACTCATGGGGATGTGGACAGTCACTTTTCTCTGCACCAAATGTCCCTGGCTAGATGGCCGCCCGCCCCCGCCACACATCCACAAGTAGGCCACGCTGCATTAATGAGAGTGGCGTGTTCGTCTGGTCGCCAGAGGAAACAGGTTTTTGGCCTCCACTTCAAAATATTGTTCTCTTCAAACCACAGTTGGAAAACAAGACGCATTTGGAAAGCATCAGCCGTGTGTTCAACACACACATTCAAATAAAAAGTAGCTCTTGCTAAATATCACTTGTGCCCTCCAGGGTAAGGTGGTAGATAAGAAGAGTACAATTTTACCTATGAGGGGAGAAAGAGACTTCATGATACTGGCAATCTGTGATGGAAAAAGTACCCAATTGTCATACTTCAGTAAAAGTAAAAGATACCTTAACAGAAAATGACTCAAGTAAAAGTGAAAGTCACCCAGTAAAATACCACTTGAGTAAAGGTTTAAAAGAATTTGGTCTTAAATATACTTAGGTAGCTAAAGTAAATGTAATTGCTAAAATATACTTAAGTATCAAAGTAAAATCTAAATAATTTATAATTCCTTATATTAAGCAAACCAGATGGTGTTATGGAACAAAGACTCAAGACAAAAGGTTTCCAAAAAGGAGTAACAGGTTTAATGGAATATAGCTGGTGATGACAAAATGAAGTAGAGAAAGTCTCTGTGAGATGGTGATGGGAAATCCAGACAGGTTTTCTTGTATGAGGAGGAGGTAGCCGGAGGATGAACACTGGGATCAGGAAGACGAGGGAGACACTGGAAGGTAGATGAAACAAGGTAGATAACGAAGGTCGAGGTTAGAGGAACAGGGAGTGAGTCCTTACTCAAACGAGACCAGACAAAGTGACTGTGTTGGGGGAGTGCCTATATGCTGACTGTGCTGATGATCCAATGACGTGCAGGTGTGGGTGATAAGAACTCAGGTGACAGTGATCTCTGTGATTGTGTGGTGGTGGAGCCTGGCTGATCCCTGACAGATGGCACCATTTAAAAAAAAAAACGGCTTTATGGATAGCCAGGGGCACACTCCAACACTCAGACATAATTTACAAACGAAGTGTGTGTGTTTAGTGAGTTGGGGAGAACAGAGGCAGTAAGGATGACCAGGGATGTTCTCTTGATAAGTGCGTGATTTTGACAATTTACCTGTCTTCTTAAGCATTCAAAATGTAACGAGTACTTTTGGATGTCAGGAAAAATGTATGGAGTAAAAAGTATGATATTTTCATTAGGAATGTAGTGAATTTAAAGTAGTCAAAAATATAAATAGTAAAGTAAAGTACAGATACCCCACTTTAAAGTATTTTTACTTAAGTACTTTATACCACTGCCCAAATGCCTTCACACCAGAACATTAGCATACTTTATATACTGTTACACACGCACTTATCACATAGTATTCCATACACAAATTAAGGCCATGCAACCTGAATTGAAATCTGAGTGAGGTACACATGTACAGTACATAAACAGATGCATGCTCCATATATTTATGTGATGGACACTTGATACGGTCACATGATATTGTTGTGATATATTACAAAATCATGTTAAGACCACACATATCAATATTCATTTTATACATCAATACGTCTTGATGAGGGGATGGATCTCTTCAGGAGGTGTAAACGGTACAGCCAAATGGTTACTTGCATAGTAGCAATATCAGAAATAGATAGTGTCAATATAAATAAAATATAATATACATGTACAATAACAATATCAATAACAATAGTGATAGACAAGGTAGTTATATGCATACAATCAGGGGTATATGTCACGGTGTGCGCTACTGGGGTGAAATCAGGTGCAGGAGAGCGGAACGTGTCGTAAAGGCGCACACTTTAATGGCACAACAAACAAAAGAAACAATGCAACAACGCGTCAATATTCTAGGCCACTAAATAAAGTGTCAAGCGCTATGACATAAACACAGTCCAAGTTAAGCACAAAATACAAATACGGGTTAACATACGTTACCCGGAGAAAATTAGCCTGTACTACACACACAATCAACAATGATAATTCCACACAATGACATGACATATTCACCCGGAAATAAATACATGCCGCAATCACTGGAATACAAACCAGGTGCGAGGTGAACAAGACAAAAGCAAAGGAAACAAAATAACAGCTGAGCGGCGATGGCTAGAAAGCCGGTGAATTCGACCGCCGAACGCCGCCCGAACAAGGAGAGGAGGCGACTTCGGTGGAAGTCGTGACAGTATAGTGGCAGAGCAGCAGGATAAAATTAAAATAGTGGCAGCAACGTATGGTGTGTGTGTTAGGAGAGAGTCATTTGAATAGAGGCACTGCAGAGAGTGCTGATGACAGGTCCGTCCGAACCACGCATGAACAAGGGAATCTATATTCGGAGAGCCTGTTTCTGTCCTGCCCTTGACTTTGGCGCAGGGCATGTGATGTCCATAGCCTCTCCGTCGCAAAACTCCCTGATCTTCTCAAACGTTTGTCTAGCTGTGTCCAGTCCAGGTGGTGAATGTACAGGTAGACCATCTATGGGAGGAAGGATGTCAGCGTTGCGCAGCAGCTGAAACCTGGTCCCGACTGAGTCCGAACGCTCCTTGGCAGCAACAACACCAGGTTCCAGAACATCGAAGCTGTAAAACAGGAAATAACAAAAACTTAGAAGACATTACAACCTTGTACAACATCAATTCACCTCCAAAGTTTAGATAAGAAGAATAATCTCATACAATGCAATGAAAATTATATTCACCTGAAGTGCTGTTATTGCTTGATCTGTGGCAGCGGCCTGAAGTACGGAGTCAGGTGTTGTTGCCAGCCATAGCTTTTCGCAACACCAGCAATCTCAGACAATGTTCACTCTGGTCTTTCTGAAGCCCTGCTTGATGAGGCATGTGAGATCAATAAAAGTAGTGCCAATCATGTTGGAGGTCAATTAAATAATCAAAACGTGTTGTTTATGCTTTACATACCAAGTGTTGTCATCGATTCCTTGTAGAGATGCCACACTGGTGCTTTTGACACATGGGATGGCAGCAGCTTTGTGTCCTGGGTGGCATCCTGGTAATACTACTGCTCATGCTTCAGGTGTAACCTGTGCTTGCTTAGGCAAGTTCTCTTTTTGATGGGAGGCATTAGACCATTTTCCTTGTATGATTAGAGGAGGAGAGTCAGGTGTGTTCTAATGATGCTGAAAGACAAATTCCAGATACAAATATTTAAGCATTATACAATAGATGCGAAATGGCATTCTGAGATATCGCTACCCACAGTTCATACACGTAATGTATGTTCACGTCAGCTGGCTAGCTATCAACAAGCTTTAATTAGCAATACAAACCGATTGTCATAGCTAACTAAAGTTAACCAAATAGGTTCAATGTTAGCTAGTTAGCTAGCTAACATTAGGCTATAACTAGCAATGCGAAAGGCATTCTGAGAAAACATCACTAACGTTACACACACTTCATACACATAGGTTAATGTCAACTAGCAGGCCAGCCATCTAACCTAGCTAACATCAAGCTTTAACTTGGGGTCTTTTGTTTAGACATGTAACGTTAGCTATCTAGCTAGAAAATGAACTATAATCCCAATCCAAAGAGTAACGTTACTAGCAATACAAACCCATTGTCATAGCTAGCTAAAGTTAACCAAACATGTTTTTACCTAAATCAGGGATTTCCTCATCGTCTGATTCATTTTCAGAGTCAGAGAGAGTCCGCATGGCACGATCGTCCTCCAGAAAGTAGTTAATCACAACTTTTTCCCAATGACCTTTGTCAATGGCTCCTGATAAATTCAGGGCAGCAATGTTATTGAGATCTGTAGCAACATGCAGTATGTTGTAGTTCTCAATGGCAAACGGTATATCTTTCAAAGAATTTTAGTGATTTCCTGAAACGGGTCACATACAGTGGGGCAAAAAAGTATTTAGTCAGCCACCAATTGTGCAAGTTCTCCAACTTAAAAAGATGAGAGAGGCCTGTAATTTTCATCATAGGTACACTTCAACTATGACAGACAAAATGAGGGGAAAAAATCCAGAAAATCACATTGTAGGATATTTAATGAATTTATTTGCAAATTATGGTGGAAAATAAGTATTTGGTCAATAACAAAAGTTTATCTCAATACTTTGTTATATACCCTTTGTTGGCAATGACAGAGGTCAAACGTTTTCTGTAAGTCTTCACAAGGTTTTCACACACTGTTGCTGGTATTTTGGCCCATTCCTCCATGCAGATCTCCTCTAGAGCAGTGATGTTTTGGGGCTGTCGCTGGGCAACACAGACTTTCAACTCCCTCCAAAGATTTTCTATGGGGTTGAGATCTGGAGACTGGCTAGGCCACTCCAGGACCTTGAAATGCTTCTTACGAAGCCACTCCTTCGTTGTTCGGCGGTGTGTTTGGGATCATTGTCATGCTGAAAGACCCAGCCACGTTTCATCTTCAATGCCCTTGCTGATGGAAGGAGGTTTTCACTCAAAATCTCACGATACATGGCCCCATTCATTCTTTCCTTTACACGGATCAGTCGTCCTGGTCCCTTTGCAGAAAACAGCCCCAAAGCATGATGTTTCCACCCCCATGCTTCACAGTAGGTATGGTGTTCTTTGGATGCAACTCAGCATTCTTTGTCCTCCAAACACGACGAGTTGAGTTTTTACCAAAAAGTTCTATTTTGGTTTCATCTGACCATATGACATTCTCCCAATCCTCATCTGGATCATCCAAATGCTCTCTAGCAAACTTCAGACGGGCCTGAACATGTACAGGCTTAAGCAGGGGGACACGTCTGGCACTGCAGGATTTGAGTCCCTGGCGGCGTAGTGTGTTACTGATGGTAGGCTTTGTTACTTTGGTCCCAGCTCTCTGCAGGTCATTCACTAGGTCCCCGTGTGGTTCTGGGATTTTTGCTCACCGTTCTTGTGATCATTTTGACCCCACGGGTGAGATCTTGCGTGGAGCCCCAGATCGAGGAAGATTATCAGTGGTCTTGTATGTCTTCCATTTCCTAATAATTGCTCCCACAGTTGATTTCTTCAAACCAAGCTGCTTACCTATTGCAGATTCAGTCTTCCCAACCTGGTGCAGGTCTACAATTTTGTTTCTGGTGTCCTTTGACAGCTCTTTGGTCTTGGCCATAGTGGAGTTTGGAGTGTGACTGTTTGAGGTTGTGGACAGGTGTCTTTTATACTGATAACAAGTTCAAACAGGTGCCATTAATACAGGTAACGAGTGGAGGACAGAGGAGCCTCTTAAAGAAGAAGTTACAGGTCTGTGAGAGCCAGAAATCTTGCTTGTTTGTATGTGACCAAATACTTATTTTCCACCATAATTTGCTAATAAATTCATAAAAAATCCTACAATGTGATTTTCTGGATTTTTCTTCCTCATTTTGTCTGTCATAGTTGAAGTGTACCTATGATGAAAATTACAGGCCTCTCTCATCTTTTTAAGTGAGAGAACTTGCACAATTGGTGGCTGACTAAATACTTTTTTGCCCCACTGTATTACGCTCTATCATATTGAGATCACTACATCCGATGGATCTGGATACTTCTTTCAAGCAGATTTCTGCAGCATTAGTAAAAATGTGATCAATACATGTTGATGATTTCATTCCTATGCTGTTTGTAACTACCCTGGTAGGTTGACTAATAAATTGAACCAGGTTGCAGGTACTGGTTTCAGTTTGATGCTTTTTCTTGAGTGGCCAGCTTGATGAAAGCCAGCGACTCCAGGATGCTGGCCTTCTAGGCAGAGTTGCAAAGAAAAAGCCATATCTCAGACTGGCCAATAAAAAGAAAAGAGTAAGACGGGCAAAAGAACACAGACACTGGACAGAGGAACTCTGCCTAGAAGACCAGCATCCCGGAGTCACCTTTTCACTGTTGACGTTGAGACTGGTGTTTTGGAGGTACTATTTCATGAAACTGCCAGTTGAGGACTTGTGAGGCGTCTAGTTCTCAAACTAGACACTCTAATGTACTTTTCCTCTACTCAGTTGTGCACTGGGGCCTCCCGCTCCTCTTTCTATTCTGGTTAGAGCCAGTTTGCGCTGTTCTGTGAAGGGAGTAGTACACAGCGTTGTACGATATCTTCAGTTTCTTGGCAATTTCTCACATGGAATAGCCTTCATTTCTCAGAACAAGAATAGACTGACGAGTTTCAGAAGAAAGTGCTTTGTTTCTGGCCATTTTGAGCCTGTAATCGAACCCACACATGCTGATGCTCCAGATACTCAACTAGTCTAAAGAAGGCTATTGCTTCTTTTTATTGCTTCTTTAATCAGAACAACCATTTTCAGCTGTGCTAACATAATTGCAAAAGGGCTTTCTAATGATCAATTAGCCTTTTAAAATGATAAACTTGGATTAGCTAACACAACGTGCCATTGGAACACAGGAGTGATGGTTGCTGTCATAAGGTGGGTGTAGCTGGTGTAAAAAAGTCAGGCGCAGGAGAACAGAGATGAGTGGACTAAGCACTTTATTAGGCAAATGTCAAAATACAGAATGCAACCGTGTCATAAAACAAATGCCCAAAAACCCAAGTAAGGCAGCACAATGTACAAAATAACCGCACAATACAGGCTGCACAAAGCACGGGTGAAAACATACAACCCGGCGTACCAACATGCCAAACAAACAATTCCCAAAACAAACATGGGGGGAACAAAGGGTTAAATGGACAACAGTAATGAATGAAAATGAAAACCAGGTGTGTGTGAAAACACGACAAAACAAATGGAAAATGAAAAGTGGATTGGCGATGGCTAGAAGACCGGTGACGTCGACCGCCGAACGCCGCCCGAACAAGGAGAGGAACCGACTTCGGGCGGAAGTCATGACACTTACACATCCATTTGGCTATAATCAATCATTGATAATCATTGATACATTTGTCCAGATGATTACATCCACTGGTTATGCTAAGATTGCTGCATAGTACATACAAAATCATGTTGTAGATATACAGTGGCAAGAAAAAGTATGTGAACCCTTTGGAATTTCCTGGACTCTTGCATGAATTAGTCATCACATTTGATCTGATATTCATCTAAGTCACAACAATAGACAAACAGTCTGCTTAAACTAATAACACACAAACAATTATATGTTTTCATGTCTTTATTGAACACACCGTGTAAACATTCACAGTGCAGGGTGGGAAAAGTATGTGAACCCTTGGATTTAATAACTGGTTGACCCTCCGTTGGCAGCAATAGCCTCAACCAAACGTTTTCTGTAGTTGCGGATCAGACCTGCACAACGGTCAGGAGGATTTTTGGACCATTCCTCTTTACAAAACTGTTTCAGTTCAGCAATATTCTTGTGATGTCTGGTGTGAACCGCTCTCTTGAGGTCATGCCACAGCATCTCAATCGTGTTGAGGTCAGGACTCTGACTGGGCCACTCCAGAAGACGTATTTTCTTCTGTTGAAGCCATTTTGTTGTTGATTTACTTTTGTGTTTTGGGTTGTTGTCCTGTTGCATCACCCAACTTATGTTGAGCTTCAATTGGAGGACAGATAGCCTTACATTCTCTTGCAAAATGTATTGATAAACTTGGGAATTCATTTTTCGCAGATGATAGTAAGCTGTCCAGGCCCTGATGCAACAAACCAGTTTCAAACCATGATGCTCCCTTCACCATACTTTACAGTTGGGATGAGGTTTTGATGTTGCTGTGCTGTGCCTTTTTTTCTCCACATACAGTGTTGTGTTCCTTCCAAACAACTGAACTTTAGTTTTATCTGTCCTTAGAATATTTTGCCAGTAGTGCTGTGGAACATCCAGATGCTCTTTTGCAAACTTTAGACGTGCAGCAATGTTTTTTTGGACAGCAGTGGCTTCTTCCGTGGTGTCCTCCCATGAACACCATTCTTGTTTAGTGTTTTACGTATCGTAGACTCGTCAACAGAAATGTTAGCATGTTCCAGAGATTTCGGTAAGTCTTTAGCTGACACTCTAGGATTCTTCATAACCTTATTGAGCATTCTGCGCTGTGCTGTTGCAGTCATCATTGCAGTTCGGCCACTCCTTGGGAGAGTAGCAACAGTGATGAACTTTCTCCATTTATAGACAATTTGTCTTACCGTGGACTGATGAACATAAAGGTTTTAGTGATACTTTTGTAACCCTTTCCAGCTTCATGCAAGTCAACAATTCTTAATTTGGGGTCTTCTGAGATCTGTTTTGTTCGAGGCATGTTTCACATCAGGCAATACCTCTTATGAATAGCAAACTCAATTTTTGTGAGTGTTTTTATAGGGCAGGGCAGCTCTAACCAACATCTCCAATCTTGTCTCAATGATTGTACTCCAGGTTAGCTGACTCCTGACTCCAATTAGCTTTTGGAGAAGTCATTAGCCTATGGGTTCACATACTTTTTCCAAACTACACTGTGAATGTTTAAGTGATGTATTCAATATCGACAAGAACAATACAATAATATGTGTGTTATTAGTTTAAGCAGACTGTGTTTGTCTGTTGTTGTGACTTAGACGAAGATCAGAGCAAATTTTATGACCTATTTATGCAGAAATCCAGATAATTCCAAAGGGTTCACATACTTTTTCTTGCCACTGTAGGTATGATCACAGTATAATTCTTGTTGAAAATGGTGCTGGGTATGTTGAATGACTGTGCTTTGTCCTCTGTACTACTGCACAATCATTCAATATACACAGGAATAGACTGACAAACCATCTCTGCGTGTTTTTACCTTTGTCTTGCAGCATCAGCTATTCGCTTTAAAACCTTAATTGGTTCTTACCTTCAATATCTCTGCTGCTAGGATGGATCACCTCTGCCTGATCCCCAAAGTCTTCCTGTGTCTGCTCTTATTGATGCACGTCTGCTACGTCCAGATTTATATCCCCACTGCGGCCTCCCCTGGTGCATCACAACAGATAATGGTCTTCAGTTATTCAAGGGGCTGTCCAACGATGTGACAGCCAGTTGACTTTACTGGAAGTGAAAGATTTGGGGCCCTTAGGGGGGCGAAAGAGATACTCCTAGAAAAGGGTCCTATTCAATCTAAACCAGTAACCAGAGCAAGGCCTGTAGTGCAAAAGGGGCCCAATAAAGACTTGAGATACAGTAAGTCGACTTAACACGGACTTAAGTCAATAAAACATGGACAATGTGAAGTCAACTTAACTCAAGTCTGAATAGGGCCCAAATTGTATACTACTTAGGGAGCAGTGGGGCGCTAGCCGGTTCTTGGCAATATCACAGCGTTGTCAGATTTCAAAAAGGCTTTACGGCGAATGCACAACATTTGATTGTTTGAGGATAGCCCCTCTCATATTTTATGCATTAGCATAAATCCATAACCAACGCGGGTCTCATAAAACGCATAAAATCGCTAATATAAAATCCCTTACCTTTCGAAGAACTTCTGCTGAGGGCTTCCCAAGTGTCCAACGAAGACATCCAATGGTTCTTTTGTTAGAAAAAGTCATTTATTATATCCATAAATCTCAGTTTGGTTGGCGTTATGTTCATAAAATACAGCGTCCACTCGCCCATTGAACCGTGAAGAGAACGCGTTCAACCTATACACTTGTCCAAGAACAATCAAACATCATTGATAATGTATCCATTGTATACAGTATGTACTGTATCAGTATTCCAAATTCGCAATTTCTTTGTATGTGGGGAATCATGGAGTTCACCAGTATGTTATATCTCAATTAACTTAAATTAAACCCACTCATGAATTAAAACATGGTGTCAGAATTGGGATCCAAACTCACGCTTCCATTCGGAGACCAGAACATAATGGTGTTGTCTCCTTCATTCACTAGTGTGTTATGCTTCAATTTAATTAATTAAACTTGAATTAAACTTGTTGATTATTGCATATGACACAATATTCGCAACTCATTGAAGCTCACTCTAATAATCACGACAATCACGACAGGGGAATCACGACAGTACTATGACATCAGTATTATGACATCTTCTTCCAACAGAGTGCGCAGCTGAACATTGTATGCTGGAAACACTCGGTTTGTTATTTTAACTGAAGCATCGTAACTTTTGTTGACAATTTTGATACACGTTTTATAAGGAGGATGGGATCCACCGAAATCATTTGGGTTCCTGGATAATTTCACAGCCTTATAAGGCCGCATTGAGACAATGACTTATCAATGACCCAAGCCCAGCTCAGTTAATCCCTACCATTGTGTCACTGATTCATCATAATGCTTTAGCAAATGTACATTAAACCAGGGGCATTGGAAGACACAATGTCAAATAAAAATTTTATTTGTCACATACACATGGTTAGCAGATGTTAATGCGAGTGTAGTGAAATGCTTGTGCTTCTAGTTCCGACCATGCAGTAGTATCTAAAAAGTAATCTAACCATTTCACAACAACTACCTTATACACACAAGTGTAAAGGAATGAATATGAGTATGTAGATATAAATATATGGATTAGCGATGGCCGACCGGCATAGGCAAGATTATTTTATTTTTTTATTTCACCTTTATTTAACCAGGTAGGCAAGTTGAGAAGTTCTCATTTACAACTGCGACCTGGCCAAGATAAAACAAAGCAGTTTGACACATACAACAACACAGAGTTACACATGGAGTAAAAAAAACATACAGTCAATAATACAGTAGAAAAAAACTAATCTATATACAAGAGTGCAAATGTGGTAGGATAAGGAAGGTAAGGCGATAAATAGGCCATGGTGGCAAAGTAAGTACAATATAGCATTTAAACACTGGAATGGCAGATGTGCAGTAGATGAATGGGGTGCAAAGGAACAAGATAAATAAATAAATATGGTAGGGGATGAGGTAGTTGGTTGGGCTATTTACAGATGGGCTATAAACAGGTGCAGGGGTCTGTGAACTGCTCTGACAGCTGGTGCTTAAAGCTGGTGAGGGAGATAAGTGTCTCCAGTTTCAGAGATTTTTGTAGTTCGTTCCAGCCATTGGCAGCAGAGAACTGGAAGGAGAGTCGGCCAAAGGAGGAATTGGCTTTGGGGGTGACCAGTGAGATATACAGTAGATGCAGTAGATGGTGTAGAGTACAGTATATACATATGAGATGAGTAATATCGGATATGTAAACATGATATAAATGGCATCGTTTAAAGTGGCTAGTGATACATTTATTTCATCCAATTTTTTATTATTAAAGTGGCTAGAGATTTGAGTCGATGGCCGAACGGCATAGGCAAGATTCAGAAGATTGTATAGAGTACAGTGTATACATTTGATATGAGTAATGTTGGATATGTAAACATTATATACAAAATTGTTTAAAGTGGCTAGTGATACATTTGTTACATCCAATATTCTATTATTTAAAGTGGCTAGAGATTTAAGTCAGTATGTACACTACCGTTCAAAAGTTTGGGGTCTCATAGAAATGTCCTTGTTTTTTAAAGGAAAGCAATTAAAATAACATTAAAATAACATAGAATTGTTCAGAAATACAGTGTAGACATTGTTATTGTTGCAAATGACCATTGTAGAAACGGATGATTTTTTTATGGAATATCTACATAGGCGTACAGTGGCCTATTATCAGTAAGGTGGGGGACTAATTGTAAAGTACATTGTTTAAGTACAGAGAAAGTACATTTCCTGAAGAATATGTGTATCCTTGCTTTTTATAGAAGTAAAATAAGTTGTAGTGGGCGTAAAACGTGTTCTAGTAGTATTGGTAGTGACTGTAGTAGTAATGGTAGTGGTAGTGACTGCAGTAGTAATGGTAGTGGTAGTGACTGCACTCGTAATGGTAGTGGTAGTGACTGCAGTAGTATTGGTAGTGACTGCAGTAGTAATGGTAGTGACTGCAGTAGGAATGGTAGTGGTAGTAACTGCAGTAGTAGTAAGTGCAGTAGTAATGGTAGTAGTAGTGAAAGAATTAGTCACGGTAGTAGTAGTCAAAGCAGTAGTAATGGTAGTGGTAGTAACTGCAGTAGTAATGGTAGTAGTAGTGAAAGCAGTAATCATGGTAGTAGTAGTGAAAGCAGTAGTGATGGTAGTGGAAGTAACTGTGGTAGTAATGGTAGTAGTAGTGAAATCAGTAATAATGGTAGTGTTAGTAACTGCAGTAGTAATGGTAGTGGTAGTAACTGTAGTAGTAATGGTAGTAGTAGTGACTACAGTATTAATGGTAGTAGCAGTGAAAGCAGTAGTATTGGTAGTAGGAGTAACTGCAGTAGTAATGATAGTGGTAGTGACTGCAGTAGTAATGGTAGTAGTAGTGACTACAGTATTAATGGTAGTAGCAGTAAAAACAGTAGTAATGGTAGTAGTATTAACTGCAGTAGTAATGATAGTGGTAGTGACTGCAGTAGTAATGGTAGTAGTAGTGACTACAGTATTAATGGTAGTAGCAGTAAAAACAGTAGTAATGGTAGTAGTAGTAACTGCAGCAGTAATGGTAGTAGTAATGAAAGCAGTAGTACAGTGGTTCCTCCTTTAAAAGTTGTGGCGTACTGCAGCACAGCTTCTGGGGTGCTGCAGAATTCTTTGGCACATTATTTAAGTGTCAGCCATTGCCAATTTACCACAATCTACCACAAACGGTCGTGACATAAGCTCATAACTTTTAAAGGAAGACCCACTGTAATGGTAGTGGTTGTGACTGCAGTAGTAATGGTAGTAGCAGTGAAAGCAGTAGTAATGGAGCGGTAGTGACTGCTGTAGTAATGGTAGTAGTAGTGACTGCAGTAGCAATGGTAGTAACTGCAGTAGTAATGGAGGTAGTAGTGACTATAGTATTAATGGTAGTAGTGAAAGCAGTAGGTATGATAGTGGTATTAACTGCAGTTGTAATGATAGTGGTAATGATTGCAGAAGTAATGGTAATAGTAGTGAAAGCAGTAGTAGTAGTAATGATAGTAGTGAAATCAGTAGTAATGGTAGTGGTAGTAACTGCAGTAGTAATGGTAGTGGTAGGGACTGCAGTAGTAAGGGTAGTAGTAGTGAAAGCAGTAGATATGGTAGCAGTAGTGACTGCTGTAGTGCCGCAGAATTCTATGGGACGTTATTTAGGGGTCAGCTATTGTTGCCAGAATGATGCAATTGACCACAATCTACCACAAACGGTCGCGACATAAGCTCATAACTTTTAAAGGAAGACCCACTGTAATGGTAGTGGTTGTGACTGCAGTAGTAATGGTAGTAGTAGTGAAAGCAGTAGTAATGGTAGCGGTAGTGACTGCAGTAGTAATGGTAGTAGTAGTGACTGCAGTAGCAATGGTAGTAACTGCAGTAGTAATGGAAGTAGTAGTGACTATAGTATTAATGGTAGTAGTGAAAGCAGTAGATATGGTAGCAGTAGTGACTGCTGTAGTGCCGCAGAATTCTATGGGACGTTATTTAGGGGTCAGCTATTGTTGCCAGAATGACGCAATTTACCACAATCTACCACAAACGGTCGCGACATAAGCTCATAACTTTTAAAGGAAGACCCACTGTAATGGTAGTGGTTGTGACTGCAGTAGTAATGGTAGTAGTAGTGAAAGCAGTAGTAATGGTAGCGGTAGTGACTGCAGTAGTAATGGTAGTAGTAGTGACTGCAGTAGTAATGGTAGCGGTAGTGACTGCAGTAGTAATGGTAGTAGTAGTGAAAGCAGTAGTAATGGTAGCGGTAGTGACTGCAGTAGTAATGGTAGTAGTAGTGACTGCAGTAGCAATGGTAGTAACTGCAGTAGTAATGGAAGTAGTAGTGACTATAGTATTAATGGTAGTAGTGAAAGCATTAGATATGACAGTGGTATTAACTGCAGTTGAAATGGGAGTGGTAATGATTGCAGTAGGAATGGTAATAGTAGTGAAATCAGTAGTAATGGTAGTGGTAGGAACAGCAGTAGTAATGGTACTGGTAGTAACTGCAGTAGTAATTAGTATAGGAGGGGACTGCAGTAGTAATGGTAGTAGCAGTGAAATCAAATCAAATCAAATGTTATTTGTCACATACACATGGTTAGCAGATGTTAATGCGAGTGTAGCAAAATGCTTGTGCTTCTAGTTCCGACCATGCAGTAGTATCTAACAAGTAATCTAACAATTCCACAACAACTACCTTACGCACAAGTGTAAAGGAATGAATAAGAGTATGTACATACAAATATATGGATGAGCGATGGCTGACCGGCATGCCGTAGATGGTATTGAGTACAGTATATACATGTGAGATAAGTAATGTAGGATATGTAAACATTATATGAATGGCATTGTTTAAAGTGGCTAGTGATACATTTATTACATCCACTTTTTAATTATTAAAGTGTCTAGAGATTTGAGTCGATGGCCGAATGGCATAGGCAAGATTCAGTAGATGGTATACAGTGTATACATTTGATATGAGTAATGTCGGATATGTAAACATTATATACAAAATTGTTTAAAGAACTGCTCTCATGATGCCCCAGATCCTAATTAGTTAATTGTTACGTGATTAATTAATTTAATTGGTTAACAATTAAACATAGTTAGTTGATTAGATAAATAACAGTATTCAGATTAATGTTGAAGTCAAATCACGGCAGTATATTAGCGCAAATATGCCTAACGTGGACAGTTTGTGTTACTACCTTAAACATGCTTGCATTTTCACCCCATAACATTGACTGGAATTACACATCCTTTTTTACCTCAGATTGGTGATGTTTGTATAAAGGTTTCAAGTAATCACGATGACATAAGATTGTTTGCTTAAAGAGTTACCATCTGAATTAAACTCAGAAAAGGTCTTTACCTATCACATCTATAAACAGTCAACTTAATAGTCCTAACCTCGTATCATATCATCATTCTGAACAGTCATAACCTCCTGCATCTGCAAAAACCTGAGCCTTACTTATGATTCAGTGTCACGACTAGTTTGTTTGAGTAAAGATACGTGATTACTCATTTCTGTTGTCCTGCGCCTGACTCCGCTTTACCTGCTACACTGAGACCTTTCAGTACTACACCAATTGGTTTAATTATTTATTTACTAGCTAATTAAATAGTAACACATGATAAACAGACACACTTAATACATTAAAAACAGATCCCTAAAGAATGACAACAATATATCTGCTTGTTACAAAAGAGATGGAGAGGGTGAACGAGAGAGGGACAGAGACACTTAACATTGGTATATTTAGAAACTACTCTCATTTACAGTAATCATATACTTTGCACACGAACCGCCGCCCTCTTTATGTAAGAAATCATGAATGTTTTTACCTGAAATGCCAGGTTCGCTCGATCTCTCTCGTGGACGGGGCCACCTTGGAAAGGGAGTTGGGCCTTTTCACAGGACGCTTGTAAGGCTCTGATTGTCCAAAAGGGTTCCAACAAGTCTTCTACTGTTGTTCTCCTCTGTAGTTGTCCGGTGACTTGTGTAGTCCTGAACAGAACTACAGAGTTTATTTTCCTTCCATTCGCTCTCGAAGATGCTTCTTTGAAGAAAGGCTAGCCAGCCGTGTCACTGGTTCCCAGTGCCTGCGGTGATAAGAGTAGAGTAATACGATGGTTTGAGCATAGTAGTAGGTTCCACTTAAATTCGCTTTCGAAGATACTTTACTTAGGACAGCTAATCAGCTGTACCAGTGATTGTCTGGGAGGTGAGTTTATCGTCTCTACATAGTGTTGAGATTCAGAGTTCAGAACACTTTAAACGTGCAGCTGCAGCCTGACGTCTCTCTGGTCTGGTATGTTAATTTCTTTACCCATCATTTACTCAGTTTGTTCGAAAGGGCGGTTCCGTCAGGCTGACACGCTCTCTGTCCTCACTCAGGGGCGGTGGTTCCTTACTGTACACAGTTATACAAACAAATATATCTTATAGTTTCTCAAATCACATCTCTTACTTAACAAAAACACTTTCATAATTGTTCATATTACATGCACAACGTATAGGATGGACACATCATATATGTAGTGTGTATATTTTCCAAGTTACAGTATTTCCTTTATAACATTTTTAATAACATCACCAAATATCAAACAAAATGACATTAGTGTTCTATAGATTTAAAAATAGAGTAAATAAATGCTCTTAAACACAATTTAACTGGACACTCTAGATTAGAGCCTCCATAGTGTCTGTGCAGCAGGCTGAATGTTTGACGTCCCTACTATAAAGAAGATAGTAGCCTGCTTTCAAATGCTGAATAGGTTCATTTATACCCAAGACAATCAAATCTGATACATCAATTCACTTTATTACATATGATGGTAACAATATTATACCACTGAACCCTGATAATGTTGAACACTGATAATATTGAATATAAAGTGTTATGACTCTCTTTTGAGACATGCTACTATTCAGCAATTTTTTCAGTGAGAACTTGAAACTGCCTATGGAGGTTCTAAGTTTCAAACTATTTGGAAGACTATTCCAAAGAATGGCAGTTGAGTAAAAAAAGTTTTCTTTCCCCATACCACTAATACATCTTAAAGGAACAACGTCAGCTTCACTCCTTCTAGTGGAATAGTTTTGGTTATCCCGGACCAAGTTAAAGTAGTTACATAGCTACCTGGGCTCCATACTGTGGACAATCGTATGTACAAGACACAATTTAATCTGAAAGACTTTCTCCTCCACTGTGAGCCATCTGAGGCTTTCAAAGTGGGAATGGCCAAGATGAATATGTGCTGGAAGTTTAAGAATAATCCTCAATAATTTGTTCTGAGATGTCTGCAGTTTGTATGTAATTATCCTGGGATTATCTTGGGGGCACTATTTTACCAGGGAGAGTATTCTTTAAAAAAAAAAAAATATTTCACCTTTATTTAACCAGGTAGGCCAGTTCAGAACAAGTTCTCATTTACAACTGCGACCTGGCCAAGATAAAGCAAAGCAGTGTGACAAAAACAACAACACAGAGTTACACATAAACAAACGTACAGTCAATAACACAAAAAAAAGAAAAATAGAAAAATCTGTGTAGTATGTGCAAATGTAGAAGAGTAGGGAGGTAGGCAATAAATAGGCCATAGATGCGAAATAATTACAGTTTAGCATTAATACTGGAGTGATATATGTGCAGATGATGATGTGCAAGTAGAGATACTGGGGTGCAAAAGAGCAAGAGGGTAAGTAATAATATGGGGATGAGGTAGTTGGGTGTGCTATTTACAGATTGGCTGTGTACAGGTACAGTGGTCGGTAAACTGCTCTGACAGCTGATGCTTAAAGTTAGAGAGGGAGATATAAGACTCCAGCTTCAGAGATTTTTGCAATTCGTTCCAGTCATTGGCAGCAGAGAACTGGAAGGAAAGGCGGCCAAAGGAAGTGTTGGCTTTGGGGATGACCAGTGCAATATACCTGCTGGAGCGCGTGCTACGGGTGGGGGTTGCTATGGTGTCCAGTGAGCTGAGATAAGGCGGGGCTTTACCTAGCAAAGCATGCATAGTGGCACTGAACAAGAGCCCCTCCCAATGCCACCATTGCATTCTTATCCAGAAATGTGGAGGTTCTTGCCAGAAACTTTTTGTGCCATGCTCTCCACCTGTCAGATGGTTATCTAGCACACATCCAATATAATTAATTGCTTTGCGTACTATGTTACCTACTACCACCTTAAAGTCAGGGGATTTCCTCAGTTTCACTTTGGACCCGTACAAGATGGACTCTGTTTTTCCAAGTTGGAGTGACAGCTTATTGTCATTAAACCGTATCATATAGCCATATACTGACATTCAGAAGTTAAGCACTGAGGGCTTTCTCAACCACTTTTTGTCTTTGTGGGAAACCAACAGTGCAGAATCATCTGCATAGAAGAAAAGGTCACATGTACAGGCAGACTTCAGATCATTTATATAGAACAGAAGGAAAAGTAGACCCAGCACACTCCCTTGGGGTACCCTACAATTCAAAGTTTTGGGTTTAGACAGGGTCCTATCCACATCCACCCATGGCTCTTAATTTGATTAACAGAATCTCATGATCCACTGTATCAAACACCATTTGGAGATCTAATATAACCATACTACAACATTTTTCTCCATCTACTTCCTTCCCGATGTGGTCAGTTAGATAGGCGAGTGTCGGTGGAATGGGATTTCCTAAAGCCAGATTGGAGCTTATATAGTAGGTTATGTAAGGAAATATAGCTGTCAATCTGCTTGAACATAGTATTTTCCATGACCTTCGATAAAATACACAGGATTGAGACAGGCCGATAGATTCCATGATCGAGCTTATTGCTATTTTTATATAGAGGAATGACTCTTGCAAGTTTTAGTATACTGGGGAAAATCCCTAGTTCAAAATACATATTTACAATGTGAGTTACACAGGGGGTGATAATTACTGCAGCATCCCTTGTAAATCTGGCAGGAATGTTGTAAAGGCCAATTGCTTTGGAATGGTCAAGTTCTTTCAGCCTCTCTAGCACAGTTGACTCAGACACATTTCAAATGAAAAGCATCCCCTTGAGGCCCCTTCTGTGAGTCAAACTGCTGGACTTGACTCTCCCCATAACAACCTGATTGACCAGGTAACTTGCTCACTAATGTATTAGCTATAGTTGTAAAGTAGCAAATCAGACTGTCTGCAACCATGGTCCTGTCTGATGTAACCATTCCTAAAATGTCCAGGCTAAGATTTCGAGCTTTGGTCTTTAATCTGTTACTGTAATCTAACAGCTTCAGACAGTGTGCTTCCATAGTGTGCTCTGATATTTCCTGTTCTCAACTATTTTGTCATTAAAATAATATTTCTTGGCCTTCTCTATCATCCTGTTTGCCTCATTTCTTAATTTCTTACAGTCTATAAAAACATAATCTGCCCTGGTTTTCCTGAACTCCAGAAAGCATTCATTTCATAGCTTAATTGCCTTTCAAATGTTATAGTTTATCCATGGTTCTGTTCTTTGCTTAATTCAAAACAAATATCTAGAGCTTGTCAACAGCATCTAAAAACAATTATTTAAAATTGCCCCAGGCATTTTCCACCTCATTGCATTTCAATACAGTAGATCAGTCCAATTTGCACAAACAATTCACAAAAACATCTGCACTATAGTTCCTCACAGACCCAATTTTTTTATATTAAAAATTAAAACCGTTTTCTGAACCTTCCTACTACAGAAAATGATGGAATGATCACTGAGCCCATAGTTTACAAACCCCACTGTTTGATATCCTTGATCTATCCAACACCAACACAAGGTCAATGATGGTTTGGCCAGAAGGACATACCCTGGTGGGCTCATTAATCAGCTGTTGTAAGGCTAACAGATTACAACAATTCTTAAGAGCTGTAAAAGTAGCATTGTCCCTTTTGAGCATGTCTGTAAATCACCACTAACAATAACCATGGATTTACCAAAACCCGTAGAGTTGGCGCAAGTCTCCTCCAACAATTATTAAAACTTGTACTGGTCTGGTGGTCTGCAACAGGTTCCAACTATAATGGGTTTGCATTTTGATAATAGAATGTCTAACCACACAGCTTCAATCTTGTCATGGTTTAAATCTGATTTGCAATTGAACCCAACATCTGAATTTACATAAGTACAGTCTCTTCTAATTACTACATAATTTTAAACTTCAATCACAGCGTTTTTTTATCGAACCATCTAGCGATGTTTAAGTAAAGCAAAGCACTTCCACCTTATCGTTACTGGAGAGTAGGCAAATCGTTTCGATCTTAATCTGATTGAATCAAGGCACGATATGTTACCCTTACATCCCTTCTGGGTTGCAATGTGTACAGTTGCAGGAGCATCAGTCAGAATCAAAACAAAGGTACAAAATGTTCTGGATCTGAGGCGGTTCAACGTGCTGAAATAAAATAGTTAGGGGATCAGCTCAATGATTTCAAACAGATAAAGTGGAATCCATAATTTGATAATGCTTAATTTATACAAAACACAAGAGGCCCTGCCTGTCCTCAGGCAAAGGTTGCTGGAATAAACTTCAAGGCTGTGCTGTCAAGGTAATATGTTGAAATAGTATGGCAGTCTAGCAGTGCCACAGCACACTCAAGGCAAACCAATATATGCACACACCAACCAACTAATAACACACATCAACAAACTAATAACACACACCAACAAACTAATAACACACACCAACAAACTAATAACACACACCAACCAACTAATAACACACATCAACAAACTAATAACACACACCAACCAACTAATAACACACATCAACAAACTAATAACACACACCAACAAACTAATAACACACATCAACAAACTATATATCACACTGACCGACCGACCGACCGACACACACACACACACACACACACACACACACACACACACACACACACACACACACACACACACACACACACACACACACACACACACACACACACACACACACACACACACACACACACACACACACACACACACACACACACACACAAACACAATGGTCATGGCCAGCATAGTAACACAAGAGTCCCTCAAGACTCATGGTGATCAATCTGAAAGGGGAGGTGGTAAACACAATTCTCTCTCTGTCCTTTCAAGGAGCGGATCTGTCCTTGTAAGAAACAAAGGTCCTTTAAAGTGACATTAAGCAGTTAAAACAATAACTATAAGGACCAATACTGGAGTAGAGAAGCAGGTACGGAGAGTTGAACATTTAATGACACAGACAAGGAACAAGACAGGAACAGCGTCAGCACACGGGTAACAAAACGACATACGAACGTGAATGCGGAAGCGCGGAACAGAGCTGGGGGACAGACAGATATAGGGAAGGAAATAACACGTGATTGATTCCAGGTGAGTCCAAATGATTGCTGATGCATGTGACAAGGAAAGCAGGTGTGTGTAATGATGGTAGCAGGAGTGCGTAATGCTGGGCAGCCTGGCGGGGAGAGCGTGAGCAGGCGTCAATACCCCCCCCCCCCTAGGGGCACCACCTGGCGTCCCACCGTGGGCGAGCTGGACCGTGGGCGAGCCGGGCGCTGGACAAGCCGGCTGGGCGTGAAATCCCGACGAACCGGCAGAGGCGTGGGAGCCAAGCGAGCCGGCTAGGGCATGGAAGCCCAACGATCCAGGTAAGGCACCCCCAGTTCCATCGGCAGCAGCCCCCGGACCCAACGTAATCACCAACCAAAACGCCAGCACTCCCCGATGCTTCATTTGATGGCTTCCGCATTATGTAAGGACCGACGCTGGAGTAGAGAAGCAGGTACGGAGAGTTGAACATTTAATGACACAGACAAGGAACAAGACAGGAACAGCGTCAGCACACGGGTAACAAAGCGACATACGAACGTTAATGTGGAAGCGTGGAACAGAGCTGGGGGACAGAGATATAGGGAAGGAAATAACACTGGTGATTGAGTCCAGGTGAGTCCAAATGATGGCTGATGCGTATGAGGTGGGAAGCAGGTGAGCGTAATGAAGGTGGCAAGAGTGCGTAGTCGTGGGCAGCCTGGCACCCTCGAGCGCCAGGGGGGAGAGCGGGAGCAGGCGTGACAATAACAAAACATTCTCCCCACCCGTTTCTGTAAAAAGGTGATGGGTATTTGGAGTTCTGACAGGGTACGACAGTTGAACTAAGCTCATGAGGCATTTATTTATAAATTATATTCTTCAAGAATCAAATGGGTACATTTCATTAATTCAGAAGTCCAAAGATGAATGAGACAACTGCAGATTGCCCTTTTAAATGAGCAGCTGAGTGAAGAAAAATGGGAAATAGATGTTATTGATCAAAGAGAGGCCATTTTCCTCCTTGGTTTGCTATAGCATGGACACAGACAGCTAACCAATGAGTCATACAACAAGCGTATCATTATCCGACTCTACTGATTGCCTATTACATATATGATGAAGAGCTGGTGTATAGAGATTAATTAGGCCCTCATCACGGAAAATGCTGAGGAGAGAATCGGTTATGAACGTGTGTGTGAGTGTGGGTAATTGAATGTGTTCCAGTATGTGTGTTGGTATGTGCGTGTGTGAGGTCCAGCGTGTGTGTGATCCAGCGTGTGTGTGTTCCAGTGTGTGTGTGTGTGTGTGTGTGTGTGTGTGTGTGTGTGTGTGTGCGTGTGTGTGTGTGTCTGTGTCTGTGTGTGTGTGCATTCAATGGTAAGTGTGTGTGTAATTGTGAATATGTTCCAATGTTTGTGTAGGCTCAAGCTCATGAGCGTGACATTGAGCTGTGACTTTGGTAACAGTAAACACACAACTGAGAGCTCATTAGGCTCCTCTCCTCTCCCCATCATGACCGTGGTCTAGCGACGGGCTTCTCATTAATGGCTCCTCTCCCCATCACTACCGTGGTCTAGCGACGGGCTTCTCATTAATGGCTCCTCTCCCCATCACTACCGTGGTCTAGCGACGGGCTTCTCATTAATGGCTCCTCTCCCCATCACTATCCTGGTCTAGTGACAGGCTTCTCATTGGTGGCTGCTCTCCTCTCCCCCTCACTATCCTGGTCTAGTGACGGGCTTCTCATTAGTGGCTCCTCTCCCCCTCACTATCCTGGTCTAGTGACGGGCTTCTCATTAGTGGCTCCTCTCCCCCTCACTATCCTGGTCTAGTGACGGGCTTCTCATTAGTGACTCCTCTCCCCCTCACTATCCTGGTCTAGTGACGGGGCTTTAGCAGACACATACACTACATGACCAAATGTTTGTGGGCACGTCAAATATCTTATTCCAAAATCATGGGCCTTAATATGGAGTTGGTCCCCACTATGTTGCTATAACAGCCTACACTCTTCTGGGAAGGCTTTCCACTAGACGTTGGAACATTGCTTCAGGGACTTGCTTCCATTCAGCCACAAGAGCATTAGTGAGGTTGGGCACTGATGTTGGATGATTAGGCCTGGCTCGCAGTCGGTGTTCCAATTCATCCTAAAGGTGTTCGGTGGGATTCAGGTTAGGGCTCTGTGCAGGCCAGTCAAGTTCTTCCACACCGATCTCAACAAACCATTTCTGTAGGGACCTTCACCAAACTGTTGCCACAAAGTTGGGAGCACAGAATCGTATGCTGTAGCGTTAAGATTTCCCTTCACTGGAACAAATGGACCTAGCCCGAACCATGAAAAACAGCCCCAGACCATTATTCCTCCTCCACCAAACTTTACAGTTGGTACTATGCATTAGGGCAGGTAGCGTTCTCCTGGCATCCGCCAAACCCAGATTTGTCCGCCGGACTGTCAGATGAAGCGTGATTCATCACTTCACCGAACGTGTTTCCACTGCTCCAGAGTCCAATGGCAGCGAGCTTTACACCACTCCAGCCGACTCTTGGCATTGCGCATCGTAATCTTAGGCTTGTGTGCAGCTGCTTGGCCATGGAAACCCATTAGATGAAGCTCCCGACTAACAGTTATTGTGCTGACATTGTTTCCAGAGGCAGTTTGGAACTCGGTAGTAAGTGTTACAACTGAGGACAGATTATTTTTACACGCTACGCTCTTCAGTGCTTGGCTGTCCCATTCAGTGAGCTTGTGTGGCCTACCACTTCCCGGCTGAGCCGTTGTTGCTCCTAGACATTTCCACTTCACAATAACAGCACTTACAGTTGACAGGCAGCTCTTGCAGGGGAGAAATTTGACAAACTGACCTGTTGAAAGTCACTGAGCTCTTCGGTAGGGAAGATCTGATGGTTAGTTTTGCATTTTCCCCACGATTGTCTAAGGTTAAGATTGGGGGAGAGGAAGCTGATCCTAGACCTGTACCTAGAGAAAACATCACCCTGGAGCCTCTTTTTCTGTAGAGGGGCCTCCTCTGTCACATGAGCGACTTTATTTTGAGGTGTGAGATCCCAAAGTGAAGGAAGACATATATTTTGATGTTTCTCTTACAAAGAAAGACGAGTATGTCAAACCTTGAGTTAAAATGATCAAACCGATGTATAAACATGGTTCTGTATTATATATATTTCAAGGCATTATACTGTATGATGGTATGCGAATTAAATGAAAACTGTAGAAACAATGTCTTCAAAGTTTAAAAGACCAATTAAAACTAAGACAGTGTCTTGCAGTGACGTGCAGTTGGAAAACGATTTGTTCTTTTTGATTGACTCTTAAGTGACTCGTGAGTCATGATGCATTTTTTGCATTTAAACATATTCCAAAAGGGCATTTCATCCAAACATACATTCAATGACCAATGTACAATTCATGAATGAAAAGGGGGAAAACACTAGACAGCAGAGAAAATAAAGTAACACAGTGCTGTTTTTAAAAATCGACTAATATCATTGAGTTAGATTTCTAGTCTTAAAGAAGCTAACTTTTACATACATATATTTACATTTTGGGAGGGTACACTACACACATTAGTGTTAATTGTCATATGGTTAATTTACCTCAAATATCCTGCTCAAAGTTCCCACAACCACTCTAGGTTTACCATTATATCAGTTCAGAACTAGAAGTGAACAAAAGGGTCAGTGTCAGTCAGACAGTGGACTTTAGTGATGTGTGGGTTTAGGGTCATTAAATATTGTGTGGATGAAGAGAAGGCAATACATTAATCCATAAATGTATCATTCTTGTGCAATTTATATCTATAGGCTACATTGAGGTTTTTCTTTCATTTTTTTTTGGTTATATAGCATTAGTGGGTAAGCACTAACTTTACGGCACCAAATAGCCTACACGCCAATCGCCAAACGCTTTTGGGAACTGGCAGAAAAAGGTAATGTCAAAAATGTTGGAGTTTAATTCAATATTTAATTCAATAAGAGAAACGCTGCCAAATGGAGAGTTGAAAATATAGAGAAGGGAGGGTCAGAAAAGTAATGTTTGGGAAAGTTTTGATGAAGTGTCAAAAGAGGATGATAGCAGTGCCGGCTATGTTAAGTGTGATGATTGTAAGACCCTATACAAATGAAATCACACAAGACCGTGACTTCAAATAGGCATATGGCATGTCAAGGGAACTGTAGCCTACTCTTTAGAAGGGTTAAATGGAAACTTAAATATGGATACTTATGGTAGGTCCATAACCTCTCTAGTCTTAATATTAACTACTTAAGAATTAAGCATTTCTTGCAGTAAAATTAAAAACCAAATGTACATTTTGACAAAGGAACAGTAGTGGAGAAATTATTTCTTTCTTTCAGCATCTTGAGAGAATGCGAATGTGCAATTAAGGATCATAGGTAGAGGTGCTATCTTTATCAGCATCCTAAAATCTGATAGTATTTTATTTAAACACGTAAAATATGCATCAAAGCTGGGTGGTCTTCACAGCTCTCTATTTCCTTACAACCTGTCAAACTCATGTCATTTGGATTTTCACAGAAAATCTTTCCAATTTTTTTGTTGAGTTATTGCATTTTCTCCACGGTCCCTAAATGTCTTCACTCCACAAAAGAAGCAGAAATTACATACTGTAGAAAACCTTACAGATTTCAACTAGATTGGAGCATTCTATCATTTATGACATTATTCTGGTGAACAAGGATTTATTTAGTCTTCTAGGGAAACATACATGCAGCTTCTCTTCTGTCATTATATCTAATTATAGACTAACAAATAGCCTACCAAAATGTGGGAAATTATAAGCAGAGAAATACAGTATCTAAATTAGGCACAAGAAAAATTCTGCACGCCCTGTCAAAAACTCTGTAGACTGTAGCCTACAGCGCATTTTCTATATTGGTGGGTTAATGTCAGGTGCAGGCCTCAGATTTTCACTTTATCACATAGGTGGGAGGTTGTGAATGGGTTATTAGCAATTGCGTGCGGGTGCGGGGGAACAAACAGTTGACTGCTCACCACTAGTGGAAGTGGCAGAAGGCAGATACAGGAAGCAGGAGCAGGTTAACTATAGTATGTGACACCCTGTTAGCCATGTTAGTTATTGTAGCTCTTCCATTTAAAGCTGGTATACACAGTATACAGCTGCCATACACAGTATACAGATTCACTCTTTCTGCAAGAATATTGAACAATTGTACATTCATGGGTGGCAGGCTCAGCAGGGGAGGCCACAAGCCCTTACCTGAGGATGTTTTTTCTGTACATTTCCATAAAAGGAAAATGAACAAAAATCGCTGAAAGATCCTTACACAAGTATTTAATTAGTGTCATCAAATAATCATAAAAGGTGCAGATATTAAAATATATAAAGTATTGTTTTTCAATGAAAAAAATATAAATATATTTTAATTGACGAAATAGAAAATAACAGAAAAAAAGAATAGAAAATAAGTCCCCTCTTGACATATTATAGCAAACCCAGTCTCTACTCAGATGGCATGGGTAGATAGATGGTGGAGGTGGTTGGGGATCTTCAGTTACATAAAAACATAATTTCCTCCCAAATAAATGAGGTGAGATGTCAAATCAACCCTCCTCTATGGTAGTGATAGGGTAACGCCCTGCAAGTTGAGCTCGTGGTTGGTTGAAGTTCAACTGGTGTTTGGTTCTCGTGGTTGACTGTGGGTTGGTGGTTAGTTCTAATGGTCATTTGAAATCCTACTGGTGGAGATGAACATAGGCTTGACTCCAGAACAAGGGTCGGTTCAAGGTCGGGAACGGAGTATCAGGTGATAAGCATAGGAGTTACTTTAGGTCATTGGACCAAGGCTGTGAATGGTGTTTCATGTATTAGGTGGCCAGTCTAGCTGTCGATCACCTCATTCAGCTCCAACAGGAGGTTGTTAAATCCCTTGCCGGGGTCCAGCTCACAGTTGAACTTATGATAGTAGCCGAAAAACGTGTTCAATAGCTCGTCAAATTCATCCATGGCAGAGGAGGAAGAGCTGGCGGGGGCTTCCATGGCAGAGCGAGACGTCACCACAGGGCTGGAGAGAGGACTCCTGGGAACCACAAGGCTCATCTGGGCCCCGACCCTGGAGGAGGGAGAGGACACCTGGAGAGAACACAATGTTACCAACAAGAGTTATAATAACAGTGGCTTTACCATAGAGACCATATACAAATTGTATAATTCTATGGGTATTACGAACGCATCTCCATAATATCACACAGGAGTCCCTAAGCTGAGAGAGCGAGCAAGCACTGAGACCTACCTCTTTCCTCTTGCAGGGCAGCTCCTGCAGTAGTTCCTCCTGTACTCCAGAAGCGCTGTTGAGGGGTGTGCCGTTGACTGCTGCTACCGCAAAAGTGTCTGCTGCTTTCCTCGTCCTCTTCTGGCCCTTCTGGACAGGCTTTATCTGGGCAGCCTGCTTCATCACAGAAGGCCTCATGTTCAGCTTGGGCCTCACTGAAACACAACAGCACACAGGAGGTCAGACTAATAATTTGGAGATCTTCAATGACATGCTTACTTGCAAGCTCTCCTCAATAGTACAGTACAAATATCAATATCAAGTAATCAAAAGTCATATATTTTTTTTATATTAACTTATATCTTTGCTGTATATATCCTGGGTGCCAGTCTGTTTCTGCTCTGTCAGGTAAAACAGTCGGGGCTTTCAGTAAAATAACATTTAGCCATAACCATGACAACATGCGGAACCTCAATTTAGAATTTGTTTTTTAAAAAACAAACATGTTGATGTTTGCTAGGCAATCACTAGTATTTTTATGCTAAAAAGTTGTGGTTTAAACTCCAGTATGCATTTAGTTGGAGAAATGTCACTTGCGCCAGCAACATTTGACAGAGTGGCTTCATCAGTTCAAACACAAAATGGTTGCTTAGCAACCAGACAATTATGTTATATTTCCTTTCTTTATATTTAACAAGGTTAGTCTCGTTAAGTAAAAATATATATTTATAAGACAAACCTGGACCAAGACAGTAGCATCAACACATATAGTACCATTCAAAAGTTTGGACCCCTACACATTCAAATCAAACTTGTGACATGCGCCAAATACAACAAGTATAGACCTTACCTTGAAATGCTTACTTAAAAAAGCTTTACTTACATTCAAGGCTTGCTTTATTTTTATTATTTTCTACATCGTAGAAAAATAGTGAAGACATCACAACTATGAAATAACACATATGGAATCATGTAGTAACCCAAAAAAGTGTTAAACATATCTAAATATATTTTAGATTATTCACAGTAGCCACCCTTTGCCTTGATGACAGCTTTGCACACTCTTGGTATTCTCTCAACCAGCTTCACCTGGAATGCTTTTCCAACAGTCTTGAAGGAGTTCCCACATATGCCTAGCACGTTTTGGCTGCTTTTCCTTCACTCTATGGTCCAACTCATCCCAAACCATCTCAATTGGGTTGAGGTCAGGTGATTGTGGAGGCCAGGTCATCTGATGCGGCACACTAATCACCTTCTTGGTCAAATAGCACTTACACAGCTGGGAAGTGTGTTGGGTCATTGTCCTGTTGAAAAACAAATGATAGTCCAACTAAGCACAAACCAGATGGGATGGCGTATTGCTGCAGAATGCTGTGGTAGCCATGCTGGTTAAGTGTGCCTTGAATTCTAAATAAATGTCACCAGCAAAGCACCCACACACCACCACACCGTTCTTGCCATCATACTTGGTCTTTTACCAAATAGGGCTATCTTCTGTACACCACCCCAACCTTGTCACAACACAACTGATTGTCTCAAACGTGTTAAGAAGGAAAGAAATTCCACAAATTAACTTGTTAATTGAAATGCATTCCAGGTGACAACCTCATGAAGCTGGTTGAGAGAATGCCAAGAGTGTGCAAAGCTGTCATCAAGGCAAAGGGTGGTTACTTTGAAGAATCTCAAATATAAAATATATTTAGATTTGTTTAACACTTTTTTGGTTATTACATGATTCCATATGTGTTATTTCTTAGTTTTGATGTTTTCACTATTATTCTACAGAGTAGAAAATAGTCAAAATAAAGAAAAACCCTGTATGTATTCCAAGTCATGTGAAATTGACTGATTTCATTATATGAACTGAAACTCATTAAAATCTTAGAAATTGTTGCATGTTGCTTTTATATTCTTGTTCAGTGTAATAACATATAATAATACAATGTGTGTGAAAGTATGAATTGACTTAAAAAATAAACATTATAAATCAAAGCCAACTACCATTTATTTATTTTCAGGTTCTTGGTCTCTGATTAATTTGGATCATCTTCATCATCACCTTAACTTTTACTGTCCAATACGTAGTACAAGTCAATATTGTTGTATATGAAAATGTATAGTGCAAATTGCATCATGTCTGAAGTTAGTACAACAAATTGAGCTGTCAACGTATGAAATTCCAATCTAATGTATAATGTAAAAGATCCTAGCATCATCAACGGGAAATTAACGATGTTATAATGAGGGTGGGGGGGACAACATTGTTAAGCAGTGGTGGGAGCGATTGCGATGATTGTCTTTCTCTCTCTTGTTCCTAGAAGTTTGCCAAACATCTGCACGTCTGCTATGAGGTGGATGATGGATTATAGTCAGTGCACAGGTAACCATCCACAACTAATGTGTATATAAGCTAATGTGTTAACAGCTGCAGCGGGACTGTCTGTGTGTGTGTGAGCTCAATCATGTGGGAATTATCACACATTTCAGTCTTGAGCGCTTGGCAGATTCTGCCTGAAGTGCCTCTGTGTTAAACTACTACTCTACTGCTGTTTTAGTTTTTGAAAGATGTTTTTAAAAATGTCATCAAGGCAAGGGGTGGCTACTTTGAATAATCTCAAATGTAAAATATATTTTGATTTGTTTAACACTTTTTTGGTTACTACATGATTCCATATGTGTTATTTCATAGTTTTGATGTCTTCACTGTTATTCTACAATGTAGAAAATAGTAAAAATAAGGAAAACCCTTGAATGAGTAGCTGTGTCCAAACCTTTGACTGGCACTGTATATATATATATATATATATATATATAGTACCAGTAAAAAGTTTGGACACACCTACTCTTTCAAGGGTTTTCTTTATTTGTACATTTTTCTACATAGTAAAAATAAAAAAGTATAAATACCCCAAAAAACTACTTAAGTAATACTTCCAAAAAGGTATTACTTAAAGGGATACTTTGGCTGAACTCATGGATGAACCTGTGTTTACCATTTTTATGTCTCCAGTATGAAGAAAGTTAGAGGTAGTTTTGCCAGCCAATGCTAACAAGCATTAGGGCAATGACTGGGCACTAATGCTAGTTAGAAAATGCGCTAGTTAGCATGCAGAGACATAAAACTGGTATCTACAAGTTCATCTGACTTTGGAGAAGTAGATAAACAACCTCATTGCCAACATCCCAAAGTATCCCTTTAACACACCTATATTTCACTATAGGCTAATTAAATTAACCTTTCCACCATAATAAATATTTCTGTATTATACGTTTTGTGCTAACAATGTAAAAAAAAAAACACCAGCACTCAATGTAGATTTGCAATAGAAGCGATTTTGTAAATCATTATCAAATGCTGGCCCTTTTTTAATTCATGTGATCAATTTTCTTGAGTTCCATCCACCTTTTTACTTCTTTAGGCTACACAAAATGATTTAGAGATGAGCACATTCTCCTTTACATCAACTGTAGTCTAACGTATGTAGGCCTATGTTTTGTAATCCCGGAGTTGCAAAAAGGACGTGGAACAAAGTAAAAACAAATATAACAACATCATTCAAAGTAGACTAAGCTACAAGTATAATTTAAGTCATTAATACTGTTGAAGTCGGAAGTTTACATACACTTGGAGTTGGAGTCATTAAAACTCGTTTTTCAACCCCTCCACAAATTTCTTGTTAACAAACTATAGTTTTGGCAACTCAGTTCGGACATCTACTTTGTGCATGACATAAGTCATTTTTCCAACAACAACAATTTCCAACAACAGATTATTTCACTTGTAATTCACTGTATCACAATTCCAGTGGGTCAGAAGTATACATACATTAAGTTGACTGTGCCTTTAAACAGACCTCAGAAAAAAAATTGTAGACCTCCACAAGTCTGGTTCATCCTTGGGAGCAATTTCCAAGCACCTGAAGGTACCACGTTCATCTGTACAAACAATAGCACGCAAGTATAAACACCATGGGACCACGCAGCCGTCATACCGCTCAAGAAGGACACGCGTTCTGTCTCCTAGAGACAAACGTCCTTTGGTGAGAAAAGTGCAAATCAATCCCAGAACAGCAGCAAAGGACCATGTGAAGATGCTGGAGGAAACAGGCACAAATGTATCTATATCCACAGTACAACAGGTCCTATATCGACATAACCTGAAAGGCAGCTCAGCAAGGAAGAAGCCACTGCTCCAAAACCGCCATAAAAAAGCCAGACTACGGTTTGCAACTACACATGGGGACGAAGATCGTGCTTTTTGGAGAAATTTCTCTGGTCTGATGAAACAAAAATAGAACTGTTTGGCCATAATGAGCATCGTTATGTTTAGAGGAAAAAGGGGGAGGCTTGCAAGCCGAAGAACACCATCCCAACCGTGAAGGACGGGGGTGGCAGCATCATGTTGTGGGGGTGCTTTGCTGCAGGAGACTGGTGCACTTCACAAAATAGATGGCATCATGAGGATAGAAAATTATGTAGATATATTGAAGCAACATCTCAAGACATCAGTCAGGAAGTTAAAGCTTGGTTGAAAATGCTTCTTCCAAATGGACGATGACCCCAAGCAAACTTCCAAAGTTGTGGCAAAATGGCTCAAGGACAACAAAGTCAAGGTATTGGAGTGGCCATCACAAAGCCATGACCTCAATCCTATAGACAATGTGTGGGCAGAACTGAAAAAGCATGTGCGAGCAAAGAGGCCTACAAACCTGACTCAGTTACACCAGCTCTGTCAGGAGTAATGGGCCAAAATTCACCCAACTTATTGTGGGAAGCTTGTGGCTACCCAATATGTTTGACCCAAGTTCAACATTTTAAAGGCAATGCTACCAAATACTAATTGAGTGTATGTAAACTTCTGACCCACTGGGAATGTAATGAAAGAAATAAAAGCTGAAATAAATAATTATCTCTACTCTTATTCTGACATTTCACATTCTTAAAATAAAGTAGTGATCCTAACTGACCTACAGGGAATTTTTACGAGGATAAAATGTCAGGAATTGTAAAAAAACAGAGTTTAAATGTATTTGGCAAATGTGTATGTAAACCTCCGACTTCAACTGTACATATGCATATACATACATACATACATACCCATATATATACATATATATACTTCATGGAGAAACGTGTTGCCTAAACCTATTATGGTGCTGCTGTAATGGCTTCGGACCTAAATGGCTTGCAGGCAAAAAGTAAAAGAGTAGCTCCGGGTGCCACTTCTGTGTTCCATTACGATGCACACCAGCTCAATCTAGTTCAGAGTCAGAGAACGAAGTCCATTCCTAAAGTTAAGGTTTTCTTTGCAACACTGGCCGGCTTCACCACTTTTTCTGCAAGTCGACCAAAGGGTGGTGTTGCTTGTACAGGCTGGATGTGCACTCTTGCCGAAAAAAGGATACCTTCACCTGTATCATAGAGCACCCTGCAATGGATGACGACACTGTGTCATGTACAGATGGTTTCAAGGCAAAGCTGGAAGATTTTTGTTGTATTTTTTTTTTTTACTTGTATTTGACATGGATGTAGACTACTGTAAGAGAAGAGTAGAGAATCTGACAAGCACAATGGTGGAGAAAAAGTCTGATGTAGCATTCGGTGCCATATATAAGAAGGCAGTAAGCACGACAGAGGATCCAGAGATTCTAGATCAACCTGTCAGGCACATATACAGTAAAGATGAATTGGTGATAACCAGCATTGAGGTCAATTACATCTCAGTCAATTCAGGAAGTAAACAATGTTAGGTATGACAATACTGTCCTATGTATCATAATGTAGTGAAATTAACACAACACCTAACAACCTCGTCAAGAGGTTTAGATTTTTTGGGGTAACGGCTAAGGTGTTGGGTTGACAGTGACTGGACCCGGTTCGAGTCCCAGGCCGAGGCTACAACCCAAAATCGCTACAACATTCTGCTATTCAGCCAATCGAAAACATTGTCTGTTTGTCTCAATATATCAAAGTGTTTAGCTAACGTACGGCTTTTTAATTCTATAAATGCAAATTATATTAAAATAAAGACATGGTTATAGATACAAATACTTGAAGATAAATGTTTGAAGATAAAAAAGGTACAATAATTTTTTGTAAATATTTTTACATTTTTAATTTACTTTATGTACATTCTTTTATCTTATTAAACTCTTGTCGTTTTTTCATGTGAACTAATTCCCCAAAAAAACATATATGTTTTTTCTCTCCAATAGAAATTGTTTATATTAAATAAGTTTTATGAAATAATAAAATACAGTAAAAAAAATACTGGAAAATAAGAAAGAATTACTATATTCTATAGTATAGGACGATAAGGAAAACAGCCATTTTCCTTTAGGCATATATTAACACTAGAAATGCCAATGGTGTCATTTTGACGCCAAAATTATGAATTAAAATGTTTATTTACTCCGCAATTTTTTTTTATATGTTCCCTTCAACTGAAATTCGAATTCTCCAATTCTGAATTTTCTTTGAAATGGAATTGTGCCCAACCTTGGCAATCTGTGACCACTGCAACACCTCCCGTGCACCGCGACCCCTGATGAAAAATGCTCCTTTTACTGCCTGTACAGAGTCTCAGTAGACTTCAGAGGGAAGTAGAGGCTAACCATCTGTCACCTGACCTCTATTAACAGTGTTATATACAGGCCAATGGACAGGATCACCAGGATGCTGATCACATTTTTTACACTTTACAGTGCTAAAATTAAACACAGGAAGATCTGTATTTGACTGCACTTTACTAGAAGACCTGCGGGTCCTGACAGAGATCATTGGGGAAATTTTCATGCTGCAGTTGGGAGCGGGCGGTCAGACAGACAACTTTCGAATGAAAATATTTTTGTTGTCCTGCAGATTATTTGTAAACAGTCGTCTTTCTGCTTTGTACGAGTTAGTCTACCTTTTGTATTAAAAGCACATCTTTGTTGCATTATTCACACACTCATTATTCTCTGCTTCAAGTTAAGTAATCTACCTCTCCTCTTGGCCATGCAAGATCAAGCGCACCTAGTAGCCTACCTAAACAGTGCCTTGAATAACTGTTCTACATTTTACTGCGTTACAACCTGGAATTAAATGGATTAAATTGTCATTTTTTTGTACAAAAAAACCAACAACTCACAGATCGTTATTACAATAGTATTCCGCCCCCCTGAGGAAATACATGTAAAAAACCTGGTTTGCATTCCCCATCATTATCTGTTGTGTATTTAACCCTCTGTTTTCCCCCATGTCTTTGTGTGTGATTGTTTATTGTTAAGCCGTTTTCGTTCTGTCTGGTGCGTTTTATTTATGTCTCGCTTGTTTGAGTTTGGCAAAATGTTTTGTACTACGCGGTTAGCGTTTTGTTTGTTTGATTCATTGAGTAAAGTGCTTTGCTCACTCAGTCCTGTTCCCCTGCGACTGACTATTCATGCACCAGCTACACACGAACCATGACAGTTGTGTTGGATTTGCCCCAAACATAAGGCTTTGCATTTAGGCCAAAAAAGTGTATTCCTTTGCCGGAGTCGCCTCTTCACTGTTGACATTGAGACTAGTGTTTTGTGGGTACTATTTAATGAAGCTGCCAGTTGAGGACTTGTGACTACTAGAACTAGACACTCTAATGTACTTGTCCTCTTGCTCAGTTGTGCACCGGGGCCTCCCACTCCTCTTTCTATTCTGGTTAGAGCCAGTTTGCACAGTTCTGTGAAGGGAGTAGTACACTGCATTGTATGAGATCTTCAGTTTCTTGGCAATTTCTTGCATGAAATAGCCTTCATTTCTCAGAACAAGAATAGACTGACGAGTTTCAGAAGAAAGTGCTTTGTTTCTGGCCATTTTGAGCCTGTAATCGAACCCACAAATGCTGATGCTCCATATATTCAACTAGTCTAAAGAAGGCCAGTTTTATTACTTCTTTAATCAGAACAACAGTTTTCAGCTGTGCTAACATAATTGCAAAAGGGCTTTGTAATGATAAATTGGACTTTTAAAATGATAAACTTGGATTAGCTAACACAATGTGCCATTGGAACACGGGAGTGATGGTTGCTGGTATTGTGCCTCCGTACGCCTATGTAGATATTCCATAAAAAATTGTGCCGTTTCCAGCTCAATAGTCATTTACAACATTAACAATGTCTACACTGTATTTCAGATAAATTTTATGTTATTTTAATGGACAAAAAAATTGCTTTTCTTTCAAAAACAAGGACATTTCTAAGTGACCCCCAAACATTTGAATGGTAGTGTATATTGATCACACTTATTTGTCTCTGTCTATTTTCTTTTTATCTGTCTCAAGAGAGAGTGCAAGTCTCTCCAACTCTGCTCTCTACAATCTACTTCTAGCCTATTGGCCGATATAGCCCAGTAACACTGATAGCCTAATATAATGGGCCAGGTAAGAATCTCTGGAAATCTAAACTATTTCTTTGCTTATTTTTGCCTATTTGATATTGCCTATAGAGCGCACATTTGCTGGGACCATGGCTGGCAAGTGAGCTGCGTCCCATTACAGGGACTGCGACTGGGTTAGGGATCAGTTCTTGGGTTAACGGGTGGGAGTCAGACAGAAAGCCAGTTGGTGTGGGCGGGAGCAGTATGAAAAGCTGTGGGCAGGAGAGAGGGATGAATAAATCAGTCCCTCGCAGACGTTTACACTGTGTATTTAAAATACTTGTCTGAAGTACTGTTTTACTGAGAACCACAGTTTCAATGTGTGTCTGCTTTGATGTAAACCTCACTGATCAGTCTGTGTCGCTAGGGCTTACGTGTTGGCATTAAAACTCATCTGATTGGTTTTGAAGTATTTAGGAGTGTCAAAACTAGTTGAGTTCTAATGCCAACTCGTAGGCCACAATGTGGAATGAAGACTCTTTTACATTCATTTTCTCACCAGCAGCCTTGTGAAGAGTTGGTATTGTAAAATTTACATTTTCTTAATTATTTTATTTCATTCTCACACTAACTGAGCTAATATTTAAATTTAGGAGCTGTTAAATGTTGTGCATACTGTTGGCTGTGATCAGATAAACATGAACCTCTCCGGGCTAGGGGGCAGTGTTTGGAAGTACGGAGAGTCTGGCTGCCCAAAGTAAAATGCCTGTTACTCAGGCCCAGAAGATAGGATATGCATATAATTAGTTATATTTGATAGAAAACACTTTGAAGTTTCTAAAACTGTTAAAATAATGTCTGTGAGTATAACAGAACTGATATGGCAGGCGAAAACCAGAGGAAAATCCATCCTGAGAAATTGCTTTTTTGAGCTCCCATGCAATTGCTATGGTTTCCTATTGCACAATGAAAAGAATAGCTCCCAGATTGAAGTACCTATGGCTTCCACTGGATGTCATCAGTCTTAGACAAGGTTTCAGGCTTGTTCTTTGAAAAATGAACAAGTAGCTGTAGTTTACCATTGGGTTCCTCCTTGGGTCTGTAGTCCTGTGGCGCGCGTGACTGAGGGCGCACTCTTTGTTGTTTATCTCCGGTACTGAACATACTACATTCCGTCTTAAATTTGATCGTTTATGTACATATTAAGGTACCTGAGGATTGATTAGAAACGTTGTTTGACTTGTTTGGACGAAGTTTATCTGTAACTTTTTTGGATTCTTTTGTCTGTATGTTGAACGAGTTGAACGGGTGGATTACTGACCAAAACCCGGCAACCAAACAGAGTTTTTGGGATATAAAGAGGGACTTTATCGAACAAAACCACCATTTATTGTGTAGCTGGGACCCTTGGGATTGCAAACAGAGGAAGATCTTCAAAGGTAAGTGATTTATTTTATTGCTATTTTTTTATTTTTGTGACGCCTGTGCTGGTTTTAAATATATTTATATGCAGGAAGTATGCGGTGCGCTGTCTTGAGATAATCAAATGCTATGCTTTTGCCGTAAAGCCTATTGTAAATCGGACAAAGCGGTTCGATTACCAAGATTCTAAGCTAAAGAATGGTGTATGACACTTGTATTTTCATGAATGTTTTTTGTATTTTAAATTTCGCGCTCTGCAATTTCACCGGATGTCAAATCAAATCAAATCAAATTTTATTTGTCACATACACATGGTTAGCAGATGTTAATGCGAGTGTAGCGAAATGCTTGTGCTTCTAGTTCCGACCATGCAGTAGTATCTAACAAGTAATCTAACAAATTCACAACAACTACCTTATACACACAAGAGTAAAGGAATGAATACGAGTATGTACATATAAATATATGGATGAGCGATGGCTGACCGGCATAGGCAAGATGCAGTAGATGGTATGGAGTACAGTATATACACATATATATATATATGAGATGAGTAATGTAGGATATGTAAACATTATATAAATGGCATTGTTTAAAGTGGCTAGTGATACATTATTTCATCCAGTTATAATTATTAAAGTGGCTAGAGATTTGGGTCGATGGCCGAACGGCATAGGCAAGATACAGTAGATGGTTTAGAGTACAGTGTATACATTTGATATGAGTATGTCGGATACGTAAACATTATATACAAAATTGTTTAAAGTGGCTAGTGATACATTTGTTACATCCAATTCCTATGTTTAAAGTGGCTAGAGATTTAAGTCAGTATGTTGGCAGCAGCCACTCAATGTTAGTGATGGCTGTTTAACAGTCTGATGGCCTTGAGGTAGAAGCTGTTTTTCAGTCTCTCGGTCCCAGCTTTGATGCACCTGTACTGACCTCGCCTTCTGGATGATAGCGGGGTGAACAGGCAGTGGCTCGGGTGGTTGTTGTCCTTGATTATCTTTTTGGCCTTCCTGTGACATCGGGTGGTGTAGGTGTCCTGGAGGGCAGGTAGGTTTCCCCCGGTGATGCGCTGTGCAGTCCTCACTACCTTCTGGAGAGCCTTACGGTTGTGGGCGGAGCAGTTGCCGTACCAGGCGTTGATACAGCCCGACAGGATGACTTACTCAATCTTGCAAAGTTAGGTTTGTTTTGGTTTGTTGCACTATAAAGGGGATGATACAATGCCGATTCGATCAGGGAAAAAACGATATATAGTGCAAACTCAGTGAAGTTCAATCTCTAGCGTCTCTACAGGGCGTGGGATTTCTTCTGCTCGGCAGTACTGGAGTAGGTGCGCGGCTATGTTAGGAAGGTTTTCTTAAGGTTTTGAACACTCAGGTTATATCCGCCTCACTCTCAGAAAAGTAAGCAGTTCTGCTAGGTTTTACACAGTCAAATATAACAAATAACTACATTACCGTTCAAGTTTGGGGTCACTTAGAAATGTCCTTGTTTTTGAAAGATAAGCACATTTTTGGTCCATTAAAATAACATCAAATTGATCAGAAATACAGTATAGACATTGTTAATGTTGTAAATGACTATTGCAACTGGAAATGGCAGACTTTTTATGGAATATCTACTGTAATGCAACTGGCCTTTAGACTACAGAGGCCCATTTTCAGCAACCATCACTCCTGTGTTCCAATGGCAAGTTGTGTTAGATAATCCAATTTTATCATGATAAAAAGCTAATTGATCATTAGAAAGCCCTTTTGCAATTATGTTAGCACAGCTGAAAACTGTTGTTCTGATTAAAGAAGCAATAAAACTGGCCTTCTTTAAACTAGTTGAGTATCTGGAGCATCAGCATTTGTGGGTTTGATTACAGGCTCAAAATGGCCAGAAACAAAGCACTTTCTTCTGAAACTCGTCAGTCTATTCTTGTTCTGAGAAATGAAGGCTAAATTGCGAAGAAATTGAAGATCTCGTACAACGCTGTGTACTACTCCCTTCACAGAACACTGTCTGTGTTCTTTTGCCCATCTTAATATTTGCTTTTTATTGGCCAGACTGAGATATGGCTTTTTCTTTGCAACTCTGCCTACTGGAGAAGGCCAGCATCCCGTAGTCACTTCTTCACTGTTGACATTGAGAGTCGTGTTAGGCGGGTACTATTTAGAGAAGCTGCCAGTTGAGGACTTGTGAGGCGTCTGTTTCTCAAACTAGACACTAATGTACTTGTCCTCTTGCTCAGTTGTGCACTGGGGCCTCCCACTCCTCTTTATATTCTGGTTAGAGAAAGTTTGTGCTGTTCTGTGAAGGGAGTAGTACACAGCGTTGTACCAGATCTTCAGCTTCTTGGCAATTTCTCTCTGGCTCTAACCAGTCTGGACTCTAGCTGGGTCACTCAAGGGCATTTTGAGACTTGTCGCGAAGCCACTCTTGTGTTGTCTTGGCTGTGTGCTTAGGGTCGTTGTCCTGTTGGAAGGTGAAACTTCTCCCCAGTCTGAGGTCCTGAGCGCTCTGGAGCAGGTTTTCATCAAGGATCTCTGTACTTTGCTCCGTTCATCTTTCCCTCGATCCTGACTACTCTCTCAGTCCCTGCTGCTGAAAAAAATCCCGATAGCATGATGCTGCCACCACCATTCTTCACCGTAATGATGGTGCCAGGATTCCTCCAGACGTGACGCTTGGCATTCAGGCCAAAGAGTTCAATCTTGGTTTCATCAGACCAGAGAATCTTGTTTCTCATGGTCTGAGAGTCCTTTGGGTGCCTTTTGGCAAACTCCAAGCGGGCTGTAATGCTCCTTTTAATGAGAAGTGGCTTCTTTCTGGCCACTCTACCGTAAAGGTGCTGCAGAGATGGTTGTCCTTCTGGAAGATTCTCCCATCTCCACAGAGGACCTCTAAAGCTCTGTCAGAGTGACAATCAGGCCTGAGCTGCACCTGAACTCAATTTTGAGTCTCATATAGCAAACAGTCTGAATACTTATGTATGTATTTATGTTTTACATGTTTTGCATATTTGCACGCATTTCTAAAAACCTGTTTTCACTTTGTCATTATGTGGTATTGTGTGTACATTGATGAGGATTATGTTTTTAGAATCCATTTCAGAATAAGGCTGTAATGTAACAAAATGTGGAAAAAGGAAGGGGTCTGTATACTTTACGAATGCACTCTATAGCGTATTTTACATTCAGCAAGCAAGAGAAAGCATTAATCTCTTGTCCAATAGGCTATTAGGAGGCTAAATAAAATAAGTAGAAATAAGTGTCAAACAAGCTTTCGTAGACTAGCTTTTCCTGGGACTCCACAAGATTTAAGAGGTATAGCTGTGGCAGCGTAGAGGCCAGGTGCATAAATGCGCTACAGAACAAAGACAGGTCTGAGATGTCGGCTATAGCCTAAGTTAGAAGCGTATGCATATTAGCCCATATTTCACATGCTCATTGTTAGGGCTAATACTGCAGTAAATATATCCAGTCAATTTACACAGCGAAATAAATAAAAGTTTATCAGATAACGAAATCATAGGTAGCCTACACAATGTGCGCTCCCTCCCAGTCCTCACCAGGAACCAGCTCGAAAATCTACCCTATTGTTTCAGTTTTTTAGGGACAATAAATGTATCATAACTAGGCTGCAACAACACAATGTAATGAAGAATGTTCTTATTGTTTAAGTGGGTACAAAACTCTAGTCTAGGCTGTAAAGTGCAGTGAATAGCCTACGTAATTTGAATCACGGTTCAAAAGCCTGGTGATTGGAATGCATATTCATTTTCAAAATGACTGCATCTAGCCTGCCTAATTGGGCAACCATTTGGATCAGTTACGGGTTTTTTCACGGCAGTTTAGCCTACAAGGTCCAGGCACATTGGTAGGCAAGTAATATGGTGTATTTCTTCAGGACAGGATCTATCTGCTGACAGAAAAAGGCTAAAGCATGGATTTCTAGTGGTATGTATCCACAGATGATGCAATCTCTATTGCACTCCACACTGCCCTTTCACACCTGGACAAAAGGAACACCTATGTGAGAATGCTATTCATTGACTACAGCTCAGCGTTCAACACCATAGTGCCCTCAAAGCTCATCACTAAGCTAATGACCCTGGGACTAAACACCTCCCTCTGCAACTGGATCCTGGACTTCCTGACGGGCCTTCCCCAGGTGGTAAGGGTAGGTAACAACACATCTGCCACACTGATCCTCAACACTGGGGCCCTCAGGGGTGTGTGCTCAGTCCCCTCCTGTACTCCCTGTTCACTCATGACTGCAAGGCCAGGCACAACTCCAACACCATCATTAAGTTTGCTGATGACACAACAGTGGTAGGCCTGATTACTGAAAAGACAGTCTATAGGGAGGAGGTCAGAGACCTCACTGTGTGGTGCAACGACAACAACCTCTCCCTCACTGTGATCAAGACAAAGGAGATGATTGTGGACTACAGGAAAAGGAGGACCGAGCATGTCCCCATTCTCATCGACAGGGCTGTAATGGAGCAGGTTGAGAGCTACACTCGAATTAACATCTGCTAACCATGTGTACAGTGGGGGAAAAAAGTATTTAGTCAGCCACCAAGTTCTCTCACTTAAAAAGATGAGAGAGGCCTGTAATTTTCATCATAGGTACACTTCAACTATAACAGACAAAATGAGGAAAAGAAATCCAGAAAATCACATTGTAGGATTTTTTATTAATTTATTTGCAAATTATGGTGGAAAATAATCCTGGACGGGAAGGGCCCCGGGAGGCAGGCTGGGGAATACCGCCGTTCCAAGGAGGAGCTGGAGGCAGCAAAGAAGGAGCGGCGCTTCTACGAGCGGAAGTATGCGGGAACACGGCTGGCTTTTAAGCCCGAGAGGCTTTAAGCCCAAAAATGTATTGGGGGCACACAGGGAGTTTGGCTGTGCTTACCAGATGGAGCAGCTCACTGGTAAGGCACCGTGTGAGGCGGTGAAACGCACGGTGTTACCAGTGCGTGTTCACGGCCCGGTGCGCGACATGCCAGCTTCCCACATCGTTCTTGCTAGTAGGAGTGTTCAGCCTGGGAGGAGTGTGCCGGCTCAGCGCTCTTGGCCTCCAGTACGCCTCCTCGGACCAGGATATCCTGCGCCGTCTCTGCGTACTGTGTCTCCGGTGCGTCTCCACAGCCCAGTACGTCCTGTGCCAGCGCCCCCGCAGGTGCAGGGTGGATTTATCCATTCAGCCAGGATGGGTTGTGCAGGCTGTACGCTCGAGACCTCCAGTGCGTCTTCACGGCCCAGTGTATCCTGCCCCTGTTCCACGCTCCCGGATCCCTGTGCGCGTTGTGGGCCCAGCATGCACTGTCCCTGTCCCACGCTCCAGGATCCCTGTGCGTGTTGGGGGCCCAGCATGCACTGTCCCTGTTCCACGCTCCAGGATCCCTGTGCGCATTGTGGGCCTAGCATGCACTGTCCCTGTTCCACGCTCCAGGATCCCTGTGCGGGTCGTGGGTCCAGCACGTCCCGTTCCTGCTCCACGCACCAGGCTCCCTGTGCGCCTTCAGAGCCCGGTGAGGCCTGTCCCTGCTCCACGCATCAGGCCCCCTGTGCGCCTTCAGAGCCCGGTGAGGCCTGTCCCTGCTCCACGCATCAGGCCCCCTGTGCGCCTTCAGAGCCCGGTGAGGCCTGTCCCTGCTCAACGCACCAGGTCCCCTGTGCGCCTTCAGAGCCCGGCACGTCCTGCCCCTGCTCCACGCACCAGGTCCCCTGTGCGCCTTCAGAGCCCGGCACGGCCTGTGCCCGCTCCACGCACCAGGCCCCCTGAGCGCATTGCGAGCCCGGCACGTCCTGTCCCTGCTCCACGCATCAGGTCCCCTGTGCGCCTTCAGAGCCCGGCACGTCCTGCCCCTGCTCCACGCACCAGAGTACCAGTGTGGGTCCTGAGCCCAGCACGGCCGGTTCCTGCTCCCCGCACCAGAGTGTCAGTGCGCTTTTTGAGCCCAGTACGGCCGGTTCCTGCTCCACGCACCAGGCTCCCTGTGCGCCTTCAGAGCCCGGCGAGGCCTGTCCCTGCTCCACGCATCAGGCCCCCTGTGCACCTTCAGAGCCCGGTGAGGCCTGTCCCTGCTCCACGCACCAGGTCCCCTGTGCGCCTTCAGAGCCCGGCACGTCCTGCCCCTGCTCCACGCACCAGGTCCCCTGTGCGCCTTCAGAGCCCGGCACGGCCTGTGCCCGCTCCACGCACCAGGCCCCCTGAGCGCATTGCGAGCCCGGCACGTCCTGTCCCTGCTCCACGCACCAGGTCCCCTGTGCGCCTTCAGAGTCCGGCACGTCCTGCCCCTGCTCCACGCACCAGAGTACCAGTGTGGGTCCTGAGCCCAGCACGGCCGGTTCCTGCTCCCCGCACCAGAGTGTCAGTGCGCTTTTTGAGCCCAGTACGGCCGGTTCCTGCTCCCCGCACCAGAGTCCCTGTGCGTTTATTGAGCCCAGTACGGCCGGTTCCTGCTAACCGCACCAGAGTGCCAGTGTGCGTCTCGAGCACAGAACAGCCCGTTCCTGCTCCCCGCACTAGAGGGCCAGAGAAGGTCTCCTGTCCGGGACCTCCAGAGAAGGTCCCCTGTCCGGGACCTCCAGAGAAGGTCCCCTGTCCGGGACCGCCAGAGAGGGTCCCCTGTCCGGGACCGCCAGAGAGGGTCCCCTGTCCGGGACAACCAGAGAGGGTCCCCAGTCCGGGGCCGCCAGAGAGGGTCCCCTGTCCTGCAAATGGCCCAGGGCCTCCGGTGCGGGACATTAAGCCAGCACGGCCGGCACCGGAGCCGCCACCTGGGACAGGAATGCCCACCCGAAGACCCCCCCAATGGACTTTTGGCGCGGTCGGAGTCCGCGCCTTTGGGGGGGGGGTACTGTCACGTTCAGGCCTGATAGTTATAGGCTGACGTGTTTCGTTTTGTTTTGGGTGTAGGTTTTTTTTTGTTCTAGGTGTTGTATATCTATGTTGGGGTAATGGTTTCCAATTAGGATCAGCTGTGTGTCGTTGTCTCTAATTGGGAACCATATATATGGGGTTTTTCTGTAGGATTGTGTGGGTTATTGTTTGTGCATAGCTTGTAGTTTGTTTAGTTATGTCCAACATCACGATCTTCATTACGTTCATTTTGTTATTTTCCCAGTTATGTTCGTAAATAATAAAATGTATACTGGAAGCATCGCTGCGTCTTGGTCTGTCCCTTACGAAGTTCGTGACACTCCCATTAACATTGCTACTTTTCTTTGCCAACGTGACAAGACACATCGTAATCTTCTGTGAAGTGTGTCGCTGGCGGGTTAAAAGGGATTTTCTGGGTCCTTATTTTACCTTTGAACATGGCTCAGATTACAGACTGAGATAACAGACTGCTCTGTTTCAAATTGTGGAGTATTGCAGACTTGTAATGATTTTGTCTTGGAGCAGTAAGTGAGAGGGGGGTGTCTGAGTGATATTTTTCCTGCCTATAGGTGAATCCTCCCTGCCTGACAGTCTCCTTTTAGTCCTGGCAAACACCAGGGCTAAAACAACATGGTAATCAGATCTGGGTTTCACTCCTGCTCCTTCACCCAATCTTTCTCTTGCCCTCACCCTTTCTTTTTCTACATCTTGCTCTATTCCCCTCTATTTTTCACAACCTTTCCACCACGATTATTCTCTCTCACTTACCCCATGTCTCTCTTCCTCTCGCTCTCTCTGTCTTACATTATTCCCAGGGGCCCCAGGGGGCCAGACGGGCCCATTAATTAATCATGAACATGGGCCCCCCAGACTCTGTGATCATCACCAACCTGTTCTAAAACATGTTGCCACCTCTCCCTCCCTCGCATCTTTCCGCATCCATAAGCAATGAAAATATAAGTAAATAAATCATTAGGACCTCCGACAAGGGAACACACGCGCAAACACACACACACAATACATGACAGACTGAGATCAACCTCATAGACAGGAGTGTCCAGTATGACTTCTTATGTATGTTGTACAATTTTGCAACCCTAATCTTTAATGTAGACCCATAGAAGGTGCAAATGCCACAAAGGCTGGTTTAGCATGGGCAGAGCCATTGAAGGCCCATGCTGTCACATCTCAGGTATTTTCAAGACCTAAGCATGGACAGTGATAACCCCTGCTGGTTGTGAGGTTGAGCACTAGCGTACTGGACACCCTGTAGCCCCCACAGGTGGCCACGAGCTTGTCATTGATGTACACTTTTTTATAAATCATTTTGACAGTAACCCTCCAAAAAGTAATGTTACAGATCAAATAATGTGACAGATCAAAGTGCCTCAGGCCTTGAAAAATAAATAATTGAACTGATTGAAAGGGGATATCTGTGAACAAATGCCACGGTCAAGGCTACAATAGCGCCAGTGCAATGAGCTTATTTAGGTGTTCAAAAGCACATCAAAGACATATCGGTTAGGTTGCCAGAGAAGCAACGCAGTTGCTGGCAACGCTCTTATCCCTTGCTTGCTAGCTAGCAAACAACGGCTAACACAGTCAGGTCAAACAGTGCAGCCAGAATACTTTGGATACATCCATAATGAGCTACTAATGCCCAACTTCGCCTGGCATAGAAAAACTGCTCTTTTGTCAGGACACTTTTCAGAGGAGCTAGCCAACTACACAACTAACGTAATCCCTTCAAACTGAAGCTGGTAAGACAGCAAACTAGCTGCGTATCATGTCGTTTGATCAGTTTTCCATTGACATATCTCCGTATATCCATAAAAATTATGCTGATTCATGAGAAAAGATGTCTGTCTCGTCCTGACACACTAATTCTCAATAGGACAGTTGAGATCGATTTTCAATATTGAAACAATGTTGCAAATGTCGAGAGACAGACAGAAACTTTTGTACAAACCCCCATTGTTGCAAACCAAATGTTAGGCTAGAACCAAGGGCAAACAATGTCTACATGCTTTTTACAGTGGAGATCAAGTTATTGAATTGGGCTAATGGGACAGTGCATGTGCAGAGATTTCTCCGACAGAACCGAAAACAAGATGCCCATTTTCGCTTCATAGGCTTACCCGTGCTAAACAGGTTTTTTAGTATGGCTTAGAACAAATCTCAACCAATCACAATGCTAGTTTTGACCAACCCGATGTATGAATGGGCATTTAATTGGTGAAGGCGCCACGTAGGTGAGGAGATAGGGATAAATTACTTCTCCAAAGAGACATATAGGATTATTTTAAATATGTATTTGTAACATTTTGACTATTTTTGTTCTTTGGATTATATATGAGTATTCAGCACCCGATCTAAGTTTAAGTAAGGTGGAGTCGAACACATTGTCTTTTCATTAAATATTACATTAGATCCTATACATTACCTAAATGAAACATTTACCATCATATGATCATGCCCATTTACAAAAAACACGTAGAACTTGTTTTAGAATGATATCTTGTAAGGTAATGCAGAACATAAGCCTAACGATGCACCTTGGCTGCTCTATGAGTGGTCTGGATCACTTGTTGATGTACAAAGGTTTTTAAGAGTTACTAACGAATGATTTTGGGAAACACATCGGCTACTAAAGATACATCGTAAGATGGTTATAACGATGATCTTAATGCTACAAAGGCTCTGGGAAACGAGGTCCTGGGCCCGGTTTCCCAAAAGCATCTAAAGGCTAAGTGTTCTAATAATGAACTTAGCCTTAACATGCTTTTGGGAAACCGGGCCCAAGTCAGTTAGAAGTTTCTCAGGTAAGCTAAAAACAATTGGTCTTATACTGGAAACCACAGGAGGCTGATAATAATAATTGCCAGAACATAGCAAATGGAAAGGCATCAAACACCTGGAAACAATGTTTTAGAGTATTTGATATCGTTGCACTAATTACGCTTATTACCACAACCCCGTTCTCCCCAATTAAGGTGCCACCAACCTCCTGTGCTGGAAACCAGGTACATGTTTTATTTCTGCTTCTTTCTGTCTCTAATCACACAGTCTCTCTTTCTCTCTCTCAGTCTATGTCCCCTTATGAGTATTTTTCTCCTTGTCCCCATAAGACTCAAAGTCTTGTTCCAACCAATAGGCAAGCAAGCTGTGTGCGTCCAAAGTCAAAGTATATTCTAGAAATACACACATTTATTTATTTATTTTTTATTTCACCTTTATTTAACCAGGTAGGCAAGTTGAGAACAAGTTCTCATTTACAACTGCGACCTGGCCAAGATAAAGCAAAGCAGTTCAACACACAACAACACAGAGTTACACATGGAATAAAACAAACATACAGTCAATAATACAGTAGGAAAAAAAGAAATCTATATACAAAGAGTGCAAATGAGGTAGGATAAGGAAGGTAAGACAATAAATAGGCCATGGTGGCAGAGTAATTACAATATAGCAATTTAACACTGGAATGGTAAAAGAAAACTGTGCAGTAGATGAATGTGCAATGTAGAAAAACTGGGGTGCAAAGGAACAAGATAAATAAATAAATACGGTAGGGGATGAGGTAGTTGGTTGGGCTATTTACAGATGGGCTATAAACAGGTACAGTGGTCTGTACACTGCTCTGACAGCTGGTGCTTAAAGCTGTTGAGGGAGATAAGTGTCTCCAGTTTCAGAGATTTTTGAAGTTCGCTCCAGTCATTGGCAGCAGAGAACTGGAAGGAGAGTCGGCCAAAGGAGGAATTGGCTTTGGGGGTGACCAGTGAGATATACCTGCTGGAGCGTGTGCTACGGGTTGGTGCTGCTAAGGTGACCAGCGAGCTGAGATAAGGTGGGACTTTACCTAGCAGGGACTTGTAAATGACCAGGAGCCAGTGGATATGGCGGCGAGTGTAAAGTGAAGGCCAGCCTACGAGAGTGTACAGGTCGCAGTGGTGGGTGGTATATGGGGCTTTGGTAACAAAACGGATGGCACTGTGATAGACTGCATCCAGTTTGTTGAGTAGAGTATTGGAGGCTATTTTGTAAATTACATCACGAAGTCGAGGATCGGTAGGATGGTCAGTTTTACGAGGGTAAGTTTGGCAGCATGAGTGAAGGAAGCTTTGTTGCGAAATAGGAAGCCAATTCTAGATTTAATTTTAGATTGGAGATGTTTGATGTGAGTCTGGAAGGAGAGTTTACAGTCTAACCAGACACCTAGGTATTTGTAGTTTTCCACGTAATCTAAGACAGAACCGTCCAGAGTAGTGATGCTGGACGGGGACAGGTGCGGTAGCGATCGGTTGAAGAGCATGCACTTAGTTTTACTTATGCTTAAGAGCAGTTGTAGGCCACGGAAGGAGAGTTGTATGGCATTGAAGCTCGTCTGGAGGGTAGTTAACACAGTGTCCAAAGAGGGCCAGAAGTATACAGAATGGTGTCGTCTGCATAGAGGTGAATCAGAGACTCACCTGCAGCAAGAGCGACATCATTGATGTATACAGAGAAAAGAGTCGGCCCAAGAATTGAACCCTGTGGCACCCCATGGAGACTGCCAGAGGCCCAGACAACAGGCCCTCTGATTTGACACACTGAACTCTGTCGGAGAAGTAATTGGTGAACCATGCGAGGCAGTCATTTGAGAAACCAATGCTGTCGAGTCTGCCGATAAGGATGCGGTGATTGACAGAGTCGAAAGCCTTGGCCAGATCAATGAAAACAGCTGCACAATAATGTCTCTTGTCGATGGCGGTTATGATGTCATTTAGGACCTTGAGCGTGGCTGAGGTGCACCCATGACCAGCCCTGAAACCAGATTGCATAGCGGAGAAGGTACGGTGGGATTCAAATGGTCGGTAATTTGTTTGTTAACTTGGCTTTCAAAGACCTTAGAAAGGCAGGGAAGGATGGATATAGGCCTATAACAGTTTGGGTCAAGAGTGTCTCCCCTTTGAAGAGGGGGATGACCGCAGCTGCTTTCCAGTCTTTGGGAATCTCAGACGCCACGAAAGAGAGGTTAAACAGGCTAGTAATAGGGGTTGCAACAATTTCGGCAGATAATTTTAAAAAGAAAGGGTCCAGATTGTCTAGCCCGGCTGATTTGTAAGGGTCCAGATTTCGCAGCTCTTTTAGAACATCAGCTGACTGGATTTGGGAGAAGGAGAAGTGGGGAGGCTTTGGCGAGTTGCTGAGGGGGTGCAGGGCTGTTGACCGGGTAGGGGTAGCCAGGTGGAAAGCATGGCCAGCCATAGAAAATGCTTATTGAAATTCTCAATTATTGTGGGTTTATCGGTGGTGACAGTATTTCCTATCCTCAGTGCAGTGGGCAGTTGGGAGGAGGTGCTCTTATTCTCCATGGACTTAACAGTGTCCCAGAACTTTTTGGAGTTTGTGTTACAGGAGGCAAATTTCTGCTTGAAAAAGCTAGCCTTGGCTTTCCTAACTGCCAGCGTATATTGGTTCCTGACTTCCTGAAAAGTTGCATATCACGGGGCTGTTCGATGCTAATGCAGAACGCCACAGGATGTTTTTGCGCTGGTCAAGGGCAGTCAGGTCTGGAGAGAACCAAGGGCTATATCTATTCCTGGTTCTAAATTTCTTGAATGGGGCATGCTTATTTAAGATGGTGAGGAAGGCACTTTTAAAGAATAACCAGGCATCCTCTACTGACGGGATGAGGTCAATATCCTTCCAGGATACCCTGGCCAGGTCAATTAGAAAGGCCTGCTCGCTGAAGTGTTTTAGGAACGTTTAACAGTAATGAGAGGAGATCGCTTGACTGCAAACCCATTACGGATGCAGGCAATGAGGCAGTGATCACTGAGATCTTGGTTGAAAACAGCAGGGGTGTATTTGGAGGGCAAGTTAGTTAGGATTACATCTATGAGGGTTCCCGTGTTTACGGCTTTGGGATTGTACCTAGTAGGTTCAAATATGATTTGTGTGAGGTTGAGGGCATCAAGCTTAGATTGTAGGATGGCCGGGTGTTAAGCATGTCCCAATTTAGGTCACCTAGCAGCACGAACTCTGAAGATAGATGGGGGGCAATCAGTTCACATATGGTGTCCAGAGCACAGCTGGGGGCAGAGGGTGGTCTATAGCAAGCGGCAACAATGAGAGACTTGTTTCTAGAAAGGCAGATTTTTAAAAGTAAAAGTTCAAATTGTTTGGGTACAGACCTGGAAAGCAAGACAGAACTCTGCAGGCTATCTCTGCAATAGATAGCAACGCCGCCCCTTTGGCCGTTCTATCTTGTCTGAAGATGTTATAGTTAGGGATGGAAATTTCAGTGTTACTGGTGGTCTTCCTAAGCCAGGATTCAGACACGGCTAGGACATCCGGGTTGGCAGAGTGTGCTAGGGCAGTGAATAAAACAAACTTAGGGAGGAGGCTTCTAATGTTGACATGCATGAAACCAAGGCTTTTACGGTTGCAGAAGTCAACAAATGATAGGGCCTGTGGAATAGGAGTGGAGCTAGGCACTGCAGGGCCTGGATTAACCTCTATATCACCAGAGGAACAGAGGAGGAGTAAGATAAGGATACGGCTAAAGGCTATAATGACTGGTCGTCTAGGACGTTCGGAACAGAGAGTAAAAATAACAGGTTTCAGGGGGTGATAAAATAGATTAAAGGCATAATGTACAGACAATGGTATGGTAGGACGTGAATACAGTGGAGGTAAACCTAGGCATTGAGTGGTGATGAAAGAGATAATGTCTCTAGAAAGATTTAAACCAGGTGATGTCATCGCATGTGTGGGAGGTGGAACTAAAGGGTTGGATAAGGCATATTGAGCAGGGCTAGAGGCTCTACTGTGAAATAAGGCAATAAACACTAACCAGAACAGCAATGGACAAGGCATATTGACAATGAGGAGAGGCATGCTTAGCCTAGTGAACATAAGGGTCAAGTTAGTAGTGAGGCTGGTTGGGGACAAGGCGATTCAGACAGCTAGCCGGGGTAACAAGCTAGCAACGTCTAGCAGGCCGGCTAACAAAGACGGAGGAAGTCTGTTTATAGCCTCCTCACGCTTTCCGCCAGTAGACCAGTTGTGATGGGGTTTCGTGGTGAAGGGGACCAGGCCAGTTGGCACAACTAGGTATAGTGGCACAAGAAATTGTCCGATGGACCTGAATTAGCTAGCAGCCGATATGCTCTGGACAGCGAGACGTTAGCAGGCCGCAGTTAGCTGATGGGCGTTCAGGTGACGTCGCGTCGGAGGGCCGGTTGAAATATCTCCCTCGGGCAGATAACGTCGGCAGTCCACTTGAGAAGGCCCGGTAGGTCTCCACACCGGCAGTAGAAGCGGGTCCGGATAGGAGTTGTAGCCCAGCAGCGTGCTGAAACTCCTCAGTCAGCCGGGAGAAGGGCTAGCTTCAGGCTAATTGGTGTATTGCTATGAGACCGACGTTAGCCGATACATAGGAAATGGCAACAGATAAGAAAGAATTCTTAATACTTCTACCTCTTCCTTCTGTAACCGATGTGAAATGGCTAGCTAGTTAGCGGGGTGTGTGCTAATAGCATTTCAATCGGTGACGTCACTCGCTCTGAGACCTTGAAGTAGTTGTTCCTCTTGCTCTGCAAGGGCCGTGGCTTTTGTGGAGCGATGGGTAACGATGCTTTGTGGGAGGCAGTTGTTGATGTGTGCTGAGGGTCCCTGTTTCGAGCCCAGGTAGGAGCGAGGAGAGGGACGGAAGCTATGCTGTTACACTTCTACAGACCTTCCTCCAACATAAGACATAATGCTCTCTCTCTCATTTCCCTTCTACTCTGTCCTCATACATCCTCTCTTTCATTCAATCTTACTTCATTCTATCTCCATGCACTCACTTGTTTTGTGTTAAAAATGCAACACTTGTGTTACATAATACCCACAATACATCCACTGAAAGCCCAAGTGAACATTGCACACTGTACCAGTTGAGTAATGACCACACTTGTACACATTCAGTAATGCTTTCAATGCAGAGAGCATATGGAGGTAGTAGTCTGCTCTCCAGGTTATTTAACCAGAGTCTGCTCTCCATTTATTTAACCAGGTAGGCCAGTTGAGAACAAGTTCTCATTTACAACTGCAACCTGGCCAAGATAAAGCAAAGCAGTGCGACAAAAACAACAACAGAGTTACACATGGAACAAACAAACGTACAGTCAATAACACAATAGAAAAATCTGTATACAGTGTGTGCAAATGAAGTAAGGAGGTAAGGCGATAAATATGCCAATAGTGGCGAAGTAATTAAAATTTAGCAATTTACACTGGAGTGATTTATGTGCAGATGAGGATGTGCAAGTAGAAATACTGGTGTGCAAAAGAGCAGAAAAACAAAAACAAATATGGGGATGAGGTAGGTACTTGGTTGGATGGGCTATTTACAGATGGGCTGTGATCGGTAAGCTGCTCTGACAGCTGACGCTTAAAGTTAGTGAGGGAGATATGTCTCCAACTTCAGTTATTTTTGCAATTCGTCCCAGTCATTGGCAGCAGAGAACTGGAAGGAAAGGCGGCCAAAGGAGGTGTTGGCTTTGGGAATGACCAGTGAAATATACCTGCTGGAGCGAGTGCCAAGGGTGGGTGGTGTGGTGACCAGTGAGCTGAGATAAGGCAGAGCTATACCTAGCAAAGACTTATAGATGCCCTGGAGCCAGTGGGTTTGGCGATGAATATGTAGCGAGGACCAGCCAACGAGAGCATACAGGTTGGTGGGGTGGGTAGTATATGGGGCTCTGGTGACAAAACGGATGGCACTGTGATAGACTGCATCCAATTTGCTGAGTAGAGTGTTGGAGTCAAGGATCGGTAGGATAGTCAGTTTTACGAGGGTAAGTTTGGCAGCATGAGTGAAGGATGCTTTGTTGCGAAATAGGAAGCCGATTCTAGATTTAACTTTGGATTGGAAATGCTTTATGTGAGTCTGGAAGGAGAGTTTACAGTCTAGCCAGACCCCTAGGTATTTATAGTTGTCCACATATTCTAAGTCAGAACCGTCCAGAGTAGTGATGCTAGTCGGGCGGGCGGGTGCGGGCAGCGATCGGTTGAAGAGCATGCATTCGTTTTACTAGCATTTGAGAGCAGTTGGAGGCCACGGAAGGAGTGTTGTATGGCATTGAAGCTCGTTTGGAGGTTTGTTAACACAGTGTCCAAAGAAGGGCCAATACTTCCCAACCTATCATAATGTCTGTATTACTTTAAAACGGCACACAGCAAATGGCAGTGTGATGAAACAGCTGAACGGTGTTCATTTTAGAACACCCTCAGGCTCACCCCTTCCTTGAGTCAATTGGGTTGATGATTGAATCAAAGAGAGGTGAGGTATGAGGCTTGAGGTCGATAGTGTCCTAAAATGGACACCATGCACAGAATAGTGACAAAGGGACATCCAGAATCTATTTCAGGTTGTTGGCGAAGTACCTTTCATCTCAAATCAAATCAGGGATTGTCCAGGACATAGAATTCTATTGAAGAGTGACTTCTTTTACCGTATAGGGATTTCTTGTATTCCTGAATGGATTGCAGTTGACATGGAATTGACCTCCAATCTATTCCACTCCGTACTCCGTACTCGATTGTAATGGAGATTGTGTATGGCTGTCACACTTGATACTCTTACCCCAATCTCCTCTACTTCCAAATGACTATATGACCCATCCACACACAAGTAGTTAGTACTAGAAAAAGTCTATCTAGACATATAAAAGGCTCGGGCCAGAAGTCAATCAATTGCTGATGAAAGGATATACAGCATTTCAGGTTCATTCAGTGGTATAAGCCATCAATATCCAATTATTATATCTGTGAGAGAAACAGTTTGTTGAGGGTGTGACAGTTTTAACATTGTTAAAACTCCTGAGAGAGCATAAACACACACAGTGAACTTGCAGTGCAGTTTGTTTCTTTATCGGGGATTGATTGAATTGGTGCCTTTATGGCTGTGTTTAAACAGGAAGCTGAATTCTGATCTTTTTCCCAATAAGTGTAAACTAAAGGTCTGATCTGATTTGTCAAAAAAACAATTAGTGTCAAAAAGATCAGAATTGGTCTGCCTGTGTAAACCCAGTCTTAGTAGTCTGCTAAAAACAGACATATTGTAAGTGTCCATGTTGTTTTGAAGCGTGCTTCAGTGGCAGAATAAGGCGTGGAGGAACAGCTGAGCCTCAGAGGACAAAGGGAGGTAGAGGAGCAGAAGGCTACCAGGAGGGTTAGATTCTTCTCAGGGAGCTTCCTCTCCTTCATGACCAGGTGAGAGCCTGCCCAACGATACTGTTTCAGTCTTTGCAGATGAAGGGGAGTAGATGAGGAGAGGATCGGTTTTAAAGAAGTTGATTTAGAGTCTGTATCTCTCCTTCTCTCTCTGGTTTCCTCTTCCTTTCTGTCTCTCTCACCCTCTTTCCTACTTGTATATATTCTCCTGACACATTTTCTCTATTTCTATCCCCCCTTCCCCTCTCTCTCCATGCCTTTTGTCAGGAAAGATGCCTGGCATGGGTTATGTGCCATTATAGTATCACATGTGCTGCTATACCAGGAGAGGGTGACAAACAGACATTGACACAGTGTGCCAAGCAACGAGGGTGGCGCTGTGGCATACCCAATGACTTTGAAGAAAGACAAACATATGCCTGCTTTATATCAGCCCCCAGCCACATCCTGGTCTAGCTAGCATTTATCCCTTTGGCGTGCGATAGGCCAAATGAAGCATCTTCCCTATTAACTATACTAGACCTATTCAATCCCATCTAGGGTCGGGTTTCCCAAAAGCATCACCGCACAAACATAATCTTTTGTCTGTTTAGTTTCAATACTTTTGGGAAACCCAGCCTAGATCTGTGAAAAGTGGAAACAGATATAGATTAAAATAGATTCTGCAGCAGATAAACACTAGGTGTGAAAGGTGTTGTGACGTCTACTACCGCTCCCACACTCCGGTGAGCGACGTCACCGGTTTACTAACCACCGGTCCTGGTAACCCATCATTATGCACCCCTGCGCCCCATCAAATGATTTGTCACATGCGGCAAATACAACAGGTGTAGACCTTACTGTGAAATGCTTACTTTCAAGCCCTTAACCAACAACGCAGTTCAAGAAATAGAGTTAATAAAATATTTACAAAATAAACTAAAGCAAAAAAAATCTAATCAATCAAAAAGTAAAAGAAGAAATGTGCATAACAATAACAAGGCTATATACAGAGGGTACCTGTACCAAGTCAATGTGTGACTATGCATAGATAATAAACAGCGAGTAGCAGTAGTGTAAAAACAAATTTATAACAATTTATAACATTTTTCACATGCGTTTTTCTGGATTTTTTTGGTTGTTATTCTGTGTCTCACTGTTCAAATAAACCTACCATTAAAATTATAGACTGATCATTTCTTTGTCAGTGGGCAAATGTACTACACTGTAGTACTGTGCGCCTCCCATAGTCTGTTCTGGACATGGTGACTGTGAAGAGACCTCTGGTGGCATGTCTTGTGGGGTATGCATGGGAGTCATTAAACTCACACTGCACTTGTTTCCTGACTCCCTGCATCTGCGTTACAGAATACTACTTCACAAAATATGGAATCAGGAGAAGAGAAAGGTGTGTACCAGATAGTCGGCGAACAGAGACACGGATGAGATCCTCCACCACCTCGACACCACCCGAGAGGATTCACTTTCAAATAGCTGAGGGCTTTCTACCACGAGTTATCCCAGTGAACCAGTCCCCATGCCTACCCAGCAGTACGCCCTGGTCAGCAATGCACAACTGTCCCTCCCAAACATATATGATGGGACTCCATCCAAATGCTGTGGCTTCCTACTCCAGTGCTCCCTCTATTTCGCTCAACAGACAGGAGCCCCCACCACCGAGAGGTCCAAGGTTGCCACGGGCATCTCTCTGCTGACTGGGCGGACGTTGGAGTGGGCTACAGCCGTCTGGGAGAGAGGAGAGGAGGAGGTGGAATCCTACCAGAGGTTCATGGCTCTGTTCAGGGCGGTCTTCGACCATCTGCTGGATGGCGGAAAGGGAGGTGAGCGACTACTCCAACTCCGGCAGGGCTCCCAGACCGCTGTGGAGTACGGCCTCACCCTCTGGACAGTGGTAGCCTCCAGCGGATGGAATGAGCTGGCGCTCCGCATCCTATCCCGAAGAGGACTGCGCAAGGAACTCCTATGAGTGCCCTCTAGCCCATCAGTCCGTCCCCACATATCATCGGCCTGTGGTTTGGGCCGTAGATGTGGACATCTGCCAGGCTCTGGAGAGGGAAGCCGTGCCTGCTACCTGTCCTTCTGAACACATCTACGTCCCCACGGAGGAGAGGGGTCAGCTGTTGACCTGGGCGCACACATCCCTCGCCGCTAGACACCCAGGTATCACCTGCACTAGTCAAGCCATCTCCACTAAGTACTGGTGCCCAAACCAAATCTCCCTGGCATGCTCCAGCAGGGAAACTCCACCCCCTTCTTGTGCCTCAGCGGCCTTGGTCCCATCTGTCCATAGATTTCGTCACGGATCTCCCTCCGTCTGGTGGTTTTACCACTATTATGGTTGTTGTGGACAGATTTTCAAAATCCTGACATTTTCTCCCTCCCTCTGGTCTCCCTACCACCTTCCAGGTTGCTGAGGCACTGATCCAGCAGGTCATCCGACACTATGGCCTTCCGGAAGACATAATCTCCAACCGAGGCCCCCAATTCACGTCACAGGTGTGGAGAGCCTTCATAGATAAGCTGGGGGTCATGGTCAGCCTCACTTTCGGGTACCGGCCTCAGTCTAACGGGCAGGTGGAGAGGATGAACCGGTTCTGGACTCCTGGACTCCCAATGTTGTGGGGGTTGGCTCCAGTATCTGGTGGACTGGAAGGGGTAAGGTCCAGAGAAGTGGGGTTGGGTCCCGGTGGATGACATTCTAGATCCCAACATCATCCGAGATTTCCACCTTCGCAGTCCGGACTGGCCCGCTCCTCGCCCTCGGGGCCATCATCCTGGCCAGCGTCCCCCTGCAGCTGGAGATGCACGTTGTTGGGGGGTCCTGTCACATCTACTCCCTCTCCCGCTCTCAACGTCGCCGGTTTACCAACCACTGGTTCTGGCAACCCATCATTACGCACACCTGTCAACCATCATTACGCACATGGACTTCATTACTACCGTGATTACTTCCCGTTTATATAGCACTCTGTTCTGTCAGTCAACAGGCAGCATTGTTTATGTTTCCTTGTTAGACGCTTCTCTTGTTTTGTATTCTTTCTTTTCATTAAACTCACACTGCACTTGTTTGCTGACTCCCTGCGTCTGCGTTACAGGTGCTTATTAAAGGGAGAGAGTGTTCCTGCATAATGTGTTTTGTAAGATAATTCTTAGGCTACCGTGCTAATAAGGCACATTTGATTGCACTCTGCATTTAGTACTTGAATCACATGCATGCCAGTAATGCTTCTGTACATTCAATTACAGACCGACATGCTGTTCTATTCATAACACACAGAAATTCTCCATCTACACCGGTATAGATATTACGCACCACCAAGAATAGCATAAACGAATAGAGCATAATTGACATTGATGCACATAGGCTTAGAAACCACCTTGTAAATTAAGGATATTATCCTGTTGCTTTGCAGGTACAGTTCAATGTCATGCTAAATATAGTAACACTCAAAGCTTGGGATTTGGAAACATGATGTTCTGAAAGTAATGTGCCTGTAGAACACCCTTTGCTTTATGACTGCAAAATAGATGGCCTAAACGCCAGACAGAGAAAATTAAGGGAAAGGGAGAAGTGAAAAGAGAAAGAGGGTACAAGTGGTAGGAAAAGTTAAGGTTGGGAAAAAAACAAGGAGAACAGATGATTGAGAAAATGGGAGAACAGAGATGTGCAAAGAAATAAAAAAAAGAGAAGGTGAAAATGAGTAAGCAAGAGATAAAGAAAGCGAGAGACAAAAAGCATGCGCGAGAGATTGAGAGATGTAGAGAACATTGAGATCCTCTAGAAAGAGGATGAGGTAGATATCCAACGGGACAGAGATGTAGAGAGAATCATGACGCGGAGAGAGCCACTTACCAGGCTTCATTCTGACATGCAGGCTTACAGTGTCAGCCTTGCCTCTGGCTGCCATGTAACAAAGGTTCTTCCTGTGTACCAGGAAGAGGATATAGAGCACCATGTAGAGGATATATAACACCATGTAGAGGATATAGAGCACCATATAGAGTACCATGTACAGGATATTGAACACCATGTAGAGGATATAGAACAACATGTAGAGGATATAGAGCACTGTATAGAACACCATGTAGAGGATGTGGAACACCATGTAGAGGATATAGAACACCATGTAGAGGATATAGAGCACCATATAGAGTACCATGTACAGGATATTGAACACCATGTAGAGGATATAGAACACCATGTAGAGGATATAGAACACCATGTAGAGGATATACAGCACCATATAGAGGTGGATATAGAGCACCATGTAGAGGATATAGCACCATGTAGAGGATATAGAACAACATGTAGAGGATATAGAGCATGATGTAGAGGATATAGAGCACCATACAGATGTAATAGAGCACCATGTAGAAGATATAGAGCACCATGTAGAGGAATAGAGCACCATGTAGAGGTTTAGAGCACCATGTAGAGGATATAGAACACCGTGTAGAGGATATAGAGCCCAATATAGAGCACCATGTAGAGGATACAGAGCACCATGTAGAGGTAATAGAACACCACGTAGAGGATATAGAGCACCATATAGAATACCATGTAGAAGATATATAGCACCATATAGTACACCATGTAGAAGATATAGCACCATGTCGAGGATATAGAGTACCATGTGGAGGACATAGAGCACCATGTAGAGGATATAGAGCACCATGTAGAGCAATAGAGCACCATGTAGAGGTTTAGAGCACCATGTAGAGGATATAGAACACTGTGTAGAGGATATAGAGCCCAATATAGAGCACCATGTAGAGGATACAGAGCACCATGTAGAGGTAATAGAGGACCATGTAGAGGTAATAGAACACCACGTAGAGGATATAGAGCACCATATAGAGCACCATGTACAGGATATAGCACACCATGTAGAGGATATAGAACACCATGTAGTGGATACACAGCACCATCTAGAGCACCATGTAGAGGATATAGAACACCACGTAGAGGATATAGAGCACCATATAGAACACCATGTAGAAGATATAGAACACCATGTAGTGGATACACAGCACCATCTAGAGCACCATGTAGAGGATATAGAACACCATGTAAGGATATAGAGCACCATATTTAGGTGGATATAGAGCCCCATATAAAACACCATGTATACAGAACAACAGCAAAGGACCTTGTGAAGATGCTGGAGGATACAGGTACAAAAGTATCTATATCACAGTAAAACGAGTCCTATATCGACATAACCTGAAAGGCCGCTTAGCAAGGAAGAAGCCACTGCTCCAAAACCGCCATAAAAAACCAAGACTACGGTTTGCAACTGCCCTTGGGGACAAAGATCATACTTTTTGGAGAAATGTCCTCTGGTCTGATGAAACAAAAATAGAACTGTTTGGCCATAATGACCATCGTTATGTTTGGAGGAAAAAGGGGGAGGCTTGCAAGCCGAAGAACACCATCCCAACCGTGAAGCACGGGGGTGGCAGCATCATGTTGTGGGGGCGCTTTGCAGCAGGAGGGACTGGTGCACTTTACAAAAATAGATTGCATCATGAGGCAGGGAAATTATGTAGATATATTGAAGCAACATCAGTCAGGAAGTTAAAGCTTGGTCGCAAATGGGTCTTCCAAATGTACAATGACCCCAAGCATACTTCCAAAGTTGTGGCAAAATGGCTTAAGGACAACAAAGTCAAGGTATTGGAGTGGCCATCACAAAGCCCTGACCTCCATCCTATAGAACATTTGTGGGCAGAACTGAAAAAGCGTGTGTGAGCAAGGAGGCCTACAAACCTGACTCAGTTACACCAGCTCTGTCAGGAAGAATTGGCCAAAATTCATGCCACTTATTATGGGAAGCTTGTGGAAGGCTACCCAAAACGTTTGACTGAGGTTAAACAATGTTAGGCAATGCTACTAAATACTAATTGAGTGTATGTAAACTTCTGACCCACTGGGAATGTAATGAAAGAAGTAAAAGGTAAAATGAATCATTCTCTCTACTATTATTCTGACATTTCACATTCTTAAAATAAAGTGGTGATCCTAACTGACCTAAGACAGGGGAATTTTACTAGGATTAAATGTCAGCAATTGTGAAAAACTGAGTTTAAATGTATTTGGCTAAGGTGTATGTAAACTTCCAACTTCAACTGTATATATAGCAACATATAGAGGATATAGAGCACCGTATAGAGTACAATGTAGAGGATATAGATCACCATGTAGAGGATGTAGAGCACCATATAGAGCACCAGCTAGTTATAGAACACAATATAGAGTACCATGTAGAGAATATAGAACACAATATACAGTACCATGTAGAGGTGTGTATAGAGCACTATATAGAGCACCATGTGGAGGTAAAAGAGCACCGTGTAGATGCTATAGAGCACCATATAGAGGATATAGAACACCATATAGATGTAATAGAGCACCATGTAAAAGACATAGAGCACCATTTAGAGATAATAGAGCACCATGTAGACGATATAGAACACCATGGAGAGGTTATAGAACACCATGGAGAGGATATAGAGCGCCATGTAGAAGTTATAGGGCACCATGTAGAGGATGTAGAACACCATGTAGAGGATATAGAACACCATATATATGTAATAGAGCATCACGTAGAAGTAAAAGAGCACCATGTAGAGGATATAGAGCACCATGTAGAGGATGTAGAACACCATGTAGAGGATACAGAGCACCATGTAGAGGACATAGAACACCATATAGATGCAATAGAGCACCAGGTAGATGATATAGAGCACCATGTAGAGGGTATAGAACACCAAGTAGAGGTTATAAAACACCATGTAGAGGATATAGATCACCATGTAGAGGATATACAGCACCATGTAGAGAATATAGAGCACCATATAGAGGATATAGAGCACCATACGGTGTACCATGTAGAGGTAATAGAACACCATGTAGAGGTAATAAGCACCATGTAGAGGATATAGAACACCATGTAGATGATATAGAGCACCATATAGAGTACCATGTGGAGGATATAGAACACCATGTAGAGGATATGTATATAGCACGATAAAGAGGATATAGAGTACTGTATAGAGTACAATTTAGAGTGAATAGATCACCATGTCGAGGCTGTAGAGCACCATAGAGCATCAACTAGAGCACCAGCTAGAGGTTATAGAACACCATGTAGATGATATAGAGCACCATATAGAGTACGATGTAGAGGATATAGAGCACCATATAGAGGGTGTAGAGTACAATTTAGAGGATATAGAACACCATGTAGAGGATATAGCGCACCATATAGAGGATATAGAGCACCATACGGTGTACCATGTAGAGGTAATAGAACACCATGTAGATGATATAGAGCACCATATAGAGTACCATGTGGAGGATATAGAACATCATGTAGAGGATATATATACAGTGGGGAAAAAAAGTATTTAGTCAGCCACCAATTGTGCAAGTTCTCTCACTTAAAAAGATGAGAGAGGCCTGTAATTTTCATCATAGGTACACTTCAACTATGACAGACAAAATGAGGAAAAAAAATCCAGAAAATCACATTGTAGGATTTCTTATGAATTTATTTGCAAATTATGGTGGAAAATAAGTATTTGGTCAATAACAAAAGTTTATCTCAATACTTTGTTATATACCCTTTGTTGGCAATGACAGAGGTCAAACGTTTTCTGTAAGTCTTCACAAGGTTTTCACACACTGTTGCTGGTATTTTGGCCCATTCCTCCATGCAGATCTCCTCTAGAGCAGTGATGTTTTGGGGCTGTCGCTGGGCAACACGGACTTTCAACTCCCTCCAAAGATTTTCTATGGGGTTGAGATCTGGAGACTGGCTAGGCCACTCCAGGACCTTGAAATGCTTCTTCTGAAGCCACTCCTTCGTTGCCAGGCGGTGTGTTTGGGATCATTGTCATGCTGAAAGACCCAGCCACGTTTCATCTTCAATGCCCTTGCTGATGGAAGAAGGTTTTCACTCAAAATCTCACGATACATGGCCCCATTCATTCTTTCCTTTACACGGATCAGTCGTCCTGGTCCCTTTGCAGAAAAACAGCCCCAAAGCATGATGTTTCCACCCCCATGCTTCACAGTAGGTATGGTGTTCTTTGGATGCAACTCAGCATTCTTTGTCCTCCAAACACGACGAGTTGAGTTTTTACCAAAAAGTTCTATTTTGGTTTCATCTGACATTCTCCCAATCCTCATCTGGATCATCCAAATGCTCTCTAGCAAACTTTAGACGGGCCTGAACATGTACTGGCTTAAGCAGGGGGACACGTCTGGCACTGCAGGATTTGAGTCCCTGGCGGCGTAGTGTGTTACTGATGGTAGGCTTTGTTACTTTGGTCCCAGCTCTCTGCAGGTCATTCACTAGGTCCCCTCGTGTGGTTCTGGGATTTTTGCTCACCGTTCTTGTGATCATTTTGACCCCACAGGGTGAGATCTTGCGTGGAGCCCCAGATCAAGGAAGATTATCAGTGGTCTTGTATGTCTTCCATTTCCTAATAATTGCTCCCACAGTTGATTTCTTCAAACCAAGCTGCTTACCTATTGCAGATTCAGTCTTCCCAACCTGGTGCAGGTCTACAATTTTGTTTCTGGTGTCCTTTGACAGCTCTTTGGTCTTGGCCATAGTGGAGTTTGGAGTGTGACTGTTTGAGATTGTGGACAGGTGTCTTTTATACTGATAACAAGTTCAAACAAGTGCCATTAATACAGGTAATGAGTGGAGGACAGAGGAGCCTCTTAAAGAAGAAGTTACAGGTCTTTGAGAGCCAGAAATCTTGCTTGTTTGTATGTGACCAAATACTTATTTTCCACCATAATTTGCAAATTAATTCATTAAAAATCCTACAATGTGATTTTCTGGATTTTTTTTCCTCATTTTGTCTGTCATAGTTGAAGTGTACCTATGATGAAAATTACAGGCCTCTCTCATCTTTTTAAGTGAGAGAACTTGCACAATTGGTGGCTGACTAAATACTTTATTTCCCCACTGTATATAGCACAATAAAGAGGATATAGAGCACTGTATAGAGTACAATGTAGAGGGAATAGATCACCATGTCGAGGCTGTAGAGCACCAGCTAGAGGTTATAGAACACAATATAGAGTACCATGTAGAGAATATAGAATACCATGTAGAGGATATAGAGCACCATTTAGAGGTAGTAGAGCACCATGTAGAGGATATAGAGCACCATATAGAGCACCATGAAGAGGATATAGAGCACCATGTAGAGGATATAGAACACCATGTAGAGGATATAGAGCTCCATGTAGAGGATATAGCACACCATGTGGAGGATATAGATCACCATGTAGATGTAATAGGGCACCATGTAGAAGATATATAGAGCACCATATAGTGGACCATGTAGAGCACCATGTAGAGGCTTTAGAGCACCTTGTAGAGAATATAGAACACCATGTAGAGGATATAGAGCACCATGTAGAGGATATAGAACACCATGTAGAGATAATAGAGCAGCATGTAGAGGATATATAGAACACACATGGCTGAGTATAGCCCACGGAGATCTCCTCCACCACACAAGCCCGAGGTGGCGCAAAACCGGACAGGAAGATCACCTCAATGACTCAACCCACTCAAGTTGAGTTTAGCGATAAAGAATGGCACGACGTGACGCACCCCTTCTAGAGACGGCATGGAAGAGCACTAGTAAGCCAGTGACTCAGCCCCCATAACAGGGTCTGAGGCAGAGAGTCCAGGTGGAGAGAGGGGAGCCGGCAAGGCAGAGACAGCAAGGGCGGTTCTTCACTCCAGTTCCTTGCCATTCACCTTCGCACCCCCTGGGCTACACTCAATCATAGGACCCACTGAAGAGATGAGTCTTCAGTAAAGACTTAAAGGTCAAGACTGAGTCTACGTCTCTCACATGGATAGGCAGACCATTCCATAAAAATTGAGCTCTATAGAAGAAATCCCTGCCTCCAGCTGTTTTCTTAGAAATTAAAAGGACAATAAGGAGGCCTGTGTCTTGTGACTGTAGCGTGTGCGCAGGTATGTACAGCAGGACCAAATCGGAAAGATAGATACTGTGAAAACAAGTCCATGTAATGCTTTGTAGGTTGGCAGTAAAACCTTGAAATCAGCCCTAGCCTTAACAGGAAGCCAGTGTAGAGAGGATAGCACTGGAGTAATAGAATCACATTTTTCCCTTCTTGTCAAGATTCTAGCAGACGTATTTAGCACTAACTTAATATTATTTAGTGCTTTATCCAGGTAGCCGTAGAGTAGTGCATTGAAGTAGACTAATCTAGAAGTGACAAAAGCATGGATTAGTTTTTCTGCATCATTTTTAGACAAAACGCATAAGATTTATGCAATGTTCCGAATATGGAAAAAAGCTGCCTTTGAAATATTCCTATTATGTTTGGCAAAAGAGATATCAGGGTCCAGATTAATGCTTAGGTCCTTCACAGTTTAATTTGAGACAACTGTACAACCATCAAGTACAATTGTTTGATTAAACAGCAGATCTCTTTGTTTCTTGGGACACTCAAACTAGCATCTCTCTTTCGTCCAAGTTAAAAAGTAAAAAAATTGCTGCCTTCCACTTCCTTATGTCTGAAACTCAGGCTTCCAGGGTAGGCAATTTTGGGGCTTCACCATGTTTCATCGAAAAGTACATCTGTGTGTCGTCCGCATAACAGTGAAAGTTCACATTGTGTTTCCCGAATGACATCCCCAAGAGGTAGAATATATAGTGAAAACAATAGTGGTTCTAAAATAGAATCTTGAGGAACACAAAACTTACCATTGATTGGACAAACCATCCACTGAGACTAATTGATATCTTCCCAATAGTTAAGATCTAAACCAGGCAAGAACTTGTCCGTGTAGACCAATTATGGTTTCCAATCTCTCAAAAAGAATGTGGTGATCGATGGTGTCAAAAGCGGCACTAAGGTCTAGGAGCACGAGGACAGATGCAGAGCCTTGATCTGATGCCATTAAAAGGTCATTTACCTTTTACGAGTCTCAGTACTATGATGGGGTCTAAAACCACACTGGAGCATTTCATATACATTATTTGTCTTCGGGAATTATTTGTCTTTTGTTGATGAGCTTTTAAAATTTTCCAGGTCAAGGTTTGGCTTTATCAGGAGAGGCTTTATTACTGCCACTTTTAGTGAGTTTGGTACACATCCGGAGGATAGGAAGCCATTTATTATGTTCAACATAGGAGTACCAAGCACAAGAAGTAGCTCTTTCAGTAGTTTGGTTGGAATAGGGTCCAGTAGGCAGCTGGAAGGTTTAGAGGCCATTACTATTTTCGCGAATGTGTCAAGAGATACAGGATAAAAAATGTGCGTGCCTCCATTGATCCTAGGTTCTGGCAGTTCTGTACAGACTCAGGACAGCTGAGTTTTGGAGAAATAGTCCGTAATTTGCTTTCTAATGATCATGATCTTTTCGTCAAAGAAGTTAATGAATTCATCACTGCTGAAGTGAAGGCCATCCTCACTTGGGAAATGCTGCCTTTTAATTAGCTTTGCAACAGCATCAAAAATTCATTTTTGATTACTTGTATTCTGCTCAACTAGGTTGGAAAAGTAGGCTGATTGAGTACCCCTGCCCAGACCCACATACTCACACCCCCATCTCCAGGGCCTGCATCACTCTCTGCAACATCGCCTCAAACTGCACCATTTTGTTTGTCTCCGTCGCCCACGCATTTTCAACATTTGGATAAAGCATTTTACCTTTACATTGTGTTAACGATGGAGGATTGGTTGATTTCCAGTTTTTAAGTATACGTTTTTTCAAGATGATTGACAAGAAAAGTATCGTCCAACCCATCGGGTATCTCACTGCACTCTCATATGTGACCGACCACCATTGATTCGGGCTTATGAAATCTCCATCCCTAACTACAACATTTTCAGACAAGATAGAACGGCCAAAGTGGGCGGTGTTGCAATCTACTGCAGAGATAGCCTGCAGAGTTCTGTCTTACTATCCAGGTCTGTACCCAAACAATTTGAACTTTTACTTTTAAAAATCCACCTTTCTAGAAACAAGTCTCTCACTGTTGCCGCTTGCTATAGACCACCCTCTGCCCCCAGCTGTGCTCTGGACACCATATGTGAACTGATTGCCCCCAATCTATCTTCAGAGCACGTGCTGCTAGGTGACCTAAACTGGGACATGCTTAACACTCCGGCCATCCTACAATCTAAGCTTGATGCCCTCAACCTCACACAAATCATCAATGAAGATACCAGGTACAACCCCAAAGCCAAAAACACGGGCACCCTCATAGATATCATCCTGACTAACTTGCCCTCTAAATACACCTCTGCTGTTTTCAACCAAGATCTCAGCGATCATTGCCTCATTGCCTGCATCCGTAATGGATCTGCGGTCAAACGACCTCCCCTCATTACTGTCAAACGTTCCCTAAAACACTTCAGTGAGCAGGCCTTTCTAATCGACCTGGACCGGGTATCCTGGAAGGATATTGACCTCATCCCGTCAGTAGAGGATGCCTGGTTAAAAGTGCCTTCCTCACCATCTTAAATAAGCATGCCCCATTCAAGAAATTAAGAACCAGGAACAGATATAGCCCTTGGTTCTCTCCAGACCTGACTGCCCCCTGCCCTTCTGCAATAGCATCGAACAGCCCCCGTGATATGCAACTTTTCAGGGAAGTCTGGAACAAATATACACAGGCAGTTAGGAAAGCCAAGACTAGCTTTTTCAAGCAGAAATTTGCTTCCTGTAACACAAACTGAAAAAAGTTCTAGGACACTGTAAAGTCCATGGAGAATAAGAGGACCTCCTCCCAGCTGCCCACTGCACTGAGGATAGGAAACTCTGTCACCACCGATAAATCCACTATAATTGAGAATTTTTCTACAGCTGGCCATGCTTTCCACCTGGCTACCCCTACCCCGGTCAACAGCCCTGCAACCCCCACAGCAACTCGCCCAAGCCTCCCCCATATCTCCTTCTCCCAAATCCAGTTAGCTGATGTTCTGAAAGAGCTGCAAAATCTGGACTCTTACAAATCAGCAGGGCTAGACAATCTGGACCCTTTCTTTCTAAAATGATCTGCCGAAATTGTTGCAACCCCTATTACTAGCCTGTTCAACCTCTCTTTCGTGTCGTCTGAGATTCCCAAAGACTGGAAAGCAGCTGCGGTTATACCCCTCTTCAAAGGGGGAGACACTCTTGACCCAAACTGCTACAGACCTATATCTATCCTACCCTGCCTGTCTAAGGTCTTTGAAAGCCAAGTTAACAAACATATTACCGACCATTTCGAATCCCACCGTACCTTCTACGCTATGCAATCTGGTTTCCGAGCTGGTCATGGGTGCACCTCAGCCACGCTCAAGGTCCTAAACGATATCATAACCGCCATCGATAAGAGACATTACTGTGCAGCCATATTCATTGATCTGCCCAAGGCTTTTGACTCTGTCAATCACCACATCCTTATTGGCAGACTCGACAGCCTTGGTTTCTCAAAAGATTGCCTCGCCTGGTTCACCAACTACTTCTCCGATAGAGTTCAGTGTGTCAAATTGGATGGCCTGTTGTCCGGGCCTCTGGCAGTCTCTATGGGGGTGCCACAGGGTTAAATTCTTGGGCCGACTCTTTTCTCTGTATACATCAATGATGTCGCTCTTGCTGCTGGTGAGTCTCTACGCAGACGACACCATTCTGTATAATTCTGGCCCTTCTTTGGACACTATGTTAACTACCCTCCAGACGAGCTTCAATGCCATACAACTCTCCTTCCGTGGCCTCCAACTGCTCTTAAATGCAAGTAAAACTAAATGCATGCTCTTCAACCGATCGCTGCCCGCACCTGCCCGCCCGTCCAGCATCACTACTCTGGAAGGTTCTGACTTATGATTATGATTATGTGGACAACTACAAATACCTAGGTGTCTGGTTAGACTGTAAACTCTCCTTCCAGACTCACATTAAACATCTCCAATCCAAAATTAAATCTAGAATTGGCTTCCTATTTCGAAACAAAGCATCCTTCACTCATACTGCCAAACATACCCTCGTAAAACTGACCATGCTACCGATCCTCGACTTCGGTGATGTCATTTACAATATAGCCTCCAATACTCTACTCAACAAATTGGATGCAGTCTATCACAGTGCCATCCGTTTTGTCACCAAAGCCCCATATACCACCCACCACTGCGACCTGTACGCCCTCGTTGGATGGCCCTCGCTTCACACTCGTCGCCAAACCCATTGGCTCCAGGTTATCTACAAGTCCCTGCTAGGTAAAGCCCCACCTTATCTCAGCTCGCTGGTCACCATAGCAGCACCCACCCGAAGAACGCCCTCCAGCAGGTATATCTCACTGGTCACCCCCAAAGCCAATTCCTTCTTTGGCCGACTTTCCTTCCAGTTCTCTGCTGCCATTGACTGGAACAAACTACAAAAATCTCTGAAACTGGAGACACTTATCTCCCTCATCAGCTTTAAGCGCCAGATGTCAGAGCAGCTCACAGACCCCTGCACCTGTATGTAGCCCATCTGTAAATAGCCCAACCAACTACCTCATCCCCTACTGTATTTATTTATTTATCTTGCACCCCAATTTTTCTACTTTGCACATTCATCTACTGCACATCTACCATTCCAGTGTTTAATTGCTATATTGTAATTACTTTGTCACCATGGCTTACATATTGCCTTACCTTCCTTATCTTACCTCATTTGCACACATTGTGTATATATTTGTTTTCTACTGTATTATTGACTGTATGTTTGTTTTACTCCATGTGTAACTCTGTGTTGTTGTATGTGTCGAACTGCTGTGCTTTATCTTGGCCAGGTCGCAGTTGTAAATGAGAACTTGTTCTCAACTTGTCTACCTGGTTAAATAAAGGTGAAATAAAATAAAAAATAAATAAAATGTAGCAACATTTTAAATTTTGATTTTTACATTGGAGAAAATCAGAGACACAGAGCTACAACATTTTTATCATACTCTGCATTTGAGGAACAATGGGAAAGTAATTCTGCTTTGAAAGTTGAGAAACTTGTAAACTCCCTTTTGAGAAAATGGCCTTTGAATGTTTTAGTGCCTGATAGTGCTCTCCCATTACCTGACTGATCTCCCTGGCTCTCCCAGTACCTGACTGATCTCCCTGGCTCTCCCATTACCTCACTGATCTCCCTGACTCTCCCATTACCTCACTGATCTCACATTTCCTGACCCAATATTCCATTCGCTCTTCCAGGGGGAATTCAATTTCTATACATGACCTCTCTAACACACAGATTTGCACACACACACACAGATGCATGCACACACCCACTCCACCCACAACCTCCCCACACACACACACACAGTCTGGACCCCACATTCCCAGTGGAAGCCCTGCTCAGCCCAGTGGCTTAAGGAGGCGGGCAGCATTGTGGCGTAGGTTTGATTGCTGTGACGACCTATTTCTGACAGACTGTCAATACTAAGCAATTTACAAGCACATGAAAAATCGACCCCAGGTAAAAGGCAATTTCTCTGCTCCGTTGGCTCGGCAGGGGGAAAGAGAGGAGGAATAGGACAAAGAAGGAGAAGAAGAAGACGTGGAGGAAGAACAGGAGGAAAAGGGGATCAATGGGTTAGTTGCTGTGATTACAGGCTAGCGTGGAGAAGGAAAGAGAGAGATGGGGGTGGGTGGGGTGAAATTCCCCTTCCAAGGGAATTGACATTAGGGAGGAAAAAGTGATGGGTGGCACAGACAAAGCCTGCTTCGTGAAAATTATGATGATGATGACAATCATGATGATGGCGATGAGGCACTTGGAGATGGGGGAGAAAGGAGGATCAGGGAAAAAGATATAGAGAAAAATAAGAAGTAGAGACACACCAGAGGAACAGTAGATAGAAAGAGAGATATGGGGTGTTGATGGATGGCTCTGTGGTCTGGTGTTCCATCCCCGTCTCTGGGCAGTGGTCTGGTGTTCCATCCCCGTCTCTGGGCAGTGGTCTGGTGTTCCATCCCCGTCTCTGGGCAGTGGTCTGGTGTTCCATCCCCGTCTCTGGGCAGTGGTCTGGTGTTCCATCCCAGTCTCTGGGCAGTGGTCTGGTGTTCCATCCCTGTCTCTGGGCAGTGGTCTGGTGTTCCATCCCCGTCTCTGTTTCAGTGGTCTGGTGTTCCATCCCTGTCTCTGGGCAGTGGTGTGGTGGATAGTGGTGTGGTGTGGAAAGTGGTGTGGATAATGGTGTGGATAATGGTGTGGATAATGGTGTGGATAATGGCGTGGATAGTGCCGTGGATAATGGCTTTGATAATGGTATGGATAATGGTATGGACACGGGCCACAGGTGAGGACTGAGATATTGACCTCATTCCTCTGTTCTCTCTTCCAGACCACTCCATTCATCACCACTTCTCTCTCTCTTTCTTCACCTCTATCTATCTACTTCTATCTCGATCTCTCTCGAAGAAACTAAGAGTCATACCCTCACCTAACTAAACAGACAAGAAAACACACAAGGTGAAAGTGAAAGTTATTGATATAGACAGAGATTCACACAAAGTATGTCCTGCTGTAGTATTTAATGGAAGTTGGATGATTTTTACATTCTGTCCTTTATTTCATGAAACTGCATAATTCCCATAGTACTAACTTATATATGAAGAAATCATGCCTACTCCTGAGTGCCACATGAAGTGAATAGGACATTGGAAGAGGTGAAAGATCTTTGAAGATACTGTATGTTTTACCCATATTCGAATTCATTTGGCACAAAATGTAAGAAAGCGAACAGAAACAGGATGGGACTACCTGAACTTGTCCAATAAGAAACATTTTCCGTAGAATAATATATGAAACGTTTTGCTGCAGTGTTCCCTAATTAATACAATCATATTTCCTTCCCTCTTTCCCTTCCCCTTCCTGTTTTGCTCCTCTCCTCCTATTCAAGGACACTTTCCCTCTCTCCTGGTTCACTATTGCCTATTCCCTCTTTTCCAACAGGGTTCTATAGGAGTGGTTTGTGATGAATTGATTATGTGGCGCATTTAGGATGCACAATGTAGGTCAGAGCCAAAAGAGTTTGTGTGTGTGTGTGTGTGTGTGTGTGTGTGTGTGTGTGTGTGTGTGTGTGTGTGTGTGTGTGTGTGTGTGTGTGTGTGTGTGTGTGTGTGTGTGTGTGTGTGTGTGTGTGTGTGTGTGTGTGTGCGTGCGTGCGTGTGTGCATGCATGCAAAAGAGAGAGAGCGAGACGAGAAAATAGAATTAACAATACATGCGAGTCCCTTTTGAGGTACAATCAAATGGAATATGTAAATGCTCCCTGGAATGATTTGTCATTACAAACGCTTTTGTTCACTGTTTTAACTAGATACAGTATGAATATTGAACAATATGATCCAAGCTGACAATGAGTATATGCACACAATAATACGATTATTGTGAGTAGTCAGATTAATATAATAGTTTGATTAAAACGTTTATGCGTTTTGCAAGGAGAACGATTTCCCTAATAATGCTGTTTACATGGACACATCTGTATGCAGGCTACCTGATGGGACTTTAAATTGCCAAAAATCACCAATCAAAATATATGTTCTACCACAGCGACAATGTTATTTTTGGGAAGCCTATTTGATTCTGAGTTCGGACATACAAACTTTATATGTGAAAACGATTTCTAAGATGCATACTTTCAGTTTTTGTGAACTCACTTCACTTGCAAAAGAGGGAGGGAGGCTTGTGCTGCTGGTGCTAGCACATGCACAGATCAAATACACCACTGGAACTTCAATGACCTTACGCCAATTAAGATAAGCAGAGTAAGATGTTTACATCACTAATGCCATACTCTGCCTACTGCCACAATCAGTTTAATATTGAATTATTAGTGTGCATGTACAGTAAACATGCTCAATGTGTCCAGCCAGGTCGCTCAACATTCACTGCTCAATTAGACATCTGTCCAGGTAAGCAGGATGTCAGGAGATGACGTCAAAACCGAATACTAGGGATAACTGTGAGCGCTATTGCAGATAGATTTGTGGGTTCTATTAATGTAATTGTTTGCATCATTTCCAATCCCCTATATTATTATTTTTTATGTTTTAATATATTTTCCTTTATTATTTTCCCCTAACATTACCTCTGCTCCCCTAATTGCAGTAAACTAGTGGTCAACAATACTTATGCTTCTATTTCCAGCTTATACATACTATATGCATTTTATGGACACGGTACACGGACACAGTACATTTTACATTAGCTATCTCCCTTCAGCTACCTTCAACCCCTCCCATTTATCTCTAAACAACATCCAGTCATGACTGGGATGTTTCACAAAAGTGAACCTCTGAATCTTTCAATTCTCATAGTTTCCACAGATTCTAAATTAAAGTTGAACACCTTTATTAAAAGTGCTATGATATTATCAAACTTTACTGTTAATACCACTATAAGTTCCTCATGGACTTGAAGAATTGAATTGCTCCTCTGTAATTACTGTAGGCCTTCACATGAATATTTCTGCACAGCTGTTAATTTTACACTATTACTAGAAAAAAATCCTTACAATTAACTTAGGTTATTGGAGATGGATGAGACTGAAATTAAAACGTATGCTTAAAGTACTTTCCTTCTCTCTCTTTCAAAATATTGTTTGGTGAATCATGGAAAACTCCTTCATTTGTAACAACTTTCTGTAAACTATCTTTGGTACCATTTCTATGTTGAAAAAAATATATATATTTGGTGCATTTTTCCCCAAATTCCATCCAGTTCGCTTTATTTTTATACTATATTACACTTGATCTTTCTTGAATAAGTCCTTCCATTTCTTTTTCCTCTACTAAAGTATTCTGTGCCTCTATGGTAGTTATTGTTACTATCTATCTTTACTGTTAGTTCCTCTATTTCATTCGTTAATATGAACTATTTTGGCCCAAATTGTTTTTATTTGAAAGATGAGTATTGAATTGCATGGCCTCTAAAGGAACATATAAAAGTGCCCCATACATTAAGGAAATCTGCTGTGCCTATGTTACGTATGTAGGTAAAAGTCAGTTATATAGTTCTATCTGGAATTTCATTAAAGCCAGTAGGCTTTAATGAAATTCATAGGAAGTTCTGTAAGATTAACGTGTATACCATCTATTCGATGGTCCGACAACGTTCTGTCCCCTATCAACATTTTTTTTTAACTTTTGGTGCCAGAGAGAATGAGATAAGAATGTAGTCAAGACAACTAGCTTGATTGAACCTTCTCCATGTATATCGGGGCGGCAGGTAGCCTAGTGGTTAGAGCGTTGGCCTGAACAAGCAAGTTATCCCACTGTTCCTAGGCCAACAATGTAAATAAAAAATGTATCTTAACTGACTTGGATAGTTAAATAAAGGTTAAATAAAAAATTTAAATAAATATATATATATATATGTATCTCACTAGGTCATGATATTTAAGCCTCCATATATTCACAGATGATGCAATCTCTATTGCACTCCACACTGCCCTCTCCCACCTGGACAAAAGGAACACCTACGTGAGAATACTATTCATTGACTACAGCTCAGCGTTCAACACCATAGTACCCTCAAAGCTCATCACTAAGCTAAGGATCCTGGGACTAAACACGTCCCTCTGCAACTGGATCCTGGACTTCCTGACAGGCCGCCCCCAGGTGGTGAGGGTAGGTAGCAACACATCTGCCACGCTGATCCTCAACACTGGAGCCCCTCAGGGGTGCGTGCTCAGTCCCCTCCTGTACTCCCTGTTCACCCATGACTGCATGGCCAGGCATGACTCCAACACCATCATTAAGTTTGAAGACAACACAACAGTGGTAGGCCTGATCACCAACAACGATGAGACAGCCTATAGGGAGGAGGTCAGAGACCTGTCTGGGTGGTGCCAGAATAACAACCTATCCCTCAACGTAATTAAGACAAAGGAGATGACTGTGGACTACAGGAAAAGGAGGACCGAGCATGCCCCCATTCTCATCGACGGGGCTGTAGTGGAGCAGGTTGAGAGCTTCAAGTTCCTTGGTGTCCACATCACCAACAAACTAGAATAATCCAAACACACCAAGACAGTCGTGACAAAGCCTATTCCCCCTCAGGAAACAAAAAATATTTGGCATGGGTCCTCAGATCCTCAAAAGGTTCTACAGCTGCAACATTGAGAGCATCCTGACTGGTTGCATCACTGCCTGGTACGGCTAGTGCTCGGCCTCCGACCGCAAGGCACTACAGAGGGTAGTGCGTACGGTCCAGTACATCACTGGGGCTAAGATGCCTGACTGTTCTCTTTACTACCGCATGGCAAGTGGTACTGGAGTGCCAAGTCTAGGACAAAAAGGCTACTCAACAGTTTTACTCCCAAGCCATATGACTCCTGAACAGGTAATCAAATGGCTACCCGGACTATTTGCATTGTGTACCCCCCCAACCCGTCTTTTATGCTGCTGCTACTCTCTGTATTTCATATATGCATAGTCACTTTAACTATACATTCATGTACATACTACCTCAATTAGCCCAACGAACCAGTGCCCCTGCACATTGGCTAACCGGGCTATCGGCATTGTGTCTCGCCATCCACCACCCGCCAATCCCTCTTTTACGCTACTGCTACTCTCTGTTTAACATATATGCATAGTCACTTTAACCATATCTACATGTACATATTACCTCAATCAGCCCGACTAACTGGTGCCTGTATATAGCTTTGCTACTGTTATAGCATTGCTACTCTATATAGCCTCGCTACTGTTATTATTCACTGTCTTTTTATTTATGTTTTTATTTATTTACTTACCTATTGTTCACCTAATACTTTTTTTTTTATTGCACTGTTGGTTAGAGCCTGTAAGTAAGCATTTCACTGTAAGGTCTACACCTGCTGTATTCGGCGCACGTGACAAATAAACTTTGATTTGATTTGATTTAGTTCCAATATATCCATAATATTTGGGAATTCCTTAAGTGCATGAGGGTGATAGTTTGTAGTGTGATTTTCTTTACAGTCCATAGAGGTATTTAAAACAGTATTGCAATCGTCCACCGTAATAATTGAGTCCTATAAACTCAGCAAAACAAGAAACGTCCCCTTTTCAGGACCCTGTCTTTCAAAGACAATTTGTAAAAATCTAAATGTGTGTGTGATTGCCTGCAAGACAGGAATGTCAGTGTTCTGCCATGGCCAGCGAAGAGCCCGGATCTCAATCCCATTGAGCACGTCTGGGACCTGTTAGATCGGAGGGCGAGGGGCTAGGGCCATTCCCCCCAGAAATGTCCGGGAACTTGCAGGTGCCTTGGTGGAAGAGTGGGGTAACATCTCACAGCAAGAACTGGCAAATCTGGTGCAGTCCAGTCCAATTTCTGTTAGTCACATGTCTGTGGAAATTGTTCAGTTTATGTCTCAGTTGTTGAATCTTGTTATGTTCACACAAATATTTACACATGTTAAGTTTTCAGAAAATAAATGCAATTGACAGTGAGAGTTTCTTTTTTTCCTGAGTTTATTGTACAGTATATACAGTGAGGGAAAAAAGTATTTGATCACCTGCTGATTTTGTATGTTTGCCCACTGACAAAGAAATTATCAGTCTATAATTTTTATGGTAGGTTTATTTGAACAGTGAGAGACAGAATAACAACAAAAAAATCCATAAAAATGCATGTGAAAAATGTTAGAAATTGATTAGCATTTTGATGAGGGAAATAAGTATTTGACCCCTCTGCAAAACATGACTTAGTACTTGGTGGCAAAACCCTTGTTGGCAATCACAGAGGTCAGACGTTTCTTGTAGTTGGCCACCAGGTTTGCACACATCTCAGGAGGGATTTTGTCCCACTCCTCTTTGCAGATCTTCTCCAAGTCATTGAGGTTTCGAGGCTGACATTTGGCAACTCGAACCTTCAGCTCCCTCCACAGATTTTCTATGGGATTAAGGTCTGGAGACTGGCTAGGCCACTCCAGGACCTTAATGTGCTTCTTCTTGAGCCAATCCTTTGTTGCCTTGGCTGTGTGCTTTGGGTCATTGTCATGCTAGAATACCCATCCACGACCCATTTTCAATGCCTTGGCTGAGGGAAGGAGGTTCTCACCCAAGATTTGACGGTACATGGCCCCGTCCATCGTCCCTTTGATGCGGTGAAGTTGTCCTGTCCCCTTAGCAGAAAAACACCCCCAAAGCATAATGTTTCCACCTCCATGTTTGACGGTGGGGATGGTGTTCTTGGGGACATAGGCAGCATTCCTCCTCCAAACACGGCGAGTTGAGTTGATGCCAAAGAGCTCCATTTTGGTCTCATCTGACCACAACACTTTCACCCAGTTGTCCTCTGAATCATTCAGATGTTCATTGGCAAACTTCAGACGGCATGTATATGTGCTTTCTTGAGCAGGGGGACCTTGCGGGAGCTGCAGGATTTCAGTCCTTCACGGCGTAGTGTGTTACCAATTGTTTTCTTGGTGACTATGGTCCCAGCTGCCTTGAGATCATTGACAAGATCCTCCCGTGTAGTTCTGGGCTGATTTCTCACCGTTCTCATGATCATTGCAACTCCACGAGGTGAGATCTTGCATGGAGCCCCAGGCCGAGGGAGATTGACAGTTCTTTTGTGTTTCTTCCATTTGTGAATAATCGCACCAACTGTTGTCACCTTCTCACCAAGCTGCTTGGCGATGGTCTTGTAGCCCATTCCAGCCTTGTGTAGGTCTACAATCTTGTCCCTGACATCCTTGGAGAGCTCTTTGGTCTTGGCCATGGTGGAGAGTTTGGAATCTGATTGATTGATTGCTTCTGTGGACAGGTGTCTTTTATACCGGTAACAAGCTGAGATTAGGAGCACTCCCTTTAAGAGTGTGCTCCTAATCACAGCTGGTTACTTGTATAAAAGACACCTGGGAGCCAGAAATCTTTCTGATTGAGAGGGGGTCAAATACTTATTTCCCTCATTAAAATGCAAATCAATTTATAGCATTTTACACATGCGTATTTCTGTTTTTTTTTGTTGGCATTCTGTCTCTCACTGTTCAAATAAACCTACCATTAAAATTATAGACTGATCATTTCTTTGTCAGTGGGCAAACGTACAAAATCAGCAGGGAATCAAATACTTTTTTCCCTCACTGTATATTTTTTCATCATTATTTGGACCATTTAGATTAAAGAGCCAAATCTGTTTATTGTCCAATAGCATATTTAAAAGGATCCACCTTCCTTGCGGATCTGTTTGAACAGTTTGCACATTTGGATCTAAATGTTTTTTTTATTTTGATGCTGGGCAAATTGTGCTCCGCCCTATGGGACTCCCAATCACGACCGGATGTCATACAGCCTGGATTGTTAAGTAATATCGTCACCCCTTAATCTAAAGGTGTAGAATGACTTTCCTGTAAACTATAGATATTATATTCCTTCTCTTTTAGCCAAGTAAAGATGGATCATCTTTTCTTATTATCTGCTAAGCCATTACAATTATTATTGCTCCACTTCTTGTCCCTCTCCTCTCTTTCTCTCTTGCATCCCTTATTACACCCATTCCCGTTCTCCCCTCTGTTTGCTCTCTCCCTCACTCCCCCTCTTGCTCCCCTCTCTTCATTTCATATCTTCTTTAATTATCTTTCTCTTCTCCCTGATACATACCTATTCACTCCTCTCTCTGACATTCCCCTCTCCCTATCCTCTCCCTCTCCTCTCCAATCCCTCTTCTCTCTATCTCTCTCTTTCTCCCTCTTCTCTAGTACTGCAGAACACAAGCACACACACACACATACGCATGCACTCGGGTGCACACGCAGACGGACACACACTCTAGTATTGCAGTGAAGTTAACCGGTGTGAGAACTGTAGCATTTTCTTCCTCTCCTTGCCTATTCATCACAGAGAGAGTGAGTGACCTTGATGCATCTCCTTGCATTACAGCCCATCCCCTCTTTAGCACTGGAACACCTAGCAAAATAAACTGCACGCCTGGCAAGCCTGGCATTTCCCTTCAACAGAGATTCAAGTGTGTGTGTCTTACAGTACATCAGAGCAATAACGTGTTTGTGTCTCAGTGTGTGTGTGTGTGTGTGTGTGTGTGTGTGTGTGTGTGTGTGTGTGTGTGTGTGTGTGTGTTTGGTTTTACTATCTTTGTGGGGACCAGAAGTCCTCCAAACGATAGTTAAACAAGGAACATTTGGACAAGAGGTGACTGTTTTCTGTTTTCGCCTTAAGAGTTAGGGTTAGGTTTAGGAGTTAGGGTTAGGTTTAGGGGGTTGGAGTTAAGGTTAGGTTAAGGATTAGGGTTATGTTTAGGGAAAATAGGTTAGTAATGTGTGTGTTGTGTGGGGGGGTTGTGAGTGAGTGAGTGAGTGAGTGAGTATGTGTGTGCCCATTATATATATATATATATATATATATATATATATATATATATATATATATATATATATATATTTATGTTCCATCTGTGTACTTGGCTGTGTTTTTGAATCCATGGTAGGAGAGATGCTCCCCTTCCCTCTCATTGGCAGAGAGAAAGAATTGAGATTATCTCGTGGTGCCAGTGTGTGTGTGATATCTGCTGTGTGTGTGATATCTGCAGTGTGTGAGATGTCTTCTGTGTCGTGAATAAGACTGTGCCTCACCATCCATCTTTGAGTCGTTTTTTCTTCCTTTCTTTCCTGTCTTCTTTCCAGCCTTTCATCCCGTCCTACTCATCCACTGTAAACAGAAAAGCTCAACTTTTTTTCAAAATAGTTCTGACAAGTGTACTTTGCCGACACAATGAAAAGCATGATAAACTTTCTAGTGAAAGATGTGTGTGTGGGGGCATCTTACCTGACAAGAAGAGAAGCCATCGAGGTGGATACCAACGTTAGTCACTGATGATTTAGATTCACATGCCACCAAATACTGACATTTCACCCAGGGAAATAAGCATTCTTGTCAAAATAAGGAACTATGGTTTCCTTCCCCCACAGAAGCAGTGGTACCAAAAACAACCTGTCTACGACTTTCCACTCTCAAATATATTCCACCTTAATTTGGAATCGGCAGCCCCAGTGAGATGCAGCTGTGCTAACTTTCCAGCAAATTATCTTACGCTAGCTGTCTAATTGCCTTGGTGTGGTGTCGCTGTCTGAATACTAAACAGAAGTAAAGAAAGCAAAAGGAGGGGTAAATGAGTGCAGGGGAGCTTATTGCCCACCTTTTTAATGCGATCATTATCCGTTTGTACACAAAATGCTTGTACACAGTCACTGGGTACATTTGAACCAGAGCCATAGCTGTAGAGGGCCCTGCGTGTTGGCGCCTAACATCCCATAACAATATAATTGTAATTTGTATTCTAACTACAATGTTATTGAATGGTAACTTTTGGTGGCCATTTTAAAATGCTTGCTGAACTTTTTAAAATGTTTAAAACGCTCTATACTGTGTTGTTAACTTTCTAACTGTATTTCTAACAGCCATTTGTCTTGCATTCATTTGATGTATCAACTACAAACATTGCTTAAACCCTGTACAGAGGCACATTTTTTTATTTAACTATGTAAGTCAGTTAAGAACAAATTCTTATTTACAATGACGGCCTACCCCAGCCAAACCCGGACGACGCTGGGCCAATTGTGCGCCGCCCTATGGGACTCCCAATCAAGGCCGAATGAGATACAGCTTGGATTCAAACCAGGGACTGTAGTGACACCTCTTGCACTGAGATACAGTGCCTTAGACCGCTGTGCCACTAGGGAGCCTGTTACCATATTTACATATAGATAGTGTTGATAAATCGGGGTTAGTGAGAGCTACTGCAGTGCAACAGCTTACACCATAGGGCCAAAATGGCAGCTTGCCTATCCTATTTTTTCAAAGCCCCAATGTAATGGAAATGACTGTCACAGACCCAGGGCCAGTTTTTACCTGTAATCATGATAAATGACCTCTCCACTCAGTATACTCAGAGGCACAAATCCCCTTCCAGCTTTGCACCAGTATGTCTCTTTTAGTCAGGAGGCCACATTTTCCCCATTACACTAAGGTTGTAATCAGAGTATGAGACAAGGACTATCAAGGTTTGGATAGAGTTTAGCCTGTATGATGTATGGCCCTCATCAGTGATACTTAGATTGCGAAGCCCCCCTAGTCTCCACAACATTGGCTATATCTGTAGGCTTTACGACTTTCTGAACACAACATGATGACCAACCAGCCAACCGTCCGTCAGTCAGTCAGTCCCCTCCTGTCCATCCCACCTTTCAATGACATAATATGTCACCATAAGTGACATAAGTGGTTGAGATGGAGATATGAATCCAACATATTAATGATTAACTTGAGTATTACATTTGAAATCAACCAAAGCTTGAAACCCTAGGCCTATATCACAGGTGTCAAACTCATTCCATGGAGGGCTGAGTGTCTGCGAGTTTTCACTCCTCCCTTTTACTTGGTTGATGAATTAAGGTCACTAATTAGTAAGGAGGTCCCCTCGCCTGGTTGTCTAGGGTTTAATTGAAAGGAACAACCAAAAGCCTGCAGACACTAGGCCCTCCATGGAATGAGCTTGACACCCCTGGCCTATATGTATTGTATAAAAATGTATGAAACCTGGGTTGAATTGAAACAATAGCTGTTGATGACTTTGCGAATACTATATAGGCCTAAATAGTTATGATATATGACTTATAAAGCATGGTTTCATTTAATTTTCTCTGTTAAACCTTCCCTTAGGAATGACTTCGACAGCAACAGTGAATCTATTTAGTTAATAATCATTCCCATAATAGCACATTGGTAGTAGTCAGTGACAAATAGCTAAGAAGGGCTTGGTTAAAACCCTGGATGGGAGAACAAATGAATAGCCATAGAGAGATCAACTCCAGTAGGAGGTGCTGCCCAGACAATTGTTTATTTTTATAGTCGATATGATGTTTAAGATCTGACGTAGTAAATGTCTTAATGGCTAGTTCCAATAGTTTACATGTAAACACTAAAAAGCTAAATGGGTGTTCCCTAAAGTCTACTGATTGCAATGATATACAGTGCATTTGGAAAGTATTCAGACCCCTTGACTTTTTCCACATTTTGTTACCTTACAGCCTCATTCTAAAATGGATTAAATCGTTTTTTTCCCCAACATCAATCTCCACACAATACCCTATAATAACAAAGCAAAAACAGGTTTGTAGAAATTCTGCAAATTTATATATAAAAAAATATATATATATTAAATATCACATTTACATAAATATTCAGACCCTTTACTCAGTACTTTGTTGAAGCACCTTTGGCAGTGATTACAGTCTCTAGACTTCTTGGGTATGATGCTACAAACTTGGCACATCTGTATTTGGGGAGTCTCTCCCATTCTTCTCTGCAGATCCTCTCAAGCTCTGTCAGCTTGGATGGAGAGCGTTGCTGCACATCTATTTTCAGGTTTCTCCAGAGACGTTCAATCGGGTTCAAGTCCGGGCTCTGGCTGGGCCACTTAAGGACATTCAGAGACTTGTCCCGAAACCACTCCTGCGTAGTCTTGGCTTTGTGCTTAGGGTCATTGACCTGTTGGAGAGCTCTGGAGCAGGTTTTCATCAAGGATTTCTCTGTACTTTACTCTGTTCATCTTTCCCTCAATCCTGACCAGTCTCACAGTCCCTGGCACTGAACACCATCCCCACAGCATGGTGCTGCCACCCCCCATACTTCACCGTAGGGATGGAATTGGCCAGGTGATGATCAGAGCCTGTTTTTCTGAAGGCGTGATGCTTGTCATTCACGCCAATCTCGGTTTCATCAGACCAGAGAATCCCAGCTGGCTCTCATGTGCTTTTTACTGAGGAGTGGCTTTCGTCTGGCCACCCTACCATAAAGATTGGCGGAGTGCTGCAGAGATGGAACTATGGAGCTCTGTCAGAGTGACCATCGGGTTCTTGGTCACCTCCCTGACTAAAGCCCTTCTCCCCCAATTGCTCAGTTTGGCCAGGCGGCCAGCTCTAGGAAGAGTCTTGCGCCCCCAATGGCCAATGTGAGTAAGACATTTAAATGTGTTAACCCTCGAGAGGCTGCTGGCCCAGACGGCATCCCTAGCCGCGTCCTCAGAGCATGCGCAGACCAGCTGGCTGGCGTGTTTACGGACATGTTCAATCGCACCCTATCCCAGTCTGCTGTCCACACATGCTTCAAGATGGCCACCATTGTTCCTATACCCAAGAAGGCAAAGGTAACTAAACTTTGAGAGACTAGTCAAGGATCATATCACCTCCACCCTACCTGACACCTTAGACCCACTTCAGTTTGCATACCGCCCAAACAGGTCCACAGACGATGCAATCACCATCACACTGCACACTGTCCTATCCCATATGGACAAGAGGAATACCTATGTAAGAATGCTGTTCATTGACTACAGCTCAGCATTCAACACCATAGTACCCTACAAGCTCATCATTAAGCTCGAGGCCCTGGGTCTCAACCCCGCCCTGTGCAATTGGTTCCTGGACTTTCTGACGGGTCGCCCGCAGGTGGTGAAGGTAGGAAACAACATCTCCACTTCACTGACCCTCAACACTGGGGCCCCACAAGGGTGTGTGCTCAGCCCCCTCCTGTACTCCCTGTTCACCCACGACTGCGTGGCCATGCACGCCTCCAACTCAGTCATCAAGTTTGCAGACGGCACAACAGTAGTGGGCTTGATTAACAATGACGAGACAGCCTACAGGGAGGAGGTGAGGGCCCTCGGAGTGTAGTGTCAGGAAAACAACCTCTCACTCAACGTCAACAAAACAAAGGAGATGATCGTGGACTTCAGGAAACAGCACAGGGAGCAACCCCCTATCCACATCGACGGGACAGTAGTGGAGAAGGTAGAAAGTTTTAAAATCCTCGGCGTACACATCACGGACAAACTGAAATGGTCCACCCACACAGACAGCGTGATGAAGAAGGCGCAACAGCGCCTCTTCAACCTCAGGAGGCTAAAGAAATTTGGCTTGTCACCAAAAACACTCACAAACTTTTACAGATTCACAATCGAGAGCATCCTGTCGGGCTGTATCACCGCCTGGTACGGCAACTGCTCCGCCCACAACCGTAAGGCTCTCCAGAGGGTAGTGAGGTCTGCACAACGCATGAAGGACAACAACCACCCGAGCCACTGCCTGTTCACCCCACTATCATACAGAAGGCGAGGTCAGTACAGGTGCATCAAAACTGGGACCGAGAGACTGAAAAACAGCTTCTACCTCAAGGCCATCAGACTGTTAAACAGCCATCACTAACATTGAGTGGCTGCTGCCAACATACTGACTCAAATCTCTAGCCACTTTAATAATTAAAAATTGGATGTAACAAGTGTATCAGTAGTCACTTTAAACAATGCCACTTTATATAATGTTTACATACCCTACATTACTCATCTCATATGTATATACTGTACTCTATACCATCTACTGCATCTTGCCTATGCTGTTTGTGTCAGAGCCGGTGTGTGTAGCTGGTGTAAAAAGTCAGGCGCAGGAAAGCAGAGATGAGTGAACAACGTATTTAATAAAATACGGAAAAAGGATAACAAATCCAATGTGCCCTTAAACACACGGGCGAAATAACCAGCCGTAATAAAACCGACAAAGAACAACAAACAATCACGCACAAAAAACATGAGGAAAACAGAGGGTTAAATAATGAACATGTAATTTGGGAATTGAAACCAGGTGTGTAAAACAAAGACAAAACAAATGGAACACGAAAAATGGATTGGCGATGGCTAGAAGGCTGGTGACGTCGACCACCGAAAGCCGCCCGAACAAGGAGAGGGACCGACTTCGGCGGAAGTCGTGACAGCTCAGCCATATATTTATATGTACATATTCTTATTCATTCCTTTACACTTGTGTGTATAAGGTAGTTGTGAAATTGTTAGATTACTTGTTAGATATTACTGCACGGTTGGAATTAGAAGCACAAGCATTTCGCTACACTCACATTAACATCTGCTAACCATGTGTATGTGACCAATACATTTTGATTTGATTTGTCAGCTCAAAACTACAATGGTTATATTTCACTATTTTGACATACACTAATGTGACTCCTAATGCGTTCCAACCTTTGTCTGCATATTGAGATGTACAATGGGACCAATGGTTAAACTGGGCTATCATATAAGACCAGATCAGACAACGGCTCACAATTTGGGCAGACTGCCACATCTTTGTTTTTATTATTGATCTATCTGGACATATATGAACTTCCTACTTAACTTTAGACGTCAAAGATTCAGCCCCAAAGGTTGAAATATGGATGAAGAGTTTTCAAAGATTTCTTTTGAGTTTGTGCACTTCTCTCAGTTTGACGTTAGCCGGGGGCTGGTATGATTTGGCAAACATGAGCTGTTTCACTTATTTAAATGGACGAAGACCAGAAAGTTCTCCCTACAGAGGAGAGAGCTTAGTTCACAGAGACGCATGGAGAGAGAGCTGCCAATGTAGAAAGAGCGAGAGAGAAATGGAGAGAGCGAGGGAAGAAGAGTGAAAAGGGAAAGAAGGAGGGAGGAAAGAAGAGGGAAGAGGAAGAGAGGGAGAGAAAGTGGGAAAGGAGAGTAAGTGAGAGAGACTCAAAGGGAGCAATTTAAAAGCTCTGAAATATACGATATTTGAACTGCAGATATATTATTAACGGTTAATTTGACAGTGACAAAATAAAACTTCCATCTGAGAGTTTTCAATGTGCAAAATTGATTAAATGCTGTCAGTTGCCTCGGTGTGCGATATGTGAGTTGTGTGTGTGTCAGTGTCTGTGTATGTGTGAGTATGAGTGAGAGAGAGAGACAGGGAGAGTGGGAGGGAGAGAAAGAGAGAGTGAGTGACTGTCAAGATTCTCACCATTTATTTCTAGCCCCAGAGGGAGTTTTGCATTCTGCTTCGACACACAAAAAGAGAAAACTGAAGCATTTGAAAGTCAATTGAGTGGATTGATACACCACACGTTAACAGAAGGGATCTGCTGCTCTTCTTGTGTATATATATTAAAGCAAAACAAGAGGGCAATGTACATAAACCATAAGATAAATCCAACAACACTATATGAAGAGGTGGATGTCTTTTATTGTCTATTTTCAAATAAAGTATGCTGAGATGCTAAATAAGTCCGCTTAGGTGAATGACAACGGTTAAACTTCACTATTTTTGACATATTCTATAAAAGACCATGTTGATTTAAATGTACTTTAATTAAAGTTGGGTTTGATGAGTAGTGCTTGTGTAGGTGACGAGAATGGTTAATGACGAGGCTGGTTAATGACGAGGCTGGTTATAGACAAGGCTGGTTATAGACGAGGCTGGTTATAGACGAGGCTGGTTAATGACGTGTCTTCCGCCCCCTCTACACACATTGACACACGGTCAAGCCCAGTGACCTGGACACAGCGGTGGTCCAAAGCGTGGGAAATGGACCGCAACTGAACTGCAGTAGACCCTTTCAATGTGGCGGTCAGTGCACTCTTTAATCAGGGCAGAACACTGGGGAACTCTTCAGCACTAGGGTCCAAATCCTTCACTACACTTCATAGTAAGCATCATGCAGCCTCTGTCATGCACAGCAAGAGTCAACTGGTACAACTGGTTGCACCTTCAAACAGCCAATATAATTGGGAATGTTTCATTATGTTTTTAACAGTATTTACAGATGTTGAACCAAAAATGGTTGCATTTTAAGCAATCGCGCCTTGAATGGTTGACACTAAAAGTCATACATTTTGTCTTGCAACATCTTAGACAAAAGCCAACTTAATACAAAATAACAACAGAATAATAACACTGACAGAAAGAGAGAAAATACATTGAAGTAGTATCCCTTGACTTCTGGTTTGATTACAACAGCCAGTCTTGCTGTTGGCTCCTATCATTGCTGTTGAGTCATCTCTCTGGCTCTGATGAGAGCTCAGGTGGACATGGAGATGGATACATAGAAAGGAAGGGAGGGAGAGATGGATGGAGGGAAGGATGGAGGGTTGGGTCGGGTGCCTGGGCCATCTAAATCATCTCCTCTTGGTCTCTGCCACCCCCCTCTCTTTCCTTCCATCCCTCTTTCCCTCTGGCTGGTGGAGCGACAGAGACAGAAACCTGCCTGTTCTCCACCTGGTCATTATCTGCTCCTCCCCTTTTCTGTCCTCCCTCGCTCTGTGTCGCATTAAGTTCCATGTCCTCACCAGACCATGACTAATGGATGTCTGTAGAATGTGACTGTAGTGTGTGTGTGTGTGTGTCTGTGTTGAGGGGAGGGGGTGTAGAAGCGAGGATATATCAGACAACTCTATTACTATATAATAAGAACCTCAGCAGGTGATGACAAATCAGCATTTTGCTCGAGGTGTCACCGCTGGAACAGTTCATATCTTTCACCTTTTCTCCCCCTCTCTCTCTGTCGACTGAAGAGAAAGGAGAAGGTCAAGGCTGCCAGCTATTGAAGGCTCGGCAGAGGTGCGTTAGCTCGACAAAGAGAAAGAGTGACAAGCAACAAGAGTCATGAAAAATTCATTGACAGTCAGAGAGCAGTGCAGAGGAGAGGAGAGGGTCAGTAGAGGAAAAGTACAAAGTGTGCTGTGAACTCTTGCTCCTGGCGAGGGAGACAGAGAGACTCTTCAGAACACAGCCTCTTCCCACTGCAGTGTTTTTTTAGTAGAGCTTGGCCTTGTCAACTTTGGGTTTTTATTGAGTTGTTATGGAGTATTTTCCTTCAAGAAAGTATGCAGTTGTTTATTAAGTAATTCAGGGAATGTCCTACAATATTCAGATATTTGTTCTGTGGTAGACACCACAATGTCAAATTTGTTGGTCATTATGAGATGACATGATAGACACACAAAGAACTTGATCTCACAAACAGGTAGATACAGAGCCTTGAAAAGGTATTCAGACCCGTTGGATTTGTTCACATTTTATTGTGTTACAAAGTGGGATTAAAATGTATTTAATTGTATTTTTTTAACAACAATCTACAGAAAATACTTTGTAATGTCAAAGTTGAAGAAAAATCTTTAAGATATATATTTTTTATTTAACTAAGAGTCATTGCATAAGTATTCAGACCCTTTATTTAGGCAAGCCTAAATTAGTTCAAGAGTATAATTTGGTTTAACAAATCACATAATAAGTTACATGGACTCACTCTGTGTGAAATAATAGGGATTGACAATACAACATCTGTAAGGTCCCTCAGTCAGGTATTGAATTTCAAGCACAGATTAAACTACAAATACCAGGGAGCTTTGAGAAAGCCTTTAAAGTAGAGGAGTGATTGGCAGATGGGTAACACTGAATATCTCATTAGGCATGGTCAAGTTAATCATTATGCTGTGGATTGTGTATTAAACTACCCAGACAAATCAAAGATACAGTCGTCCATCTAAACTGAGCTGCAAGTCAGGAATGAAACTGCTCAGGGATGTTACCATTGACTCCACAATAATGACCTAAATGACAGAGAGAAAAGAAGATGCAAATATACAGAATACAAATACTCCAAAACATGCATTGTGTATGCAACAAGGCACTAAAGTAGAAATGAAGAAAACCTGCAAAGGAATACACCTTTTGGCCTAAATGCACTGCACAGGTAAGATCAGGGATATTGTCCCGCGTATTGAAACAGGTCGGTATAATGGTGAAACGGAAGAGGGAAGAGTAAAGTATGTAACAATTGTGACCTCGTAGGAATAGATAATTTAATTAATTAGATCCTTTATTGCCCTTTCTACCACAACATACGCTTGTCCTTATTCCAGAAAGCCCACCAGATATACCCTGGCATTATGTGGCTGAGCCATGAGGAGAAAGTGAAATTTGCGGAATATTTAGATAAAGCCAGGAATAAAAGAAAAAGGACTACCTATAATTAAATTAAACTAATATTTAGCTCCTATATGGCAAATGTTATGTAAGTATATAGATTGTGTGTAGGCCTGTCTCGCACTTGAATCTTCTCTTTGTGCCAGACTGTGTTCAAATGCCTTCTGTTCATTTTTTATTTATTTTTTGACTGCTCTAGAGATATAATTATTGCTTGGATAACCTTATTTACTGTTATATACAGATTTATTTTTCACTCTTTATGTAGTGTGCACTGCAAAGAACACCGGAAGCATTATCACTGAATTATCACAGTCACTTATTGCATTGTTTGTTTATGTGTCAACTAATCGTTGGGTTGGGTTGCCAATTGGGGATTTGACACAAAAATAAAATATCAGTAATTCATTCCAGTGGCGATTTTAGCATGTAAATCTAGGTGGGGCAAAAAAATACATAAGTATTAAAAGTGCCAAATCAGGATGTTATGTCCATTTGCAATATGCGATCATAGGAAGTCGGTTTCTGAACCCAAAAATCAGTGAACCATGTCCAAATGGCAAAAGAAATGTCCAAACGCTATAAATAAGTATTGAAAATGCCAAATCATGACGTTATGTCCATTTCCATATATGATCATAGGAAGTTGGCTTCCGAACCCAAAGGTCAGTGAACAATGTCCAAATGGCATTTAAACTGACAAAATTATATATATACGATTTTTTTTAAACATCCAAAATGACCAGGGGTGCCCCCTATTGGATGGACATGGGTGGGGGGTGCTCCCTACCCAGCCATGGACCCCTTGCCCCCTCCTAAAGGCATTAAACAAATATTTTTTAAATGTGCTCATGGTAACCCGTTCCAATCACCAGGTGCACGGCTGTCACTTTGCAATGTCTTACAATGGGCATTTACCATCAAGAATTTGACCTGCTCTAATATACTGCAGAAATGCCCAATTGACTGGCCCGTTGAACTCAGGATGGCCGGGTTCAACGGTTTAAACTTATTGCAAATGGACAAAAGTCAGCCATCAAGTCAGTGTCAATCAGTCAATAAGATATCATTCTGACACCAAACCCACTTTTTCCAAATCGTTTAGAAGCCAACTATCACATATGTCAGAGCAGCCTCAAAATTCACAGCGCCTTCTATTTAAACCATAATAAAAACGTAAAACACGTAGTTACGTTCTAGCTGCGGGTCCAGTTCCGACATTATGTGTAGGACTAGCTGAGGAGACCCCGAATCCTGAGCTTCGGCTCAATCGGTCATTCGGAGCCCGAGCAGCCAGAAAATGGGCCTTAACTCAAAAACTGTGAGTCCTCAACGCCATTCTTGTTTGGGGGCTAAAATTTGCCAAACCCATGCTCACCGAGCTTCGTCTTCAAAGTCTTTTCCATTTAGGAGAAATGGCCATGTCATTTTGGTGTATGTTTTGTACATTTGCAATAAGAAGCCATTCGCCATCTGGTGGAATTCTTCAGAAGGGCAGATTTGTTTTTATTAAACGGACACCGAATGTCAGAGAGACTTAGTTCGATGACTTCCCGGAAGATCTGGCCCTGGGGCACGGCCCAAGGCCGTCGGCCTATTTTAAAAACATTTGCGGACGTCTAGTAAGGGGCCGTACATTTTCAATATGCAGATCCTCATCAATCATACAGCAAATGCCATTCATGTCCCTTATGTAGGAAATCCTGCTTCAGTCTGCTTTACACCAGAGACTGGGAGAGGAATTCACCTTTCAGCAGGGCGAGTGTGCAAACCTGTCATCAAGGCAAAGGGTGGCTACTTTTATCTGTTTAACACTTTTTGGGTTACTACATGATTCCATATGTGTAATTTCATAGTTGTGATGACTTCACTATTATTCTACAATGTAGAAAATAGTCAAAAATAAAGAAAAACCCTTGAATGAGTAGGTGTGTCCAAACTTTTGACTGGTACTGTATATATATTTCTTCCACTTTGACAGAGTATTTTCTGTAGATTGTTGACAAAAAACGCAATAAAATGTGAAGGGTCTGAATACTAAAACAAAGCTTTACGTTGCTTGTCGTCTATCATTAATATGGCATAGCCTACAAATTAACTATACATGTGATTAGTCTTAGCCTACCAAACATCAATGATTCCACATGGTAATACAATTAACACATTCTCTTTCATAAAGGGGCAGTGGCGGTCTTATCTCTTTGCCACAAAACAGCATTAAAGGGGGCTGTTAAGGGGGTAGGAGGGGGCTGAACTGAACACCATCTCCTGGTATTTGATTCTCAATCCATAACCCCATCTCCCCACAATATATTTAATTAGACGAATTATAAGCCAGTGTCAGTTCCACTGCCAAGGAATGTCCGCGGCTTATCTCCTTTGCCCAACAATGCACTTGATGACATGCTGCCATGTGTGAAACGCACACAAAAAGTGTGTTTCATTTATGAGTGCTGTTCGTTAAAACAACACAGTGACATGAAAGTGACAGTGGCTTGGAAAGGGTTACGGCGGGGGTTAGAGAGGGCGCCAAGTCTGAGGCTGAACTGTGGAAAATGTTTGAACTGTGAACTGCTCTGTCGATCAGACATTAACAAGCTAAAAGACAAGTGGACTAAAGGGAATTAAAACAGAAAGAGTGAGGCTTATGGATTGTCTTTGAAGGATTTAGTCCACTGCTAGTGCCTGATAAGAAGTTGGGATCCATCAGTCCTCTGATACGGTTTGAGTTATACATCAACATATTTCTGAAGGAATGTGCAAAACTTGTACCCATGATTTTAAATAATGTGTTAAGATTTCTTTGCTGCTCACCCAGAAAGCGAGAGTCACAATAGACTGATTATTTTTCACTGGATATGCCTTTCAAATGAATTCCAGTGAAAAACCAAGACACATTTAAGAAAATGGGTAAAAGCAAGAGGCACATTCCCAACATCAAAGACAACTGCATTGTGTCTGTGACGGCACACTTCTCTAGCAATCAGCGACAATCCTAGACCATTCAGTTACGATGAAGAACAGTCATCAGAAGTGAGCCATGATTAAATGGAACAGCAATGTCAGGGACTTCTGTGCATGACCCTGCTTCCATCAAAAACACACAGGCACAGAACCGCTCAGACACGCACACAGGCATGCACACACATTCATCCCCAATACCCTCCGTCCCCTTTCACCTTACCTCTCCATCCATGAGTGAAGGTGTGAGGACCGACCCCTCTCATTCTGCGGGGGGCTGACCTCATCACTGGGAAGGGAGACAGCTGGAAATCCTGACCACCCCCGGGGACCGCCCGTCTCCAAAGGGGTTGGGGAGGATAGGGTCAGATAGGTGGAGGAAGAGGACGGGAGGCTACCAAAGGGCTCAATGAGAATTAAGAGGTGCCTACAGGTCAAAGTCTTCACTGTACATTTCAATCGGTGCTTTCAGAGTGTGTCAGGGAAAAAAAAATACTAAATTGTTGAATTGAGGAAGAATAGTAGATGATCCACTCTTTGTATATACATTTGTTTTTCTACTGTATTATTGACTGTATGTTTGTTTTACTCCATGTGTAACTCTGTGTTGTTGTATGTGTCGAACTGCTTTGCTTTATCTTGGTGAGGTCGCAGTTGTAAATGAGAACTTGTTCTCAACTTGCATACCTGGTTAAATAAAGGTTAAATAAAAAACATTTAAATTAAAAAATCATTGGCTTACAAAGCCTTTTATTTCTGATTGCCCAAACCCAACCCCAGGTCGGTACTGTAGCAGAACGAGAAGAGACAATTCATCAGTTTGATGGAAAATCACAAAACAACTCAAGCTTTGTTTTTTCATTCGTTTCCACACACACACACTGTGGGAAATTAATTACCAATGTTTACATCTAGTTATTGTTGTTTAATTAAAGAGCTCTATTCAATCTGTATCGCTGAAGGTAATTTATTATGAGCCGCCATAATATGCAACGTTTACCGTGAATGCAGTCTCCGCGACCACGGGAACATTGCCTTTAACTTCCAGTCACGCTATAAAGCTGAACTTCCGCTATTGAATAGAGCCCTACATTTATTGTTAAGTGCCTCATGTATAATCTTACTCTGTCGTTTTGAATGTTTACTCCAACCCGAAAATAACACTTTTGCTTCCAAGTCCGTATTATTCCAACATTAAAGCTGGTTCATTTAAACAACATGAGACTGTGTTAAAGCCTAGTCATTAGCTTGGGTAGCTAACAAGTCATCAAATCTCAGGCAAATTTATTGTGGTTCACCAAGCGACCTCTGTTACACAGGCCTACAGAAGACAATGTATTTATCAGGTTTATGGTACTTCAGCTGGCCACTTTGGCTGCAGAGCGTGACTACTCTAAGGAGAGAAGAGATTTGTGTGTAGGAGGATTGAAGGTTGGCACTATCTGTAGTATCCCCACCACACACACAACCTATTCAGTGTACCTATGAGTTAAGAATAACACTGACAGTAATCCGGCTTGTAGCATCCCACCGACTGGTCATGCCTGCCACCTCGAACACCGAACACCGGAACCGCGCAACGTCATTTAATAGCCCCAGATTCCACCGCCACCGAGGGTTTTTGGTTCCTCCCCACCTCTGACGGATATACCAAAAGAGTCCTCAGTGAAAGATAGAATTCCAATTCCATTTTGTTCATTGGCGCTGCTCTCTAATTGTAACTAAGCGAGATTAGAGAAAAATAAGAAAAAATAGCTCATATCTTTACTAGCAACAGCATTTAATATGTAGAGACACACTCATCATCACACACTAACACACACACACAGAAGAATTCATCATAATGTTAGCGTGGAGAGAGATCATTTGCCTCTGACAGGATCATTACTAGATTCAGTGCTCCCACGACCATTACGCAATTTCAGCTTTCCTCCTCAGAAAGAATTTTAATTGAATTAACCCGGCTGGTTACACATGGTGCAAACGATAACGTTTTCTGTCTATCTGGGTTCATTGAATCCTTATGCTGGATGGGGAAGAAGTGCTGACGTTAAGCTGGGGCAACAAAAAATATATGTATATAAAAGAAAAGCTTTAGCTTGTTCAAAAATGTATATACCTTGCGGTATGAACATTTTACAATATAGGGCCTATAGGGCCAGCTGGCGCATACACAAATTCACACACGCTCACACTGGCTTATGCACACTCGCTCACGTACACTTGTTCACGCACACAGGCACTCAGAAAATACATCACAAATGTGTGATTTAATTATTATTTATTTATTGATAAGATATTCATAAAAATAAGCAATTATAAATAACTTATACCTCAGAGGCAGAGATGAAGCCCATCTCTACAGCCAACTCCAACACCCCCGGAATGGTATGAAGGTAAAAGAGAGACATAAGTGTACAAGCATGTAATGAATGATTTGCACAAGTAAAATATTAGTTGCACCTGGATAATCAGTTTTGTAGCTGCACAAAATATTTGTGAACATGTAACGTCTTTTGAGAATAAATGCAACAACACTCGCATATATGTAACTTGATATGCAAATAAATTCAATAAGATTTGCAGGCATGCAACTCAATTTGAGAATTAATGCAACTCCTTAAAAAAACTTGCGACTGGTGAATCTTCTGTGACTTAAATCTACATTTGCTGATGTCGAATCTGGGTGCTCTGAGTTTTTTCACTAATTTAGCGACTAACCTAAAGTTTTGTAGTTTCACAGGGTTCCGGTCTGGGAAGCACACTTTCCACTGTGCTTAATATGGATCAAATTTGTTAAAATTACTAAATGATATTCACAGAATTTGAAAGCTACAGCAAGTCGTTGCTGAGAAAGATGAAGGGAATAATTAAAACCAGTGTTTCCATGTAGCATAACCACTACAAAGCTGATGCTAGCTAGCTAGCCTCTTTTCTATTGAAATTAAATGGCAGGTTAGCTAGCTAGCTAGAATTAGAGCCTTCTGTTGTGTAATAGAGCAATAGGTCTAGCTATGTACTTGTCATTTGGTTGAGACTAACAGTCTAAAATGTGCTAGTTTGCTAACAATGTTTTAGGAGAACCGGCTAGCTCCCGTAGAATCAAGACAAGAGGGGATGGGGAAAAATATTAGATGTGCAGTTCCTTCATCTGGCTGAAGTAGAGCCCAGACGAGAGCTGTTCTTAATGTTGTGTATACTCTGGTATATTTGTACTGTATTGCTATCTGTCGCAAGTTGTACAAATCATCAACATGAAGTGGACTGAATTCCCATTCAAATAATGTTGTGCCTCTCTTTCAGATCTGCTAAGCACACCTCTGCTAGCCACGCCACCGCTACCTCAGAGTGGTCAGGTAAGCTCTATCCTGCCTGGCCCTGTCCAGGGGTGGCATTGGACAGGGCCACAGTGTCTCAGTCCCCAGTAATTATTCTGCAATAGTTTACGTGCCGGGGGGCTAGGTTCAACTTGTCTTATCTGGACCTGTATTCACAAAGCTTCTTAAAGTAGGAGTGCTGATATAGGATCAGTTTCTACTTTTAGATCATAATGAATCAAATTATATTGACTGGGGGACTCTAGATCAGCACTCCCACTTGTGGCACATTTCCATATAGGATTTTCCTCAGTGTTTTACCCAAAAGGCTCAGACTTTTCTGTTTCCATCTACATCAGCCAGCAACCGTGTCTCACTGAGCCATGGCTCTGGCAGACCTGCCAAAGGCAGGCCACTGGTACTTTTCAGCTGTCATTTACATAACAATGGCTAACTGTACACTTTAACACCTTCTCACAAAGCAACTGTTTAAATTATGCAGAGGTTATTGATTCTGCACTTCACAAGTCCTCACTATCAGCCCCAGCTATAGAAACACAATTCCCATGCATAACATAAAAGTGAATATACTGTACACTAGTGTAACAAAAAGCAGCATTGGATGCTTTGTGAATTTGTGCCCTGGTGTAATGTGTGATATTAGGCTTGCTCTCACTAACCTCCCCTCTTTCTCTATGTCTCTCCTATCGTGACGTTGTATTGATTAATGTGACGACTGAAGCCCGTCAAATGATTAACGGTTTATAATTACGTGATTAAATGAATCAGGCAATTATTAACTCATTAACCTGGGGCACCATGGGAAAGTTTTAGCTTTATTGAGTTTCTATTTCCCAAATTAACTCAAAGAATATCAGAATATCGATTTTACCACAGTCGCTAATTAATCAATTTCCTCTACAGTCTCATAATCTGGGAATCTGCACAAACCAGTCTCACTAAATAAGTCCGTATGACACCAAGTGAGTTGATTATTTATTTGCTAACAAGCTAAAATGATAATATAAGATACACAAACACAGTCTAGGCTATTGATTAGAACTTAGTATGATAAAACAGGTCCCTAGCGTGCCAACACAATATGACACGTTACACAAAATGGGGATTTCAAAAGAGAGAGAATGCATGAGAGAAAAACACACTTGGGTGCATTTGTCAGCTATGCTTATATTAACCCTAACCTTGCCCTGAACTGCCGCTCTTATGAGTATAATGATGTAATTACGTGTTGAATGTCTCCGATGGGTTGTCTCTGCAGGGACCGGATTCTGACTTCTCTGATGAAGGTCCGTCTTCGGGTTACCAGGTGTAACTCTCTGTTTCTCCTCACGATGTCAGTGTCCTTTGTCTTAGTGGTCAGTTACCTTGCCCTTGATCTGAAAAATGGTCTTTGGAAGAGGGCTAATCAGCCGTGTGGATGGTTCCAGCATGGGAAGGAAAACAGTGTAGACACACTATTCCTTGGAGAGTGGTGATCGGGTGGTTCTGCTTGAATTCACCCCCTTTAGATATAGCTACTCGTCCGTAGGTTGTTACAAGGTTCCTTTGTCTTCTTCAACCTTGTTTTGGGTTTTCTGACCACTCAGACCTTGGCTGCAGCTCAGGGTCACTTAGTCGAATATGTTAATTCTTAACTCACATGTTTTACACCCTTAGGTCAGAAATGGGCGTTTCCGCTTTTAGGGCATTTCTCTGGGCGTACCAAGTCATGAGGCTGGAGGTCTGGATTTTACTCAGATCCAATTTAGACAACTTCACATTTCATCTTTACAAAAACATTATCCTTGATCTGGACCTTTTCCACACAACGTGCAATATGCAAACAGTAGGCACAAATTAGGAAAACTCTTAAAGTTAAATTTTTTTCGTTATAATGTTGTACTTTAACTTTTAATAACATAACAAAAACATAATGATTTGTCATATTCCATCTATCGTCATTACCACCATTGTGGCTGACGAAACCTATTGTCCCAAAGTCCATTTATTGCATGTTAATGTTCTGAGCCGGTTCTTCATAGTGAGAGGACAAAGGAATTTTGTCTGCTGCCTTAAGATTTACAATGGGAGTGAGGTGTCATAAACCCCGGGCCCATCTCCATCGATTGCTTCCCCTCTGGTGGGTGTAAGAGATCTCTCTGTAGGATTGTGGTCCACGGTAACATGACCCGAGCAGGCCCGTCATGGCACTCCCCTCCTGGAGGACCTGAGTCCCTGGCTGTGCTGTCGTTTCGACTGCAGCTGTGGACCCCTGGCCTGATTTCACCAGGCGTTCTACCTTGTCCCAGACACCTGCTTATCAAGTTTAGCCAGGTACTCACTGTGTTTCTGCCTCTGCATTGCTTGCTCTTTGGGGGTTTGGCTCAGTGTCTGTAAAGCACTTTGTGACTGTTGATCAGGGCAGTCCTGATTAAGTGAAGACAATAGTCATGCATTTGTAACAAGAGCAGTGAGTGTTGTGCTGGGCTTGTATATCCTTATTTTGCAAATGTGAACGTTTTGCTGATCTGGAGTGGACAACATTTTAATGATAATGATTCGCTACGACGACTAACATCCATCATTATCCATGACTACCATCCACATGCAATCCACCACCACTTTTCAAACGATCACTCCTCCTCAATCTATTGTGCATGGAACAACATCGTTTTCTATGTAACATTCATTAATATCCCCTTTTGTCAATAACAGCTTCTACACATCACGGCAACATTCTTGACTGAAAAATCTTTAAACATGTCTTTGGACTTCATGGAGGTTATGTGGGTGATGCGGCTGCCCATCAGGTGTCATATTACCGTTCTCAATTAGGAAGATGGTGTTGTTCAGAATGACAAGTTCATGACTGTTGATGTTGACAAGACTCTCCTAATGATATGTGGAATGAGCACCACAGATGAAGGAGGGGGGCTGAAAACAGACACCTTCTCTCTACCACACCGTCACCAAGTCATCCAATGTTTGCTTCATGAACAATTGTTGCATCTTCAAAAATATATACACTGCTCAAAAAAATAAAGGGAACACTAAAATAACACATCATAGATCTGAATGAATGAAATAATCTTATTAAATACTTTTTTTCTTTACATAGTTGAATGTGCTGACAACAAAATCACACAAAAATTATCAATGGAAATCAAATTTATCAACCCATGGAGGTCTGGATTTGGAGTCACACTCAAAATTAAAGTGGAAAACCACACTACAGCCTGATCCAACTTTGATGTAATGTCCTTAAAACAAGTCAAAATGAGGCTCAGTAGTGTGTGTGGCCTCCACGTGCCTGAATGACCTCCCTACAACGCCTGGGCATGCTCCTGATGAGGTGGCGGATGGTCTCCTGAGGGATCTCCTCCCAGACCTGGACTAAAGCATCCGCCAACTCCTGGACAGTCTGTGGTGCAACGTGCCGTTGGTGGATGGAGCGAGACATGATGTCCCAGATGTGCTCAATTGGATTCAGGTCTGGGAACGGGCGGGCCAGTCCTTAGCATCAATGCCTTCCTCTTGCAGGAACTGCTGACACACTCCAGCCACATGAGGTCTAGCATTGTCTTGCATTAGGAGGAACCCAGGGCCAACCGCACCAGCATATGGTCTCACAAGGGGTCTGAGGATCTCATCTCGGTACCTAATGGCAGTCAGGCTACCTCTGGCGAGCACATGGAGGGCTGTGCGGCCCCCCAAAGAAATGCCACCCCACACCATGACTGACCCACCGCCAAACCGGTCATGCTGGAGGATGTTGCAGGCAGCAGAACGTTCTCCACGGCGTCTCCAGACTCTGTCACGTCTGTCACGTGCTCAGTGTGAACCTGCTTTCATCTGTGAAGCACACAGGGCGCCAGTGGCGAATTTGCCAATCTTGGTGTTCTCTGGCAAATGCCAAACGTCCTGCACGGTGTTGGGCTGTAAGCACAACCCCCACCTGTGGACGTTGGGCCCTCATACCACCCTCATGGAGTCTGTTTCTGACCGTTTGAGCAGACACATGCACATTTGTGGCCTGCTGGAGGTCATTTTGCAGGGCTCTGGCAGTGCTCCTCCTTGCACAAAGGCGGAGGTAGTGGTCCTGCTGCTGGGTTGTTGCCCTCCTACGGCCTCCTCCACGTCTCCTGATGTACTGGCCTGTCTCCTGGTAGCGCCTCCATGCTCTGGACACTACGCTGACAGACACAGCAAACCTTCTTGCCACAGCTCGCATTGATGTGCCATCCTGGATGAGCTGCACTACCTGAGCCACTTGTGTGGGTTGTAGACTCCGTCTCATGCTACCACTAGAGTGAAAGCACCGCCAGCATTCAAAAGTGACCAAAACATCAGCCAGGAAGCATAGGAACTGAGAAGTGGTCTGTGGTCACCACCTTCAGAACCACTCCTTTATTGGGGGTGTCTTGCTAATTGCCTATAATTTCCACCTGTTGTCTATTCCATTTGCACAACAGCATGTGAAATTTATTGTCAATCAGTGTTGCTTCCTAAGTGGACAGTTTGATTTCACAGAAGTGTGATTGACTTGGAGTTACATTGTGTTGTTTAAGTGTTCCCTTTATTTTTTTGAGCAGTGTATATATATTTTTTATTCTGTTAGTTTTTTATGATGTGAGGAATTTAGCAGGTCTATAGTATGTCTTGTTTTAAAATGTTTATTAAATATACACTACCGTTCAAAAGTTTGGGGTCACTTAGAAATGTCCTTGTTTTTGAAGGAAAAGCTAATTTTTTGTCCATTAAAATAACATCAAATTGATCAGAAATACAATGTAGACATTGTTAATGTTGTAAATTACTATTGTAGCTGGAAATGGCTGATTTGTTATGGAATATCTACATAGGCGTACAGAGGCCCATTATCAGCAACCATCACTCCTGTGTTCCAATATCACATTGTGTTAGCTAATACAAGTTTGTCATTTTAAAAGGCTAATTGATCATTAGAAACCCTTTTGCAATTATGTTAGCACAACTGAAAACTGGTGTTCTGATTAAAGAAGCAATAAAACTGGTCTTCTTTAGACTAGTTGAGTATCTGGAGAATCAGAATTTGTGTGTTCGATTACAGGCTCAAGATGGCCAGAAACAAAGAAATGTCTTTTGAAACTCGTCAGTCTATTCTTGTTCTGAGAAATGAAGGCTATTCCATGTGAGAAATTGCCAAGAAACTGAAGATCTTGTACAACACTGTGTTCTACTCCCTTCACAGAACAGCGCAAACTGGCTCTAACAAGAATAGAAAGAGAAGTGAGTGGCACCGGTGCACATCTGAACAAGAGGATAAGTACATTAGAGTGTCTAGTTTAAGAAACAGACGCCTCACAAGTCCTCAACTGGCAGTTTCATTAAATAGTACCCGCAAAACACCAGTCTCAACGTCAAGTGAAGAGGCGACTCCGGGATGCTGGCCTTCTAGGCAGAGTTGCAAAGAAAAAGCCTAATCTCAGACTGGCCAATAAAAATAAAAGATTAAGACGGGCAAAAGAGTAACTCTGCCAGGTATTGTGTGTAGGTGACGGCTGCATAGGTGACGGTTTTGGAGAGTCTGGCATGCCCAAAGTAAAATGCCTGCTACTCAGGCCCAGAAAATAGGATATGCACATATTAGTACTATTGGATAGGAAACACTCTGCAGTTTCTAAGTGTTAAAATAATGTATGTGAGTATAACAGAACTGATATAGCAGGCGAAAACCCGAGGAAAATCCATCCGGATTAATTTGAACGTGTTCTCTTCACGGTTCAATGGGCGACACAACGGTGGATTTTATGATCATAACGCGCCAACCAAACTGAGATTTATGGATATAATAAATGACTTTTTCTAACAAAAGAACCATTGGATGTCTTCGTTGGACACTTGGGAAGCCCTCAGCAGAAGTTATTCGATTTTATGCGTTTTTTGAGACCCGCGTTGGTTATGGATTTATGCTAATGCATAAAATATGACAGTGTCTATCCTCAAACAATCAAATGTTGTGCTTTCGCCGTAAAGCCTTTTTGAAATCTGACAATGCTGTGATATTGCCACTGCTCCCTAAGTATTAAAGGCACAGTCAACTTAGTGTATGTAAACTTCTGACCCACTGGAATTGTGATACAGTGAATTATAAGTGAAATAATCTGTCTGTAAACAATTGTTGGAAAAGTTACTTGTGTTATGCACATAGTAGATGTCGTAACCGACTTGCCAAAACTATAGTTAGTTAACAAGAAATTTGTGGAGTGGTTGAAAAACATTTTTTTAATGACTCCAACCTAAGTGTATGTAAACTTCCAACTTCAACTGTACATATGTATGTATAGATACAGTGCATTCGGAAAGTATTCAGACCCCTTGACTTTTTCCACATTTTGCTACGTTACAGCCTTATTCAAAATATTTATGAAGTAGATTTTTCCCCTCAATCTATACACATTACCCCATAATGACAAAGCAAAAACAGTTTTTAGAGATGTTTGGAAATGTATATAAAAAAAAACGGAAATATCACATTTACATAAGTATTCAGACCCTTTTTCTTGGGAATAGGGTCTATTTTTCAGAATTTCCACCTGACTGACGTGCCCAAAGTAAACTGCCTGTTATTCAGGCCCAGAAGCCAGGATATGCATATAATTGGTAGCATTGATAAAAATGTTAAAGTAATGTCTGAGACTATAACAGAATTGATATGGCAGGCGAAAATCAGAAGAAAAACCAACCGGAATGGAAACCTATGGGTTCTATGTAATTCTGGCTCCCAGATTCCACTAGATGTCAACAGTCTTTATTCAAGGTTTCAGGCTTGTTTCTTGAAAAACAAACAAGAATTTGGAGTTTTGGTAAACAGACCACCGGAAGAATATCAGTCTTTCGGCGAGCGTGGAAGGCACGCACTTACTAATTTTACTTTCCTATTGAACATACTACTTTCCGTATGAAATATTATTGTTTTTTTTTTTAATTTTAGGGTACCTGAGGATTAAATATAAATGTTGTTTGACTTGTTTGGACAAAGTTTAGCCGTAGCTTTTTGGATTTCTTTGTCTGCATGTTGAACGAGTGGATTACTGAAATCGATGGCGCCAACTAAACTGACTATTTGGGATATAAAGGAGGATTTTATCTAACAAAACGACCATTCATGTTGTAGCTGGGACCCTTGGGATTGCAAACAGAGGAAGATTTTCAAAAGTAAGTGATTTATTTAACGCTAGTGATTTTGTGACGCCTGTGCTGGTTGAAAAATATGTTGATCTGGGGCTCTGTCCTCAGACAATTGCATGGTATGCTTTTGCTGTAAAGCCTATTGTAAATCGGACAATGCAGTTTTAAGATTCTAAATGATATAAGGCACTTGTATGTTCATGAATGTTTAATATTACGATTATTTATTTGAATTGCATGCCCTCCAATTTCACTGGATGTTGTCGACTGGTGTCCCGCTAGCGTAACGCCTAGCCTTAAGAAGTTTTTAAGCACCTTTGGCAGTGATTACATCCTCGATTCTTCTTGGGATTGACACAACAAGTTTGGCACACCTGCATTTGGGGAGTTTCTCCCATTCTTCTCTGAAGATCCTCTGTCAGATTGGATGGGGAGCATTGCTGCACAGCTATTTTCAGGTCTCTCCAGAGATGTTAGATCGGGTTCAAGCTCAGCTCTGGCTGGGCCACTCAAGGAAAATTAGAGCATTGTTCCGAAGCCACTGGTGCGGTGTCTTGGCTGTGTGCTTAGGGTTGTTGTCCTGTTGGAAGGTGAACCTTCGCAACAGTCCGAGGTCCTGAGCGCTCTGGACAGGTTATCAGGTTTTCATTTTTCCCTCGATCCTGACTGGTCTCCCAGTCTCTGCCACTGAAAAACATCCCCCCAGCCTGATGCTGCCACCACCATGTTTCACCGTAGGGAGGGTGCCAGGTTTCCTTCAGATGTGACGCTTGGCATTCAGGCCAAAGAGTTCAATCTTGGTTTTAACAGACCAAAGAATATTGTTTCTCATGGGGAGAGATTCCTTTAGGTGCCTTTTGGCAAACTCCAAACGGGCCTTTTACTGAGGAGTGGCTTTTGTCTGGTCACTCTACCATAAAGGCCTGATTAGTGGAGTGCTGCAGAGATGGTTGTCTTTCTGGAAGGTTCTCCCATCTCCACAGAGGACCTCTGGAGCTCTGTCAGAGTGACCATCGGGTTCTTGGTCACATTCCTGACCAAGGCCTTTCTCCCCCGATTGCTCAGTTTGGCCGGGTAGATAGCTCTAGGAAGAGTCTTGGTGTTTCCAAACTTCTTCCATTTAAGAATGATGGAGGCCACTGTGTTCTTGGGGACTTTCAATGCTGCAGACATTTTTGGGTACCCTTCCCCAGATCTGTGCCTTGACACAATCCTGTCTCGGAACTCTACGGACAATTCCTTCAAACACTTGGCTTGGTTTTTGCTCTGATGTGCACTGTTAACTGTGGGACCTTATATAAACAGGTGTGTGCCTTTCCAAATCATATGCAATCAATTGAATTTACCACAGGTGGACTCCAATCAAGTTGTAGAAACATCTCAAGGATAATCAATGTAAACAGGATGCATCTCAATTTTGAGTATTATAGCAAAGGGTCTGAATACTTATGTAAATAATGTATTTGTGTTTATTATTTTTTTTAATTAGCAAAAATGTATAAAGCCTGTTTTCACTGTCATTGTGGGGTATTGTGTGTACATTGATGAGAATCTTTTTATTTTAGAATAAGGCTGTAACGTAACAAAATGTGAAAACAGTCAAGGGGTCTGAATACTTTACAAATGCACTGTATATGTATGTATGAATGTTTCTTTATTTTTAAAATTTTCTACATTGTAGAATAATAGTGAAGTCATCAAAGCTATGAAATAACACATATGGAATCAAATATATTTGAGTTTTGAGGTTCCTCAAAGTAGTCACCCTTTGCCTTGAAGACAGCTTTGCACACTCTTGACATTCTCTCAATCAGCTTCATGAGGTAGTCACCTGGAATACATTTCAATTAACAGTTAATTTGTGGAATTTATTTCCTTCTTGGATGCATTTGAGCCAATCAGTTGTGTTGGGGTGGTATACAGGAGATAGCCCTATTTGTTAAAAGACCAAGTCCATTTTAAGAAAAGAACAGCTCAAATAAGCAAAGAGAAACGACAGTCCATCTTTACTTTAAGACATGAAGGTCAGCCAATGCATAATATTTAAAGAACTTTGGAAGTTTCATCAACTGTGGTCGCAAAAACCATCACGTGCTATGATGAAACTGGCTCTCATGAGGACCGCCACAGGAAAGGAAGACACAGATTTACCTCTGCTGCAGAGGATGAGTTCATTAGAGTTAACTGCACATCAGATTTCAGCCCAAATAAATGCTTCAGAGCATTAGAGGAGAAAATACATTTACAATCGTTTTCTCTGTATTATTATTACCCTCATCAGCCTATTAAAACACCTAGGTAGAGCAGAGAGGACTTAGAACATTTGGCTTTGCAACACACAGGTGTTTAATCTCCACACTGGGTTGATTTTAACAGTGCGATGCCACACAGGTGTCATGTCTTTGGCATCATTAAAAGTGAAGACTTATTTTATCAAATCAATTATCTGTAATTATTATTACGTGATTAAACTAATCATGTAAATGTAATTAACTAGGAAGTCGGGGCACCAAGGAAAATATTCAGATTACAAATTTATAATTTTCCTAATATAACAGATATTTTAATATCTGATCAATTAGTCTTCTTATTAATTATTATTTACCTCACGTCTCCTTCCAAACGTCGTAAATTGTTGGTTATCTGCACGAACCCAGCCTTTACTATAAATCATTCATACACCAATTGGCTTAATCATTTATTTACCAACTAACTAAATAATCACAGAAATGCATAAACAAACAAACAGTAGATATGTTAGTAACAAATTATAGGGAAGATTCCCTAGTGGGCTAAGCCGATATGACGGCTTGGTGGACAAAGGGAAGTGGGTGTGGACTGAGCAAGAGCGGGAAAGACAAAAGGGATCACTACACACACAGTTGATAATTATATTAACTGAAACGCTAATCCTTTGCACATGAACGCTCACTCATTCGGGAATAATTGCAATCATTATATATTTACGCCCAGGTGTCGTGATCTCTGCTGGAATCATCAGTCAGTCTGCTGGAGAGTCAGTCCATTCGTGTCTCTCTCTCTATGTTTCTTCGTGGTTAGAATGGTTTTGCCAACATCCGGTGAAATGCAGAGCGCCAAATTCAAAATACAAATATACTCATTTTAAACATTCCAGAAAAAACATGTGTTGCACATCATTCAAAAGTTTAGAATCTTGTTAATCTAACAGAGTTGTCAGATTTTAAAAAAGCTGAAAATTTGATTGTCTGAGGACAGCGCCCCGCTCAAATATTCAATTAGCATAATAACATAACCAGCAGAGGGGTCACAAATCTAAAAAATAGCATAAAATAAATCGCTTACCTTTGAAGAGAGCTTCATCTACCTAAGTGTCCAATTACACAATAAAATGTCCTTTTGTTCGATAAAGTCCCTCTTTATATCCATAAATCTCTGTTTGGTTGGCGCGTTTTGTTCAGTAATCCACCTGCCCAAAGGCGTTCATCCATGCAGACAAACAATATCCCAAAAGTACCGGTAAAGTTAGTCGAAAAAAAGTCAAACAGCGTTTGTAATCAATACTCAGATACCCTAAAATGAATATAAACGATAACATTTCAGACAGAATATAACCTGCTGAATAGAAGAGAAAAGGAGCTAAGCGCGCACTCCCTGTTACGTGCACAATCCACAATAGGACACTTGACGTTACCTCAGGAAGAACTTGTCTTACTCCCTGGTTATTCAAGATAAGAGCTTCAAACCTTTTTTTCCAAAGATTGTTGACGTCTATTGGAAGCCACAGGAACTGCAATCTGGGAGCTATTCCCCTATTTAACCAATAGGCCTTCAATTGAAAACTTAACGCTAATTGGCTATTATTTTATAAAAAAATATTATCAAGAGAGGCCAAATGCTTGCTGGCTTCCCTTGCATTCAATGCTACAAGCGGCAACAATGTCAAACTCTTTCTGACCAGCCAGTATCAGATAGATACGCTACACATACTGAGACAGAGGGGCGCTGTTTCGTTCGCTTGGATGCTTTCTTCCGTTAACTTCTTAGGGAGCAGCTCCCGAGGTGACAGTTTTGGAGAGTCTGGCGTGCCCAAAGTAAAATGCATGCCACTCAGGCCCAGAAAATAGGATATGCACATAAGTAGTACTATTGGATAGGAAACACTCTGAAGTTTCTAAGAGTGTTAAAATAATGTATGTGAGTATAAAAGAAGTGATATAGCAGGCAAAAACCTGAAGAAAATCCATCCGGATTTGCAGTTTTTTTTGTAAATGAGCACCTTCTCCATTGTGCCTATTGCATACAACTTTATGTAGGACTGAGACTGCAGTACCTATGGCTTCCACTAGATGTCAACAGTCAACAGTCAAAGACTGGGAATTCTAGCAGTGACCAGAACGGATGGGGACAGGAAATTGTCAGGCGACCACTTTTGTAAACAAGATTGTGAACGCGCACCACTTTATTTTTCTTTCCTATCGTTCACGTTATCGTCCGGTTGAAATATTACAGAATACCTAAGGATACATTAAAAATGATGTTTGATTTGTTTGTAGAAAGTGTATAGGTATAATTTGAACGCGTTCTCTTCACGGTTCAATGGGCGACTCAACGGTGGATTTTATGATCATAACGCGGCAAACCAAACATAGATTTATGGATATAATAAATTACTTTTTCTAACCAAAGAAGCATGGATTGTCTTCGTTGGCCACTTGGAAAGCCCTCAGCAGAAGTTCATTAAAGGTAAGCGATTTTATATTAGTGATTTTATGCATTTTGAGAGACCCGTGTTGGGTTATGGATTTATGCTAATGCATAAATATTAGAGGTGCTACCCTCAAACAATCAAATGTTGTGCTTTCGCCGTAAAGCCTTTTTGAAATCTGACAACGCTGTGATATTGCCAAGAATCAGAGCTTTTGATGACTATGCAACAATTGTATATTTATGAATGTTTAATAATTCAACTTTTGGATTTTGAATTTGGCGCCTCACATTTCACCTGGTAGTGTCGGGAGTGGGGTGCTAGCTGCTCCCTAAGTATTTAAGATACTGTACATTCAGAGACATGGGGGCCAGCCCACGTAGATGGAAACAGAAAAACCTGAGCCTTTTGGGTAAAACACTGAGGTACACTGAAGTGTGCAACAATTGCCGTCATGCATAGTGCTAAGTGTAAAGTTTGGTGTAGGAAGAATAATGGTCTGGGGCTGTTTTTCATGGTTCGGGGTAGGCCCCTTAGTTCCAGTGAAGGGAAATCTTAACGTTACAGCATACAATGACATTCTAGACATTTCTGTGCTTCCAACTTTGTGGTAGCAGTTTGGGGATGTCCCTTTCCTTTTTCAGCATGACAATGCCCCCATGAAATGGATTGTCGGAGATTGGTGTGGAAGCACAGAGCCCTAACCTCAACCTCATCGAACACCTTTGAGATGAATTAGAATGGCGACTGCGACCCAGGCCTAATCGCCCAACATTATTGCCCAACCTCATTTGAATGGAAGCAAGTCCCCCCCAGCAATGTTCCAACATCTAGTGGAAAGCCTTACAAGAAGAGTGGAGGCTGTTAAAGCAGCAAAGGGAGGACTAACGTCATATTAATGCCCATGATTTTGGAATGAGATGTTCGATGAGTAGGTGTCCCCATCCTTTTGATCATGTAGTGTAGAATTTGAGAGATCTTACCTTTTTATCTCTGTAGCAGTTAGCTTTCATCTCGTCTGGGCACTACATCAGCCAGATGAAGGAACTGCACATCTAATCTTCTTCCCCATCCATTTGTCTTGATTCTACAGGAAGCTAGCCTGTTCTCTTCAAAACATTATTAACAAGCTAGCTAATGTTAACCATCTTGAACAGAGATCTCAGCTTGCTAACTAGCAAAGCCAACCAAATACACACCAAATATACACAGAGCAAACAACCACTAGCGTAACCACTACAAAGTTGATGGTTTTCTATTGAAATTAAGTGGCTGGTTAGCTAGCTAGCATTAGAGCCTACTGGCTAGCCTGTATCTAGTGGTTCTTATGTTAGATATCAGAGAAAAGTCTCATGTCTAGTCATGTGGTAGTTGCCACCAAAACAACAACATTATCACCTACCAACCACCAATGATTCTCTACTCCAACATTTTTTTATTTTGCTTAATTTTGATTGTGATATCAGTACATTTAAATGTAATAGTTTTTTATATTTATTTAGATTTACCATGGTAGTGGAATAGAATGGGTTCTCATCACTGGTACTAATCCATAGAATTAGGAATTAGAAAAAGTAATTTAACAGGATCTAACAGAGGCACATTTTAATTTCACTTGAAAATCCAGAATAATAATAACTATTTGATGGGTGCTTATATTTGTCCTATTTCACACAGGTACAATTGGGTATTATATACAGTTGAAGTCGGAAGTTTACATACACCTTAGTCAAATACATTTAATCCTAGCAAAAATTCCCTGTCTTAGGTCAGTTAGGATCACCACTTTATTTTAACCTCTTGGGGATTATTAAGGAGCAGTGAGGCACTAGCGCCCCATCCTTGACAACATCCGGAAAAATGCAGAGCGCCAAATTCAAATTACAAATGTAGTAATATAAAACATTAATGAAAATACAATTGTTGCACACTGTTCAAAAGCTTAGAATCTTGGCAATCTCATAGCATTGTCAGATTTCAAAAAGGCTTCATGGCGAAAGCAGAACATTTGATTGTCTGAGGACAGCGCCCCGCGTACTTCCTGCATTAGCATAGTAACATAACCAGCACGGGTGTCACAAAACTCATAAAAAGAGAAAATAAATTGCTTACCTTTGAAGATCTTCTTCTGATGGCAATCCGAAAGGTCCAAGCAAGACAATAAATGTTCCTTTCGAAAAAGTCCCTCTTTATATCCATAAAGCTCCATTTGGTTGGCGAGTTTTGTTCAGAACAGTTTTCTATCCAATTATACTATTACGTGCATATCCTAGTGTCTGGGCCTGAGTACCAGGCATTTTACTTTGGGCACGCCAGACTCTCCAAAACTATGAACACTGCTGCCGCTCCCTAACAGGTTTTAAGAATGTGAAATGTCAGAATAATAGTTGAGAAAATTATTTATTTCAGCTTTTATTTCTTTCATCACATTCACAGTGGGTCAGAAGTTTACATACACTCAATTCGTATTTGTTAGCATTGCCTTTAAATTGTTTAACTTGGGTCAAACGTTTTGGGTAGCCTTCCACAAGCTTCCCACAATAAATTGGGTGAAATGTGGCCCATTCCTCCTGACAGAGCTGGTGTAACTGAGTCAGGTTTGTAGGCCTCCGTGCTCGCACATGCTTTTTCAGTTCTGCCCACAAATGTTCTATAGGATTGAGGTCAGGGTTTTGTGATGGCCACTCTAATACCTTGACTTTGTTGTCCTTAAGCCATTTTGCCACAATTTTGGAAGTATGCTTGGGATCATTGTTCATTTGGAAGACCCATTTGCGACCAAGCTTTAACTTCCTGACTGATGTCTTGAGATGTTGCTTCAATATATCCACATAATTTTCCTGCCTCTTGATGCCATCTATTTTGTGAAGTGCACCAGTCCCTCTTGCAGAAAAGCACCCCCACAACATGATGCTGCCACCACCATGCTTCACGGTTGGGATGGTGTTCTTCGGCTTGCAAGCCTCCCCCTTTTTCCTCCAAACATAACGATGGCCATTAAACAGTTCTATTTTTGTTTCATCAGACCAGAGGACATTTCTCCAAAAAGTACGATCTTTGTCTCCATGTGCAGTTGCAAACCGTAGTCTGCCTTTTTTATGGCGGTTTTGGAGCAGTTTCTTCTTCCTTGCTGAGTGGCCTTTCAGGTTATGTCGGTATAGGACTTGTTTTACTGTGGATATAGATAATTGTGTACTCTTTTCCTCCAGCATCTTCACAAGGTCCTTTGCTGTTGTTCTGGGATTGATTTGCACTTTTCGCACCAAAGTACGTTCATCTCTAAGAGACAGAACGCGAATCCTTCCTGAGCGGTATGACGGCTGCGTGGTCCCATGGTGTTTATACTTGCGTACTATTGTTTGTACAGATGAACGTGGTACCTTCAGGCATTTGGAAATTGCTCCCAAGGATGAACCAGACTTGTGGAGGTCTACAATTTCTTTTCTGAGGTCTTGGCTGATTTCTTTTGATTTTCCCATGATGTCGAGCAAAGAGGCACTGAATTTGAAGGTAGGCCTTGAAATACATCCACAGGTACACCTCCAAGCTGTTTAAAGGCACAGTCAACTTAGTGTATGTAAACTTCTGAACCACTGGAATTGTGATACAGTGAATTATAAGTGAAATGATCTGTCTGTAAACAATTGCTGGAAAAATGACTTGTGTCATGCACAAAGTAGATGTCCGTAAACAGCTTGCTAAAACTATAGTTTGTTAACAAGAGATTTGTGGAGTGGTTGAAAAACAAGTTTTAATGACTCCAACCTAAGTGTATGCAAACTTCCCGACTTCAACTGTACGTGTGAATTGGAATTGAGTTTTTGCATATTCCAATGCTCCCAACGGCGACTCTGGAGAAACTAGGGTTAAGTGAAAACAGTAATATAGAGTAATTCATCAAATATTAAACTGTCCCACCAATATGGGATTCTGTAATTCTATGGATGGCAACCTGTTGACATCCTATTCCAGTAGAGATAAGAGAAATTATAGACCATACCAGTCAGTATAACAGTATTCTACTTTTAAGCATGCTTTTAACATAATCTTATTGTGAAATGAAGCAAGAGTGAATTCACTCTGGCTAAAAAAATGTAAGATGTATGTCTCTGTGTGTGTGTGTTTTTGTGTTTGTACACTTCCTAACACCAAACATAAATGCAAAACTCCATTTTATTTAGCAAAAAAATGTTTAATCTCTCCTTGATGCGTGTTTATTTACAAGTAGTAAATCTGCAAAATAGGAAATAACAGAATATTTACACAATGAACATTAACCTGCACACTTGTGACAGTTGCTTCAAGTCAAACTCTTAAAAATGTATCAGAATTATTGTAAGTAGGAAAAACTCCTCTGCCAGTTTGTCTGAAATGTATTGATTTGTACTTTCTTGGATCCTATGCAGTTTTCATTTGGAACATGTACAGCTACTGAGATCTTGCCACAATTATAAGAAAATAAATGAGGAAAATAAATTATCAGAATCTTCTCTAACCAGGGATTGGGAAGGCAATAGTATGAGTAGGCATGACTGGATGGGTCATTTTGGGACCGATTCCCTGACCACATTTAAGCCTGGTCTAAAAATCATGATCATTTGAAAATGTTCATGCATTGTTCATCTGAAAGATCTTTTTAGTCCAGGAATAGTTCATCTGGGTTCAGGAAACTACCCTTATCTGTTTGGGCGTAAACGGTTCATGATCCGCTAACATGAGATGATGAGAGATGGACCTTAAGCGGTCATAACATGCATATCAATAGAAATAATCCTGTTATATGGCATGAGATGGTCAACCAAACGTCAATTGTGTTCTTATTCATGCTTTGTAATGTGGAGATAGCCACAAACCATTTTGACAGGCACTATGCTGTTCCTTTGACAGCCTCATGTGAGGCTGCGTCAAGTCTTAGCATTGGTTCCTCCTGACCACATCCAATGGCCATGATGCTCCTTAATGGACATGCTGTACATCGTACCACTTCAATGACAAAACAAATCAATTGCCATACAAACAAACAAACAGGGACAAATCAAGAGATGGGGAGGGAAGAAGTCTCACTTAGAAACCTGCTAAACCTCTGAAGCAGATTGATTGAAAACTCAAGGCCATAACATAGAAACAACGGAACTACAATGCAGAGAGAATTTCTCCAAACAAGAGGCAATTTCCTGAGAAATTGAGAATAAGTTTTCTTCTTAAAAAAAGAAAACAGGGCAGTGATGAGAGAAACACAAAGAATTTGGAAGCTGCCAGTGTGTAATGTATTTTCCCCAGACATGGTTATGATGCTGATAATTCATAAGCCTGCTATTAACAAAATCACTGAGCTCTGGAGACCAGTCTATTTCATGTACTTGTGATCTAAGAGCACTGAAAGATATAGGCGCAGCAAAAAAGGGAAAGTTGTGTACTCAGGGATTCTTTTTTTTAAAGCCCTGTAAAGCGGACTAAGCATATTTGGGGAGTTTATTTTTTTATCAGTGCGTACAGTAGTTTTCTGATTATGTCAAGACTCATTCTAAATGTAATGCTTTTTCACCAACAATGTACTGGTCAGGCACACAGTTACTTAAAAAGGAACCCTGGTCTGTTGAAAGAAGCTAACTTTGGAGTGTTGTTTGGTCCAAGCACACTAGTATATGACAAATGTCGGTGTCCATATTATGAGAGCGTCATACTTCTTGTGAGGCTGACACTGTCCTAATATGGACGACATATAGGTGGTCCCTTTAAGGGTTCTATTTCGCTCACTAAGTAGCACCTGTATAGCTTGGTCCCAGATCTGTTTGTGCGGTATTGTCAACTCCTATGGTCATTGTCATGCCAAATAATTGGGTAGACATAACAGATCCGGGACTAGGCTAGCACCTGTATATTAACGGTCTGATACGTAGAGAAAGACAAAACAGGAACGCATTACAGCTGTATACATCAATGACTACGTCCAAAATAGCACCCTATTCCCTATATAGTGTACTAGTTTTGATCAGGGCCTGTACAATACAGGTATTAGGGTGCCATTTGAGATGTACCAATGTGTCATGTCTATTTAAGGGGTGTTTTGTTTTTATTTTTGTACAGAGGAGTTTAGGAAGGAACCTGGCATACAATGTATTGCAAAAGCATTTATGATATATAAAAAATAAGATATGGATTAAAGCAGCAAGTCACTGATTCCATCTGGAAAAGACACAGATGCTTATCTGATGTGATATTTTATACTGATCGTAGAGATCAGAAAATAAACCTTATGAACAGTACTTAAACTTCAGATAAACCAAAGACGTCTCTTCATCTTCGATGTACCGTACAATTTACACGTTCAAAAGAGAGACGAGAAAAACAACAAGGAAAACAACCTGATAATTTTTTTTTTTGCCAAAAGCTACATTTCATTTCATCATCATAAAAAAAACTAAAGCAAATACAATTTACAAAATCAAACATCAACAAAAATACATTACAGACCACAGTTTGGTTTTCGGCAAGCAGAGAAAGCAAGCAAAATAAGACAAAAAGATTGCACCACAAAGTCAAACCTCCAAAAACAGAAGAGAGAGAGTAAAAAATCCTCCCAAGAGAAGAGAGAAGTATTGAAAAACATCTTAAGCCACACATGGCAAGTGGGCTTGTTTAGATAGAAACAAGGACCAGGGGAGATAAGGGATTACTTAGCCTTGTGTTGCTAATGAGTGGAGGGTGCCTCCCCCCTCTACCGTCCAGACCATCCTATGGGTGAGATCTAAAGCCCCAGCCTGTCTCTGATCTCTGGATTAGGAGTGAAGAAGCAGTCTACCACACTACCATCACCTTGCTTATTATCTGCAGAATAGCAATGGGAAGAGATGAGGAAGAAGGGCTCAGGGCTGGAAAAGGCTTTCTGTCTTTCCGAACATTGTTGTTTCAGACTAAGAGGCTCAGTAAAACCCTCCCTGACCTCATTTAGCTATTTCTTTAACCTTTATTCCACCAGGTAAGACATCAGATGTGGTAATGCTAACTGGTAGTGGGGTAGCCTATAGATCAAATCACATTTCATCTGTCACATACACATGTTTAGCAGATGTTATAGCGGGTGTAGCGAAATGCTTGTTTCTCTAGCTCCAACAGTGCAGTAATATCTAACAATTGTAATCGGTTGAAGTAGTGCAATGCTCTCCATTGGTCAACCTCTGTAGGACAAGCTGTCAGATCCTTTAGCCCTGGAAGATGAACATGAACCTTCATGCTAGATTCCATCTGAACTGTCTAGGAAAAGAAACAATGCTTGCGTGAGTCTGTGTTTGCTTGTCAAAAACTGAGAATGCACGACAGAGTTGCAATTGAATGTTTCCGCAGGACTGCTCCAGTCCAACATTCCCATACATAAATATTATGGGATGGCCTTCCTATGGTGGCCCTAAGGGGCAAAGTACCTTCCTTTCTTTTATTACTTTGACAATTATTTTTCAGTCATTAAGCATGTTCATATTTAAATCATACACATTCCATCTAATAAAATGTATTTTCACTAAACAACATCTAAAAAAAACATGGCACAACACAACTTTTTTGTTTATTTTTGTTTCTTTGTTTTTTATCTTCTTTCTACGTAGATTTTTTTTTTCTGGAAATATCAAATCAATGTTTTGTTGTTGATGGGGTGTTTTAACCCTAATATTTGTTTCTTAAAAATGTTTAGTTGTATTTATATATAATATCTATAGTCTTCCTTTGTAACGTATTTGTAAATTGTGCAAATTCAGCAGTAACACAGGTGGCGAGAGATCAGTGGGCAGTTTATTACTTTTATTACAAAAAATAATACAACAAAAAATTGAGAAAAAAAAGTAAAGTCATTCATCGTCGATTCCAACAGGAGACATGTGACCTGAGGAACTTATCTCCCATTGGCTCCAAGGATGCCAAACAATGTTATGTCCTGTTTGTGATGCCTAAATGGAATTCCACTTCAAATGTCCCATCCTGGCTATACGATACAGGGCTTTGCGACACCAAAACTCAGAAAAACCGACAGAAAATAACTAAAAAACATGACAACAGCGACGATAATCAAAATGCTTTCCGGTAATGCTGTCTCTCGGTGTGTGTGTGATGAAACATCCAGTGCCCTGGTCTGACACAGACACACACACATATATAGACACGCATTTACACACATACACACACACACACCCGACCAGTACTGCTGAATCCCCCCTGTTCTGTCCTTTGCAGTAGCTCCATCACATGTTTTAGGGGGGAGGTGGGTTGAAAACCACGCTGTCTGAGTTGAATTTCCTCTTGGTGAGGAGAGAAACAGAGGAAGATGGAGAAGAGGAGGATGAGGAGGAGAGTAAGGGTCAGTCCTCAGCTGGCCAGGACCATTGTGTTGATGACCTGCTCTAGCTTGCTCCTCAGTCTCTGCCTCCGCGACTGCTCGTCCCTCTCCAAAGCCGTCAGAATCTGAGGATGAACAGAGACAGAGAGAGAAATGAGAAAGAGAGAGAGCGAGAGAGAGAAAGAGGGCAAGAAAGCGAGAGAAACAAAATGCGAGAGAGAGAGAGGAAGGGAGAGATAGAAAAGGAGAGGGAGGAAGAGAGAGATAGGAAGGGAGGGAGAAAATGAGCAGTGAGAAACATTCGCTTTTACAAAAGCAGGAAAGAGAGCGACAACTAAGCGACAACTGAGCAGTTCTTCAAATCCAAAGTGTGGTGCAATAAACATACATAACAAAAATGGCTGCCATTGTTCTCACCTCGTCCTTGTACTTGACAATGTAGGAGTAGATTTCGTGCAGGGCGCTCATGCTGTTGAACTGGCTGAGGTGGAGCCGCGACTGCTCCGCCAGGTACGCACTCATGTCCTGGTCACTGATGACGGGCATCCGCGAGATATCTGAGTAGTACCTGAGAAAGAATGGGAGATGGAGATCGAGAGAGAGGGAGGGAAGGAAGGTGAGAGGGTGTGGGGGAATCTTTAAGCAATCGCTTTGCCAATATTTAACTGACACATTTGACTAATGAAACCAAGTGAGCTGAATAAATGCAAGCCAAGTGACCAAGCGAGTTCCATGCTGTCAAATGGCAACAGTGTTACTTTCCTAACCTAGTTTTAAATTTCAACCTAATTCATAATGGCCGCCCGCTGAACATAGCCTATATCCATACCGTTCCACCCAGTTCTTGTAGTTGGGAATGTCTTTAGCGTAGAGCAGCTTGTTTGAGGGCGAGTCTTTGCCCAGCTTGTGTTCTGAGGTGGAGCAGGAGTCCATGAAGGTCTGGGCCACCACAGACAGACAAGCGTCCGTGATGCTGTTCTTGTGGATGTCGAACACAAACTGGGGGTTCTTGATCACGTTCACCCAGAACCGCAGAGGAAGACTAGGGTTTGGAAGAGATGGAGAGGGAAGAAGAGAGAAAACATTTTAGTGAGAGTAATCTTAACATCATACTCCGCCTTACATTCTCCTTAACACTCAACCAGGGGCGGCATGCAGCCCAAAAATCTACGTGAGATGGGGGGGTTGGAGAATATTGTATTTTTCAAACACCTGAATAAATATTTTTCCTGCAATCTAGAGCCATAATTTCAAAGCTATGCTTATATTTCTGCATATCTAAAGGTTACCTCTTGAGCTTTATGTATTCTTCTGACTGGTGGATCTTTTTTTAAGGAAACTAAATATGCTTCTTTGTATCTCCTAAAATCTGGGTAAAAGATTCAAAGGAATGTGAGTCTTATCAGTGCATTTAGTTATTGCTTGCTTAACTTGCCAGCAGGCATGCCAGCTAAGACAGTCAGACAAGCTAGCTAAGACAGTCAGACAAGCTAGCTAAGACAGTCAGACAAGCTAGCTACTCTAACTTGATTGATAGCCTGAAATGGCTTCTTGTTAGCTAGTTACGAGGTTGGGAGATTGGGAACCTCTCTGGGCTAGCTAAAGCAAACATCATAACATTGCTAGGTGGCTAGTAGTATTACAGAGAAACAAACAAACCAAAATATATAAATACAAATCCTATGGACATGGCGCCTCTGCACTCAACCTCTAAACACCATCACCAAACCTCTCTCACAACCTGCCGAACACACACCAGCTCCATCTCCCTCGGTCTCACACACAAACTGATCCACTCTGACCCACTCACCAGTTGCTCTTCCAGGTGTGCCGTACGTCCAAGTCAGAGATGCAGTGCTTGTCGGCCTGCTCGTCCAGGAAGTCAAACATGTACTTGATGGCGAGCGGCAGGGCGCTGCCTCGATGGGCCGTACTGAAGATGGTCTCAAACAGGTCGTCCACAAACTTCTGCAATGTACCCTGTGAAAGGAGAAAGGGGAGGGTTAGAGAGTTGTATCACTGATATCAACTTCATGTAGCTTTGTATTGTACAAATCACTGTTTTTTTTAAGTTGAAATTGAAAAGTCCCTTGCACTGTGGACGCATTTAGACTAAATATATCCTTTCTTCCACATCAGATTATCGACTCTTACACATTATCAAGTAGACTGTCGAATGGCCCCCTCCTCCTTTTCACACTCCTAACACCAGCCCATCACCTGAACAAAGCCTTAAGGAAACAGTCTCTGGTCATACCAACATACCAACATATTGACCAAAACTACACTACTATAAGTCGGAAGTTTACATACACCTTAGCCAAATACATTCCTCCTGACAGAGCTGGTGTAACTGAATTAGGTTTGTATGCCTCCTTGCTCGCACACACTTTTTCAGTTCTGCTCACACATTTTCTATAGGATTGAGGTCAGGGCTTTCTGATGGCCACTCCAATACCTTCACTTTGTTGTCCTTAAGCCACTTAACTTTGGAAGTATGCTTGGGGTCATTGTCCATTTGGAAGACCCATTTGCGACCAAGCTTTAACTTCCTGACTGATGATGCTTCAATATATCCACATCATTTCCCTACCTCATGATGCCATCTTTTTTGTAAAGTGCACCAGTCCCTCCTGCAGCAAAGCACGCCCACAACATGATGCTGCCACCCCGTGCTTCACGGTTGGGATGGTGTTCTTCGGCTTGCAAGCCTCCCCCTTTTTCCTCCAAACATAGCAATGGTCATTATGGCCAAAAAGTTATATTTTTGTTTCAGCAGACCAAAAAAAGTACGATCTTTGTCCCCATGCGCAGTTGCAAACCGTAGTCTCCCTTTTTTGGGCGGTTTTGGAGCAGTGGCTTCTTCCTTGCTGAGCGGCCTTTCAGGTTATGTCGATATAGGACTCGTTTTACTGTGGACATAGATACTTTTGTACCCGTTTCTTCCGGCATCTTCACAAGGTCTTTTGCTGTTGTTCTGGGATTGATTTGCACTTTTCGCACCTAAGTACGTTCATCTCTAAGAGACAGAACGCGTCTCCTTCCTGAGCAGTATGATGGCTACGTGGTCCCATGGTGTTTATACTTGCGTACTATTGTTTTGTACAGATGAACGTGGTACCTTCAGGTGTTTGGAAATTGCTCCCAAGGATGAACCAGACTTGATTTCTTTTTATTTTCCCATGATGTCAAGCAAAGAGGCACTGAGTTTGAAGGTAGGCCTTGAAATACATCAACGGGTACACCTACAATTGACTCAAATTATGTCTATTAGCCTATCAGAAGCTTCTAAATCCATGACATGATTTTGGAATCATAATTCTGGAATTTTCCAAGCTGTTTAAAGGCACAGTCAACTTATAGAATATAAACTTCTGACCCACTGGAATTGTGAAAGAGTGAATTATAGGTGCAATAATCTGTCTGTAAACTATTGTTGGAAAAATTACCTGTGTCATGCACAAAGTAGATGTCCTAACAACTGTACATAAAGTATATACAGGCCAAGTCTCCTGTTGTCTTTCCACTCTCACTGTTCATTCTCCAAAATCTCTAACCCCCGTTGACCTAACCTTGCACTTTTTACCTGAAGGAAAATCAGTACTTAGCAAGTGCAAATGAGTGCATAGTAGTGTGACACTTCATGCGCATGGTAAACGATGTGCTACCAACATGGCATGGAGGAACAGAAAGTAACACGGCCTGCCAGTTGATGTCTCTAGTGCTTCTAGTGCCACAGTACTGAGCCGATAGCAATATCGTCTTGAACAGATATGCCTCTTGACATGTAGAGTAAGGACTCATGTCCGCTCTATTCATGGCATTTATATCCGTATCTTTGTGCACATATTTTTTCCAGACCAGCACAAACACACCGGATGCAACCTATCAACCCACCACCAATCCCTTGATTAGTCAAATCAGGTGTGTAAGTGCTTGGCTAGAATAATCAATTCACAAACATTGTTTTGAGAGTACCAACGGAAGGGATTAGGGTATAAGATCTAAGAGAAAGCCCCTCCATCTCCCTTCCTGATTCCAACGATCAGAAAACAGCTCAAAAGGTCAGGTTGCTAATTAAGACAACATAGCGTTTGGGAGCTGCACCTACTCATGCAAAAGGTTATGAAAAATGTTAATGAGCATCTGAGCCAGTCGCCTTGGAAACAAAGGTCAATGAGAGAGCTGACTGTCGGAGGAAACAGGTTTGAGCAGGGATGTTGGGTGTTGTTTACCAGTAGAGGGGGGACAGGTGTGTGTGAGTTAGTGAGTGGTGAGTGAGTGAGTGAGAGTGAATGTGTGTCTGTCTGTGTGTGTCTCTGTGTGGGGTACCTTAGTAGCCAATAGCCTGGTCAGGTATATCTCAGAGACCATCTTGCTGCCACGGTCGCCCTCACGCTGGTCCGAGTGGTCGTGGTTCTTGACCAAGTGCCACAGCTTGGTACCACTCTCCAGGTCAGGCGTGATCATGGGGGGTCCTAGAACGCAGGCTGTCTGGACTACTGGCCGTCCTCAACATACTCTCTGGACGGGAAGACGGGCGAGAGAGGACATGGTCAGGTTTCAGATAAATCCAATATGATGTCAAATCACATAACCAGTGTGTTATAGATGAAGAGAAAGAGACGAGGGGGGGTCAAGAGAGAGAAAGGAGATGGCGGGGGAGGTGGGCGATCAAGGAAGGGGGAGACAGAGAGATCCTGGGGAGAGGACACAGACAGGGACTGGACAGTCCCAGTTACTCTCAGTCCTATGACTTACATAACACACATCACTCCTCTTCACTGTCTGACCTTAACGTCAACACTTGGCACGCATTCACCATTTCTATTGAGATATTTTTAATGTTTAGCTGTGTATTTCTGAATCGTACTCACAAAAAGCACTTCCGAGAATAAAATAGCACGCACGTGCACCTGCATGCACACAACCATATACCCGCCCACCCACACCCACACACCGTATCTGTTGAGGGATTTGGTGAAGGTGGAGGAGGTGGAAATGTTGTAGGCAGAGTTCTGCTTGGGCACCAGGGCGATCACTGAGCCATCCGTCACCTGATGGGGAGTACAGGAAATATAGAGTTAGAGTGAGACATGCATCTGCACTCTGAAAACTTTGCAAATGACATACGGTCAGAAAAAGGTGATACACATTGCTACATTGCTGGTGGATGGAGTGATTGACTAAGGCTGCATTTATACAGGCAGCCCAATTCTAATATCTTGCAACAAACCTATATAGACCTGGAAATAGCACCAAGACTGAAAACTCAACTTTTGTTTTTATTAAAATGTTTTTTTCTCTGCAGGTACATTTCCCTCTGGGGATTGGTTGGTCCCTCCTGGTAAAATACTTATTCAGGATGGAAATAGAACACCATACATCAGGAGAGGTGGACGTCAGTAACTGGGTGTATGACAACGACAAAGTCATATTCCAGTTGACTGTCAGAAAAAAAGGTGTAACCATTACAATTAATCCGGACGGGGTAAGAATGTGTTTTTACAAAAGTATGCTTTTATCACGAAAAAGTTGGTTGACTTAAATAACATTGGCAGCAGTAGTAGACAGACACACAGCTATATAAACACCAGGTTGACTTGATCAGGTAAAACCACTTTTGTCCTGAGAGCGAATAATTTGCATGCAAGGAGAAAATGAGGTTTTATATAAGGTTTTATATAAGATTTCATGTACACACAATTTATTAGTTATTTAGTCTAAGTATTCAAGATGTACGTTTTATGATGGGTGATATTCAAATATTACTGATACCTACATTTAAAGTTTTTGGCTTTATGTATTTGGTCTCAGCCGTCGAACAACACCCTTACTAAAGGAGGGGACGCCCGTCATAGTCCTCATAAGGTAACTCCCATTTCTTCTTACAATAAACTGCTACCTCGGTCGAGAAATGGACCTAACGTTGTGATAGATTAATACAACATTTACAGATCTGATCGAAAAGGTAGAGGTGTGCCTATTTTTGTAAAATGTAGCTTTATGTGTCAGTATGACTTTCCACCTCTGTCAGTTTGAATGCCTAGCCCTAAACGTATGCCTTGAAAAGGGTATCAAATATACTATGGTGAGGATATACTGGCCCCCTCTGCTCATCCCAGTGCTACTAATCCTTTAGCTGACCTGTTGTCAACGTATGCAGCATCGTAAGTGATAATTATGGGTTGTCTTTATGATTGGATGGATGCTTGATTGGATGACTCAAGTTTCAAACAAGCTCAAGGTATTATGCATCGATCTGAATTTATGCATGTAATATCGAAACCAACCCAGCCCAATTTGAAAATCCAGTAAAATCTGACCTGATTGACATCACACTTACAGTAAAAATAGACCCCATACAGTGCATTCGGAAAGTATTCAGACCCCTTGACCTTTTCCACATTTAGTTATGTTACAGCCTTATTCTAAAATGTATTACTATATTTTTTCCCTCTAATCAATTTACACACAATACCCAATAATGACAAAGCAAAAACAGGTTTGTAGAAAATTGTACAAATGTATACTCAGTACTTTGTTGAAGCACCTTTGGCTGCGATTACAGCCTTGAGTCTTCTTGGGTATGATGACGCTACAAGCTTGGCACACCTGTATTTGGGGAGTTTCTCCCATTCTTCTCTGCAGATCCTCTCAAGCTCTGTCAGGTTGGATGGGGAGAGTAGCTGCACAGCTATTTTCAGGTCTCTCCAGAGATGTTCGATCAGGTTCAAGTCTGGGCTCTGGCTGGGCCACTCAAGGACATTCAGAGACTTCTCTTGGTTGTGTGCTTAGGGTCATTGTCCTGTTGGAAGGTGAACAATTGCCACAGTGAGGTCCTGAGCGCTCTGGAGCAGCATCAAGGATCTCTCTGTACTTTGCACGGTTCATCTTTCCCTCGATTCTGACTAGTCTCCCAGTCCCTGCCGCTGAAAAACATCCCCACAGCATGATGCTGCCACCACCATGCTTCACCGTAGGGATGGTGCCAGGTTTCCTTGGCATTCAGGCTAAAGAGTTCAATCTTGGTTTCATCAGACCAGAGAATCTTGTTTCTCATGGTCTGAGAGTCTTTAGGCGGCTTTTGGCAAACTCCAAGTGGGCTATATATGCCTTTTACTGAGGAGTGGCTTCTGTCTGGCCACTCTACCATAAAGGCCTGATTGGTGGAATGCTGGTTAGATGGGAGAATCTTCTAGAAGGACAACCATCTCCACAGAGGAACTCTGGAGCTCTGTTAGAGTGACCATCGGGTTCTTGGTGACCTCCCTGACCAAGACCCTTTTCCCCCGATTGCTCAGTTTGGCCAGGCGGCCAGCTCTAGGAATTGTTGGTGGTTCCAAACTTCTTCCGTTGAAGAATGATGGAGGCCACTGTGTTCTTGGGGACCCTACCTCAGATCTGTGCCTCGACACAATCCTGTCTCAGAGCTCTATGGAAAATTCCTTATATCAATTCCTTCGGTCTCATTGGTTTTTGCTTTGTCATTATGGGGTATTGTGTATAGATTGATGAGGATTTTTTATTTATTTAATCCATTTTAGAATAAGGCTGTAAACATAACAAAATGCGGAAAAGGGGAAGGGGTCTGAATACTTTCTGAATGCACTGTAAATACACAGCCGGTTATGTTTTTTGCTCATGATATCAATGAGAATTTCCCTATTGCCTGTATTACAGATGTAAGACTACCTAAATCCGGTCTGCTCATCATTAACACAAGGAATGTCAGAAATGTCAATGATCAAGCTTTATTTGCACAATCTTTGTGACATAGCAGGTGTACCTGCCATTCCTGACCCTAGGTCAGTTCTCGATTATTTCTCTGATGTTTTTAACACTATGGCTGACAAGCATGCTCCCTACAAAAGTTTTAGTGCAGGGATGAGCATCTTTGATGGAGTTGGGGGCCACCAAAAAGTTTAACTCATCATGAGGGGCCGCAGTGGCTCGCGGGTCTGCGTATCTACATCCATACCCACACATGCATTCAGACATTTTGGGGGCCCAAAGTGAAGAGGAAGTATTGTATATACTGGGATTAATACACTGTTAGAATGTTGCAGTCAAAAGGACTGCTCGTTAGCTTGAAGGGGCGTCCCTCAAGGCCCAGCAGTTATATAGATAAAGCATGGAAAGCAGCACATGTACCTCTTCTTTACAAGGGTGGAAACCCTAGTGACAAATAACTACCGCATCGTGTCGGGCAAAAATATTTAAATAGTTGATAAAAATCTACTTTGCTCCTTAACCAGGAAATGTATCATAAATTCATATCAATCAGGATGTAGATAAGGTCATAGGATGCAGCTAAGATGGTACTATGTTGTCAATGATATTTTATGTTCTATAGATAAAAAGCAGCATTGTTTATTGACCTGTTTAAGGCTTTTGACACTGTGGATGACTCATTGTTATTGCACATGTTGGACTTGATAGCAGCACATGTGGTTGGTTAAAAATTCCTTGAGGTCCTTTAGTGACCTCGCAATTCCTCATGGGTCAATTTTAGTACCTGTACTATTCACATTATATACAAACAATATTAGTTGCTTAGTGAAAAACTGTCACTTTGATGATGATGACACTGTACTCTACTGCCTCCTCTGTGAACCAGGCTATAGCTGATCTTCAAGTACTGTGTTAGATGTGGTAGAGATGAGATGAGGACTGGAGTTACAAAAAATCCTCATTGACACAACTTCTAAGTGTATACTAACCAACGATCAGTCATACAGCCTCTCCACTGATGGGGAACATCGAGAGAAACCCAGTACAGACAAATGTATTGAAGACTACAAGAACTATATCACATACTTCACTGTGTCCTTGCCTGCAGAACCACTTGAACTAATTCTGAGGGGAGATCCATTCCTGGTTGAAGATCTGGAATAGCAGACATCCTGAGAGGTGGCTATGGACACCAAGATCAGGGGATATCGATTTGGCAGATACTGAGCCATACTAACGACAGGTGGTTGGGGTGTTAAGTACACAGGATACCAATCTCACCAGCACTAGCGTTGCAGTCTGACGTTCACTTTACAAGCTCCAGGTCTCAAGCAAGGTCACATAACTACTCTACAAGCAACCTCTGTTACACAGGTGCACTTCAATAACTGAAGTTTTTATTGGTGTGATAGCAATGATCTCTGTATAGGCCTACAGTATACAAGTAGTATGAATGTCCATGTAAATTGACAACATTGTATAGTATCATATAATTATTCAGTATTTATTTCCTTGTTTTATAGCATATACACAATGATTTAATGTATTATTCATTACAGTTAAGATAAGATACATTTCTCCTCAGGGATGAATAAAGTGTATTACATATGACACCCATGAATTTCAGGCTGCAGACACCAAGGGATGTTTGAGTTATCCCCTACATCGATCCAGAAATATTTGTAAATCGGTAATTGTAAAGTGTATACATAAAAATAAAATGTGATTAATTGATTGATTAAAAACACATTATTTGATCAACTTTGAGACATAAACCATGAGAGACTTGCCTGATAGTGGGCCAGTGTGTTGAGTCTCTTCCAGTCATTGTCTATCTTGGTGGTGACATCCTCATCCTGGAGAATGATCCTGGCCATCCTGCCCTGACGCCACTCTGAACACATACCGAACAGAAGGAGAGGGTGTGTTAGTGTCTGTTGAGTGACTCCAGATGTGTTGGGGAGTGTGTTAAGTGTATTCTGGCTTATTGGCTTGGGTTGTGTGTGCGTTCATTTGTGCATGGTATGATTATGTGCCTTACCCATGTCCATGTCTCCAGCCTTGGGTCTCTGGGAGTAAGGGCTTCCTTTGAACACAGCATCAAGCAGCTTTTCCTTCACCTGGGTCACTGTGTCACAGTTCAGCCCCTTCACCGTCACCTCTGGGGCGTTCTCATTCTCCGGGTTCACACAGTGCAGGGTCTGGGGGGGCAATGAATGTATTCAGTCAAACAGAGATGATGTAAAAGTGTTCCGTTTATTTCTGTGATTCAAGCTGTGTTGTGGTACTGACCAGGGTCTTGTAGTCAATCTGCTGTCTGATGAGCTTGTCTTCACTGAGGGAGTAGCGTGCCTCTCCAGTGATGGAGTCTATAGGCCCCTTCTCCATCTGCTGCTTGATGGCACAGTACAGCATGAACAGGGGTTCTCCAGCACACTCCTACACACAGGGTACACAGTACAGCATGAACAGGGGTTCTCCAGCACACTCCTACACACAGGGTACACAGTACAGCATGAACAGGGGTTCTCCAGCACACTCCTACACACAGGGTACACAGTACAGCATGAACAGGGGATCTCCAGCACACTCCTACACACAGGGTACACAGTACAGCATGAACAGGGGTTATCCAGCATACTCCTACACACAAGGTACACAGTACAGCATTAACAGGGGTTCTCTAGCACACTCCTACACAGTATACCATGAACAGGGGCACGCACAAGCACACACACACTAAGTATAGTATAGCATAAGCTGATAGGGGCCAGTATCCCATCTATCTGTCATTTCAGCATCTCAAAACCAATAGGAAATACTGTAGACTTGAATGACGACATTCAAGACAATGAGTACGCTTCCTTATTTGAGAAAAACCTGCACTCAAGTGCATTCCAATCTGCTGTTGGCCCCATGGTGCCACACAGCTAAACCATAGGGCCGAGCCCCTCGCTTACCCATTCAACAGCTATTGGTGCAGTGACAAGTGACCCACTCCAGAGTAGTTAGTCCCTTGTGCATTTTAACCCGGGGAAAAACAGTCTTTAACAAGGTAAAACATTTTAAAATGTACACTGAGCTTGGGGAAAACGTTGGGAGAACGCTAGCGGCAGTTGATAGAGGAGTTAATGGAAGGTTAACAAGTCAGGAGTGAAAAGTGCTGGAGAAGCACTCTGCTGCATGAAATGTGTCAACGAGGCAATGCAAGGCGGGCGAGCTGGAGGGCCTCTCTCCTCTCTTTCGTTTTTCTCCCATTTTCCCTCTATTGGTCCGACTACCACTTAGCACAGTGAATATCACCTTCAACTCTTGCTAGTTCATATTCCTCCTCATCTTCCTCCAGCTCTGTCCACCCAACTACAATGGTTTCTTTGTGTTTTTTCTCTCCTTTCCTTGACATTTAAGATGTTTCAAAAAAGAGTTTGAAAGTGCTGAACAACCCAAAGTGTACAGAGCTTCCCCTAGTATTCTTTGTGGCCTTCTACACTCTTCCCCCCTTCCATATCCCTCCTGCTACTCCCACCTCGTTATCGTCTGCACTAATTAAACAAACAGCTGTTAACGGGACATACACACACACACACACACACACACCCTCTAGTAGCTCGGAAACCAGCTATTATGGGTTGCATTTGATGCACCTAGCCAGAACTGTGGACCACACGCTTGGCAGGAACCCTAGAGGGGTTGAAGAAGCTGTCCAGTAGGATGCAAGTTTTTACAAACACCTGTCTGAACTGAAATGAAAAACAACTAATTGAGAGAAAGACTTACGATCGCCCGTGCCACACAGATGCACGGCTGTCTGAAGCACTCTCTCCATTCCAATAAGCCTAGAATTTGAAGAATGCACACGCAAGCACACACTCTCACTTTCTCTCTCTGGCTCGCTCTAGAACACCCTGAAAGGGGTTATGCGTTAAAGAGGCATTTGCACGTCTGGATACTCATATGACGAAAACACACGCACACAAACAGACACGCCTTAACACCACTTCACATAAAGGTAGAATACTGTTTTACAAATGGGTAGGAAGAAGTTGGAACATGAAAGGTAGAGAGAGGTAAGGGATAGGGAGCATTGTAGCCCTCTCCCTGTGCCTTATCTGCTCCTGCAGCTAGAAGATACTGACGTTTAGCCGGAAAGCTAAATTCCCTAGCGCTCTTTAATTCTCCAACAGCACAACCAGCATTTGCGAATAACATAACCGTAGAACGCTTAAAAAGCATGTTTGGTGCGCCTGCGTGTTCATTAAGGCATGCAATGACAAACCTTTCAAAATGTTTCAATATGTAAAGTGAAAATAAGCTGATCTTTTTGGATGAATCCAGGTTGTACCTCTCTATTTCAGTACATTTTTCTTGGTTGCTGCCCAATGAACACAACCCGAGTGCATCACTGACAGACTTACCTTGAGGAACTTGTAGAGAAGGAACGTGAACCAGTTGGTGAGCATCTTCTCAGCCACCGACTCCGTCCTAAAGGAGAGCGGGAGAGAGAGAAAGGGAGAGAGAGGAGAAATTGAGTCGAATGTCATGTTCTGGCATGGCAAAGCGTTAAACGTCCATAACACAGGACTGATAGAGGAACGACTGTACAAGGCAACTGACTGTACAAGGGTTTGAGATTTTCCTCTTAGTAACAAGGGACCAAACAACCCTAGTGTTTGGTCGCTAGTAACTGAAGGAGATTACAAACCATTATCCCCGGGGAAAAGGCATTTAACGCGGATGATCACTTACATAAAATTATTCCACTTTAAGCGGTTAGGTTATATCCTGCAATTACATCCCCCCCTCCCCTTCTCCCCACACACAAACAAATTAACTCAAATAACAAAACCCACAGTTCTTTGCATTTAAAAAAAAAGCAAACCCATCAATCTTCATTAAAAACACAGCAATTAATTAGTTAACTTCTCTCGCTAATCACCAACCTGGAAAGTTAAAAGGCATTGTAATTAACGTGACTTACTACTTCTAATACAAATGAACAGAGACGAGGGAAGTGTGTCTGTAAGGAAGGGACTTCACCCACCCCGTCCTCTACCTCCTACCTCTCTCTCACCCACCCCATCCTCTACCTCTCTCTCTCACCCACCCCATCCTCTACCTCCTACCTCTCTCACCCACCCCGTCCTCTACCTCCGACCTCTATCTCACCCACCCCGTCCTCTACCTCCTACCTCTCTCTCACCCACCCCATCCTCTGCCTCCTACCTCTAGCTCTCTCTCTCACCCACCCCATCCTCTGCCTCCTACCTCTAGCTCTCTCTCTCACCCACCCCATCCTCTACCTCCTACCTCTATCTCACCCACCCCGTCCTCTACAGCTCTCTCACCCACCCTCTCACCCACCCTCTCTCTCTCTCTCTCTCTCTCTCTCTCTCTCTCTCTCTCTCTCTCTCTCTCTCTCTCTCTCTCTCTCTCTCTCTCTCTCTCTCTCTCTCTCTCTCTCTCTCTCTCTCTCTCTCTCTCTCTCTCTCTCTCTCTCTCTCTCTCTCTCTCTCTCTCTCTCTCTCTCTCTCTCTCTCTCTCTCCTCTAACTCTCTCTCCATTGCTCCTTTTATTTCTCTCTCACCCACTCCATCCTCTACCTCTCACCCACCACGTCCTCTCTCTCTCACCCACCCCATCCTCCCTCTCTCTCTCTCTCACCCACCCCATCCTCTCTCTCTCTCACCCACCGTCCTCTACCTCTCTCTCACCCACCCCGTCCTCTACCTCTCTCTCACCCACCCCGTCCTCTACCTCTCTCTCACCCACCCCATCCTCTCTCTCTCACCCACCCCGTCCTCTACCTCTCTCACCCACCCCGTCCTCTACCTCTCTCTCACCCACCCACCCCGTCCTCTACCTCTCTCTCTCCATCGCTCATTTTATTTCTCTCTCACGCTCCTTTTAGCATTATAACCACATTCTCTAGAATAATACATTCCCTATGACTATGACTACTTAGAAAATGATGAATAAAGAGCTGTGTGTGTGTGGTCAGATGCCAGTTAGTGGGTTATCCAGGGTTGAGACTGGGAGCAGAAATTGTAGGAAGAAAAGTCATAAAATCCATTTTCCTTGAAATGACTGCTGACTGTTCAGATTTGTTTGATGTGTTTTTATTTTTCCTTCCTTCCTGTCCAAACAGTAGAGGAGAGGTAGAAGAGATGAGAGGAGAGAGGGACAAGAGAGTAGAGGAGAGAGAAGAGAGTTGAGGAGAGAGGGAGAAAAGAGGAGAGCAGAGGAGAGGTAGAAGAGAGAGAGGTTAAAAGTAGAGTGGACCAGGACAGAACAAGCTTTTGGCCACTACCTGACCTGATACTAGCGGACAACAACTCCTTAATAATCAGGATAGATGTGTGCGAGCACTCGCCTGTCTGTCATCTTCATATTACTGGGGAAAGAGTAACCATGACAGCGTATTGCCACATCTCTCCAGAGGGCCTTTTTGTGACATCATGCCAATTTCACCGTGGCAGCAGACTGGCTCAACGTTGTTTATTTGATTAGATTTTAATTACATGTCTCACAGTGGGGACGGGAAAACATCCAGTTTTTATCATTTCATGTTTAATTCCCATTTATGTGGAGCTGGTCCATTTCTCTCTCTTTATGTGTCTCTATAATTAATTTTTCTCTCTACTTTTCTTCATTTCTCTCTCTCGGTCTCTCCCCCTTTCTGCCTTAACATTCCATTCTCTCTCCTCATTTTTCTCTTTCTCTCTCTTGACCTCACTCTACCTCCATCTTTCTCAGTCTGTAATCTGTCCTCCATAACCTGTCCAAGTACTCTGTTTCTCCCTCTCTGTCCTCCCTTTCTCCTTCTGCCTTTCCCTCTCTTTCGATACTCCACACCTCCTTTCACGCGTTCTCCTACTCCACCTCCCTCCGTCTGTTTGGCTTAGTAGTTATTTCTGCCCTGTGTGGCTGGCTGGCTGTCTGGGCCCCTCAGGGAGACCGTGTGTGTGCTCAGGGGTGTAATCCTTCCTGACAGAGACAGGGCTGAGGCGGAGAGGAGAGGGGGGGGAGGAGAGGTACTGCATTTACCTCAGGCGGACCTAAAAAGGTAGACAACAGTCACTGGTCGTCTACAGCGACCCTCTATAATCTCAGCACACATTACAATGGCTAACTGCTAACTGAAACGGCTAACTTCTTCACTCCTAACCTTTGTGGACGCGGTTCACACCTTCTCTATGGCAGATCCATCCTCTCTCTTTCCTGTCTACCAGGCTGATCAATCCTGTCTCGTTCCTGTCTACCAGGCTATTGCTGATCAATGATGTCTTGTTCCTGTCTACCAGGCTATGGCTGATCAATCCTGTCTCATTTCTGTCTACTGATCGTTCCTGTCTACAGCCAATCAATCCTACCAGGCTCAATTCTACACCCTATAGGCTACGCCAGCGTTTCAACTCATCATCAAGCTTTGAATATTTGAATCAGCTGTGTAGTGTTAGGGCAATAATTAAAACGTGCACTCCTTGGTGTCCCCAGGATCGACTGGAAAATGCTGGGATACGCAAATAGCCTAGCCCAACCCACCTTTACTCATACCTTAACCCAGGTAGGATGTACCTTCTGAGCAGCAGCTTGAGCAGGTTCTTGCTCTCCAGGTTCTCACCCCCTCTTCCCTCCCCCTGCTACACAAATAGCCCAACCCAACACAAAGGTGGACCATACCTTCTCAACAGTAGCTTGGGGTGGTTCTTGCTCTCCAGGTTCTTGTCAATGAGGTCAGACAGCAGCTGCTTCAACACCCCCGTGGCGTATTCCATCTCTCCCTGGAGCGCCGTCATGACCAGCGATGCCACATTGCCACGGTCGCGCATGGAGAAGGAGCGTTGGGCCTCCAGCGTGCGGATAAAGGTCAACAGGAAGTGCTTCTTGGTGAGCAGCTGGCCGAACAGGGTGAGACCCTTCTCCACATTGGCCTGGGCCTATAGTAAGAGAGAAGGAGGGAGGGAGGAAGAGAAGGATGCAGGAGAGAGAGAAAGAGAGTTGGTGGACAGATATACTTTTTTTTTAATATACTTTCTAGGTCCTAAATTACAAATACACTACATGACCAAAGGTATGTGGACACCTGCTCGTCAAACATCTCATTAATATGGAGTTGGTCCCCTTTCTGCAATAACAGCCTCCCCTCTTCTGGGAAGGCTTTCCAATAGATGTTGGAACATTGTTGCAGGGACTTGCTTCCATTCAGCCACAAGAGCATTAGTGAGGTCAGGCACTGTTGTTGGGCGATTAGGCCTGGCTCGCAGTCGGTGTTAGAATATATTCCAAAGGTGTTCGATGGGGTTGAGATCAGGGCTCTGTGCAGGCCAGTCAAGTTCTTCTCTACAAACCATTTCTGTATGGACCTCACTTTGTGCATGGGAGCATTGTCATGCTGAAACAGGAAAGGGCCTTCCCCAAACTGTTGCCACAAAGTTGGAAGCACAAAATCATCTAGAATGTCATTGTATGCTGTAGCATTAATATGTCCCTTCACTGGAACTAAGGAGCCTAGCCCGAACCATGAAAAACAGCCTCAGACCACTATTTCTCCTCCACCAAACTTTACAGTTGGCACTATGCATTGGACTGCCAGATGGTGAAGTGTGATTCATCACTCTAGAGAATGCGTTTCCACTCCAGAGTCCAATGGCGGGGAGCTTTACACCACCCCAGCCGACGCTTGGCATTGAGCATAGTGATCTTAGGATTGTGTGCGGCTGCATGTAAACCCATTTCATGAAGCTCCCGACAAACAGCTATTGTGCTGATGTTGCTTCCAGAGGCAGTTTGGAACTTGGTAGTGAGTGTTGCAACTGAGGACAGACAAGGTTTACTCGCTACGCGCTTCAGCACTCGGCAGTCCCATTCTGTGAACTTGTGTGGCCTACCACTTTGCGGATGAGCCGGTGTCGCTCCTAGACGTTTCCACTTCACAATAACAGCACTTACAGTTGACCGGTGAAGCTCTATCAGGGCAGAAATTTGACAAACTGAAAGTCACTGAGATCTTCAGTAATGCCATTCACATACACAGCACGCACACACACTCTTACATTCACAGCACGCACACACACAATACATCTGAAGACCCAACAACATTACTTTTGGATGTATAAATAAAACTACTACCCTATCCAGTTCCACCATCCCCCAACCATTTATGTTTATCTATTCCCCCCCCCTCTCTATCCACCTCTATTTCTCCAAACCCCCCCTCCACTCTCTCTCCTAATAGAACACTGGGTCATCTTGAGAGGAGCAAGTTTCTGGTCATCTTGTAGGAAGGTGAACCTCATGGCCAAATAAGAAATTGATCTGTGTGCTACAGCGGAGGCTGATTGCATCTGGGATACAAATGATAACCTGATGCTACGCGCCAGAGAGACAGTCGTGCAACATAGTCAGTAGACATACTGCTTGTCGCGCTCCTCTTTCCTCTTCTCACCTCTCAACCCCTCAGAGGTGATACCATACAAAACATGCACCAGACCGGAGAGTGCATCTTCTTTTGAGTCTGAAAGTGTGTGTGATGGTATTCTAATGTGTGTGTGTGTGGGGTGGGGTTGTGTGTGTGATGGTATTGTAATATGTGTGAGGGGTGGGGTTGTGAGGGATGGTACTGTAACAGGTGTAGGCCATGCTATCTTGACGTGACGATGTGGTGCAGTTGAGTGATAGATACATCACTTTTCTTGGCTGGTGAAGAAATAGAATGCAATGGCAGAGTGTTTCATTGAATGTGTGAGACCTGTTTCCCAGGCCCTAGACATGCTATGGTCTTGTTAAGGCAATCTAAAAGTCTTTCAGTTCCACAGAGTGCTAGGTAGGTCCAGGGCCCTTATTCACAAAGTTTCAGAGTAGGAGTGCTGATCTGGAATCTATTTTGTCTATTAGATCAAAATAAGAGGGGGGACCTAATACTAGGTTAGAAATAGGGGGACTGGGAACCCCAATAACAAATCAGGACTCCCACATAAGAATTGGCCCAGCCCCCAAGAGTTCAATATCTGACACCCCCAAGAGTCAATGCATAACACTGGATGTTACTGACCCTTACCTCCATCTCATTGAGCATGGGGTGGACCTCGCACTCTTCATCCGTCTATCCCTAGTCCCCCTTATCCATCTCTCTCACCTTCTATTACTATAAAGTTACGGACCCGTACCTCCATCTCTTTGAGCACGGGGTGGTCCTCGATGCCTGGGAAGAGGACCCTCATGGCATAGGTCCTGTATTCCAGGAAGGGGATTCCCGTTCCGTCCAGCTCCTGGGTCAGCTCATGGATGTCTGTCTGCAGCTCTGCAAAGGCTGGGTGGAGGGAGAGAAATAATTAATCTATTGTTATGTTAATAATGATTATCTAGTTGTCCAAAGAGGGCTGGACACAACTCAAAGTGATGGAAAACAGTGTTACCAATCAAACTAAATATCCCCCAAAAAGTGTAACTATTACAACGGTGTTATTTCACTTGTTAGGGAGTGGCAGCTGAGGGGTCGGTTTTGGAGAGCCTGGCGTGCCCAAAGTAAAATGCCTCCCATTCAGGCCCAGAAAATAGGATATGCACATATTTGGTACCATTGGATAGGAAACACTCTGTATTTTCCAAAACTGTTAACCATTTGTCTGTGAGTAAAACAGAACGCATATAGCAGGCGAAACCCAGAGGAATTTCTGTCCTGGAAAAAGTGATTTTGACACATTGCTCATTTGGGAACCCCTCCCTCATGAAAATGACCATATAAGGGCATATGAATGCAGTACCCATCGCTTCCTTTAGATGTCAACAGTCTCGAGACAGTGTACATTTTCAATTTGGATGCTTTAGACCAGAGAAGAAGAGCAAACCAGGAAGTTACCTTTTTATGTCAACAGAAGGCCGTCTTTATCGATCAGTTTATATTCCGGTTGATTTATAATAGTAAATATACGTAAAAGTGTTCCTAAGGATACATTTAAAACTACACTGCTCAAAAAAATAAAGGGAACACTTAAACAACACAATGTAACTCCAAGTCAATCACACTTCTGTGAAATCAAACTGTCCACTTAGGAAGCAACACTGATTGGCAATAAATTTCACATGCTGTTGTGCAAATGGAATAGACAACAGGTGGAAATTATAGGCAATTAGCAAGACACCCCCAATAAAGGAGTGGTTCAGTTCCTATGCTTCCTGGCTGATGTTTTGGTCACTTTTGAATGCTGGCGGTGCTTTCACTCTAGTGGTAGCATGAGACGGAGTCTACAACCCACACAAGTGGCTCAGGTAGTGCAGCTCATCCAGGATGGCACATCAATGCGAGCTGTGGCAAGAAGGTTTGCTGTGTCTGTCAGCGTAGTGTCCAGAGCATGGAGGCGCTACCAGGAGACAGGCCAGTACATCAGGAGACGTGGAGGAGGCCGTAGGAGGGCAACAACCCAGCAGCAGGACCACTACCTCCGCCTTTGTGCAAGGAGGAGCACTGCCAGAGCAAAATGACCTCCAGCAGGCCACAAATGTGCATGTGTCTGCTCAAACGGTCAGAAACAGACTCCATGAGGGTGGTATGAGGGCCCAACGTCCACAGGTGGGGTTGTGCTTACAGCCCAACACCCGTGCAGGACGTTTGGCATTTGCCAGAGAACACCAAGATTGGCAAATTCGCCACTGGTGCCCTGTGCTCTTCACAGATGAAAGCAGGTTCACACTGAGCACGTGACAGACGTGACAGAGTCTGGAGACGCCGTGGAGAACGTTCTGCTGCCTGCAACATCCTCCAGCATGACCGGTTTGGCGGTGGGTCAGTCATGGTGTGGGGTGGCATTTCTTTGGGGGGCCGCACAGCCCTCCATGTGCTCCCCAGAGGTAGCCTGACTGCCATTAGGTACCGAGATGAGATCCTCAGACCCCTTGTGAGACCATATGCTGGTGCGGTTGGCCCTGGGTTCCTCCTAATGCAAGACAATGCTAGACCTCATGTGGCTGGAGTGTGTCAGCAGTTCCTGCAAGAGGAAGGCATTGATGCTAAGGACTGGCCCGCCCGTTCCCCAGACCTGAATCCAATTGAGCACATCTGGGACATCATGTCTCGCTCCATCCACCAACGCCACGTTGGAGGCCACACACACTACTGAGCCTCATTTTGACTTGTTTTAAGGACATTACATCAAAGTTGGATCAGCCTGTAGTGTGGTTTTCCACTTTAATTTTGAGTGTGACTCCAAATCCAGACCTCCATGGGTTGATGAATTTGATTTCCATTGATAATGTTTGTGTGATTTTGTTGTCAGCACATTCAACTATGTAAAGAAAAAAGTATTTAATAAGATTATTTCATTCATTCAGATCTATGATGTGTTATTTTAGTGTTCCCTTTATTTTTTTGAGCAGTGTATGTTCGATTGTTCTTGGACAAGTTTATAGGTATAAGATGAACGAGTTTGCGTCACGTTTCAATGGACTAGTGGAGGCTGTCGTTTCTGATTATAACGCGCGAACCAAATGGAGGATTTATGGATAAAATACATTACTTTTTCTAACAAAAGAACCATGGATTGTCTTCGTTGGACACTTAGGATGACCTCAGCAGAAGTTCTTCAACAGGTAATTGATTTGTTTTCGCTGTGAAATGTGTTATGTGTGTGCCATGATGGCTAATCGATTCATGGCTATGGGAAAAATATGTGAGGTGCTACCCTCAAACAATCAAATGTGCTGCTTTTGCCGTAAAGCCTTTTTGAAATCTGACAACGCTGTGATATTGCCAAGAAACAGAGCTTTTGATGAGTATGGAACACTTGTATATTGGTGGATGTTTAATAATTCAACTCTGGGATTTTGAATTTGGCGCCTTACATTTCACCTGGTAGTGTCGGGAGCAGCCCGCTAGCGCCTCAGCAATCCCTGAGAAGTTAAATCAAATCCATACATACATACACAAGATGGCGCCGGAGAAGGCAGACGTTTTACGTGCCCGCAACTGATTGTAACTTCTAGACATCAGGACTGCGATTATTCACCACGGACTAGCAGAATCCTTTTTTTCCTTTCACGACTCTGACGAGCCGGAAGCGAAGGATATACTGCTTCCTCGGGAACAGGCCCCGGTCCCTGTGATCTGTGTGAAGAGGAGGTGGAGAAAGAGGGGCCGAAGGGTGGGCTGCCTTCTGAGAATTCGTCGCCGATCGAATAAACCCCCACTTCCCTCCAATCTGCTAGCAAACGTGCAATCCTTGGAGAATAAAATCGATGAGTTACGCAGAAGACTAAACTACCAACGTAGCATCTTATGCTTCACGGAGTCGTGGCTGAACAACGACAATATCAACATACAGCTGCCTGATTTTACAATGTACCTGCAGGATAGAACAGCGGCATCTGGTAAGACAAGGGGCGGCGGACTACGTATTTTTGTAAATAACAGCTGGTGAACGATATCTAAGGAAGTCTTGAGCTATTGCTCACCTGAGGTAGAGTATCTCATGATAAGCTGTAGACCACACTACCTACCTAGAGAGTTTTCATCTGTATTTTTTGTACATACCACCACAGTCAGAGGCTGGCACTAAGACAGCATTGAATGAGCTGTGTTACGCCATAAGCAAACAAGAAAACGCTCACCCAGAGGCAGCACCCATAGTAGCCGGGGACATTAATGCAGGGAAACTTAAATCCGTTGTACCAAATTTCTATCAGCATGTTAAATGTGCAACCAGAGGAAAAAGAACTCTGGACCACCTATACTCTACACACAGAGAAGTATACAAAGCTCTCCCTCACCCTCCATTTGGCAAATCTGACAATAATACTATCCTCCTGATTCCTGCTTACAAGCAACAATTAAAGCAGGAAGCACCAGTAAATATATCAATAGAAAAGTGGTCAGATGAAGCAGATGCTAAGCTACAGGACTAAGCTACAATCTGCTAGCACAGACTGGAATATGTTCCGGGATTCCTCCGATGGCATTGAGGAGTACACCACATAAGTCATTGGCTTCATCAATAAGTGCATCGATGACGTCGTCCCCACAGTGACCATACGTACATACCCCAAACAGAAGCCATGGATTACAGGCAACATCCGCACTGAGCTAAAGGCTAGAGCTGCCTCTTTCAAGGAGCGGGACTCTAACCCGGAAGCTTATAAGAAATCCCGCTATGCCCTCCGACGAACCATCAAACAGGCAAATCATCAATACAGGACTAAGATCGTATTGTACTACAACGGCTCTGACGCTCGTCAGATGTGGCAGGGCTTGCAAACCATCACAGACTACAAAGGGAAGCACAGCCGAGAGCTACCAAACGAGCTAAACTACTCTATGCTCGCTTCGAGGCAAATAACACTGAAACATGCATGAGAGCACCAGCTGTTCTGGAAGACTGTGTGATCACGCTCTCCGCAGCCGACGTGAGAAAGACCTTTAAACAGGTCAACATTCACAAGGCTGCAAGGCCAGATGGATTACAAGGACGTGTACTGCGAGCATGCGCTGACCAACTGGCAAGTGTCTTCACTGACATTTTCACTGACAGCCAATAGGGAGGAGGTCAGAGACCTGGTCGTGTGGTACCAGGACAATAATCTCTCGCTCAACGTGATCAAGACAAAGGAAATGATTGTAGACTACAGGAAAAAGAGGACCGAGAACGCCCCAATTCTCATCGACGGGGCTGCAGTGGAGCAGTTTGAGATCTTCAAGTTCCTTGGTGTCCACATCACCAACAAACTAACATGGTCCAAGCACACTAAGACAGTCATGAAGAGGGCACGACAAAATCTATTCCCCCTTAGGAGACTGAAAAAATTTGGCATGGGTCCTCAGATCCTCAAAAGGTTCTACAGCTGCACCATCGAGAGCATCCTGACTGGTTGCATCACTGCCTGGTATGGCAACTGCTCGGCCTCCAAACGCAAGGCACCACAGAGGGTAGTGCGAACGGCCCAGTACATCACTGGGGCCAAGCTTACTGCCATCCAGGACCTCTATACAAGGCGGTGTCAGAGGAAGGCCCTAAAAATTGGAGTCAAAGACTCCAGCCACCCTAGTCATAGACTGTTCTCTCTGCTACCGTACGGCAAGTGGTACGGGAGTGCCAAGTCTAGGTCCAAGAGGCTTCTAAACAACTTCTACTCCCAAGACATTAGACTCCTGTACATCTAGTCAAATGGCTACCCAGAATATTTGCATTGACCCACCCCCTCTCCACACCACTGCTACTCTCTGTTGTCATCTATGCATAGTCACTTTAATAACTACCTACATGTTCATAATACCTCAACTAACCGGTGCCCCCACCCATTGACTCTCTATCGGTACCCCCCCTGTATATAGTCTCTCTATTATCTTACTGCTACTCTTTAATTACTTGTTACTTTTATCGCTTATTCTTATCCATATTTTTTAGAAACTGCATTGTTGGTTAGGGGCTCGTAAGTAAGCATTTCACTGTAAGGTCTACACCTGTTGTATTTGGTGCATGTGACTTATACAATTTGATTTAATTCAATAACAGAATGAAAATGATCTTATATATATCCAAAGCACATACACACTAACACATGTGATTGTAGCCACACTCACACTATCCAGGAGCTCTCCACACAGCACAGTGCCCACATGATATATCAGTGTCCCACGGTTCATACACATGTTCCACTCTCCACATGCATGTGTCATGTGACCCTTTCTATGTCCCCTCCATTCCTTTCAGTTGCATCCAAAGGAGTGTGAGGAATCTTTCTGTATTATGCAGCTATGTCTCTTGGGGCCTAATCTTGACTAAAGAAACCCCACAAACAAATAATAAAATAAACACCATGCCTAACAGATGGCTTGTGTCACCTTCATCCCTCTCTCTCTCTAGTCCTCCCTCTCTCTTTTTCTCTCTGCAAGGAACAGTCTCAGAGGTTACACTATCCATCTCTGTGACCCCCCTCTCACTCTATCCGTCTCTCTGTGACCCCCTCTCACTCTATCCGTCTCTCTGTGACCCCCCCTCACTCTATCCGTCTCTCTGTGACCCCCTTTCACTCTATCCGTCTCTCTGTGACCCCCTCTCACTCTATCCGTCTCTCTGTGACCCCCCTCTCACTCTATCCGTCTCTCTCTGACCCCACTCTCACTCTATCCGTCTCTCTGTGACCCCCCTCTCACTCTATACGTCTCTCTGTGACAGCCTCTCACTCTATCCGTCTCTCTGTGACCCCCTATCACTTTATCCATCTCTCTGTGACCCCCCTCTCACTCTGTCTCTCTGTGACCCCCCTCTCGCCCTCTATCCGTCTCCCCCTCGCTCTGTTCTTTTATCCATCCCTCCCTATGCCATTCTCTCATTTTCCATCCCCTCTTCTCTCTATCCATCTCTGCCCTCTGTACCTGTATCACCCTCTCACCTACCCTTCTCTGTGGCTCTATCCATCTCTCCCTATATCTGTACAACATCTAGGTTCTTCGAAATGCAGGACAGATGCTGCAGTATGACTCCCCTTATGGATCCCTCAAATGTATACTCCTTCTCATTCTCTGTCTTTTCCATCTCTTTCACTGTACTTATGGAACCCTCAAACCTCTCTACCCTCACTCTCTACTCTGGTGCTGACATTCTCTTTATCTGTCCTTATGGAACCATGATATCAATCTACTCTCTTTCTATTCTCTTTCTCTCTGCATCTACGAATTATTCTCTCTTCATCTACTCCAAACAGACAAACACACTTACAGTATCACTGGCCTCCGACCGGATCAGAAGTCTCTGCCAAATGAACAAATGTTTATGTGAGAGCATGCAGACACCACTTCCTCTCCCTCTCTCCATTTCTCTTCCTCGCTCATCCCCCTTTCTCTCCCTCTGTCTGAAACAGAAATGCTATCCAAGCAGACCTCTCAACATCTGGTGGTGGGCAGCGGAGCCCCGATCAAAGTGTCCTCTGGACAGGTACCAAGAGTAAGCTGAACCCAGCTGGAGGGCCACTCTATGTGTGTCTGTGTGTGCGCGCATGGAGCCTGCTTGTCCTGTGCAGATCAATAAAGTTGTATTGAATTGAATGAAGTTGATAGACAGCTGCTTTGGCTTACCCTCCTTGCACTCCAGCGCCACTCGGGACTCCAGGTTGTCCATCTGTAACTGCAGGCGTTTCAGCGTGCGGTCGGCATCCCGTGACTTCCTCTTGTAAGCGATGAGCACGGCGATGATGACCAATAGGAGCAGGCCACCGCCCCCTCCGATGCCGATGATGGCGGGCAGGGTGAGCAGGCTGTCAGAGTACATCTGGAGGGTACCGGGGGAGTACTCAAAGCCCCCCACGCGTACCTGGGAGGGGGAAACACACACTGGTTTAGATTCTTTGTAGGACAATTAATATTGTGGAACAACACATATTTGGATTGTTGGATTGGGTGGACAACAGACAGGTAGACAATAGACAGGAGTGACCAGTTCACCCCAAAACAGATAGTGATAAAGGTGCATTAGAAATAATTACACACACATAATCAAATCACAGCCTACACAGGAGTGTGTGTGTTTGTGTGTCCCTGTATATGTGTGTTTGTGTCCCTATGTGTGTCTGTGTGTGCGTGCATTTGTGTGTGTCTATGTGCGTGAACATATACCAAACCTGGTCTAAGTTCCGTTCCTTTTATTTCCACTTTAAAATTTCAGACTTGACTTTCCCTTACGAAAAACGTATTCTTTGGGTTGGGTTTGACTTTTCCTAAATTCGTCCTTGACTTTTCCTACATTTCCAAAATAAGTCTATATATAACACACTGCCGTTGTTAGAATCTTAATATCACAAACATAACTGGAGTTACAACGGTTTTCCCCATTGTCCCTCCTTTTCACAAAAGTAGAGCCTGCTCCGCTCCTTTTCACAACAGTGGAAGGTGCCATGCCCAATTGATAATCACCCAGATAATTGCCTCAAAACTCAACCTAAACTATACAGAAACTAATTTCACACATACAACAACAGATGAAATAAATGAAGTAAAGTATGATGGTTAGAAAGGGGGAGAATGGGTGAGTTGATGAGCGAGGGGAGAGAATAACGCATCATTATATAATCACCAATTGTGAATGAAGAACAGGGCAGGCCATTTGATTGTATTGATCTATTCTAATTATAATCTCAAAATGAATGTATCAGTCCACCAAATCCAAGCAGTTTTATCAGTCTACTCTGGTCTACTTGGAGTACACGGTGGGGGAGTAAGTAATTTACAACGGCAAGAAGACTAAGGAGAATGGATGCACATGCTGCGTTTGTGCTGCTACACGATCTGAATGAAAACGACTCAGATGGTGGGGAAGAAGTGAACCATGACATCTCTGACGATCATTATTCTGAGCCTCAGCCTCAGCCTGAACCTCCACCTCTGAGGCCTAAGCGCATAAAAGCCACAACAGTGTGCACTGAGCAGGTGCCCACGCCACCACCAAATGAAACGGTAAGACAGGAGAGAGGAAGGGAGGACACCGTTTGGATAGAACAAGCCGGTGACAATTCTATGGGACGATTATCAGCACAAAATATCATCACTGAGAGAGCAGGCTCTACATCTCAAAGCAAAAAACAACATCTCCAATGCACTCACCAGCTTTGGTTGCTTATGTGACATGGACATGCTACAGCACATAAGGCACTGTACTGTGGCGCACAGGGAGCAAGGAGACACTGCCTGGGATCTGTCTGTTGATAAACTGGAAGTGTTCATTCCAATACTTAATGTCCGTGGAACATTTGGTGGAAAAAGTGTGTATATGGAAGCTTTCTGGTCATGTATGGGATACCTTTCTTTGGAGAAACCATGTTACCGGATCGCTTCAGAGAGATCATGTGCTACCTCCATTTTGATGACAAAGAAACGAGAACACAAAGCCTGGAAACAGACAAATTCGCCATGGTATCCGACGTATAACTAATTTACTATTTTTAACTGCTGTCATTTCCACCCTTATTCATTATAATGCCATTATTACGTTTGTGCTGATTTTCACAATTTATCCAATAAAATTACATTTTGGTGCTCATAATGATGTTTAGGCTACTGATGTTTTTATCATTTGACCGCGTGACCGTGCATCTTGCTGACCGCGCGTCTTGGTGGCTTGGGGATTTTTTTTTTTACTGATGTTATGAAAATAATTTGTTACCGTGTTTCAACACATATGCTTTTTGATTCATAGTTGTAACAAAGGCACTCCACAAATAAAATTGATTGAACATTAGAATTTTTGTTATTACATTTAGCCTACAGTAACATAAACTAATGGAAATTAACATATTCTAATGTTATCCAAGACCTCCATAAACAACACCAAATTATTATTTTTGCGATAGCATTTATGAAATGTATTAATTACACTGTTAGACTGATCATTAACTTGATGGGGGTTGCCTCGAGGCCCAGCGGTTCTAGTATTAAAGGATGAATAGAGAGGAGGATAGACAAGAAGTGGCAAGAGAAACAGGAAAGAACAGAGAACATAAAGAGGGGTATATGACATGAGGAAAGAGGAGACTGTTATATTGAAAAAGTTTAAACGAGGGAGGAGGTAAACAGAGAACGCAAGATGAGCAAAAACTAGAGGTTTGGTGAGGAGTGATGTAGTGAGATGAAATGCTAAATGTGAAAAGAATATGATACGGTGTTATACAATGCCACATAAGACAACCCAACATTACCCAACATTACCCAATCCACCATTACCCACCCCAACATTACCCAACCCAACCAACTTAACATTACCCAACATTACCAAACCCAAGCCAGCATTACCAAGCCCAACCCAACATTACCAAGCCCAACCCAACATTATCCAACCCAATGTTATCCAACCCAACATTATCCAACCCGACATTATCCAACCAGACATTAACCAATCCGACATTAACCAACCCGACATTATCCAACCAGACATTAACTTCTTAGGGAGCGGCAGCTGAGGTGTCGGTTTTGGAGAGTCTGGCGTGCCCAAAGTAAAAGGCCTGCCACTCAGGCCCAGAAACTAGGATATGCACATAATTAGTACTATTGGATAGGAAACTCTGACGTTTCTAAGAGTGTTAAAATATTGTCTGTGAGTATAACAGAACTGATATAGCAGGTGAAAACCAGAGGAATTTCTGTCCTGGAAAAAGTGTTTTTGACACATTGCCTCATTTTGAACCCCTCCCTATTGAAAACAGCTATATATGGGAGTAAGATTGCAGTACCTATTGCTTCCACTGGATGTCAACAGTCTCTAGACAGTGTTTGGTGATGTTAGGTTGCTCTGGATGGTAATAGAAGAAGAATTTCAAACTAGTCACCAGATGTAAACAGAAGAAGATGTGCGTTCACAGGCTCGCGCGCGCTGTGGTTTTTTCCTTTCTTATCGTCCAGTTTATAATCCGGTTGAAATATTATAGTAAATATAAATAAGTGTGTTCCTAAGGATACATTATCAATGATGTTTGATTGCTCTTGGACAAGTGTATAGGTATAGGTTGAACGTGTTCTCTTCACGGTTCAATGGGCGAGTGGACGCTGTATTTTTTTAACATAACGTGCCAACCAAACGGAGATTTATGGATATAATAAATGACTTTTTCTAACAAAAGAACCATTGGATGTCTTCGTTGGACATTTGGGAAGCCCTCAGCAGACGTTCTTCAAAAGGTAAGGGATTTGTTTTCGCTGTGAAATGGGTTTTGTGTGAACCGCGATGGTTTATGAATTTATGCTAATGGTTAAATATTGTAGGTGATATCCTCAAACAATCAAATGTTGTGCTTTCACCGTAATGCCTTTTTGAAATCTGACAATGCTGTGATATTGCCAAGAATCAGAGCTTTTGATGACTATGCAACACTTGTATATTGATGAATGTTTAATAATTCAACTTTTGGATTTTGAATTTGGCGCCTTACATTTCAACGGGTAGTGTCGGGAGTGGGCTCCCCACCACTCCCTAAGTAGTTAACCAACCCGACATTAACCAACCCGACATTACCCAACCAGACATTAACCAACCAGACATTAACCAACCCGACATTAACCAACCCGACATTAACCAACCCGACATTACCCAACCCGACATTAACCAACCCAACATAATCCAACCCGACATTAACCAACCCGACATAATCCAACCAGACATTAACCAACCCGACATAATCCAACCAGACATTAACCAACCCGACATAATCCAACCAGACATTAACCAACCCGACATTAACCAACCAGACATTAACCAACCCGACATTAACCAACCCGACATTAACCAACCCAACAAAGTCAAAGAGAGAGCGGATACAGTAGACTACTTACGGTGACTTTGTGTTCTCCGGTGAGGTTGGGCCACTCACAGAGCAGCTGGCTCTCTGACAGGGTGAGGACACAGGGCGTGTCACCGATCAGCACCGTGTAGTTAAGACGAGAGTTACCAGGGGCTGCCGGGATCAGGTTCTTACCCTGAGAGAGAGAGAGACAAAGAGAGACACACAACTGAAGAGAATGCATAGGTGAATAGGAGCACTAGTACACACACACACACACACACACACACACACACACACACACACACATACACACACACACGCACACACTGTGTACACGCAAGCACACACACCCTCTCACCAGGTATAGCCTGAATTCAAAATTGATGAAACATTTTTGGGCTCACCGATCTACACACAATACCCCATAATGACAAAGCGAAAACATGTTTTTAGACATTTTTGCCAAATTATTGAAAATGATCATACAGAAATATCTAATTTACATAAGTATTCACACCCCTGAACAAATACTTTGTAGAAGCAACTTTGTCAGTGATTGCAGCTGTGAGTCTTTCTGGGTAAGTCTCTAAGAGCTTTCCACACCTGGATTGTGCAACATTTGTCCATTATTATTTTCAATATTCTTTAAGCTCTGTCAAATTGGTTGTTGATCATTGCTAGACAACCATTTTCAGGTCTTGGCAAATATTTTCAAGCAGATTTAAGTCAAAACTGTAACACTGCTAATCAGGAACATTCACTGTCTTCTTGGTAAGCAACTCCAGTGTAGATTTGTCCTTGTGTTTTAGGTTATTGTCCTGTTGAAAGTTGAATTAACCTCCCAGTGCCTGGTGGAAAGCAGACGGACCCAGGTTTTCCTCTAGAATTTTGCTGTACTTTGCTTTAGTCGTACATTTTTTATCCTGAAAAACTCCAGTCCTTAACAATTACAAGCATACCCATAACATGATGCAGCCACAACTATGCTTGAAAATATGGAGAGTGGTACTCAGTAATGTGTTGCATTGGATTTAGTGAATTACATTTTTTGCAGTATTACTTTAGATGCCTTGTTTCTAACAGGATGCATGTTTTGGAATATTTGTATTCTGTACAGGCTTCCTTCTTTTCAGTCTGTCAATTAGGTTAGTATTGTGGAGTAACTAATGTTGTTGACCCATCCTCCGTTTTCTCCTATCACAGCCATTAAACTCGGTAACTGTTTTAAAGTCACTATTGGTCTCATGGTGAAATCCCTGAGCAGTGGCCTTCCTCTCCGGCAACTGAGTTAGGAAGTACCTTTGTAGTGACAGGGTTTATTGATACACCATCCAAAGTGTATTTAATAACTTCACCATGCTGAAAGCGTTATTCAATATCAGATTTTTACCCATCTACCAATAAGTGCCTTTCTTCGAGAGGCATTGAAAAATCTCCCTGGTCTTTGTGGTTCAATCTGTGTTTGAAATTCACTGCTCACTGAGGGACCTTACAAAAAATGGTATGTTTGGGGTACTGAGATGAGGCAGTCATTCAAAAATCATGTTGAACACTTTGATTGAACACAGAGTCCATGCAACTTATTATGTGACTTGTTAAGCAAATATTTACTCCTAAACTTATTTAGTCTTGCCATAACAAAGGGGTTGAATACTTATGGACTCAAGACATTTCAGCTTTTCATTTTTTATTAATTTGTAGGAAGCAGTGTTTGTATACAATGCAGTACCATACCTAAAGTGAATGAAAAAAGTATTTGATCCCCTGCTGATTTTGTACGTTTGCTCACTGACAAAGAAATGATCAGTCTATAATTTTAATGGTAGGTTTATTTGAACAGTGAGAGAGAGAATAACAAAAAAAAATCCAGAAAAACACATGTAAAAAATGTTATAAATGGAATTGCATTTTACTGAGAGAAATAAGTATTTGACCCCTCTGCAAAACATGACTTAGTACTTGGTGGCAAACCCCTTGTTGGCAATCACAGAGGTCAGACGTTTCTTGTGGTTGGCCACCAGGTTAGCACACATCTCAGGAGGGATTTTGTCCCACTCCTCTATGCAGATCTTCTCCAAGTCATTAAGGTTTCGAGGCTGACGTTTGGCAACTCGAACCTTCAGCTCCCTCCACAGATTTTATATGGGATTAAGGTCTGGAGACTGGCTAGGCCACTCCAGGACCTTAATGTGCTTCTTCTTGAGCCACTCCTTTGTTGACCCAAAACACACGGCCAAGGCATTGTCATGCTAGAATACCCATCCACGACCCATTTTCAATGAGGAAAGGAGGTTCTCACCCAAGATTTGACGGTACATGGCCCCGTCCATCGTCCCTTTGATGCGGTGAAGTTGTCCTGTCCCCTTAGCAGAAAAACACCCCCAAAGCATAATGTTTCCACCTCCATGTTTAACGGTGGGGACGGTGTTCTTGGGGTCATAGGCCGCATTCCTCCTCCTCCAAACACGGCGAGTTGAGTTGATGCCAAAGAGCTCCATTTTGGTCTCATCTGACCACAACACTTTCACCCAGATGTCCTCTGAATCATTCAGATGTTCATTGGCAAACTTCAGACGGGCATGCATACGTGCTTTCTTGAGCAGGGGGACCTTGCGGGTGCTGCAGGATTTCAGTCCTTCACGGCGTAGTGTGTTACCAATTGATTTCTTGGTGACTATGGTCCCAGCTGCCTTGAGATCATTGACAAAATCCTCCCGTGTAGTTCTGGGCTGATTCCTCACCGTTCTCATGATCATTGCAACCCTACGAGGTGAGATGTTGCATGGAGCCCCAGGCCGAGGGAGTTTGACAGTTCTTTTGTGTTTCTTCCATTTGCGAATAATCGCACCAACTGTTGTCACCTTCTCACCAAGCTGCTTGGCGATGGTCTTGTAGCCCATTCCAGCCTTGTGTAAGTCTACAATCTTGTCCCTGACATCCTTGGAGAGCTCTTTGGTCTTGGCCATGGTGGAGAGTTTGGAATCTGATTGAATGATTGCTTCTGTGGACAGGTGTCTTTTATACAGGTAACAAACTGAGATTAGGAGCACTCCTAATCTCAGCTCGTTACCTGTATAAAAGATACCTGGGAGCCAGAAATCTTTCTGATTGAGAGGGGGTCAAATACTTATTTCCCTCATTAAAATGCAATTCCATTTATAACATTTTTAACATGCATTTTTCTGAGATTTTTTGTTGTTATTCTGTCTCTCACTGTTCAAATAAACCTACCATTAAAATTATAGACTAATCATTTCTTTGTCAGTGGGCAAACGTACAAAATCAGCAGGGGATCAAATACTTTTTTCCCTCACTGTACATTGTACCTTATGGAAGATACATGCAGGCTATAGCATGTCTTGTGAATTCTTATATACATTTGAAGTCGGAAGTTTACATACACCTTGGCCAAATCCATTTAAACTCAGTTTTTCACATTTCCTGACATTTAATCCTCTAAAAAATTCCCAGTTTTCTGTCAGTTAGGATCACCACTTCATTTTAAGAATGTGAAATGTCAGAATAACAGTTTAGATAGTGATTTATTTCATATTTTATTTCTTTCATTACATTCCCAGTGGGTCAGAAGTTTACATACAGTCAATTAGTATTTGGTAGCATTGCCTTTAAATTGTTTAACTTGGGTCAAACGTTTCGGGTAGCATTCCACAAGCATCCCACAATAGTTGGGTGAATTTTGGCCCATTCCTCCTGACAGAGCTGGTGTAAGTGAGTCATGTTTGTAGGCCTCCTTGCTCGCAAATGCTTTTTCAGTTCTGGCCACAAATGTTCTATGTCTTTGTTGTACAACTTTGGAAGTATGCTTGGGGTCATTGTCCATTTGGAAGACCCATTTGCGACCAAGCTTCAATACATCCACATAATTTTCCTTCCTCATGATGCCATCTATTTTGTGAAGTGCACCAGTCCCTCCTGCAGCTTGCAAGCCACCCCCTTTTCCACCAAACATTGTTTTTTTTATGGGGGTTCCTTGCTGAGTGGCCTTTCAGGTTATGTCAATATAGGACTTGTTTTACTGTGGATATAGATACTTTTGTACCGGTTTCCTCCAGCATCTTCACAAGGTCCTTTGCTGAGATTGATTGGCACTTTTCGCACCAAAGTATGTTCATCTCTAGGAGACAGAGTGCGTCTTCTTCCTGAGCGGTATGACGGCTGCGTGGCCCATTGGTGTTTATACTTGCATACTATTGTTTGTACAGATGAACGTGGTACCTTCAGGCATTTGGAAATTGCTCCCAATGATGAACTAGATTTGTGGAGGTCTACAATTTTTTTTCTGAGTTGTTGGCTGATTTCCTTAGATTTTCCCATGATGTCAGGCAAAGAAGCACTGAGTTTGAAGGTAGGCCTCGAAATACATCAACAGGTACACCTCCAATTGACTCAAATGATGTCAATTAGCCTATCAGAAGCTTATAAAGCCATGACATAATTTTCTGGAATATTCCAAGCTGTTTAAAGGCACAATCAACTTAGTGTATGTAAACTTCTGACCCACTGGAATTGTGATACAGTGAATTATAAGTGAAATAATCTGTCTGTAAACAATTGTTGGAAAAATGACTTGTGTCATGCACAAAGTAGATGTCCTAACCGACTTGCCAAAACTACAGTTTGTTAACAAGAAATTTGTGGAGTGGTTGAAAAACGAGTTTTAATGATTCCAACCTAAGTGTATGTAAACTTCTGACTTCAACTGTGCGTATATATATATATATATATATACATACACACATAAAATGAGGGTTGTTGATGTGTATGGCTGCATTTCAGATACATTTTTGTATTGATGGGGACTTGCGCTGCTTCTCATTGACCGAGGGGGAACCAATTAGGGCAAATAAACTCTCCAAAACACACGTCTCCATCCCCCTTACACACGAGGCATTGCAGGGAGAGGAATTAATTGTTTGGAAAATCTGATGCACATCTAATTCGTCCAAATTCCCATTTCTTATTTTTCGGCTTCTCAGAGAAATGGAAGACACAGCAATAAAAGGGTTGTAGGGTTCATTATGAAATTGGTATTTCAATTGTTTCTGATAGGCTAGAAGAAAAAACTGCTTATTCCATATATAAAATATCCACACACAGCATTATACATGGTGCCTAAGCTACACAAGAACACGGACAACCTTCTGGGCAGACCCAAAATGTCAGGGATTGGGAGAATAACAGAACATCTCACTCTATGTCGACCATCACCTGAAACTCATTGTGTCAAGCCTGCCGTCTTATCTCAATGAAATAGCTGAACTCATGAGGTTGGTGCTCACAACTTTGCCTAGTTCCTGCAGTGTAGCTGGACCACCATGGGCACAAGGATGGCACAGAACTTCTCTAACCTGCAAAAACAGGTGGAGACATAGACCACAGTACCCCTCACCCTGAGGACCAACCTGTATAGTGTATCACATCGTCTCTGACTTGCACCACCAGCTGATACAGGGCATGTCTTCCCCGTGCCCTATATGAACTTGTCCATTCCCTTTGTGTAATTATTCTGATGAAGGCCGAAACGAATCTTTAAACCTTGCTTAAATAAAACAAATAATTGTTAAATGGGGAGCGAGTGTTGTGCCTTTTCCTTTTCAATGAATATAAAATATCCACGAAATATCACAGTTTGGCCTGTCCCATACAAAAACAAATCTTTGTCGACTGTTCTTTCCACCAATCGATTGGTCGATATTTTAAAATGTATATTTTTCCATATATAGACATCCTATGTGTTTTAATCAAATCAACCATACGCACTGAACATGTCTGAAGGTTTAAGCACACTGTTTGATTAAGTAATTAAGACACACAAATGACTAGAGGGAGTGCGATCGCAATTGATTTGATTGTGCCGGGCTGGGCTCAGACTTGCAGCTCTGTGTTAAAAAAAATGACAGTGAGTGACTGTGTGACTAGCACCTGTTGCCTCTCTCTCTTAACCCTGCTGCAGCGACCAACAGCGATCAACAGTTATTATCGCGCTGTCAGTGTTGCTGAAGCTGCAACATAATTACAGCCATTTCTGACTGAAAAGTTATGTTACTGAAATCCCTCATTTGTTTAGGAAAAACATACCGTATTCCCTCAACAGTTACTTTCTTTACGTTACACGTATGAATAACATTTTGATAAAGCCTAAAAATATTTCTGAAAATGGAACGATTTATCTATTGTTTACGGTAATTATTCAAGGGTCGCTTTGTTATTTTATTTAAAAACTAAAATGCTTGATTGCATTTCAAATCATGAATGACTCGTATGCTGTGTATTGACATGAACAAATGAATCATTTATTGACACAGTAGCCTATATAAGTATTGAAATATAGGCCTCAGTAAGTTACGGTATTAAGACTAAACAGGATGCGCTCTGACAGGCTGACTACACCGCTCGCGTCGCGTGCACGAGCGTTGCAATACTTTTAAAAAAATCTTTATTATTCAATTATAGCACCCACACCGCTCGCTCGTGCCAACGAGCGTCTGCGTTGCCAAGGGCTAAAATAGTCAGTACTATTTGTGACGCAGATCGCGCTGCAAGTCCTGCCTCTCCCATCTCCTCATTGGTCTATAGAAGCAACTACCCACATGCCATCTCCTCATTAGTTATACCCACGTGGGTGACTGAAAGACGAACGAGGTCGGTGGTGGTAATAGACCTAATTTATGAAAGTTGCCAATCGCAATATAAAGTCCAGAGAAGAAAAGGCCTGAAAGGAGGAGAGATGACTAGAAACGATTCGGGTTGACTGTTTTATCTGTGGATAAATTGTCTGAGTGGAGGACCTTGTGCATTTTAGGTAAAATAACAACTCAATGTTTATATCCCAGGACAAATTAGCTAGCAACAGCAAGTTAACAGCAAGTTATCAGGGGCGGCAGGTAGCCTAGTGGTTAGAGCGTTGGACTTGTAACCGGAGGGTTGCAAGTTCGAATCCCCGAGCTGACAAGGAAAAGATCTGTCGTTCTGCCCCTGAACAAGGCAGTTAACCCACTGTTCCCCGGGCGCCGAAGACGTGGATGTCGATTAAGGCAGCCCCCCGCACCTCTCTGATTCAGAGGGGTTGGGTTAAATGCGGAAGAAACATTTCGGTTGAAGGCATTCGGTTGTACAACTGACTAATAATGGTGACATTGATATCTAAATAGGACAAGCTAGCTAGCTAAATTGCCATAAATGTTTAATGCTTTTTGACCTGTCCCCAAATTAATGTAATTGGTTCAGAGTTTGTTTTGATATTTTAACCTGTGTGTCGTGATCGCGTTTGGTGTGGGGGGACAAAATAAATGTATGCACGAAGGCGCACGCGCGCAACCGGTTTGGTTTCCGTGTTAGGCCTACAGCTCGATGGTGGTTATACAAGGCTGCTATACTATTAATATAACGGCATTACTTATTATTATAATGATGATCATAATAATAACTGTGAGAAGATAAAGAAAAACAGGGTTAATATTATAAATAAAAAATTTCTGACAACTTGGAAGAGTATAAACAGTAAATCTATTATAAATAATAAAGCCTATATTACAGCATAGCAAAGATTCAAAACAGCCGAATATGTGAAATTGTTCATTCAACACGTCGTGTTGTGATTGCGTGAGGAAAACAATTGTCCAGTCGACTAAATGGGGTCAGCCCTAATCACAGTGGAGTTTTTTTCAGCGGAATGGCTTTGAAGTTCAGGAGGAGAGGTGAGATGACAAAATAAGCGAGTGAGGACAAGAAAAGCGAGACAGCGATTCAAAGGCGTTGAGAATGGCTCTGGTATAAGGTGAACATTTAGCTGTGAACTCGCTCTGATATTATCTGATGAGGGAAAAGGAGCAGAAGGCATATCTGTGGTGGATTTGGATAAATATTCATTTTTCCTCACTTTTTTTAGACAGCAAATTTTCATAGGGCTCTCGCCCTATCGCGGCACAGGTAACGCCTTTTATAGTGTCGCCAAGTCTCAAACCGTTCTATTGGAAAGCCAAAAGCTCCAAGGGTAGTAGGGAACAAATAAATAGGGTCACCATTTCTGAATAAATGTTTTGAGAACACAAAGGCAATTTACATTTCTATCAGTGTCATTCAAGAAATATATTGCATTGGATGCCGTTGTGAGGTTGTAACACTCTTTTCTAAGTTGAGTTGGTTGGAGAGATTGAAGTTTACAGTTAGATGGTCACATTGAACCTGGTGCCATACATACGTAAATGTGTCATTTCTCCTCCCTAAGATACATTTGTATCTCTTTAACCCTCCCCCACCCTGCTCATGCTCCATCAAAGGACTCTCCTCCACCCTGGGCCTCACTCTGCACCCCAGAACCCAACTCGTTCATGGATTCTCCTCCACCATTGGCCCCATTCTCTACCCAAGAAAATTCCTCCTCCACCTTGGTTCACTTTCTTCACTCCTCCTCCACCCTGCACCACACAATAACACTCCTCCACCCTGCACCACACAATAACACTCCTCCACCCTGCACCACACAATAACACTCCTCCACCCTGCTCCACACAATAACACTCCTCCACCCTGCTCCGCACAATTACACTCCTCCACCCTGCTCCGCACAATAACACTTCTCCACCCTGTCTCCACAATAACACTTCTCCACCCTGTCTCCACAATAACACTCCTCCACCCTGCACCACACAATAACACTCCTCCACCCTGCTCCACACAATAACACTCCTCCACCCTGCTCCACACAATTACACTCCTCCACCCTGCTCCGCACAATAACACTTCTCCACCCTGCTCCGCACAATAACACTCCTCCACCCTGCTCCACACAATAACACTCCTCCACCCTGCTCCGCACAATAACACTTCTCCACCCTGCTCCGCACAATAACACTCCTCCACCCTGCTCCACACAATTACACTCCTCCACCTTGCTCCACACAAGTACACTCCTCCACCCTGGGACTGCTCAGAATCTCACTCCTCCACCCTGCGCCACACGCTCCACACAATAACACTCCTCCACCCTGGGACTGCTCAGAATCTCACTCCTCCACCCTGCGCCACACGCTCCACACAATAACACTCCTCCACCCTGGGACTGCTCAGAATCTCACTCCTCCACCCTGCGCCACACGCTCCACACAATAACACTCCTCCACCCAGGGACTGCTCAGAATCTCCCTCTTCCATCCTGCACCACACGCTCCACACAAAAACACTCCACCATGGGACTGCTCAAAATCTCCCTCCTCCAACCTGCGCCACACGCTCCACACAATAAGACTCCTCCACCCTGAGACTGCTCAGAATCTTCCTCCTCCACCCTGCGCCACACGCTCCAAACAATAACACTACTCCACCCTGCTCCACACAATAACACTCCTCCACCCTGCGCCACACGCTCCACACAATAACACTCCTCCACCCTGGGACTGCTCAGAATCTCCCTCCTCCACCCTGGAACCCTCCTCCCCTCCTCCACCGTGGGCCCCACTCTCCAAACCAGAGAGACCCCTTTTCCACCATAGTCTCACCTTGAGGATGAGCGGGGAGCTGGGCTTGAGCTCCAGCAGGCCCGTGGTACTGAGCGGCTCGATCACAGGGTCTGGGTAGAAGCTGAACGTCTCGTTGACCACAAGCGTGGTGCGCACGTCGTCCATGACAAAGCCGATCTCATCGGGATTGCTGCCTGTCTCTGAGAAACCCTTCTCAGAGAAGGCCAGAGAGGGCGCCAGACACATCATCACAGTGTTGTTGAGCACTGTGCAGTTCTGAAGAATGAGAAGAGAGGATGTTGGACACATATATTCATTATGCACAGTACACTGGCATGTAGTCAAAAGTGTATACACTGAGCGTACAAAACATTAGGAACACATTCCTAATATTCAGATCCCTTTTGCCCTCAGAAGTCTCGTCGGGGCATGGACTCTACAAGGTGTCGAAAGCATTCCACAGGGATGCTGGCCCATGTTGACTCCAATGCTTCCCAGTTGTGTCAAGACCCTTTGGGTAGAGGAACATTCTTGATACACACAGGAAACTGTTGAGTGGGAAAAACGCAGCAGGGTTGCAGTTCTTGACACACTCAAACCGGTGCGCCTGGCACCGACTACTATAGGCTGTTCAAAATAACTTAAATATTGTGTCTTGCTCATTCACCCTCTGAATGGCATACATACACAATCCATGTCTCAGTGCTTAAAAATCCCTCTTTAACCTGTCTCCTCTCCTTGATTGGTGGATTTAACAGGTGACTGGATTCACCTGGTCAGTCTATTTCATGGAAAAAGCAGCTGTTCCTAATGTTTTGTACACTCAGTGTATAGCTTCCATAATGTGAACAAAATGTAAACAAAAAACATAAAACAAAACAGAGAGAGAGGAGGATGGATATGTTCAATATGTACACTACACTGACATGTAAAACAAAGCGGATAAATTCCACAATGTAAACAAACATATGTACATAAAACCAAACCAAACCAAAAAGCAGTGTAACAGCCGAGCTGAGTGAGAACGGTGGATAGGTTCATTATGGACACTGAATAAAATGTAAACAACAAACAGAAAACCAAAAGGGCTGAGTTACATCAACGGTGATACCATATCCTACGGTTTGCCCCTGTTGGCTAAACATTCTCCTCTCCTTCAATGCAGAAGAAGACAACATAAGACAGTAAGGGGATATAAGGACAAGACAAAATGAGACAGTAAGGACATATAAAGACAAGATGACATGAGACATAAAGGACATATACAACCTGAGACAGAAAAGACAAAGACAACCTGATACAGTAAGGACATACAAAGACAACATGAGACAGTAAGGACATATAAAGACTAGACAATATGAGACAGTAAGGACATACAGAATAAAGACACCATGAGACAGCAAGGACATACAGAATAAAGACACCATGAGACAGCAAGGACATATAAAGACTAGACAATATAAAGACTAGACAATATGAGACAGTAAGGACATACAGAATAAAGACACCATGAGACAGCAAGGACATACAGTGCATTCGGAAAGTATTCAGACCCCTTCCCTTTTTTCACATTTTGTTATTTTACAGACTTATTCCAAAATGGATTAAATAAAACATTTTCCTCCAAAATCTACACACAATACCCCATAATGACAAAGGAAAAACTGTTTTTTAGAAATGTTTTTTAATTTATAAAAAGGGTAAACAGAAATACCTTATTTACATAAGTATTCAGACCCTTTGCTCTCAGACTCAAAATCGAGCTCAGGTGCATCCTGTTTACATTGATCATCCGTAAGATGTTTCTACAACTGTAGTCATATTAATTGATTGGACATGATTTAGAAAGGCACACACCTGTCTATATAAGGTCCCACAGCTGACAGTGCATGTCAGAGCAAAAACCAAGCCATGAGGTTAAACAAATTGTCCGTAGAGCTCAGAGACAGGATTGTGTTGAGGCACAGATCTGGGGAAGGGTACCCAAGAACACAGTGGCCTCCATTATTCTTAAATGGAAGAAGTTTGAAAACACCAAAACTCTTCCTAGAGTTAGCCACCTGACCAAACTGAGCAATCGGGGAGAAGGGCATTGGTCAGGGAGGTGACCAAGAACCTGGTTCCTCTGTGGAGATGGGAGAAGCTTCCAGAACGACAACCACCTCTGCAGCACTGATTGAACTCTTTGGCCTGAATGCCAAGCGTCTTGTCTGGAGGAAACCTGGCACCATCCCACCTGGCACCATCCCAACCTGCTCCAGAGCGCTCAGGACCTCAGACTGGGGCAAAGGTTCACATTCGAACAGGAAAATGACCCTAAGCACACAGCCAAGACAACGCGGGCATGGCTGCGGGACAAGTCTCTGAACGTCCTTGAGTGGCCCAGCCAGAGCCCGGACTTGAACCCGATCGAACATCTCTGGAGAGATCTGAAAATAGCTGTGTAGCAACGCTCCCCATACAACCTGACAAGCTTGAGAGGATCTGCAGACAAGAATGGGAGAATCTCCCCAAATACAGGTGTGCCAAGCTTGTAGCGTCATACCAAAAAAGACTGAAGGCTGTAATCGCTGCCAAAAGTGCAGTGATTTGCTTTGATGAAGGAAAATAACGATGTATTTCATTTTAGGATAATGCTTTAATGTAACAAAATGTGGAAAAAAATCAAGGGGTCTGAATACTTTCCGAATGCACTGTATAAAGACACATGGTTTGTGAGACTGACGCTAACACACAATGCTAAAAGCACGCTATGGAATCTGTTGGGTTATCGCTAGACTCGCTGCTTTTCCACAACATGCCTTGCAACCTCCCCTCTGGAACGCTAAGTAATCACGGTGCATTAGCTTGTGTATGCTAACAGGGTCTGAAATCGCACGGGGGAGACACGGAAGCAGTATTTATAGGTCAATGAAAAGGGGAGATTGATAAAAATGGTGACACGGAAGAGGGACAAAGCAGGAAAATACTCGTTGTTTTGGTCGGGATGTTTTCTCAGGTAGAGAGAGGGGGAATGGGGAGGGTGAGACTAAAAGACAAAAGGTTAGCCTAGCCCTGTGGTGCTACTGTAGGAGGGATGGAGGGATTGCCAGACAGACTGGGTTAATTGCAGGTTGACATTTCAAAGGTTAACATGCAAAAAGGAGATTTAACTTCAACTGAACAAAATATAAAAGTAACATGCAACAATATCTATGTTTTTACTGAGTTACAGTTCAGGGAATCAGCCAATTGAAATACATTAATTAGGCCCTAATCTATGGATTTGTTCGTCATAGATACATCAGAAAACCAGTCAGTATCTGGTGTGACCACCATTTGCCTCACGCAGCACAACACATCTCCTTCGCATAGAGTTGATTAGGCTGTTGATTGTGGCCTGTGGAATGTTGTCCAACTCCTCTTCAATGGCTGTACAAAGTTGTTGGATATTGGCAGGAACTGGAACGCACTGTCATACATGTTAATCCAGAGCATCCTAATCATGCTCAAATGGTGACATGTCTTCTGAGTATGCAGGCCATGGAAGAACTGGGACATTTTCAGCTTCCAGGAGATGTGTACAGATCCTTGTCACATGGGGCCATGCATTATCATGCTAAAACATGAGGTGATGGCGGCGGCTGAATGGCACGACAATGAGCCTCAGGATCTCGCCACGGTATCTCTGTGCATTCAAATTGCCATCTATAAAATGCAATTGTATTCATTGTCTGTAGCTTATGCCTGCCCATACCATAACTCTACCGCCACCATGGGTCACGAAGTTGATATCAGCAAGCTGCTTGCCCACACAACGCCATACACGTGGTCTGAGGTTGTGAGGCCAGTTGGACGTACTGTCAAATTCTCTAAAACAACATTGGAGGCAGCATATGGTAGAGAAATGAACATTCATTTCTCTGGCAACAGCTCTGGTGGACATTCCTGCAGTCAGCATGCCAAATGCACACTCCCTCAAAACTTGAGACATCTGTGGCATTGTGTTGTGTGACAACACTGCACATTTTAGAGTGGCCTTTTATTGATTACAGCACAAGGTATGCAGCTTCTTGATATGCCACACCTGTCAGGTGGATGGTTTATCTTGGCAAAGGAGAAATGCTCACTAACAGGGATATAAACAAATTTGGGCACAAAATTTGAGAGAAATTCTATTTTTGTGTGTATGGAAAATGTCTGGGATCTTTTATTTCAGCTCATGAAACATGGGACCAAAACTTTACATGACGCGTTTATATTTTTGTTAAGTGTAAAAAAAAACAACACGTACAGACACCCATAAATAGGCCCAGGGCCGGGTGATCACTGGGTCAGGTGTGTTTAGGGTCAGTAGTACTCACGTTGACAGATTGAGCTTTTCCATACTTGGCTCTCATCTTGGGCTCCTTGATGGTAGCCAGGTTGGTGCCGGTGATGGTCAACATGGTGCCGCCACTGCAGAAGAAGAAACAGTCAACAACAACACCCATAACAGCACATCCACCCTCAAATATTACAATAACATAATCCTATTCACTGCTAGATCATGTCAAAACATTCAACAAGGGAACTTCACTGCGATTCCTGTCTTTTATAAGATTAAAGAAGGAACAGTGTGTGTCCCAAATGGGCCCATAGGGCTCTGGTCAAAAGTAGTGCACTATATAGAACAGTGCTTCTTAAACATCTCCTTGGGGAACAACAAATATTTCACAATTTTGTTGTAGTCCTGAACGTGCTCACCTGATTCAACTAATCAAGTGCTTGATGGTTGACAAGTTGAATCAGTTGTGCTAGCTCTGGATAATATCAAATACATGGAATGGCTGGGAGTGCCTAAGGAGAGGTTTGAGAACCACTGATGTAGGGAACAAGGAGTCATTTTGGACGAATCCCATATCTTCCAGAGAACCATGCGCTTGCCGAATACATTTAATTTTAGTCCAAGTGAAAAATACCCTCCAGCTATGGCATTAATGTTAATGGCCACGCTCACTGTAGAGTATTTGATCTGCTTTACGCACTCTATCACAGATAATGATGGTAACGCTAAGGCTCTTACTTGCATATTAAAAGCTTGTTTAAACTAATAGTGCTTCGTGGAAGGGACCAAATACTTGATTATTACCTCAATGAACACCTCCAATGTCTAAAACCCAAAATGATATTCTCCACCTCAGGTACGTGTAGGTATACTGGATGTGCAGGCCTTTGTTCCAGCCATTACATTTATCGTGGTCCGAAACCGGTGTGTTACTGCTGGGCTGGAACAAAAGCTTGCACATCCAGACTCTGTCATTGCTACTTTCTGACCTTTCCACCCTTCAACCTTTTCAATTCGCCCGACAATGACCAACAGGGACAGAGGAAACATGGGCATGATTCACGTCCCCCCCAGACACCCCCTCGTAGCCACAGGGTGCTGAACTTTCCAAAACACACTGACGTAAAGCAATGTGGCAGACCTGAATTGATTAGCATGCAGGCTAACTTGTATTAGACCAACTTGCTCGTCTGGTTAGCATGCAGGCTGACTTGTCTTAAGGTTACTACAAACTTCACTCCAGTGATCTACGTGCGTGCACATGGATGGAGTCGGATTTCTGGAGTAGCAGACACCTTTTGGTAACATGATATCCTCGCCGCTCCTTCCTAGTAGAAGCTAGCTGGCAGCCTGGCTAGCTGGCTTTAGACTGGTTAAAAACATAGCACGCCAGCTAGCCTTTTCAGCTTCACACATCTCCATGTGAAATAATCAAACTTTGAATAAAAAAAAATGCCCTGGCAAATACTCTTATACTTGCCAGTATAACCTAAAACATTATCCCAGTTTGAATACACAAGCAGCATATCATTCTCATATCAGCTAAAACTAGAATGTCATCATGTTTTGTTCACGGAAAAAAACACATGGCTAGCTAGTTGGCTACAGCAGGTTCTACTATTTCACAATAGCCTGTAATCACTAGTTTTTACTTAGAAACAAAATACCCTTTTGGATGGATTCCTGTTGTTTGGTTTACGGCCCACCTGCTTGTCTTTGTAGAGCAAAGAGGGGCTGCAGCTGCTCCAACACCCCCATTTAAAAAAAAAAAACCATTTGATAACAAGTTTAGATAGCTGGCCGCTAAACTAATTTAGCAATCTAAAAAATGTTAGCTGACATGGGCTAATTGACTGACTATCAGTGACTGACATAAGAGATGCACAAACAAATTTGTCACACACATACTATTCTAACTCGCAACAGTAAGTTGAGACCCCGACTGAGTGCGGCCCGGGGGCCATCAGTTGCCCTTCCATCCCTCATGGAGAGTAAAGACACTAAATCAAATACTTGATACAGACAAAGGGGTCAAAGAGGTAAGAGTGTGTGGTGAGCGTGGTTCAATAGTAGGTGTTGACTACTATTGACGGTGTGATAATGTTGTGAGAACGTCTAGGCATCTCTTCAACCCATTCCTATGTGCCATCCCTGCTGTGCTGTTTTGTCACTGTGATGTTAGCGCAGGCTGAACACCAGTGTCTCAGCAGAAGCTGGAAAGTAACAAGTATGAGTCGTGTCACCGACGTTGCGTAGTGCATGTGTGTTGTCGTAACCACTGTTATTGTCTGCAGCGGACAAGGCTACAAAATTGCTTTGCGCCGTAAACACAAGCCGTGATTGGCCAAGAGGAACAGCCAATCCTCTGGGAGCGTTGAGACAAACAGCAAACGAGAAAGCCAGCGAGGTCACTGCCCCTCCTGAGGCTAATGCTAAATAATGCTAACACCTTTTTTTCCTTCGTCTTCACTACTTCACACTTCTGTTCCAAATGAGATCGCTCGCCTCCTCGCACCTCTGTCGATCGTCTCTCTCCCCCAACGGAGATTAAAATGCCACTCCCATTAACACCTCTATCAAATCAAATGTTTTTGTCACATACACATGGTCAGCAGATGTTAATGCGAGTGTAGAGAAATACTTGTGCTTCTGGTTCCAACAGCGCAGTAATATCTAACAAGTAATCTAACAGTTCCCCAACAACTAACTAATACACACAAATCTAAAAGGGGCAAAAGAGAATATGAAGATATAAATATATGGATGAGCGATGGCTAAGTGGCATAGGCAAGGTGCAATAGATGGTATAAAATACAGTATATACATATGATATTAGTAATGTAAGATATGTAAACATTATTTAAAGTGCCATTGTTTAAAGTGACTAGTGATCCATTTGTTAAAGTGGCCAGTGATTGGGTCTCGATGTAGGCAACATCCTCTCTGAGTTAGTGATTGCTGTTTAGCAGTCTGATGGCCTTGAGATAGAAGCTGTTCTTCAGTCTTTTGGTCCCAGCTGTGATGCACCTGTACTGACCTTGCCTTTTGGATGGTAGCGGTGTGAACAGTGATGCGATGATGCGTTGTGCAGACCGCCTTGAGGATGAGGGCGGAGCAGTTGCTGTACCAGGCTGTGATACAGCCCGACAGGATGCTCTCGATTGTGGATCTGTAAAAGTTAGTCAAGGTTTTGGGTGACAAACCAAATTTCTTCAGCCTCCTGAGGTTGAAGAGGCGCTGTTTCGCCTTCTTCACCACACTGTCTGTGTGGGTGGACCATTTCAGTTTCTCGTTGATGTGTACGCCGAGGAACTTACAACTTTCCACTTTCTCCACTGCTGTCCCTTTGATGTGGATAGGGGGGTGCTCCCTCTGCTGTTTTCTGAAGTCCATGATCATCTCCTTTGTTTTGTTGACATTGAGTGAGAGGTTGTTTTCCTGACACCACACTCCGAGTGCCCTCACCTCCTCCCTGTAGGCTGTCTCATCGTTGTTGGTAATCAAGCCCATTACTGTTGTGTCGTCTGCAAACTGGATGATTGAGTTGGAGGCGTGCATGGCCACGCAGTTGTGGGTGAACAGGGAGTACAGGAGGGGGCTGAGCATGCGCCCTTGTGGGGCCCCAGTGTTGAGGGTCAGCGAGGTGGAGATGTTGTTTCCTACCTTCACCACCTGGGGGCGGCCCGTCAGAAAGTCCAGGACCCAATTGCACAGGGCGGGGTTGAGGCCCAGGACCTCCAAATTGATGATGAGCTTGGAGGGTACTATGGTGTTGAATGCTGAGCTGTAGTCAATGAACAGCATTCTTACATAGGTATTCCTCTTGTCCAGATGGGATAGGGCAGTGTGCAGTGTGATGGCAATTGTATTGTCTGTGGACCTGTCTTGGGTCGGCTTCTGGGATTAGATCCATTGTCCTGTGTGGCAAAATACTGCATAGTTTCCTAAGGACTCGAAGTGAGGCGACCATCTCTGTCGGCGCCAACTACCCACCGTGATGTCTCTGTGGTGGTTTGTTCCGTTCCCCCTAGCGACTGACTGCCATTTTGTGTCTAGCGGCTTCAGGTCTGTTTGGGCGCCCTTGAGACGCAACTGCCAAATCATCAGTAAGCACTTGGAAATACTTTGTGCTTACTTACTCCAGGGTAGCCATTTAATTTTTTATATTTTTCTTCCAAGTGGTTGCTGCTTTTTTCTCCCACCAACCCTATTCAGAGCCTATTCAGATGAAGTCTCCTCTAGGTACATATCTAGGATCAGATTCCCCTCCCTCAAACCTAACCTTAACCATTAGTGGGGAAAATGCAACTTCACCATGTGAGTGCTCCAGCCCATTGTGTCCTCACCTGGATCCACTCCCCATTGAACTTGTTTTCAATCCACAATCTCTATGGGTCCTTATAAGCAACTATAAATGCATATTAAAAGGCGCACTTCATCACTTTTTAAATTCTTATCCATTATGTCCAGTAGGACCATACATGTAGTAAAAAATATGAGTTTTCAGTTGAAAAGTGTTGGGGAAGGGGAAAGGGGGATACCTAGTCAGTTGTACAACTGAACGCATTCATCTGAAATGTGTCTTCCGCATTTAACCCAACCCCTCTGAATCAGAGAGATGTGGGGGGCTGCCTTAATCGACATACATGTTTTCTGGGAACAGTGGGTTAACTGCCTTGCTCAGGGGCAGAAATACATATTTTCACCTTGTCAGCTAGAGGATTCGATCTAGCAACCTTCCGGTTACTGGCCCAACCACCAGGCTACCTGCCGCTAGTTAAAGTGTCCCTTTAATGCCTATTATGTACAGTTGAACTATCCAGGTGAGGACACAATGTGCTGGAGCACTCACAAGATGAAGTTGATGCTGATCCTGGGTCAGTTTTGCATTTTCCCCACTAATGGTTAAGGTTAGGTTTGAGGGAGGGGAATCTGATCCTAGATTTGTACCTAGAGGAAACTTCATCTAAATAGGCTCTGAATAGGCTGTGTAGCTCAGAGACAAGGTAGGCAGTGCTCTTTGAACTATAACTATACATTCATGTACATACTACCTCAATTGGCCCGACCAACCAGTGCTCCCGCACATTGGCTAACCGGGCTATCTGCATTGTGTCCCACCACCCGCAAACCCCTCTTTTTTTATGCTACTACTACTCTCTGTTCATCATATATGCATAGTCACTTTAACCATACCTACATGTACATACTACCTCAATAAGCCTGACTAACCAGTGTCTGTATATAGCCTCGCTACTGTTATTTTCAAATGTCTTTTTACTGTTGTTTTATCTCTTTACTTACCTACACACACACACACACACACACCTTTTTTGCACTACTGGTAAGAGCCTGTAAGTAAGCATTTCACTGTTGTTTTCGGCGCACGTGACAAATAAACTTTGATTTGAAGTCTGAAGTTTACATACACTTAAGTTGGAGTCATTAAAACTCATTTTTCAACCACTCCACACATTTCTTGTTCACAAACTATAGTTTTGGCAAGTCAGTTAGGACATCTACTTTCTGCATGACACAGGTAATTTTTACAACAATTGTTTACAGACAGATTATTTCACTGTATCACAATTCCAGTAGGTCAGAAGTTTACATAAACTAAGTTGACAGTGCCTTTAAACCGCTTGGAAAATTCCAGAAAATGATGTCATGGCTTTAGAAGCTTCTGATTGACATAATTTGAGTCAACTGGAGGTGTATCTGTGGATGTATTTCAAGGCCTACCTTCAAACTCAGTGCCTCTTTGCTTGACATCATGGGAAAATCAAAATAAATAAAACAGGTACAAAAGTATCTATATCCACAGTAAAACGAGTCCTATATCGACATAACCTGAAAGGCCGCTCAGCAAGGAAGAAGCCACTGCTCCAAAACTGCAATAAAAAAGCCAGACTACGGTTTGCAACTGCACATGGGGACAGAGATTGCACTTTTTGGACAAATGTCCTCTGGTCTGATAAAACAAAAACAGAACTATTTGGCCATAATGACCATTGTTATGTTTGGAGGAAAAAGGGGGAGGCTTGCAAGCCGAAGAACACCATCCCAATCGTGAAGCACGGGGGTGGCAGCATCATGTTGTGGGGGTGCTTTGCTGCAAGAGGGACTGGTGCACTTCACAAAATAGATGGCTCATGAGAAAGGAAAATGATGTGGATATATTGAAGAAACATCTCAAGACATCAGTCAGGAAGTTAAATCTTGGTCACAAATGGGTCTTCCAAATGGACAATGACCCCAAGCATACTTCCAAAGTTGTAGCAAAATGGCTTAAGGACAACAAAGGCAAGTTATTGGAGTGGCCATCACAAAGCCCTGACCTTAATCCCATAGAACATTTTTGGGCAGAACTGAAAAAGATTGTGTGAGCAAGGAGGCCTACAAACCTGACTCAGTTACACCAGCTCTGTCAGGAGGAATGGGCCAAACTTCACCCAACTTATTGTGGGAAGCTTGTGGAAGGCTACCCGAAACGTTTGACCCAAGTTAAACAATTTACCAAATACTAATTGAGTGTATGTAAACTTCTGACCCACTGGGAATGTGATGAAAGAAATAAAAGCTTAAATAAAGAGTTCTCTACTATTATTCAGAAATTTCACATTCTTAAAATAAAGTGGTGATTCTAATTGACCTAAGACTGGGAATTTTTACTAGGATTAAATGTCAGGAATTGTGAAAAACTGAGTTTAAATGTATTTGGCTAAGGTGTATGTAAACTTCCAACTTCAACTGTATTTAAAATTCATTGCAAAAAAGGTGGCACATAGAGCGTGTTCCAAAAAAATATCCCTTTTGTAAAAATACATTGTGTCAGTAAAATGTATATAGTATGTTTAAGCTGGAAGTAGAAGACTAAGTGTTGTTGTTAATTAGTTTACTCCAATTAGGACAGGGGTGGTAGGGTTAGGGGAAAATAATAAAATAAAATACATATATATATTTTAAATACAGTACCAGTCAAGTTTGGACACACCTACTCATTCAAGGGTTTTCTTTATTTTCACTATTTTCTACATTGTAGAATAATAGTGAAGACATCAAAACTCTGAAATAACATATATGGAATCATGTAGTAACCAAAAAAGTGTTCAACAAGGTAGAGATTATTGAGATTATTCAAAGCAGCCACCCTTTGCCTTGATGACAGCTTTGCACTCTCTGATGACCTGACCTAGACAATCACCTGACTTCAACCCAATTGAGATGGTTTGGAAGGAGTTAGACTGCAGAGTGAAGGAAAAGCAGCCAACAAGTGCTCAGCATATGTGGGAACTCCTTCAAGACCGTTGAAAAAGCATTCCAGGTGAAGCTGATTGAGAGAATGCCAAGAGTGTGCAAAGCTATCATCAAGGCAAAGGGTGGCTACTTTGATGAATCTCAAATATAAATATATGTTGATTTGTTTCCTTCATGATTCCATATGGGTCTTCCAAGTGGCACAGCAATCTAAGGCACTGCATCTCAGTGCTAGAGGAGTCACTACAGACCCTGGTTTTATTCCAGACTGTATCACAACCGGCCGTGACTGGGAGTCCCATAGGGCGGCGCACAGTTGGACCAGCGTCGACCGGGTTAGGATTTGGCCGGGGTAGGCCGTCATTAATATTTCAGGGAGCATCAACAGTGTTATCTGCCTACCTGGAAGCTACTGGTTTACATTCAGATAAAATTGAGAAATGAACTTAACTCAGTTTTTCTAGATCATTCTATCGAGCCCATTTTGCATCAGAACCCACTTCCTGCTCTGTACACAGCTTGTGTTTGTTCATAAATGTTCCCGCAGCAAACTGTCACACTGCGTTGTCTCATCTCAAGTCAGCGAGTATTTATACAGTGTTTGCATCGACTGCAGTACAAACTACAGGCGTAATTACACCTATCTATTCCTTTCAGATCTCTACATAGAATTAAAACTGTATTGTCCAACAAAAGTTCTAAAGCAGTCTGTTAAGACCAGTTAAGACCATATAAGACCAGTTCCAGACTGTTTAAGACCAGTACCACGCAGTTTAAGAACCTCACCTAGCGATGCTCCAGTCAGGTTCGATCTTGAAGATGGTGGGGTCATCGGTGTAGTTGAATTTGACCTCTGGGTTTCTGAGCTCAGCTGAGTTGATGTCCACCATGACGGGGGTACCTCCAGGACTCTGACCCGCCGGGGTCACACACACCATCTCCCTGGCACTCCGCCTGGAAGGGAAGAGGGAGTGTGTAACATGAAGGAAAAGCATGTCATGTCACAGACACACGCTCTAACTGAGATGAGGGCCACACGAGACACAATCACACACAGAGACAAAAAAAATATCACAAGTAACCTCTGCTCTGTAAAGAACTTCAACAATGCTAAACATGACACACACACACCCAACCACACAAGAACTCCAAGGGAGTTTTCACACATTGTTCTGAGCTATAGTTCAAATCAGAGTTCGGTTATTTGTATTTGAAAAATTGTCTGGTTGGTTTTACATTGCCAAATGTCAAACGAACTAAAATGCCTAAACAAAAACAAATTTTCATGAATGTCATTTGTTTATTGGAGAAAAATGCTCAAGTTAAATCCATCTATGACTATCAAAAGCATAACTTGTGGGTCCCAAACTTCATATTACTTTCGCTTTAGTCTTCCAACAACATTCGGGAGGAAAAAGCGCAATAGAAACTAACAGTGACGTGAATAGTGAATTTATTCAGTAGACTATATCCCTGGTACAGACCCAGTCTCCCCAAATCTGCATTGGATGCGCTCATAAATGCGCTGCTACTCAAAGAATGTTTCAGAGATATGAAGTTATGGTACTGTGTGCATTTCATATCAGTCAAACAAACACTAATACTGAGCCCCTCTGGTTATTTTCCTGTGTTTGGTCTGGACTGCATTCTCACCTGCAGCGAATCGCACCATGGTATGAAATCGGACCGAGACGACCCTTTTTTGAGTGAACCACGGTGCGTTGTTTAGTGCGCTCCCGAGGGCTGATAGTGTTCACCAGTCCAAATGAACCAAACTAAGTGGGAAAACGAGTCGCAGCAGTCGCTTTTTCTGTGACTGATATAGAGTGGCAGCAGTCTCAGAGACTGCCGGTCATCACAATGTAATGCAACCCCCCTCCGACATGCAGCCAGCTGTGTTATGAATGTTTTTTGTGATTTGGCTTTGTTAGCCAAACCTTGCACTCTGCGGAGTGGGTTACTTCCAACACCTTGACGAAATGTTGGAATGGCAAAGCAGACATCAAAAAGATGTTGTGCGTGTTTGTACATCAGTATAATGTGAGGGATCCTGTGACTATACAGGTTGTAAGAGTGTGTGTGTGTAAATGTTTTCCTACATTATCAGCACAAGAATGTGGGGGGGGGGTTGTTTTATATGGAATTTTTTAAAGAAGGTCATACCAAAGCTAATTTTGCTATTTGATTTGGAAGATTAGGATATTTTAGTTTATACTACTAAGAAGATCATACCAAAGATCATGTTGCTATTTGATTTGGAATTCTAAGACCACCACTACTAATAACAGATTCACTACATGGAACATCAGAAAGTTCCACCCATAAAATCAAAAGGAAGTTTGTTCTGAAGTGTCTGTCCTATATCTGAGAGATATAAGAAAGAATAGGATATTTTAGTAAATTTTTTACATGCAATTAGCCCCTTGTTATTGGCTCTGAACAGTCTAAGCCCTGTCTAAGCAGGGGGAAGGGGTTCTACTAAGCCATCTGGAATTGTTTTAATTGTTTTACTATTTGATTTTAAGACCCCTTGAAGTATAAAAAATATAGTGGGCAGATCGGCTGTACCGACTTCAGACGGATCCCACGATGTTGCGGGGGTCGTAGAGAAAAACAGAGAACACCATCGTGTTCTTGAGAGGCCAAACCATTCCGATGCTATAGACCATTCTCGGATGTCTCATGGTCTGACAAACACCACTCTAGCTCTATCACCTTTCCCCGCAGATGCGAAAGTGTGACATAGGCGGATGCGGTGGATTGAGACACATCCAATGGAAATAACAGATCTCTAGCTTAAACTGACATATTTTTATGGGGATTTTTTATTATGCTAATTAGCGCAGATGTCGACCTTAGGGTTAAGGTTAGGAGTTCAGGTTTTGGGGTTACCGTTTTGGGTTAGGGAAAATAGAATTTTGAATGGGAATACAAATTCACGTCAAAAAATCTATGTGTGTGGGTGTGGGGGTGTGTGTGTGTATTTGTATTTTTATTTATTAAGGATCCCCAACAGTTCCTGCCAAGGCAGCAGCTACTCTTCCTGGAGTCCAGCAACATTAAGGCAGTTATATACAATAAAAAATGACATCCCATTACATTTCATAATACTTTTCACAACACATTGTGTTCCCTTAGGCGATTACTCTACTACCACATACCTACAATACAAAATCCATGTGTACGTGTGTGTAGAGTGCGTGTTTTATCATGTGAATGTACGTGCTAGAGCGTGTCTGCGTATGCATGTGTCTGTGCCTGTGTGTGTCTCTTCTCAGTCCCCGTTGTTCCATAAGGTGTATTTGTATCTGTTTTTTAAAATCTGATTCTACTGCTTGCATCAATTAACCTGATGTGGAATAGAGTTCCATGTTGCCATGGCTCTATGTAGCACTGTGCGCCTCCCATAGTCTGTTCTTGACTTGGGAATTGTGAAGAACCCTTTGGTGGCATGTCTTGTGGGGTATGCAACTGAACAGTAGTCCAGGTGCGACAAAACTAGGGCCTGTAGGACCTTCCTTGTTGATAGTGATGTTAAAAAGGCATAGCAGAGCTTATTATGGACAGACTTCTCCCCATCTTAGCTACAGTTGTATAAACATGTTTTGACCATGACAGTATACAATCCAGGGATAGTCCAAGCAACTTAGTCACCTCAACTTACTCAATTTCCACATTATTTATTACAATATTTAGTTCAGGTTTAGGGTTTAGTGAATGATTTGTCCCAAATACAGTGCTTTTAGTTGTTTTATTTTATTTAGGACTAGCTTATTCCTTGCCACCCATTCAAATCAAATCAAATCAAATTTTATTTGTCACATACACATGGTTAGCAGATGTTAATGCGAGTGTAGCGAAATGCTTGTGCTTCTAGTTCCGACCATGCAGTAGTATCTAACAAGTAATCTAACAAATTCACAACAACTACCTTATACACACAAGAGTAAAGGAATGAATACGAGTATGTACATATAAATATATGGATGAGCGATGGCTGACCGGCATAGGCAAGATGCAGTAGATGGTATGGAGTACAGTATATACACACATACATATATATATATATATATATATATATATATATATATATATATATATATATATATATATATATATATATACACACACACATATATATATATATATATATATATATATATATATACACACACACACACACACACACACACACACACATACATACATATACACATATACATATATATACACATATATATATATATACATACACACACACATATATGAGATGAGTAATGTAGGATATGTAAACATTATATAAATGGCATTGTTTAAAGTGGCTAGTGATACATTATTTCATCCAATTATAATTATTAAAGTGGCTAGAGATTTGGGTCGATGACCGAACGGCATAGGCAAGATACAGTAGATGGTTTAGAGTACAGTGTATACATTTGATATGAGTATGTCGGATACGTAAACATTATATACAAAATTGTTTAAAGTGGCTAGTGAAACAAATTGCAGCTCTTTGTTAAGTGTTGCAGTAATTTCATAATAATTCATAATTTCATAATAGCTGGCGTGTATAGTGTTGAGTCATTCGCATACATAGACTTTACTCAAAGCCAGTGGCATGTCATTAGTAAAATGTAAAAAGGGGCCTAGACAGCTGCCCTGGGGAATTCCTGATTCTGCCTGGATGATGTTGGAGAGGTTCCTGAGTTCACGTTAAGTGTACTGTTTTGGATTTTGCGCGTAACAGGGAATGTTATTTTTCTCTTCTATTCAGCAGGTTATATTCCGTCTGAAATATTATGCACAAATGCTGTTACAAATGCTGTTTGACATTTTTCGACAAACTTTACGGGTACTTTTGGGATATCGTTTGTCTGCATGGATGAAAGCCTTTGGGCAGGTGGATTACTGAACAAAACACGCCAACCAAACGGAGCTATATGGATATAAAGAGGAACTTTATCGAACAAAAGGACCTTTTTTTGTGTAACATGGATGCTTGGGTATGCCATCAGAGGAAGATCATCAAAGGTAAGCGATTTATTTTATGCTATTTTTGAGTTTTGTGACTGGTTATGTTATTATGCTAATTTAGTTTTTGAGTCGGGTGCTGTCCTCAGACAATCAAATGTTATGCTTTCGCCGTAAAGCCTTTTTGAAATCTGACAATGCTGTTAGATTAACAAGAGTCTAAGCTTTTGAAGGGTGTGCAGCATTTGGATTTTCATGAATGTTTGAAATTAGTATTTTTGTAATTTGAATTTGGCTGTCTGCATTTCACCGGATGTTGTCAAAATCGGGATTGGATCCGTATCAGGTTATGGGAGTAATCAGGGTTTAGTATCTTCTTCCTGTTGAATCATAAGATGTAAGAACTGGAGAGGAGTGTCTTAAGTATGATGTATATAACTATGATGGAGAGAAATGGTTTGCTGTCTGAATTACAGCTGTACAGAACCTTTGGGAAGAATTAAACTTGGTTAAAGCTTCTCTTTACTCTGAAAAATAAGAACCTAACAGCATGCTGAAAGTCTGTTGTCTATTTGTTTGCAGTAAAATAGCATTGTATCTTGGCAAAAAAATATATAATTCAAAACGTTTACTAAGGGTTAGAAACAGGATGATTGGTCGGCTATTTGAGACAGTAAAAGGGGCTTTACTATTCTTTGTTAGCAGAATTACTGTTCCTTTCCTCCAGGCCTTAGGGCACACACTTTCTAGTAGGCTTAGATTGAAGATATGGCAAATAGGAGTGGCAATATCGTCCACTATTATCCTCAGTAATTTTCCATCCAAGTTGGATGGAAAACCCGGTGGCTTGTCATTGTTGATAGACAACAATTTTTTCATCTCTTCCACACTCACTTTACAGAATTCAAAATTGCAATGCTTGCCTTTCATAATTTAATAAGTTATATATGGATGTGTAGTGTCAGCATTTGTTGCTAGCATGTCATGCTTAAGTTTGCTACTCTTGCAAATGAAAAAAATCATTATCAGTGGGTTTTGTCAGTGGGTTTTGTGATGAATGAGCCATCTGACTTAATGAATGATGAAGCCGAGTTTGCCTTTTTGCCCAAAATGTCATTTAAGATGCTCCACAGCTATTTACAATCATTCTTTACATAATTTACCTTTCTTTCTTAGTATAGTTTATTCTTCTTTTTATTCAGTTCGTCACATAATTTATCAATTTGCAGTATGTTTGCCAATCGGTTGTGCAGCCAGACTTATTTGCCATTCCTTTTGCCTCATCCCTCTCAATTTCTCAAGGTTTAATTTCTCATCAATCCACGGGGATTTAACCGTTTTTACAGTCATTTTCTTAATGGGTGCATGCTTATTAGTAACTGGAATAAGCAATTTCATAAATATGTCGAGTGCAGAGTCTGGTTGCGTCTCATTACACACCACAGAGCAACAAATATTCTTTACATCAACAACATAGGAATCACTACAAAACGTATTGTATGACCTCTTATACTCTATACTTTGGTATTCCTAGATATGGCTACTATATTGTGATCACTACATCCAATGGATTTGGATACTGCTTTAAATAACATTTCTGCAGCCTTAGTAAATATGTGACCAATACATGTTGATGATTTCATTCCTGTGCTGTTTGTCACTACCCTGGGTAGGTTGACTGATAACCTGAACAAGGTTGCAGGCACTGGTTACAGTTTGAAGCTGTGGGCAGCTTAATGAAAACCAGTCAATAATTAAATCACCCAGAAAATATATCTCTGTTGATACCGCATACATTATCAAGCATTTCACACATGTTATCCAGATACTGAGTGTTAGCACTTGGTGGTCTATAGCAGCTTCAGGTGAGGCAGATGAACCTGTAGCCTTATTTCTTCAATAGTGTGTGTGATGAGTGCAGCAGATGAGTTTCCTATCTCACAACAATTATTTTGGACATAAATCCCATCTATTGTGGACCAGAAGGAGAGAGAGGAAAGAGGACAAAAACACATTAGTGAAACACCAGCAGCTGAGGGGAAACTAAGTGGAAGGGAAAATAAGCTAGGATGCATTTCTGCGAGCACATCCCGCTGTCTCGTAACAAGCAATTTAAACGGCATGGCTGAAAGGTGTACGGGGAAGTAGGGAAGGAAAAGAAAAGCGCCTTTTCCACATTCCGCTCGCGCCGTCTTGTTACCCGGGCAACAACTTTCATAACACTTGCCGGCGAAACCCGCGGTGCGCCGTACATATTTTGACAAGGTTGTTGTCAGCCAGCACAAAATAATGGGAGAAGAGAGGGCCATAAATAGAGAAACAGAGAGAGACAGAGAGAATGTGGAAGAAAGGGGTTGCAGAGGGAGTGGCTGAATGATTAGGGTAAATGCACTTTGATTAAAGCGGCCGCGTTGAACTCTGAGACATTTGGAATTCTATACTAATCCAAATACTGCAGCTAAGGGCGTGAAGGACATGTGGAAAAGACAGGTTCATTTTCAAATCCATTATTTTAGGGACATAGAACTTGTATGTATGTTCTGTTCCAATATCAAAAGTCTAGTGCAGGGGTCACCAACCTTTTCTAGCATGAGAGCTATTTGATAAAAATGCATCTTGGCTCAAGCTACAATTTTTTTCATAGCTTTCAAATCGGCACATTCTTCTCTTCTCCTTTACCCTGCAACTCTTCCCCTGGTCTTTGGTGTACAGGAGATGCATTTTCTGTTAACATACCTGGTAAAATAATGGTTAATAAACTACTAAGGGGGACCCATAAAATTATATTTCCATGAATTCTGTTTTCTGTTTTATTTTTCCTGGTTTGGGATTTGTTTTAAATGTTTTACTCGCAATACAATCGCCACCCAATTGATACAAATAATCATTATATAGTTCTGTCAGGTAAGCCTACTTTGCAGTTAACATCTACCCACAAGACGGTTATCATTAGCATTGCTAACAGGCTACATACAGAGTGATAGATAAACGCTGGGAGCAATATTCCTGCAAATTAATTGGCAGATATTGTGTTACGTTTGGCTTTTTACCAGGGGTGGGATAATGTCAATGTGGCTTTGATTGAACTAGACAAAGTGGCAGCAAACCTCCCAGTGGGCATCCACCTTGATTTCACCCATCCTGTTTTTTCAGATTAGTGCATATGAAGGAGATTAGGGGAGGAAGCTAGCTTTGTATTTGGAATTCTATACTAATCCAAATACAGCAGCTATATTTTCAGGGCTAGTCAAGGTTTTAGCTCAACATGTTTCCCCATTTGAACAGATGTCATTGCAGCATGCATATATTCCTCTTGTAAAAACCGTGTCACATATGGCTGTCTAAATACCACCCACCAATCATGTGGATAGTGCTTACATTAAATCTAAAGCTAATTGTTCCGAGAAACTACAGTCTGCGTAGCAAGATAAATGTATGGGTATTTCCAGGGTCTTTAAAGGGGGGCTGAACTGGCTGATTTTGCCTTAGTTTTCCTCCTCCTCCTCAGTAAGAAATGCGACTGAGAAGATGAAATTTGTGTTTTGTGGGGTGGTTTGATGTGGGCTGTGAACGTTTGATTGTCTTCTCCCATGTTCTTCTCTCATTCAGTTTTCATTCTTTTCGTTTTCTATGTTTCCCAACCCTCTTCTTAGAGGTGTTAACAAGGCACTCTCCTCTCTGTGAGGTTCTCACCATCTGCTAATATGTTCATTTGAGGCTTTATATGAGTGCATGGAACCCTGTGAGTTCACTGTGTGTGTGTGTGTGTGTGCTTCACCATGACGGACTATGAAGACAGAGAGCGTGTATCGTGTTTTCTCACCTTTCCAGCTTCTCTGAATCTCCCATCGAACGTTGGAGAATTTACTAAGCTCGTAACATGTAGCGCAATGGGCAAACATGATTAGTGTAGAGAGTATTTGAAACCCTAATTCTTGATCATTGCTCTTCAATGGAGGGTAAACCATAGAACGTTAGTCCTGCCCGTAGCAGAGATAGTCATTCCCGTCACAAATAACAGCAGTCATTATCAAAATAAATGCAAGTTAGTCCGACCACTTACACAGATATCGATACAGCACTAAACACAATGCTATCAATAATAAACAATATCCCAAAGACAAGACGAGGGGACGATGTGAGAGTTTACCTCTCGAAGCGGCAGGGATGGAGGCCGATCTTGACAGCCACAGCGCTGCCCGCGTTGAGGTGGCTCCCCTCAATGGTGATGCGAGTTCCCCCCGAGAGGGGGCCCTTGGAGGGCTGTACCCGCGTGAAATAGGGAGACTGGGTGAGAGGAACACACCAAGAGAAGACGTCAGATATAGGAATTCATTTGTTCTGGGATCAACTGTTGTTCTGGGATCAACTGTTGTTTTTCAATTGATGAAAGAACACAACCTTACAGAAGGACATTTCAGCACAGGAATGATGAGAGCTTACCACAAAAGTGAAGGCCTTGGTTGAGACAACTTTGTAGTCGGTGTGTGTGCAGTCCCTCACACATACTTCCACGTGAGCCTCCTGCACCCGGTAACCTGTCGCATCAGCCAGCTTACACACGATCCTGAGAGAGAGCGAGAGAGCGAGAGAGAGAGACTACACATATGATCATAGCCATTGACATATCCATAGCATTAGTCCAAGGGTAACCAAGCCATAGAGCATAGCACTAGCCCTGCACATGTCCATAGCCATGCTACTGTGTGTGATGGTGAGGACATCCACTTGTACCTAGAGAGGTATGATAGGAGAGAGGTTCAATGTGTCTCTATGAGTATATTAGAGGATATTATTACCCCATAAGCCTTGTGTTTGGCCTTGGGCGGCGGCTTACCAAATAAAAATTCATTTTAGAAATGATTGAGGCAGAGGACGAGAGTCTGAGGTGGTTGGGCACCGCGAGCGAGAACACACACAGACATGTGCTAGCATGTGTGTAATCAGCGCGGACACACCACACACACACAGAGGATTGTGCACACACGGATGCATGCATGCATACACACACAAACACACACGCACACAGAGCCCTCATGTTTCACCCTCCTCAGACACTCTGGACTGTTAATTAGCCACATAAAATGAGGGAGGGAGAGAGAGAAGAAGAAAAGAGAGCTGGGTTTAAGTGAGGGGGGTGATTAATTGAACAAGCTCTTATCCTTTCCATCTCTCTGCTGTCCCCCCCTCACTCCCTCTCTTTATCCGCCTGCGATGAGTTATTAACTCTGTTGCTTTTGTCCTCGCTGTAGGTAGCCACGGCAAACGCACTCCATTGCCGTGGCGATGACGTCCGCGTTCCGATGCAATTATTTGTTTGGTCTCACGCAGGCAGGGACAACAATTAGAGTGAGGAGAGTTTTTAGGAGATGATTGTGTAAATGGAGCCATTTTCACTGGCATCATCACAGTGACGATAAGAGGAATATCAGGTAGACAAATTGGAACCAAATTAGAGTGGGAGAAACAGAATGATATACTGTATGTGAGTGTGAGAAAAGAATCTTACGATGTACAGGTTTATTTTTTATGTGTGTATACTCTATTTGAGTGTGCTGTATGCACACAACTTACTGTCGGAGTTCGTGTGTGTTTGCAGGTGTGTGCACGTGTGTTTGCGCATCTACTCCTTTGTGAGTGTGTGGGCTGAGCTTGACCAGACTTGAATCCGCGACGACCTTCTCCAAACTCCACATGCCAGTTAACCCTAACCTTTGTGCTCATTGCCGTAAACTGCCTCCTCCGTTATGGCTCTGACACTTCCGAGCAACTAAATATGGGGAACATCCCTTTTAATCATCCTGACTGGTTTAGTGTGTGGATCACTGCCGCCAAGTGTTTGCCATCATGGCAACGTGCCCTAGACGGGAGTTAAGCGTTAGCCCCTCACGTTTGGAGGTGACAGCAGGGTTGAAACAAACACAAGTATCCTTGAAACAACCATCTTCATATACAGTAGGGTCCAAATATGTTTAAGTACAAATATAAAGTAATTCAGAAATATCCATGCACTTTTATGATTGTAGGATATTTGTCAGTACCGATGACAGTGGCACCAAGTGTTTTTGTTTGTTGGCGGACCTTGTGGTGCTTGGGGAAATGCAGCTTTCCTTTAGTCATTTACGTGTCTAAACACTAAGGTCCTTCATATAAGCATCATACACTCTCACCATGAGTCAGGGAGAGTTTATGACATCAGCGTGATTTAAATACGGTTGAAAAGGTGTTTGTGCATGATCTGTATCTCTCAGTGAGCCAGACAAGTATCCTAGGATGCCAGGAAGTAAGAGAATGTGACAATGGGTTAAAAGAGGAGGGGAAGAAATAAGAGGAACAGGAGAGGGAGAGACTAGGGCATTTATGGACTGAGACAAAGAGAAAAAACGTGAGATGGGTAGATAGACAATAGGGCTAACAGTTGGAGGGAGGGATGGATGGATGAAGGGGAGGGAGGGGAGACATGCATACAGAGAGAGAGAGATAAAGAGATGGAATAAGGCATCCAAACAGAGGACAGAGGCAGGAATACAAAGAGACTAATAGACACTGACTGTTCAGCGCTGATGTACTCTGCCTCCACGGGGGTGCAGGCCACCTTGCCGATGCGGACCCCCATCTGGATGTCCTTGAACTGCAGACCCAGGTTCTCCCCCCGTGATGGTCAGCATGGTTCCTCCCTGTCTGGGACCCGTCTCTGGAGACAACTGGAGAGGAGTGAGGACAGACCTGAGTTTCTAGTTTTAATTTCACCTGCACAAGTAGAGTGAAAATAATTTATTGCAAACTCAAAACCCAACAATGCAGTAACCAATATCAATGTAACACTAAAAATAACATAAGGCACACAATAAATAAAAATAAGAAGAACATGATATATACAGGGTCAGTTCCAATACCATATTTACAATGTGCAGAGATACTGGAGTGATAGAGGTAGACATGTGTTGAGTTAAGGTGACTAGGCATCATGATGCATGATAAATAGAGTGTATATGATGATTGTATGTGAGTGAGTGTGTGTCGAGTCAGTATAAATGTGTGCGCATGTTGTGAGTGTGTTGGCGTGCGGGAGTGTGTAGAGTCCTGTGAGTGTGCATAGAGACTATAAATATAAATAAAATACAAGAGTCAACTCAGATAGTCCATGTAGCCATTCTGTTAGAAGCTGTTCAGGAGCCTGTTGGTGTCAGACTTGATGCACCGGTACTGCTTACCGTGCGAAAGCAGAGAGAACAGTCTATGTCTATTACTGTTATAAGTTAGTAGTATTATCATTATAAGTTATAGGACTCAAACCTAGGTCCCTGCGCCATTCAGTTCAACACTTTCAATGAGGTCAAACTGTCTGGTTTTGACAATATGTATGTATGAATGCCATGCGGGACAAAGTCGGTGTGTGTGTGTACACACACACACACGAGGTGAGCACTCTCACAAGCATTCGTGTCCTTCGCTCTCTCAATCCACATAGACATGCATGGAGACAGACCTTTACACATGCATGTGTGCACATGTACACACACACACACACCTCCTCTTACTGGAGCACAGCAGGTCACACTAACATTATTAGTATAAAGCAGAGAACTCAACTGGCGGGCCGAATACGAACCCAGAGAAGGGTCAATCCGGACCGGACAACATCACATTTTGTTATATAAAGGTTTTTTTTTTTTTTTTTTTTTTCTACCTGGCACAGCGACCTCTAACTCAGCACCTCTCTTTATCTCTCTCTCAAAGCAACGCCCACCTCTACTAGTGCCCTGTCTAATCCAATCGCGTGGTTATATGCAAATACAAGAGGCCGCACCTCACCCAATCACATCAATCCAAATATTCTCTGTGGAACCTTGGGACAAGCAGGCATAAAGATTTGACAGTGGTTCAACTGTTATCACAGATAGGTGCTAAGTTATCAGTTTCTTTGTTAATATGTCTTGTTAAAAAAAAAGAAACGTTGACTCTGAAAACCGTATATTCAAAGACGAGTGGACAGAACAGTTTTGATTCATTCTCCCCATAACTAGCACAAAACCAATGTGCATGATATGCAGCGAGTCCGTAGCTCTTGTGAAAAGTGCCAATGGTAAGCACCATGATGACACCAGGCATAGTACATTTGATCAGACGTATCCCCTGAACATGGAGGTGAGAACAAACAAGATTAACCAACTTAAATCCCAATATGTGAGTTCCACCAAAGTCAAATCCAATTTTATTTGTCACATGCGCCAAATACAACAGGTGTAGACCTTACTGTGAAATGCTTACTTACAAGCTCTTAACCAACAATGCAGTTTTAAGAAAATAGCCCCCCCACCAAGTGGTACCACTTGCCGTGCGGTAGCAGAGAGAACAGTCTATGACTAGAGTGGCTGGAGTCTTTGACAATTCTTAGGGCCTTCCTCGGGTATAGATGTCCTGGATGGCAGGAAGCTTGGCCCCGGTGATGTACTGGGCCGTTCGCACTACCCTCTGTAGTGCCTTGCGGTCAGAGGCCGAGCAGTTGCCATACCAAGCAGTGATGCAACCCTTCAGGATGTTCGATGGTGCAGCTGTAAAGCTTTTGGAGGATCTGAGGACCCATGCCAAATCTTTTCAGTCTCCTGAGGGGGAAAGGTTTTGTTGTGCCCTCTTCACGACTGTCTTGGTGTGCTTGGACCATGTTAGTTTGTTGGTGATGTGGACGCCAAGGAACTTGAAGCTCAAAAAAGTCCTTGTCAATTTCCTGACAACCCAACAACGTGCAATGGAATGTTCACTGAGGATAGCTTGGGTTTTGGGAAAACACAAAAAAAAAAACTAACATTTTCAGACGCTGAGATGGTTAAAGAATACATGTGTGAAATTGCTGACACCTTGCTTGAAAGTAAACAAAAAGATGAGCTCAGGGAAAAGATCAACCAGATCCCACTGTCAGATTCCACAGCAATGAGGACAACTGGAATATTAGCTGAAGATAATAGGTGACCTAGTGGTTAGAGCGTTGGGCCAGTAACCGAGCTGACAAGGTAAAATCTGTCATTCTGCCCTGAACAACGCAGTTAACCCACTGTTCCTAGGCCGTAATTGAAAATAATAATTTGTTCTTAACTGACTTGTCTAGTTAAATAATGCTAAAATAAAATAAATGTAACTTCATGAATCAACAGATAACACTGATAATGCACAGCTTCTGGTGTCTGTAACAAAACAAAGAAGGAATTATGTGAAGAGCTACTGGTCTTAACAAATCTAGAAGCACACACAGGGGGAGAGGATATCCATGATGCCATCAAAGGGATGCTGACAAAAAGGGGGATAGATCTGAAGTCCGTGGTCTCCATCACCACAGATGGAGCTCCAGCCATGATAGGAAGAGGGATTGCACGTTTGAAAGAGGACCACCCTAACATCTTATCACTGCATCATCCATCATCTGTCCTGTGTGCCAGTCTGGGAAAATAGTAGGTCATGACAATGACGATGAAATTGATCAACTTTTTGAGAGCAACATCCCTACAACACCGCCTGCTACGAGGCATTCTGACAGAGGCCAATGCCAGTTTTGATGACTTACTACTGCACAACAATGTCAGATGGCTCAGCAAAAGCAGGGTTTTGGAACACTTTTGGGCCATTCAGGAGGAAATCAAAGTTTTCTTATCAGAGCAAAAGAGTGACAACTCAGTTTTCGGAAGATGAGGAGAAAATGGAAACAGTTGCATTTTTCACAGACATTGCATCACACCTTAATCAACTGAATGTTAAGCTGCAGGGATGGGACAACACAGTGTGTGATATGATAACAGCAGTCCGGGCTTTCCAGAATACATTTTTGCTTTTCAAGAATGATCTCCAGGGAGAACTTGTCCACTTTCCCAATCTTCTAGTGCAAACGCAGGGAGACAAAGATGTTCCCAACCATGTTGATTTCATTCAGAAGCTGATGGATAACTTCAAGGCTCGCTTTGATGACTTCACTGTTGGAAAGGAACTGCTGCTGCTTATCCAGAACCCCTTCTTGGTAACAAATGTGACAAAGTTGTCAGAAGAAGCTAAACAGATCTTCAGATGGGTAGATGTTGCATCACTGCAAACAGAGTTGATTGAGCAGCAAGAAAATGTGGCTTTGAAGGAGCAGGCTGGTGATTGCGACCCTGTTACTTTCTGGGGAAAGATGGTGCCTGCAGCTGATGTCCCTGTTCTCAAGACACTGGCACTATACATCCAGACCATGTTTGGCTCCAAATACAGTATTCAGACCCCTGGACTTTTTCCACATTTTGTTACATTACAGCCTTATTCTAAAATGTATTAAATAAAACATTTTCCTCAGCAATCTACACACAATACATCATTATGACATAGCGAATACACATTTATTTTTAAATGTTTGCAAACATATTAAATAAAAAACAGAAATACCTTATTTACGTAAGTATTCAGACCCTTTGATACAAGACTCGAAATTGATCTCAGGTGGATCCTGTTTCCATTGATTTACTTAAGATGTTCTACAACTTGGAGTCCACCTGTGGTAAATTCAAATAATTGGACATGATTTGGAAAGGCACACACCTGTATACATAAGGTCCCACAGTTGACAGTGCATGTCATAGAAAATAAACAAGCCACGAGGTAGAAGGAATTGACCGTAGAGCTCCGAGACAGGATTGTGTTTTGGCACAGGTCTAGGGAAGGGTACCAAAACATTTCTGCAGCATTGAAGATCCCCAATAACACAGTGGCCTCCATCATTCTTAAATGGAAGTTGGGAACCTCAAAGACTCTTCCTAGAGCTGGGCGCCCAGCCATACTGAGCAATCGGGGGAGAAGGGCCTTGGTCAGGGAGATGACCACGAACCCGATGGTCACTCTGACAGAGCTCTAGAGTTCCTCTGTAGAGATGGGAGAACCTACCAGAAGGACAACCATCTCTGCAGCACTCCACCAATCAGGCCTTTATGTTAGAGTGGCCAGACGGAAGCCACTCCTCAGTAAAAGGCACATGACAGCCCGCTTGGAGTTTGCCAAAGGGCACTTAAAGATTCTCTGGTCTGATGAAACCAAGATTGAATTATTTGGCCTGAATGCCAAGCGTCACGTCTGGAGGAAACCTGGCACCATCCCTACTGTGAAGCATGGTGGTGGCAGCATCATGCTGTGGAGATGTTTTTCAGCGGCAGGGACTGGGAGACTAGGATTGAGGGAAAGATGAACGGGGCAAAGTACTGTCTTTGCTATGCCGGATTAAATGATATGACATGATATTTTATATAATCAATTCTCTGTAATTAATATTACCTGATTAAACTAATCATGTAAATGTAATTAACTAGAAAGTCGGGGCACCACAGAAGAATGTTTATAGAGCTGTTGTCTTCCGAATAAACTCTTAAAGACCTGGTAATCTTTTATATCAATAGCAGTCAATTATTAATCGTCACCTTATTCAGTCTCATCTGAAAGTCGTAAAATCCTTGGTTATCTTCACGAACCCTGGCTAACAAGTTGAATCAGCAATGCAACATTTGGTTTAATTATTTATACACTAAATACCTAAATAATCACCCAGAATTACATATACACAGGATGGATCATACATTGATTACTAATTATGTCATACATGAAAACGTCCTTAGCGGACGAAACCGATATGAAGGCTGGTTACACAAAGAAAGGGGGTTGGGTTTGAATGAAAGTGCGGGAAGACTGAGGAACAAAAGGATTGGGTCTCTATCGGACCTTATGAAGCTATGCTATCGTAAATACAGAATCTTATGCATTCTAAATAACCACCAATTTGGAAAAAGAAAATGCAAGAATTATTTACTCTGAGCTGCGCTTCGATAGATTGGTCGTAGATGGAAGGCTGGGTTGCCCAGCAGAGACCTCTTGTCCTTTGAAGAATATGTCTGGTGGTAGAACGGTTACGTTGTAGTACCCTGTCTTTCTTAGAGATTGTCTGTCCTTTCCTAGGCTACACACGTTCCCAGCTGCTGCTGCTAACTCGGCATCTAGGATATTTCACTTCTTTAGTGAATAAGAGTTCAAAGTTCATACCAAGTTTATATACTATAAGCTCATGCTATATTCTGGCTGGTTCCAGTGTGTCGATCATCACCTCCACGTTGAAATTCGCCCTTTTTAACGTATGGACAGCAGTCCTCACGTCACCGGGAACACAATGCTAATTTCGTTAGGTTGTTGTTGTTCAACCATTCGCAACCATAGCTCACGCTGAGGTTGGCTTAGTTCTGTAGTTGATATTAGCCCTTTTAAACGTGTGGACACCAGTCCTCACGTCATCGGGAGCATAAGTTGAATTTTCATAAAGGGGCTTTTTTAGTGGTGAAGAGAAGGGCTTGTTTCATAGTTTACAACCAATGTCTGTTCACTTGGGCGGGGTCTCTGAGTTTTTACTCTATGAAAACCATTCTCTCATTTAGAAGCTAAAATTACATTTCATCTTTTCATACAGACTAGTCAAGAGACTAGTCAAGGATCATATCACCTCCATCCTGCCAGACACCCTGGACCCACTCCAATTTTCTTACCTTCCCAATAGATCCACAGACGACGCAATCGCAATCACACTGCATACTGCCCTAACCCATCTGGACAAGAGGAATACTTATGTAAGAATGCTGTTCATCGACTACAGCTCAGCATTTAACACCATAGTTCCCTCCAAGCTCGTCATTAAGCTCGAGACCCTAGGTCTCGACCCAGCCCTGTGCAACTGGGTCCTGGACTTCCTGACGGGCCGGCCCCAGGTGGTAAAGGGTAGGAACCCCGCTGATCCTCAACACTGGGGCCCCACAAGGGTGCGTTCTCAGCCCTCTCCTGTACTCCCTGTTTACCCATGACTGTGTGGCCAAGCACGCATCCAACTCAATCATCAAGTTTGCTGACTACACTACAGTGGTAGGCTTGATTACCAACAACGACGAGATGGCCTACAGGGAGGAGGTGAGGGCCCTCGGAGTGTGGTGTCAGGAAAATAACCTCTCACTCAATGTCAACAAAACAAAGGAGATGATCGTGGACTTCAGGAAACAGGAGAAGGAGCACCCCCCTATCCACATCGACGGGACAGTAGTGGAGAAGGTGGAAAGTTTTAAGTTCCTCGGCGTACACATCACGGACAAACTGAATTGGTCCACCCACACAGAGAGCGTGGTGAAGAAGGCGGAACAGGAGGCTGAAGAAATTCGGCTTGTCACCAAAATCACTCACAAATTTCTACAGATGCACAATCGAGAGCATCCTGTCGGGCTGTATCACCGCCTGGTACGGCAACTGCTCCGCCCACAACCGTAAGGCTCTCCAGAGGGTAGTGAGGACTGCACAACGCATCACCGGGGGTAAACTCCCTGCCCTTCAGGACACCTACACCACCCGATGTCACAGGAAGGCCAAAAAGATCATCAAGGACAACAACCACCCGAACCACTGCCTGTTCACCCCGCTATCATCCAGAAGGCGAGGTCAGTACAGGTGCATCAAAGCTGGGACAGAGAGACTGAAAAACAGCTTCTATCTCAAGGCCATCAGAGTGTTAAACAGCCATCACTAACATTGAGTGGCTGCTGCCAACATACTGACTTAAATCTCTAGCCACTTTAAAAAAAGGAATTGGATGTAACAAATGTATCACTAGCCACTTTAAAAATGTTGTATATAATGTTTACATATCCGTTATTACTCATATCAAATGTATACACTGTACTCTAAACCATCTACTGAATCTTGCCTATGCCGTTCGGCCATCGACTCAAATCTCTAGCCACTTTAATAATTATAATCGGATTAAATAAATGTATCACTAGCCACTTTAAACAATGCCATTTTTATAATGTTTACATATCCTACATTACTCATCTCATATGTGTATACTGTACTCCATACCATCTACTGCATCTTGCCTACGCCGATCAGCCATCGCTCATCCATATATTTATATGTACATACTCGTATTCATTCCTTTACTCTTGTGTGTATAAGGTAGTTGTTGTGAATTTGTTAGATTACTTGTTAGATACTACTGCATGTTCGGAACTAGAAGCACAAGCATTTGCCTACACTCGCATTAACATCTGCTAACCATGTGTATGTGACAAATAACATTTGATTTGATTTAAATAGTTTCATATTTAAACATTTAAATTGTACAACAATTCCATGTGAATCTGATAACTAAAATGTGTAGACTTTCCAAGATACACTTTAAGTCATCCTATCATCAGTAATAATGTCTCAGACGACAACTGATCTGACATCATATTCTCTAAGTACCAACGCATATTTTCAGCTGGTTGGATTACCGATATATGGTTCCTTTCCCCACCCTTTTGATGTTACAAGACTCTCTATGTTTAACAAAGGGATTTTCAATAGTCACATCTGTAGAGTAGAGAGAGAGAAAAGGGGGGGGGAGGTATTTATGGATTTAATAAATCTCACCAACAGGCCAACGTCATGACAGTCCCCCCTTGTTGGGTTCGATCTCGCGATTAACCTGCATGTTGCAAACCAACATAAAAATGACAGTGGGTTGTCCTGGTTGTGGACCATCGTTGTGGTCCCCCTCTGGTGGTTGACCCAGGTAGGGTTTCTGCGAATGAAGAAGTCTGTTCCAAGGCTGGGCAGCAGATGTCCAGCTGGTGATCACTGTTGCAGTCCCCCCTCTGGTGGTCGACCCGGTTAGGGTGTCTGCAAATGAAGAAGTCCGCTCCAAGGCTGGGCAGCGGATGTCCGGATTGGGATCGCCGTTCCGTACCCGTCGTCCAGACTGGAAGATCTGGGCAGTAACTTGGGCAGATGTTAACAATGCATGCACGCACACACACTCATGAAATATATCATTACATATACTCCCAAATGAGCGGCGTTGTGGCACAAAGTGATGGTTGTATGGGGTATGGGATATCGTAATATCTCCTTGGATCGGATACTGCACCAAGAGGTTTCTAAACGTCTTTTTCCCAAGGGGTGCTTTCGACAGGTACCCCTCGTGAATGACTGCATTGCAGCTAGCGTTAGGGGAAGTGGATAAGGCACAGTGGCATGTGACCATACCTGGTTGGTTTTCCAATCCATCAGTGGGAGTAACCGATCCATCAAGTCTACTCCAAGTAGCAGGGGTACAGATTCGAGGCTGGTAACATACACAGGGTGAATGAGCGATACGTCCTGGAAGTGTAGTTTCAGCATGACTCTCAATGTGAGAGGCGAGGTAGTCTGAGTGACCCCTCGAAGTGTAGTGTCGCATCGTTCCACTTTTAACCAACGTTTAGTTGGCTTCAAAGCTCTTTTGAGATCATCAAACAATGAGAGAAGAGCGATATTGTCGCGCCCGAATCAATTAGCGCATGGCAAGTTAAGCAGTCCTCCAGGACTGTTTCCAGGTATGGGCGTTTAGACTCGTGTTTAGTGGACATATTTCCCACAAAGTGGAGTGGTCGTTCGCAACGACGTGATGTGCCATTTCTGTTCAAGGTGGAAGCAGATCGACTTTTCAGATTTTGAGTGGGCTTGGCTTTAACAAAGCGTTTGACCTTTTTCTTCGCAACCTTTGTATCAGAGTCTATAGACAAAGCCTGTGGGCTTGTTTCTTGATCAAGCGGGCCCTGGATAGGGTCTCAAATGAGAGCGAGAGAAATTTGAATTGTAACGTCCTTGCTATGGGTGTTAATTTCTACGGACCTAGTGTCCGGTAAGTCCCTATCTAGTCCTTGTGACTTATCTTTTACGCTTTCCTCAAAATGTTCTCGCTTTAGTTCTTCACGTAGTGGAACTTCTGGAGAACATTGGTCTACGTTTTGATCGTCCTTCAACCCTTTGTTACCCTTGTGCTCTGATACTTTGTGTGGGTTGGGTGCAGGAACGTAGCGAACAGGTCGATTGTCGCGGTAGTCGTTTTGATGGCGACGTACTTCACAGTTATTTTGACCGCGGAGGTTATTGGAATCGTGGTTTTGTGGTAGAAACAGTTGTTGTGCGTCATCTCTCAACGCTCCAATACCTGATAATGCACCCTCTAACTGGAGTGAGTGCTCCTGGTCAAACTTCAAAACCGAGTGGTCAGGGCTCTTAGCGTTGCGAGCTTGTGATGCCTCAAAAGCTGTGCTTGCAAGCTCTCTGAGTTGTAAGATAGGCAAGCCAACGTGGGCTTCAGGGCCCAAGTAGGTAATGAAGGTGGGATACATGTTTGACAGAAACATTTGTTTGAATGGTAACAGCTCTTGCATTCCTGTTTCAGTGAGTAGGCCAAAGTAAGCTGAACGAAGCCTATGATAGTAAGCTCGTGGGTGTTCGTTCCGAGCTTGTTTGACAGTGTTAGCCAGTGAGCTATCGTGTTTGCGAGAGGCAGAACCACTGAATTCTAGTTTCAAAGCTGTGGCAAGTTTAGCGTAGTCATTTAGCACGTGTTGCTGTTGTAGACGAATGAACCTCGTCACGTCACCTCGTCTATTCCACGTTCGCTTCAACAGGTAAACCCTGTCAGAACCCGTAGCGTCCCGGTAGCCATCCAATGCGTCCTCTATGTCAGCTAGGAACGGGGTCAAAGGTGGGGAAATTCTTGACGAGTTTGTCAAGGTATTCCGCGCCAAGCGGGCGGAGAGGGTTGGCTTCATCCTGTGGGGAAATTGGGGCGGAAGGGCCAAGAGGAGAAGCCAAGCTTTGGCTTTGTTGGCGAGGAGGCGCCATATTACTCAGTGCCGAATGGCCAAGAGGAGAAGATGAAGGGACACGAGGGAGGCAAAGTCTGAAACTTATTGTCTTTACTCCTTTGACTACAGGGCTCCGGTTGCTTGGATGGGTAGTCACGCTGTAGAGCGTGACCATTCTGGACTTCTTCCAGATGGTACCTAAGGGTGGTATTCTGCTGCATTGCAGAGTCCACTTGAGCACTTAGAGTGCTGATTTTGGACACGTGAGTGTCGCACTTGCTCCTTTCATTCTCAAACCTATCTGTCATGGTTTGCAGATAGAGGTCCTGAGTACGGAGCGAGAGATTCAATGAGATTTCTTCGGCTTGCTTAGAAATCAATATTTCCATCTAAATCACCTGAGTTCTCTCATCATTCATTTGGTCAGTGACTTCAATGAGTTCTGCTGATTTGTCATCCAACTCAGTCATTGTGTTCATTAACTGATCATCTTAAGTCTGCAGAATTTGGAGTAGAACATTGTTACCTTGAGTAATGTTAAAACTACTTAGGGAGCAGTGGGGCGCCAAATTCAAAATCCAAAAGTTGAATTATTAAACATTCATCAATATACAAGTGTTGCATAGTCATCAAAAGCTCTGCTTCTTGGCAATATCACAGCGTTGTCAGATTTCAAAAAGGCTTCACGGCGAAAGCACAACATTTGATTGTTTGAGGATAGCACCTACAATATTTTTATCCATTAGCATAAAATCATAAACCAGCGCGGTTCACACAAAACCCATTTCACAGCGAAAACAAATCTCTTACCTTTTGAAGAACTTTTGCTGAGGGCTTCCCAAGTGTCCAATGAAGACATCCAATGGTTCTTTTGTTAGAAAAAGTAATTTATTATATCCATAAATCTCCGTTTGGTTGGCGTGTTATGTTCTGAAAATCCAACGTCGAATCACCCATTGAAACGTGAAGAGAACGCGTTCAAATATACCTATAAACTTTTCCTAAACAAATCAAAGACCAGTTATAATGCATCCTTAGCTATCCTTTTATGAATATTAGCGATAATATTTCACTCGGATGGTCACCTAAACATTATATAAGTAAAATAAAGTGGGGCGCACACCCAGACTCGCACCCGAGAAAACTTGTTGACATTTCAGGTCCCCTTACCATTTCCTGTTCCTATCCGTTCCTCTTACTCCAATCACTCTCAGTCTTTGTATATAGACTGCTGACATCTAGTGGAAGCCATAGGTACTGCAATCCAGGAGCTGGATTGCCTTGAAGTCAATGGGGAGAGTGTCAAACAGAGCAAAGGTCACGAAAAACTGCATTTCCGGATGGATTTTCCTCGGGTTTTCGCCTGCTATATCAGTTCTGTTATACTCACAGACATTATGTTAACACTTTTAGAAACTTCAGAGTGTTTCCTATCCAATAATACTAATTATGTGCATATCCTATTTTCTGAGCCTGAGTGGCAGGCATTTTACTTTGGGCATGCCAGACTCTCCAAAACCGTCACCTCTGCTGCCGCTCCCTAAGAAGTTAAACAAAACTGCCTGCATGTTATCAAATTGCGCGCTCCTGTTTGTAGATAACTCTACAGATGTATCTAGTTTGGAGTGGACTACATTGTATTTAGTTTTGGCTAAATCGAGTTGTTCCTGGAGACAACAATTTTGTTGAAGAGTTTGTGGCTCGCTAGCAGAATGTTTTCATTTCCTGCTTTTGTCAATAGTTGCTCAGTTCTCTCCACCTGTCCCCTCATGTTAGTCATGTCTTGCACGCGCTTCAGCTGTGCACTGTGGTATGGGACCGATGCCAATCTTTGATGGCGATACATAAATGCTAAAGTGGAGAGAACCGTCACAAAGCCCGTGTTCGATGGTTGATTTTGAAGAGCGTTGTTCGCAATTTCTGTGGTTTTTTGCTAATGGCATAATTAGGGTTGGTGTCGCTGCTGAGGTCAGAGATCAATCCTTTTATGGGTGGAGGTTCACTAATTAGCGGAGGAGTGGTGACCACCTCCTCTGATCGCTTGCACATTATTAGAAAAATTTAGAGAAAAAATCTCCTATTTTTTCAAAGTTTGGAATTCGTTGGAAGCTGCAAAGACAAGTTTAATATATTTATAGACTTTAACGAACCAACAGTGCTGTACCAGTAATATGGAAGTTGGACTTGAATGAATTTGAAAAATCAAATTTAATTATTTAATCAATGATAATGATTAATCATACCTGGGTAAGCAATCTTTAATTAACCTGAGAAGTTGGTTCATCCAGGTTAATATGGGAAGTTTAAAAGTGTATCATTAGATTGGAAGAACCTTAAGGTATGTTCATCAATTTAACTTAATAAATTGAATGAGACGGTGATATTCCATTCAATCCATTGTTTGGATATTATAAGTGTAAACAATATTTCAAATGTTAGGGTACATTCACCACTAGGTTCCTTCTCCTTAAGGCCGAAGCCACAAAAACAAACAATTTAATAAATTTTAGAATAAGGCTGTAATGTAACAAAATGTGGAAAAGGTCAAGGAGTCTGAATACTTCCAAAGCAGTGTTGCCAACTAATTTTCAGGGGAAGTTGCTAGAGGAAGGTCGATTTGTTGCTAAAAGTTGCTAAATGACGTTGTGATATCATTGCGTAATAACGTAAAACTGCGTCATTACATATAATACACAATAACGTTGGTCAAGTTGACTTGCCATCTTGGCCCTCCTGCCTTCCGCCCTCCGTCTACGGCCCTCTGTCTCCTGCCCTCCCGCGCTCCGTCTCTCGTGCTCCATCTCCCGCGCTCCGTCTCCCTCTCTCCCCCATCCTACATCAATCTACTGTGTAGTGAAGTCCATCTACATGTACTCTGTAGAACAGAATGCATGTATGTATCTTTGTTAATGTTCAAGGGATGCATGCTAGAGGCTAGCAATAGCACACTAACATAGTTTCAGGGGACCTGTATTCGTGGCACAGTGTTTTAAAATACAATAGTGGTATAAAAACACAGTGGTGGCACAATGGTATAAAAACGTGTATTTTCGAATAACATGGGTATGCGTCACGTGCATTATCAAATAACATGGGTCTGCGTCACGTATTATAAAATAATGTGGCTATGCGTCACGTCTATTATCAAATAACATGGGTATGTGTCACGTGTATTATCAAATAACATGGGTATGTGTCACGTGCATTATCAAATAACGTGGGTATGCGTCACGTGTATTAGCAAACGTACAAAGGACGAAGACAAAAAAAGACCATGCAAAACACTATGCTTATTCATCACACATTACTTATCTATCTACAGAGAGGGGGGAGAGAGTAGTAGAGAAAGAAAGAGTGAGGGGGAGAGAGAGCAATAGAGAGGCAGAAGAATAGGAGAAAACAGAAGAGAGAGAAAGAAAAATAAAGAAAAGGAGAGAGTCCATTTTGACTGTGCCATGCTCTTTATGTGGGGCCTATTGTTGTCACTGTGTGCAGTGGGTCTGGTCTGGAGATAGCATCTTGTAAGAAAGAGTCTGAGAGGAGAGAGCTGAATCTAAGATGAACAGAAATTAAAGGGAACATCTACAATGGAGAGAGAATATATTCAGAGCTGGAGAGGGGGATAGAGGGGGGTAATATGACCTCTGAGTTCCATTTGCAGACGAAGAAGATGTGCCGAAGTTCTGAACGTGTGTGTGCGTGTGTGTGTCATGTGAATTAGCATATATCTAGTCATAACAATGGGACAATGAAGTCATAAGATACGGTCATATAAAAGCATTTGAGCCATTGAGTCTAAAGAGCTGGACAAATTCAGTCATGAATTTATGTACGAATTCATACGTGGCATACATAATGCATATTTTACATGAAGTAATAAGATGGGATCTACTTGAAATGAAAGAAGAACATGATGGATTTGGTCAAAAGAAGTAGACTAATTGCAATATCAGACAGAGATGAAATATTCTGGAAACAAGTCTACAGAGTCTTTATAACAGTCGAGTGTTGCAAACTGATCATGGTCGATTTAGAAACAATTCACTGAGAAACACTAGCTAAGGTCAACACCTCACTCTAAACTGAATAATGTTAGGATGAAAAACTAGAAAGAAATGTAACACTGCTGCTACTCTGCAATTGCATGCTTCAATATTTTTTTTTTATAATGTTGCCGTTAATTTATTTATTTATTTAACCTTTAACCTTTAACTAGGAAAGTCAGTTAAGAACAAATTCTTATTTTCAATGACGGCCTAGGAACAGTGGGTTAACATACTTGTTTTTTACCTTGTCAGCTCAGGGATTCGATCTTGCAACCTTTCGGTTACAAGTCCAACGCTCTAACCACTAGGCTACCTGTCTCAAGATGGAGGTCCTTTGTCACACTGTTGGTTGGTATTCAGTGCTGTAATATGGGTGGTGTGGTCAGTGCTGTAACCTGGGTGGTGTAGTCAGTGCTGTAACCTGGGTGGTATGGTCAGTACTGTAACCTGGGTGGTGTAGTCACTGCTGCAACCTGGGTGGTGTGGTCAGTGCTGCAACCTGGGTGGTGTGGTCAGTGCTGTAACATGGGTGGTGAGGTCAGTACTGTAGCCTGGGTGGTGAGGTCAGTACTGTAACCTGGGTGGTGTGGTCAGTGCTGTAACCTGGGTGGTGCAGTCAGTACTGTAACATGGGTGGTGTAGTCAGTACTGTAACTTGGGTGGTGTGATGTGGTGCATCGCTGTAGCTAGGTCGATGCACTATGGAAGGACTATTTTTCTTTCTAGTATCAGCAGAGAGAGAGGGAGAGGTGAAGATAGAAGGGGGAGAGAGAGAGAGAGAAAGAGAGAGAGAGAGAGAGAGAGCGCTTAAGCCACCATTTCCAGAAATAGCCAATTTTGCAGCTTAACAATACATAGGGGAGGGCAGAGCAAGGAAATCAATAGCCTTTTACAACGACCAGTTCCAACAAAGAACACAGACACACGGGTTGGGGTCCATACAAATTTAAATGTAAACTCAATTATTGAATTGACTCATGAAGTGGAGAATTTAAATTTAATTCAATTAGAATTTCAACAACCTTTAAGTTATGGAACTGGAATTAGACTGTTCAGATTGGAATTCAATATTTGCAAATTTCCCAGATAATGGAATGTATGCTTTAAGTACACAACATTGACTGCAGGATGTGTTAAATAATTTCAATTTCTGATACTATCAGCCTGAGGGAATTGAAATCCAAAGTGGAAATGTTGGTGATAATAATGGTAATATGATTATTGGAATTTGGAACATTTGAATTGAGAGGAATTTAATCATCTTTGAATTCAAAGACTGACCTGGAAATTGAATTCAATGGAATTTACATGGAGAGGGAATTGAATTAGACTTGCATTTGTGGGATTAACCCCAACCCTGACACACACAAGCGGTCTGTCCGTCCGCGTGTCTGTCTGTCCGTCCGTCCGTGGGTTTATCTGTCTGTCTGTGTGTTGTTATTGTGGGGATAAGTCATAAGGGAGTCAGCTGTTTTTGTTTGTGAATGCAAGATTAGTTAATCTAGCGAATGATGTCGGATATAAACCCTAAATTACAGAGTGAAAACATCACTTCCCCTTATGGGAGAAACACATGAAAACACAAACACACACACACACACAGAGACAGAGAGAAAGAGCGAGAGAGACAGAGTGTAACAGAGTGTAAGAGCGCGAGAGAGACAGAGAAAGACCGAGAAAGGCAGAGAGCGAGAGAGACAGAAAGACCGAGAGAGAGCCACAGCATGCATAGGGGGTGAATTACCCATAATTAAACTGCAATGCCTGTTTAGTGTGCCCCACTCCGTACGAGAGAGAGCATGACTCTAATAAAATTTTACAGGATTACGGTGTCCATATTAGGACAGCGTTGTCTCACTTGGACAGGCTAACAATGCTGCTCAATATTGTACAATGTCAAACTGTCAAACACTGGTTCAAATGAAATTAGACCACATGTAAAATGTATTAAATCTGGCATGTCCCTCTGTGACTTCTAGGAAGACTTTAACCCACTTAACCCAAAAAATGTCTCCATGTTTTCACCATCATGTAAAGCCCTAGTTATATTGTTGCTTTGACAAAGTCATTTTGGAGATTATTATTTAATTTGTGATTCATTTTAAGGTAAAAAAAGAAAGAAAAAACCTGTCCCTCATTTTAAAGTCAACCGTGTATGTAAAATGAACTCTCATTTTAATATGGTGAAAATATTCCTTTTTCAATATTTGTTTCAAAATAAACATTAAACATCTAATTGTAAAATCATAGTGCAAAAGCAGGTGAGTTGGTTCTACTCTTTTTGGTCATTTTCTGGTGGAAAATTGAGTGGGTCAAGCAAAACACACCAACCCATAGATTGGCAGGCAAATTTTTTATGATTTTTTAAAGTCTGAAACTTGCATTCAATTGCCCCTCCCTGTTGCACACAACAAACTGCCATTCCTCCTACCACATGGGGATTTACGGCTGATTTAAGAAGAAATCGTCAACCTTGTTACGGTCAACACGGTTTCTTCATTTTGGCACTTACTATAGACAGTTTGAATTTAATCTCTTGAGATGGGAACATGTTATTATTATTTTTAAGTTGAACATGTGCTCTCTATGAAATAATGTTAAAATGTGAAATGTTACACTACCCAAAAGGGTACAACCCAGACGGATATTTTCAAGGAAAGATGAGAGGTTTTCAGTTTGTAATTTGTCCACTGTCCAATGCTCCCGTAATGTTAATGTCAGAGGAAAATAATACGGCAATGTTGTAGCAATGTCGAGGTGGATGCTAATAATTATTTTCCCTTGTGTCTCACTGTTACGACACTCCCATTCCTCCATCTCTCTTTTCACTTGGTTTCTTGCTTTCCAAACCCTTTTTTCTCCCACCTCTATTTTTTAAGCTCTTATACTGTGTCTGCTTTTTCACCGTGTTCTGTTTGTGCCACCAACATCTTGCCCTCAGGCCAAGCTTTAGCCCCACTCCTTAGATCCCCCCCACACACACACACGTCCCTCCAACCCACACACACACAACCCAATTGCCTTTGTGTGCTTGTTTCAAAGAGATAAGTGCAGCATCAGTGAGTGAGGGAGCATTAGCTAGCGGATCTATCTGTGTGCCAGTGCCCCAATTACTCCAATATCTCCATTAAGCATTCAGAAACTGAGGAGGCTTGTATCAAACAGGAAATGCAAAGGAGACGTGATCCTTCACCACCTGAACTAGCTCACACATTTCAGTAAGGAGGTAGTAGAAAACTGAAATGAAAAAGCGGATATAAATGTAATTGATGAAAAACAGTATATTCTCCATCTCAGTGTGACAATTAGAAAGAGGGAGAAAATGATTAGAATGGGAGAGAAAGAGAGATGGAGAAAATAAAAAAACAGGTAACTGCCAAAATAAAGGAAACACTTGAGTACACTTAACAAAAATATAAACGCAACATGTAAAGTGTTGGCCCCCTGTTTCATGAGCTGAAATTGTCAAACACTGGTTCAGTGTACTGACATTTCTGGTCTACTGAGCTCAAACTTGAACATTGTTTAAATTCTGTGCAACTTCCAGTGCGTGTTACTGTGAACACTGAGGCTGTAACCACTTTAAGTTACAGTTTCAGACAGTGGTCAACTAGGCTCTGTGGCTAGTTGATCATAATGTAGGCCTACCAGAGAAGCCCACCATCAAAAACAATTGAGGAAATTGATCTCATAACATTTTACCATGGAAATTGCTGTTCTATCATTCAGCCTACAGTAGCAGCCAATGTGTGGTGTTCAATTTAGGCCTACATTCCATGAGACAAAAAAAAAACATGCAGGGTTTGACATTAACATGTTTATCCACTTGTCCTTCAGACAAGGAGGTGACTGAAAATGTTGTTGTGTTGTTTGATGCAAGAAACCACTTTATAAAAAAAACTGCATTACTATTCCCATACCATTATTACAGAGAAATAGACCAATTATGCTATCCTCTGCCAATTGGCTACTTAGACAATTCAAGCCTGCCTCAAAATAAAAAGCCTGCCTTAAGACAAAAAAATATATATATTTACCTGACTTTGAGCGACGAACTGCCCTTGCTGTCTCTGCCCACTCTGGGATTCTCTGCCTCTGACCCTATTACGGGGGCTGAGTCACTGGTTTACTAGCGCTCTTCCATGCCGTCCCTAGGAGGGGTGTGTCGCTTGAGTGGGTTGAGTCACAGACGTGATCTTCCTGTCCGGTTTTGCGCCCCCTCGGGCTTGTGGGGTGGAGGAGATCTTCGTGGGCTTTGCATACTCAGTCTTGTCTAAGGGTAGTAAGTGGGTGTTCTGTTTATATCTCTCTAGTGGTGTGGAGGCTGTGCTTTGTAAAAGTGGGTGGGGTTATATCCTGCCTTGTTGGCCCTGTCCGGGGTTATCGTCGGATGGGGCCACAGAGCCCCCCGACCCACCCGTCTCAGCCTCCAGTATCTATGCTGCAATAGTCTATGTGACGGGGGGCTAGGGTCAGTCTGTTATATCTGCTGTAATTCTCCTGTCTTATCTGGTGTCCTGTGTGAATTTAAGTATGCTCCCTCTAATTCTCTCTCTCTCCCTCTCTCCTTCCCCTCCCGGAGAACCTGAGCCCTGTGACCATGCCTCAGGACTACCGGGCCTGATGACTCCTGGCTGTCCCCAGTCCACCTGGTCGTGCTGCTGCTCCAGTTTCAACTGTTCTGCCTGTGACTAGGGAACCCTGACCTGTTTACCGGACGTGCAACCTTGTCCCGGACCTGCAGTTTTCGACTAACTCTCTCTCCCTCCCTCTCTCTCTCATACTCTACCACACCTGCTGTCTCGACCTCTGAATGCTCGGCTATGAAAAACCAACTGACATTTAATCCTGAGGTACTGACCTGTTGCACCCTCTACAACCACTGTGATTATTATTTAACCCTGCTGGTCATCTATTAACATTTGAACATCTTGAAGAACAATCTGGCCTTAAATGGCAATGTACTCTTATAATCTCCACCCGGCACTGCCAGAAGAGGACTGTCCACCCCTCAGAGCCTGGTTCCTCTCTAGATTTCTTCTTAGGTTCCTTGCATTTCTAGGGAGTTTTTAGCCACCGTGCTTCTACATCTGCATTTGGGGTTTTAGGCTGGGTTTCTGTATAGCACTTTGTGACATCTGCTGATGTAAAAAGGGCTTTATAAATACATTTGATTGACTTGTCTTTCAGAGATGTCTAGAAATATACACGTTTTGTGCTCTTGTAATTATCTACAACTGGGCTAATAACTCACTAACTAGCAAAGGATATGAACAAATATACAACGGGTGTGTCTAATCCTGAATGTTGAATGCTGGTTAAAAGCGCATTCCAGCCGGTGTCTATTCTACCACTGGCTAAATCTATGACGTTAAAATGCTTATTTTCTCTGTTCTATCTGACTGGACAATCCACTGTCATCAACCCAGCAAGGCAAGTTATAAACTTGATCTGCACTATAAAAGCATCTAGACATTCTCACATTTATTTAGACTAACATTTAGTTGTTTTCAACAGCAGAGATTTGTATAAACCTTGCTGTCTGTCTCTCCGACATTTGCAACATTGTTTCAATATTCAAATTCGATCTCCATCTGTCCCATAGTAATGAACGAGTCAGGACGAGACAGGCAGGCAGGCAGCATTTCTCAGCCAGTCGAAATCATGAATCAGCTGGCATAATTTTGATGGATATATACAAAGAAATGGCAATTGAAAAAAGGTCAAACGAAACAAAGTGCAGCTACTGTAGTTTGCAGTCTTTCCAGCTTCAATTTGAATTGTTTGTGTTAGCTGTGGTGTTGGCTAGCTCCTCTGAACAACAGTGTCCTGACGAGTGAGCAAATTTTCTATGCCAGACGAAATTGCGCTTCATTAGCTCATTGTTATGAATGTATCCAAATAAATGTCACAAGAAAACAGCTTAAACAAATGCAAACTCAGCTACTTTATTGTTATTCTGGCTGCACAATTTGATGTGACTGTAAGTTAGCCATATTTGGCTAGCTAGCAAGCAAGGGATAAGAAAGTTGCCAGCCAGTATGGCAATGGAACATTTTGAACGAACCAAAAGAACGAACGACCAGCCGGGTTGGGGAGCAAACCTAGATTTGTGTCGGGACTATAACTTGTGGAAGGATGAAATACTATGACATTATTTATTTTTATTTCACCTTTATTTAACTAGGCAAGTAAGTTAAGAGCAAATTCTTATTTACAATAACGGCCTACACCGGGCCAAACCCGGACGACGCTGGGCCAATTGTGCACCACGCTATGGTATGATACAGCCTGGAATTGAACCAGGGTGTCTGTTGTGACGCCTCTAGCACTGAGGTGAAGTGCTTTGGACCGTTGCGCCACTCGGGAGCTAAATCTAAATTAAAAAAAATTATGAAAATATGTCAATCATTATTTGAATATGTTGGTAACCTGTTGTATAAAAGTGATAATGCCCGAGAAGCCGGTGTTTGGAGGATATATTGGCACGGTTTCCAGCCCGAGATGAAGTCGAGGGCCTAACAACATCCATGCCAATGTATTCTCTAAACACCGGCTTCTCAGGCATGATCACTTAAATGTGTACACTTGGCTAAATGCTCTCGCATTGATCTCAAAACAAGCACATCTATTCACGATCGCTCATGCTGTAAAGACTGTCCAGTTCAAAGTTAATGGCACAGATCCATATATGGCAAAGTTCTATTAGCATAGAGTATAGGCCTACTGCAGCTGTGATTGGTTATGAGTACGAGTTGAGTCATGAGTGTCAATGCAATATAATCCTACTCCCAATGCGTTCTGCCTACAACAAAATCTCTTGCATAGTTAGTTTTGCATACTAAGTCTTGCATAGTTTGCTTTGTTTCGGTATGTTGCATTGAAAGTGGCTAATATTGTGTTGATTCAATCACAATTCCAACAGTAAAAGGGAAACGTTGATAATGTTAATTAACTAACGGGGAAAACTCTAGAAAGTTGAGTGAAGTTCAATCTCGTGCTTCTTTGAGTGGGCTGATATTTATTCTGTTCGGCATTACCGGGGGAGCTGCCCACAATGATAGTAAAACAAAAACACACACAGCTTTCCTTCATCAGTCATCTAACTTCAGGATTGTCCCTCCCGTAGACTGCCTCTGTCCCTCCCGTAGACTGCCTCTGTCCTTCCCATCTGTGAGACTATACAGTCTCTGTTGTGTCTAGCTTTCTCTCTCTCCATGTCCTCTACTGCCCCAGTCTCATCCACATGACTCCAATACCTCATCTCAATTCACTTTGAAACTTCACTCCAATAGAAAACTTAACTACCTCACTTCAGCTTACTACATAAATTCCCCCTCTAGTATCACCCTTCCCATCCCGTCCGTACCTTGGTGATCTTGGGGTGGGCACAGCGGCTGTTGCCGGTGGTGGCGTGCATCCAGCTACTCTCCAGTGGGGCACACTCCTGCCTCAGAGAACACTTCTTCTCCTGGACACACCAGCCACACTCAAACCTGGGGTCAGCCTTCAGACACATGCCACAGCTGTCCCTCAAAGCAGGGCACTTGTACAGGTGGGCTGGAGGGAGGGAGGGAGGGAGGAGGGAGGGAGGGAGGGAGGGAGGGAGGGAGGGAGGGAGGGAGGGAGGGAGGGAGGGAGGGAGGGAGGGAGGGAGGGGAGAAAAAGGGAGGATGGATGGAGAGAGAGGAGGTGGGGGAAGGGGAGAATGGGAGAGAGAGTTTTTTGTTAACATGCTAAAAGTGTGAAATGACACATACAATCCTATTCACACACGTCACAAGAGATGAACATAAGCCTATTTAGACTGAGTGTAAAAACATTAGGAACACCTGCTCTTTTTATGACAGACTGACCAGGTGAATCCAGGTGAAAGCTATGATCCCTTATTGATGTCACTTGTTAAATTCACTTCAATCAGTGTATATGAAGGGGAGGAGACAGGTTAAAGAAGGATTTTTAAGCCTTTATTTTATTTAACTTGGCAAGTCAGTTAAGAACAAATTCTTATTTACAATGACGGCCTACCCCAGCCAAACCCTAAACGGGACGATGCTGTGCCAATTGTGCGCCGCCCTATGGGACTCTCAATCATGGCCGGTTGTGATATAGCCTGGAATCAAACCAGGGTCTGTAGTGACACATCTAGCACTGAGATGCAGTGCTTTAGACCGCTGTGCCACTCGGGAGCCCCCAAAGCCTTGAGACAATTGAGACATGGATTGTGTATCTGGAGAACAGTCATAACAAAATATTGAAGTGTCTTAAACAGGGTATAGTAGTGGAAGGTGTTCCTAATGTTTGGTACACTCAGCATACACTACATATACAAAAGTATGTGGACACCGTTTCAAATTAGTGGATTTGGCTATTTCAGTCACACCCGTTGCTGACAGGTGTATAAAATTGAGCACACATCCATGCAATCTCCATAGACAAACATGGGCAGTAGTATGGCCTTACTGAAGAGCTTAGTGACTTTCAATGTGGCATCGTCAACAGGATGCCACCTTTCCAACAAGTCAGTTCATCAAAGTGCTGTTATTGAGAAGTGGAAATGTCTAGGAATAACAACGGCTCAGCTGGGAAGTGGTAGGCCACACAAACTCACAGAATGGGACCACCGAGTGCTGAAGCAGGTAGCACATACAAATTGTCTGTCCTCGGTTGCAACACTCACTACCGAGTTCCAAACTGCCTCTGGAAGCAACATCAGCACAATAACTGTTAGTCGGGAGCTTCTTGAAATGGGTTTCCAAGACCGAGCAGCAACACACAAGCCTAAGATTACCAAAATACCAAGCGTCGACTGGAGTGGAGTAAAGTTCGCTGCAATTGTACTCTGGAGCAGTGGAAACGCGTTCTCTGGAGTGATGAATGATGCTTCACCATCTAGCAGTTTGACGGACGAATCTGGGTATGGCGGATGCCAGGAGATCGCTACCTACCCCAATGCATAGTTCTAACTGTAAAGTTTGGTGGAGGAGGAATAATAGTCTGGGGCTGATTTTCATGCTTCGGGCTAGGTCCCTTAGTTCCAGTGAAGGGAAATATTAACACTACAGCATACAATGACATTTATAGACCAGGGGTACTCAAGTACTATTTGACAAGGTCCGGTAACACAAATTTCCTAGCTGGCAAAGGTCCGGATGGATAATATAATTTATATGCGAAATAACAAACCCCCACCTCACAACCCATGCGACCCCAAACTGTTCACACCCCTCGTGTTGGCAGAGATAATATGTTGCAGCTTTAAAGCTAATTTCCCGCAATTCTACACATTTTGCATAGGGCAGAGATTTTTTGTTGTTGCTGTTTTAAAGGTAATTTACTGCAATTCTATGCATTCATCCATGTCTTATGTGTGTTTATATGACAAGGGGTTGAAGTCTGAACGAGAAAAAAAATAATAATAATACACACTACCGTTCAAAAGTTTGGGGTCACTTAGAAATGTCCTTGTTTTTGAAAGAAAAGCAATTTTTTTGTCCATTAAAATATCACCAAATTGATCAGAAATACAGTGTAGACATTGTTAATGTTGTAAATGACTATTGTAGCTGGAAAGGGCTGATTTTTAATAGAATATCTACATAGGTGTACAGAGGCCCATTATCAGCAACCATCAATACCAAGGTCAACAGTGAAGAGGCGACTCCAGGATGCTGGCCTTCTAGGCAAAGTTGCAAAGAAAAAGCCATATCTCAGACTGGCCAATAAAAAGAAAAGATTAGGATGGGCAAAATAACACAGACACTGGACAGAGGAACTCTACCTAGAAGGCCAGCATCCCGGAGTCGCCTCTTCACTTGACGTTGAGACTGGTGTTTTGCGGGTACTATTTCAGGAAGCTGCCAGTTGAGGACTTGTGACGCGTCTGTTTCTCAAACTAGACACATTAATATACTTGTCCTCTTGCTCAGTTGTGCACCGGGGCCTCTCACTCCTCTTTCTATTCTGGTTGGAGACAGTTTGCACTGTTCTGTGAAGAGAGTAGTACACAGCGTTGTAATAGATCTTCAGTTTCTTGGCAATTTCTCGCACGGAATAGCCTTCATTTCTCAGAACAAGAATAGACTGACGAGTTTCAGAAGAAAGTTATTTGTTTCTGGCCATTTTGAGCCTGTAATCAAACCCACAAATGCTGATGCTCCAGATACTCAACTAGTCTAAAGGAGGCCAGTTTTATTGCTTCTTTAATCAGGACAACAGCTGTGCTAACATAATTGAAAAAAGGTTTTCTAATGATCAATTAGCCTTTTAAAATGATACACTTGGATTAGCTAACACAATGTGCCATTGGAGCACAGAAGTAGGGTTGCAAAGGGTCGGAAGCTTTCCGGTAATTTTCCTGATTTTTTTCTGAAAATTCCCATGGCAAGTTAAGCCTGGGAATTTGGGGAATTTTGCTTAAATTCATCAAAAAAGTTAGCTTACAACAGTGAACTTTTTTTGTGGGATACACATAAGGTGATTCTAGGTCATCTGGCATATTTTGGTTAAATTATCCCCAATTCAATGGAATTGCAACCCTCTGCATGCAGAGTTCATTCTTCCATCATTGTCTGAGCCAAGGACTACATGCTTTCTGGTAAGTTTTGATTACAATACTGGGCGAGGTGAATATATTTTATAAGACATACATAACTTTTTGTTAACTAGTAAATAGTTGCCTACAGCAAAGTGTGTTTAAATCATTTCTAACTTGTTAACAATTTCTGCAAGTTAGTTTTTGATACCATGTGGGTTTTAGCTTGCTTGAGCCTGCTAACTGAGGAGTATTAAGTCACCTGTTTCCATACATGTTTCATAAAAAGAAATATATACAGTGAGGGGAAAAAAGTATTTGATCCCCCTCCTTAAAATGCAATTCTATTCATAAAATTTTTCACATGCATTATTCTGGATTTTTTTGTTGTTTGTTGTTGTCTCACTGTTAAAATAAACCTACCATTAAAATTATAGATTGATCATTTCTTTGTCAGTGGGCAAACGTACAAAATCAGCAGGGGATCAAATACTTTTTTCCCTCACTGTATCTTACAAAGGAGTTGTTTAATCTAACTTCTTTATTTATCTATACATGGAATTGTATTTGTTGTTTTTTTACTCATTTTTTTCTAATCTTTACAGGAAAATGCCACGGACACTATCTGATGTGTGGAGACATTTTACTGCAGGTCATGTAGAAGGAAAAGCTTTGTACATTTGCAAATACTGTGCCAAATCATATGTGAAAAATGCAACAAAGACGCAGAATCATCTGGCCAAGTGCATAAAGTTCTCTCAGCGCTCACAACAAGCAACCTCTGACAAAAGTCCCTCTACTTCTATTCAAGGTGAAAATGATGAATCAGACACCTTATCGATAGCAACAGCTCATGGTCCTCCTGGAATCAGAAGTTTTTTTGACTCAATGGAGGAACGTAGTCAGAGAAATGCTGATGAATGTCTTGCTCGAGCTGTGTATGCAACTGGTTCACCTCTGATGCTACCAGGCAATGTGTATTGGAAGAGATTTCTGAATGTTCTTCGCCCAGCATACACCCCTCCAACCAGATATGCTTTATCTACTCATTTGCTGGATGCCGAGTTCAAGTGAAGGTCAAGCAAATCATAGAGAAAGCAGACTGTATTGCAATCATCTCTGATGGGTGGTCGAATGTTCGTGGGCAAGGAATTATTAACTACATCATCTCCACCCCTCAACCAGTACACAGACACAAGGGACAACAGACACACCAGTCTCTACATTGCAGATGAGCTGAAGGCAGTCATCAATGACCTTGGACCACAGAAGATATTTGCAATGGTGACAGACAATGTTGCGAACATGAAGGCTGCTTGGAATTTTTTTTGACTCAAAGGAGGAACGAGTCAATGGAGGAGTCCTACCCTCACATCCCACCCATTGGCTGTGCTGCTCATGCATTGAATCTGCTCCTCAAGGACATCATGGCACTGAAAACAATGGATACACTCTACAAGAGAGCCAAGGAAATGGTTAGGTATGTGAAGGGTCATCAAGTTATTGCAGCAATCTACCTCAACAAGAAAAGTGAGAAGAATAAGAGCACCACATTGAAGCTGCCCAGCAACACCCGTTGGGGTGGTGTTATCTCCTGGAGGGGAAGGAGTTTCTGCAAGAAATTGCCATATCACAGTCTGCCGATATGGACAGCTCCATCAAGAGGATTCTCCTGGATGATGTATTTGGGAGAGAGTAGTAAGCAGCCGGAAACTCCTGAAACCTATAGCAGTAGCCATTGCACGGATTGAGGGAGACAATGCCATCCTGTCTGATGTTCAGACTCTGCTTGCAGATGTAAGAGAAGAAATCCGTACTGCCCTGCCCACTTCACTGTTGCTCCAAGCAGAGGAAACAGCAGTTCTGAAATACATAAAAAAGTGTGAAGACTTCTGACTGAAACCCATACACGCTGCAGTGTATATGTTGGAGCATCCTGTCTGGTGCAGAGATCAACAAGGCCTATGGTGTCATCACTACCATGTCTCGCCACTTTGGCCTGGATGAGGGCAAGGTTCTTGGCAGTCTGTCGAAGTACACTTCCAAGCAAGGGCTTTGGAATGGAGATGCAATATGGCAGTCGTGCCAACATATCTCATCAGCCACCTGGTGGAAGGGACTTTGTGGATCTGAGACTCTTTCCTGTTGCCTCCATCATCCTCCAAATACCACCAACATAAGCTGACTCAGAGTCCAACTGGTCCTTGTTTGGGAAAACACACACCAAAGCACGCAACAGGTTGACCAATACAAGGGTTGAAAAATTGGTCCCCACCCGGGCAAATTTGAGGCTTTTTGAGCCTGACAACGAGCCATCCTCAACAAGGTTGGAAAGTGACAGTGAAGATGAGGCCTCAGAGTCTGATATTCAAGAGGTGGACATTGAGGAGGTCCAGGGAGAAGACATGGAAGCCTGAGAGGAAGACAACCAAAGCTTTAGTTTCTAGACTATCATTTTACAGAGGTATGTTGAAAACATTTTTGGGAGATGCGATGGATGATTGGGGATCATTCAATATTCCCTTTCTTTTGTTGTTCAGTGAAATCCTCCCATGTGAAGAGTCAACTCTTTTCATTAAAGTTAAATTCGTAACTACATTGTATTATTTTATTTCTATTGGAAGGATTTAATCATTTGCAATTATGTCTACTTATTATAAGGTAAAATGTTATGTTTCTGTCTCCATTTGACAAGGCAAATATATCCAATGCAAAAAAACATCTTAATTTAAATGGTATTAATATGCATATATTTCCACCTCTGAATATTCCCCAAAATGTGCAAGCCTACATAAGAGTGATGGCTGCTGATAATGGGCCTTTGTACGCCTATATAGATATTCCATAAAAAAAACAGCCGTTTCCAGCTACAATAGTCATTTACAACATTAACAACTTCTACACTGTTTTTCTGATCAATTTGAAGTTATTTTAATGGACAAAAATGTGCTTTTCTTTAAAAAACAAGGACATTTCTAAGTGACCCCAAACTTTTGAACGGTAGTGTACCCACCCACCCACACACACACACACACACAGTACCAGTTAAAAGTTGGGACACCTACTCATTCAAGGGTTTTTCTTTATTTGTACTATTTTCTACATTGTAGAATAACAGTGAAGGCATCAAAACTATGAAATAACACATATGGAACCATGTAACAACCAAAAAAGTGTTAAAAAAAATCAAAATATATTCTTCAAAGTAGCCATCCTTTGCCGTGATGACAGCTTTGAATAAAACATTTTTTATATGCACTGAATATGAACTGAAGCGAAGCACTACTTCAAATTGCCGCAAGAATTTGACAGAGGAATAGTTTTCAGCCCCTCAAATCCCATTGGTCACGATTTAACTTGAAAGCAACCATGGGCCAATTAAATGATACTAAATGAGTGATTTAATTACATTTACATATCAGGGATTAAGCGAGGGAGCAACGCTAGATCGTTATCTTAGTTAAAATGAGGATGAGAGAAGTGAGAGAAAAAGGGGGAGAGAGAGAGAGAGAGAGACACCGAAGACTAGACCAGTTCTGTTGCTGCTTGGCTGGAGAAAAACCCTGCCCCCATACCAGTCTCCCCCTCCCAACCAGTCTAACACTGCCCAACTCACCCACTCCTCACCACCCCCACCCATCCTCCATATTGAGATGCATTGTACTCACTACTCAGACAAATTACTTGAGCTAAAACTCTTTTTCTCATTGTGGTACATTGTGTCTGGGTCTGCATTGTGGTGGGCTTTGGCTGCAGAGGCTTAAGTGAACATTTCCCTAAATGTGATGTTATCTTCTATCGTGCATCACAGCAGAAGCCCCTGCTTCACTACAAACCCGTCCCCACCCTGGCGACAACAACAACAGAAAAATGCTGTGCATTATTAAGACTACACAATTTCACTAGTAATTATCCGTGGAAGAAAACTTTTTTTTCTTCTACTCCCTAGTTGTGTGTTTAATCACTATCCACTGTCTGTGGATTGGTGCCCTAACACACACATGTACAGTGCATTCAGAAACTATACAGACCCCTTCCCTTTTCCCACATTTTGTTAAGTTACAACCTTATTCTAATACGGATTTAAATACATTTAAATAGTATCAATCTACACACAATACCCCATAATGATGACGCAAAAACTGCTTTTTTTAATGATTTGCAAATGTATTAAAAATAAAAACAGAAATAACTTATTTATATAAATATTCAGACTCTTTGCTAAGAGACTCAGGTTCATCCTGTATCCATTGAACATCCTTGAGATGTTTCTACAACTTGATTGGAGTCCACCTGTGGTAAATTCAATTGATTGGACATGATTTGTAAAGGCACACAACGGACTATATAAGGTCCCACAGCTGAGAGTGCATGTCAGAGCAAAAACCGAACAGTGTGGTCGAAGGAATTGTCCGTAGAGCTCCGAGACAGGATTGTGTTTTGGCACAGACCTGGGGAAGGGTACCAAAAACTTTTTTCAGCATTGAAGGTCCCCAAGAACATAGTGGCCTCAATCATTCTTAAATGGAAGAAGTTTGGAACCAAGACTCTTTCTAGAGCAGGCCGCCCAGGCAAACTGAGCAATTTGGGGAGAAGGGCCTTGGTCAAGGAGGTGACCAATAACCTGATGGTCACTCTGACAGACCTCCAGAGTTCCTCTGTGGAGATGGGAGAACCTTCAAGAAGGACAACCATCTCTGCAGCACTCCACCAATTAGGCCTTTATGGTAGAGTGGCCAGACAGAAGACGCTCCTCAGGAAAAGGCACATGACAGCCTGCTTGGAGTTTGCCAAAAGGCACCTAAAGGACTCAGACCATGAGAAACAAGATTCTCTGGTCTGATGAAACCAAGATTGAACTCTTTGGCCTGAATGCCAAGCGTCACGACTGGAAACCTGGCACCATCCCTACGGTGAAGCATGGTGGTGGCAGCATCATGCTGGGGGATGTTTTTTCAGCAGCAGGGACTGGGAGACTAGTCAGGATCGAGGGAAAGTTACAGAGAGATCCTTGATGAAGATCCCTGTTCGAGAGCGCTCAGGATCTCAGACTGGGATACAACTTCGAACAGGACAACGACCCTAAGCACACTGCCAAGACCACGCAGGAGTGGCTTCGGGACAAGTTTCTGAAAGTCCTTGAGTGGCCCAGCCAGAGCCCGAACTTGAACCTGATCGAACATCTTTGGAGAGACCTGAAAATAGCTGTGCAGCAACACTCCCAATCCAATCTGACAGAGCTCAAGAGGATCTGCAGAGAAGAATGGGAGAAACTCTTCAAATACAGGTGTGCCAAGCTTGTAGCGACATACCCAAGACGACTCTAGGCTATAATCGCTTGCAAAGGTGCTTCAACAAAGTACTGAGAAAAGGGTCTGAATACTTACAGTTGAAGTCGGAGGGTTACATACACCTTAGCCAAATACATTTAAACTCACATTTTTCACAATTCCTGACATTTAATCCCAGTAAAAATTCCCTGTCTTAGGTCAGTTAGGATCACCACTTTATTTTAAGAATGTGAAATGTCAGAATAATAGTAGAGAGAATTATTTATTTAAGTTTTTATTTCTTTCATGACATTTCCAGTGGGTCAGAAGTTTACATACACTCAATTAGTACTTGGTAGCATTGCCTTTAAATTGTTTAACTTGGGTCAAACGTTTCGGGTGGCCTTCCGCAAGCTTCCAACAATAAGTTGGGTGAATTTTGGCCCATTCCTCCTGACAGAGCTGGTGTACCAGAATAAGGTTTGTAGGCCTCCTTGCTCGCACACACTTTCAGTTCTGCCCACACATTTTCTATGGGATTGAGGTCAGGGCTTTGTGATGGCCACTCCAATACCTTGACTTTGTTGTCCTTAAGCCATTTTGCCACAACTTTGGAAATGTGCTTGGGATCATTGTCCATTTGGAAGACCCATTTGCGACCAAGCCTTAACTTCCTGACTGATGTCTTGAGATGTTGCTTCAATAATTTTTCATAATTTTCTTTCCTCATGATGCCATCTATTTTGTGAAGTGCACCAGTCCCTCCTTTAGGTTGGGATGGTGTTATTCTGCTTGCAAGCCTCCCCCTTTTTCCTCCAAACATAACGATGGTCATTATGGCCAAACAGTTCTATTTTTGTTTCATCAGACCATAGGACATTTCTCCAAAAAGTACAAATCTCTGTCCCCATGTGCAGTTGCAAACCGTAGTCTGGCTTTTTTATTGCGGTTCGGAACAGTGGTTTCTTCCTTGCTGAGCTGCCTTTCAGGTTGTGTCGATATAGGACTTGTTTTACTATGGATATAGATAATTTTGTACCTGTTTCCTCCAGCATCTTCACAAGGTCCTTTGCTGTTGTTCTGGGATTGATTTGCACTTGTCACACAAAAGTATGTTAATCTCTAGGAGACAGAACGCGTCTCTTTCCTGAGCGGTAGGACGGCTGCGTGGTCCCATGGTGTTAATACTTGCATACTATTGTTTGTACAGATGAACGTGGTACTTTCAGGCTTTTGGAAATTGCTCCCAAGGATGAACCAGACTTGTGGAGATCTACAATTTTTGGCTGATTTCTTTTGATTTTGCCACGATGTCAAGCAAAGAGGCAGAGTTTGAAGGTAGGCCTTGAAATACATCCACAGGTACACCTACAATTGAAAAGTGTTCCTAAGGATACATTTAAAATTATGTTTGATTGTTCTTGGACAAGTTTATAGGTATAAGTTGAACGAGTTCTCTTCACGTTTCAATGGAGGAGTCAACGCTATATTTTCTCATTATAATGCGCCAACCAAACTGAGATTTATGGATATAATACATTACTTTTTCTAACAAAAGAACCATGGATTGTCTTCGTTGGACACCTGGGAAGCCCTCAGCAGAAGTTCTTCAAAAGGTAATTGATTTGTTTTCGCTGTGAAATGTGTTTTCTGTGAACCGTGAAGGCTTATGAATTTATGGTAATGGAAAAAATATGTGGGGTGCTATCCTCAAACAATCAAATGTGGTGCTTTCGCCGTAAAGCCTTTTTGAAATCTGACAACGCTGTGATATTGCCAAGAAGCAGAGCTTTTGATGACTATGAAACACTTGTATATTGATGCATGTTTAATAATTCAACTTTTGGATTTTTAATTTGGCGCCTTGCATTTCACCTGGTGACCATGGCGCCTTGCATTTCAACTGGTGACCTTGCGCCCCAACGCTCCCTAAGAAGTTAACTTCTTGGGGCCCAGTGGGGCGCTACCAGGGAAAATGTAAAGCGCCAAATTCAAAATCCCAAAGTTGAATTATTAAACATCCACCAATATACAAGTGTTCCATACTCATCAAAAGCTCTGTTTCTTGGCAATATCACAGCGTTGTCAGATTTCAAAAAGGCTTTACGGCGAAAGCAGCACATTTCATTGTTTGAGGCTAGCACCTCACATATTTTTCCAATAGCCATGTATCGATTAGCCATCATGGCACACACATAACACATTTCACAGCGAAAACAAATCAATTACCTGTTGAAGAACTTCTGCTGAGGTCATCCTAAGTGTCCAATGAAGACAATCCATGGTTCTTTTGTTAGAAAAAGTAATGTATTATATCCACAAATCTCAGTTTGGTTCGCGCGTTATAATCAGAAACGACAGCCTCCACTAGTCCATTGAAACGCGGCGCGAACTCGTTCATCTTATACCTATAAACTTGTCCAAGAACAATCAAACATAGTTTTAAATGTATCCTTAGGAACACTTTTACGTATATTTACTATTATAAATCAGCCGGAATATAAACTGATCGATAACGACGGTAAAAAAGAAACTGCGTGACTTCTTGTGCGCTGGGTACTGTTGTCATCAAGAGGGGACTCACTTGTTTGGTCGTTTTCTCTGGTCTTACTCATCCAAAATGGAAGAAATACACTGTCTCGAGGCTGTTGACATCATAAGGAAGCGACATGTACTGCATTAATATGCCCTTATATGGTCATTTTCAATAGGGAGGGGTTCCCAAATGAGCAATGTGTCAAAATCACTTTTTCCAGGACAGAAATTCCTTGGGGTTTTGCTTGCCATATGCGTTCTGTTTCACTCACAGACAAATGGTTAACCGTTTTGGAAAATCCAGAGTGTTTCCTATCCAATGGTACTAAATATATGCATATCCTATTTTCTGGGCCTGAATGGGAGGCATTTTACTTTGGGCACGCCAGGCTCTCCAAAACCGTCACCTCATGCACTGCTCCCAAAGAAGTTAATGACTCAAATCTAAGTGTATGTAAACTTCCGACTTCAACTTGTATATAAATGCTATATTTAACTTTTTTAAATTTGCCAACATTTCTAAAAAAACAGTTTTTGCTTTGTCATTATGGGATATTGAGTGTAGATTGATGAGGTGAACAAAAATATTTGATCCATTTTAGAATAAGGCTGTAACGTAAGAAAATGTGGAAAAGGTCCAGGGGTCTAAATACTTTCTGAATGCACAAACACATTAAGGCATGCACACATGAACACACATCTACTTGCTGCCTCGGTAATTGACTTTAAAAAAGTGAAGACGTCACAAGAGTGTAAAGTGACTGTCTAGTCCTGAGGCTGTGTGTAAGTGTGTGTGTGTGTGTTTGCGCGCGTAACATGTGCATGCACTACTGTCTTTCTAAATCGTACACAAGGGCTGTATGGCACTGTAGCTTCAAATCGATTTTACACATGCAACATACCCCTGCCATCCACACAGTTGCCATCCACACAGTTGTATTTTAGCATGGCATAAACTTAGCCAGCTATTTAGAAAGTATATGTGAATGATATAGCGTGTCAAAGCCAGAATATCACTTCCAGACTTAGCTTTCCCTCGCCCTTTTTGGTCACACTATAAATTATTTAGTGGTAGCTTACATAAAACTCAATCTCCATCCTACTGCCCTTTCTGTGGCCGTTTACTCATGTGGCTAGAGTGCCTTGGTTAAGTGAAGCTTCCACGACGCATCAGGCAAGTAGTGACAATAAGTGATAGAGAATTTTTCAGGCATACAACAAGACTGTGTTAACCCTCTGAGCTAAAGCCCAGGCATTCGCTTGGGGAGCTAACACAAGTCTTCAGATCATGTGAGTGTGGTTCACCGAACCATTTACTGTATAACAAGACAGTGCTTACCCCTCTGAGCTAAAGCCTAGTGCTTACCTTGGATGTTGAAGGGGTTGTCGATGACAAAGTTGCCGTTCCACACCACCGATAGGTCCACGGGCATGTCGCTGATGTCATTACCCTCGTAGTTATACTGAAACCATAGAAACACAGTAACAATAAGTTAAACTATAATGGTGTTATGTTGTTATAATGTTGTTAAAATGCCCCTGATGTTCAACTGAAAAACAACCCATTGTTGTTGCTGTCAGTTTATGGTGTGTATTTTTTATCATGTGAACCTCGCCTGAAAACACATTTCCATTTGGGGACAACAAAGTTGAACTGAACTGAACTATTGCGATGCCTTCATTTCTGTTCGGATTATTCGTTTTTTTGTTGTCTGAAAAGTTGATGAATAAAAACAAGTTTTATACAGTAATTACACTAATATCCGTTTCTATGTTTTACATTCTTGTATCGTTCATGGCTCATTTGAATATAAAGCACACAAGCATAATGAACTAATAATGGAAGTACACTTGGCCTTCTTTTGTTTCTCTCAGTAAATACATGTTCATTTAATAGGATAGAGTTAGAAGGCAGCCTGGAAATCCAAGAACAAGTGCCATGATATGTTTTTAATAATCAAGTTCTTAATATTATTGTAGATGATTAATAGGAGTAATCCTTCTTGTTCAACATGTCTCTCTCAAGCACACATCCTAGATCGGAACTCCTACTCTAAGAAACTTTGTGAATACAGGCTCTGGGCAACAGATAAAAGGCATGTAAGCATCTAACTACGACCTATGACCACAAGACAACATATATGTTTAATCCATCTGTCACTATCGTCAAAATTATAGAGTGGCACTGAGTTTACTAACTTTAACATTGCGGTCCGGTCATTTGACATAATATGTCATAATATCACATAGTAGGCAATCATTCTAAATAAGAATTTGTTCTTAACAGACTTGCAAAAAAAATTGAATCTGTAAAAGTAAACATGACATAGCAACGTGCATACAGCAGATAAGGATGCATGCACACAGCAATGTCACGGTGCATGATTGGTTGGTTCATTCATTCACCACATTGTGATTGGACAATTTTCTTTCTGTCTACAGACTCTAAAATCAATTTAATATTCACAGACATACTTAAAAAATATAACTTTTGGACTGATCTTGAAGGACTTCTTGAACATTTCCAGGCATATTTTTGAGAGAAATATTACTTATTTAGAAGGCATTATATATTTATTGGGCAACTTTACTCAGGGTGAATGCAATGCTCACCAACATCTATGGAACTTTTCAGTGGTAAAGTATGTTAGCTTCTATATGGACTCCAGTACTGTAGCAGAGTTTTCAGTGGTAGGGTATGTTAGCTTCTATATGGACTCCAGTAATGTAGCAGAGTTTTGACACCCTGGTTAAGACAAGTAAAATAAAAGGTTAGTGTAAGGAGTGAGTGAGTAAGAGATGGAGGAGTGAGTAAGAGATGGAGGAGAGAGAGAGAGAGGAGAGGGAGAGGGGTGAGAGGAGAGAGAGAGAGAGAGAGAGAGAGAGAGAGAGAGAGAGAGAGAGAGAGAGAGAGAGAGAGAGAGAGAGAGAGAGAGAGAGAGCGAGAGAGAGAGGACAGCAACAGTTATGTTGCTGCTTGGCTGGAGAAAAACCCTGCCCTCATACCAGTCTTACCCTCCCTCCCAGTCTAACACTGCCGAACTCACCAGAGACAAATATAGGGATATAGTGAGAAAGGAGGAGTAAGAAGAGAAGAGGATGTCTGGAAACAAGGGTCTCACATGAGACAACCACACCTAGGCATGCCAAGGAACTGTCGGCTTCACAGGATGGAGTGGGAGAAAGAGCTAAAAAGGGTAAGGAGATGGAGCGAGTGTGTGAGAGATAAGAGGAATGTAGAGGAGAGAGAGAGAAAGAGAGAGACACCCCATCGTCCTCCCAAATAACCAATCTGAATATGGAATGACTGCATGCACACACATACAGTTTTAGCTGCCAAATCACTAGGGTGATTCAGGTTTGTGTCCCCACACAGGGACCTACTGTGGAGATGGGATGTAGAGGTCTGTTGTAGTGAAGACAAGCACACCTCCCTGATACATTACTGACATTAATATTTATTCACAGTGAGGTGGGGTGTCGTGGTGTGTGTAAAGGAGAAGTGATGGGGGGCAGATCGGTTAGGCCTTACAAGCACAATTCCCTCTCACCTACTGATTAAAGTTGAATCACTGCTGAGCCTCACAATAGACAATCAAAGACAACACACACCTTCATGGTTTATTCACGTATAGGTAAATTCCAGTAACACAACCAGTGGCGTGTATTAATGGATGCCAAGGGAAGCCAGGCTACACCAAAAATTATTTATCATTCGTCTCTCTGTGTTACATAATTTTCCAAGAGGCTGAATGTATCTCACAGGAGAAAGCATTCAAGCGAGCGAAACAGCGACCCTCTGTCTCAGTGTTAGAGCCGATTTGGACAGATTTGTATAAAGGACAGAACATACAGAGCTCCATGTACGTTTGTGTAAATATGATTAAATATTGTATATGTATATAATGTATATAATGAAATATTAGGTACGTACCTTTATGATTTATATTTACCTGATTGAGATGTATTTATTTGTTGTTAGTGTAACTTCGTTTCTGGCCCCCCCTCTTGCCCATTCATTGTACTGTGGTAAGTGTGTTAGGAAGTATGTTAGGAAGTGTGTGAGGATAAAGGCAGGAAGTTGGGCCTTCAGGAAGAGTCCTAGCTAGACGTGGGAGCGGTATAGTTTTTTTGACCATACAGACATACAAACAGATCATATTATGTATTTTTCCGTTTCAAGTAATATCTGCTTTAAGTTGATTGGAGAATAATTTTTGTTAGATACAAGAAGAATAAACCCTTTTTGTTGCACCATATCCCTGGATCTCAGTGAATGTTTTGGACGTTTGGAGAACTTGAGTGTGGACTGTGTGCGTACGAACAACCCCGCTTCATGCTAGGGCAGTGGCTATGGTAAAACGAAAGGAAGCCACTACAATCAAGTCAAAAAACTCCGTAAAGGATTACTATCGGAAGGAAATCTCCGGTTCGGACACACGCTGGATACTGTTCAATTTGTCATTGCATTCGGACCATAAGGACAGCTTGCTTGGAAGGACTTGAACTCCTAGAATTCGCCAGCCGTGAGTAACCACTGCGAATGAATGAGCTGCTCTGTTCAATGCGATCGTTTGATCATGCATATTATTGAAGCGCAAATGTGCTTATAATTAGGACGCCTGATAAACTTGGGAATCGAATCCAAAACACAGCGCTGTGAAGACAATTTAAGAAGTTTAAGTTTGGAAAAACTGAGATCCTATGCACATTGGAGCCTAATCATATGTCTAATATTTGGCTATTTGGTGGAAATGCAATGTGTCAAAAGAGCGCAACTAAAGGATCTAAAGATACTGCGTGTTTAAACTTCATTAAAGGGGACAAAACTTATGATGGGATGAACTGTTTAAAACGCATCTAAAATGCTGAACTTGCACATGTTCAATTCAAAATGGGTCAATATGCTGAAATGGATGACTGTGTTTAAAAGCATTAAAGGTCTAAAGGGGCATTGCGTTTATCAATCAAACCAACAACTGTGTTGAGTGAATTAAAAGTGAATGATGGTGGATGAAATCCCAAATAAGACCCCACTGGAGAGGGCAGAAGAGCATTTAAATTCACTCTATGCAGCCCGGAGAGGCAAACTTGGAGTGTGTACACGCAAAATGAATGAAATAAAAGTCCTTCTGGTTGGAGGAGGAAACGTTGAAACTGTGAATGAGGGCCTCGAAGCATTTGATGAGGTTCTCAATGACTTTAAGAATGCTCATGAATCTGTGCTAGAGCTAGTCACAGAAGAGGAACAGGAAAATGAGAGCAACTATTATCAACCAAGAATGAGGACTTATGAACATTTCCTGAAAGAGGTGGAAATATGGAAAAAGGCTGACATTGAGCCACAAACGCTCATTGAACCACACGACAGCATTTCCAATGTGTCAAAAACATCAAGTAAAACAAAGTATTCTAAGGCTGCTTCCTCAGTGTCCTCTGCACGCCTAAAAATTGAGGCAGAACGAGCAGCTCTACTAGCTCGCCAAGCATCATTACAGGACAAGCATGCACTGGAACAACAGAAAGCTCAACTGAATGCTAGGATGGAAAAAATGGCACTGGAAACAGAAATAGCAGCATATAATGCCAAACTGAAGGTCCTGGAGAGTGTTGAGTCAACTTCTCAATCCCATGCTGTGGCAGCCCATTTACTAAGCCAAGAAGATGGAATGAACTCTTATTTTGAGAACCAGGAACCTGAGGTCTACGAGGAACCTGAACCATCACCTGTTGAGTTTGCTGCATTAGGTGCAGTTCCAAAGACCCCATTACAAAGAGTTTTACAACAACCGACAACAAAGTCATCAAAACCTATTCAGAAAACAGTCGTAAACCACACCCTTCAGCAGCCAACAGCAAGGTCTAGCAATCAACACAGAATCAACACTGCGGGTCTCAGCCATAATACCAGCCATGATAACCTCTCTACTGTCATGCAAAGGCAGAATGAAATTGCTGACCTCCTTGTACTACAGCACAAACAGGCCACACTTCCTGTTAGGGAGATACCTATGTTTGACGGGATCCTCTAAACTTTAGGCCATTCATGCGTGCATTTGAGCATGGTATAGAAGAAAAAGACAAGCAGTCACCAGGATAGACTCTATTACCTGGAACAGTACACCTCTGGTCAGCCCAAGGATCTGGTCCGTAGTTGTCTGCATATGGAAGCCAGAAGAGGCTATGCAGAGGCTAAGAGGTTGTTAAAGGAACATTTTGGCAATGAAATCAAAGTCACCACTGCTTACATGGAAAAGGCTTGGAACTGGACAAACATCAAACCGGATGATGGAAAAGGACTGGGTGGCTATGCACTCTATCTAAGAGGTTGCTGTAACGCTATGCAAGACCTACAGAACATGGAAGAGCTTAATCTTCCCTCCAACATAAAGTTGATTATGTCAAAACTTCCCTACAAACTAAGGGAAAAATGGAGGTCTACAGCATGTGATATCTTAGAGCGAAGCCACCTGAGGGCCCAGTTCAGTGACCTTGTGAAGTTCATGGAAAAACAGGCCAAAATACTACAGGATCTGTTGTATGGAGATATTCAAGATCCCCTGTCCAACAAAAGGTTTTTAAAAACCAAAACAGCAGCTGATTTTAAACAGCAGTTAAAGTCCAAGAGTAGGGGAAGCAGCTTTGCCACTGCAGTGGCTGTAGTGGCAGATTGCGACTCTGAAAAACCTCTAAAAGAGCAAACATCCAAGGTAAAGAGACCAGGCTCCTACCCTTCTGATGCTCCCAGTATCTCATGCGTATTTTGTGCTGGTGAGCATTTATTGGTTGACTGCCAACAGGTGAAAGCACAGCCACATGAATCCAAGGTTGAGTTTCTGAGATCAAAAGGCCTTTGTTTTGGCTGTTTGACGAGAGGACACATAAGCAAAGAATGTAAAAGAAGGATGACCTGTCAGCGCTGTCAAAGAAAGCACCCCACTATCCTGCACATTGAAGGAAGAGAGAGATTTATATCTCAAAAGGCAGATATGAGTGGTGTAGCAGTAAAGCGGGAGGAGACTGTCAGCAGTGCTCTTGTTTCACTGGAAACTGGTGAAGATACCGGGCCGGTACAGATTGCGCACTTGCAATTGTGCCAGTTCAAGTAAAGATGGCAAATGGAAACAAGTCTGTGTTAACCTATGCATTCCTCGATTCTGGTAGCTCAGCAACATTTTGTACGGAGAGACTCATGAGGCAGCTGAAAGCTAAAGGCAGTGAGACTGAAATTCTGCTACGCACAATGGGGCAGGAGAGTCCTACCAAGAGCTTTGAGATATCTGGATTAGAGATTGGCAATGTGGAAGGCGATACATTTCCTGCATTGCCAAAGGTCTACACCCAGAATAAGATCCCAGTGACAAGAGAGAACATTCCCACTCAGAAAGATCTCAAAAGGTGGCCATACCTGAAAGAGGTTCAGTTGAAGGAGATTGATGCCGATGTCGAACTCCTGATTGGTGTAAATGCTCCAAAAGCAATGGAACCCTGGCAAATCATAAATAGCCAAGGCAACGGACCGTATGCAGTTAAAACCCTCTTTGGATGGGTGATGAATGGTCCTCTTAACAATTGTACCTTGGCAAAAGAATTTGGGCGTCCTACGGTGATGGCCAATCGTATCACAATGGCTGACCTGGGGGTTCTACTTGTAAATCAGTACAACCATGACTTCCCTGAGAGAGAGTATGAAGAGAGAAGTGAGATGTCAGCTGAGGATCGTAAGTTTATGGAGATAGTATCAAGCTCCATAACCCTCAAAGACTGTCACTACTACTTACCGTTGCCCTTTCGCAACAAAGATGTAGTCCTGCCAAACAATCATGACATAGCAGAACAGCGGGCCCTAAATATTACCAGGAGGTTCAAGAAGGACGAAGGTTACGCTGCAGAGTACAAAGGCTTCATGGAAGAGATGATAACAAAAGGTTATGCCGAGAAGGTACCACAAGAACATCTCTCCAGAGAAAAGGGCAAGGTATGGTATATACCACACCATGGCGTTCACCATAAGCGCAAAGGAACAATACGAGTGGTGTTTGACTGTTCATCATCCTATAAAGGTACATCTCTCAACAGTGAACTCCTTCAAGGCCCTGACCTGGCAAACACGCTTATAGGTGTCTTGCTAAGATTTCGGCAAGAGCACATTGCCATGATGGCAGATATCGAAGGAATGTTCCATCAAGTACGTGTCCATGAAAAAGACTTAGACTTCCTGCGATTCCTATGGTGGCCAGATGGTGATACTAACAAAAGATTGGAGGAGTACAGAATGACGGTACATCTTTTTGGTGCTATATCCTCTCCAAGTTGTGCAAACTTTGCACTGCGAAAGACTGCAGAAGACAACTGTGAGAGGTACGATGAAGAGGTGATTCAAACAGTCAAGTCCAACTTCTATGTTGATGACTGCCTCAAGTCAGTGGCCACAGAAGAACAAGCCATAGCTCTCACAAAAAACCTCAGGGATGTGTGCTCTCAGGGTGGGTTCAAATTGACCAAGTGGGTCAGCAACAGCCGCGCCGTGCTGGCTTCTATCCCTGATGAACACAAAGCCAAGCAGATAAAAGAACTGGACCTGGACAGAGAGAAGCTGCCTGTTGAAAGGGCACTTGGAATCCGATGGAACATTGAAAGTGATGCGTTTACCTTCCGAGTCACTGTCAAGAACAGACCCCTTACAAGAAGAGGTATTCTCTCAACTGTTAGCTCTATTTATGATCCATTAGGTTTCCTCGCCCCATTCGTATTAAAGGCAAAGCAAATTCTTCAAGCTCTCTGTAAGCTAAAGTGTGGATGGGATGAAGTCATCCCCGAAGAACACTCTACTTTATGGAAGAGATGGCTCTCAGAACTGGACCAACTGTCCAGATTCCAGATTGACAGGTGTATGATGCCTGAGAACTTTGGTCAAGTCAAGACTGCACAGCTGCATCACTTCGGTGACGCAAGTGAACAAGGTTATGGCACGGCAAGCTACCTAAGGTTCACAAACGGTATGGAAAAGGTCCACATCGCATTCATACTGGGGAAATCAAGAGGGACTCCACTCAAGCAGATGACGATCCCCAGACTGGAACTTGCCGCAGCAACATTGGCAGTGCGAGTGGACAGGATGTTAAGGTTGGAGCTCCAGATTGAACTTGAGGAGTCAACTTTCTGGACAGACAGCCAGTCTGTCCTAAAATACATCCGCAACGATACCAAGAGATTCCATACCTTCGTGGCTAATAGGGTTGCTGTGATCCGTGACCTATCGAAAGCAAAACAATGGAGGTATTTGAACTCCAAACACAACCCAGCCGACGATGCTTCAAGAGGATTACATGTTGAAACTTTCCTGAACTCGAAGAGATGGCGCAAAGGAGAAAGAAGAAATGCAATGGCCGAAAGTCCCAGAGGAGCTTGGCTCCATCCCTCCGGATGATCCAGAGGTGAGAAAAGACATAATCGTAAACAGTACAAGTGTGGAAGAAAAGAGTCCGACCAGCAAGCTGATTGAGTACTATTCAACATGGAACAGCTTGAAGAAAGCAGTTGCCTGGATGCTGAAACTGAAGAGACTTCTTCGACAGTTAAGCCAGAAAAGGAAAGTTCTCACACAAACTGATCCAGGATTCGATCAGAGTTTAACAAACTCACTGAAGGAACAAATTGACAAGTTCAAACTGACGTTTGGAAAGGAAAATCTGTCTGTGGATGACCTAGATGAAGCAAAAAAGGTCATTATTCAATTTGAGCAACGACAGCACTTTAAACAAGAAATTGCACTCGTTGTGAAAAGAAAACAATGTGCCAAGAGAAGTGGCTCAATCTGTAAGCTTGATCCAATTGTTGACAATGGCATTCTGAGAGTAGGAGGAAGGTTAAGCAAAGCTGCTATGCCTACGGAACTAAAGAATCCTATGATCCTGCCCAACGACTCCTACATCTCCGACTGAGATGGCACCAAGACAATGGCACCAACTTTGTTGGAGCACACCGAGAGCTAGGAGAAGCTCTGAAAGAGCTGGATCACAACAAGATTCAAAATGAATTACTGAAGGAAGGAGTGACATGGTCATTCAACCCTCCCTCTGGAGCCCACCATGGGGGGGTATGGGAGAGGTTGATCCGACTGGTGAAAAAGATCCTCTATTCAGTCCTTAAAGAGCAAGTACTGGATGATGAGGCTTTGCAGACAGCCTTGTGTGAAGTTGAGGCGATTATGAATGACAGACCAATCACAACAGTAACAAATGACCCTAATGATCTAGAACCCCTGACTCCGAACCATCTGCTTAATCTGAAAGCAAAGCCAGTCCTGCCACCAGGACTATTCCAGAGAAGTGACCTATACTCACGAAGGAGATGGAAGCAAGTACAATATATCACTGACCTCTTCTGGAAGAGATGGATCAGGGAGTATCTTCCACTTATGCAGGAGCGGAACAAGTGGAACAAAACTAAGAGAAACTTCAGTCCTGGTGACCTTGTTGTCATAGTCGATGACACCGCCCCAAGGAACTCTTGGCTAATGGGGCGTGTGGTGGAGGCTTTGCCAGGGGCTAATGGTCTTGTCCGGAGCGTCATGGTTAAGACCAAGACCAACGTCCTACAGAGACCAACATCCTACAGAGACCTCTGCCGCCTCCTTGAGGCGGCAGAGTGAGACGCACTGATACATACATACATACACAGTGCTCCATCTTTGAATCACGTGCACCTCTGATTCGTTGATGTCGTACTCTTACATTATTTTTCGTAGTCATACATTTTTGAACGTCAAACCTTTTACATTTTTGGAAGTTGAACACCTGAACTCCGACTGAGATCTATGGACTCTTATCCTATACGGGACCTTATATACAAATATACAGCTATGAACTGTAATAGTGCTCTGGTATGGAATGTTTTGTGTATTGGCTCTATGTTTGAATATTAGGTAATTGTTGTGCATTCAGCGCAGTTAACAATTAGGGGCCGGTATGTTAGAGCCGATTTGGACAGATTTGTATAAAGGACAGAACATACAGAGCTCCATGTACGTTTGTGTAAATATGATTAAATATTGTATATGTATATAATGTATATAATGAAATATTAGGTACGTACCTTTATGATTTATATTTACCTGATTGAGATGTATTTATTTGTTGTTAGTGTAACTTCGTTTCTGGCCCCCCCTCTTGCCCATTCATTGTACTGTGGTAAGTGTGTTAGGAAGTATGTTAGGAAGTGTGTGAGGATAAAGGCAGGAAGTTGGGCCTTCAGGAAGAGTCCTGAGTAGAGGTGGGAGCGGTATAGTTTTTTTGACCATACAGACATACAAACAGACCATATTATAAATTTTTCCGTTTCAAGTAATATCTGCTTTAAGTTGATTGGAGAATAATTTTTGTTAGATACAAGAAGAATAAACCCTTTTTGTTGCACCATATCCCTGGATCTCAGTGAATGTTTTGGACGTTTGGAGAACTTGAGTGTGGACTGTGTGCGTACGAACAACCCCGCTTCATGCTAGGGCAGTGGCTATGGTAAAACGAAAGGAAGCCACTACACTCAGTATGTGTAGCGTATCTATCTAATGCTGTCTGGTCAAAAAGAGTATGACATTTTTGCTGCCCGTAGCATTGAATGCAAGGAAAGACAGCAAACATTTTGGCCTCCCTTGATAAAAAAAAAAAGAAGTATAAAACAATGTGCTCATATGTAAATGGTCCTGGCGCACCCAAAGAAAGTGTCAAGGGAAGCCAGTTTGGATTTGGATTCACACCAATCACACCAAATCAAAAGCAAAATGTCATTGACAGAAACAACTTGAATTGTTAGAGCCTTGGACTAGTAAAAGAAAGGTTGCAAGATTGAATCCCTGAGCTGGCAAGGTAAAAATCTGTTCTGCCCCTGAAAAAGGCAGTTAACCCACTGTTCCTAGGCCGTGATTGAAAATAAGAATGTGTTCTTAACTGACATGCCTAGTTAAATATAAGTAAAATAAAACAATAAAAATAAAAGTAGTAAGTAGGCGAAAGTTAACTAGCTGGCTCAACGTTGCCAATGAAAGGAAGTTAGGCTAGCGAGCAAGCATTTTAGCCAGGTAGCCTAGGAAAACAAAAACTAAAAGTGTATATTGGCATTGGTGTTTCTCTACATGTGAGGTGAGTCAAAATGTTTTTTCTAATTGCGTGCACACACACACAAATCAGAACAATGGATAGAGTGAGAGAGATGAGGGAGTCAAAGAAAGAGAGAGCTCCACTTTCCACTCCTTTTGCTCTGACAGAGATAAAATGAAGGAAGAAGCAAAGAGAAAAGGAAAAGGAATAAGAGGGAAAAGATATACAGAAGTAGACTAGATACAGAAAAAGAACAGTAGTAGAGTAGATACATAACAGTAGTAGACTAGATACAGAAACAGAACAGTAGTAGACTAGATACAGAACAGTAGTAGACTAGATACAGTAACAGAGCAGTAGTAGCCTAGATACAGAAACAGAACAGTAGTAGCCTAGATACAGAAACATAACAGTAGCAGCCTATATAGAGAAACAGAACAGTAGTAGACTAGTAAAACAACAGTAGTAGCATAGATACAGAAACTGAACATCCCCTACTGACAAAAGACACCAGCTGGGGTTTTGGAGAAAATAGAGGAAACCAGGAATGAAGGTGGGAGTGGGGAGAGAGAGAGAAGCATGGAGGGTGGAGACAGCACAGCGAGGGTCACGGCCAGATCCAGATAAATAATCATGTTGAAGGGGTACCGGAGCTAATGTCAGGGTTGGGGTCAATTCCATTTGAATTCCATTCAGTTAATAAAGTCAACCATATTCCTAATTGAAAAACATTGGAGACTTACTTCCTAAATGGCAAAAGTCTTAAAATATCAACGTACCGGCCTCCTGAATGGCGCAGCAGACTATGGCACTGCATCGCAATTCTTGTGGCGTCACTACAAACCCAGGTTCGTCTGGGTTAGGGGAGGGTTTGGCCGGCCAAGATGTCCTTGTCTCATTGGGCTCTATCAACTCCTGTGGTGGGCCAGGCGCATGCACGCTGACATGGTCGCCAATTGAACAGTGTTTCCTCCGACACATTGGTGTGGCTGGCTTCTGGGTTAAGGCGAGCAGCGCGTCAAGAAGCAGTGCAGCTTGGCAGTGTCGTGTTTGCTCTCGACCTTTGCCTCTCCCGAGTCCGTACTGGAGTTGCAGCGATGGGACAAGACTAACCTACCCAAGGACGTCAGAGTACAAAAATCAGTTAACCACCTAACTGAGGAACTCAATGTAACCTTGCGCAATACCCTAGATGCAGTTGCACCCTAAAAACAAAAACATTTGCCAAAAAAACTAGCTCCCTGGTATACAGAAAATACCCGAGCTCTGAAGCAAGCTTCCAGAAAATTGGAGCGGAAATGGCGCCACACCAAACTGGAAGTCTTCCGACTAGCTTGGAAAGACAGTACCGTGCAGTATCGAAGAGCCCTCACTGCTGCTCGATCATCCTATTTTTCCAAGTTAATTGAGGAAAATAAGAATAATCCAAAGTTTCTTTTTGATACTGTCACAAAGCTAACTAAAAAGCAGCATTCCCCAAGAGAGGATGGCTTTCACTTTAGCAGTGATTCATTCATGAACTTCTTTGAGGAAAAGATCATGATCATTAGAAAGCAAATTACGGACTCCTCTTTAAATCTGCGTATTCCTCCAAAGCTCAGTTGTCCTGAGTCCACACAACTTTGCCAGGACATAAAATCAAGAGAGACACTCAAGTTTTTAGTACCATATCTCTTGACACATTGATGAAAATAATCATGGCCTCTAAACCTTCAAGCTGCATACTGGACCCTATTCCAACTAAACTAATGAAAGAGCTGCTTCCTGTGCTTGGCCCTCCTATGTTGAACATAATAAACAGCTCTCTATCTACCGGATGTGTACCAAACTCACTAAAAGTGGCAGTAATAAAGCCTCTCTTAAAAAGCCAAACCTTGACCCAGAAAATATAAAAACTATCGGCCTATATCGAATCTTCCATTCCTCTCAAAAATTTTAGAAAAAGCTGTTGCGCAGCAACTTACTGCCTTCCTGAAGACAAACAATGTATCTGAAACGCTTCAGTCTGGTTTTAGACCCCATCATAGCACTGAGACTGCACTTGTGAAGGTGGTAAATGACCTTTTAATGGCGTCAGACCGAGGCTCTGCAACTGTACTCATGCTCCTAGACCTTAGTGCTGCTTTTGATACCATCGATCACCACATTCTTTTGGAGAGATTGGAAACCCAAATTGGTCTACATGGACAAGTTCTGGCCTGGTTTAGATCTTATCTGTCGGAAAGATATCAGTTTGTCTCTGTGGATGGTTTGTCCTCTGACAAATCAACTGTAAATTTCGGTGTTCCTCAAGGCTCTGTTTTGGGACCACTATTGTTTTCACTATATATTTTACCACTTGGTGATGTCATTCGGAAACATAATGTTAACTTTCACTGCTATGCGGATGACACACAGCTGTACATTTCGATGAAACATGGTGAAGCCCCAAAATTGCCCTCCTGGAAGCCTGTGTTTCAGACATAAGGAAGTGGATGGCGGAAAATTTTCTACTTTTAAACTCTGACAAAACAGAGATGCTAGTCCTAGGTCCCAAGAAACAAAGAGATCTTCTGTTGAATCTGACAATTAATCTTGATGGTTGTACAGTCGTCTCAAATAAAACTGTGAAGGACCTCGGCGTTACTCTGGACCCTGATCTCTCTTTTGACGAACATATCAAGACTGTTTCAAGGACAGCTTTTTTCCATTTACGTAACATTGTAAAAATCAGAAACTTTCTGTCCAAAAATGATGCAGAAAAGTTAATCCATGCATTTGTAACTTCTAGGTTAGACTACTGCAATGCTTTACTTTCCGGCTATCCGGAGATAGCACTAAATAAACTTCAGTTAGTGCTTAACACGGCTGCTAGAATCTTGACTAGAACCCCAAAATTTGATCATATTACTCCAGTACTAGCCTCTCTACACTGGCTTCCTGTTAAGGCAAGGGCTGATTTCAAGGTTTTACTGCTAACCTATAAAGCATTACATGGGCTTGCTCCTACCTATCTTTCTGATTTGGTCCTGCCGTACATACCTACACGTGCGCTCTACGGTCACAAGACGCAGGCCTCCTTACTGTCCCTAGAATTTTTAAGCAAACAGCTGGAGGCAGGGCTTTTTCCTATAGAGCTCCATTTTTATGGAATAGTCTGCCTATCCATGTGAGAGACGCAGACTCGGTCTCAACCTTTAAGTCTTTATTGAAGACTCATCTCTTCAGTAGGTCCTATGACTGAGTGTAGTCTGGCCCAGGAGTGTGAAGGTGAGCGGAAAGGCACTGGAGCAACGAACCACCCTTGCTGTCTTTGCCTGGCCGGTTCCCTCCACTGGGATTCTCTGCCTCTAACCCTATTACAGGGCTGAGTCACTGGCTTCTGGTGCCGTGGCGGAGATCTTGTGGGCTATACTCGGCCTTGTCTCAGGATGGTAAGTTGGTGGTTGAAGATATCCCTCTAGTGGTGTGGGGGCTGTGCTTCGGCAGAGTGGGTGGGGTTATATCCTGCCTGTTTGGCCCTGTCCGGGGGTTTCGTCGGACGGGGCCACAGTGTCTCCCGACCCCTCCTGTCTCAGCCCCCAGTATTTATGCTGCAGTAGTTTATGTGTCGGGGGGTTAGGGTCCGTCTGTTATATCTGGAGTATTTCTTCTCTTATCTGGTGTCCTGTGCGAATTTAAGTATGCTCTCTCTAATTATCTCTCTCTTTCTTTCTTTTTCTTCTTCTCTCTCTCTCTCTCTCTCTCTCTCTCTCTCTCTCTCTCTCTCTCTCTCTCTCTCTCTCGGAGGACCTGAGCATTAGGACCATTCCTCAAGGCCTACCTGGATGTCCCGAGTCCACCTGGCCGTGCTGCTTCTCCAGTTTCAACTGTTCTGCCTGTTTTTGAACATTTTAAAATCTTGTCCATGTTCTGTTATAATCTGCACCCGGCACAGCCAGAAGAGGACTGGCCACCCCTCACAGCCTGGTTCCTCTCTAGGTTTCTTCCTAGGTTTTGGCCTTCTAGGGAGTTTTTCCTAGCCACCGTGCTTTTACACCTGCATTGCTTGCTGTTTGGGGTTTTAGGCTGGGTTTCTGTACAGCACTCTGTGACATCAGCTGATGTAAGGGGGGCTTTATAAATAAATTTGATTTGATTTGAACTACCAATTGGACATCCCAAAATTGGGGAGAAAAAAGGGGGATAAAATATATATAATACTAATATATCAACGTACCAAAGGCTAGCCTATACCTGTGTTCAGTGCTCAGATATACTCCCCCAACATCCTCTTTTCTCTACACCAACCAGGTGACAGGCAAGTAGTCACCAGACTGTCAGATGACGTTCACACAATGCATTTTTCCAGGGGAGGACTGAGACCAGAAATCAGCGCAGGCAAGCTCCTTTTATTCTCTTGAGGCCCCCACAACCAGTGTGTGAATTACAGGGTGGCCAGGGGGCTAAAACCCCCCCAATGAGACATGAGCTCCCCTAAATGCAACGAAAGTAAAACTTTGGAGGGTCTCTAATCGAACCATTCTCCCATTTGTTTAAAATGCTATTTTGTACTGATAAATATGAAAAATCTTATTTTACAGGAAACTAACACCCACACCTCTCTGTCATGGTTTAAACCCGTATTTCGTCCCCTTTCAGGTGTCTCGACAAAAAAGGTAAATTTGTCAGCAAGACGCAATAATTCATTCAGGCTACAAGAGGCCTAATGACAATCGCAGAATGACATCACACTTTTTGGTGTTTTGTAACAGAGGTCTCATTTCATTTATCCAATGGCTGGTGCACAGTGCATTGTTTGGATGGTGGGAATTGGAGTGGACAAATGTGCACAGGTAGCGTAGCCTACTTTTTGAAGTAATTTGTTCAACAATCAGATATAAAAATCAATGACTGGTTGTTCATGCCACATTAAGCAATACATGTTTATCGTTAGAATACATGTCTTTACTATTTCTTTATGTTCACTGTTGAAATTAGACAGCTTGAGGTATTACCGAGACATAGATCCTTTAAACTTAGTTGCAACTTTTTATAAACTCGCTGCTCCTTGTTTTATTTTTATTTTATTCTTTTTTTATATTTTACCCCCTTTTACCCCCATGATAACCAATCCAATTACGATGTCTAATCACTGCAACTCCCAAACGGGCTCGGGAGAGGCGAAAGTCGAGTCATGCGTCCTCCGAAACATAACACGGTCTGTTGTGACACAGCCTAGGATCGAACCCGGGTCTGTAGTGGCACCTCAAGCACTGCGATGCAGTGCCTTAGACCGGGAGGCCAACTCTTTGCTACTTTTGTAAACTTTTTGAACCACACAGCCTGACCATCATGCATGTGTGATGGTCAGGCTGTGAATCTTGGTCGTTTAAAGAGTGTCTGTGTATGCATTTTTGATTAAAAACAGTTAACTACTTAGGGAGCAGTGGGGCGCTAGAGTGTTGCATAGTCATCAAAAGCTATGCTTCTTGGCAATATCACAGCGTTGTCAGATTTCAAAAAGCCTTTACGGTGAAAGCACCACATTTGATTGTTGGAGGACAGCACCTACAATATTTAACCATTAGCATAAATTCATAACCCAACGCGGGTCTCAAAAAACGCAAAACATCTCTAATATAAAATCCCTTACCTTTCGAAGAACTTCTGCTGAGGGCTTCCCAAGTGTCCAACGAAGACAATCCATGCTTCTTTTGTTAGAAAAAGTCATTTATTATATCCATAAATCTCTGTTTGGTTGGCGCGTTACGATCATAAAATCCACCGTTGAGTCACCCATTGAACCGTGAAGAGAACGCGTTCAACCTATACCTATACACTTGTCGAAGAACAATCAAACATCATTGATAATGTATCCTTAGGAACACATTTATGTATATTTACTATAATATTTCAACCGGATTATAAACTGAACGATAGGAAAGGAAAGAACCACAGCCCGCGCGCGAGCCCGTGAACACGCCTCCTCTTCTGTTAACATCCGATGACTAGTTCGAAATTCTTCTTCTATTACCATCCAGAGCAACCTAACATCACCAAACACGGTCTAGAGACTGTTGACATCCAGTGGAAGCAATAGGTACTGCAATCTTACTCCCATATATGGCTGTTTTCAATAGGGAGGGGTTCAAAATGAGGCAATGTGTCAAAAACACTTTTTCCAGGACAGAAATTCCTTGGGTTTTCGCCTGCTATATCAGTTCTGTTATACTCACAGACAATATTTTAACACTCTTAGAAACTTCAGAGTGTTTCCTATCCAATAGTACTAATTTTGTGCATATCCTAGTTTCTGGGCCTGAGTGGCAGGCCTTTTACTTTGGGCACTCCCGACTCTCCAAAACCGACACCTCAGCTGCCGCTCCATAAGAAGTTAAAGTAGGGTATAAGGCAAGGTTACTCATCACACGTGTATGGTTCACCAAACCACCCTAATTGAGAAAGCAGATGAGACCAAACACATAAACGGATGATAGATTTGAGTCATTGATAAAGGACGTGATGGAAAAACAATGATAATGCCGTTGGCAAGGTGATTAAACTTTTACACACAGAATAATAATAATAATAATAATAAAAATAATAATAATAATAATAATAATAATATAGGCTAATTGACATTCAGAGACTGTTGCATTGACCTTGATAAACGCACCTAAGAAACACATGCGCGCACACACACACTCCCAAACACACACATAAACAGAGTCCAAATATGAAGGCCTAATCAAGGATCAAGTGGTAATATGCCCTAGGATTAGTGTGGGGTCAGGCAGTATGGAATTAGTCCCGGCTCATAACATGACTGTCTGGGCTAATCTGGCTAGCATAACAGGATTGGAACAGGGCCGGAGCAAGTTAGGAGCTTATCGTATAGCCACCACATTTATTATTGAAAAAAATACACAGAGGAAGGGGAAAAACTTCTGTCTCGAGGAAATTTAGGAAAACAGCTGCCACATGAATAGTATAGAAGTCCAAACCACGCACACATTTGTGTGTATAGGCCTAGGTTGGGAGGCAGAGGGAGGGAGAGCGGGACCGAGGTGGAGAAGCTGCCATATGTTGATAGCCAGCAAGCAATTAATTCTTATTAAGCCAGGACAGCGTGTGAGAATGGTGTACTGCCTCACCCATCAAGGGAGGGAGGGAGGAGCCTGATGAACCAAACTACCCAGTAGTCTCTTCCATTTAGCCTAACTCTCACATGCACAAATATTAAAACAAATAAAATAACAATTTGTGATTACTGATCAATTAATTGATACATTTATAATTAGTAGGTTTTGTTACCTGTTTTAACAAACCTTTTTTATTTTTGTATTGTATATAGATGTGTGTGTGTGTTTACATTAAAAAAAGTAACAACCCTTTTTCAGGACCCTGTCTTTCAAAGATAATTCGTAAAAATCCAAATAACTTCACAGATCTTCATTGTAAAGGGTTTAAACACTGTTTCCCATGCTTGTTCAATGAACCATGAACATTTAATGAACATGCACCTGTGGAATGGTCGTTAAGACACTAACAGCTTACAGACGGTAGGAAATTAAGGTCACAGTTATGAAAACTTAGGACACTAAAGAGGCCTTTCTACTGACTCTGAAAACACCAAAAGAAAGATGCCCAGGGTCCCTGCTCATCTGCGTGAACATGCCTAAGGCATGCTGCAAGGAGGCATGAGGACTACAGATGTGGCCAGGGCAATAAATTGAAATGTCCGTACTGTGAGACGCCTAAGACAGCGCTACAAGGAGACAGGACGGACAGCTGATAGTCCTCAGTGGCAGACCAGGTGTAACAACACCTGCACAGAATTGGTACATCCGAACATCACACCAGCGGGACAGGTACAGGACGGCAACAACAACTACCCAAGTTACACGAGGAACGCACAATCCCTCCATCAATGCTCAGACTGTGCGCAATAGGCTGAGAGTGGCTGGACTTAGGGCTTGAAGACCTGTTGTGAGGCAGGTCCTCACCAGACATCACCGGCAACAACATCCCCTATGGGCACAAACCCACCGTCGCTGGACCAGAAAGGACTGGCAAAAAGTGCTCTTCACTGATGAGTCACAGTTTTGTCTCAACAGGGGTGATCGTCGGATTTGAGTTTATCGTCGAAAGAATGAGCGTTACACCGAGGCCTGTACTCTGGAGCGGGATTGAATTGGAGGTGGAGGGTTCGTCATGGTCTGGGGCGTTGTGTCACAGCATCATCGGACTGAGCTTGTTGTCATTGCAGGCAATCACAACGCTGTGCGTTATAGAGAAGACATCCTCCTCCCTCATGTGGTACCCTTCCTGCAGGCTCATCTCGACATGACCCTCCAGCATGACAATGCCACCAGCCATACTGCTCGTTCTGTGCGTGATTTCCTGCAAGACAGGAATGTCAGTGTTCTGCCATGGCCAGCGAAGAGCCCGGATCTCAATCCCATTGAGCAGGTCTGGGACCTGTTGGATCGGAGGGTGTGGGCTAGGGCCATTCCCCCCCAGAAATGTCTGGGAACTTGCAGGTGCCTTGGTGGAAGAGTGGGGTAACATCTCACAGCAAGAACTGGCAAATCTGGTGCAGTCCATGAGGAGATGCACTGCAGTACTTAATGCAGCCGGTGGCCACACCAGATACTGACTGTTACTTTTGATTTTGACCCCCCCTTTGATCAGGGACATATTTTTCCATTTCTGTTAGTCACATTTCTGTGGAACTTGTTCAGTTTATGTCTCAGTTGTTGAATCTTATGTTCATATAAATGTTTACACATGTTAAGATTGCTGAAAATAAACACAGTTGACAGTGAGAGGACGTTTTTTTTTTGCTGAGTTTAAATCTTTGGACTTCCACTTATCTTCCACTTATCTGTAGTGTTGTTTATCACTTGTTTTCTTTGGTGCAAATAAATTAAACAAAAAATGTATATACTTAAAAGGATATGCATAAGTATTGAGGGCACAGACGCCTGAGTGAAAACACACACACAGCAGAGAGACAGATAAACATCTTGATGCTATGTTTAACGGAGATCTGTGTAAAGTGATGCAGAAGGGCAAAAAAGCATCTAAAGTGCAACTTGCAACAATGGTTTTGGGAAACTGCTCAAAGATTTAACGATGGTCCTATGAACAAACTTTTCCTTCAATCTTTTGGTAAACTGGACCCTGGTCGTCAGAAAGCAATACATTGAGACATCCTTATATCCTCTGTCAGTGTGGTGCACTGTGTGGTGCATATGGAAGCCTTCTCTCCTCTCCTAAATGTTCTCCTTAGCATTCTCTCATTTCCAACAAGAGGAGAAAGTGGAACGAGCCTCAGCTGTGTCCTCCTCCTGTCCTCCAAACTCTCTCTCTCTCTCTCTCTCTCTCTCCACCTATAACTATCACATTTTTACTTTTTTGCCAGTCCTTTCTGGTCCAGCGACGGTGGGTTTGTGCCCATAGGGGAAGTTGTTGCCGGTGATGTCTGGTGAAGACCTGCCTCACAACAGCTCTTCAATTTTTGGATCTTTGCTTTCTGCTGATCTCTCCTTCCTCTACTCACCCTTCTCTCCATCCACTACTCCCTCTACCCAGCCTTCTCTCCCTCTCCCTCTCCCCACCCTTTTCTCCCTCCCCTACTCCCTCTACCCACCCTTCTCTCCCTCCCTTACTCCCTCTACCCACTCGTCTCTCCCTCTACCCACCCTTCTCTCCCTCCCCTACTCCCTCTACCCAGCCTTCTCTCCCTCTCCCTCTACCCAGCCTTCTCTCCCCTCCCTACTCCCTCTCCCCACCCTTTTCTCCCTCCCTACTCCCTCTACTCCACCCTTCTCTCCCTCCCTTACTCCCTCTACCCTCGTCTCTCCCTCTACCCACCCTTCTCTCCCTCCCCTACTCCTCTACCCAGCCTTCTCTCCCTCTACACCTCCCCTACCCTTCTCTCCCTCTCCCCACCCTTCTCTCCCTCTACCCACCCTTCTCTCCCTCCACCTACCCTTCTCTTCCTCCTCTACTCCCTCTACCCACCCTTCTTTCTGTCCCTACTCCCTCTACCCACCCTTCTCTCACTCCCCTACTCCCTCTACCCACCCTTCTCTCCCTCCCCTACTCCCCTACTCCCTCTACCCACCCATCCGTCACGCCCCTACTCCCTTTACCCACCCTTCTCTCCCTCCCCTACTCCCTTACTCCCTCTACCCACCCCTCTCTCCCTCCCCTACTCCCTCTACCCACCCTTCTCTCCCTCCCCTACTCCCTCTACCCACTCTTCTCTCCCTCCCCTACTCCCTCTACCCACCCATCCCTCCCGCCCCTACTCCTTCTACCCACCCTTCTCTCCCTCCCCTACTCCCTCTAGCCACTCTTCTCTCCTCCCTACTCCGTCTACCCACCCATCCCTCCCGCCCCTACTCCTTCTACCCACCCTTCTCTCCCTCCCCTACTCCCTCTACCCACTCTTCTCTCCCTCCCTACTCCCTCTACTCCACCCATCCCTCCCGCCCCTACTCCTTCTACTCCACCCTTCTCTCCCTCCCTACTCCTACTCCTCTACCCACCCATCTCTCCCGCCTCTACTCCCCACTCCACCCATCTCTCCCGCCTCTACTCCTCTACCCATTGTCCTCTCCCTTCTCTCCCTCCATCCCTCTCATTTCTCTCCCTCCCCCACTCACCCACTCCTCTCCCTACTCCTCACCCACTCTCTCCTCCCTCTCCCCTACTCCCTCTACCCACCCATCTCTCCCGCCTCCTCTCCACCCTCTCCCTCCCTCCCTCTCCCTCTCCACCCTTCTCTCCCTCTCCCCCCTCTACTCTCACCCTTCTCTCTCTCCCTCCCTCCTCCACTCTTCTCTCCTTTACCCACCCTTCTCTCCCTCCCCCTCCCTCTACCCACTCCTCCCTCCCACTACTCCACCCTTCTCTCCCTCCCTACTCCCTCCTCCACCCTTCTCTCCCTCCCTTCTACCCACCCTTCTCTCCTCCCCTCCTCTACCCACCCTTCTCTCTCCCCTCTCTCCTACTCTTCTCTCCCTCCCTACTCCCTCTCTCCCTCTCTCCCTCTCCACTCTCTCTCCCACTCCTCCTACTCCCTCTCCCCACCCTCCCTCCCTACTCCCTCTCTACTCTCTCTACCCACCCTTCTCTCCCTCCCTACTCCCTCTACTCCACCCTTCTCTCCCTCCCCTACTCCCACTACTCCACCCTTCTCTCCCTCCCCTACTCCCACTACCCACCCTTCTCTCCCTCCCTCTCCCTACTCCCACTACTCCACCCTTCTCTCCCTCCCTACTCCCTCTACTCCACCCTTCTCTCCCTCCCTACTCCCTCTACTCCACCCTTCTCTCTCTCCCCTACTCCCACTACCCACCCTTCTCTCTCCCTCCCCTCTCTACCCACCCTTCTCTCCCACTACCCACCCTTCTCTCCCTCCCCTACTCCCTCTACCCACTCTTCTCTCCCTATATCCACCCTTCTCTCTCTCCCCTACTCCCTCTACCCACCCTTCTCTCCCTCCCCTACTCCCTCTACCCACTCTTTTCTCACTCTACCCACCCTTCTCACCCACTCTTTTCTCACTCTACCCACCCTTCTCTCCCTCCCCTACGCACTCTACCCACCCTTCTCTCCCTCTACCCACCCTTCTCTCCCTCCTCTACTCTCTTGACCAACCCTTCTCTCCCTCCCCTACTCCCTCTACCCACTCTTCTCTCCCTCTATCCACCCTTCTCTATTAAAGTTAGGTTAACTCTATGGGCTAAACTCCTATTAGGTTAACTCTACGGGCTAAACTCCTATTAGGTTAACTCTATGGACTAAACTCCTATTAGGTTAACTCTATGGGCTTAACTCCTATTAGGTTAACTCTATGGGCTTAACTCCTATTAGGTTAACTCTATGGGCTTAACTCCTATTATTTATTTATTTATTTTTTATTTCACCTTTATTTAACCAGGTAGGCAAGTTGAGAACAAGTTCTCATTTACAACTGCGACCTGGCCAAGATAAAGCAAAGCAGTTCGACACATACAACAACACAGAGTTACACATAGAGTAAAACAAACATACAGTCAATAATACAGTCGAAAAAAAAACTAATCTATATACAAAGAGTGCAAATGAGGTAGGATAAGGTAGGTAAGACAATAAATAGGCCATGGTGGCAGAGTAATTACAATATAGCAATTTAACACTGGAATGGTAGAAAAATGTGCAGTAGATGAATGTGCAATGTAGAAAAACTGGGGTGCAAAGGATGAAGATAAATATAAATAAATACGGTAGGGGATGAGGTAGTTGGTTGGGCTACTTACAGATGGGCTATAAACAGGTACAGTGGTCTGTGCGCTGCTCTGACAGCTGGTTATTATGTTAACACTATGGGCTAAACTCCTATCATGTTAACACTATGGGCTAAACTCATAGGTTAACACTATGGGCTAAACTCACAGGTCTTCCTGACGGGCTGCCCTCAGGTGGTAAGGGTAGGTAACAACACATCAGCCATGCTGATCCTCAACACGGGGGCCCCTCAGGGGTACATTCTCAGTCCCCTCCTGTACTACCTGTTCACTCATGACTGCACAACCAGGCATGACTCCAACACCATCATTAAGTTTGCTTATGACACAACAATGAGACAGCCTATAGGGAGAAGGTCAGAGACCTGATTGTGTGATGCCAGGAAAACAACCTCTCCCTCAACGTGACCAAGACAAAGGAGATGATTGTGGACTACAGGAAAAGACGGTGCTGTAGTGGAGCAGGTTGAGAGCTTCAAGTTCCTTGGCATCCATATAACCAACAAACTAACATGGTCCAAGCTCACCAAAACAGTTGTGAAGAGGGCACAACAAAACCTATTCCCCCTGAGGAGACAACATATTTGGCATGGGTCCTCAGATCCTCAAAAGGTTCTACAGCTGCACCATCGAGAGGATCCTGACGGGTTGCATCACTGCCTGGTATGGCAACTGCTCAGCCTCCGACCGCAAGGCACTACAGAGGGTAGTGCGTACTGCCCAGTACATCACCGGGGCCAATCTTCCTGCCATCCATGACCTCTTTACCAGGCTGTGTCAGAGCATTGCCCCGCTGACTAGCCTATTAGCATATCTTCTCTTCAGTCCTCATGTGAAGAAATACTGCTTTAGCCTTGCCTGAGTTGGCTGCTGCTGATTAGCGCTGGCTGCTACAGTAAACAAACAGTCAACGAAGAGCCCTCCTTGGAGAGACAGCACTGTCACTGGCTAATTAGACTCCCTTCAGAAACACTGGGGGTTGCTGCTGTGCGTGGGCGCTAATGACTAGCTGTCGATTGAGTGCTAATGCTACACTAGGAGGAGCTACGCTAACTGTCAAATACACAAGCATTGCTAAATGCTAATCACACGGGCAATGTGGCAAAGCTTGGGGTCCTGTTGGACATGTTACATGCTATGTGTACACGTGTTTAGCATACTGAGTAAACATATGTCTATATTGTGTAGCTGTAGCATGTATTGACATGCATTTGAAGTTGTTCGAAGCTAATACGTTAGATTCTTTGAAGGCGTTCCGGGTTGTTGTCGTGTTTTTCATCTGCAACATCAAATCAAATCACATTTTACTGGTCACCTGGTAAGCAGATATTAATGCGAGTGTAGCGAAATGCTTGTGCTTCTAGTTCCGACAGTGCGGTAATATCTAACAAGTAATATAACAAATTCACCATGACTACCTTACACACACAAATGTAAAGAGATGAATAAGAATATGTACATATAAATATATGGATGAGCGATGGCTGAGCGACATAGTCAAGGTGCAGTAGATTTTATTTTATTTTTATTTTACCTTTATTTAACTAGGTAAGTCAATTAAGAACACATTCTTATTTTCAATGACGGCCTAGGAACAGTTGGTTAACTGCCTTGTTCTGTATAGAATAAGGTATATACATACGAGTATAGAATACAGTATATACATATGAGATGAGTAATGTACGATGCGTAGACATTATTAAAGTGGCGTTATTTAAAGTGACTAGTGACGGCAGATAGCAGGTAGGCTAGTGGTTAGAGAGTTGGACCATCGAATCCCCCGAGCTGACAATGGTAAAAATCAGTCGTTCTGCCCCTGAACAAAGCAGTTAACCCACTGTTCCTAGGCCGTCATTGTAAATAAGAATTTGTTCTTAACTGACTTGCCTAGTTAAATGAAGGTTAAATAAAAAAATAGATTTAAGTCAGTATGTTGGCAGCAGCCACTCAATGTTAGTGATGGCTGTTAAACAGTATGATGGCCTTGAGATAGAAGTTGTTTTTCCAATCTCTCTGTCCCAGCTTTGATGCACCTGTACTGACCTCACCTTCTGGATGATAGCGGGGTGAACAGGCAGTGGCTCAGGTGGTTGTTGTCCTTAATGATCTTTTTGGCCTTCCTGTGACATTGGGTGGTATAGGTGTCCTGGAGGGCAGTTTGCCCCCGATGATGCGTTGTGCAGTCCTCACAACCCTCTGGAGAGCCTTGCGGTTGTGGGCGGAGCAGTTGCCGTACCTGGCGGTGATACAGCCTGACAGGATGCTCTCGATTGTGTATCTGTAAAACTTTGTGAGTGTTTTAGGTTACAAGCCACATTTATTCAGCCTCCTGAGGTTGAAGAGGCTGTTGCACGTTCTTCACCATGCTGTCTGTGTGGGTGGACCATTTCAGCTTGTCCGTGATGTGTACGCCAAGGAACTTAAAACTTTCCACCTTCTCCACTCCTGTCCCGTCGATGTGGATGGGGGATGCTCCCTCTGCAGTTTCCTGAAGTCAAAGATCATCTCCTTTGTTTTGTTGACGTTGAGTGGGAAGTTATTTTCCTGACACCACACTCCGAGGGCCCTCCCCTCCTCCCTGTAGGCTGTCTCGTCGTTGTTGGTAATCAAGCCTACCACTCTAGAGTTGTCTGCAAACTTGATGACTGAGTTGGAGGAGTGCATTGTCACGCAGTCATGGGTGACCAGGGAGTACAGGGGAGGGCTGAGAATGCACCCTTGTGGGGCCCCAGTGTTGAGGATCAGCGGGGTGGAGAAGTTGTTTCCTACCCTCACCACCTGAGGTCGGCCCGTCAGAAAGTCCAGGACCCAGTTGCACAAGGCGGTGTTGAGACCCAGGGTCTCGAGCTTAATGACGAGTTTGGAGGGTACTATGGTCTTAAATGCTGAGCTGTGGTCAATGAACAGCATTCTTACAAATGTTTTCCTCTTGTCCAGATGGGATAGGGCAGTGTGCAGTGTGATGGCGATTGCGTCGTTGGTGGACCTATTGGGGCGGTAAGCAAACTGGAGTGGGTCTAGGGTATCAGGTAGGGTGAAGGTGATATGATCCTTGACTAGTTTCTCAAAGCACTTCAAGATGACAGAAGTGAGTGCTACGGGCCGACAGTCATTTAGTTCAGTTACTTTAGCTTTCTTGGGAACAGGAACAATGGTGGCCATCTTGAAGCATGTGGGCACAGCAGACTGGGATAGGGATAGTCCGTAAACACACCAGCCAGCTGGTCTTCTCATGCTCTGAGGACCCGGCTAGGGATGCCGTCTGGGCCCTGCAGCCTTGCGAGGGTTAATACGTTTAAATGTTTTACTCATGTTGGCCATGGTGAAGGAGAGCCCACAGGCTTTGGTAGCGGGCCGTGTCAGTGGCACTGTACTGATCTCAAAGAGAGCAAAGAAATTGTTTAATTTTTGTCTGGGACCAAGACGTCGATGTCCGCGACTGGGCTGGTTTTCTTTTTGTACTCCGTGATTGACTGTAGACCCTGCCACATACGTCACGTGTTTGAGCCGTTGAATTGCGACTCTACTTTGTCTCTATACTGACGTTTTGCTTGTTTGATTGCCTTGCGGAGGGAATAGCTACACTGTTTGTATTCGATCATGTTTCCAGTCGCCTTGACATGATTAAAAGCGGTGGTTCGCGCTTTCAGTTTTGCGTGAATGCTGCCATCAATCCATGGTTTCTGGTTAGGGAAGGTTTTAATAGTCACAGTGGGTACAACATCCCCGATGCACTTGCTAATAAACCGCTCACCGAGCCAGTGTATACGTCAATGTTGTTGTCTAACCGAACATATCCCAGTCCACGTGATCGAAGCAAACTTGCAGCGTGGAATCCGATTGGTCAGACCAGCGTTGGATAGACCTGAGCACGGGCGTTTCCTGTTTTAGTTTCTGTCTATAGGCTGGGAGCAACAAAATGGAGTCATTGTCAGATTTGCCGAAGGGATGTCTCAATGGAAGGCAACTTGTGCCCTAATGTATTCCACCTTGATGTCTAGAGATTGGACATTGGCGAGTAAAATGCTCAGAAGTGGTGGATGGTGTGCTCGCCTTCTGAGTCTGACCAGTAGGCCGCTACGTCTGCCTCCTGCTGCGACCGAGTTCTTTTGGGTCAGCCTCTGGGATAAGATCCCATGACCAGGGTGGGAACAGGAACTTAGCTGAAGTTTCAAGTATAGCGGGGGCACCATTTGACAGGATACACAGACAGGTGTGACACTTATAATCAAAATAGATATCAATATGTCATGGAGGTCATAGTTGGTGACACACACGTCTCCCTCTTGTGCCCCTAGTGAGGATGACCAGCCTAGCACCCTGCCTACGCCCCAACCTCTCCCAATGAGACAGATTGACAAAAGAAGGCGAGAGGAGGTTAAAAGAGAAGGAGAGTAGAAGAGGAGAGAGGACGGAGACAGACAAAGAGAGAGAGAGAGAGAGCTCTATAAAAAGAACAAACAGCAAAAACATATATATGATTCTCCAATTACATTGAATGAACTACAGGACAAAATACAAACCCTCCAACCAGGGGGTTGGTAGCCCAAATTTGGTAGCCCAAATTAAATGACAAAATATACAGACCACAAATTCCAATTGGCTATACTTAAACTATTTAACATCATCCTCAGCTCTGGCATATTCCCCAATATTTGGAACCAAGGACTGATCACCCCAATCCACAAAAGTGGAGACAAATTTGACCCCAATAACTACCGTGTGATATGCGTCAACAACAACCTTGGGAAAATCCTCTGCATTATCATTAACAGCAGACTTGTACATTTCCTCAGCGAAAACTATGTACTGAGCAAATGTCAAATTGGCTTTTTACCAAATTACCGTACGACAGACCACATATTCACACTGCACTCCCTAATTGACAAACAAACAAACCAAAACAAAGGCTAAGTCTTCTCATGTTTAGTTGATTTCAAAAAAGTTTGACACAATTTGGGCCTACTATACAAATTGATGGAAAGTGGTGTTGGGGGAAAAACATACGACGTTATAAAATCCATGTACACAAACAACAAGTGTATGGTTAAAATTGACAAAAAACAAACACATTTCTTTCCACAGGGCCGGGGGGTGAGACAGAAAGAGAGAGAGACAGAGAGAGAGAGGTTCAGAGATGACAGGCTTCCTCTCCACATTTTCAGCCTCAGTGAAGCGCAGCACCACTTAACACGCACACGCATATCCTCATTTGCAACTCTAATCCTCTGACTGACAGATGGGCCCATGCATGTTCACACCAAACAACCAAATATCCTTCCAACACACCCTTCAGCAGGCCCTCTACTTGTGCTCACGCTTATTCTCCGCATGCCTACAAACTAAACTCTGGCCAAACCATGACCACTGATCAAAAGACTAATCAGGTGTGTTACTGCTGGGAAAATAGAAACTCTGAGCAAATTCCTTCTAGTCATGAGCACTTGTAAAGAAACCAATCAGCAAGCATTTGGTTTATTACATCAGGTGTGTTAGTGATGGGCTGGAACAAAAACCTGCACCAGTCATAAGTGTTTGAGAGTGTTAACTCCCCAAGGTCTTCTGGAACTCGATCTAATTGGCTAGTCTTTGCTTTTTTTGAATGTGTTGTGTTAGTGCTGGGCCCTAACAAAACCATGAGAGAGCGTTAACTCACCAAGGTCTTCTGGCACTGGATGCTGGTACTGTTGAAGCGCAGTGCGGTGACGCTATGCTCCTCTCCCTGCACGTGGAACACACACTCGTAGTTCTTCTGGCCAGACTGGGGCTGGGGCAGGTTGCGGGCTGCCAGGGTAATTGGCTTGGTCACACCCACAGGGATGTAAATCTGGGTAGAGGGCAGGATCTGGGGACAGTCCTGGAGGGGGGATAGAGAGGTATGGAGAGAATAATCAGACAAATAAAGACATTAAGAGAACAATATGTTTTTTTATATATTTTTATGTCGTTTTAATGCTTTTATCTGATCCGGTGTCTTGATGAAGGGTGAGATTAATGGATGGACGGATGAAGGGAGGGAGAGAGGTTTGGGTTACTTGGTTGTTCACAGACAATGTCAAGTAGTCTTTGTGACAGTATAATATCGGCTTATGACTTGACATGATACTCAAAAGAAATGCATAAAAAAGAAAGAGAAAGCCTAGACAGCACAGTGATAACATAGCGTTGTTTCATCCCCAAAGAGATTGAACTGCAGTTTAACCATGTGTGGGCTCTATTGTCTGGTAATGAAGTAGTGTGACAATGCTTGAAAAAGTCCATTCTGCAACATTCACCAGATATGAGACGATGGCTTAGATCACCTGGAAACACTATATTGTCTTCTATTACTGTGGTGGAAAGCCTTGGAGGTCCAGAGAAAGAGTGTGTGTGTGTGTGTGTGTGTGTGTGTGTGTGTGTGTGTGTGTGTGTGTGTGTGTGTGTGTGTGTGTGTGTGTGTGTGTGTGTGTGTGTGTGAACAAATGAAGTCATTGCAGTGTTTATACCGCAGTTTGGCAGAAGTGGATATATCATCAACGCCAACGCCAATAGAACTTGGGAACGGTTGCACAATGTGATTATTAGCGGGTGGAACAGCCCCAGCTCTTTATACCAATGCCATAGAACCAGTTCCCTCAGTCATGTAAATGAAACAAAGTACGATGATTACACATATCTAACTGTAACACTGTCAACATCTGCAGATAAACATTTTACAAACAAATACTGTATGCTAAAGAAGTAAAACCAAAGTTGCAGCATCAGTGATACTAGTTCCATTCAACTTGACATAGTATCACCCCTCCCTCCCTCGCTCCCTTACAAATCTGAGAACTACACCCTAAACCAGTGCTTCTTAAACCTCTTCTCTGGGACCTCCAGATATTACACAATTTTGTGGTAGCCCTGAACTAGCTCCTCTGACTAAAGTAGTCAAGGGCTTGATGACAAGTTGAATCAGGTGAGCTAGCAGTTCAAATACATGAAACAACTGTCAGTCCCTGAGGAGAGGTTTGAGAAAGGCTGCCCTAAACATATCAGAAACGTACCAACACAACTTAAACATACCAGTACAGCACATCTGCCTGAGGTGCTAGTATGCAGTAAGCTGTTCTGTTGTGCATTAGTGCAACAGTGTTCCCCCGGGTCCAACAGACAATGGTGTGTTTGTTAATTTGCTTATTAGCCTCCTCAAACATCTGAACCCGCTCCAACACTGAGCTTATAATGACTAAGGGATTACTACGGACAGAACACCAGTCTGCTGACAACACACTGACAATAATGAACTAGCAGGGAGGGAGAGGGAGGGAGGGAGCTAGAGAGGGAGGGCGGGAGGGAGAGCGGGAGGGAGATGGCTGGGGTAGGATGAAGAGGAAAAGGGAGTGTGAAGAAACATATTGAGATGGGAAGACCGAAAAAGATGGAGGAAGAGAGGAAGAGATGTAGGTAAAAGAGAGAGGAAATGTGTTTTGGCTGTGTTTTGATATTGTGGCCCTTTTTACAGCAAGATAAGGTTACATTTACATTCAGTGTATTAGTCTTGTATTTCATTGTTAACTTCTTAGGGATCTGATCCCGTTAGCGGGCCCGTCAGAGCAAACAAAGCGCGGCAAATTCAAAATAAAAAATCGTAATATTTAACATTCATCAATATACACGTTTTGCATAGTCATCAAAAGCTCTGCTTCTTGGCAATATCACAGCGTTGTCAGATTTCAAAAAGGCTTTACGGCGAAAGCACAACATTTGATTGTTTGAGGATAGCACCTCACATATTTTCAACATTAGCATAAATTCATATCCAGCGTGGGTCTCACAAAACCCATATAAGAGCTAAAAAATATCACTTACCTTTCGAAGAACTTCTGCTGAGGGCTTCACAAGTGTCCAAACAAGAGAATCCATGGTTCTTTTGTTAGAAAAAGTCGGATAATAACCTACACGATACAGAAGGTAAACACCGTGGTGCGCGCTCCCGTGTATCTCATGCACTAGACAGAAAGGATCAAATCAATTCAAAGTTAGGAAATGTCAAAAGAAAAATTATTTCCGGACAGAAATTTCTCGGGCTTTCGCCTGCTATATCAGTTCTGTTATACTCACAGATATTATATTAACTGTTTTAGAAACTGCAGAGTGTTTCCTATCCAATAGTACTAATTATGTGCAGATCCTAGTTTCTGGGCCTGAGTGGCAGGCATTTTACTTTGGGCAGGTCAGACAGGCGAAAATTCGGAAAATGGGACCCTAGCCTTAAGGAGTCAATCCATAAAAATGTGACACGCCACCAGCCAAAATCAGGGGGAAGACAAAAAACACAGAAGTGATTTGCTATAAAAAGGTCACATGATTACTATGTGAATAAGCAAAATACTAAAGGGTCTAAGACAGATCCCTGGGGAACCCCCATTGCAGTTTCCAGACAATGAGACTTTCTGATCATCACATATACACACTTTCCTTTAGCCTAAATTTAGACTCATTCCACTTTCCATGACTGTCCCTGCTGGCAAACCTACATAGCTCTCGGGAAAACGATTTGGATAATAAACAAACACCCACAGCTTGCTACAAAGTAAGCTTAAACACACCGCATGATTGGGCTAAACACAGAAAAATGTGTGTGTGTGTGTGGTGTTTTTGGTTGAGTACATCCAAGTGTCCTACCCCCGCTATATGGCAGGCTTAAGGGGCCTTCCTCTAGCCCACTTGTTTGTTTTACTCAACTGCTGCTTTGGGGCTTCACCGCCTAAGGCTAACCAGGCAAGAAGAAGTGGGGCATTGTGGGAGATGAAGTCCACATAGAGTACATGGTCTCACTTGAGTGCATAAGACAAATCTGAAAAGACCCTAGTCAATCAAAGCCGGTTACCAGGAATTTCAGGGTCAAGGCAAAACACCATTTAGCCTTTGAATGTACATGCAGTTGACTTCCTTTTGGTTTAAAACTACAAATGCTTAATTAATAAGACATTCTAAACATTGCAATTCTTGCAGCACAAGACAAATGTCTAGTCTCACTCGTAGACTTCCTTTTGCATTTTCATCCAATAGTTTGAAGCATGAAACCATGACAGATAGATGACAGAAAGCTGTTATTTAAGGTTATTTAAGGTATATTCTCCTCTCCCATAAATGTGTATTCCCTCTGATACTTCAGATGATAGTTCCAATGTCTCGCCATGTCGGTGACGGAGGAAAGATAATCGGTGTGAGTAAGATAATCTGCACCTCACATTTGAGAGCAAAACCCCTTTCAACACTAGCCAAGTGCATTTAATGAGACAACAATTAGAGAGCGTGTGTATATGCGAGTGAGTGTGAATTAATATAAATAAATAAAAGACAGTTCTGAGGCAAGAAACTGACAGGATATTAATAAATAAAGCTAAAAAAACATTGCACATTTGTAATGAGGCGACTGTATGGACGCGGTAGGTTTTTAAGACCAATCCAATCCATAATTAATTAGCTCTCTGATGTGGTGGAATACAGCTAAGAAGGATGGGGGATTTAAATAACATGTTAAATAATGAAATAAGAGAGTCAAAAAGCTTCGGGGAGCAGACTGACACCTACGACATCAAAGTGGGGAGACTTGGGGACAATGTTAGGGAACACAGGGGAGCATGTGTTACGGGTTTGATATGGGGGAGTGTGTGTTACGGGTTTGATACGGGGGGAGTGTGTGTTACGGGTCTGATACGGGGGGAGTGTGTGTTAAGGGTTTGATACGGGGAAGTGTGTGTTAAGGGTTTGATACGGGGGAGTGTGTGTTATGGGTCTGAGACGGGGGAGTGTGTTACGAGTCTGAAACGGGGGAGTGTGTGTTACGGGTCAGAGACGAGGGAGTGTGTGTTACGAGTCTGATACGGGGGAGTGTGTGTTAAGGGTTTGATACGGGGGAGTGTGTGTTACGGGTTTGATACGGGGGAGTTTGTGTTACGGGTTTGATACGGGAGAGTTTGTGTTACGGGTTTGATACGGGAGAGTGTGTGTTACGGGTTTGATACGGGGGAGTGTGTGTTACGGGTTTGATACGGGGAGGCGTGCGTTACGGCTTTGACAGGGGCTAAAGGAGGGTGACCCGGGGATGTTAGAATGTCACTGACTGCTCCGTCTAAATCTCTTATGAGTGCGGGCGACATCTTGGCACCTAAAAAATATGTCCCCTGACATCATACTGCATCTTATGTCAGCCATTGAGAATTATTCTATTATAATATATATTAAATTATGTCAGCCATTGAGAATTATTATATGATATAGCTAAATAAATGTACAATAAAAAAAATTACAAATAATAAAATAATATTTGTATATATTTATTTCACCTTTATGTAACCAGGTAGGCCAGTTGAGAACAAATTCTCATTTACAACTGCGACCTGGCCAAGATAAAGCAAAGCAGTGCGACAAAACAACAACACAGAGTTACACATAAACAGACATACAATCAATAACACAATAGAAAAATCTATGTACAGTGTGTGCAAATGTAGAAGAGTAGGGAGGTAAAGGCAATAAATAGGCCATGGAGGCAAAATAATTACAATTTAGCACTGGAATGACAGATGTGCAGATGATGATGTGCAAGTAGAGAATAGAGATACTGGGGTGCAATAGAGCAAGAGGATAAGTAACAATATGGGGATGAGGTAGTTGGGTGGGCTATTTACAGATTGGCTGTGTACAGGTACAGTGATCGGTAAACTGCTCTGACAGCTGATGCTTAAAGTTAGAGAGGGAGATAAAAGACTCCAGCTTCAGAGATTTTGAAATTCGTTCCAGTCATTGGCAGCAGAGAACTGGAAGGAAAGGCAGCCAAAGTAAGTGTTGGCTTTTGGGGTGACCAGTGAAATATACCTGCTGGAGCGCGTGCTATGGGTGGGTGTTGCTATGGTGACCAGTGAGCTGAGATAAGGCGGGATATAACCCAGCAAAGACTTATAGATGACCTGGAGCCAGTGGGTTTGGTAACGAAAATGAAGCGAGGGCCAGCCTACGAGAGCATACAGGCCGCAGTGGTGGGTAGTATATGGGGCTTTGGTGACAAAATGAATGGCACTGTGATAGACTACATCAAATTCGCTGAGTTGAGAGTTGGAGGCTATTTTGTACATGACATCGCCGAAGTCAAGGATCGGTTGGATAGTCAGTTTTACAAGAGTATGTTTGGCAGCATGAATGAAGGAGGCTTTATTGCAAAATAGGAAGCCAATTCTAGATTTCATTTTGGATTGGAGATGCTTAATGTGAGTCTGGAAGGAGAGTTTACAGTCTAACCAGACACCTACAGTGAGGGAAAAAAGTATTTGATCCCCTGCTGATTTTGTACATTAATGGTAGGTTTATTTGAACAGTGAGAGACAGAATAACAACAAAAAAATCCTGAAAAACGCAAGTGAAAAATGTTATAAATTGATTTGCATTTTAATGAGGGGAATAAGTATTTCACCCCTCTGCAAAACATGACTTAGTACTTGGTGGCAAAACCCTTGTTGGCAATCACAGAGGTCAGACGTTTCTTGTAGTTGGCCACCAGGTTAGCACACATCTCAAAAGGGATTTTGTCCCACTCCTCTTTGCAGATCTTCTCCAAGTCATTAAGGTTTCGAGGCTGACGTTTGGCAACTCGAACCTTCAACTCCCTCGACAGATTTTCTATGGGATTAAGGTCTGGAGACTGGCTAGGCTACTACAGGACCTTAATGTGCTTCTTCTTGAGCCACTCCTTTGTTGCCTTGGCTGTGTGTTTTGGGTCATTGTCATGCTGGAATACCCATCCACGACCCATTTTCAATGCCTTGGCTGAGGGAAGGAGGTTCTCAACCAAGATTTGACGGTACATGGCCCCGTCCATCGTCCCTTTGATGCGGTGAAGTTGTCCTGTCCCCTTAGCAGAAAAACACTCCCAAAGCATAATGTTTCGACCTCCATGTTTACGGTGGGGATGGTGTTCTTGGGGTCATAGGCAGCATTCCTCCTCCTCCAAACACGGCGAGTTGAGTTGATGCCAAAGATCTCCATTTTGGTCTCATCTGACCACAACACTTTCACCCAGATGTCCTCTGAATCATTCAGACGTTCATTGCCAAACTTCAGACGAGCATGTATATGTGCTTTCTTGAGCAGGGGGGACCTTGCGGGCGCTGCAGGATTTCAGTCCTTCATGGCGTAGTGTGTTACCAATTGTTTTCTTGGTGACTATGGTCCCAGCTGCCTTGAGATCATTGACAAGATCCGCCCGTGTAGTTCTGGGCTGATTCCTCACCGTTCTCATGATCATTGCAACTCCACGAGGCGAGATCTTGCATGGAGCCCCAGGCCGAGGGAGATTGACAGTTCTTTTGTGTTTCTTCCATTTGCGAATAATAACTGTTGTCACCTTCTCACCAAGCTGCTTGGCGATGGTCTTGCAGCCCATTCCAGCCTTGCGTAGGTCTACAATCTTGTCCCTGACATCCTTGGAGAGCTCTTTGGTCTTGGCCATGGTGGAGAGTTTGGAATCTGATTGATTGCTTCTGTGGACAGGGGTCTTTTATACAGGTAACAAACTGAGATTAGGAGCACTCCCTTTAAGAGATAATTTCCTTGTCAGTGGACAAACGTACAAAATCAGCAGGGGATCAAATAATTCTTCCCTCACTGCAGGTATTTGTAGTTGTCCACATATTCTAAGTCAGAACCGTCCAGAGTAGTTATGCTAGTCGGGCGGGAGGGTACGGGCAGCAATCTGAAGAGCATGCACTTAGTTTTACTTGTATTTAAAAGCAGTTGAACGCCTCGGAAGGAGTGTTGTATGGCATTGAAGCTTGTTTGGAGATTTGCTAGCACAGTGTCCAAAGAAGGGCCGGATGTATACAGAATGGTGTCGTCTGCGTCAGAGAATCACCAGCAGCAAGAGCGACATCATTGATATATACAGAGAAAAGAGTTGGCCTAAGAATTTAACCCTGTGGCACCCCCATAGAGACTGCCAGAGGTCCGGACAACAGGCCCTCCGATTTGACACACTGAACTCTATCTGAGAAGTAGTTGGTGAACAAAGCGAGGCAGTCATTTGAGAAGCCAAGGCTATTGAGTCTGCCGATAAGAATACGGTGATTGAGAGAGTCAAAAGCCTTGGCCAGGTCGATAAAGACATCTGCAGAGTACTGTTTTTATCGATGGCGGTTATGATATCGGTTAGGACCTTGAGCGTGGCTGAGTGGCTGAGGTGCACCCATGACCAGCTCGGAAACCAGATTGCATAGTGGAGAAGGTACGGTGGGATTCGAAATGGTCGGTGATCTGTTTGATAACTTAGCTTTCGAAGATTTTAGAAAGGCAGGGCGGATTTAGGTCTGTAACAGTTTGGGTCTAGAGTGTCTCCCCCTTTGAAGAGGGGGATGACCGAGGAAGCTTTCCAATCTTTGGGGATCTCAGACGATACGAAACAGAGGTTGAATAGGCTAGTAATAGGGGTTGCAACAATTTCGGCAGATAATTTTAGAAAGAGAGGGTCCAGATTGTCTAGCCCAGATGATTTGTAGGGATCCAGATTTTGCAGCTCTTTCAGAACATCAGCTATCTGGATTTGGGTAAAGGAGAAATGGGGGAGGCTTGGGCAAGTTGCTGTGGGGGGTGCAGGGCTGTTGACCGGGGTAGGGGTAGCCAGGTGGAAAGCATGGCAAGCAGTATAAAAATGCTTATTGAAATTCTCAATCATCTCAGATTTATCAGTGGTGACAGTGTTTCTTAGCCTCAGTGCAGTGGGCAGCTGGAAGGAGGTGCTCTTATTCTCTATGGACTTTACAGTGTCCTAGAACTTTTGGGAGATTGTACTACAGGATGCAAATATCTGTTTGAAAAAGATAGCCTTTGCTTTCCTAACTGCCTGTGTATATTGGTTCCTAACATCCCTGAAAAGCTGCATATCGCGGGGGCTATTCGATACTAATGCAGTACTCCACAGGATCTCAAGGGCAAGTCTGGAGTGAACCAAGGTGACTAGCTATTAGCTAGTTAGCTGGCTAGCTGCTGTTGGGGGTTCCGGTTCTAAAGTGTAAAAAAAATAGCAGATCCGTACCACATTGGGTGAGGCGGGTTGCAGCAGATTATGTTCAGTCCGTAGATGGGAATTGAGATAAAAAAATAATAAAAAATATACACGAAGAAAAATATATATACATGGGACGTGACAGGACAAGACAACAGACGTCTGACTGCTATGCCATCTTGGATATACATTGCATTCGGAAAGTATTCAGACCCTTTGACTTTTTCCACATTTTGTTAGGTTACAGCCTTATTGTGAAATTGATTAAAGTTTTTTCCCCTCATCAATCTACACACAACACTGCATAATGACAAATCTAAAACAGGTTAAAAAAAAATGGGATATATATATATTTTTTTTTAAGTATTCAGACCCTTTACTCAGTACTTTGACAGCATCGAGTCTTCTTGGGTATGATGTTACAAGCTTGGCACAGCTGTATTTGGGGAGTTTCTCCCATTCTTCTCTGTAGATCCTCTCAAGCTGTGTCAGGTTGGATGGGGAGCATTGCTGAACAGCTATTTTCAGAACTCTCCAATAGTTGTTTGATCAGGTTCAAGTACGGGCTCTGGCTGGGCCACTCAACACTATGCACCGTTCAACTTTGCCTCGATCCTGACTAGTCTCCCAGTCCTTGCCGCTGAAAAACATCCCCACAGCATGATCCTGCCACCACCATGCTTTAATGTAGGGATGGTGCCAGGTTTCCTCCAGACGTGACGCTTGGCATTCAGGCCAAAGAGTTCAATCATGGTTTAATCAGACCAGAGAATCTTGCTTCTCATGGTCTGAGAGTCTAGGTGCCTTTTGGCAAACTCCAAGTGGGCTGTCATGTGCCTTTTACTGAGGAGTGGCTTCTGTCTGGTCACTCTACCATAAAGGCCTGATTGGTGGAGTGCTGCAGAGATTGTTGTCCTTCTGGAAGGTTCTCCCATCTCCACAGAGAAACTCAAGAGCTCGGTGACCATCGGGTTCTTGTCACCTCGTTGACCAAGGCCCTTCTCACCCGATTGCTCAGTTTGGCTGGGCGGCCAACTCTAGGAAAAGTCTTGGCGGTTCCAAACTTCTTCCATTTAAGAATAATGGAGGCCATTGTGTTATTGGGGACATTCAATGCTGCAGAAATGTTTTCAAACCCCTCCCCAGATCTGTGCCTTGACAAAATCCTGTCTCAGGGCTCTACGGACAATTCCTTCGACCTCATGGCTTGGTTTTTGCTCTGAATACTTATGTAAATATTGGATCATTATGGGGTATTATGTGTAGATTGCTGAGGATTTTATTTTATGTAAATACATTTTAGAATAACAACATGTGGAAAAAGTGAAATGATATTATATTATAAGAGGCTTCTCATCAGAGTTGTGATGGAATCATTTCAACATTGTGCACACGCAATCTTTGCGTTACATGTTAATACCAAGGTTAGGTATTGAGAATTACCATAACATACATATATTATTCAACAATGGGACAAATGTGGGGCCTTCTAAACTTTTCCAAGGAATCAAAGCTCTAAGGGCAACATTATAAGGGGGCATTTAGAGGAGCATTAGCACAGCAGGCAGCCTCATCTTTAACTCCAGCATGATCGTCACAGAACTCGCATCTAATATGGGAGAGATGCAAGAGCTTTCTGTCATCCAGATCGACTGCAGTGTGTGTGTGTGTCTGTGTCTCCTCTCTCTCGCTCTCCCTGTTATTTTTGTCAGATCTATTAGATGGGACAGCGGAGGTATTCTCATTATGCTGCAAAAAGACGCGTCTCTGACGGGGAACAGACTGATCATGGCAGAGGAGAAGAAAAGAGGAGAAAGAGAGAGAAACAACTTAATAAGCGAGCAACGTGCAGGAGTAGAGCGGAACGAAAAAGCGCGGAAGGGACTTTAAACCATGAAAGGGACTGAGGATGTCTGCCCACTCCCCATTCCCGGAAATAGTGGAGCAGAGGGGGGGCAGAGAGAGGGGGAATGGGAGAGAAATAGTAAGTGAGAGAGAATGGCACGAGAGAGCAAGCTAGGGGGAGGAGGGAGAGAGAGAGGGAGGGTGAGGGGGCGCGACAGCGAGAGAGATAAATGGTAGAGAATTGGAGAGAAAGAGAATGGTGAGAGTCAGAAGGAGAGATAGAGAGAGGGGGGAGACAGCGATCGCAAGGAAGGAGGGGATATATATACACTGAGTGTACAAAACATTAGGAACACCTGCTCTTTCCATGAAATAGAAAGCTATGATCCCTTATTGATGTCACTTATTGATGCCACTTCAATCAGTGTAGATTAACAAGGCACACCTGTTTATTGAAATGTATTCCAAGTGACTACCTCATGAAGCTGGTTGAGAGAATGCCAAGCGTGTGCAAAATGGTCATCAAGGCAAAGGGTGGCTACTTTGAAAAATAAAATATATTTTGATTTGTTTAACACTTTTTTGGTTACTACATGATTCCATATGTGCTATTTCATAGTTTTGATGTCTTCACTATTATTCTACAAAGTAGAAAATAGTAAAAATAATGAAAACAAAGAGTAGGTGTGTCCAAACTTTTGACTGGTACTGTAAATGTTTTAAGGATTTTGTAATTTCTCCCACAACCCCATTTCATATCAGGCGACCCCACATGGGCTCCCAACTCCTAGTTTGGGAACCACTGCTCTACGATGGCTAGGAAAAGGATGGCTGAGAAATGGTGGAAGTGATGGAATCAGAGTAGACACCTTTACAAACAAGAAAACCCTCCCCCTCTTCTTTAGCCACCCTCTACCTATACAAATCTCCCTCTACCCAAAGTCTGTCTCTTCAGTCTCTCTCTCTCTCAGTCTTTCTCTCATCTGTACTCTGCCTGCACTTCTCTTCTCATCAATATCACCCTCTCTCTCAATCTCTCTCCTCTCTCATTTCAAATCTGCCTTTTCCCTTTACTCCATTTACCTCTCCTCCAGTCTCTCCCCCTCTGTGACTGTGCATCCGATCTTATTTTCTTCCATGTACCTCTCCATCTCCTCCAGTCTCTCTGACTGGAAGTATACAATATTCATCTGTGGTCTCCATTAAGGAAGGCAGGCTAGAGACTCAGAGGGTCTGTGGAAATCAACATTTAATACACCCTGAATAATTAAACCTCAGCGATCTACTGTGACTAAACACACACAGTTAGGGACTTGTGTGTGTGTGTGTGTGTGTGTGTGTGTGTGTGTAGTTGTGCATGTGAACAAAAGAGAATGGCTCTCAATTAAGTCTGTAAGTGGTTAAGGAATTCATTTCAGCAGTCCTCATTGGCTGCAAAAAGAGGTAAGTGTGACTTTTATGGAGGACTAGCTGATCAACGTCGAGGATGCAGTATTCACAATGTCACTGTGGATAAAAAAAAAAGATGTGAATCGCGCTTAGACCTTGGTTTGGGGTCGAAACATGTCATGGCAAACATCTGCTGCTGTTACATTACATTTTTCCCCCTATTCAAAATCATAAAACATTTACACTTGATTACAGTAAAGTAAAGAAATGTTAGCAAAGAAATGTTAGAATACTGTTTGGCTGTCTAAGATTCATCCTGGACCAGAGCCTGCTTTGAGGAGCCTTGCTTCCACTACCTTCTGTTTGTGCCATTGAAGCTGCTTGCCAGGTACTGCAGCAACCTCCACTTTCAAGTAAAAGCATGAGTTAGCTCTTAAATGAGTGCTCTACTTGGAAGCCACTCGCTTTTATCGTGTTAAAAAAAAAAAAGAAACGCCTAAGTGTTCTGGCTAAAAATAGACGAGTACGGGCAACTATACCTTCTGGGGAGAGAGTTGTTCTGTTCATCATTCAGGGACCAGATCCAAATCTCACTCCTCTCTTTTTTTTCACTCCTCTCTTTCTCGGAAAGAAGAGACATACACAACATGAGTGTGTGGGAACTTTATTGAGGAACTGTGTGACAGTGAAGAGGCTGTGAATTACGTTTAGTTGTATAGCGCTGCATGTACATACTGCACCATTGGTGTCAGCAGTCAGTACTGGATGTGACTTACTGATCTGCTTATTACCAATTAAACAAATTGGAATGGAAAAGAGAGGGAAGGAGAGAGAGGGTGGAAGGGAAGAGAGGAGTGTGGGGGGACAAGATGAGCAACCAATACTTCAACGATTGTGTTTGAAGTGAATGAAATTGGATTATGAAGTGGAAACAAGTCTCCATTCATATATTTCTGGAAGGAATGGAATGTTATTAGGAGCTAGTGTTATCGGCGAGTCATGTGATTGTCGACCGTAGTGCTGAGTGGAGGGTTAACAAGGAGGAGCCGGTCTGTAACGGTCGAATTACGGTCCATCTGGACGCCCACAGCTACTTCACCCATCGTCTCCGTTTCCTCCCTCCCTCAACCCATCCCTCCTTCCCTCTCTAAATCCTGTGAGAACATTAAAAAAAATTATTGTCACTATGTAATCTGCGGCTTATTTCCAGGTTCTCTATTCTTCCCTCTGTTTCTCTCCTTCCATCTCCCTCTCCTCCTATTAAGGTCAATCTGACCATTTCCCTCTATCACATGGGGCGTATGTGAGTTTGTGTGTATGTATATATGTGTGTGTTTGTGTGTATGTATATATGTGTGTGTGTGTGTGTGTGTGTGTAGGGGGAGATACCAGAGAGAGGTACTGAAGTGGGTGGAAGAGAAGAGTGATGTTCTCGCCCTCTTCTTTCTGTTCTATCTTCTCTCCCTCTCGGAAAGGTTTATATTTTATTAAACATGGCCCGTGCTTGTCTCCTTCTCCCACTGAAAGGCAAAGAAATGTGGGGGGAGGGAGGGAGGGAGGGATGAAGGGAGGGAGGGAGAAAAGAAAGACAGGAAAAGGGAGAAGAGAAAGGGAGAGATTGGTTGAAATTGAGATGTACACTGAGTATACAAAACATTCCATGACATAGACTGACCAGGTGAATCCAGGTGAAAGCCATTATCCCTTATTGACGTGACTTGTTAAATCCACTTCAAATCAGTGTAGATCAAGGGGATGAGACATGGCTTAAAAATAAATGACCTGAGACAATTGAGACATGGATTGTGCCATTCAGAGGGTGAATGGGCAAGACAAAATATTTAAGTGCCTTTGAACAGGGTATGGTAGTAGGTGCCAGAGGCACCGGTTTGTGTCTAGAACTGCAACGCTGCTGGGGTTTTCAAGCTCAACAGATTCCTGTGTGTATCAAGAATGGTCCACCACCCAAAGGACATCCAGCCAACTTGAAAAAACCGTGGGAAAAGTTGGAGTCCACATAGGCCATCATCACTGTGGAACGCTTTCGTCCATGCCCCGATCAATTGAGGCTGTTCTGAGGCTATTCTGGGAGGAGGGGTGGAAGTCAATATTAGGAAGGTGTTCGGTATATTCAGTGTATATATAAAAAGAGAAAGAGAAAGTAAGGAGTACAAATCTGTCGTTCCGCCCATGAACAGGCAGTTAACCCACTGTTCCTAGGCTGTCATTGAACATAAGAATTTGTTCTTAACTGACTTGCCTAGTAAAATAAAGGTAAAATAAAAAAATAAATAAAAATCGAAAGGGGAAGAAAGAAAGAGGATGTGAAGGAATGAAAGAGGTGGAGAAAGGAAGACATCTCAGAGTAAGAAGGTGTGGAGAGAAGAGAGAGGTGGCAGGGCAAGGCTACGCACTGCTTTCTGTGGTGTCGCTTTGATCTATGGTCTTATTAGCAGCGAGGAGATACATTCTATCTGGCAATCATTGTTTTATTATGGCTGAAACAAAAAGCAGCTCTAATGATTATAAATGAGAGAGCGGTGACAGACTCACTGAGAGAACTGTCCAGTCTGGCCTGAGAAAATGGACGAGAGATAGCGAGAGGAGAGGAGAGTAACAGGGTGGTAGAATAAGATAAATTAGTGGGAAGAGACAAAAGGAGAGAAAAGAATGGGATGGGAATTGGAAGAAAAGTGAAGAAGGGAAAGAGAAAAAGGAGGGGATAGATGATGGTTGAGGAAGTGAAATGGGAGAAAGTGTGTATTACTCCGGAATATATATTAAGGGGAGCTAGACAAGGGATAGAGGGAGGGGGATATTACTCCATCCCCCTCTGGATCTCCTGTCTTGTGCTTTGCTCAGATAAGACCCAGAGACGGCACGTGCTTTCATTACATCTCTCCCTCCCCCTCTCTCCTTCTCCACAGACCTCTCCCTTCCTCCACATGTCTCTCTCTCCCCCCATCTCTCATCGCCTGCCTCCCTCTTTCTCCCTCCCTTCCTCTGCCTCCATGCACAGACCTCTCCCTCCCTCCCTCCCTCCCTCCCTCCAAGCACACAGACCTCTCCCTTCCTCCACATCTCTCCCCTCTCTCTCCCCATCTCTCACTGCCTGCCTGCCTCCCTCCTTGTCCCTCCCTCCCTCTCTCTGCCTTCATGCACAGACCTGCCACTCCCTCCCTCCCTCCAAGCACACAGACCTCTTCCTTCCCATATCCCTCTCTCTCTCCATCCCCACAGGCCTTTCCTGTTAATCAGGCCTTTCCCTCTCAGTTCCTCTCAACCACAAACATAACATACTAGAGTAGCCAGCACACCCCATGTCTTACAGATGGGAGTGCTAATCCGCATTATTTACTCTCCGAGCCGTGAAGGTAAGTCCATGTTGCTCCTTGTCCAGAGAGCCAGAGTCCGGGCTAGCACTGCTATGCTACCGCTACATAGCGAACACTAGGCCATTCCTCTAATGTTATACACTGCTACGGTTGGAGGAAAGATAAGACTGAAGGTTTGTGTGTAATTGAATTGAGGTTGACCAATTAGATGTGTCTGTAAATAAGAAGGCTGTCCAACCTGCATAGACTGTAATCCTGTCTAGAGATTAGGTGGAACGGTCGAAAAGGGAAACTCAGAGCTGGACTGCAAACACACAGGGATGTGTGTGTCTGTCTGCCTGCCTGCCTGACTGTCTGTCTGTGTATGTGTTTCAGGCTGAATCAGTCAATTGGTTGGACAGTGGATATGCATTCATGAACATTTGACAATAAGTCTACGTATAAGATATGTGTTTAGAGAGACAGGGTGTGTGTGAGCGTGTGTGTGTGTGTGTGTGTGTGTGTGTAAGAGATGACTGTATAGCGTATTCAGGACTATGATGGGAGAGGGGAAGAAAAAAGATCCCGCTGTGCAAGAGTGTGTATGTTGATATGTGTAGGGGGAAGGAGTGGGCTCCAGTGTTTTAGCGTGTCTTTGCATGAGAGTGCATTTATGTTTGTGAGTACGTGACAAACATTGGCAGTCCCACTTGGTATTCCACTGTACGAGCGGCCGTGAAGGCGGGAGATGCGTGATTGATATGAACATTTATGCTAATGTTGCATTTGGATATGTCGAACAACGCTACATTTACATATCCATTCATTCAGCTTTCCTATGGACAGGAAACAGAAGTACAGCCTGGCACTTTGTTTACAGGCAGCGTTGCCAATATCTCCCAGTCAGCCAATAAACAAATGGAGCTCAGCAGCAAGGATGAGAATGCATAAGAGTGTGTGTGTTTGTGTGGACATGTTTAACTATACTTCTAGTACAAAAACACAAATTGGACCACCTGGGGACATTTTGTTAGTCCCCAAAAGGTAAAATGCTATTTCTAGAGGGTTTAGGGTTAAGGTTACAATTAGTATTCAGGTTAGAATTAGGTTAAGGTGGCCTCCCGAGTGGCAGCGGTCTAAGGCAGTGCATCACAGTGCTAGAGGCGTCACTACAGATCCGGGTTCGATCCCAGGCTGTGTCGCAGTCGGGAGACAAATGAGTTGAATTATTAAAAATGCACCAATATACAAGTGTTTTATAGTCATCAAAAGCTCTGCTTCCTGGCAATATCACAGCTTTGTCGCATTTTAAAAAGGCTTTACGGCGAAAGCACTACATTTGATTGTTTGAGGGTAGCACCTTCAATATTTTCCATAACCATGAAATCTTTAGCCAGCGCGGTCGATAGAAAATGCATTTCACAGGGAAAACCTGTGCCTTACCTTTTGTAGAACTTATGCAGAGGGCTTCCTAAGTGTCCAACGAAGACAATCCATGGGTATTTGGTTAGAAAAAGTAATTTATTATATCCATAAATCTCCGTTTGGTTGGCACCTTGTGTTCAGAAAATCCAACGTGAAGTGAACGCGTTCATTTAAACCTATAAACTTTCCCTCAACAAAACAAAAACCAATTAAAATGCAACCTTATCTTTTATGAATAAAAGTGATAATCTTTCACTTGGATGGTCACCTAAATGTTATATAAGTCAAATAAAGTGGACCGCTCAGCCAAACGTGCGCCCAAAAACGTGCAACTGAAAAATAGCTCCCCTGACTAAAACGACTACCGAATGAACACAATGGTTCCGATTGCCTTTAAACTTTACCTATACACTGCTGACATCCAGTGGAAGCAATAGGTACTACATTCAGTGTCCTGGTATAAATACTTTTCAATAGGCAATCTCTCTAAGTGAGTCATAAGCCACCAGAATGCAATTTCCGGGTTGGAAAATTCTCAGGTTTCTGTCTGCCAAATGAGTTCTATTACACTCAGAGACAAAATGTTAACACTTTTGGAAACCTCCGAGTGTTTCCTATCCAATAGTACTAATTATGTGCATATCCTATCTTCTGAGCCTGAGTGGAAAGCATTTTACTTTAGGCACGCCAGACTCTCCAAAACCGACCCCTCAGCTGCTGATCCCCAACAAGTTAAACGAGCAGGTTGTCAAGAAGCAGTGTGGCTTGGCAGGGTTGTGTTTCGGGAAGACGCATGGCTCTCTACCTTCGACTCTCCTGAGTCCGTACTGGAGTTTCAGCGATGGGACAAGACTAACTACCAATTGGAAATCAGGAAATTGTGGAGAAAAAGGGGATACAACAACAACAAAAAAGTTACGCCCAAAAACGTAAACTCCTCCTCTGGACATATCTCAGCATCTTTACAATTTTCAGCAATCAGCTTCTTCCTACACCCTCCTTTCAGCGGTCCTACAAACTTACTCACCTTTGGCGTTTTCAAAAGGACTCAGGAGGTTGACCAAAATCATGATCACGAAATTGGTGAGAGAAAAAAAGTATACCAATAAAATAAAAAAATACTTAAAATTTGGGTTACGAGCTAGGTTTAGGGTTAAGGTTAGGGTAAGGGTTAGGGAAAATAGGATTTTGAATGGGACTGAATTGTGTGACTCCACAAGGTTAGTGTACAGGCGTGCTTGTGTAGGGGTTTACATCAACCAAGTCTTAATGAATTTACAATACTTTAGCTCAGTGAATTAACACGGTCTTCTACAACAAATATGACTAGTTTCAAGAAGCTAGGCATATGTCGTGCGTGTCACTACTTCAAAGGAGGCGTTTTTATTATATTTCATTTTTATATCAAAATGTGTTTATTTGGCAGAAATAACTTCTGGAACATGTGAACTTTCATGTGCCTTAATAACACACTTGTATGCCCTCTGTAAATATGAATACAATTGTTAAATTACGAGCCTAGCTGGTTTAGTCACAGAAAAAGGCAGGAGCCTACCCGCTAGCCATGATTGGTTAGACATCCGTGAGATGAGTTTGAATTGGTCTGCCATGTAGCATGCTTCTGTCTAGAACATGAGCTCTCAGTATGTGTAGAAAATCCTTTCTATCGCTGCTTTTTTTAACGATATCATGAAGAACTGAAAAGGTTTTGCTACTGCTCTCAACATTGCAGCCCTGAAGTTATCAGGCGTTATTGACAAATATCAGTGGAAAAAAGTTGTGACTACTTTCTGGAGGATGATCGTGCCATGCCGACCCACGAAAATGAATCAGACGATCAGGAAATCCTTGATTTAGGTAAAAACCTTTTCAATGAACCAGATATTGTAGTCTTCTGATGACAGTGATAGGGAAGAAACACTGATCAACAGTGTTATTGTCACGGAAGAAGTTCACAGAGTTTTGAAATCAGTGGAATATCTGGTGGAAGCAGAGATATGATTGCCAAATGTGAAGAGAGTCGAAAAGAGAACACGAGGCTGTTGTTTAAAACACCTGTCTCTGGATTACATATTCAAACTAAGGGCAACCATGGCATCCGTGACAGAAGGCGAAGCATTCATCCGTGTATACGGGCAAGAGTCTAGCTACATTTTCAGATATTATACATTTCAATTTTTTTCAGAAAGTTGTTTTTATTGCAAGATAAAGCGTACTGTTAGCTAGCAAGCTAACTATAGCTGGTTGGCTCGGTAGCTAATGTTACATGTATGATCTGTGTAGTAATATTATTTGTATCTCAGAAAGCCATTTGCATTGCTAGTTATAGCCTAATGTTAGCTAGCTAGCTAACGTTGAACCTAGTTGATTAGCTTTAGCTACCTGCAGATTCATGCATGGTGCATGGTAGTATGAGTTGGGATTATGGTTCATTGTTTAGCTAGCTAGCTATATATCTAAACAAAAGACTCCACTATGCAAGTAATCATTTCACTGTATTGTTTACACCTTCTGTATCCTGTGCATGTGATAAATAAACATAGATTTGGTTTGATACAGTGTGTGTTTACCAGAGACGGTAATGTGAAGAACAACATGACCTGCACCAGTTAGATTAGGATATAGACCAAGGATTTTTACTAAAACCTTTTGCTACTACTTTCACCACTTTTAGTCTTGAAATCTTTGGTTGTTTACTACTCTACCTTATTCACTCTGTTTAGCACATGGCCTCACATGTGAAACTTTAAAGAGAGGTGAGGATTAAGAGGGTGTGAACGATGCTGAAATGGTATAGACAAAGAAGAGCTCTCCAGTAGGTGCACCAAAGAATTCACGGGCCATTTTCTCAAAAGTGGGGTTACAAGTTTAGCAACTTTCAAAGTAGAATTACTTTCCCATTGATCATCAACTGCAGTGTATGATATACCATTTTCTAGCTCTGTCTCTACTTCTATCCAATGTAAAAAACAAAATTTCAAATTTTGCTACATAGGACCAAATCCAGGTAGTGGGTCACAAATGTGGGTTTAACATCCCTTAGTTACACATCCCCTACTCCTTAACTCATGTAGGGAAAAAAAACTATGTTGGACTCGGGGTATGTTTATGTGAAGGAGGGACAGGAAATAGTGTGACACTCACCTCGGACACGTTGACGCGGCCCTCTTGGAAGGAGCAGTCGTTGGCGTTCTGGGTGCAGATGTGACGGTACTTACACCAGTGGCACGGGAAGGAGCCGTTCACACACGACAGGCACCTGGGGGAGGACGGGTGGACGGAGAGCATTAAGGGACACAGAAAACACTGGATGAGAAGTATCAACCCATATGGGCTGGGCACATGCAGCGTCAGAATGAAACAAACAAACAATTAAATAAAATACATCTCTCTTGCTACGACCCTCTTAACCTCTCTCTAGCCATACTCTACCTGTCCTCTTGCTCAGTCTCTCACTTATCTCGATATTCACTTCGCTTTACTGTTCTCCCCCTCTCTGTAGACATTTAGTATCCCTCTTTCTCAATCTCTTCCTCGTCTCCCCTTCTCTGTACTGTTCTATAGCCTCTCCGTATCAAGTTACCCTCTCTCCCTAAATGTTTTATCTTTACCTGTGTCTTCTCCCTATTTCTCTCCACCATTGACTGTCTTCATCTCTACCTTTCTCTATCCATCCCCCAGTGTTTAATTCTCCCCATGGCTTTTAAACCTTCCCTCACCTTTTGTCTAAAGCCCCTTTCATCCTCCAGCTAAGAGCCTTCGCTATTTAAATGCACCTGCTTTAGCCCCGGTGCTCAGGGGAGGAGAGGGATGAACAGAGGGAAATAAAAGAGAGAAAATAGATCAATAGCAGGTGAGAGGGGGAAACGCCAGGTATTGTGGGGGAGATGGAGAAAAGGGGGAGAGAAAGGGAGAGATACGAAAGAGAAAGACGGGCAGGGTGTAGCCAAGGGCCCTGTCTAGATGTCTCGTGGGACAGAGGTATCGACGGGGAGTCTGGGCTGGTGTATGTGTGCTCATGCAGTGGTGTGTGTAGGTGGGAATAGAGACATCTGACAGCTTCTTGTGTCTGGTTTATTGATGTGAGACACTGGTGCTTCATCGCCACCAGAAATAGGGATTGAACTCTCTCTGCTCTACAAAGCTAATGATTTCTTCACAAAAAAATAAGAGTAAACATGTTAGCTACTTATTTATCTATCTTTTCTACTGTATTGAAAAGGCCAGCCAATTGTTGTCAGTCAACAAACTTCATTAAGTCATCAACTGTAAAAATTACATGGAATGTATCAAAAGCAGATAAACAATCTAAAACCAGACTGAAATTGTCTCCTGGTTGAAATTCTCATTTTCGATATGATCTGCAGGGACCTAATGGATCTATCTCAATCAATACCTGTACAAACACAACACGCACCAAAGTATGCTTCCCCGTTTAAAACAGCATTTCTGATTCTATGACCCGGCATGAGTAACAGGGTTTTATCTCTAAGAGCTCTTAAAGTCAGATGCGATCTGAATCCATCAAACAAGACACAGATTCATTTGGATCAATTAGGACGCTCGTTTGTTAAGTGTGTTCTCAAAGTGGTTGTTTCCAGCAGCCCCCCTCTTTGTAAGGATCAGAGGCCCAGGCTTTAATTCAATCCCACCGCGCCTTTAATTGACACATTTAGCATTGTGCTGAGAGAGCCTGTGTATTAAGAATGAGCAATGGGCGGCTAAGGAAACCACAGGCCTCTTAATCTGACATGAGTGCAGTAGGGCGATTCATCAATGTAGAAACAAATGGGAGGAGGCTTGATTAGGCCAGGTCAGGCTAGGCTATCTAGCCAAATGGTTTGCTTGCCTCTATGTTAGCATTTCTGTAAAGAAATAACAGGCCTCTTATTCCAGCATCAAAACAGGAGGGCGATTCATCAATGTAGAAACAAATGGGAGGAGGATTTGCACCATGATCTAATGCACTGCATCACAGTGCTAGATGCGTCACTACATACCCTGGTTCGATCCCGGGCTGTATCACAACCGGCTGTGATCGGGAGTCCCATAAGGCGGCGCACAATTGGCCCAGCATCGTCCGGGTTAGGGTTTGGCTGGGGTAGGCTGTCATTGTAAATAAGAACTTGTTCTTAACTGACTTGCCTACTTAAATAAAGGTTCAATAAAAAATAAAAATACTATTAGTCTAGGCTAGCCACCAGGCTGAAATGTAAGCTTAGTTAGATTTGGGTATGTGATTTTAGGCGAAAATTGAAACTTCTTATGGGCAGTTGACGGGACCGTTGTAAATCATGCAGCGTCGTGTGTCACGATCGCTGTTTTTAGAGAAACAACAAATATGTCGGTACATATAAGTGTCTTATATCAGCTGAAAGCTTACATTTCTGTTAATATAACTGCACTGCCCAATTTACAGTAGCTATTACTGCAAAAAAAATGCCATGCTATTGTTTGAGGAGAGCTCCTAACAACAAAACACTTTTTTCACTGCGATAGGTTTGATAAATTCACCTCTGAAGGTGAAATGTGTACTTACATTCTGAAATCTTGCTCTGATTTATTATCCAAAGGGTCCCAGAGATATCATAAAGTGTCATTTTGTTAGATAACATTTTTCATGTCTTAAAAAGGTCCATATAGCATGCACGATCGATTTTGTATTTCCACTCATTCAATTTGCAAAGAAAGGAATCGGTGAAAATCTAACCCTAAACGTTGTTTCAACCAGTCAAATTACATTTGTATTTATTCCTCAGAGTACCTAGAACGTAACCAGACTTGACTTTATAATTAGGAGTGTAGTATATCCTATAGGATATACACCATATTTGGTCAGAGAGCGACACCTTCCTGGCGTGCCGATGACGCGGACGGTCTTCACTTGATTGACTGTAACTTTGTCAAATAAGCACCAATAGGGGTCAAACAAAGCTAGCTAGATAACCAATGAGCTGCACTTTACGGTAGTATGCAGATCTATTGTGTTATATTCTCCTACATTGAATTTACATTTCCACAAACTTCAAAGTGTTTCCTTTCAAAAGGTACCAAGAATATTTTATTTCACCTAATGCATATCCTTGCTTCAGGGCCTGAGCTACAGGCAGTTAGATTTGGGTATGTCCTTTTTGGCCAAAATTGAAAAAAAGGGGGCTATCCCTAAGAAGGGGCTAGTATAGGTAGCTTAGACAATGACCACTCTTTGTATTACATGAGCATGCTAATAACGACACCATTTTAGCACAGCGGGATTTGCCATTAAGCAGGGACAGAAGCAAGGTCCCCACAAAGTACAGGCTCTAGGTCAAATTCCCAAACTGGTTAAACGTAGACTATACATCTACCAGACAAAGATCCTTTTATTTCGTCCTTTCTTTTATTCATTAAGGAAAATTTGTGCTCCGTTTGTGTCTTAAGTCTTTGGTATAACGAGCAGGAAAGCAGCATGCCACAAGTTCAATAGCTCAATAACAGTTCCATAGCTTAATGGGGAAGGAGGGAGGGTACCTGGTATGTTTCTATCCATTCAATTCCATTCAGAGGCCCCATTCGGGGACCACTCCTCCTTTGGTCTGGAAGAAGGCCTATCCATAGAGCCCAGTAACTCACTAGTTGCTACCCCCTGCTGGTGCCCATCCTAAGTCTTTGAACTTCGGGGATACCCACCCAAGGCCATTTGAGGACACCCTCTCACCCACAATCTTCTGTCTGGAGGTGGGCCTCGATCACTGGACGCCCTTGTGACCATCCAACCATCAATGGAGAAGCCATGCTCCCCATGTAGCCACACTTTTAATGCTAATGCTAATTTAATCCTTTCATATTCAAATGCTAATCGAGCTACGCTAACCTTAGAGCCACAGTGGCGCTAGCTGTGGTCTGGTTCTTTTATAAAAGCTTCACACCTCTATCCCTTTGAGGTGTACTGTATTTAACATTATATACTTGAAAAAATAACTTATTCCGAAGGTGCATTTTATTTCAAATGAATAGTGCTTTTTAAAGGTGTAAATAGCAGGAAGATAAATACCTTCAATGTGGATGCTCTTCACTGTTCTCTTCAATGATTAAGTGCTTGCTTTGGCCCAAAATGTTTATCAGGAGATGTAAGTGCAAGTGCTTATTATGGATGCATGCATATGCCCCAATGTTAAGATCAGGTGGGAAGTATTTAGGATCTTGTAGGAAATGTGAGGGAGAGGATAGTCACAGAGACAAATGGAAAAGTCTTGTTCATAATGTCACACACTCAAAGTCTCTAACTCTTTTTGTCTCTGTGTACCTCCATCTCCAAACCACACCTTTTCCATGTATATCTGGTGGAGAGAGTACGACACAATTTCCTGCGGCGTCTTTATACCGAATTAGACTGTAAGGACCCTCAATCACACAATAGATGACCCAGTCAGCACCTGAACAAAATTGACCACAGGAAAAAGGTGCTTAGAGATCTTAATTCTCTCCTATAGAGACATCAACCCTACGTCATTTCCAGACTATCCACCCTAGTCCTTATAAATCGCAAATGGGAAAGGGATATATATTTTTTTAATGGAAACATTTAATTAAGAAGTAATCATGGCCACGGGTGATTTTCTATTTCAATCTCTCCAACCTTAACTGAAACAGTGGGATTTCTAATTAGATTCATATTGATATGCAAATGTATTAACTTTTTTTTTTTAAATCGCAGGCCCAAGACGTAATCAGTAGAATAAATAATGAGGGAGGGTGTGTGTTTCTGGTGTGTATGGGGAAAGGGTGGGTAGTGTGTGTATGGGGGATGGGTGGATGGTGTGTGTATGGGGGGGGTAGTATGTGTATGGAGGATGTATGGATGGTGTTGGTATGGGGGGTTGGTGGTTAGTGTGTGTATGGGGGATGGCTGGATGGTGTGTGTATGGGGGGTAGTGTGTGTATGGGGGATGGAGGGATGGTGTCAGTATGGGGGGTTGGTGGTTAGTGTGTGTATGGGGGATGGCTGGATGGTGTGTGTATGGGGGGTGGGTGGATGGGTTGTGTTGTGGTGTGTGTATGGTGGGTAGGTGTGGGGGTAGATAATGTATCCATATGGGATAATGTATCAATATGTATCCATGTCTTTCAACATTGGGCGAACATATCCCTTGGCGATAGTGATTGTAATTCCAGTATGCATGTACACAACATCTATAGAAGAAGAGCGAGAAAGGGTTGAAATATGATGACTGCTTTTGAAGCTCTTTTTGGACAGAGTTTGTGTGTATACGAGTGTGTGTTCCGGGCATGAATTATGTTTATGCTTGCATATAAATACATAAACCACTTTGTGTCTCTCCTCATGACAGTATAACTCATGTAAACCACGATCAGGCAGTCTTGAAATAGTAAGAGCATCTCTGTGAGTTGTAACGAGTCGTTACGGAAATGACATTACCAGTCTGACCTCATCATCACCAGTGTCAAAGTCACCATTATTAGTCAGTTGTACAACCGAATGCCTTCAACTGAAATGTGTCTTCCGCATTTAACCCAACCCCTCTGAATCAGAGAGGTGCGGGGGGCTGCCTTTAATCGACATCCACGTCTTCGGCGCCCGGGGAACAGTGGGTTAACTGCCTTGTTCAGGGGCAGAACAACAGATTTTTACCTTGTCAGCACGGGGATTCGAACTTGCAACCCTCCGGTACACGTCCAACGCTCTAACCACTAGGCTACCTGCCGCTATCAGCCAAATAGGATTTACTCAGCATCTTTCCTCGTCAACTCCGTAGACTCGTGTCATTACAAAAGAAATGTCCACTCCATAACCCAGATCCCCGCATTAGATTTACCAACCAATGGGATTTACTCTGCCATCTGCATCGATCACCGTCATCTCCATAGATGCGTGTCACCTCTATATTGTAGACATTATGATGTCCACTCCGTTACACAAGCCCTTTATCATATTTGTGGGTTTATTGTGGGTAATATTACGACTATGAACCCCAGTATTGCAGTAGCATTAACAATTGAAGAGGCTTGAGCAGGGGTCCAACCCACAAGCTTTAAATTGTTACCACCACACCTGCCTCAACCAACTGGCCAAATCAGTGGGGTGTGTGTATGTGTTAGGGGGGGGTACTGTGATGGGGCCCATTTTCCAAGGGGGCTCGTCTGACTGGCACGGGGGACACTCAACTATGGGACCTATGGGGCCCACTAGCCATCTGCTGCCCTGTGGCTAATACCACAGCAGGCACAACCTATCTCCACTCTGGTTCATTCAGGGGGGAAGGGGTCTAGTCTGCCCTATCACCACAAGACAAGTGCATCTAGCCTGGAGAGAGCCAACCCCAGAGGTCCTGACTGGCTGGTTGTGGTTTAGATCTTTACTAAGCTGGTCCCTCCAGAGTTATGGCTAAAGACTGGGTTGTAGAAACAAAGGTTGTGTTTGAACTAAAGTGTCTCTCTCTGTCGAAACGTCTGGTTTCACAGCGCCTCAGAATGGAACTAAAATGAAAGCCTATGGCAGGAGCAGACCAAACAACTGCTTGTTCTTAACTGGCTGATCTGTCACTCCATCAACATCTAGCATAACCCTTACAACCTCCCCCATACATTGTGGATTTCAGCGCGCGAGCAGCACAAGTAATTAAACAAGGAAGTGAGTTTGGAAAATCGGAAAGTACACATTTTGTATGCCAAAATTCGGAAAATAAATTAGGCTTCCCAAAAATAATATGGTCAATGTGATATAATTTTTTTACATTCGCCAATCAAAATAAGTGTTCTAAGTCCCATCTAATACAACGGTAGCAGGTGAAACACCTACACACAAATGAGATCACAAACCAGCACAGGTGTAACACATACTGACTAATGAGGTGACACCAATCAGTGTGCCCCACACGCTAACATCCTGTCTCCAAATCCTTTATACCAGCGTGACAAAGATAGCCCTATTTGGTAAAAGACCAAGTCCATACTATGGCAAGAACAGCTCAAAAAAGCTGTGGTGTAAAGTACTTACGTAAAAATACTTGAAAGTACTACATAAGTAGTTTTTTGTGGTATCTGTACTTTACTATTGATACATTTGATTACTTTTACTCTACTACATTCCTAATGAAAATAATGTACTTTTTACTCCTTACATTTTCCCAGACACCCATTTTACATTTTGAATGCTTAGCAGGACAGGAAAATCGTCTAATTCATGCACTTATCAAGAGAACATCCCTGGTCATTCCTACTGCCTCTGATCTGGCAGACTCACTAAAGACAAATGCTTCATTTGTAAATTATGTCTGAGTGTTGAACTGTGCCCCTGGCTATCCGTAAATGTAAAAAGAAGAAAAGAAAATTGTCATCTTGTTGCTTAATATAATAAATGTGAGCGGACCAAGTAATTTGGTGTTACTCTAAAGCGGAAAGGTGGAATAAACGAGTCAGGAGCAGGTTTGCTTAATTGAACAAAGTTCTCTATTGAGGGATTTCTTTCAACTCAAACACTCCAACACAATCAATGATAATCTCCCAAGGAAAACATAAATCTTCTTCTTCAGACCAATGAGGAACACAAGAAGATTATCTTTAAACTATAACATAAATCACGGATTTGTCACCGTCTTAATGGTTCGTTCGTGGATAGCTCCTCTCTCCTGTTGACCGTTCCCCAGAAGTAGTTGAACTTCTTCGGGAGGGGTCCCACGAGGTCCATAGCTATGCGTTCAAAGGGCGTCTCGATAATGGGGAGAGGAATCAAAGGATTACGTAGTTGTGGCCGTGGTGCTGTACGCTGACATTGATCACACGTATTACAATATCTGGCCACATCTCGGGTGACCTGGGGCCAATAGAATCTCTGCATGATTCTGTCGATAGTTTTGTCCCGTGCCAGGTGTCCTCCTAGGACGTGGGAATGGGCTAGTTGTAGGACAGTATCCCTATATGGTCTAGGCACCATTAGTAATTCCTGTTTTTCCCCCCCTTCGTTGCACAACCCAATATAAGAGACCCCGCCTGATTGCATAGTAAGGAAGAGAGAGCTCACCTGATCCGTCAAAGTTTCTCCCGACAATAATCTTAGGTCTGGGTCTATGTGCTGAGAGGTGCCGAACTGTCCCTTTAATTCTTGGGGTAAGTCGACCTCAGTAGAGGGGTGTGGAGGTTGTTCCCCATCCCCGCCAGGGGTGCCCGATGAGAATCCCTTCCATGTTCCCTCCTCGGAAGGTGCTTCAAATATATCCCTTAACCCCTGGTTGCTCCTTTCTTCCTGTGTCGTGTATAATCCTTCACAGGTGTCTTCATCGGTGGTTTCCTGGAATAGCTGTCGTAGACGTTGGGTCGCTATTTCGTCCTCTGCTCCAGAGGACGAGGCCGAGGCTACGTTTCCTTGTAGGACTACTACCTCGGGCTTGGATTTGGGGGTGGGTTTTCTTTTCTTTTCTGTTCCCCTTCTTCCTGTGCGTAACGTCATCTGCCGAAGCTCCTTATATAGGGGACAGTCTTTCCCGATCAATAATGGCACCTTCAGCTGGGGTACTTTCCCTGCCCTGACTGTACACCTTCCTTTTGGGGTGAGAATAGACAGACTCACTGTGGGGTAATAGTGGGTGTCTCCATGGATACAGGACACGGCTACTTTGTCTGGTAGCAGTGTTGCGGAGGTCACCATCAGCTCCTCTACTAACGTCACCATACTTCCCGAGTCGAGAATGGCTACCACATCCTGTCCTTCTATTCGAACCGGAATCTCTGGGGCAGGGGCTATTTCTGCTAACCAACAGTGTTGATCCTGCCCTCTCGAACCTGGATGCGTGGGGGGGCAGCGATGACTCAGTGACCATGGACTCGTCCTTTCTGGGACATTGTGGGGCATAATGGTCTGGAGACTGGCATTTATAACACCGACCCTGTTGTGTGGGTGATGACTTCTCCCACATCCGGAGTGGGTTTGGACGTTTCGGTGGCGGACGCGCCGGGTTGAGTCGGGGTACAGGATTTGCAGAATCCTTCCGTTCCTCCTTGTCACCTTTTAACAACTCCCCTGTAGATCGGTACGTTTCCACCGCCTGGGCTATGTCGTCTGCTGACAAAGAGTTTGCTTGCCCCACGACCCTTTTTAAGTCCCTGGGTAATTCCCTCAAAATCACTACAAGGGTCTCTACTACATGTCCTACTCCCTTCCCGGGTTCCAGCCACTGTTTTGTAAGGCGTATTAGTGCGAAGATCTGGGCACGGACGGGTTGGTCAGCCGTATAGGTCCATTGATGGAACTTTACGGCTCTATCTCGGGTAGTCAGCTAGTACCGAGACAGGATCTCGGTTTTTAATCGTCCATAGTCAGCAGCTTCGCGGGGGTCCAGGTCAAAATAGGCTTCCTGGGCCACCCCAGTCAAAAGAGGAGCTAAAGCACTCGCCCATTCTGTGGGGGGCCACTCTTCCAAGGTGGCCGTCTTTTCGAACGTCATGATGAAGGCCTCAATAACATCCTCCTTGGAGAGATGAGGTAAGATGGCGTGAGCAGCTGCTCTTGGCTTCACGCTAGGTTCTTCTCGCCGGCTTAGCTGTTGTTGCAGGAGTTCTATGGTTGTCTGCTGTGCCATGATCCACTGTTGTAGTAGAGCGTTGTCCATCTTTCTTGAATGGTTCCTTTGTGTCTACTGGTAGAATTTTGTTTTCCTCACTTATCTTTGTGTCACTCGTCCACCTGGTACCCGCATCCTCCACCAATGTGAGCGGACCAAGTAATTTGGTGTTACTCTAAAGCGGAAAGGTGGAATAAACGAGTCAGGAACAGGTTTGCTTAATTGAACAAAGTTCTCTATTGAGGGATTTCTTTCAACTCAAACACTCCAACACAATCAATGATAATCTCCCAAGGAAAACATAAATCTTCTTCTTCAGACCAATGAGGAACACAAGAAGATTATCTTTAAACTATAACATAAATCACGGATTTGTCACCGTCTTAATCGTTCGTTCGTGGATAGCTCCTCTCTATGTCTTCCCCTTCGGAGGAGCAAACACTCTTTCCTTTCTTTGTCCTCCCCTTTCTCCCGGTTCCCTCCTCCCTCTTGTATGAGAAAGAGAATAGGTCATTAGTACCGTCAGCTGTGCTTAATTGTCTCTGGTCTCCTTGACTCACATGCATGGTTGGGCTACTATCCGTGAGCCCAGCCTGCCCTCTGGTGGTCCTTCCACAAAATGTTGAATGATTTATACTTTTATTTTTGATACTTAAGTACAAACCAAATACTTTAAGACTTTTACTCAAGTAGTATTTTACTGGGTGACTAACCTTTACTTTAATAATTTTCTTTTAAAGGTATCTTGACTTGAAAATTGGGTACAGTCTCCTGTACTCCCTGTTCACCCACGACTGCGTGGCAACACACGACTCCAACACCATCATTAAGATTGCTGACTACACAACAGTGGTAGGCCTAATCACCGACAACGATGAGACGACCTATAGGGAGGTCAGAGAACTGGCAGTGTAGTGCCAGGACAACAACCACTCCCTCAAGGTGAGCAAGACAAAGGAGCTGATCGTGGACTACAGGAAAAGGTGGGCCGTACAGGCCCCCATTAACTTCTTAGGGAGCGGCAGCTGAGGTGTCGGTTTTGGAGAGTCTGGAGTGCCCAAAGTAAAAGGCCTGCCACTCAGGCCCAGAAACTAGGATATGCACATAATTAGTACTATTGGATAGGAAACACTGAAGTTTCTAAGAGTGTTAAAATATTGTCTGTGAGTATAACAGAACTGATATAGCAGGCGAAAAACCCGAGGAATTTCTGTCCTGGAAAAAGTGTTTTTGACACATTGCCTCATTTTGAACCCCTCCCTATTGAAAACAGCCATATCTGGGAGTAAGATTGCAGTACCTATTGCTTCCACTGGATGTCAACAGTCTCTAGACAGTGTTTGGTGATGTTAGGTTGCTCTGGATGGTAATAGAAGAAGAATTTCGAACTAGTCACCGGACGTAAACAGAAGAAGAGGCGCGTTCACGAGCTCACGCGCGCTGTGGTTTTTTCCTATCCCATCATCCAGTTTATAATCCGGTTGAAATATTATAGTAAATATACATAAAAGTGTTCCTAAGGATACATTATCAATGATGTTTGATTGTTCTTGGACAAGTGTATAGGTATATGTTGAACGTGTTCTCTTCACGGTTCAATGGGCGAGTGGACGCTGTATTTTATGAACATAACGCGCCAACCAAACAGAGATTTATGGATATAATAAATGACTTTTTCTAACAAAAGAATCATTGGATGTTTTCGTTGGACACTTGGGAAGCCCTCAGCAGAAGTTCTTCGAAAGGTAAGGGATTTTATATTAGCAATTTTATGAGACCCGCTTAGGCTAGCGCTAGCGCCCCACTGCTCCCTAAGTAGTTAACATCGACGGGGCTGTAGTGGAGCGGGTCGAGAGTTTCAAGTTACTTGGTGTCCACATCACCAACAAACTATCATGGCCCAAACATACAAAGACAGTTGTGAAGAGGGCACGACAAAACCTTTTCCCCCTCAGGAGACTGAAAAGATTTGGCATGGGTCCCCCAGATCCTCAAAAGGTTCTACAGCTGCGACATTGAGAGCATCCTGACGGGTTACATCACCGCCTGGTATGGCAACTGCTTGGCATCTGACCGTAAGGCGCTACAGAGGGTAGTGCGTACGGCCCAGTACATCACTGGGGCCAAGCTTCCTGCCATCCAGGACCTATATAATAGGTGGTGTCAGAGGAAAGCCCATAAAAAGCTCTCCCTGCTACCGCACGGCAAGCGGTACCGGAGCACCAAGTCTAGGACCAAAAGGCTCATCAACAGCTTCTTCCCTCAAGCCATAAAACTGCTGAACAATTAATAAAATCGCCACCGGACTATTTACATTGACACCACCCCGCCCCCCCTCCTTTTTGTACACTGCTGCTACTCACTGTTTATTATCTATGCATAGTCACTTCGCTCCTACCTACATGTACAAATGACCTCAACTAACCTGTACCCCCGCACACTGACTTGGTACCGGTACCCCCTGTATATAGCCTCATTATTCTTGTTGTTAATATTCATTAAAATGTTTTACTTTAGCCTATTTGGTAAATATTTTCATAACTGCACTGTTGGTTAAGGGCTTGTAAGTAAGCATTTCACGGTGCATGACAAAATCGGCGCATGACAAATAAAGTTTTATTTGATTTGGATAACATGAAAACAGCCTAACCAGCTCTACTAGGGAGAGTAAAATGGTCAGAGTTTGGGTGGGGGCTAAAGCTTAACCAGAGTGACTTGACAACAATGGGCCAAGCAAGCTGTACATACAAACGGAAACGACACAGGATGTCTTATTTAACTTCTTAGGGAGCGGCTGCATAGGTGACGGTTTTGGAGAGTCTGGCGTGCCCAAAGTAAAATGCCTGCCACTCAGGCCTGGAAAATAGGATATGCACATAATTAGTACTATTGGATAGGAAACACTCTGAAGTTTCTAAGAGTGTTAAAATAATGTATGTATGTGAGTATAACTGAACTGATATAGCAGGCGAAAACCCGAGGAAAATCTGTTTGAAATATTACAGTAAATATACATAAAAGGACACCTAAGGATACATAAAAAATTATGTTTGATTTGTTTGTAGAAAATGTATAGGTATAACTTGAACGTGTTCTCTTCACGGTTCAATGGGCGACTCAACGGTGGATTTTATGATCATAACGCGCCAACCAAACAGAGATTTATGGATATAATAAATTACTTTTTCTAACAAAAGAACCATTGGATGTCTTTGTTAGACACTTGGGAAGCCCTCAGCAGAAGTTCTTCGAAAGGTAAGTGATATTATTGAGCTCTTACATGGGTATTGTGTGACCCGCGCTGGATATGAATTTATGCTAATGCAAATATTGGAGGTGCTATCCTCAAACAATCAAATGTTGTGCTTTCGGCATAAAGCCTTTTTGAAATCTGACAATGCTGTGATATTGCCAAGAAGCAGAGCTTTTGATGACTATGCAACACTTGTATATTGATGAATGTTTAATGTTGAATTTGGCACCTTACATTTCACCGGGTAGTGTCAGGAGTAGCCCGCTTGCGCCCCGCTGTTCCCTTATGAAAGGGGTTGCAGTCTGCCATGAAGCATTTATCCATGTGTATGGGTAAGTGTATTGCTACAGTTTCAGATATTATACGTTTCTAATTTTGTCATTAAGTTGTTTTCATTGCATGTTAAACCTTACTGTTAGCTAGCTAACTGACGTTAGACGGCTGGCTCGCTAGCTAACATTACGTTTATGATCTGTGTTTAATGATGTTACCTCAGAATGCCATTTCACATTGCTAGTTATAGCCTAATGTTAGCTAGCTAACTAGCTAACATTGAACCTATTTGCTTAACTTTAGCTAGCTATGACAATTGGTTTGTATTGCTAGTACTCTATGGGTTGGGATTATGATTCATTGTTTAGCTAGCTGTCTAAACAAAAAAAAACAAGTTAAATCTCACTGTTAGCTAGCTAGCTGACATTATATGGCTGGCTCGCTATTTAACATTATGTTAATGATCTGTGTTTAGTAATTGAACCATTGAACCTATTTGTATTGCTGATACTCTATGGATTATGATTATGGTTCATTGTTTAGATAGCATGTTTAAACAAATGACTCCACTTCGCCAGATGATTACATGACCGATCTAGTTAGCCATAATCACCATCAGACACAACTGGCTATCTATTGTATAATAATGCCAAAATATTTGTATCTGGAATTTGTCTTTCAGCATCAGTAGAACACCACTGACTCTCTTCCTCCAGTCATACAAGGAAAATGGTCTAATGCCTCCCATCAAAAAGAGAGCTGGCCCAAGCAAGCACAGATTACACCTAAAGTATGAGGACTTGCAGCGAGTGGGGAACTTCAACAACTACGCAGAGGATAATGCAATAGTATTACCAGGACACCACCCAGGACACAAACACTTTGGTGGAAAGCTGCTGCCATCCCATGTGACAAAAGAAGCAGGGTGGCGTCTACAAGGAATCGATGACAACACTTGGTATGTAAAGCATAAAACACATTTTTATTATTTAATTGACCTCCAACATGATTGGCACTACTTTTATTGATTTCACAATATTTCTGTATTTTCCAGAGGTACGTGTAGTCGGGCTGTGTGTTATCATTTTAACTTCCAATTTCCAAGATTATGTTTCTGTATGCAATGCTGCTGCTCTGCACATTTGTAGGTAAGTGAAACTTACCTGATAATGATGCATTAAAAAACAATATTATGTTTTACGTTACATTTTATTTTCATTAACTTATCTTAATGTTATTTTGTTGTTTGCAGGTGTGCTATCCTTCTGACCCGGCAGGTAGCCTAGTGGTTAGAGCGTAGCCTAGTGGTTAGAGCGTTGGACTTGTAACCGGCGCCGAAGACGTGGATGTCGATCAAGGCAGCCCCCCGCACCTCTCTGATTCAGAGGGGTTGGGTTAAATGCAGAAGACACATTTCAGTTGAAGGCATTCAGTTGTACAACTGACAAATAATGGTGACTTTGACTATGCAGCCAAGTCTCATCTACTTTTTAACTGCTTGCAACTGCAGTGGCCAGAACACGTTTGTGCTCGGGTATTGTGCCTGGCGGACCATCCACAAGTTCCATCACAGTCTGGACCTTCACTTCCTGATCATAGGCCACATCAAGTTTGCCCCCTACTGGTGCTTCGGCCTCATCAAGCAGCGCTGCAGAAAGACCAGAGAGAACACTTTGTCTGAGATTGCTGGTGTTGTGAAGGACAGCACTGTGACAGGGGTCAAAATCCCACAGCTGGTTGGACTGGAGGATGGTACGGTGCTGGTGGAAATAGCTATAGCTGGCAATAACACCTGACTTCAGGCGGCTGCCACTGTTCAAACAGTACCAGCAGTGAATATAATTTTCATTGCATTGAATGAGGTTATTCTTCTTATCTAAACTTGGGAGGTGAATTGATGTTGTGCAGGGTTGTAACGTCTTCAATTGTTTTGGTTATTTCCTGTTTTACAGCTTCGATGCTCTGGAGCCTGGTGTTGTTGTCACCAAGGAGCGTTTGGACTCAGTCGGGACCAGGTTTCAGCTGCTTTGGAAGGATGACATCCTTCCTCCCATAGATGGTCTGCCTGTACAAGCACCACCTGAACTGGACAGCTAGAAATACATATGTTTTTGAGAAGATCAGGGAGTTTTGCGACGAAGAAGGCTATGGACATCACATTCCCTGCACCAAAGTCAAGGGCAGGACAGAAACAGGCTCTCCGAATATAGATTCCCATGATCATGCGTGGTTCGAACGGACTAGTCACTCAAGAACACTTTGGAGGAGCAGAGACCAAATCTCGTGGCCATTTTTGGGATGTGTCAATCCGTTCAAACAGAGTAAAATATACATCCACCTCCTTTTCGTTGAAAGGTGGTACAAGCCGGCTGTTCCGACCAAGATCAAACGCTGTTGAGGGTGCAGGATGGCCTGATTTGATTCGGAGTCCAGATCGATCTCACTTTGTCACGCTTCCAGCTCCATCTCTTTTAATCGAACGGCATGCGGACATTCTTCTTGTTCTAGTCTGGCTACACGTTTGCTTTCCCTTTCCCTGTGCTCGAGCTCCAATTTCTGTTGTTCACATTTTCCCTTTAGTTCTACCTCTCTCAGTTGCACGTCTACGGGGTGTACTCTACCACCCGTAGGACCCTTTTCATCATCCACCAAAGCTTTCGAATCAGTATGTGCTGTGATATCATAATGCTTTGCAATGATGAAAAGATACGCCTTCATACATTTATCTAGCATCTCCCATGTAGTTTTCCACAAATGCTTCCAACTTAAAGTCCATGGCATTTTTTTTTATTAGCCTGTGTGTTTATGCAACCAATCTTATAACCCCTCAGGGTGGATGTCAGTGACAGAAACTCTACCACAAAAGTGTATTTTGAACACTCAAATATCTGTGCACAGCAGAGCTGTGACTAGAGCAACTACCATACCCATAGGAAACAAGATCCTGGACGAGCCCCCATATGCAGTAGCAATGGAGCCTGGGAAAGAGGTTACAAACATTAACAACAACACAAAGCTTATATTGGGCAGATTTTTATATTTATAATCCAGGTAATTTTTACGTTTGGGCACCAATACCAGAGACCGTCAATTGCGATTAATTCATTATAATGATATTATTATCAGCTACATTAGGCTAGGTTATGATAATAAGGCTAGAATTACCATCTTAGATCTCGATATGTCGTCATATATGGAGGGTTCGATTTTTACTCAGTGGTGGTAACATGAGCCACCTACGTGCACAGAGGTTACAGGGGGTGGGGATGTGTGTACAGGCTCACAGGCTTACTGTGCCCTCTCAAGGGCAGTGTGACAAGAGGACCGAGGGGAAAACAGAACTGAAGAAGGAAGAAAGCAGAGGAAACCTAAAGCAAAACAATAAATATATAAAAAATAAATGTTATAGAAAAACAAAACCACATAGAAAACTTACGACGAGTGCACGCTGCAGTTGTAGAATACAAAGTCCACGCCAGCGAACGTCTTGCCCGTCTCCTTGGACTTGAGGTAGAGCTTCACCATGCGCTTGTCTCCTATGGAGACACGTGTGCATCGCTTAGCAACTTATGTCATGCATTGGAGACTATGGAGAGAATATGTCAGGTAGAAATAGCTCCTAGGACCATTAGATTACATTAGAGCTGATAACAATACATAATGGTGGATAGGAAATCTGCTTTAGGAATTCTCAAGTTTAAACATGTCACTTCAGGGAATCTAAATATATACGGCTCCTTCATCTCCAAGCTTTGAAGAGACATCACAGGCAACAGTGGTGTCATTGTGGCGTGATTGCATTAGAACTGATAAAGATGCATAACACATAGTAATAGACCTGCTTCTGAACTCTTAAACATATCACATTGGAGAGGATACATATAGAATCCTGATGCTTGGGGAGCAATTAGGAGGAATAACATTGGTAGTGACAGAGAAACTCACAAAGTATTATTGAGTAATGTAAATAAAGCCATGAAATGTGCAATTCTGGTCAAGGCAAAGCTATTGCGAAGATGAGGAGGGAGACTGTAGGACTATAAGGACAGGCTGGAATGGAATGATTGGAATGGTATCAAACACGTTTATTTCATTCCAGCAACTACTCCATTTACCAGCCTCCACTGACTGAGATATGCCGACAGGCGTATGATGACATCATTGGCATAACAGCCTTTTTCTATTTTTTGTATTTTCTAAGGGGGGCTGTGATATCATGACACCACCAATGTGCACCAGAGGCGGCGGGGTCCAGGCGGCGTTCTCACCTTTGTTTCGGGTGATGGGGATGACGTTGTGGGCCGAGGGGGAAAGGCAGTAGATGCGGCTCCCCTGGATGCGCCCATCCGTCTCCACATAACCCTCGAAGGAGCAGTTGACCCCAGCAGAGAGGTCAGGGACGTTACGCACCTCCAGCACGAGCTGGGGACAAATCAATGGAATATAGGGAATATATTATTAAGAAGGATAATGTGGAGACATGAAATACATGTCATAATGCCAAGGGTTTAATGGAAGGACATGTAATAAACACTATATATACAAAAGTATGTGGACAACCCTAGTGGATTTGGCTATTTCAGCCACACCCATTACTGACAGGTGTAAAAAAATCGAGCACATTGGCAGTAGAATGTCCTTACTGAAGAGCCCATAATAGGATGCCACCTTTCCAACAAGTCAGTTGGTCAAATTTCTGCCTTGCTAGAGCTGCCCCGGTCAACTACGTGGTGTTATTGTGACGTGGAAACGTCTAGGAGCAACAACGGCTCAGCCGCAAAGTGCTGAGTGCTGAAGCACGTAGTGCGTAAACAGTCTGTCCTCGGTTGCAACACTCACTACCGAGTTCCAAACTGACTGGAAGCAACGTCAGCACAAACACTGTTCGTCGGGAGATTCATGAAATGGGTTTCCATGGACGAGCAGCCTCACACAAGCCAAAGATCACCATGCGCAGTACCGAGCATCGGTTGGAGTGGTGTAAAGCTTGCCGCCATTGGACTCTGGAGCAGTGGAAACATGTTCTCTGGAGTGATGAATCACGCTTCACCATCTGGCAGTCCGACGGACGAATCTTGGTTTGACGGATGCCAGGATAATGCCCGAATGCATAGTGCCAACTGTAAAGTTTGGTGGAGGAGGATTAATGATCTGGGGATGTTTTTCATGGTTTTCACAATTCCTGACATTTAATCCTAGTACAAATTCCCTGTCTTAGGTCAGTTAGGATCACCACTTTATTTAAAGAATGTGAAATGTCAGAATAATAGTAGAGAGAATTATTTATTTTAGCTTTTATTTCTTTCATCACATTCCCAGTGGGTCAGAAGTTTACAGACACTCAATTAGTATTTTATAGCATTGCCGTTAAATTGTTCAACTTGGGTCAAACATTTTGGGTAACCTTCCACAAGCTTCCCACAATAAGTTGGGTGATTTTTGGCCCATTCCTCCTGACAGAGCTGGTGTAACTGAGTCAGGTTTGTAGGCCTCCTTGCTCGCACACACTTTTTCAATTCTGCCCACAAATTTTCTACGAGACTGAGGTCAGGGCTTTGTGATGGTCACTCCAATATTTTTACTTTGATGTCCTTAAGCCATTTTGCCACAACTTTTGAAGTATGCTTGGGGTCATTGTCCATTTGGAAGACCCATTTGCGACAAAGCTTTAACTTCCTGACTGATGTCTTGAGACGTTGCTTCAATATATCCACATAATTATCCGTCCTCATGATGGCATCTGTGAAGTGCAGCAAAGCACCCCCACAACATGATTCTGCCACCCCCGTGCTTCACGGTAGTCCTGGAATTCATTTAGCACTAATGTGAGGACTGCGGACTTTGTGGCAAGGTTAGTGTGAAGAACATGTTAATGTCGTTAATGACACAAGCACGTAGTTAGCTACTTATTGGCATGTCATACAGTTACTGGTGTGTATTTACATAAACACACATTTATATACAGGTACTGTATCAGTACACACATACAGAGTCAGACTCTCTTTCACACACACCTGGACTTGGGACATGGTGACAGAGATGTTCTTGGGGTGAACACTGAGCTCCACACACTGACGCTGGTCTGAGGCAAACCGTTGGAGTTCATCTGCTCTCTCACATCTGTCCTTACGGGAACACCTAGAGAAGAGAAGGTCAGAAATAACACACACATTTATAGATAGATAGATAGATAGATAGACAGACAGACAGACAGACAGACAGACAGACAGACAGACAGACAGACAGACAGACAGACAGACAGACACACACACACAAACACACCCCAAATGTTTTTGGTGCATGAACATAGTGATAACAATGATCAGCAGGTAGCTTAGTGGTTAAGGTAGCCTAGTGGTTAAGAGTGTTGGGCCAGTAACCGACAGGTCCCGAACCAACTAGGTGAAAAATATGTTGACGTGCCCTTGAGCAAGGGACTAAATTACTAGGCTACTAGAAGCGCTAAATTACTGAAATGTAAATGTGAAAATGATATACCATAAGCCTAAAAAACACACAGGCACACAAACGTTTCTCAATAAGGTCAGAAACATCCTCCATTGGATCAGCCATCTGTACAACCAGAAAAAAAAACACACCAATGTTCCAACTTGCGCTACCAGCTATCATACCACCTCTTCATAACAAAACAAAGTTTCTGAACTGACACTGTGTGCCTCAGCCTCAGCGTTGCACAATAAAAGGATAGGAAAATGCAAAGTGCCTTATCTTAGCCTTGGTATACCAACCTTCCTACTCAGCAGAATACTGTCTCTCAACCTCTAAACCGCACACCCATGTACACACACACACACGCACACAGAGAGGAGTCATGGTGATAATGCTTGTGGACCGCATTACTCCCTAAAGAGAGAAACCTGGAGAGTTGAACAGGCCTTCTCTCTGACCCTGTCTTGACCCCTGGAGAGTTGAACAGAGTGCATGCAGCATTGTGCATAATATGAGCATGCTTGTGTGTGTGTGTGTGTGTGTGTGTCTCAGTTAATATCACTCTAGGTTTTCTTGGATTGCTCTCCTACTGCACGGCTGACGAACGAGACAAATATGACTAATAAGCTACTGCGGAACAAAATGCCACAGGGCGAAAACATATCTTAAATACCTGTCATTCTGAGTGGTGGGGGGATAAAAATAGATTGAGGGACGCTATCCAACGGGAAATGAGCAGAATAAACGTAGCGCTCCGTTTTGGTGAGGAGGAAGGTCAAAAGCTCTGTGACTGGAGGTCAGTAACATCTCGAGTCTATCTTGATTGCGTTCCCGTCGCCTTGCCTGCCTCGTCCGCATCCTCAATTAAAATTAGAATCCCCCCTCATGAAAACACACATGCGCGTGCTTGTGAAAACACATACACACACACACACATGCCTGCCGGTCAGATGAAGTGGCATGTTGCACAGGTGGAAGATTTAATTAACAGAGCGAACAGCGAGAACTGGCTTTTTGCCAACGCTGGAGATACACAGACCCTCTCACCTCCCCGGACACACCACCTCTCACCTCCCCACACACACACACCCTCTCACCTCCCCACACACACCCCCTCTCACGTCCCCACACACACACCCCCTCTCACCTCCCCACACACACACACCCTCTCACCTCCCCACACACACACCCCCTCTCACCTCCCCACACACACACCCCCTCTCACCTCCCCACACACACACACACACCCCCTCTCACCTCCCCACGCACACCCCCTCTCACCTCCCCATGCACACCCCTTCTCACCTCCCCATACACCCCCTCACATCCCCATACACACACCCCCTCTCACCTCCCCACACACACACCCTCTCACCTCCCCACACACACCCCCACGCACACCCCTCTCACCTCCCCATGCACACCCCCTCATGCACACACACAGTCATGTTAGCCAGCAGGAGAGAGAAACACACTGTGTCACCAAGTGTATCTTATATAGCATTGTGTCTGTCACACTGCGCACACACACGTCTGGTGAGAAGTCACACATTGACTATGCCTACTGTACAGTGCCTAACACACTGACTAGCAAGCTAACACACTGTCTGCTGTAGCGCAACACACAGAGGAAAAATAACACTCCTACATATGTGGGGTGTCAACAAGGACACCTGGCATTCTTTGCACTGCCATCTGCTACTAGTAGGTTTATTCATGAATCTTAAGATCTTCTAAAAGATACAAGGCAGTATCAACATTGATTTTCATGTGATGGCAAATAACTAAGGCTTTCAATTCAGAGGATAGCTTCAAGTCCAAATGCTCCCTTTCCTCATCAGTGTTGTCCACAAGACCTCTCATCTGTGAGAGTGTGACAGGTTAAAGTAAATGGAGACCTACCTAAAGATTTGTTTTGCCCTTTATCTAATTCACATCAGAGCAGATAAAAGGAGACAGGGGCTCTGTTAAACTATCAGGACGCAGTATAGCATGTACCCAGAGTAGCTGTACAGTATATGAGTGACAGTATAGCATGTACCAAGAGTAGCTGTTTATGAGTGAGAGTATAGCATGTACCCAGAGTAGCTGTATATGATGGAGGAAAATGGTGCCGGAGAGGATGGCTGACGTTTTACGTGCTCCTAACCAACTGTGCAATTTTGTTCGTGTTTTTGCGTTGTTTGTAACTTATTTTGTACATAACGTTACTGCTACCGTCTCTTATGACCGAAAATAACTTCTGGACATCAGAACAGTGATTACTCACCTCAAACTGGAAGAAGCTTTTTCCTTTAACGAGTCCGATGCAAAGGATATACCGCTTTCCCGGGAACAGGCCCAAAACTCTGTCATTTACGTGAAGAAAAGACGGAGAAAAAGGGGGCGGAGGTCGGGCTGCCGTCTGAGAATTCGTAGGCGAGCGACTAAACTCCCACTGCCATCCGTTCTATTGGCCAACATGCAATCATTGGAAAACAAAATTGATGACCCAAGATTATCCTACCAACGTGACATTAAAAACGGTAATATCTTATGTTTCACCGAGTCGTGGCTGAACGACAACACGGATAATATAGAGCTGGCGGGATTTTCCATGCACCCGCAGAACAGAAAAGCTACGTCTGGTAAGACGAGGGGTAGGGATGTGTGTCTGTTTGTCAATAATAGCCGGTACGCAATGTAAAATATTTAAGAAGTCTCAAGGTATTATCTTATAATAAGCTACAGACCACACTATCTACCAAGAGAGTTCTCGTCTATATTACTTGTAGCCGTCTATTTACCACCACAAATCGATGCTGGCACTAAGACTGCACTCAACCAACTCTATAAGGCCATAAGCAAACAAGAAAATGCTCATCCAGAAGCGGCGCTCCTAGTAGCCTGAGATTTTAATGCAGGCAAACATAAATCAGTTTTACCTCATTACTACGAGCATGTCACGTGCAACCAGAGGAAAATAAAAACTCTAGACCACCTTTACTCCACACACAGAGATACATACAAAGCTCTCCCCCGCCCTCCATTTGGCCAAAATGACCATAATTCAACCTCCTGATTCCTGTTAAAGCAAAAACTAAAGCAAGAAGTACCAGTGATTCGCTCAATAAGGAAGTGGTCAGATGACTAAGACGCTACGCTACAGGACTGTTTTGCTAGCACAGACTGGAATATGTTCCGGGATTCATGCAATGGCATTGAGGAGTATACCACCTCAGTCATCGGCTTCATCAATAAATGCATTGACGACGTTGTCCCCACGGTGACCGTACATAGATATCCCAAGCAGAAGCCATGGATAACAGGCAACATCCGCATCGAGCTAAAGGCTAGAGCTGCCGCATCCGCAAGGAGTGGGACACTAATCCGGACGGTAATAAGAAATACCGCTATGCCCTCAGACGAACCATCAAAACAAGCAAAGCGTCAATACAGGATTAGGATTGAATCCTACTACACCAGCTTTGACGCTCGTCGGATGTGGCAGGGCTTGAAAACTATTACGGACTAAGAAGTGAAACCCAGATGCGAGCTGCCAGTGATGAGAGCCTACCAAATCAGCTAAATGGCTTTTTTGCTTGCTTCGAGGCAAGAAACACAGGCATGCACGAGAGCATCAGCTGTTCTGGATGACTGTGTGATAACGCTCTCGGTATCCGATGTGAGCAAGACCTTTAAACAGGTCAACATTCACAAAGCCGCAGGGACAGACGGATTACTAGGACATGTATTCAAAGCATGCGCGTACCAACTGGCAAGTGTCTTCACTGACATTTTCAACCTAAGGAAGCGAAGGTAACCTGCCTACATGATTACCGCCCCGTAGCACTCACGTCGGTAGCCATGAAGTGCTTTGAAAGGATGGTCATGGCTCACATCAACAGCATCCTCACAGATACTCTAGACCCAATCCAATTCGCATACCGCCCCAACAGATCCACAGATGACGCAATCTCAATCGCACTCCACACTGCCCTTTCCCACATGGACAAAAGGAACACATATGTGAGAATGCTGTTCATTGACTACAGCTCAGCGTTCAACACCGTAGAGCCCACAGAGATCATCACTTTGATAAGGACCCTGGGACTAAACACCTCCCTCTGCAACTAGATCCTGGACTTCGTGACGGCCCGCCCCATGTGGTAAGGGTAGGCAACTACACGTTGGCCACTCTGATCCTCAACACTGGGGCCCCTCAGGGGTGTGTACTTAGTCCCCCCCCTGTACTCCCTGCTCACCCACGACTGTGTGGCCAAACACAACTCCAACACCATCATTAAAGTTGCTGATGACAACAGTGGTAGGCCTGATCACGGACAACGATGAGACAGCCTATAGGGAGGATGTCAGAGAACTGGCGTGGTGCCAGAACAACAACCACTCCATCAATGTGAGCAAGACAAAGGAGCTGATCGTGGACTACAGGAAAAGGCAGGCCGAACAGGCCCCCATTAAAATTGACGGGGATGTAGTGGAGCGGGTCGAGAGTTTCAAGTTCCTATACATCACCAACAAACTGTCATGGTCCAAACACACCAAGACAGTCGTGAAGAGGGCACGACAACGCCTTTTCCCCCTCAAAAGACTGAAAAGATTTGGCATGGGTCCCCAGATCCTCAAAAAGCTGCACCTTTGAGAGCATCCTGACAGGTTGCATCTCCGCCTGGTATGGCAACTGCTCGGCATCTGACCGTAAGGCGCTACAGAGGGTACTGCGTACGGCCCAGTAAATCACTGGGGTCAAACTTCCTGCCATCCAGGACCAATATAATAGGTGGTGTCAGAGGAAAGCCCAAAAAATGTTCAGAGACACGGCAAGCTGTACCGGAGTGCCAAGACTTGGACCAAAAGGCTCCTTAACAGCTTCTACCCCTAAGCCATAAGACTGCTGAACAATGAATCAAATGGCCACCGGACTATTTACATTGATCCCCCCCTCCATTTGTTTTGTACACTGCTGCTACTTGCTGTTTATTATCTATGCATAGTCACTTCACCCCTACCTACATGTACAAATTATCTAGACTAACCTGTACCCCCTGCACTTTGACTCGGTACCGGTACCCCCTGTATATAGCCTCGTTATTGTTATTTTATTGTGTTACTTTTTACTTTAGATTATTTGGTAAATATTTTCTTAACTTTTCTTGAACTGCACTGTTGGTTAAGGGCTTGTAAGTAAGCACTTCACTGTAAGGTCTACACTTGTTGTATTCAGCGCAAGTGACAAATACATTTTGATTTGATTATGAATGACAGTATATCATGAACCCAGCGTAGCTATACATGAGTAAGAGTGTGTAGACCGAGGGTACAATCTGTGTACTTACATGTTGTGGAGGACACACCAGCCACAGTGGGGGTCTTTGGAGCCCAGGCACTGGCCACAGGTGGTGTACTGTTCACAGCTCTCTACTGGTACCCTGCTCACCTACAGAGAGAAAAGTGGGGGGAGGGGGAGATGGATGGATGGAAAGGAGAGAGAGAACGTTGTTAGCCTTTCAAATCATATTAAAGCAATGCAGTGCACACCACACATATGTATGCACAAATATGAACTGAAAAATAAATTAAATTTAATTATATTTCAAAGTGCCAAGGGCTGGAAGCGTGGTTTTGTGTCTGTGTTCTTTATTTCTTCTGTAGCGTGTTGTTGAAGCAGTGTGTGTCCTAGAGTGTCGTTCGTATCTAGCGGTGTGTGTGACAGCCACCAACCGTGCGTACACCAGTTTAGGGAGCAGGCACGCAATGCACGCTGGGCCGGCTGACAGGTGGAACCTGCTTTTGATTGACAGGTGACCTCCAAAACCCAACCGTTGGTGGAGCAGATAGATGGACTCACAGTGTTACGGTGTGTGTGTGTGTAACTTCTTCAACGCGATTAGAGAGGTAAAAGCGTAATGATGAGCTACAGATGTTTCCATGTTCCACAGGATGTCTATAAAGCCAGAATAGGGTGCTGACGAAGTAGGGTGCTTTGCGTGTGTGTGTTTGTGTTGGGAGTAAAATAGCACTCTTATTGACCACAACACACAGTTCAGTGAGGCCTTCTCTCCACCGTTCTTCCCATGTGTGTATATATCTGTCTGTGTGTGTGTGTGTGTGTGTCTCTGTGTGTTTATGATAAGGTGGGTAAGTATTATATTTCTACTGCAGGCTACCTTTAAATCATATGGTGGGAAAGAGATCCCTCTAAAACGGTAAGTAAGACCACTAAAATACTTCCCCTGGGGGCCGTCATTATAGCTAGCAGAGTGAGAGAAACACACACAGGCATGGAGACCCACCTAGGCTCTCTCTCTCACCATGGGTAATCCACACACGACAAGGGAGACAAGCTGGAGGCGAGCCATGTGGAGGCTTACTTTACAAGAAGAGAGGAGGAGGGGTGGAGGAAAGGGATGAACCTAGGAACGAGGAGAGGGAAAATATTGTAGTGGGACTTCATAAGGCTGATGGGTAAAGAGATGGGTCGGGTCAAATTTGTGTGTTAGGAGACTGTCCTGGGGTGTGTGTGAACAGCATATATATATATTTTTTTATTTTATTATTATTTTATTTTTATTTCACCTTTATTTAACCAGGTAGGCTAGTTGAGAACAAGTTCTCATTTACAACTGCGACCTGGCCAAAATAAAGCACAGCAGTTCGACACATACAACAACAAAGAGTTACACATGGAATAAACAAATATACAGTCAATAATACAGTATAAAAAAATAAAAATAAATAAGTCTATATACAGTGAGAGCAAATGAGGAAAGATAAGGGAGGTAGGGCAATAAATAGGCCATGGTGGCGAGGTAATTACAATATACAATTAAACACTGGAATGGTAGATGTGCAGAAGTTGAAAGTGCAAGTAGAGATACTGGGGTGCAAAGGAGCAAGATAAATAAATAAGTACAGTATGGGGATGAGGTAGTAGGATGGGCGGTTTACAGATGGGCTATGTGCAGGTGCAACTGACAGCTGGTGCTTAAAGTTAATGAGGGAGATATGAGTCTCCAGCGTCAGTGATTTTTGTAGTTTGTTCCAGTCATTGGCAGCGGAGAACTGGAAGGAAAGGCAGCCAAATGAGGAATTGGCTTTGGGGGTGACCAATGAGATATATCTGCTGGAGCGCGTGCTACGGGTGGGTGCCGCTATGGTGACCAGTGACCTGAGATAAGGCGGGGCTATACCTAGCAGGGACTTGTAGATGACCTGGAGCCAGTGGGTTTGGCGACGAATATGAAGCGAGGGCCAGCCCACGAGAGCGTACGTGGCAGTGGATGGTAGCATATGGGGCTTTGGTGACAAAACGGATGGCACTGTGATAGACTGCATCCAATATGTTGAGTAGAGTGTTGGAGGCTATTTTACAAAAGACATCGCCGAAGTCGAGGATCGGTAGGATGGTCAGTTTTACGAGGGTATGTTTGGATTGGTGATGCTTAATGTGAGTATGGAAGGAGAGTTTACAGTCTTACCAGACACCTAGGTATTTGTAGTTGTCCACATATTCTAAGTCAGAACCGTCCGGAGTAGTGATGCTGGACGGGCGGGCAGGTGCGGGCAGTGATCGGTTGAAGAGAATGCATTTAGTTTTACTTGCATTTAAGAGCAGTTGGAGGCCACGGAAGGAGAGTTGTATGGCATTGAAGCTCGTCTGGAGGTTAACACAGTGTCCAAAGAAGGGCCAGAAGTATACAGAATGGTGTCGTCTGCGTAAAGGTGGATCAGAGAATCACCAGCAGCAAGAGCGACATCATTGATGTATACAGAAAAGAGAGTTGCCTCACATTTCACCGGGTAGCGCCCCACCACTCCGTAAGTAGTTAACTGCCTGTTTATATTGGTTCCTAACTTCCCTGAAAAGTTGCATATTGTGGGGGCTATTCGATGCTCATGCAGAACGCCAAAGGATGTTTTTGTGCTGGTCAAGGGCAGTCAGGTCTGGAGAGAACCAAAGGCTATATCTGTTCCTGGTTAAAAAAAAAACAGCAGAGGTGTTGTTGGTTAGGATGATATCGATGAGGGTGCCCGTGTTTACGGATTTGGGGTTGTACCTGGTGGGTTCATTGATAATTTCTGTGATAACTTTTGGATTTTGAATTTGGCGCCTTGCATTTCACCGGGTAGTGTCGCTAGCGCCCCACTGCTCCCTAAGAGGTTTTAAGGGTTAGGGCTAAGGTTATATTCTTGCTGGAAGGACTAGGGTTATATTCTAGTGTGAAGGGTTAGGGTTATATTCTAGCCTGAAGAGTTATGGATATATTCTAGTGTCAAGGGTTAGGGTTATGTTTTAGCCTGAAGGGTTAGGGATAGGGTTATATTCTAGCCTGATGGATGGTTATTCTAGAAGCTCTTTTCATTAGCATCCAGTGAAGATTTGGCCGGCTGCCCAGACGGGATGCAGAGAGAAATTAAGAGGTGCTGAAAAATGACACAAAGAGGAAGAGCTGCTCAGAGCGGATAGGCTGTTAAATGATAGAAGACCTGTCATTGTCACTCTCTGTTTTAACACTAAATCCGCTAAAGCAGTCATTTCACTGCTCATGAATTATCATTTTTTATTACTCTGACATTTCTTAAGTCAAGCCCCCATCCGTCCTTGACTTTAACTAAATAAGTCCATATAACACACTGTCTGTGTTAGAATCTTAATATCACAAACAGAACTGGAGTTATAACTAGTTTTATGAGGGCATGTCATTTTTGTAATGGTTTTCCCTAGTTGCCCCTCTCCCCTTCTGACAGTAGGGCCTGCTCCGCTCCTTCTCCTGACTGTTAGGCCTGGTCCGCTCCTTCTCCAGACAGTAGGGCCTACTCCGCTCCTTCTCCTGACTAAGGCCTGGTCCGCTCCTTCTCCAGACAGTAGGGCCTACTCCGCTCCTTCTCCTGACTAAGGCCTGGTCCGCTCCTTCTCCAGACAGTAGGGCCTACTCCGCTCCTTCTCCTGACTAAGGCCTGGTCCGCTCCTTCTCCTGACAGTAGGGCCTACTCCGCTCCTTCTCCTGACAGTAGGGCCTACTCCGCTCCTTCTCCTGACAGTAGGGCCTGGTCCGCTCCTTCTCCTGACAGTAGGGCCTGCTCCGCTCCTTCTCCTGACAGTAGGGCCTGCTCCGCTCCTCCTCCTGACAGTAAGGCCTGCTCCACTCCTCCTCCTGACAGTAAGGCCCGCTCCGCTCCTCCTCCTGACAGTGAGGCCTGCTCGCACCTCCTCCTGACAGTAGGGCCTACTTCGCTCCTTCCGACAGTGGAATGTGCAGTGCCAAGCTGATAATCACCAATATAATTGCCTCGAAACTACACCTAAACTATACTGAAACTAATTTCACACATAACAGATGAAATAAATTAAAGTAAAGTATGATTGAGAGAAAGGGGGAGAATGGGTGAGTTAATGAGCGAGGGGAAGAGAATAATGATAATTATGTAATCAAGTACCCTGCTGCCTAAATTTGTTTTGTGTGTCAAAATTAATTAATTTGATATAGTGCCCCTTGTGTACACTGACGGTAACACCATAAACCTTAGAATGTATGGCAATCTGGACACCACCCAACACTAGCTTACATACCAAATTAAAACAAACTAACCGTGGTCCATTGCGGGGCTGGAACAAAAGCCTGCACCCCCAGTAGAACCAGGACCAGAGACCCCTGGCTATCTTAAAGGTGAGGGTCAGCACCCTCTTACTCACAGACATATTACATTACACTGAATCCACAATGTGACCATGATAAATCTCCCCCTTATGGTCTATCACACCGATCTCTGGGTGAGAAAGATGAATATACTATCATAAAACTAAATGCTGATTTCTATTTCTACTAGCCTGGGATATAAAGACCAAGAGTTGCATTTAGTGGAGCCTGCATTGTGATAGACACGCTGTGGCATAAAAATATATTTCAATGGACAAATAAAAAGCTGTTTACCGACACTAAGTGTGTTGTCTGGAATGGCTGAAGAATTGTAACAATTACCTGGAGCTAACTCTGCAAATAGCACTGCTGGGTGATTTGAAATGTCATAGTTAATCAATCAATTGGCGGCGGGGAGGATGGCTGCCATTTTATTGGCTCTTAACCTCTTCCAGCTAGGGTCCCATTTTCCAAATTTTCGCCTGTCTGACGTGCCCAAAGTTAAATGCCTACCACTCATGGCCAGAAACTAGGATATTTACATATTTAGTACTATTGGATAGGAAACACTCTGAAGTTTATAAAACCATTAAGATATAGTCTGTGGCTATTCCAGAACAGATTTAGCAGGCAAAAACCAGAGAGATTTCTGTCCGGAATTTATTTTTCTGTTGCTCTCCTCTCATTTTGAAGCCCATGTAATATTTTTCTATGGGGAATAGGACCGAGGTTGCAGTACTTATGGCTTCCACTAGATGTCAACAGTCTCTGGAAAGGGTATGGAGGAAAAGCTCTGACCAGATCCTTAGAGAGAGAGAATTACTACGGGTAGGGAAAAAGGTAAACAGACGTGCACGCTCACAAGAACGTGAACGCGCTAGCGACCAACTTTCTTTTTCGCCTTTAACGTTTCACTTACCGTTCTTGTAAAATATGATCGCTATTATTCATAAAAGAATACATAAGGATGCATTATTAATGATATTTGATTTGTTTGTGAAAAGATGAGAGGTATAATTTGAACGCGATCCCTTCACTGTAAAACGGGCGAGTAGACTGACAATGCTTGGTGGAGTAGCTGAACGTAACGTGCCAAAAACAACGGATATTTATGGATATAATTATTTACTTTTTCTAACAAAAGAACCATGGATTATCTTGTTTGGACACTTGGGAAGACCTCAGAAGAAGTTATTTGAAAGGTAAGCGATTTATATTAGCTGTGATATGGATATTTTGAGAACCGAGCTGGATATTAATTTATGCTAATGTGGAAAATATGTGAGGTACTAGCCTCAAACAATCAAATGTAGTGCTTTCGCCGTAAAGCCTTTTTAAAATCTGACAACGCAGTGATATTGCCAAGAAGCAGAGCTTTTGATGGCTATGCAACACTATGCAACACTTGTATATCGAAGTTAAATATTACGAATATGTATTACGAATATGTATTTTGAATTTGGCGCGTTATGTTTGCTCTGAAAACGATCCCGCTAAAGGGATCGGCGCGCTAAGAGGTTAACCAACCGTGCTATTGTCTTTGTTTTTTCGCATTGTTTGTAACTTATTTTGAACATAATGTTGCTGCTACCATCTCTTATGACCGAAAAAGAGCTTCTGGACATCCGAACAAAGATTACTCACCTTGAATTGGATGAAGAATTTTTCTTCAATGAGTTGGACGAGAGGGATTTACTTCAGACACCCAAACAGGCCCTCATCCCCCGTCATTCGCAAGAGAAAGAGACTGAGATTTTGCGGAGATCGGGGTGCCTTGTGAGGATAAGGTGACGAGTGGCTAATCTGTCTTTGCCATCCGTGCTATTGGCCAACATACAATCGCAGATTTTTTTTTTAGACAAACTAAAAGCACATATATCCTACAAAAGGGATACTAAAAACTAATATCTTATGTTTCACCGAGTCGTGGCTAAATGATTAAATGAATAACATACAGCTGTCGGGTAAAATACTGCATTGGCAGGATAGAACAGCAGCCTTTGGTAAGACAAGGGGTGGCGGTATATATGATGGACGATATCTAAGGAAGTCTCGAGATGTTGCGCGCCTGAGGTAGAGTATATCATGATAAGCTGTAGACCACACTATCTACCTAGAGTTTGCATCTGTATTTTTCATATCTGTCTACATACCACCACAGGTGGAAGTTGGCACTAAGACCGCACTCAATGAGCTGTATACCGCCATAAGCAAACATCTAAAAGGTGGCGCTCCTAGTGCCCGGGGACTTCACTGCAGGGAAACAAATCCGTTTGACCTAATTTCTCGCAGGATGTTAAATGTGCAACCAGAGGGGGAAAAAAACGCTAGACCACCTTTACTCCACACACAGAGATGCATACAAAGCTCTCTCTCACCTTCCATTTGGCAAATCTGACCATAATTATATCCTGCTGATTCCTGCTTACAAGCTGAAATTAAAGCAGGAAGCACAAGTGACTAGACCAATAAAAAAAAACGGTTAGATGAAGCAGATGCTAAGCTACAGGACTGTTTTGCTAGCACAGACTGAAATATGTTCCGGGATTCTGCCGATGGCATTGAGTACACCATATCAGTCACTGGCTTCATCAATAAGTGCATCGATGACGTCGTCCCCACAGTGACTGTACGTACATACCCCAACCAGAAGCCACGGATTACAGGCAACATCTGGACTGAGCTAAAGAGCTGCCACTTTCAAGGAGCGGGACTCTAACCCGGAAGCTTATAAGAAATCCCGCTATGCCCTCCAATGAATCATCAAACAGGCAAAGCATCAATACAGGACAAAGATTGAATCGCACTACACCGGATCTGATGCTCGTCGGATGTGGCAGGGCTCGCAAACTATTACAGACTACAAAGGGAAGCACATGGTGGGAACCACACATGCCGAGATCATTCGTTTACCTACTCTGCGTCTCACAAAGACACAGCAGATAGAACCAAAAATCTCAAATTTGGACTCATCAGACCAAAGGACAGATTTCCACCAGTCTAATGCCCATTGCTCGTGTTTCTTGGTCCAAGCAAGTCTGTTATTTTTATTGGTGTCCTTCAGTAGTGGTTTCGTAGTGGCTTTTTGTAGTAATTCGACCATGAAGGCCTGATTCACACAGTCTCCTCTGCATAGCTGTCTGTTACTTGAACTCTGTGAAGCATTTATTTGGGATGCAATTTCTGAGGCTGGTAACTCTAATGAACTTATCCTCTGCAGCAGAGGTAACTCTGGTTCTTCTCTCCCTGTGGCGGTCCTCTTGAGAGCCAGTTTCATCATAACACTTAACGGTTTTTGAGACTGCACTTGAAGAAACTTAGACATTTCTTGACATTTCCGTATTTGAGCTGTTCTTTCCATAACATGGACTTGGTATTTTACCAAATAGGGCTATGTTCTGTATACCACCCCTACCTTGCCATCACAACACAACTGATTGGCTCAAAGGCATTAAAACTTCTTAGGGCTTCTTTTTTTCTCCACTTCCTGCCTGAATGATGTGCCCAAAGTAAACTGCCTGTAGCTCAGGCCCTGAAGCCAGGATATGCATATAATTGGTATTATTGGAAAGTAAACACTTTGATGTTTGTAGAACTGTTAAAATAATGTAGGAGAATATAACACAATAGATATAGTAGGAGAAAATCCAAAGAAAAAACAACCGTAAATGTGAAAGAGACCATCCTCTTAGAGAAAGGTCATATTGAAAATTAGCTCCCCTGGATGCAATTCTTATGGCTTCCACAGGGCGTCAGCAGTCTATGATAAATGATTCAGTTTTGTAATTTCACAAACGAATAAGGAATATCAGTTTTAGTAGAAGGACACAGTATTGGAAATTTGTGTTTGCGAGCGCCATAAAGACATTATGCACCTGCTAAAATCGGTTTCCTATTGAACATACTTCTATCCGACATAAATATTATAGTTTGATTACATTTTAGGGTATCTGAGGAGTAAATAGAAACTCATTTTGACTTATTGAAACTAATTTTAGGGGTATATTTTCGCATTCCTTTCTCTGCAAGTTGAACGAGTGGATTACTCAAATCGATGGCGCCAACTAAACAGACTTTTTGGGATATAAAGAAGGATTTTATCTAACAAAACGACACTACATGTTACAGACTACTAGCTGGGACCCTTTGGATGACAAATCAGAGGAAGATTTTCAAAAGGTAAGTGAATATTTAATCGTTATATGTGAATGTATGAAACCTGTGCAGGTGGAAAAATATTTTGATGTGGGGCGTTGTCCTCAAACATTCACATGGCATGTTTTCGCTGTAATAGCTACTGTAAATCGGACAGTGCAGTTAGATTAACAAGAATTTAAGCTTTCAGCCGATTTAAGATACTTATATTTACCTAAATGTTAAAAATCCATCCACTAGTGGGACACCGATCCTTAAGAAGTTTAAGAAGGAAAGATATTCCACAAATTAACTTTTAAGGCGGCACACCTGTTAACTGTTAACTGAGTGTTCAAAGCTGTCAAAGGCAAATGGTGGCAACTTTAAAGAATCTCAAATGTAAAATATATTTTGATTTGTTTAACACTTTTTTGGTTACTACGTGATTCCACATGTGTTGATGTCTTCACTATTAGAGAGAGAGAGAGAGAGAGAGAGAGAGAGAGAGAGAGAGATATATATATATATATATATATATATATACACACACACAGTGAGGGAGAAAAGTATTTGATCCCCTGCTGATTTTGTACGTTTGCCCACTGACAAAGAAATTATCAGTCTACAATTTTATTGGTAGGTTTATTTGAACAGTGAGAGACAGAATAACAACAAAAAAATCCAGAAAAACGCATGTGAAAAATTTTATGAAAATGGAATTGCATTTTACTGAGGGAAATTAGTATTTGACCCCTCTGCAAAACATGACTTAGTACTTGGTGGCAAAACCCTTGTTGGCAATCAGAGGTCAGACGTTTCTTGTAGTTGGCCACCAGGTTAGCACACATCTCAGGAGGGATTTTGTCCCACTCCTCTTTGCAGATCTTCTCCAAGTCATTAAGGATTTGAGGCTGACGTTTGGCAACTCGAACCTTCAGCTTCCTCCACAGATTTTCTATTGGATTAAGGTCTGGAGACTGGCTAGGCCACTCCAGGACCTTAATGTGCTTCTTCTTGAGCCACTTCTTTGTTGCCTTGGCCGTGTGTTTTGGGTCATTGTCATGCTGGAATACCCATCAACGACCCATTTTCAATGCCCTGGCTGAGGGAAGGAGGTTCTCACCCAAGATTTGACGGTACATGGCCCCGTCCATCGTCCCTTTGATGCGGACAAGATCCTCCCGTGTAGTTCTGGGCTGATTCCTCACCGTTCTCATGATCATTGCAACTCCACAAGGTGAGCTCTTGCATGGAGCCCCAGGCCAAGGGAGATTGACAGTTCTTTTGTGTTTCTTCCATTTGTGAATAATCACAACAACTGTTGTCACCTTCTCACCAAGCTGCTTGGCGATGGTCTTGTAGCCCATTCCAGCCTCGTGTAGGTCTACAATCTTGTCCCTGACATCCTTGGAGAGCTCTTTGGTCTTGGCCATGGTGGAGAGTTTGGAATCTGATTGTTTGATTGCTTCTGTGGACAGGTGTCTTTTATACAGGTAACAAACTGAGATTAGGAGCACTCCCTTTAAGAGTCTGCTCCTAATCTCAGCTCGTTACCTGTATAAAAGACACCTGGGAGCCAGAAATCTTTCTGATTGAGAGGGGGTCAAATACTTACTTCCCTCATTAAAATGCAATTCCATTTATAACATTTTTCTCATGCGTTTTTCTGGATTCTTTTGTTGTTATTCTGTCTTTCACTTTTCAAATAAACCTACCATTAAAATTATAGACTGATCATTTCTTTGTCAGTGGGCAAACGTACAAAATCAGCAGGGGATCAAATACTTTTTTCCCTCACTGTATATACATATACACACAAAAAAATATATGGGGGATTGGAAATTATGCAGACAATTACATTGATGGAAGCTACACTATTAAAGCTGATCTCTGTATGTGTGTGTGTGTACGTCTGTGAATGTACAGACTGTAAAAAATACCCTGCTATAAAGTTTATGCCCTTCCTCTTCAATCAGTTTTTACAGTATCCGTATATTCAATTTCCTTCAGTTAAAACATTGCACTAACAGGCTTTGTTATGGCCGTCCCGATGGCCTAAGGCCCCTGTAAAGCCTTCAATACATGCCTTCATTGTCGGTAAGATCAGAGGGACATGAAAAGTGGCAGTTGGGGCCTTTTTAAATAAAGGCCTCCGTGGGCCATATTGGACCCACCAGAGGAAACAGTGGGAGGGGGACATACCATAAACTTCACCCCCAGATTGAGGCTCGTCCCCTGGAGTGGATTATCTAAGAGCTTGGGGCAGTGTTCTTCAATCCTGGATCTCGGATAGGGACAGGGTGCGCAGGGTTATGCTTTAGCCCAGCATTAACATACGCATTTCCAATAAATCAAGGGCTTGAGGATGAATAGTACATGAGTTTAATCAGGTGTGTTAGTGCAGGTTTAGAACTAAAACTAGGGGCAAGAGGATAAGGGTGGAGGTAGGACAGAGAAGGGGGGTAGCACTAAATCAGCTCAGCTTGCCTGTCAGAACTGCTCCATCAAATAACCAGCTAATCACAGCAGGTTTTGATTAGATTTAAAAGACGCTTCAATTCTAACCTGTCATCAACCGCCAACGTTCTCTCTCTGCTATGCCAGTCCATATAGCATTAGAGCAGCTCCCCCATTTCAATAAACGTCTATCATCCTCCATCAGCCGCAAAGTTTAATCTGTGCTCGCATCGAACCGTGCCATGTGGCTACAGACATTGATACGGCCCCCGGCAACAGTAATCAAAACAGAGAGGGGGAAATGGTAGTCACAAGTGTTAACGTTAGCATAGCCTAGTTCTTTAACTTTAGCCTAGCGAATTTTCGTAACAACAGTGCACAGACTTCCATTGGAGGTCTATGGGGAGTCAGCGCTGTGGTGGTTTGTGTTGCTAACGTAGCCCACTGGCTGCAGGGTTATCAAAATCAGGCTAGTGTAGCGTCTCTATTGACTGGATTGTAAGGGCTTAGAGGGATCGATGGCCAGTGGTCTGTTAGATATGTTGACTGATTGGAGATGAGCAGGGAGGCTAACAGTGCTGGGAGTGTGGGGGGGGGGCATGCCCATTGAAGCTGGGTGTCCTATGTCCCATGAAAATAAATACATTTGTTGCAGAAAAAAATCTAGTGTAGAGAAATGGCTTAATTTACACATGTTCAAAGATACTTGGGCCACCATTAAAAACGTAGGTGCTGAAGAGAGGAGGCAATGGACAGACCTCTTAATGGACAGACCTCTCAATGGATTGAAAGGTCTATCAAACCTCTAACAAAGACATCGCCGACCCGATTCAACTAACACATCACCACCCCTATTTAACTAACACATCTCAGCCACGATTTAACTAACACATCTCAACCCCTATTTAACTAACACATCTCAGCCCCTATTTAAACTAACACATCTCAGCCCCTTTTAACTAACACATCGCCGCCCCTATTTATCTTCTTAGGGAGCGGCTGCATAGGTGACGGTTTTGGAGAGTCCGGCGTGCCCAAAGTAAAATGCCTGCCACTCAGGCCCAGAAATTGGATAGGAAACACTCTGAAGTTTCTAAGAGTGTTAAAATAATGTGTGTGAGTATAACAGAACTGATATAGCAGGTGAAAAACCGAGGGAAATCCATCCGGATTTGCAGTTTTTTATGTAAATGACAATTTTCTCCATTGTGCCTATTGCATACAATCTTATGTAGGACTGAGACTGCAGTACCTATGGCTTCCACTAGATGTCAACAGTCAAAGACTGGGAATTCTAGGAGTAACCAGAACGGGTAGGAACAGGAAGAAGTCATAGGACCAATTTTGTAAACAAGGTTTGACACGCGCGAGATTGTGAACGCTCACCACTTTATTTTTCTTTCCTATCGTTCACGTTATTGTCCGGTTGAAATATTCCAGCAAAAATGCACAAAAGGATACCTAAGGATACATTAAAAATTATGTTTGATTTGTTTGTAGAAAGTGTATAGGTATAATTTGAACGTGTTCTCTTCACGGTTCAATGGGCGACTCAATGGTGGATTTTATGATCATAACACGCCAACCAAACGGAGATTTATGGATATAATACATGACTTTTTCTAACAAAAGAACCATTGGATGTCTTCGTTGGACACTTGGGAAACCCTCAGCAGAAGTTCTTTGAAAGGTAAGGGATTTTATATTAGAGATTTTATACGTTTTTTGAGACCCGCGTTGGTTATGGATTTATGCTAATGCATAAAATATGAGAGGGGCTATCCTCAAACAATCAAATGTTGTGCTTTTGCCGTAAAGCCTTTTTGAAATCTGACAACGCTGTGATATTGCCAAGAATCAGAGCTTTTGATGACTATGCAACCCTTGCATATTTGGATTTTGAATTTGGCGCCTCACATTTCACCGGGTAGTGAACATCGCCACCCCTATTTAACAAGCACATCGCCGCCCCTATTTAACTAAAACATCGCTGCCTCTATTTAACTAACACATCTCAGCCTGGCGTGCCCAAAGTAAAATGCCTCCCATTCAGGCGCAGAAAATAGGATATGCACATATTTAGTACCATTGGATAGGAAACACTCTGAATTTTCTAAAAGTGTTAACATTTTGTCTGTGAGTAAAACAGAACGGATATGGCAGGTGAAACCCGAGGAATTTCTGTCCTGGAAAAAGTGGTTTTGACACATTGCCTCATTTAGAGCCCCTCCCTTATGAAAATGCCCTTATAAGGGCATATGAATATAGTACCTATTGCTTCCTCTGGATGTCAACAGACTCGAGAAAGTGATTTGATTTAACCTGGTAGTGTCGGGAGCACCACCGCTCCCTAAGAAGTTAATAGAGGTCATGTGTTAGGTCATGTGTTAGTCAAATCGGGACTGAGATGTGTTAGTCAAATCAGGGCTGAGATGTGTTAGTTAAATCGGGGCTGAGATGTGTTAGTTAAATTGGTTCCTGCATCTTGAAAAACACCAAACTAAAAAGTGAGAAAGAAAGAGGGGAGTCGTAACTTCCATTAGGGCCGCGATAGCATCGGGCCCAAGCACAGTTTCTGAGCACCATTTTCTTCCACTATATGTAAAGAATTAGTGTCGATATAGAGCGAGAGAGGGAAACAGAGAGAGAGAGAGAGAGAGAGAGAGAGAGAGAGAGAGAAGGAGAGAAACAGCAAGAAAGAGATAGGGAGCATGATCTACTGAGATAAAGACACAACGAAACCTATTCCTGGCCGGCAAAAAATCCCATCTGACTATCTCCTGCAGCAGTGGCCACTGTCAAAGGGGATTGCCATAGTTCACACGCTCTTTCCAAATCAAATCAAATGTTATTTGTCACATACACATGGTTAGCAGATGTTAATGCGAGTGTAGCGAAATACTTGTGCTTCTAGTTCCGACCATGCAGTAGTATCTAACAAGTAATCTAACAATTTCACAACAACTACCTTATACACACAAGTGTAAAGGAATGAATACGAGTATGTACATATACATTTATGGATGAGCGATGGCCGAACGGCTTAGGCAAGATGCAGTAGATGGTATAGAGTACACTATTACATATGAGACGAGTAATGTAGGATATGTAAACATTATATAAATTGGCATTGTTTAAAGTGGCTAGTGATACATTTATTACATCCTATTTTTTATTATTAAAGTGGCTAGAGATTTGAGTTGATGGCCGAACGGCATAGGCAAGATGCAGTAGAGCGAGGGAAAGAGGGGCAGATGGGGGGAAAAAGGAAAGGAAAAAGCTCTCCTCCTCCATTCCTGGATGGATGACATGAGGATTATATCCCATTAAGTCCTTCAGAGGTAGAGAGGGGTGAGAGAATACATTTTTTAAAGATGTATTTGTTCTGTTTATATATCCCTCTCTATTTCTTTTTCAGAGATGCAGACACACTCACACACACACTCTCCCCTTGATCTTCTCTAGTATAGTGAGATCCAGACAGAGACACACACTGTGTGCAAGTGTTAAGGCATGGCTGCAGCAGTGTGTGATGATAGAAGGCCATGTGCCTCTCTGAATCTCTCCCCACCCCAGCCGCCAACTGTCAAGCAAACAGCAGAGGTGTGACATCTTAGACCAGGGTGTGCAATGCAGAGTACCAGTCAAAAGTTTGGACACACCTACTCATTCAAGAGTTTTTGTTTATTTTGTTGAATAATAGTGAAGTCATCAACACTATGAAATAACACACATGGAATCATGTAGTAACCAAAAAAAGTGTTAAAAGAATGAAAAAATAGTTTACATTTGACATTCTTCAAAGTAGCCTCCCTTTGCCTTAATGACAGCTTTGCACACTCTTGGCATTCTCTCAATCAGCATCATGAGGAATGTTTTTCCAACAGTCCAACAGAAACTTTCAAAGTTCCCACATATGCTGAAGACTTGGCTGCTTTTCCTTCACTCTGCGGTCCAACTCATCCCAAACCATCTCAATTGGGTTGAGGTTGGGTGATTGTGGATACCAGGTCATCTGATGCAGGACTCAATCCCTCTCCTTCTTGGTCAAATAGCCGTTACACAGCCTGGAGGTGTGTTGGGTCATTGTCCTGGTAAAAAACAAATGATAGTCCCACTAAGCGCAAACCAGATGGGGATGGCGTATCACTGCAGAATGCGGTGGTAGCCATGCAGGTTAAGTGTACCTTGGATTCAAAATAAATCACTGACAGTGTCACCAGCAAAGCACCCCCGCAACATCACACCTCCTCCTCCATGCTTCATGGTGGGAACCACACATACGGAGATCATTCGTTCACCTAATCTGCATCTCACAAACACACGGCGGTTGGAACAAAAAATCTCACATTTTGACTCATCAGACCAAAGGACAGATTTCCACCAGTCTAATGTCAATTGCTTGTGTTTCTTGGCCCAAGCAAGTCTCCTCTTCTTATTGGTGTCCTTCAGTAGTGGTTTCTTTGCAGCAATTCAACCATGAAGGCCTAATTCACACAGTCTCCTCTGAACAGTTGATGTTGAGATGTGTCTGTTACTTGAACTATGGGAAGCTTTGCAATGTCTGAGGCTGGTAACTAATGAACTTATCCTCTGCAGCAGAGGTAACTCTGGGTCTTCCTTTGATGTTTTTTTGCAACTGCACTTGAAGAAACTTTCAAAGTTCTTGAAATATTCCAGATTGACGGACCTTCATGTCTTCAAGTAATGACGGACTGTTGTTTCTATTTGCTTATTTGAGCTGTTCTTGCCATAATATGGACTTGGTCTTTTACCAAATAGGGCTATCTTCTGTATACCATCCCTACCTTTCCACAACACAACTGATTGGCTCAAACACATTAAGGAAAGAAATTCCACAAATTAACTTTTAACAAGGCAGAACTGTTAATTGAAATGCATTCCAGGTGACTACCTCATGAAGCTGGTTGAGAGAATGCCAAGAGTGTGCAAAGCTGTAATCAAGGCATTCCTTTACACTTGTGTGTATAAGGTAGTTGTTGTGAAATTGTTAGATTACTTGTTAGATACTACTGCCTGGTCAGAACTAGAAGCACAAGCATTTCGCTACATTCGCATTAACATCTGCTAACCATGTGTATGTGACAAATAACATTTTATTTTATTTGGGTGGCTACTTTGAAGAATCTCTTTTTTTACAATACGATTCCATATGCGTTATTTCATAGTTTTGATGACTCACTATTATTCTACAACGTAGAAATAGTAAAAATAAAGAAAATCCCTTGAATGAGCAGGTGTGTCGAAACTTTTGACTGGTACACTACACTGATCTAAGGTCCGTTTGGAGTGTTGTTGCTTAATGGTGCCGGTTAGGATTTGGGTAGTGGAAGCTGAACCTAGATCTGTGCTTTGGAGGAGTAATGTACTTGGAATAAAGGTGGCTCTTACTTCAATGGTCTGGGTTAGATACAGTACTTAAGTGATAGTGCCCGAGAAGCCAGTGTTTGGAGAATATATTTGTCTCGAGGGCCGACAAACCATGTCAATATATATTCCAAACACCGGCTTTGAGGGTATTATCACTTTTATATAACAAGTTACCAACATATTCAAATAAGGATTGACATAATTTCATAAAAAATGTAATTGTTATGAATATATTCATACTATTTCATCCTTCCCCAAGATAATGTCCCGACACAAATATAGGGTTGCTACCCAAGCCGGCAGGTTGTTCGTTCTATCAGTTCGGTTGCCAGAGATGCGACCCAGTCGTTCAGTCTTTTTGTTCTGTATCTATGGACGCGACCCAGTCGTTCGTTCTAAATGTTCTATTGCCATACTAGCTGGCAATGTTCTTGCTTGCTAGTTAGCCAACTACGGCTAACTTACAGTCATGTCAAACAGTGCAGCCACAATAACAACAGTAGCTGCATTTGCAATAGTTTAAGCGGTTTTCTAGTGACATTTATTTGGATACAACCATAAGAATGAGCTAATGAGGTGCAATTTCACCTGGCATAGAAAATGTGCTGTCTCGTCAGGACACTGTTGTTCAAAGAAGCTAACCAACAACACAGCTAAAACAATCACTTCAAACTGAAGCTGGAAAGATTGCAAACTAGCAGTTTTACCTTTTTTTAATTGACATTTCTTTGTATTGTATATATCCATAAAAATTATGCTGATTTATGATTTTGACTGGCGAAGAAAAGCAGCCTGTCTGTCTCTCCCATCCTGACTCCCGATACGTTCATCACTATGTGACAGCTGGAGATCAAATTTGAATATTTAAACAATGTTGCAAATGTCGGAGAGACAAACAGCAAAGTTTATACAAATCTCTGCTGTTGAAAACTACAGTTGAAGTCGGAAGTTTACATAAACCTTAGCCAAATACATTTAAACTCAGTATTTAACAATTCCTGACACTTAATCCTAATAAAAATTCCCTGTCTTAGGTCAGTTAGGATCACCACTTTATTTTAAGAATTTGAAATGTCAGAATAAAAGCAGAGAGGGTGATTTATTTCAGCTTTTCATTCTTTAATCACATTCCCAGTGGGTCAGAAGTTTACATACACTCAATTAGTATTTGGTAGCATTGCCTTTAAACTGTTTAACTTGGGTCAAACGTTTCGGGTAGCCTTCCACAAGCTTCCCACAATAAGTTGGGTGCATTTTGGCCCATTCCTCCTGATAGAGCTGGTGTAACTGAGTAAGGTTTGTGTAGGCCTCCTTGCTCGCGCATCCTTTTTCAGTTCTGCCCACAAATCTTAAGGGCTTTGTGATGGCCATTCCAATACCTTGACTTTGTTGTCCTTAAGCCATTTTTCCAGAACTTTGGAGGACCCATTTGGAAGACCCATTTGCAACCAAGCTTTAACTTCCTGACTGATCCAAACATAACGATGGTCATTATGGCCAAACAGTTCTATGTTTGTTTCATCAGACCAGAGGACATTTCTCTAAAAAGTACAGTCTTTGTCCCCATGTGCAGTTGCAAACCGTATTCTGGCTTTTTTATGGCAGTATTGGAGCAGTGGCTTCTTCCTTGCTGAGCGGCCTTTCAGATTGTGTCGATATAGGACTCGTTTTACTGTGGATATAGATACTTTTGTACCTGTTTCCTCCAGCATCTTCACAAGGTCCTTTGCTGTTGTTCTGGGATTGATTAGCATTTTTCGCACCAGAGTACGTTAATCTCTAGGAGACAGAACACGTCTCCTTCCTGAGCAGTATGACGGCTGCGTGGTCCCATTTTTTTTTCTGAGGTCTTGGCTGATTTCTTTTGATTTTCCCATGATGTCAAGCAAAGGGCACTGAGTTTGAAGGTAGGCCTTGAAATACATCCACAGGTACACCTCCAATTGACTCAAATTATGTAAATTACCCTATCAGAAGTTCTAAAGCCATAACATAATTTTCTGGAATTTTCCAAGCTGTTTAAACTTCTGACCCACTGGAATTGTGATACAGTGAATTATAAGTGAAATAATCTGTCTGTAAACAATTGCTGGAAAAATTACTTGTGTCATGTCCTAACCGACTTGCCAAAACTATAGTTTGTTAACAAGAAATGTGTGGAGTGGTTGAAAAACGAGTTGTAATTACTCCAACCTAAGTGTACGTAAACTTCCGACTTCAATGTTAGTCTCAAAGAAATGTGAGATAATGTCTAGATGCTTTTATAGTGGAGATCAAGTTAATAAGCTGGCTGGGCTGATGAGACAGTGGATTGTGCATTGAGATGGAACAGAGTAAATAGGCATTTCAATGTCATAGCTTTAGCTGGTGGTAGCTTGCGGAATAGACACCGGCTGGAAAGCAGCATCCAGGATTAGACCCACCTGTTGTAGAAAGGCACACACACACAACCCTTACAGACAGGAAACAACAGAGGCCTGTGTGTGCCGTGTGCACATTGTCCTGTGTGTGTATTAAGAGGGTCTCATTGTTTAATATGGGGTTGATTATTCTCATAGGTCAGGTATGAGAGATGCAGAGGTCAGTGGGTGCTTTTCAGTGCCATGGAGACCAGTGTTTATCCAACACTTGTCCTTATCACTCAACACTCAGCAGAGAGAAAGAGAGAGAGCCAGACCACAGGTAACTTCCTCAAAGCTGTGAACAATATGAGACAAGGCAAGAAGGGCCATCAAATTCGACATCACAATTAGGATCTGACTAATAATATTTGAATCAGTTATAGAACCCATTGCCCTTTATGGTTGTGAAGTCTGGGGTCTGCTCACCAACCAGGAAATCAGAAAATGTGACAAACACCAAATAGAAACTCTGCATGCAGAATTCTGCAAAAACATCCTCTGTGTACAACGCAAAGCACCAAATAATGCATGTAGAGCAGAATTAGATCGATACCCGCTAATTATCAAAATCCAGAAAAGAGACGTTAAATTCTACAACCACCTAAAAGGAAGTGATTCCCAAACCTTCCATAACAAAGCAATCACCTACAGAGAGATTAACCTGGAGAAGAGTCCCCTAAGCAAGCTGGTCCTAGGGCTCTGTTCACAAAACTAAACAGACCCCACAGAGCCTCAGGACAGCAACACAACTAGACCTAACCAACTCATGAGAAAACAAAAAGATAATTACTTGACAGATTATAAATAATTTACCAAAAAACAAGGGCAAACTTCAATGCTATTTGGCCCTAAACAGAGTACACACTGACCAAAAATGAAGGAAACCTTTGACTATGTACAGAGCATATCCTTACTATTGAGAGAAACCACCGCAGACAGACCTGGCTCTCAAGAGAAGACAGACTATGTGCACACTGCCCACAAAATGAGGTGGAAACTGAGGTGCACTTCCTAACCTCCTGCCAAATGAATGACCATATTAGAGACACATATTTCCCTCAGATTACACAGACCCACAAAGAATAAAAAAAACAAATAACATTTTGATAAACTCCCATATCTCCTGGGTGAAAGACCACTATTTGTGACCTGTTGCCACAAGAAAAGGGCAACCAGTGAAGAACAAGCACCATTGTAAAAAAAAACATATTTATGTTTATTTTCCCTTTTGTACTTGAACTATTTACATATCGTTACAACACTGTACATAGACATAATATGAAATGTCTTTATTATTTTCAAACTTTTGTGAGTGTAATGTTTAGTGTACAATTTTTATTGTTTATTTCATTTTTGTTTATTATCTATTTAATTTGCTTTGGCAACGTTAACATGTTTCCCATGCCAATAAAGCCCCTTAAATTGAAATTGAATTGAGAGAGGGCACAACACTTTCACCACGAGAGAGAGCGAGCAACACTCTCACCACGAGAGAGAGAGCAACACTTTCACCATGAAAGAGAGCGAGATAGGAAGAGAGCACGCAACACTTTCACCACGACAGAGAGCAACACTTTCACCACGAGAGAGTGCTACAGAGCAGCACTTTCACCATGAAAGAGAGAGAGCGAGAGAGAGAGAGAGAGAAGGGGGTAAGGTAGTGTAAGAGGTGTAAGTGTGTGTCTGTGTGTCGGAGGAAGGTTTTAGCGCGACAACCCCCCCCCTCCTTCATCCCCGGCCTCTGTTCATCTACTGTCTGCCCCTTTCCTCGTCTCACATCACCACCCCAAAGTCTATTGACATTTGCATTACAATGACTACGTCCTCCATATGGTGTTTATGTTTGTGTGTGACTCAGCTGTGTGTGTGTGTGTTTGTGTGCATACATGTGTTAGACTGGTGCATCCAAGTGTGGCTGTACAGCATGGTTCTTGAACATGCATTTAGATGTATTGTAAGGCTTCTGAATCTGAGGATAAAAGAGGAGACCACTCCCGTGCACGAAAATGGATTGCTCCTACAGACATTGAGCCATGTGGCTGGGGCTTGCTTTATAAAGCAGGCAGACAGGCATTCAGTTACTATTCCATTGAATGTTAGAATGGCTAAAACGAGTGACCTAAGCGACTGAGCGAGGTATGATCCTCTCAGAAACGGCCCAGCCTCCTGGGCTTTTCCCACACAACAATATCTAGGATTTATCGAGAATAGTGCAACAAACAAAAAAACATCCAGTCAGCGGCAGTCCTATGGGCAAAAACAGTTTGTTGATGAGAGATGTAGAAAAATTATGTCAAGAATGGTACAAGCTAACAGGCGGGCCACAAACAGACAAATAACGGAGCAGTGAAACAGTGGTGTGCAGAACTGCATCTCGTAACGCATAACTCGCCAATCGTTGTCACGGATGGGCTATTGCAGCAGACGGCCACATCAGGTTCCACTCCTATCAGCTAAAAACAAGAAGCGACTCCAGTGGGCACGCTGTTACCAACACCGGACAAGAGGAGTGGAAAAACATTGCTAGGAACTTGACAGCGATTTCAGTTTACTTGAATGGCCTGCACAGTCCCTAGACCTCAACCCAATAGAGCATGTTTGGGATGAGATGGAACGGACTGTAAGCGCAGCATGAATGTATCGCCGTCCAATCAGCAGCAGCTGTGTGATGCCATCGATTCAGCATGGACCAACATCACCGTGGATGGTTTCCCGATAACTTGTAGAAGCCATTCCCTGAATAATTCAGGCTGTTCTGGAGGCACAGGGGGGCCTGACCCGGTACTACATGTGTGTACCTAATAAACTGACTGTATATCATACTAATATACCCAGAGCTATGTCTTAAGTGTTTGTGTGTGCTGAGTGAATAGCTCAGAGTACTACACATCTTTACTGTCCAACCAATACTAGGTTCCTCTTTCTCAATATTAATATTTTACCTAATTACTAGCTACCTAGCACAACAAACTGATACACTTTGTATTTCAGTCAGGATTTAGGCACACATCCTAACTAATTCCCGGCAGGTATAGTACCTGACTGTATGTGCAGCCAGCAGCAAGCATTTCCCCAGGAACTTTACCTTTTCTTTGTTTGCACTGAGGTGTTGTTTGGAGCCAAGTCTGCTACTGCTAATGAGGTTGGCTGTTGGCCAAGCATCTGTGGGTTCAAACCCATTGACGTACACATGTTGCCCCCGGAGACAAGAAACTACTTTGTCAAAAGGTGGTTTGCACCCCGACCAACACGAGCCGAACTGGATAGAGGCTAGGTTTGCGCTGTGTCTTTTGTGTGAGCGGTTTTGGGGATTTGAACCTGCAACCTTGGGATAATGGTGATGCTCTAGGCATTGTGAGGAGTGAGAGAGAAATTGTGTGAGTACCGTCAATCTGTGGCTGATGCTAGGAGCCCAGGAGAGAGCTTATATTGCGATTTGGAATGAGAATACTCTTTGAAGAGGATAGACAATAGCCAGCCTACACACACAAGCAAGCACACACACAAAGGTACTCACAAAAACAGGGGTATAAGTGTTTAAGTGTGTGCGTGTGAGCCTGAGTTTGCAGGTCATACGCATGAGCAACGACAAAGACTGTTGACCGTGTGTAAGGCAACAAGAATTCCATTCTTACAGCCCAGTGACTAAGCTAAACAATGAAACGAAGACAAGGAAGAGTTTACTGAACATGGATTACAAGACAATGGCAGATACCTTGGTTATAAGTATTTTCTATGAATGGAAATGGAGAAAGATAGCAATGCAGATTTGCAGTTCAGTGTCTTGGCTGATCTAAGACAATGTTTGAGGAACAATTCTCTGACAGTTATTGGATGAAAGTATATCTTTATGTTAAAGATAAAGCTCTTTTTCTTTAGAAGGAGTTTCCTTTGATAGTAATTGTCTGCTCTCTCCACTTGGCAAATGGCTAAATTGCCCACAATATGACTATTTTATAAAAGACAGCTCAGTCAAAGAAACAAAGAAGACAGCTGAAGATATTTAGTCATACTGTCTTGGCTGTTTTCAGTCCATGGCTGAAAGGAGGACTGCCTCCTCAAGGTCCATGCATAGGTTCATGCACACACACACCTTCTGTCAATTTACCCCTTTAATAATCATGAGAATCATGCCCTTAAATTACTGGGCCATTCTACCAAGCCCCTAAAGAGAGCCTCAGAGCAGGGTTCCTGTCTGTGTGTCTGTGTGTGTGTGTAGACCCGCCATGGGCCACGCTCCAGTGGATATGTCCAGTGACACTTTAATGTGCTTGGCTTGTCTCGTGGACCCCTGCGGGCTGAGAGCACAGAGGCTGCTGGGGCCCTGCCTGCCATGCTACATCCTCACACACTTATGTGTAACCGGCGAGGCAGAGGAGAGTGTGTGCGCGAGAGTGAGAGGAAGAAAGTGAGGGAGAAAGAGAAGAGGGATGTGTATGTGTGTATCAGAGAGAGTGTGGTGTGGTAAGGGGGTTGGTTATATGGTATATAACAGGGATTCATAGTGGGGTGGCATTAACATGCTCAACGACTCAACCTAAACCCTGAAACCAGCCCTCTCCTTCCAACCCTCTTCTACTTTCATCATCATCCTCCTCCTCTCCTTCCATCATCCTCCCCTCTCCTTCCAAAATCCCCCTCCTCTACTTTCAACATCCTCCTCCTCTACTTCCACCACCCCCCCTTCCACCCAAGATCCAATTCCAGAATATTCCACAACTATCTCACACAGGGCAGTAGAGGTGTAAGAGGATAGAGACCGAGAGATAAAAAGAAAGAGAATGAAGGGTGAGCTTGAATAAGAATGGAAAAGACAGGAGGGTAGAGAAAGATGGAAAAGGTGTTAAAAAGAAGGGTTAAATCATTAAAAAAAGATATGGGAATGGAATTAATGCAAGCCCTCAGAGAGAGAGGAAGGAGGGGGAAAAGAGGAGAAGTGAAAGCTGAGTAGCCGAGACGTGGACTAAAAGATGGAGGGGGGTAAAGGTACGATGATGGGCTAGGGGAACAACCTCTAGTCATTAATACTGAGGAGGGACTTTAACCAGGGGTCTACCCTACAGAGAGGTACCCCCGACACCCTTCAGCTCCCCTCTGCTTAACCCACCTGGTCTCTGTTAATGAGGATCAAAGTCAGGCATTGAGATGTTTGGGTGGGGAAGTGCGATAGAGAGAGAGTGAGACAGAGAGGGAGAGAGAGTGCAAGAGAAAGAAAGAATGTGCACCAATAGGATCTACAGTTGAAGTCGGAAGATTACATACACTTAGGTTGGAGTCATTAAAACTCGTTTTTCAACCACTCCACAAATTTCTTGTTAACAAACTAAGGTTTTGGCAAGTCGGTTAGGACATCTACCTTGTGCATGACACAAGTCATTTTTCCAACAATTGTTTACAGACAGATTATTTCACTTATAATTCACTGTATCACAATTCCAGTGGTCAGAAGTTTACATACACTAAGTTGACTGTGCCTTTAAACCGCTTGGAAAATTCCAGAAAATTATGTTATGGCTTTAGAACTTCTGATAGGGTAATTTACATAATTTGAGTCAATTGGAGGTGTACCTGTGGATGTATTTCAAGGCCTACCTTCAAACTCAGTGCCCTTTGCTTGACATCATGGGAAAATCCAAAGAAATCAGCCAAGACCTCAGAAAAAAAATTGGGACCACGCAGCCGTCATACTGCTCAGGAAGGAGACGTGTTCTGTCTCCTGGAGATTAACGTACTCTGGTGCGAAAAATGCTAATCAATCCCAGAACAACAGCAAAGGACCTTGTGAAGATGCTGGAGGAAACAGGTACAAAAGTATCTATATCCACAGTAAAACGAGTCCTATATCGACACAATCTGAAAGGCCGCTCAGCAAGGAAGAAGCCACTGCTCCAATACTGCCATAAAAAAGCCAGAATACGGTTTGCAACTGCACATGGGGACAAAGACTGTACTTTTTAGAGAAATGTCCTCTGGTCTGATGAAACAAACATAGAACTGTTTGGCCATAATGACCATCGTTATGTTTGGAGGAAAAAGGGGGAGGCTTGCAAGCCAAATAACACCATCCCAACCGTGAAGCACACGGGTGGCAGCATCATGTTGTGGTGGTGCTTTGCTGCAGGAGGGACTGGTGCACGTCACAAAATTGACGGCATCATGAGGCAGGAAAAATATGTGGATATATTGAAGCAACATCTCAAGACATCAGTCAGGAAGTTAAAGCTTGGTCGCAAATGGGTCTACCAAATGGACAATGACCCCAAGCATACTTCCAAAGTTGTGGCAAAATGGTTGAAGGGCAACAAAGTGAAGGTATTGGAGTGGCCATCACAAAGCCCTGACCTCAATCCTATAGAAAAGTTGTGGGCAGAACTGAAAAAGTGTGTGCGAGCAAGGATGCCTATAAACCTGCTCTGTCAGGAGGAATGGGCCAAAATGCACCCAACTTATTGTGGGAAGCTTGTGGAAGGCTACCCAAAATGTTTGACCCAAGTTAAACAGTTTAAAGGCAATGCTACCAAATACTAATTGAGTGTATGTAAACTTCTGACCCACTGGGAATGTGATGAAAGAAATAAAAGCTGAAATAAACATTCTCTCTACTATTATTCTGACATTTCACATTCTTAAAATAAAGTGGTGATCGTAACTAACCTAAGACAGGGAATTTTTACTAGGATTAAATGTCAGGAATTGTGAAAAACAGAGTAAAAAATAAATAAATAAGGTGTAAACTTCCGACCAACTGAAACATTGTCAAATGGACACATTCACACATTTCAAACAGATGCATTATGGACTCCCTCTCCACCTCTCCCAGTCTACCTCCCACTCTCCTACCTCTTCCCCCCTGTACTAATGAGTGGTGAAGGGGGTGTCAGCGGCAACATTTGAGGCGACCCACAGCCACAAGCTTCAAATCTTTAGACAGCCTATCCAACGGCGGGGCTGTAAACACCTGACATTTGCACGTTCCCCTGGTGTGCATGTGTGCGACACGGGTGACCATGGTTTGTAGGGATGTGATTTGTAGGGGCCGTGATTTGTGGGGACGGTGGTTTGTGGGGACCCGGGTCAGATGGCCAGATGTAATTAAAGGTGTATTTGGTGGGAAGGTTGTGTGTGTGTGTGTGTACTAATGAGGCATCGTTGGCCCCCTGTTGACCCCCGGGCCAAAGTCTTTATTTAGACGTGCTGGAGCGAGTGTGTGCGTGCATGCTTTTGTGCATTTGTGCCAATGTGCGTGACTGCGTGTGCATGCCCGTGTGCATCTGTCTTACCTGTTTGTCGGAGAGTGTGTATATGTGCTGGAGGTCAGGAGAGAAGAGCAGGTCTCGAAGGATGTGGCTGGAGCCATCACTCACAACCAGGTTCTCATAGAGCAGAGCTGGATGCGTGGGACTCACTGAGTTAACCAGGATCTAGACAGAGACACAGAAAGATGGTAGGTTACATAATTGTCCTGTGTAGCTCAGTTGGGTAGAGTTTTGCGCTTGCAACCCCAAAGATGAATTCCCACTAGAGTCACATAAAATGTATGCACTCACTGAACAATACATTGCTTTGGAGAAAAGACAAATGTGGATGGATTATTGTGAGAACAAAAGTCAAATCTATGCTCCTATAGATATATGGTCCTATGTGATTTGTTAATACAAGTCCCAAGTGTAGCACTCTTGTTAACTTGTTAGGGAGTGGCAGCTGAGGGGTCGGTTTTGGAGAGCCTGGCGTGCCCAAAGTAAAATGCCTCCCATTCAGGCCCAGAAAATAGGATATGCACATATTTGGTACCATTGGATAGGAAACACTCATTTTCCAAAACTGTTAACCATTTGTCTGTGAGTAAAACAGAACGCATATAGCAGGCAAAACCCCCGAGGAATTTCTGTCCTGGAAAAAGTGATTTTGACACATTGCTCATTTGGGAACCCCTCCCCCATGAAAATGACCATATAAGGGCATATGAATGCAGTACCCATCGCTTCCTTTAGATGTCAACAGTCTGGAGACAGTGTAAGTTTTCATTTTGGATGAATAAGACCAGAGAATAAGAGCAAACCAGGAAGTGTATCTTTTATGTCAACAGTACCCGGCGCGCGCTCCAAAGAAGTCGCGGGGTTGTCTTTTTTACCGTCGTTATCGATCAGTTTATATTCCCGGTTGATTTATAATAGTAAATATACGTAAAAGTGTTCCTAAGGATACATTTAAAACTATGTTCGATTGTTCTTGGACAAGTTTATAGGCATAAGATGAACGAGTTTGCGTCACGTTTCAATGGAGGTGGAGGCAGTGGAGGTGGAGACAGTGGAGGCTGTCGTTTCTGATTATAACGCACAAACCAAATGGAGGATTTATGGATAAAATACATTACTTTTTCTAACAAAAGAACCATGGATTGTCTTCGTTGGACACTTAGGATGACCTCAGCAGAAGTTCTTCAACAGGTAATTGATTTGTTTTCGCTGTGAAATGTGTTATGTGTGTGCCATGATGGCTAATCGATTCATGGCTATGGGAAAAATATGTGAGGTGCTACCCTCAAACAATCAAATGTGCTGCTTTCGCCGTAAAGCCTTTTTGAAATCTGACAACGCTGTGATATTGCCAAGAAACAGAGCTTTTGATGAGTATGGAACACTTGTATATTGGTGGATGTTTAATAATTCAACTTTTGGATTTTGAATTTGGCGCTTTACATTTTACCTGGTAGTGTCGGGAGCAGCCCCGCTAGCGCCCCAGTGATCCCTGAGAAGTTAACTACACTATACCAGAGGTTATATCTTGGATAGAAGTGATTCCTCACCAAACCCAGACAAAGAAGGATCATGATTTCGGGGAATTTTACGAAATGTAATCCATACAATGGTCCTTTAGAGGAAGGATGGTTGACATACAAATGTCAATTATATCATGCATTTTGTCATTGTAAAAAGTAGGCCTGGGTAAGGCCAAAATGTCATGAATACAGTGCCTTCAGAAAGTATTCACACCCCTTGACTTGTTCCACTTTTTTTAAGTTACAGCCTGAATTTAAAATGGATTAAATTGCCAAAAATGTTGGTCACTGGCCTATACATACATAATACCGCATGAAGTGGAATTGTTTTTTTCATTTTTTTTTTAATTTTTTTACAAATTAATTAAAAATGAAAAGTTAAAATGTCTTAAGTCAATAAATATTCAACCCCTTTGTTATGGCAAGCCTACATATATTCAGGAATAAATAATAGTGTAATAATAGTGTTTTTGAATGACTACCTCATCTCTGTACCCCACACATACAAGTACCTGTAAGGTCCCACAGTCGAGCAGTGAATTTCGAGTTCGGATTGGTCTGCCATGTATTATGCTTCTGTCTATAACATGAGCTGTAGCTGCTTTTGTTAAAGAGCTTTTTTTTGCCATGGAGAACTGCAAAAGTGATGCTACTGCTCAACAACATTGCTGCCCTGAATTTAGCAGGCGCTATTGACAAAGATCAGGGGGATAAAGTTGCGATGGACTACTTTCTGCACACGGCCAGTGTGAACCGGAGTGACTTGATGTAACAGGCCAAACAAGCTGTACAAACAAAACTGAAAAATATTTGCATTGCTAGTTATAGCCTAATGTTAGCAAGCTAGCTAACATTGAACATAGTTGGTTAGCTTTAGCTACCTGCAGATTCATACTACAGCATTTCATGCATGGTGGCTATGACAATGTGTTTGTATTGTTAGTAGTATTGGTTGGGATTATGGTTCATTGTTTGGCTAGCTAACTACATGTCTAAACAAAAGACTCCACTTCAGCAGATGATTACATGACCCATCAAGTTAGCCCGGTGTGTCTGGGGGTGATTACGGCCATCTATTGTAGTTCATGAACATGTGTACATGTCTAGACATTAGTAACCCGCCCACTTAGCTAGATGTGGCTGGGGGCTGGTTATAGCATTTCTTTCACATGACCCATGAATTTAGATATGTGTGTCTGGGTAAGCATCATCTAACTATTATAAAATATTTTTATCCAGACACGTTCTATTATTGATATTGCTACTTTACAAACATGCAAGTAACCATTTCACTGTACCGTTTACACTTGTATCGTGTGCATGTGACAAATAAAGAACAACTTGACCTGCACTATTGTGTAGGCCAAGGACTAGATGAAGTGTATTTTTACAGTTTTTCCTTATTGTAGGCTACTACTTTCACCACGTTTAGTCTTGAAATCTTTGGTTGTTTACTACACTACCGTATTCCTTCTGTTTAGTACATGACCTCACATGTGAATCCATAAAGAGATGGGTGGGGCTTAGGCTTAAGAGGGAGTGAACGTTGCTGAATAGGTTTAGACAAAGAAGAGCTCTCCAGTAGGTGTACCAAAACATTCTAGGGTCATTTTCGCAATAGTGGCGTTACAAGTTTATCAACTTTCAAAGCAGAATTATTTTCCCATTGTTCCTCAATTGCAGTGGTTCTTCCTGTAAAAGTTTGTCATACTGCAGAACACCTTGCATGCTGCCGCAGAATTCTATGGCACGTTATTTAATTGTCAGCCATTGTTGACATTAATGCCAGTTAGTCCTAGTTTGACCACCAGGGGGCATCTTTGAGAAGCATTTGACATTCTTCAATATTGGCTGTATTAGAGAATTTCGGGCAAGAGCCGAAGCCACCCTCCCGACCCTCCCTGCACAGAACCCCGCGCCGAGGGAAGGGAGAAGTAAAATAAAGGTTAAATAAAAATAAATAAATAAGACCTACTATTAACAGCACATTACTCAACACTAGTGAGACTCATGTCGCCTACTGTAGGCCTACAACATATCTAAAAATATTTTTCCCAATGACTTGACTCTACACCAATAATTACATTTAGAGGATTGGAGGATTCTAAAATTAACATCTAAAGGGCAATTTTCGTTAGATATTCTCACAGATCAGATTTGCCCTAAGGGGATTTTATATAATTATAATGCAAGGTTAATAATAATAATAATAATTTCTTTGTTTTAAAAATAACAATATTTTGGAGAGGGAGAGAAACCAAAAGCCCACGTGCCTATTTTTTGAACAAGGACATCCCATCCGGGCATACACTCCCCTAACCCAGACGACTCTGGGCCAATTGCGCGTCGCCTCGTGGGTCTCCCGGTCATGGCCGGCACGGGATGTACAACGTGCTTGTATCAGAGCAGCGCTGTCTTGACCTCTGAATTCTGTCTTTTCCCCTTCCACTTGCCTCTTCCATTAATTTTGAAAGAGTATTTTCCAGTAAGCATAATCACTGCTCTAACTCCCCCTTGCGCTGGTCTGGAGCAGTGACACAGTGACACAGGACACCGTACTAAACCACAAATTACCCCTAAAACCCGCAGCATAATCTCTAAACTTTTAGCTGAGCAACCACTGTATGACATAATTTTTTGTTTTAGCTCTGAGTCTCTACTTTATCCAAAGTAAAAAACAATTTCAAATGTTGCAACATAAGACCGAATCGAATCACATACTTTCAAGTAGCTGCATCATGCTATGGGTATGCTTGTAATTGGTAAGGACTGGTGAGTTTTTCAGGATAAATAGCAATGATCAACAACCAATTTGACAGAACTTGAATAATGTTAAGGAATAAATTAGCAAATGTTGCACAATCCGAGTGTGGAAAGCTCTTAGAGACGTACCCAGAAAGACTCAAAGTTGTAATCGCTGCCAAATGTGCTTCTAGAAAGTATTGACTGTGAGAATAGTTATGTAAATGAGATATTTATTTCAATGAATTTGCAAACATTTCTAAAAACATTTTGTTCACTTTGGCATTATGGGGTATTGTGTGTACATGGGTGAGAAAAACAACATTTTTATCAATTTCGAAATCAGGCTGAAACACAAAATATGGTGCAGTGCATTCGGAAAGTATTCAGATCCCTTGACTTTTTCCACATTTTGTTACGTTGCAGCCATATTCTAAAATGGATTAAATTGTTTTTTCCCCCTCATCAATCTACACACAATATTCCATGATGACAAAGCAAAAATAGTTTTTTAGAAAATGTTGCTAATTTATATTGAAAAAACCCAGATATTTCCATAAGTATTTAGACCCTTTACTCAGTACTTGGCTGAAGCTCCTTTGGCAGTGATTACAGCCTTGAGTCTTCTTGGGTATGACGCTACAAGCTTGGCACACCTGTAGTTGGCGAGTTTCTCCCATTCTTCTCTGCAGATCCTCTCAAGTTCTGTCAGATTGGATGGGGAGCGTCACTGCACAGCTGTTTTCAGGTCTCTCCAGAGATGTTCGATCGGGTTAAAGTCTTGGCTCTGGCTGGGCCACTCAAAGACATTCAGAGACTTGTTCCCAAGCCACTCCTGTGTTGTCTTGGCTGTATGCTTAGGGTCGTTGTCCTGTTGGAAGGTGAACACTAGCCCCACTTGGCCTTTTGGCAAACATTAGCCCCACTTGGGCTGTAATGTGCTTTTTACTGAGGAGTCGCTTCCGTCTGGCCACTCTACCATAAAGGCCTGCAGAGATGGTTGTCCTTCTGGAAGGTTCTCCCATCTCCACAGAGGAACTCTAGAGCTCTGTCAGAGTGACCATCGGGTTTTTGGTCACCTCCTTGACCAAGGCCCTTCTACATCGATTGCTCAGTTTGGCTGGGTGGCCAGCTCTAGGAAGAGTCTTGGTGGTTCCAAACTTGATCCATTTAAGAAGGATGGAAGCCTCTGTGTTCTTGGGGACCTTCAATGCTGCATACATTTTTTTGGTACCCTTCCCCAGATCTGTGCCTCGACACAATCCTGTCTCGGAGCTCTATGGACAATTCCTTCAACCTCATGGCTTGGTGTTTGCGCTGACATGCACATTCAACTGTGGGACTTTATATAGACAGGTGTGTGCCTTTCCAAATCATGTCCAATCAATTGAATTTACCACAGGTGGACTCCAATCAAGTTGTAAAAACATCTCAAGCATGATCAATTGAAACAGGATGCACCTGAGCTCAATTTCGAATCTGATAACAAAGGTTCTGAATACTTACGCAAATCAGGAATTTCAGTTTTTTATTTTTAATAAATGTGCAACCATTTCTAAAAACCTGTTTTCACTTTGTCATTATGGGGTATTATGTGTAGATTGATTAAGATTTTTTTGGTATTTAATCCATTTTAGAATATGGCTGTAACGTAACAAAATGTGGAAAAAGGGGGCTGAATATTTTCCGAATGGACTGTATGTCAACAGCCCTTCCTGGTCGCGCATAATTGTTTGCTGAAATAAATTCTTAACAAATATTTGTAATACTATATTGACAGTAAAAGTACCAATTAAATTAGACAAGGGAACAAAATTCCCAATTTTTTCATTGTCAATAACTCCATTTTGCTCATATTCTTGATGAAGGTTGTTGGCAAGATCACTGGTATAATACCACATAATCAACCTAATCTGCTAAATAATGCTGATAATAACTCTATATTGAAAACAGTTTTCAGAGAATAAATTATTTAAAAAATTGTAGGTAAATTATAATTTTTACACACTGTCTATCTGGTATTAGTTGTTTAAAATGTAGATTGGGGTATTTTTAAGGCAAACAACTGAGGAAGCCAAGGAGGGAGAGAGAGAGAGATAGAGAGCAAGAGAATGGGAGGGAAAGGGGGGGAGTGAGAGAGTAAAGGAAAGAGGGAGAAAAAGGGTGAGTTTGAAACATAAGCAACATTTGGCCAATTGAATTAAGCCAAGCTATTCTCCTGAGCAGACACAGAAGGAATCTAATAATCGAGGTGGTGGTGAGGAGAGAGACACATTTAACATGGTGTATAGGTTTCTACCAGGGCAGGGAGACCATCAATACAATAGCCTGCATGCAACCAGGAGACGGTCGATAATTATCACTTCGGTTTTTCCATTGTGTCTTTCTGACTTTGTCTGTTGGTTTAAGAGAATATGTAAGGGGGAGCATAAGCTCAATGGTTTCAATTGAAAATAACTTGATAATTGTAGAGAAAGGAAGAGAAAGATAGTGAGAGGCAGAGGCTCCCTGTCTACAAATAGTGTATGTGACACTGAGCTATCTATAGATTAATCCCACCTTCACCCTCATTGTTAACTCCCTTCAAACACACCCGGTAGGACTAGATAAACATGAGACAGTGGCGTACTGATAAGTACTGAGGGAGTGATAAGGCACCCGCTGTCAGTATTGAATGAAAGCTGCCACAGTGAATGCTTCAATATCAACTCACCCTGTCATATGACATGCATACTGTGGCGCAATTGGAGAAGACTTAGGGGTGCGCCTCAATAGTCTTAACTGGTTCCCTCTTCTCGTCTACTTTCCTTCATCTGATTCAAACTTCCAAAAACCTTGAAAAATGTAGTTTATCTTTAAGTGAGCGATTAGCTATTCAATATTTAAAACCTAATTGTTTTAGGAGTATGGACAGCAGGTATAATTTCTGCATTTGACATGCCTTTTTAGCCAATGAATGTGACTGATCTGCATCCTAAATGGCACCATATTCCATACATAGTGCACTACTGTTGACAAGAGCCATATGGGTGTAGGTCAAAAGTAGTCCACTATATAGGGTACCTTATTGGACACAGACTGAAATTCTGCCTTTAGTCTATGACTCATCCAGAGAAGTCCCTATGTAGTGCACAACTTTGACCAGGGTTCAGAGTGTACTATTTATGGAATAGGGTGTCATTGGGGACGTGGCCCAGCTTTCCCTGACAGGTTCCTGTATATATACAGTCTTTGCTATGGGGCTGCTGACAGTGGTTCTCTATAGGTGTTAGTTTCGGGATCTGCATAGTGTCCCAAACTTCTTAGATGTTACAAAAGGAGGTGGGGAAGGTAGCTAGTTCAGGAACCACACACAAACTTACGGAAACACGCTCATACAGAGAAACCACACACACACCTAATACACTTGTGCACACACATTTGTCCAATCCCCTGCAATCCGCTCTCCTGCTCCCCAGACTGGAGCACAGTCTTGACATAACTGGGTCTCTCCATGCATAATAGCAGCACAGGCACATTCCACCCTTTGATGTTACAAGGGGGGAGATGAAGTGGAGATGTGGCACGTCCCGCTCTGAGAGGAACAATGGAGACCGAAGGAGGAGAGGAAGAAAGGAGTGAATGGGAGAGTGGTGGTAATTCCAGTCCCCTGTACAAGAGGAGAGAGGTTGACTGATGGCTGGTGTGAGCCCTCGAAGGGAGACAAGGAAATGAGACAAGGAAAGGGAGGTGATGGAAGGAGGACACGGCAGAGGATTCTGACACAGCCCATGTCGAGAAACAGCCCATGTTGAAACAGCAATGTGAACTTGAGAAAGCAGTCGATAGTGGTTTTAGGAATGAAACTGAACAGGCGAGGGAAGGAGGCCGGGAAAGAGGGAGAGAGTTAAGAAATGCTAACATTTTGTCTCACATCTCTCTCTCCCTTTCACCATCTCTCAACCCTGTTCATCTCCCATCACTCAGTCACGTCCTCTCTCTAAGTGATGAACTCAAAGACAATTGAATTACTAGCATCCAGTCTCGCTCCGAGCTTCGTATAACTGCAGTAGACGCATCACTCACTGAGGTGGCAGAACACTGTGTAGCCATTACAGCCCTTGCAAAAGGGTGGGGGACTCAATTTACTGGTGAGAGTCAGAATAGTAGACTACACAAGGTGCAATTTTGAAATGTGTTTTTTGCATCAGCAGTTTCTCTCTGATAATGACAAAATTACCCAATTTCAGCAACAAAAAAATATTGGTAAGTTAGTCTAGAGGCCAACTATCTAACTTGTAGTAGGTCTAATCATGGTCGCATTGATTTTGTTAGTCACTCTCACTCAGAAATCATACTAAAAACTGCAAACATTTCTCGCCACCCTGTGGCAAAACGTGTAGGATCACAGCAAATTAGCTGTAAACATGTATTTTCGTCTCTCCGCGAGCAACTGTGGCCCCTCATGAGTTCAGGCCACCACCCTCATCGAAGCGGTAGGTTAATAGGAAATGTAGCTTGTGACGCAGGTTTTACTGGCCGAAATAAGTCTCTCTCTCTCACACACACACACACACACACACACACACACACACACACACACACACACACACACACACACACACACACACACACACACACACACACACACACACACACACACACACACACACACACACACACACACACACACACACACACACACACCTAGGTTATGTTAAGTATGGCTGAGTGGCTCGAAGCCAAGACTAAAGACCAGAGGCAGCACTACAGATGAACAACCTCTACGGTCACACTTCTCTCAGACAGTACACACACACACACGCAATATGTAGGTCAGATGCCACGTTCCCACCAAAACACCTCAGACACAAACAGTGGGACAGACAGAGCTTTACTGACAATGGAGAGAACACACAAACACAGTCTTAAGGTCTGTGAAGCGACCAAGTCAACATCCTCTTTTCTCTCCTCTCACATGCTTGTTCAGAGGCTTCTCATGCGTAGTCCGGCTACTCCTGTGCCAACCACAAACCGACGCGTCATCAATCAAACAAAATACTATTACTTTGGCAATGAAACATCTATCTTATCATACAAATAAAGCCTTTTCAATTCAAAGGAATTTACTTGTGGATATGAACATGGGAGGGAGAAATACAATGGCTCAGTCCATAGCTGCTTGATGTCTCAGCTGTGTAGTGAGTCACAGCTGTGTATAGTTTATACGAGGCATCTATCTAAAGAGAGAGAGAAAGAAAGCGAGGGAGCGACATCTTTATAATATAGGGTTTACAGAAGGCTCACTGTACATCAAAAAGGTCCCCTCTTATCTATACCCAACACTGTGTGGAGAGGGTGATTGCACACACACGTGATGCGTGTCACCGACAGACATAAATATGTTCACACACACAAAAATGTCCACAAACACACACACACACACACTCTTTATTCATATATATTGCCGTGGCCTTTCACATCTGGTGCGGGTTAAAAATACATTATTAATCCCAAATACACAGTAACATGGCTTGGGCCAGGCTCTTAAAGGACCCCCAGTAACATGGCTTGGGCAAGGCTCTTAAAGGATCCACAGTAACATGGCTAGGTCAGGCTCTTAAAGGAACCACAGTAACATGGCTTGGGCCAGGCTCTTAAAGGAGCCACAGTAACATGGCTAGGGCCCTTAAATGTGCCACACACACAAACACACACACACATTAGATAACAGTTTAATTGGACGTATTCATTTTCACATCTCTCAGGCTTAGCCAGCTACTGGCTGTGTGTGTGTTTGTCTCAAGACAAGCACAGGGCCAAGCACATCCCGGTGGGCGCGCGCGCACACACACACGGCCCTCTCCAACGCCGAAGTGGCTGCACTAACCGTTTTGGCAGAAAATTATGACTATCCTTCAACATTATAGCTTTTACTCCGCATGTTCCCCGTAAACACCTCTCCATCCCTCTCTCCATCCCCCTCTCCATCTCTCCTTCCACCTTCCTTTGCATCCCTCCATTGCTCCCTCAGAAATGAAATGCCCCCGCCGTTAAGTATGTGTAGGGAGTCTTTCGATGCAGCGCATTTCATCTTCCAATGATAGCTAAATCAGGCTAACTCAATCAATCATCGACAAGCATGCTGCACAATTGAGAGAGAAAGAGAGAGATGGGTAGAGAGAGAAAGATGTGTAAAGAGAGAGAGAGAGAGATGGGTAAAGAGAGAGAGAGAGAGAGAGAGAGAGAGAGAGAGATGGGTAAAGAGAGAGAGGGGCGAGGGAAAGAGATGGAATGAGAGAGAGAGAGAGAGAGAGAGAGAGATGGGATTTTAAAGAGGCTCTTTACAGTGCATAATTTCAGAGCGCAGCCAAAAGGAATTCCAGCACACAGAGAGAATAAATGTTCCAACCAGCTCCACTACAGCCCTGTCGATGAGAATGGGGGCGTGCTCGGTCCTCTTTTTCCTGTAGTCCACAATCATCTCATTTGTCTTGATCACGTTGAGGGAGAGGTTGTAATTCTGGCACCACTCGGCCATGTCTCTGACCACCTCCCTATAGGCTGGCTCATCGTTGTTGGTGATCAGGCCAAACACTGTTGTGTCATCAACAAACTTAATGGTGTTGGAGTCGTGCTTGGCCATGCAGTTATTAGTGATAAGGGAGTACAGGAGGGGACAACGCCCCCACCCGTGAGGGACCCCCTGTGTTGAGGATCAGCGTGGCGAATGTGTTACCTACCCTTACCACCTGGGGGCGGCCCATCAGGAAGACCAGGATCCAGTTGCAGAGGGAGGCGTTCAGTCACAGGGTCCTTAGCTTAGTGATGAGCTTTGAGGGCACTATGGTGTTGGTGCTTTGAGGGCACTGAGCTGTAGTCTATGAATAGCATTCTCACATAGGTGTACACGTTATCCATGTGTGAAAGGGCAGTGTGGAGTGCAATAGAGATTGCATAATCTGTGGATCTGTTTGGGCGGTATGCAAATTGGAGTGGGTCTAGGGTTTCTGGGATAATGGTGTTGATGTGAGCCATGACCAGGCTTTCAAAGCACTTCATAGCTACAAACGTGAGCGCTACGGGTCGGTTGTCATTTAGGCAGGTTACCTTAGTGTTCTTGGTCACAAGGATAATGGTGGTATGCTTGAAACATGTTGGTATTAGAGGCAGGGAGAGGTTGAAAATGTCAGTGAAGACACTTGCCAGTAGGTCAGCGCACGCTCGGAGTACACGTCCTGGTTATCAGTCTGGCCCTGCGGCCTTGTGGATGTTGACTTGTTTAAATGTCTTACTCACATCGGATGCGGAGAGCGTGATCACAGTCAGCCGGAACAGCTGATGCTCTCATGCATGTTTCAGTGTTACTTGCCTCAAAGCGAGCATTGAAGTAAAGTAGATCGTCTGGTAGGCTCGTGTCACTAGGCAGCTCTCGGCTGTGCTTCCCTTTGTAGTCTGTAATCGTTTGCAAGCCCTGCCACATCCAACGAGCGTCAGAGCCGGTGTAGTACAATTCTATCTTAGTCCTGTATTGATGCTTTGCCTGTTTGATGGTTTGTTGGAGGGCATAGCGGGATTTCTTATATGCTTCTGGGTTGGAGTTCCGCTCCTTGAAAGCGGCTGCTCTAGCCTTTAGCTCAGTGCGGATGTTGCCTGTAATCAATGTCTTCTGGTTGGGGTATGTACGTACAGTCACTGTGGGGACAACGTCATCAATGCACTTATTGATGAAGCCAGTGACTGATGTTGTGTACTCCTCAATGCCATCGGAAGAATCCCGGAACATATTCCAGTCTGTGCTAGCAAAACAGTCCTGTAACTTAGCATCTGCTTCATCTGACCACTTTATTACTGACCGAGTCACTGGTGCTTCCTGCATTAATTTTTGCTGGTAAGCAGGAATCAGGAGGATAGAATTATGGTCAGAATTGCTAAATGGAGGGTGAGGGAGAGCTTTGTACGCATCTCTGTGTGTGGAGTAAAGGTGGTCTAGAGTTTTTTTCCCCCCTCTGGTTGCACATGTAACATGCTGGTAGAAATTAGGTCAAATGGATTTAAGTTTCCCTGCATTAAAGTCCCCGGCCACTAGGAGCACCGCCGCTGGATGAGTGTTTTCCTTTTTGTTTATGGCCGTATACAGCTCATTGAGCGCAGTCTTAGTGCCAGCATCGGTTTGTGGTGGTACATAGACAGCTACGAATAATATAGATGTAAACACTCTTGGTAGATGGTGTGGTCTACAGCTGTACCTCAGGCGAGCAAAATCTCAAGACTTAATTAGATTTTGTGCACCAGCTGTTGTTTACAAATATACATTGACCGCCACCCCTGGTCTTACCGGAGGCGGCTGTTCTATCTTGCCGATGCAGTGTAAACCCCACCAGCTGTATGTTTTCATGTCGTCGTTCAGCCACGACTCGGTGAAACATAAGATATTACAGTTGTTAAAGTCCCATTGGTAGAATATACATGATCGTAGTTTGTCTATTTTATTATCCAATGATTGTACGTTGGCTAATAGGACCGATATTAAAGGCAGATTACCCACTCCCTGCCGGATCCTTACAAAGCACCCCGACCTACGTCCCCGATAGCAATAACTTCTTCTCCTGCGAATTACAGGGATGAGGGCCTTGTCGGGTGTCTGAAGTAAATCCTTTGTGTCCAACTCATTAAAGAAAAAATCTCCTTCCAGTTAGAGGTGAGTATTCACTGTCCTGATATCTAGAAGGTATTTTCGGTTATAAGAAACGGTGGCAGAAACATTATGTACAAAGTAAGTTACAAATAACACAAAACAACACACAATAGCACAATTGCTTAAGGGACCGTAAAACGGCAGCCATCTCTTCCGGCGCCATTATCATGTGGGTGCTATGCTAACAGCTAGCTGGGGTCCATAGATAATTAGTGGATGCTATGCTAGCAGCTAGGCTGGTTGGGCTACCATAGAGAACCAGGGGGGCTACGCTAGCAGCTAGGCTGGCTGGGCTACCATAGAGGACCAGTGGGTGCTACGCTAGCAGCTAGGCTGGCTGGGCTACCATAGAGAACCAGTGGCGGCTATGCTAGCTGGTCTGGATGCTAGGCTAAACGCCAGCTAGGCTATGTGGCCTTATCAGAGTCAGGAAAGAGAAACCATAGATTGGGTAGAGCCACAGAGGCATTGAGGGGCGTCAGATTAGACACCACCATTTACATTGGCACCATTAGAGAGAACACACACACAAGACGACACAGTGGCACCGCTCGCTAAGTGTGTTATTGGATGCATGAATGTCTAGCCCACACACTTTCCATAGGCAATGCATAGAAATATATTAACACACACTGGAATGGATATTACCTAGATCAGTAAAGACAGATTCATGAACAAGTGTTTCTGGATGAGAGCATAGAGTAAGATTGGTACAATCTAGATCAGTATTAACTGAGGGGCTGCTATAGAAGTAAATATAATTAATGCATCTCAATGGGGTCTGCTCTCTGTGGCTTCCTCAGGGAGTGGGGTGTGTGGTGATTACATGGCCACTGTTGTGCCTAATAGCTCTAAGAGAAGCAGACGTCCGTTATGCTGCTATAGAATGGCATACACACTTTTACCAGGAATTCTGATGGATGCAGAGGAAAATCAGAAGGGTGGAGTGAAAAAGAAGAGAAAAGGAACAGGACGAAAAAAGGAACGGGAGAAGAATCCAACATTGTTTACCACTGCATGTGTTGTGTGTTCAGCACTGTACTCTTGTTTTGATCAACTCTGTCACCAGACCATACCAAGTCAAGCCCAAGTGGGCCAAGCCATTCCAAAACCACAGCTCATTCCAAAACCAACTCTCTCTCCCTGCTCAGTCTTTTCTCTCCTCCATGCCTCTTTCTTCCCTTCTCTCCCTGTCTTTTGTTTCACCCTCATTCACTCCCTTGACTCCCAAATACATTTTTCCCTCTTCCCCACTCCCTCGACTCCCCAATAAATCTTTCCCTCTTTTCCACTCCCCAATACATTTATCTCTTTCCCACTCCCCAATATATCTTTCCCCGACTCCCCAATATGTTTCCCTCTTTCCCACTCCCTCGACTCCCCAATAAATCTTTCCCTCTTTCCCACTCCCTCGACTCTCCAACAAATCTATCCCTCCCCCAATCCTCCAGAAACACGGGAGAATCCGACCAGTACGAAAATCACAGCCACAGAAAACTGAGAGCGAGACAGATGGAGAGAGAACGAGAGAGAATCAGAGACAGCAAGAGAGAAGCGGAGAGAGAACGAGAGAGAATCAGAGAGACAGCGAGAGAGAGAGCAAGAAAGTGAGAGAGAGCAAGAAAGTGAGAGACAGAGAGTGCGAGAGAGACAGGAGGGGAAAAATAACGAGAGCAGCCAAAATGGAAAGAGAGGTCAATAACTTTGTGAGTCGTGTTCTGTCTTGACTGGAGGCAAGATGATGCAGAAAGACAGCGTGGGTTTCCTAACTTAGACCCAAAACACAGAGCAACCACCACAACAATATCAATGTGTTATGAACCTTTTTATAAATAAAGTGTTTTGCATACAATGGGAAGCTACAATGGGAACCTAGTGCTCAAAATTATTGTATTTTAATATTGAATGTAATACAAACCAAAACATTTAAATGGTAAAACAATGAGGAAAGCAAAATGATTTGTGGTTTTGGTAAAGTAATATTATATGGTGTGCTACAACTTTGTGCTGTGTGTATGTGTTTGTGTGTCTATGTTGAACCCATTTACCTCCATACACCAACCTACCTATGCTATTCTCTCTCAAACACACACACACACACACACACACACACACACACACACATACACACACACACATCTAATCAATCAATAACTTAAGCAACATGCATCTGCCCCACCCATCCCTCTGCCTGCCCAAGGGAATGATTCCTATAGCCCCCTCTTTCTCTCTCATTCGCTCTACCTTTCCCTTTCTAACTCTATCTTGCTCTTGCCCTCACTCTACGTACCTCCTAGCTCAAGGTGTGGTTACAGCTATAGAAGGAGAGAAAGGCCAATGGGGTGAAGGAGAAGTGTGTGCACAACATTCTACCCACAATGTGTGTGTGCTCAACAAATCACTTGGTGCGTGTATGTGCAAGCACGCATCGTGTGTGGTGTGTGCAGACTCAGCAGGGGAAGGTGTAGGCAGTTGTAGGCTGGGCCAGATTGGGGGTAGGTTTCCCGGATGACTCTGACTGGGTTGGCATTAACCCCGTCACGGAAAACAATGGAGGAGGCACATTCCTGACATGATCACCCTAATCCAGCCCTTCATGGAATTTATTGTGCGTGCGCTCACAGTGTGTGTGTGTGTGTGTGTGTGTGTGTGTGTGTGTGTGTGTGTGTGTGTGTGTGTGTGTGTGTGTGTGTCTGTGATAGCGTGAGAGAAAAACAAGGAAAATGGGAGACAGCGAAAGATGAGGAATTCAAAATAAGAAATTTGAGCCCACTTGACCCTAAAGATCAATTGTACTGTATATGTTTGCTCAGTCCAGAAAGCTTAATATGATTCCTTATGTAAGAGGTGGAGAGTGATAGCATGGACGGATAAGGCAGTCATCACTGTTCAAATCAAGAGCCCATAGGAAGATCATTAAGCACTCAACACCAAGATAAACCACAGCGAAAGCACCCACGAGGGACCAAAGACAGAGACACATCAACATATGAATTAGTTCTATTAATGATGATGTAATAATGTCTACTGACACACACACACTTGTCATTGCTATGTCCTCATTAATATAACCATTTTTTATTTTTTTTTAACCTTTATTTAAGTAGGCAAATCAGTTCAGAACAAATTCTTATTTACAATGACGGCCTACCCCGGCCAAACCTAAACGACACTGGGCCAATTGTGCGGCGCCCTATGGGACTCCCAATCACGGCCGGTTATGACACAAACATGAGCTTTTAAACCCACCCCTCAGCAACTGTCAGTCCATCCCACCTATCTCCGTAAACCGCCCTCATATGATTTCCATGCATTATATATTTTTTAACTGTGCAGTGATACTTCACATAAATTCTGAACCTGTCTAATCACATAGTATCTACAGATTGTAAGTTAAAGATACATATTTTTACTAAAAGTAATGTTATATTGTTGATTGACTATGGTTTATCAAATCTCCCAACAGTGCTATTTGTAGGGTTCATTTGAGATAAATGTTGTTATTTTTTAACCATTCTTGAACCTGTGACCAGAAACAAGCTACATATGGGCAATACCAAAACAAATTATCCAATGATTCTGTCTCATGGCAGCAAAATCTGCAGAGCTGAGATGGTTGTATGACCCATATACATACATATACCACCCTGCATCCCACTGCTGTCTTGATTATGAAGCTGGTCTAAAAAAATATCCCAATGCCCCAGGGCAGACTGGGGACATTGCCCTGTGTCGGGTGCAATCCTTCGGATGGGACGTTAAACAGGTGTCCTGACTCTCTGTGGTCACTAAAGATCCCATGGCACTTATAGTAAGAGTAGGGGTGTTAACTCCGGTGTCCTGGCTAAATGAGTGGATTCTGCCATTTCAGTTACACCCATTGCTGACAGGTGTATAAAATTGTGCACACAGCCATGCAATCTCTATAGACAAACATTGGCAGTAGAATGGCCTTACTGAAGAGCTCAGTGACTTTCAACGTGGCACCGTCATAGGATGCCACCTTTCCAACAAGTCAGTTTGTCAAATTGCTGCACTGCTAGAGATGCTCCGGTCAACTGTAAGGGATGTTATTGTGAAGTGGAAACATCTAGAACCATCAGCCGCAAAGTGGTAGGCCACACAAGCTCACAGAACAGGACAGCCGAGTGCTGAAGCGTGTAGCGCGTAAAACGTTTCTGTCCTCGGTTGCAACACTCACTACAGAGTTCCAAACTGCCTCTGGAAACAACGTCAGCACAAGAACTGTTGGTCGGGAGCTTCATGAAATGAGTTTCCATAGCCGAGCAGCCGCACACAAGCTTAAGATTACCATGTGCAATGTCAATCGACGGCTGGAGTGGTGTAAATCTCGCCGACTCTGGAGCAGTGGAAACACGTTCTTTGGAGTGATGAATCACGCTTCACCATCTGGCAGTCCGACGGACGAATCTGGGTTTGGCGGATGCCAGGAGAACGCTATCTGTCCGAATGTATAGTGCCAACTGTAAAGTATAGTGGAAGAGGAATAATGGTCTCTGGCTATTTTTACATGGTTAAAAATGACATTCTAGATGATTCTGTGCTTCCAACGTTGTGGCAACAGTTTGGGGAAAACCCTTTCTGGTTTCAGCATGACAATGCCCTCGTGCACAAAGCGAGGTCCATAAAGAAATGGTCAAGATCGTTGCGGAAGAACTTGACTGGCCTGCACAGAACCCTGACCTCAACCCACGTATAACACTTTTGGGATGAATTGGAATGCCGACTGAGAGCCAGGCCTAATGGGCCAATATCAGTGCCTGACCTCACTAATTCTTGTGGCTGAATGGAAGCAAGTCCCCGAAGCAATGTTCCAACATCTAGTGAAAAGCATTCCCAGAAAAGTGGAGACTGTTATAGCAGCAACAGAGGAACCAACTCCATAAGCATGAAGCGTATTTTGCAAACTATATGGCGTTTTGGTAACCATTTAGGTCCTCAAGTAAAACTGATATATTTTTAAGTTATGAAAATAAAATGTGTGCCAATTTTGGTCTTTAACCCCCTAAGCTTGAGTCCGCGCCTCGACGGAAATCAAATTAGCACTTCCAAATCTGCGTTGAAAGGTGACAGAGCTAGAGCGGTGTTTGTCAGATGATGAGACATCCCAAAAATGTGTCTCCTCACAAAATCGTCTGTAGTGTCCGAATGGTTTGGACTACAAACAATTATGACTCTTCTGGAAAAATGAGACTCCCACAACCATCTTGGGACTCGTCTGAAGTCGGTACAGCCTATCTGCCAACTTCTGTCTGTAGTGTCCAAACAGTTTGGGATACACACTAATATGTGACCCGTTTCAGGAAACTAGGCATATGTTGCGGGTCACTACTTCACAGGAGAGCCATTTGAATGTATTTTATTTTTATTTTGATCAAACGTGAACTTTCATGTGCCTTAATAACAGACTTGTATGCCATCTGTAAATACGAAAACAATAAAAAATGACGAGCCTACTTGGTTTAGCCCAAGTTGAAAAGACAGCAACCCTCCCGCTAGCCGTGATTGGCTGAGATAATGAGTGGGCTGGACATGCCGAGAGATGAGTTTGGATTGGTCTGCCATATAGCACGCTTCTGTCTATTTTAGCTGGTCAGTACGTGTAGGTAATCTTGTCTAACGTGGCTTTAAAAAAACAATGTATTCACGAAGTAGAACTGCATAAGTGTTGCTCTCCACTTTCTGGAGGACTGAGTTTTGAAATCAGTGGAATTTGAGTATGATAGCTAAGGAGATGGAGAAAACACATGTCTCCGGAAGACCTCTTCAAGCTAAGGTCAACCATGGCACCAGTGTCAGGGAGAAGCGTCCATCTATGATGTACAGTGAGGGAAACAAGTATTTGATCCCCTGCTGATTTTGTACGTTTGCCCACTGACAAAGAAATGATCAGTCTATAATTTTAATGGTAGGTTTATTTGAACAGTGAGAGACAGAATAACAACAACAAAATCCAGAAACAAAACATGACTTAGTACTTGGTGGCAAAACCCTAGTTGACAATCACAGAGGTCAGACATTTCTTGTAGTTGGCCACCAGGTTTGCACACATCTCAGGAGGGATTTTGTCGCACTCCTCTATGCAGATCTTCTCCAAGTCATTAAGGTTTCGAGGCTAACGTTTGGCAACTCGAACCTTCAGCTCCCTCCACAGATGTTCTATGGGATTACGGTCTGGAGACTGGCTAGGCTACTACAGGACCTTAATGTGCTTCTTCTTGAGCCACTCCTTTGTTGCCTTGGCCGTGTGTTTTGGGTCATTGTCATGCTGGAATACCCATCCACGACCCATTTTCAATGCCCTGGCTGAGGGAAGGTTCTCACCCAAGATTTGACAGTACATGGCCCCGTCCATCATCCCTTTGATGCGGTGAAGTTATCCTGTCCCCTTAGCAGAAAAACACCCCCAAAGCATAATGTTTCCACCTCCATGTTTGACAGTGGGGATGGTGTTCTTGGGGTCATAGGCAGCATTCCTCCTCCTCCAAACACGGCGAGTTGAGTTGATGCCAAAGAGCTCCATTTTGGTCTCATCTGACCACAACACTTTCACCCAGTTGTCCTCTGAATCATTCAGATGTTCATTGGCAAACTTCAGACGAGCATGTATATGTGCTTTCTTGAGAAAGGGGACCTTGCGGGCGCTGCAGGATTTCAGTCATTCACGGCGTAGTGTGTTACCAATTGTTTTCTTGGTGACTATGGTCCCAGCTGACTTGAGATCATTGACAAGATCCTCCCGTGTAGTTCTGGGCTGATTCCTCACCGTTCTCATGATCATTGCAACTCCACGAGGTGAGATCTTGCATGGAGCCCCAGGCCGAGGGAGATTGACAGTTCTTTTGTGTTTCTTACATTTGCGAATAATCGCACCAACTGTTGTCACCTTCTCACCAAGCTGCTTGGCAATGGTCTTGTAGCCCATTCCAGCCTTGTGTAGGTCTACAATATTGTCCCTGACATCCTTTGAGAGCTCTTTGGTCTTGGCCATGGTGGAGAGTTTGGAATCTGATTGATTGATTGCTTCTGTGGACAGGTGTCTTTTATACAGGTAACAAGCTGAGATTAGGAGCACTCCCTTTAAGAGTGTGCTCCTAATCTCAGCTCGTTACCTGTATAAAAGACACCTGGGAGCCAGAAATCTTTCTGATTGAGAGGGGGTCAAATACTTATTTCCCTCATTAAAATGCAAATCAATTTATAACATTTTTCATATGTTTTTCTGGATTTTTTTGTTGTTATTCTGTCTCTCACTGTTCAAATAAACCTACCATTAAAATTATAGACTGATATTTTCTTTGTCAGTGGGCAAACGTACAAAATCAGCAGGGGATCAAATACTTTTTTCCCTCAATGTATACTGGTAAGATAGTCTAGCTAGCTACATTTTCAGATATTATACATTTCCAATTTTGACAGAAAGTCATTTTCATTTCAAGTTAGTGTACTGTTAGCTAGCTAGCTAACGTTAGCGGGCTGGCTCGCTAGCTAATGTTACATGTATGATCTTATTTGTATCTCAGAGCCATTTGCTTTGCTATTAATAGCCTAATGTTAGCTATAGCCTAATGTTAGCTAGCTAACATTGAACCTGGTTGGTTAGCTATATGCAGACTCATGCAGGGTAGTAACGTCATGAGTTGGGATTATGGTTCATCGTTTACCTAGCTAGCTACATGTCTTAACAAAAGACTCCACTATGCAAGTAACCATTTCAATAGAATGTCACTGTGACAACTGTTTATAGACGTAGCTGGTTAATTCGCCATGGCTATCTACTCCCGATTTCAGAGCACTTGTCTGAGTGTGCCAAAGCGCAGAATAACTGACAAATTTACAAACACTTAACACCCGTTGAATATGTCCGGTGTCAGTAAACGTTGGCAAAAAAAACGTAAATTGTTGCCAGCAGAACAGTTAGTCACCAACGCTCTGGACAACATAAAAATAGCCTGACCAGTTCTGCTAGGGCGAGTAAAATGGTTAGTGAGCTGTTCTCTCATTTGTGTCTGGAAGTAGCTGGCAAGCTAGCCATTGTTACTATTCTATGAGAGTGGCGTTGTGTGTGTAACGTAGGTGGAAGTTATTGAGTAGCTGTAAGACAACAGCTCTAATTTACCAACCCATGATCAACACTGTCTCTGCGTTGTCCAAATTTGGATGCGAACTCACAGATGTTAAAGCATGTGTTTGTGGAGCCTCAAATAGCACCTAACATATTTTTCCCATTACCATGAATTCATAAGCCATCACGGTTCACACATAACACATTTCACAGCGAAAACAAATCAATTACCTTTTGAAGAACTTCTGCTGAGGGCTTCCCAAGTGTCCAACGAAGACAATCCATGGTTCTTTTGTTAGAAAAGTAATGTATTATATCCATAAATCTCCGTTTGGTTGGCGCGTTATAATGAGAAAATAGAGCGTCGACTCCTCCATTGAAACGTGAAGAGAACTCGTTCAACTTATACCTATAAATTTGTCCAAGAACAATCAAACATAATTTTAAATGTATCCTTAGGAACACTTTTATGTATAAATAGTATAATATTTCAACCGGAATATAAACTGGGCGATAAGAAAGGAAAAAACTAAAGAACGTGCCAGCCGGGAGCGCGCATTTACTTGTACTGACATCTGCGTGGACACTTCTTTATTCGTCTTCTTCTCTGCTCTAAAAGCAGCTAAAAAGAATCAGAACACTTTCCCGAGACTGTTAACATCCAGAGGAAGCAATAGGTACTGCATTCATATGCCCTTATATGGGCATTTTCATAAGGGAGGGGTTCTAAATGAGGCAATCTGTCAAAACCACTTTTTCCAGGACAGAAATTCCTTGGGTTTTCACCTGCCATATCCGGTCTGTTATACTCACAGACAAAATGTTAACACTTTAGAAACTTCAGAGTGTTTCCTATCCAATGGTACTAAATATGTGCATATCCTATTTTCTGGGCCTGAATGGGAGGCATTTTACTTTGGGCACGCCAGGCTCTCCAAAACGGTCACCTTGTGCGCTGCTCCCAAAGAAGTTAATTGCAAAGTCCCTCTTTGCCATGCAAATGAACTGAATCCCCAAAAAAACATTTCCACCGCATTTCAGCCCTGCCACAAAAGGACCAGCTGACATCATGTCAGTGATTCTCTCGTTAACACAGGTGTGAGAGTTGATGAGGACAAGGCTGAAGATCACTCTGAAATGATGATTGAGTTTGATTAACAGACTGGAAGCTTCAAAAAGAGGGTGGTGCTTGGAATCATTGTTCTTCCTCTGTCAACAGTGGTTACCTGCAAGGAAACACGTGCCGCAATCATTGCTTTGCACAAAAAAAGGATTCACAGGCAAGGATATTGCTGCCAGTAAGATTGCATCTAAATCAAACATTTATCAGATCAAATTGTTGTGAAGAAGGCTTCAGGGTTCCCAGGAAAGTCCAGAAAACGCCAGGAATGTCTCCTAAAGTTGATTCAGCTGCGGGATCGGGGCACCACCAGTACAGAGCTTGCTCAGGAATGGCAGCAGGCAGGTGTGAGTGCATCTGCACGCACAGTGAGGCGAAGACTTTTGGAGAATGGTGAGGACTGGGGTAAAGTCTTTTTCTCTGATGAATCCCCTTTCCGATTGTTTGGGGCATCCGGATAAAAGCTTGCCCGGAGAAGACAAGGTGAGCTCTACAATCAGTCCTGTGTCATGCCAACAGTAAAGCATCCTGAGACCATTCATGTGTGGGGTTGCTTCTCAGCCAAGGGAGTGGGCTCACTCATAATTATGCCTAAGAACACAGCCATGAATAAAGAATGGTACCAACACATCCTCCGAGAGCAACTACTCCCAACCATCCAGGAACAGTTTGGTGATGAACAATGCCTTTTCCAGCATGATGGAGCACCTTGCCATACGGCAAAAGTGATAACTAAGTGGCTTGGGGAACAAAACATCAATATTTTGGGTCCATGGCCAGGAAACTCCCCAGACCTTAATCCCATTGAGAACTTGTGGTCAATCCTCAAGAGGCGGGTGGCCAAACAAAACCCCACAAATTCTGACAAACTCCAAGCATTGATTATGCAAGAATGGGCTGCCATCAGTCAGGATGTGGCCCAGAAGTTAATTGACAGCATGCTAGGGCGGACTGCAGAGGTCTTGAAAAAGAAGGGTCAACACTGCAAATATTGACTCATTGCATCAACTTCATGTAATTGTCAATAAAAGCCTTTCACTCTCATGAAATGCTTGTAATTATACTTCAGTATTCCATAGTAACATCTGACAAAAATATTTAAAGACACTGAAGCAGCAAACTTTGTGAAAATGTATATTTGTGTCATACTCAAAACCTTTGGCCACGACTGTATGTACTGTTGTATTTGCTGATTTGGGTACGGAAGTTAATTTATATTGACTTGTGGAGATTCTCACCTCAATAACTGTGCCTCATCCCGTATGCCAGGGGTTGGCGATTCCAGTCCTGGAGGGCCTGATTGGTGTCACAGTTTTGCCCCAGCCCCAGGTAACACACCTGACTCCAATAATCACCTAATCATGATCTTCAGTTTAGAATGCAATTTAATTAATCAGCTGTGTTTGCAAGGGATGGAGAAAAAGTGTGACACCAATCAGGCCCTCGGGGACTGGAGTTGCCCACCCCTGCCGTATACCCTGCCTCCATATTCTGTTAACTAGCTAATTTCCCAACTTATTTAGTCTCATAAATAAACCCTAGAATTAATTAATTGTGACATTAAGTTAATTTACAAGCGATTGGGTTCTTGAAGTTTCCGAGCTCGATGACCGTTCAGAATGAGAATACAGTACATTGACTGTTGATTAAGAATATTGTTGATAGAGGATTAATGGTATAAACGGTTAATGGTAACTAATGATCGAGTTCATTCAAAAGGTCTCTCTAACCCTTAATGGTGCCCCTCAGATTAATTTGGATAGGATGACCAAATTAATTAAATTCGATCAATTACTTAGTCCAGTAATTAATCAGTAAATTATCTTGGATATCCACAGCCAAAGTGACAATAACCCCAATCACCCCACCCCAAATCCTTCCCAGTCATTTAATATGTGGCCAAATGCAATCACAACAGCTCTTCACTGTATACTTAAGCAATAAGGCCCGAGGAGGTGTGGTATATGGCCAATATACCACGGCTAAGGGCTGTTCTTATGCACGACACGAAGCGGAGTGCCTGGACACAGCCCCTAGCTGTGCTATATTGGCCATATGCCACAAACCCCCCTAGGTGCCTTACTGCTATTATAAACTGGTTACCAACGTAATTAGAGCAGTAAAAAAAAACAAGTCATACCCGTGGTATACGGTCTGATATACCATGGCTGTCAGCAAAGAAGCATTCAGGGCTCGAACCACCCAGTTTATACATAGTATTTATGGACAGTACACCTTGATCATGTCTTTCTGTGGTACACATTGTCCTGACATTTATTCTTCACTTTTAAGTAGCCTATAGCACTTTGGACATTTTGATGTCAATAAAAAGTGTTCTAAATGAATAGAATTGTATTTTTCGTTATAATTTGGAAGCTATCGCTAAACATCAGTCGAAACTACTGAACTGCTGCTACAGTAGTCCCTCAGGCCCAAAAAATACATCTACAGACATACAGTATGATGGGGGAGGGAGGGAGAGAGAAACAGGGAAGAGAAGCAAGAGAAGCGAAACCAAAACGCAAGACAAACCAAAAACCAACCCATTGAAAGCAGAGAAGAAAACAAAGATTATTCTAGTTCTAGGGCATAAAACACTGATGTGATGTAACATGATATGATGGTAGCGGTCCATCTCGCGCCCCCCTCATTCTCATGACCCAAAGCAGGCCACTGTCTCCTCAATAAGACGTATAGCAACAACGACAGGCAGGGCATGGCAGTCACACACACACATTTGCAATTGTATGTACAAACATACAGTGAGGGAAAAAAGTATTTGATCACCTGCTGATTTTGTACGTTTGCCCACTGACAAAGAAATTATCAGTCTATAATTTTAATGGTAGGTTTATTTGAACAGTGAGTGACAGAATAACAACAAAAAAATCCAGAAAAACGCATGTGAAGAATTTTATAAATTGATTTGCATTTTAATGAGGGAAATAAGTATTTGACCCCCTTTCAATCAGAAAGATTTCTGGCTCCCAGGTGTCTTTTATACAGGTAACGAGCTGAGATTAGGAGCACACTCTTAAAGGGAGTGCTCCTAATCTCAGTTTGCTACCTGTATAAAAGACACCTGTCCACAGAAGCAATCAATCAATCAGATTCCAAACTCTCCACCATGGCCAAGACCAAAGAGCTCTCAACGGATGCCAGGGACAAGATTGTAGACCTACACAAGGCTGGAATGGGCTACAAGACCATTGCCAAGCAGCTTGGTGAGAAGGTGACAACAGTTGGTGCGATTATTCGCAAATGTAAGAAACACAAAAGAACTGTCAATCTCCCTCGGCCTGGTGCTCCATGCAAGATCTCACCTCGTGGAGTTGCAATGATCATGAGAACGGTGAGGAATCAGCCCAGAACTACACGGGAGGATCTTGTCAATGATCTCAAGGCAGCTGGGACCATAGTCACCAAGAAAACAATTGGTAACACACTACGCCATGAAGGACTGAAATCCTGCAGCGCCCGCAAGGTCCCCTGCTCAAGAAAGCACATATACATGCCCGTCTGAAGTTTGCCAATGAACATCTGAATGATTCAGAGGACAACTGGGTGAAAGTGTTGTGGTCAGATGAGACCAAAATGGAGCTCTTTGGTATCAATTCAACTCGCTGTGTTTGGAGGAGGAGGAATGCTGCCTATGACCCCAAGAACACCATCCCCACCATCAAACATGGAGGTGGAAACATTATGCTTTGGGGGTGTTTTTCTGCTAAGGGGACAGGACAACTTCACCGCATCAAAGGGACGATGGACGGGGCCATGTACCGTCAAATCTTGGGTGAGAACCTCCTTCCCTCAGCCAGGGCATTGAAAATGGGTCGTGGATTGGTATTCTAGCATGACAATGACCCAAAACACACGGCCAAGGCAACAAAGGAGTGGCTCAAGAAGAAGCACATTAAGGTCCTGGAGTAAATCTGTGGAGGGAGCTGAAGGTTCGAGTTGCCAAACGTCAGCCTTGAAACCTTAATGACTTGGAGAAGATCTGCAAAGAGGAGTGGGACAAAATCCCTCCTGAGATGTGTGCAAACCTGGTGGCCAACTACAAGAAATGTCTGACCTCTGTGATTGCCAACAAGGGTTTTGCCACCAAGTACTAAGTCATGTTTTGCAGAGGGGTCAAATACTTATTTCCCTCATTAAAATGCAAATCAATTCATAACATTTTCCACATCCGTTTTTCTGGATGTTTTTGTTGTTATTCTGTCTCTCACTGTTCAAATAAACCTACCATTAAAATTATAGACTGATAATTTCTTTGTCAGTGGGCAAACGTACAAAATCAGCAGGGGATCAAATACTTTTTTTCCCTCACTGTAGTACCAAGCTCAAAAACATGCCACTGAGGGGGTGTGAGACACGCACTTGCTGGCGTAACAGAGGGAATGAGCATACGATGCCGTTAGAGAACAGGAAGTGACATTGCCATCATGGGCCCTGTACCCAGTCATCAGGGCTGAAGGAGAGAAACCGGCGAGACACTCTTAATATGCCCTGTTAAACGCTCGCCCGTCACCTCTCTGAAGGGACACAACGGGATGGGCCCGGACGCTCTCGTCACTACGCATTTTAATCTCTCCATTCCCCCTGCTCCTCCTCCTCTCCTCTCACATTCTGTTCATCTTTAGTTCAATATCTTCCGCCCATCCTTCCCTTGGTGTGTGTGTTGTTGTATTTGAGACCTGTGTCTTAAGCCAGGCGCGGTTAAAACAAAATCACTAAAAATAGAGACGCGTGTCAAAGTATGTGGCCCTCGGGTTTGAGATATCTGCTATAAGCAGAGGGCTTCCCTACAAAAGTCTTCTATACAAATTATGTTACTGTGTTCATCTCACATGCATTGAACTACACCCATACTTGCATGAACCCAGAGGATAGGAGAAGTGGGAGACAGAGCGAGACAGCGAAAGCGAGACCGAGAGCGAGCAAAGGGGGGAGGAGAGAGCGAGAGAGGAGGAGAGAGTTGCAGTTGCATGCCGTTCAAGTGTAATACTCCATGAATCAGAGGAAGGACACACACAAACCAAAGAGCTAGGGATTGATTGGGGTTGCCTTGGGTCAATTAGAGTCCCAAAGACAAACTGGGGCAACAGAGAGAGAGAGAGAGATTTACAGCCATTGATTAAGCTCTAGCAGCTGTAGCCATTTACACACAACACAAGAATGGGAAACTCTACACACACACACACACAGCTTAGTGCTTTCAGAGAGAACATCACACACACAGCTCATCAGCTTTTCATGGTAAATGTCTACTTGATGGAATGAATTCAATTCCATTCCAAAAGGTTGATGTATTATTCAAATGGTTAGACAACATGTTGATGGCATTATGTTGAAGTTGAAGTCAAAGCAGACCATTAATTAAATGACAACGTCATCTTGTGCTCATTGATATTTAGTTGCCATGTTAAAGCGTACATACATGTGTCCGTAGATAAAGGTAATTGCACCTATGTGTAGGTACATGCAAAGTCACTAATGCGCACAGTCACAGAGACCCACTGCCTATAAAACACTAGTAAAGACCTTACAAGGTAACCACAGGTCCCTATTAACTGACTACTGTCCCTCTCTCCCTTCACCAGCCTCCACTGTCCCCCTCCTCCCTCCCTCCCTCCCTCTCCCCTCCACCATCAGGGTAAAACAGTCCCTCTGGGTCCCTGAGGAGCCAATACACACACACACACATTACCTACCAGCATCAACACACCAGATTAAAACACAATTAAAACTAAATTATACTGATTACTTTAGAATAAAGATGGAATTACAGATGGTCTAGGATGAAAGTGTTTAAAGCAGTGACTTTGTAGATCCTCTCCTGAGAGAAGTAAAATGTTAAAGAAAAGCAGAGAACTCGTTTCTGCAGCTGTAATGTTCTGTAATGTTGTTTATGAAGCTGATGTGTGGAAAAGTGGTCGGTGAAATATTCTTGATGTTAATAATGGGAAACTGGCTGTAATAAGAACATCTGTCCGACTGGAGATGTTGACTTTACAGAGTGTGTTTCTTCATTGCAAGTGGTCTCTGACATTTAATTAAATACACACAGATGCGCACACACACACACAGGTCATGTTCCACAAAACAGAAGACTCTCCATATAGATTGGGACATAAATGTGTCATCCAGGCCTGGTCCTTTCAGAAATACAGCACAAGGAGGCACGTGTGCCTAGGCCTGGGCGATATCGATTTTTTTTTGCGAGATATTATAAATGTCTGTATCGCAAGAATCAGGTGTTGAGTGTTTATGTCCGCTTGTTCTCATGTTGTCTTTTTGGTCTCGTCTCCTTCACCCCTCTGTGCTGTGTGAACCTTCCCATTTACACCAGATATCTGAATAGAATGGTGAGATGCTCATGTCTCCACCCTAACAATGGGAGTGACCAACTTAGGTCAAAAACAAGCCCGTGCCGGTCTGCGTGTCAGTCTGCATGTCAGCTAACGGCTTTGAACCACTCTTATATCTGTCCAGTCGTTTAAGATCTGCAAAAGGACTCACATTGATCTGAAATAGATCTGTCTGTGTGTTTCTGTGTACTTCTGTGTGTGTCGGTCAGTCGGTCTGTGTGTGTTGGTCGTTCTGTGTGGGTCGGCCGGTCGGTCTGTGTGTGTCGGGTCGGTCGGTCGGTCGGTCTGTGTGTGTGTGTCGGTCGGTGTGTGTGTGTCGGTCGGTCTGTGTGTGTGTGTCGGTCGGTCTGTGTGTGTGTGTGTGTCGGTCGGTCTGTGTGTGTGTGTGTGTGTGTCGGTCGGTCGGTCTGTATGTGTGTGTCGGTCTGTCTGTGTGTGTGTCGGTCTGTGTGTCGGTTGGTCTGTGTGTGTGTGTGTGTGTGTGTGTGTGTGTGTCTCGGTCGGTCGGTCTGTGTGTGTCAGTCGGTCGGTCGGTCTGGAAACGCCCGTGCTCAGGTCTGTTCGCTGGTCCGACCAATCTGATTCCACGCTTCAAGATTGCTTTGAGCACGTGGACTGGGATATGTTCCGGACAGCATCAGACAACAACATTGACGTATACGCAGATTCGGTGAGTTTATTAGCAAGTGCATCGATGATGTTGTACCCAGAGCAACTATTAAAACCTTCCCCAACCATTTGCGCCACTGCTTTTAACCAGGGTAAGGCGACCGGAAACATGACTGAATACAAACAGTGTAGCTATTCCCTCTGCAAGGCAATCAAACAAGCTAAGCGTCAGTATAGAGACAAAGTAGAGTCACAATTCAACGACTCAGACACGAGAGGAATGTGGCAGGGTCTACAGTCAATCACGGATTACAAAAAGAAAACCAGCCACGTCGCGGACCACAATGTCCGGCTCCCAGACAAACTAAACAACTTCTTTGCTCGCTTTGAGGACAATACAGTGCCACCGACAAGGCCCACTACCAAAACCTGCAGGCTCACCTTCAACGCAGCCAACGTAAAACATTTAAGAGTGTTAACTTCTTGGGCATGGGTGCATGAGGTGACCGTTTTGGAGAGCCTGGCGTGCCCAAAGTAAAATGCCTCCCATTTAGGCCCAGAAAATAGGATATGCATATATTTAGTACCATTGGATAGGAAACACTCTGAATGTTCCAAACCTGTTAACCATTTGTCTGTGAGTGAATCAGAACGCATATAGCAGGCAAAACCCTGAGGAATCTCTGTCCTGGAAAAAGTGATTTTGACACATTGCTCATTTGGGAACCCCTCCCTATTGAAAATGACCATATATAGGCATATGAATGCAGTACACGTCGCTTCCTTATGATGTCAACAGCCTCGAGACGGTGTTTCCCTCCATTTTGGATGAATTTAGAGCAGAGAAAAAGACCAAACAATGAAGACCCTCTTTCTGAGAAAAGTTCCCGTGGCGCGTGCACGAGAAGTCACGAGTGTCTTTTGTAGCCTCGTTATTGATCAGTTTATATTCCGGCTGATTTATAATAGTAAATATACGTAAAAGTGTTCCTAAGGATACATTTAAAACTATGTTTGATTGTTCTTGGACAAGTTTATAGGTATAATTTGAACGAGTTCGCGCCGCATTTCATGGACTAGTGGAGGCTGTCGTTTCTGATTATAACATACGAACCAAATGGAGGATTTATGGAAAAAACGTTACTTTTTCTAACAAAGAACCATGGATTGTCTTCGTTGGACACTTAGGATGACCTCAGCAGAAGTTCTTCAACAGGTAATTGATTTGTTTTCGCTGTGAAATGTGTTATGTGTGTGCCATGATGGCTAATCGATACATGGCTATTGGAAAAATATGTGAGGTGCTAGCCTCAAACAATGAAATGTGCTGCTTTCGACGTAAAGCCTTTTTGAAATCTGACAACGCTGTGATATTGCCAAGAAACATAGCTTTTGATGAGTATGGAACACTTGCATATTGGTGGATGTTTAATAATTCCATTTTGGGATTTTGAATTTGGCGATTTAGATTTTCGCTGGTAGTGTCGGGACGAGCCCGCTAGCGACCCAGCAATCCCTGACTGGTTAACCCTCGCAAGGCTGCCGGCCCAGATGGCATCCCTGGCCGTGTCCTCAGACATATTTAATCAAACCTTATCCCAGTCTGCAGCTCAACATTTAACACGATAGTACCCTCCAAACTTGTCATTAAGCTCGAGACCCTAGGTCTCGACCCAGCCCTGTGCAACTGGGTCCTGGACTTCCTGACGGGCCTGCCCCAGGTGGTGAGGGTAGGAAACAACATCTCCACCCGCTGATCCTCAACACTGGGGCCCCACAAGGGTGCGTTCTCAGCCCTCTCCTGTACTCCCTGTTCACCCATGACTGCGTGGCCAAGCACGCCTCCAACTCAATCATCAAGTTTGCTGACGACACTAGAGTGGTAGGCTTGATTACCAACAACAATAAGACGGCCTACAGGGATGAGGTGAGGGCCCTCGGAGTGTTGTGTCAGGAAAATAACCTCTCAATCAACGTCAACAAAACTAAGGAGATGATCGTGGACTTCAGGAAACAGCAGAGGGAACACCCCCCTATCCTCATCGACGGGACAGTAGTGGAGAAGGTGGAAAGTTTTAAGTTCCTCGGCGTACACATCACGGACAAACTGAAACTTCTACAGATGCACAATCGAGAGCATCCTGTCGGGTTGTATCACCGCCTGGTACGGCAACTGCTCCGCCCACAACCGTAAGGCTCTCCAGAGGGTACTCATATTCATTCCTTTACACTTGTGTGTATAAGGTAGTTGTTGTGAAATTGTTAGATTACTTGTTAGATACTACTGCATGGTCGGAACTAGAAGCAGAAGCATTTCGCTACACTCGCATTAACATCTGATAACCATGTGTATGTGACAAATAAAATTTGATTTGATTAGTGTGTGTCAGGCGGTGTGTTTGTGTTGGTCAGTCTGCGTGACGGTCAGTGTGCGTGTCGGTCAGTCTGCGTGTCGGTCAATCTGCGTGTCGTTAAATCTGCGTGTCAGTCTGTCCGTCAGCTAACGGTTTTGAACCGCTCTTACATCCGTTTCAGATCTGCAAACAGACTCACATTGTCTCAAAGTGAACGTTTGAAGGCCTTAGTGGAAAACCACTCAAATTCTCGCAGAATCCACTAAAGACATTTAAAGCCACAGCAAATGCAGCAATAGCCCCTAGCCTAACCTCCAATTTCACCAGGCAAATTAACAAGGAAATTCACTCGAGTGGCCCAGCCTCGGAACCTAATTGCCGAAGTTTGTGTCCCAAATGGCACCCTATTTCTACATAGTGCACTTCCTTCGACCAGAGCCGTATGGGAAAACTCAAAGGTCAAAAGAAGGGCAATATAATAGAGTGCCATTTGAGACACACTAAAGGTCTAAAGCGCCTAAAGAGAAAGGTGCCCTCAATTTCCAATGGCCGGCCCTGCCGACTGCCTTCAGTTCTTCCACTGTGATGGGAAATATATATATATATATATATATATATATATATATATATATATATATATATATTTGGTGGCGCTACTCCCAACACCTGATGCTGAGACTTCTAACTAGCTCTGACTGAGCCTGCGTACCATACAGTATGCCACCCTCTTACCTATAAAGTGCACTACCTTTGACCAGAGTCCAATTGGAAACCCTATGGCGCCTGGTCAATTGTAGTGCACACAAGGGAATAGGGTGCCATTTGGAACGCTGAGAGAGTGAGTTTTCCCACTGTGGGAGAAGCCGCATTTCAGAACGTTTTACCCAATTTGCATCGTTCCCAGCGCTCTCAGTTTCTCTCCAAAGAGAGGGGTGGAATGGAGACGAGAGGAAGTAAGAGGGGTGGAATGGAGACGAGAGGAAGTAAGAGGGGTGGAATGGAGACGAGAGGAAGTAAGAAGGAAAGAGAAAAGAAGGGAGGAGGGGGGACTAAGAGCTGTAAGAAAGAAGAAGTGAAAGATGTGTATATGTGGAAACATGTGGGCCGATGTTGGGCCGATGCTGGGCCCTGTTCTAAGCCCATGTAGGCCAAACTGAAACTATTATGGTGTAGTGGTTTGTGACAATGCCTGTGCATGTAAAGAAACAGAGTTGTGCGCAAACACAGTCAGGCATACTTGTAAATGTACACAGGCTTGTGCAAGAACATGAACAGACACACACACACGCCACCACAAAGCCAGCCCAGTGGTAAATAAACAGGGGGAGAGAGAAAGAGAGAAATGGTAAGAAAGGGAGAGAGATACAATACCGGCTACACACAAGTAGACCAAAACTAGCTATGTTGAATATGAGGCAGCATTCAAGGGCATTGATATTTGATTTATAGTTTTCTTTTTAGCAAATTTAAAGACAAAGATGGCATTAATTTAGCCACTGATAAATTAAATGACATATTCAAACTGGCAAAAAAAATAAAAAATCTACAAAATGTGAAAAATGCAACAGAAAAAAATGTAAAACTACCAAAGGAAAAATGGTTTGACAAAGAATGTTCAAGTGTAAGAAAACTTTTGTCAAACCAAAATCAGAGACCCTGTGTCTCATATACCAACAGGCCCTAAGCTAAAATAATTTTTATTTTTATTTATTTTACCTTTATTTAACTAGGCAAGTCAGTTAAGAACAAATTCTTATTTTCAATGATGGCCTAGGAACAGTGGGTTAACTGCCTTGTTCAGGGGCAGAACGACAGATTTTTACCTTGTCAGCTCGGGGATTCGATCTTGCAACTTTTCGGTTACTAGTCCAATGCTAACCACTAGGCTACCTGCCCCCCATAATAAGTTATTACAAAGGAAAAAATCCCTCTGTATGACCAATGAGCTTGACAAAAGAGTGGCAATCAATCCAAATAAATGTTGGGAATTATGGAGGAAATTAGATAAAATGAAAGACCTCCCAATCAAAGATGGGAATATCTGGAAAAAGCATTTTGAAAAACAATCAACTCAAAGACAAATAACTTAACTCCATCCAAACATCAGTAATATAAAAATTAAACTAATTTGAATTAACAGTAAAACACCAACAAGCTGGACAATCATATTACATTGTCTAAACAAAATAATAAAATAAAGGCCCTCAACAGTGGTAAAGCCTGTGGGCCAGACCTCATTCAAATCAAATGATATGTGTCACATGCTTTGTAAACAACAGGTGTAGACTAACAGTTACATATTTACTTACGGGCCCTTCCCAACAACGTAGAGAGAAAGAACATAGAAATAATAGATTTATTTTAGATGCCGTTGACTTAGTAATCTTGTAACCAACAGAACAGGGGCTATAACAAAGCATGGCCTTGCTAGAACAACATTGTAAGGACTGGGCACTAACCATTAACATGGAGAAAAAGCAGAAAAAGCACAGATCTCAGGAAAGTAAATATAATTTCACCTTAGGAAAAAGAACCCTGAAACACACCACCAACTATACTTACCTTGGTCTGACTAGAAGTTCATCTGGGCGGTTTGACATGGCCCTTAGGTCTCTACCAGATAAAACATGCCAGGGTTTGACAATAACTTAGGATTGATTTAAAAAATATATATAATATGAATAATAATCTTACACCATGGGCCAAAAATGTGATTTAAAATGGTGTTTTATGATGCAAGGAACCACTTAGCAAAACAACATTCATTACAATCACTGGTATTGACAATGGAAGGCTGCTGGTCTCTGATCCCATGTATTTTATCTCCTGCCCCCGACAAAGTTAAATACTGCACTGATAGGCTACTGTATAAAACACAACCCTCCATGTGAAGAACTCATGGGTGTGCAGGCTTTTGACCCAACCCTGCTCAAACACACCAGTCAGCTTATCAAGATTCTGTTGAGCGGCTGATTTATTTTTACAATGTGGTGTTCGAGCAGGGCTGGAGCAAAAGCCTGCACCCCCAGTAGCTCTCCTGGACTGTCCTGGAGTTGGGTTGGCCACCCTGCAACATTACAATTACAATTAAATATGTTTTATCTCTATAAAACAATTACCTCGTTCAATGAACCAAAGATCAAATGGCTAAGGTGGGCGAGTTCGCTAACTAAGATGTTTATCTATTTGGAACCTAAAATATTAAGTGTTTATGGGAGATCTTGACAGCATAGGAGTAAGACTACTTTCAATTAGGCTATTCCAATAATATATTTTAACTTTGTCAGAATTACATAGCAAGTATTGAATAGAGGAGAATCCAAGAGCGCTTGCGAGATGGTTTTAAAACCGGAGTATGCAGCATTGGTTTCAGCAGCTTACAATTGGCTCATTCATCCCCCTCCTCGCCCCTGTAACTACTCCCCCAGGTCGTTGCTGTAAATGAGAACGTGTTCTCAGTCAACTTAACTGGTAAAATAAAGGTACTTTTTTTAACAAAAAATCAACTGTGCACCGGTATCAACTGTGTGTTGGCCATTCGCGGTTCTACACGAGTGCCGGTGGAAAGTTATTTTAGGACTTGGGACTTGTGTTAACGTCGAGCCCTGCACACAGAGCATATTTTGCGATTAGAAATACCCTATATAAATGTAACCCACCAATTAGAATTTTGCTTAAATGTGACTGGCATAACTCTAATCCTTCTATATGGCAACAAAATTTGAGGCCCCCTTTACAATTGAAAATATACCTCATGGGATAAAAGGCCCACTGAAATTGTACACCTGGAATTTTGTAAAGATATTCTATGTGTACACAGAAATGCCCCTGTAGGGCAGAACTTGGGAGATTCCCCTTAGCACTCCAAATTGAGAAAAGAGACACCAAATTCTGGACTCACCTAACACACTGTGATCCAGAATATTATCACCACAAGGTGTTCTTATTCCACCCCTGCAAGCCAGAGAGTGACCCTTCAGAGCAACTGGCCCAAAAGCAAGAGCTAAAATCAACCATTTTACCAGAACCAAAATAAATACACTAATTTGTTACAAAACTAAATAAAATGTAATCACAAACTTCAATGTAAGCTAATTCTAAATAGAGATATACCATTAGCACATCTTTTTAAAATCAAATCATTTAAACAAAGGAAGACATAAAAAATGTACAGACTCAGTGACCATAGCCTGGCAAAAGAAACAGGAAGCCAAAAACTAGGTAAGCACTGTGGGTCAGGTGAACGAGAGAACGAGCAGCACGTCCTACTCCACTGCTCCAAATATTACAATCAGAGGTATTTATCTCCAGAAATGTAAAAAGAGCAAGAGAGCGAGAGAGAGAGGCTTAGGTAAAGAAGCATGTAATGTGATTTAACCTCAGACCGTGAGAAGTAGAATGGAAATTAGTAATAGCGATTACTCAATATAATTATGTTTTATTAAACGACTGAAGGTATGATAGGGACTACTCTACAGTTCTAAATGGTAACAGTCAGTGGATTTGAAATGGGCCATTGACTAAAATCACATTTGATGGAAGGGCATAAACATTGCCTTGGTTGACATACAGGTCAATTACCATGTTCAATGTCAGAGGATCTGGATGTTGCTTTTCCGCCCTGTTTGGAAAAGAATCTAGCGGAAAACACTGCTAAGAGGGCTAAGGGAAGCTTGACAGAGACTCAAATGGTGCTAACACCGGGAAGGGGCTGATTATCCACACACACACAAACACACAGGAAGTTGCATAATATTAAATAGGGCTGTGATGATGCCATTATCGCAATATTTTTCACATAGAAAAATTCAAACTCCTTGCTCCTTTAAAAACCTGCTGTATGTAAAATATTGTGTGCTATAGCATCGGAAATAAATACATGTATCACAAAACCACAATACTGGTGTTATCTCTGACCTAATATTAAGTCATGCAGGGATCCTTACACCCCCCACCCATCTCTCACATACACGGCCAATGCATTAGAGGGATGAGGCAATGGGGGAGCCAAGAGCAATCAGTTCAGTGTTTCCCCTATATTCATTTAGTGGCCCACTGCTGCTAAATTACTACCACCGGTGCAAAAACGATGTCATTTGTTTATATATGTATATTTCTGCCGAGACACGCTTTTAAATAGATAGCCATTGTCTCAATAACTGAAAGTTGTGACCAGCTGTTTGTCTTGGGCCCAGGCATCGGACAGTTGATTTAACCATCAGCTAAATGACTGGGCCCGTAATGAAACTATGGATTTTCCACTCATTCACTGACCCAAACTGTCTCATCCCGCCTGCTTACAGCACATCCATGCTACATGGCAGGCAGAAGTTTATCTAGTGGGCCGATACAGCCTAGTCTATAGCTGCTATGAGAAAGGAGGAAATAATACCATATAAAGCCAACAAGGAACATAGCACCTCTACTGTGTCTGTGTCTGTGTGTGTGTGTGTGTGTGTGTGTGTGTGGGGGAGTGTGTGTTTCTGTCTTCACGAACGTGTGTGTGTGTGTGCATGTACTTTATAGTAATTTCTGGAGCAGTGCAGCAGCATTAATGAGACCCCTAGGTGAAAAATCTGTCGATGTGCCCTTGAGCAAGGCACTTACGCCTAATCAGTCCTGTAAGTTGCTCTGGATAAGAGCGTCTGCTAAATGACTAAAAAGTCTTTAAGACCACAGAGGTGGGGTGAGGTGATGCAAAAGTGGTCCCTGAGGTGGGGACTAAATAACTTGTCATTGTAACAAGTGCTTAGTAGGGAAAGTCAAGGCTGACTGCAGCTCCATACAGAACCCTAGAGGGATACACACTACGCTATACAATCAACACCAAGAGCTAGGGAAGCAGAACACACACGACTAGGGACTTACTAAATCAGCAAGACTGCCATCACCGCAGTCTTACTCATTGACACACACACACACACCCTATACCATGTCCTTTTCCTCTGCAACATCAGCCTACTCTTCCTCATCTCACCATCCTCTTCAGGGCTATAATTATGGTTGCCATAGAAACAGAACCGTAGACCACCATTGGGGTCGGCAAAGACCAGACATTCATGACGGTCTGTCTCCGTCTTTCTTTTTGCCATTCCAATCCATTCCAAATGGCTTTAAATACAAATACTGTACAACAGACGTGTACTTGCAGAGGTTATCAGTAATAGAATATGTTTCAGTTAAAAGGTTGCGTTTTCCGCTCCTCTGCTAATATCCAGAGGAAAAACATCCAGTGAAAATCCTGGTGAGTGAGACATGATCGCCAGCCTTGCTCTGAGAGGACCAATGGTTTCCTTCCGTCCCCTCCTCCTCTTGACTACCGGGCAGCATTGACTAATCGAGCTGTGAGGTAACATTCAAGCAAGGTCAAGAGACAACTCACACGTCATACACACACACACAGACATACACACACAGAAACACACACCCACGCAGACACAAATGCACAGCGCACGCACACACAGCATGACTCACAAAAAGGGAATGTCCTGAAAAGAGACAACAAGCACCCCCTGAAGCTGCCCGGACATAAAGCCAGCGTTGGCAATCACTACACAGAACTACAGATGAGAGGAAAATGGTCCTTTCCAAACTGTGTTTTGTGTCACCTCAAGTCTTTTGGAATACTCTTAGGACAAACTACATGACCACATCTACATGACCACATCTACATGACCACATCTACATGACCACAACTAAATAACACAAAATGGTCTGGAACCTTGCTGGAACCTGCATTTCTGATCATTTGTTCCACAATACAAGAACAGGATGTCTGGCAGAGTCAAAATTATCTGGTTACTAAGAGAATATGAACTAGACCCATTACAAAGTCAACACTATTCTAGGGTCACATATATGTGTATGTTCATGCTTGTGTGTGTGTTTATATGGGTCTGTCTGTGTGCGTGCATGCGCTCCGGTGTGTGTGTCTAATGCATGTGCCAGTATGAAGTGTGCAGCATCTCTCCAGGGGTTCTGCTTGCAGTGATTTAATTAGCCTAATCCACCAACAGCACATGGTGAAAGGGGGGATACAGCCTTCTGCTGCTGCTCACCATGTTGGCTCCCCCACTCGCTCGCCAAACTCCCTAAACCCTGCTGGGAAGACCGAAACTGTCTCCAACATGGGCGCCTCTCTGTTTAAGTCGAGCCGGGCCCGAGGAAAGGCTCAATTAAAAACTGAGACATGTACCGCAGATCATGTAAACAGTGTGCCTGCCAGATAATGTAAACAGTGTGCCTGCCAGATAATGTAAACGGTGTGCCTGCCAGATAATGTAAACGGTGTGCCTGCCAGGTGATGTAAACAGTGTGCCTGCCAGATCATGTAAACGGCGTGCCTGACAGATCATGTAAATGGCGTGCCTGCCAGATAATGTAAACCGTGTGCCTGCCAGATAATGTAAAACGTGTGCCTGCCAGATAATGTAAAACGTGTGCCTGCCAGATAATGTAAAACATGGGCCTGCCAGATAATGTAAACCGTGTGCCTGCCAGATCATGCAAACCGTGTGCCTGCCAGATCATGTAAACGGTGTGACTCTAATAAGGGAAAGAGGGAGTGAAGACATTATCAACGGCGACCCTGGAGCAATCAGGGTTAAGTGGCTTGCTCGACAGTTATCACCTTGTCGGTTCGGGGTTTCGACCCAGCAACCTTTCGGTTACTGGCGCAACGCTATAACCTTTGCGTGAGTGTGTTCACATGTAAACATGCACATGTAGATGAGTGCCTGAATATACGCATACACCTATGTCCTACTATGCTAATATCCTGGTCCAAATGGGGCCAGTTTTACAAGAGGGGGAAACAAGCATTAATAACAGAAGGAATCATCCACTGTAATTGGCAAGAGACAGAGACAGAGACAGAGAGACAGAGACAGAGAGAGAAAGAGCAAACAAACAAACAAACACCGGCCTAGGGACTAGCCGAGCAATCAGCCAGTCAGTCAACTAATTACTTTTCCCATGGAAGAAAGAGGGAGAGAGGAGGGAGGGAGGGAAGAGAAAGGGTAAAATTAGGACAGGAAGGAGGAAAAAGAACAGTCAGTAATCAACATGTTAACTATTCATGCTTGTTTAGCCATTAAGATAAGGATGTGTGGGAGAACTGTGACTCACAAGTAAGCAGGGCACATCTATTTCTTACCATTGTGGACAGAATAAGACACTTACAGAAACATCATCATCATCATCATCATCATCCAGTACAAATTGAATGATAGATACAAGCACCCACTGATGGGAACGCATGCATACATGCAAACACTCACACGCACCCAAACACAGCCTCAGAGTATGAACTTCCTGTCCCATAAACCTCACGAGAAAAGAAGAAAAGAGATGCACACATGACTAATTAAAAGGCCCTTCAGTCAGAACAAGAAGAAAAGCAGAAGGATTACAATTTCACTAGAGGGAGGCAGGGATGACAAGCACTCTCTCTCTCTCTCACACACACACACACACACACACACACACACACGAGAGAGCAGTTTTCTACGGTCAGTCAGATGGAAGAAAAAGAGAAGGTGGGTAGAGAGAGAGAGATAGATAGAAAGAGAAAGGGAAGTAGTGGCGGAGAGTGACAGAAAAGAGGGATGAGTGAGTTGTTGTAAAAAGCCCAGGGCATCCAACTAGCGGCTCTCTCTCGCTCTCTTCGTCATCACTAAGGGCTCAGTTACGTGTGCATCATATCCTACAGCTAAAACTAATACGACCTGCTCTATCTGCACCGCCAAAGCTAATGCTATTATCAATATTCATATCCTACAGCTAAAGCTAATGCTAACACGACTAGGCACAGGGCAGTGGACCAGTGCTAGGCTATACTAGCTAGCATTGGTTAATGATACCCTCTTCAACGGCCCTTAATGCTAAAGGCTAATGCTAGCAGGACTAGCACCCAGGGTAATGGACCAGCATTGAGACTATGCTAGCCAACCCAGGGAAGGCAGGTAGTTAGCCATGACCAGGCTAAAGCTTCCTCCTCAGGAGATGGATAAGACGATTAGGAAATAGGGCCATGGGATGAGATAAGGTGTGCATGTGTGTAATCTCAAACCCTAACCCAGACGACGCTGGGCCAATTGTGCGCCGCCCTATGAGACTCCTAATAACGGCCAGATGTGATACAGCCTGGAATTGAACCAGGGACTCTTGCACTGAGATGCAGTGCATTAGACTGCTGCGCCACTCTGGAGCCCCTTGGTCCAGTTGCATGTGAGAGTAGACCACTGACCCGTGTGAACACTGTGGCCTGGCGATGACCCTCTAGCATGTGACTGACATGTGACACACACAGTACTGAGATACATACAGATACACACAGTACTGAGATACATACAGATACACACACACAGTACTGAGATACATACAGACACACACACAGTACTGAGATACATACAGATACACACACAGTACTGAGATACATACAGACACACACACACACAGTACTGAGATACATACAGATACACACAGTACTGAGATACATACAGATACACACACACACAGTACTGAGATACATACAGATACACACAGTACTGAGATACATACAGATACACACACAGAGTACTGAGATACATACAGACACACACACAGTACTGAGATACATACAGATACACACACAGTACTGAGATACATACAGACACACACACACACAGTACTGAGATACATACAGATACACACACCGAGTACTGTGATACATTCAGATACACACAGTACTGAGATACATACAGATACACACAGTACTGAGATACATACAGATACACAGTACTGAGATACATACAGATACACAGTACTGAGATACATACAGATACACAGTACTGAGATACACACACAGTACTGAGTAGAGGTCAGATTGCTGAGGCTACATAGAGCAATAGCCTATCAGGGTTGCTGTGGCTACATAAAGTAATCACCTATACGGATCGATGTGGCTACATAAAGTAATAGCCTATTAGGGTTGATGTGGCTACATAAAGTAATAACCTATCAGGGTTGATGTGGCTACATAAAATAATAACCCACCAGGGTTGCTGTGGCTACATAAAGTAATAACTTATCAGGGTTGCTGTGGCTATATAAAGTAATAACCTATCAGGGTTGCTGTGGCTACATAAAGTAATAACCTATTAGAGTTGATGTGGCTACATAAAGTAATAACCTATTAGAGTTGATGTGGCTACAAAGTAATAACCTATTAGGTTTGCTGTGGCTACATAAAGTAATAACCTGTCAGGGTTGATGTGGCTACAAAGTACGAACCTATCAGGGTTGATGTGGCTACAAAGTAATAACCTATCAGGGTTGCTGTGGCTCCATAAAATAATAACCCATCAGGGTTGCTGTGGCTACATAAAGTAATAACCTATCAGGGTTGATGTGGCTACAAAGTAATAACCTATCAGGGTTGCTGTGGCTACATAAAGTAATAACCTATTAGAGTTGATGTGGCTACAAAGTAATAACCTATTAGGTTTGCTGTGGCTCCATAAAGTAATAACCTATCAGGGCTGCTGTGGCTACATAAAGTAATAACCTATCAGGGTTGATGTGGCTACATAAAGTAATAACCTATTAGAGTTGATGTGGCTACAAAGTAATAACCTATTAGGGTTGCTGTGGCTACATAAAGTAATAACCTATCAGGATTGCTGTGGCTACATAAAGTAATAACCTATTAGGTAAATGAGAGGACTGTGAGAGTATTGCACACAAGGCCAAGTAACAGTGGGTAAAAAGGTGTGTGTGTGTGTGTGTGTGTGGCACTTGGTCATCTTTAGTTGGCACGCAGGTCAGTAAGTCTACCACTGTACTGAGAGCACCACAAGACCTTCAAGTGTGCCAATACAATTCCCAAAGTAACAACAACTGCCAACGATAACAGTCAAAATGTTCCACCAAAGCAATGCCAAGCGCAACAAAAGGAACAAAGACACTTTAAGGAGACTTTTAAAACAAAACAAAATGTAATAGTTTGGGCCCTTCACAGACAAATAAATAATTTTTAAACCAAATCTTTGACCTTGTTGTACAATTCAATAACTTCAAGCTACGATGACCTAAAAAAAAACGAGTGGCACAACTAGCAACCAAAAGGCGTTAAATCTAGACCTGTTAGCCTCCATATAATGACTATTGGTTACGGTCTAGAAGGTAGGATGTATTAGTGTGACATACGATGGGGTGCGAGACAATGGTTTAATGAGGGCTTCCAATGTCCTTAACCATCCCGAACCAGTACTGTTAAATTCTGTTAAGAGAGCCCTCATTACTGTCTCCAACCCCTCGCACCTACCTCTGGGCCTAGCACTGTGTGTGTATGTGTGTCTCTGAACACCCACCGGTGTGCATGCTTGCCTCTCTGTGTGCGTGCATGCCTGCGTGTGTATGCTTGCATGTGCACACATGTATGTGTGTGCCTGTGTGTGTCTTTGTGTGCGAGTGTGTATTCATATGTGCCTAGCTGTGTGTCAGACAGCCTTGTCCTTAATTAAACTAAATGAGAGGAAAATTGAGGGGGTTAGCTGCATCTCATTGCTGTATCCACTCTGCTCTCCCTCTGCCTACTATCTGACACACAGTGAACTCTTTGATCAGAGCAAGAGAGAGCGAGCAAGAGAGAGAGAGAGAGAGAGAGCACGCGTGAGAGAGAGCAAGCCTGCCAGCTTAGTGGAGTCTGCCACTAGCACAGTCAGTGTAGTCAGCTCAGCTATCTCTATTGAGACTGTGTCTGTGCCTCGACCTAGGTTGGGCAAAACTAAACATGGCGGTGTTCGCCTTAGCAATCTCACTAGAATAAAGACCTCCTCCATTGCTGCCATTATTGAAAGAGATTGTGATACCTCACATCTCAAAATGGGGCTACTTAATGTTAGATCCCTCACTTCCAAGGCAGTTCTAGTCAATGAACTAATCACTGATCATAATCTTGATGTGATTGGCCTGACTGAAACATGGCTTAAGCCTGATGAATTTATTGTGTTAAATGAGACCTCACCTCCTGGTTACACTAGTGACCATATCCCCCGCGCATCCCGCAAAGGCGGAGGTGTTGCTAACATTTACGATAGCAAATTTCTATTTACAAAAAAACAACGAGGTTTTCGTCTTTTGAGCTTCTAGTCATGAAATCTATGCAGCCTACTCAATCACTTTTTATAGCTACTGTTTACAGGCCTCCTGGGCCATATGCAACGTTCCTCACTGAGTTCCCTGAATTCCTCATCGGACCTTGTAGTCATGGCAGACAATATTCTAATTTTTGGTAACTTATATTCACATGGAAAAGTCCACAGACCCACTCCAAAAGGCTTTTGGAGCCATCATCGACTCTGTCGGTTTTGTCCAACATGTCTCCGGACCTACTCACTGCCACAGTCATACTCTGGAACTAGTTTTGTCCCGTGGAATAAATGTTGTGGACCTTAATGTTTTTCCTCATAATCCTGGACTATCGGACCACCATTTTATTACGTTTGAAATCGCAACAAATAATCTGCTTAGACCCCAACCAAGGATCATCAAAGGTCGTGCTATAAATTCTCAGACAACCCAAAGATTCATATATGCCCTTCCGGAATCCTTCCACCTACCCAAGGACGTCAGAGTACAAAAATTAGTTAACCACCTAACTGAGGAACTCAATGTAACCTTGCGCAATACCCTAGATGCAGTCGCACCCCTAAAAACAAAAAACATTTGCATTAAAAAACGAGCTCCCTGGTATACAGAAAATACCCGCGCTCTGAAGCAAGCTTCCAGAAAATTGGAAAGGAAATGGCGCCACACCAAACTGGAAGTCTTCAGATTAGCTTGGAAAGACAGTACCGTGCAGTATCGAAGAGCCCTCACTGCTGCTCGATCCTCAATTAACTTGGAAAAATAGGATGAAAATAGGAATAATCCAAAATTTATTTTTGATACTGTTGCAAAGCTAAATAAAAGGCAGCATTTGCCAAGAGAGGATGGCTTTCACTTTAGCAGTGATACATTCATGAACTTCTTTGAGGAAAAGATCATGATCATTAGAAAGCAAATTACGAACTCCTCTTTAAATCTGCGTATTCCTCCAAAGCTCAGTTGTCCTGAGTCCACATAACTTTGCCAGGACTATTGTTTTCACTATATATTTTAACACTTGGTGATGTAATTCGGAAACATAATGTTAACTTTCACTGCTATGCGGATGACACACAGCTGTACATTTCGATGAAACATGGTGAAGCCCCAAAATTGCCCTCCCTGGAAGCCTGTGTTTCAGACATAAGGAAGTGGATGGCGGAAAATGTTCTACTTTTAAACTCTGACAAAACAGAGATGCTAGTTCTAGGTCCCAAGAAACAAAGAGATCTTCTGTTGAATCTGACAATTAATCTTGATGGTTGTACAGTTGTCTCAAATAAAACTGAAGGACCTCGGCGTTACTCTGGACCCGATCTCTCTTTTGACGAACATATCAAGACTGTTTCAAGGACAGCTTTTTTCCATCTACGTAACATTGTAAAAATCAGAAACTTTCTGTCCAAAAATGAGTTTTTCCTAGCCGACGTGCTTTTACACCTGCATTGCTTGCTGTTTGGGGTTTTAGGCTGGGTTTCTGTACAGCACTCTGTGACATCAGCTGATGTAAGAAGGGCTTTAGAAATAAATTTGATTTAGAGCACGCGAGAGAGAGAGAGAGAGAGAGAGAGAGAGAGAGAGAGAGAGAGAGAGAGAGAGAGAGAGAGAGAGAGAGAGAGAGCTATTTCTTCAGAGATAGCATCGGAGCCAGACCCAGAGGAAGAGAGAACGAGAACAAGAGAGAAGAGAAGAGTCACTCGAATAACTAAGCCTTTCACTCCTCTTTTAAGAACAGGCTATTTCTGTGTGGTTCTAAGCTAGGGCCATCAATGAGCTGGTGTGGGCAGAGGCACCTTCTAGCATACAGTGGAGGCACGCACACACACACTCATATTAGCAGACACATGCACACACACACCAATATTAGCAAACACATGCACACACACACACAGCAGTTCTCACAGTGTGAGAATCTACCATAGTGTTTAAGGTGTGTGTGTGAAACCATTAGATCCCTCTTCTTGTTTAGTCTTCAGGGAACAATGTTCTTTCTTCCATTCCTTGTTAGTTCAGAAGAAGACAGGCAGGCTGCCCATCCAACACACTGTAGCATACTTGGGCATTACTGATTTGAGCTAATTAAAAGCCACATGCTTCATCAATGCACACACAGGCAGACAAATGCAGGTACACACACGCAAACACACAGACTGTCACACATACACACAGAGAACAGAACACACACACACGGTTCCTGGAGTGCAGCTGTGATGGCTTGGAGCGTTAGCAGTGTGAAACATAAGAGATTGGCCAGGCTTCACTTCCTAGCTCGGTTCTAGCTCAGCCTGTATCAGAGTAAGGCCATTACAGTGCCCCATTTACACTACAGGGCAGACCCAAACTGCACTGTGCTGCCTTGAATATTTTCTTTATCACATAGTCCATTCCAGCACAGTTCTAGCAATTTACCAGCAACATTGGGTCAGTGGAAGCAGGCCAGCCTAGTGCTACAGGTTTGACCCTGTAATGTCATGATACTAATAATCTCAACAAAACTATAATAGAATACTTCCTGATAATTTGATGCAGTTGATCGTGATCATGCCTTCTCTCGCTCCCTCTCTCATCTGTCCATCCATCACTCTTTCTGTCTCTCTGCTTGTACTGAGAATTGAAACATATCATGCATCTGCTTACACACGGTCAATGGAAGAACACACACACACAAGAAAAAACTAACAAACGCACACACATACACAAAGACTTTAACCACAAGTTGTCTGTGAATGTAATCTAAAAGATTGTGGGCGTGCTGTACCAAATCAAGCCATTTGTTAACATATATTACAGGTGAGAGAGGGAGAGAACAGCTAGTGATATAAAGGGAAGGGGAGAGAACAGCTAGTGATATAGAGGAAAGGGGAGAGAACAGCTAGTGATATAAAGGGAAGGGGAGAGAACAGCTAGTGATATAGAGGAAAGGGGAGAGAACAGCTAGTGATATAGAGGGAAGGGGAGAGAACAGCTAGTGATATAGAGGGAAGGGGAGAGAACAGCTAGTGATATAGAGGGAAGGGGAGAGAACAGCTAGTGATATAGAGGAAAGGGGAGAGAACAGCTAGTGATATAGAGGGAAGGGGAGAGAACAGCTAGTGATATAGAGGGAAGGGAGAGAACAGCTAGTGATATAGAGGGAAGGGGAGAGAACAGCTAGTGATATAGAGGGAAGGGGAGAGAACAGCTAGTGAGATAGAGGGAAGGGGAGAGAACAGCTAGTGATATAGAGGGAAGGGGAGAGAACAGCTAGTGATATAGAGGGAAGGGGAGAGAACAGCTAGTGATATAGAGGGAAGGGGAGAGAACAGCTAGTGATATAGAGGGAAGGGGAGAGAACAGCTAGTGAGATAGAGGGAAGGGGAGAGAACAGCTAGTGAGACAGAGAGAAGTTGAGAGAGGGAGAGAACAGCTAGTGATATAGAGGGAAGGGTAGAGAACAGCTAGTGAGATAGAGAGAAGGAGAGAGAGGGAGAGAATAGCTATTGAGATAGAGGGAAGGTGAGAGAGGGAGAGAACAGCTAGTGAGATAGAGAGAAGGAGATAGAGGGAGAGAACAGCTAGTGAGATAGAGGGAAGGAGAGAGAGGGAGAACAGCTAGTGAGATAGAGAGAAGGAGATAGAGGGAGAGAACAGCTAGTGAGAGAGGGAAGGTGAGAGAGGGAGAGAACAGCTAGTGAGATAGAGGGAAGGAGAGAGAGGAAGAGAACAGCTAGTGAGAGAGGGAAGGTGAGAGAGGGAGAGAACAGCTAGTGAGATAGAGGGAAGGTGAGAGAGGGAGAGAACAGCTAGTGAGATAGAGGGAAGGGGAGAGAACAGCCTGTGAGAGAGGGAAGGGGCGAGAGAGAGAGAGAACAGCTAGTGAGATAGAGGGAAGGGGAGAGAGGGAGGGAAAGAAAAAATAAATCAGGATGACAGTAAACCTATTCACTCCCAAAACAATGTGTTGAAATGACCCTCCCTATACACAGATGGACTACAGGTGTGTGTGTGTGTGTCTGTCTGACAGTGTGTGTGTTATCCATGTCACTGCGTCTGGTTTGGGCCTCGTCTGTTTGCCAGGCTGGCCAGCAGACCTCTCTCTCAGTATGCCTCCTCCACCCAGGAGAAAAGGACTGGACAGTCCACCCAGGAGAAAAGGACTGGACAGTCCACACACACCATCCTTCTACTATACTCCTGTCTGTCTCTCTCCATCTGTCCATCTCTCCGTCTGGCTCTGTCGATTCTCCTTCCATCTCTCCCTCCCCCTCTATTCCTCCTCCCATCTCTCCCTCCCTCTCTTCCTCCTTCCATCTCTCCCTCCCTCTCTTCCTCCTTCCATCTCTCCCACCCTCTATTCCTCCTCCCATCTCTCCCTCCCTCTCTTCCTCCTTCCATCTCTCCCTCCCTCCCTCTCTCCCATCTCTCCCTCCCTCTCTCCCTCCTCCCATCTCTCCCTCCCTCTCTCCTCCTCCCATCTCTCCCTCCCTCTCTCCCTCCTTCCATCTCTCCCGCCCTCTCTCCCTCCTTCCATCTCTCCCTCCCTCTCTTCCTCCTTCCATCTCTCCCTCTCTTCCTCCCTCTCTTCCTCCTTCCATCTCTCCCTCTCTTCCTCCCTCTCTTCCTCCTTCCATCTCTCCCTCCCCTCCCTCCCTCTCTTCCATCTCTCCCTCCCTCTCTTTCATCTCTCCCTCCCTCTCTTTCATCTCTCCCTCCCTCCCTCTTCCATCTCTCCCTCCCTCTTCCATCTCTCCCTCCCTCTTCCATCTCTCCCTCCCTCTCTTCCATCTCTCCCTCCCTCTCTTCCATCTCTCCCTCTCACCCTTCCATCTCTCCCATCTCTCCCTCCCTCTATCCCTTTTGCTATCACAGGAGGCTGGGTCCCATCTGCAGCTTACCCTTAAAAGAGACAGAGAGAGACAGAGAGAGACAGAGAGAGAGAGAGAGAGAGAGAGAGAGAGAGAGAGAGAGAGAGAAAGTTTGTCTCCATCTGTCCATCACTCAGTCTCTGTCTGACTATCCGCCCCACTGCCCTTAACACTCTTGATCCCTCCCTCTCTTCCATCTCTCCCTCTCACCCTTCCATCTCTCCCATCTCTCCCTCCCTCTATCCCTTTTGCTATCACAGGAGGCTGGGTCCCATCTGCAGCTTACCCTTAAAAGAGACAGAGAGAGAGAGAGAGAGAGAGAGAGAGAGAGAGAGAGAGACAGAGAGAGAGAAAGTTTGTCTCCATCTGTCCATCACTCAGTCTCTGTCTGACTATCCGCCCCACTGCCCTTAACACTCTTGATCCCTCCCTCTCTTCCTCCTTCCATCCCTCCCTCTCTTCCATCTCTCCCTCCCTCTCTTCATCCTTCCATCTCTCCCTCCCTCTCTTCCACATCTCATCTCTCCCTCCCTCCCTCTAGCTATCACAGGAGGTTGGGTCCCATCTGCAGCTTACCCTTGAGAGAGAGAGAGAGAGAGAGAGAGAGAGAGAGAGAGAGAGAGAGAGAGAGAGAGAGTGTGTTTGGGGGGATTTAGTTGCCAGGCGGGGTCGGTCCCATCATTACCATGCCTGTGGCGAGAGTGTGGGGTTGATGTCAGTCTGCCAAGTCTCTGACACACAGAAATACACACTGTACGCTTACACATAACCCCAGATTGAAACACACACAAATCATTACGTGCCTGCAGGACAACAATGATCAGTCAATTAGCCTCTGACACACACAGTGCTCATGGATACACCCGTCACTCTGGAATACCAACGACCGTGTACCATGTCAACGTGGCCAAGAAGATTACACACACGTGTAATATTTGAAAGACTAACCATTTAACTGCAGGGTAAGTGAATCAATTTCCTATCAAGACCATGCTGGTCAAGTTCAATAGCTAACACTACAGAACATTTAGACTTTAGACTGTTCATTAATGATGCCTACGTCAGGATATCATGAAAAACAACAAAATGTCCCCTCTACTTTCCACTCTTATAAATCTTCTATGGTTTCTATGTCATAGTCAGAGGACCCTCTGAGTGTGTGGTGGGGCATGTGGGCAACCCCTCAGTAGGACTACCTGTGTCTGGCATGCCTGGCACCTCATGGGCACCTCCTGGCACAGTGGCCAGAGAGCAGATGGGAGTGTTGTACCCCCTCTGGTGAAACAGCTGAAGAATGCTAACGCTATGGTAATACCAAGGGAGGAATGAGGGAGAGAGAGAGAGAGAGAGAGAGAGAGAGAGAGAGAGGAAGGAGAGAGAGGAAGGAGGGAGGGGGAGAGGGAGAAAAGGAGAGAGGGGGAGAGGGAGAGAGGAAGGAGAAAGGGGGAGAGAGGTAGGAGAGGGGAGAGAGCGGAAGGAGAGGCGGAGAGAATGAGAGGAAGGAGAGGCGGAGAACGAGAGGAAGGAGGAAGGAGGGATAGGGAGAGGGAGGGAGAGAGAGAGGTGGGAGAGGGGGTGAGAGAGGAAGGAGGGGGGAGAGAGAGAGGAAAGAGAGGGGAGAGAGAGAGGAAGGAAGGAAGGAGAGAGGAAGGCGGGAGGGGAGAGAGGTAGGAGAGCAGGGGAGAGGAAGGAGAGAGGAAGGAGGGAGGGGGAGTGAGAGAGAGGAAGGAAAGGAGAAGGAAGTAAATGGAAACAGAGGATTGATATTTAACTAACTAGCAACAGAATCCTTCAGAGAATGAGACGGCTGTGTTAAAATGAAATGGTGGAGACCATGGGACATACATGAGACTGACAAATGAGGTCTCTCTCTCTCTCTCTCTCTCTCTCTCTCTCTCTCTCTCTCTCTCTCTCTCTCTCTCTCTCTCTCTCTCTCTCTCTCTCTCTCTCTCTCTCTCTCTCTCTCTCTCTCTCTCTCTCTCTCTCTCTCTCTCTCTCTCTCTCTCTCTCTCTCTCTCTCTCTCTCTCTCTCTCTCTCTCTCTCTCTCTCTCTCTCCAAAGACAGACTGATCCATCCATCCATTCAACAGCCTTTCTTACCATCTCTCCCTCTTTCCCTTTCCACCTCTCTCTTTCTCTGTCTCGCTCCATCTCTCCCAAACACACACACACCCACACAGCTCCCTTATGTCTGTACAAGATAAACTCACACACATACCCAAACCCCCCTTGTCTGTACAAGCTAAACTTATATTGTGAAACACAAAAGCATGACACACTGACAGACTAACATTCATGGTGGAATTTAATGCATACAAACACACACATACAGACACACACACAGAGCGACACACACACAGACAGACAGACAGACAGACAGAGTGTTAGCTTGGGGACAAGCCAGAGCCTTTCCCTCACTTCACATTTCAACAGATCCATCAAAAAGAGCTTCCACCGCACGTTGCTAATCCACTTTTCTCCCTCGTCATTCTCTCCCCCCCTCTCTCTCTCATCCTCCCTCCCTCCATCACCTTCTCCATTCACCACCTCTTTCCAAGTGCGCTAAGTTAGGCCTAGTTGATCTGGTAGATGACACATTACATTTTAGTCATTTAGGCGCTCTTATACAGAGAAAGAGCATACATCTCCCTACTGGTCCCCGTTGGGAATCCAACCCACAATGCCACAACCATGGTGCTGAAAGCTCAATGCTCTACCAACTGAGCAATACAGAACAGACACAGACAAACACACAAGCCCACACACACACGCAAACACTCATGCAAACACACACATATGCATGCAGGTATAACGGGCATGATGGAGAACTAGTAGAGAAAAGTATTGTATTTGGTGATGTGGCTACTAATATCTTTTTGGTTTGGTTTATTCAAAAAACCTAAGGTCCATGTCTGTTATTCAATGTGTTTGTATGGGCTAATTAATAGCAGTTAGGCCAAATAAAATGTTTCATTAAATGTTTTTTAAATATTTTTTTTGATACTTCAAGGGGTCTTAAAAATCTAAATCAAATAGCAAAAGTATCCTTGGTATGACTTTCTTAAAACCTAGTTATCTTTTTTTGTCTTGACACAAGTGTGCAAGCACACAAACACACACACGTATGTAAAAACAGCTTAGCTCATTAAATAACCCTGTTGTCAAAATCACTGAATGGGTGTCACAATGCTAAATCTTAGTTAACATTGCATTGTGCTGTCATACACACACACACACACACACACACACACACACACACACACACACTCAGATACAAAGATTTCAAAATGCAAACATGCACACACACAAGATTATACATGCATAATGGTGAGTCAATGACAGACAGGCCTTCAGAAGAACAGACAAGGTAACTTGGTGAATTACAATGAGCTCCTATCTACCCCAAGAGCTCTGTCATTCACTACAAACACACACAAACGCAAATGTGTATGACAAACCATCATGAACACTTACCAAACACAATCCACAGTCAACAGGTAGTAATAGTAGGTACTAATATTGAGACAGAACAACACCAACAACCACCACCACCACGCTCTTGGGATGATCACCAAAGATTCAGGGGGAGTAATATTGTGTTGAGGATCAGCGTGGCGGATGTGTTGTTACCTACCCTCACCACCTTGGGGGGGCGGCCCGTCAGGAAGACCAGGATCCAGTTGCAGAGGGAGGTGTTTAGTCCCAGGGTCCTTAGCTTATGGGCGGCAGGTAGTCTAGTGGTTAGAGCATTGGGCCATCTGGCGTTCAGCCCCTGAACAAGGCAGTTAACCCACTGTTCCCCGGTAGGCCGTCATTGTAAATAATATGTTTTTCTTAACTGACTTGCCTAGTTAAATAAAGGTGAAATAAAAATATAAAAAAATAATGAGCTTTCAGGGCTCTATGGTGTTTAACACTGAGCTGTAGTCAATGAATAGCATTCTCACATAGGTGTTCCTTTTGTCCAGGTGGAAAAGGGCAGTGTGGAGTGCAATAGACATTGCATCATCTGTGGATCTGTTAGGGCGGTATGCAAATTGGAGTGGGTCTAGGGTTTCTGGGATGATGGTGTCGATGTGAGCCATGACCAGTTTTTCAAAGCACTTCATGGCTACAGACGTGTGTTACGAGTCGGTAGTCATTTAGGCAGGTTACTTAGTGTTCTTGGGCACAGGGACTATGGTGGTCTGCTTAAAGCATGTTGGTATTACAGAATTGGACAGGGAGAGGTTGAAAATCTCAGTGAAGACACTTGCCAGTTGGTCAGCGCATGCTCGCAGTACACGTCCTGGTAATCCGTCTGGCTCTGCGGCCTTGTGAATATTGACCTGTTTAAAGGTCTTACTCACATCGGCTGCGGAGAGCGTGATCACACAGTCTTCTGGAACAGCTGTTGCTCCATGCATGTTTCAGTGTTGTACAGCTCGTCTGGTAGGCTAATGTCACTGGGCAGCTCCCGGCTGAGCTTCCCTTTGTAGTCTGTAATGGTTTGCAAGCACTGTCACATCCGACGAGCGTCAGAGCCGGTGTAGTATGATTCGATCTTAGTCCTGTATTGATGCTTTGCCTGTTTGATGGTTCGGGTTACAGTACCGCTCCTTGAGATTCCGGGTTACAGTCCCGCTCCTTGAAAGCGGCAGCTCTAGCCTTTAGCTCAGTGCGGATGTTGCCTGTAATCCATGGCTTCTGGTTGGGGTATGTATGTACAGTCACTGTGGGGAGGACGTCATCGATGCACTTATTGATGAAGCCAATGACTGATGTGGCGTACTCCTCAATGCCATCGGAGAAATCACGGAACAAATTCCAGTCTATGCTAGCAACATAGTCCTGTAGTTTAGCATCTGCTTCACCTGACCACTTTTTTATTGATCGAGTCACTGGTGCTTCCTGCTTTTATTTTTGCTTGTAAGCAGGAATTAGGAGGATAGAATTATATGGTCAGATTTACCAAATGGAGGGCGAGGGAGTGTCTCTGTGTGTGGAGTAACGGTGGTCCAGAGTTTTTTCGCTCTGGTTGCACATTTAACATTTAGTAAGACGGTTTTAAGTTTCCCTGCATTAAAGTCCCCGGCCACTAGGATCGCCGCCTCTGGGTGAGCGTTTCCCTGTTTGCTTATGATGGAATAGAGTTAATTGAGTGTGGTCTTAGTGCCATCATCAGTCTGTGGTGGTATGTAGACAACTACGAAAAATACAGATGAAAACTCTCTAGGTAGATAGTGGGGTCTACAGCTTATCATGAGATACTCTACCTCAGGCGAGCAAAACCTCAAGACTTCCTTAGATATCGTTCACCAACTGTTATTTACAAAAATACATAGTCCGCCCCCCTCTATCCTGCCGATACAGCGTATTAGCAGCCAGCTGTATGTTGATAATGTCGTAGTTCAGCCACGACTCAGTGAAGCATAAGATATTACATATCTGAATGTCCTGTTGGTAGTTTAATATTCCGCGTTGGTCACCGATTTTATTTTCCAAAGATTGCACGTTTGCTAGCAGAACGGAAGGCAGTGGGGGTTTATTCGATCGCCTACGAATTCTCAGAAGGCAGCCCGCCCTCCGGCCCCTTTTTCTCCGCCTTCTCTTCACGCAAATGACGGGGATCTGGGCCTGTTCCGGAAGAGCAGAACATCATTCACGTCGGAAGTTATACCTGAGTTAAAAGAAAAAAAGGATTCTGACAGTTTGTGGTGAGTAATCTCAGTTCTGGTGTCCAGAAGTTCTTTTTGGTCATAAGAGATGGTAGCAGCAACATGTACAAAATACGTAAAAAAATAAGTTACAAACACCACAAAGAAACAAACAAAAAAAACACAATTGGTTTGGAACATGTACAACACCAGCCTTCTTCTCCGGCGCCATTTTGTGTCTCAGTAGTGAGTGGAGTTGCAAACGGACTATACTAAACAAGTTACATTTCTTACATGTGATTAAATGTTTCACACGACATAGCTACATGTAGCCTACATGGACACCACGTCCCCACATTTCCCACGCCAAATAGCTTGAAGCCACAGTGCTCTTCTCGAAAGCTCTATTTCCCTTCGTGGGAGCACTGCGAACCGTAGGTCGCTTTTTAGCATGTTTTGTTATTTCTGTATAACATAAAATGTACGACGAAGTTGCCTCTTTTACAATGGGGATCAACAGGAAAGAATGTTGGTTTTCCCCCATTTGTGGGCATGGTCGAGGGGAATTCCTTATTATACGTGAATATCGGCTGAGACTTTATACTGTTTCCATAAAACTACAACAACACAGTCAATTTAAATAATTCACCACCTGTTGTCTGAGTGGCCATTCAAAAGTGCATGGAGCTTTGATTGATGGAGTGCACTGTCTTCCGGAGGATGTTAAAGAGACGAGTAAGAGAAAATGGAATAAATGTATCTTACCTAGTAAGCACAAGACATTGAAAAGACATAGGTTACTACTCCAGTAGTAAGGTTTTGAATAAGTACCAACGGCTAAAAGAGCCAAGTATCTATGAGGGAAAATCTATTCTTTATTCCTATTGTCACTATATAATGAATAGGGTAACATACAGACACAGTATGGCAGGGTGATATGGCCTAAAAATCTTCTTGATTTTTTTCAAACTTACAGCCGATTCAATATTTTTTTATTCTGTTTTCTCTAAATAAGCGTTGTTGTACAATTAAAAGGTCAAATACACTGCATTTCAAACAGTCAGCAATAATCTACTGAATTCAGCGCTCGTGAAGTTATACCTGGGCTAAGTAGAAGCCTTACACTACCATAAAGCCCCACTAATCAAGCCCCACTAATCATTTCATTATCAAAATAGTTTAACCTGTTTTTTTTGTTGTTGCAATATTCTCTGATCTGGCATTCATTTTTTTGTTTTGTTTTACTAGAACCATGCATAATGCACATTGACTAATAATGACTAACTTATTGTAGCAGGCATGGGCTATAGATTAGCACAGGTGTCAATATCTCAAGCCCACGTGCTAGTGATTAGGCAGCTAATCTTTTATATTTCAAGTTTAGCCAGCTTGGATCTATTTTCTAGGGAACAAGGTTGAACAGTTGAGTTATGAACACACCCTTCTGTCTGTCTCCAACTGTTTGAAAAGCTTGTTAGCCTGCCCACTTTGTTCAGATGTTGAAATCAAGTGGCCTACCTTATTTCTCAGAATGAGAAAGTGTAGCCAATTCCTTACATAACTGTGTTTTATGCTTATTGCACATTTATAAAACACAGACTAGACAGCTAGTATAACAGTATTTGTCTAAAATGCCGCAAGCAGTACCCAAATGTGCGCTCGACAAACTGAGCATTCATTTTCCAGGATCAATGTTCATTCATACTCTCGTTTTAGTAGTGTTGGCTCGCAATGTGAGGAGTTGAGACATAAAAAGGGAAAAGTTCACTTCTCCATTACAGTAAAATAATGTCTCAATGTGTTTTGGTGTCCATATGACCGATTCTGTTGGACCAAACCTCAAATACTCTAGAGAGTTGAAACCGCTTGTCAGACAGGAAGATGTGATCTCTCAACGTTGTTGGCGTGAGTGGCAGGGGGAGGGACTTGGTGTTTGTGTGTAAAAACTATTTGTCTCTAAATCTGGAGAAATGACAGTCCATGTAAAAAATTGTTGGTCACTAAATCCAGCTAGAAGGACCACGTAAAAACGGTTGGCTGGTACACCCTCACCAGTCTGAGCGGTCGGATGTGAATGCTCCCACCCGCCATTTACTTCTAACGGACTGGTTTGGTTCTGCCCTCTATAGTGCAGTCCGGTTAGAACATGATGTTGAGGCCCATCACTGTACTCTTAATATTCACCTCAACACACACACACGGCTGTTTCCCTTGAAGATGTTTATACGGAGTTTGGAAATCCGAATGACTTGGAATCTTGTGGTTATTTCGATTCACACACAACATTCAGACATTCGTGTTACTGTCGACAATAGGAAGTCCTCAAACATGCGTCTTCTCCCTTCAGACAACGATAACACTCTGACCTGAGTGGGCGGGTGCAGTGTCCAGAAACGCATTTCCAAACGCTCTGAATGGTTGGGAATGGCAGGGCAATGATGGGTGAGGGATAACTAAGGTAGGCTGAGCAGCCAAACTGAAGGGACTGTGAAGGGGAGTTAGCTAGAGAGAAGAGGAGCAGGACAGCCTTCGTTACAGTGTGTAAACCACAGAGGAAGAGGCGAAGCAAAAGGTTTCACTTTTGCTCAAATCTGTCAAAAATTAGCCCAATGCGTTTCTATGGGCTTATTTTGGACATAAGCTTGTCGCCTGTCTTCTGGCTTAGGGACAACGACTCCCATTGTTAGGGCGGAGAAGTGCATCACTTCATTAAATATAGATCTCTGGTGTAAATGGGAACAAGCGGAAATAAATGCTCATAAAAACAAAAAATAACAAAACCGCGATTCTTGCGATACAGCATTTGGAATATCGCGCAAAAACATTTCAATTAATCTAATTTGATATATCGCCCAACAATAGGACACAGCCATTAAAGTTAGGAGGAATCAGAATCATTACCTAACCATACAAAAATGAACTACGACAAAATGTGCCAAGACTGTGGGAATGCCTCAAGGTCCACAGAGCATAGGCGAATGCAGTAGGCTTGAGATGTACATCCCTTTCCAACTGCAGTCCAGATAGTAGGTCAGGTCTACACACAAGTCAGCAGCACCGTCCACAATAAAGCAGAGGCCAAACAAACTGACATTAACAAAAACCCAGCTAGAACAGCATGCGTTCTTCATTGCCAGAAAAAAACTACGTATCTCTTATTTCTTACCTTCTTCATCCTGCCGTTGCGTGTGCCGGTGAAGGCCACGGTGTTGCCGCGGTAATCGTAGGCGGCCACCGAGGTCATGCCGTCCTCCTTGTCGATGAAGAGCGGTATTCCTTCTATGGTCCTGGTCCCACCAAGCGGCTGGTTAAAGTCCTGGCCGCAAAAGTTGTCATCGATCTGGAGAGGCTGAGAGAAAGAGAGCAGGAGAGAGAGAGCAGGGGAGAGAGAGAGCGAGAGCAGGGGGGAGAGAGAGCGGCAGGGAGAGAAAGAGAGAGCAGGGGAGAGTGTGAGTGCGAGAGGGGGAGCAAAAGAGGGGAGCGGGAGAGAGAGGAGTGAGAGAGAGGAGAGCGAGAAGAGTTTGGAAAAAATGACACATTGGAAAGAATTAACCAAATAACAGAGCAAACTGGAATTATATTTGTCCATAAACAGAGAGTACACAGTGGCAGAATACCTGACCACTGTGACTGGCCCAAAATTAAGGAAAGCTTTGACTATGTACAGAATCAGTGAGCATAGCCTTGCTATTGAGAGAGACCACCGTAGGCAGACCTGGCTTTCAAGAGAAGACAGGCTTTAAGCACACTGCCCACAAAATGAAGTGGAAACTGAGCTGCACTTCCTAACCTCCTACCAAATGTATGACCATACTAGACACATATATTTCCCTCAAATTATACAGACCCACAAAGAATTTGAAAACAATTCTATTGGGTGAAATACCAGTGTTCCATCACAGCAGCCAGATTTGCAACCGGTGAAGAACAAACACCATTGTACGTTAACTATTTGCACATCGTTGCAATAATATGACATTTGAAATCTCTATTCCTTTCAAACTTTTGGAGTGTAATGTTTACTGTTCTTTCTTTGTTAATTTCACTTTGTTTTTTTCTATTTCACTTGCTTTGGCAATGTAAACATATGTTTCCCATGCCAATAAAGCCATTTCAATGTAATTGAATTGGGAGAGAGAGAGAGAGAGAGAGAGAGAGAGAGAGAGAGAGAGAGAGAGAGAGAGAGAGAGAGAGAGAGAGAGAGAGAGAGAGTTGATAGAGAAGAGTAGGAGGGGGAGGGACAGAAGAGGGTAAGGGAGAGAGGGAGAGGGAGGGGTGAGAGAGGGGGAGAGAGAGGGACAGAACAGGGGAAGGGAGGGAGGGAGGGAGGGAGGGAGGGAGGGAGGGAGGGAGGGAGGGAGGGAGGGAGGGGGCGAGAGGGAGGTTAGATGAGTTGTAGCAGTGATATTTTTTTTTATTTAACCTTTATTTAACCAGGTAGGCAAGTTGAGAACAAGTTCTCATTTACAATGCGACCTGGCCAAGATAAAGCAAAGCAGTTCGACACATAGAACAACACAGAGTTACACATTGGAGTAAACAAACATACAGTCAATAATACAGTCTATAGTTGTGTATATATAAGCTAACAGAATCAGCATAAGGTTGTGTGACAGAAAGACAGAGGGAAGGGACAATGTTTTGGGGTCAGTTGTGTGTGTATCTGCATACCTGCATGTCAAAGTAGTGTTTGTGTGTGTGTGTGTGTCTGTGCGTCTCTTCAACTGATTCTCCAATCCACTCAGTCAGGGGTCTAATTCCAACCTGCTACTTGGGTTGCTAGTTGAACCACTGACACATTAAAGTATTCAGCCTAGAGGTTAGAGGTCACCAACCTTACTACGCATATCAAATCAGCCTCTCTAAAATCAGTCATGACACACCCATGACGGTGTGAGTGTGTTCGTGTATGTGCAACACGCTACGAGGCCTAAGAGGTTGCTACCCGAGGAAGGCTATAATTGAAGTGGTGTCAGTATGTGTTCAACACTGGCAACACGCACACGCACACGCACACACGCACACACACACACACACACACACACACACAGAGCGAGTGTGTAAATGGTGGGGTAATTCAAAATTGTATCACTGCATCATCTGATTGATCTAGAAGACAACAGATAAATCCATCTGTCTAAATTGATGCAGCATGGCTTGCGTTGCGTCAATATACCTTTATTCTCCCTTTTCTATTTTTTTCTTCTCTCTCTCTCTCTCTCTGGCCCTCTCTCTCTCCCTCTCTGCCCCTCCATCACCTTTCGCCCCTTCCTTCCCTCTCCCTCTCCCTCAAATCCATCCCTTACCAAGCGCTACAGTAGACAAGGACAGTAAATGTACACATCAATATCCTCACTCCTCTCTACCCCCCATTCCTCCTCTCCCCCCAACACTCTCCTTTTCTCTCGCTTAATCTATACAAAGGGTTCCTACCTCACAGCGGGAAGAATTTGGGGTATCCATTCAGTTAACAAAGCCCCCTCCAGTCAGTATCTGGTGTGACCACCATTTGCCTACTGCAGCGCAACATCTCCTTCGCATAGAGATTCATCAGGCTGTTGATTGTGGCCTGTAGAAAGTTGTTCCACTCCTCTTCAATGTCTGTGTGAAGTTGTTGGAAAATAGCGGGAACTGGAACACGCTGTCGTACACATCGATCCAGAGCATTACTTCATGCTCATTGTTGAGTATGCAGGCCATGGAAGAACTGGGACATTTTCTGCTTCGAGGAATTGTGTACAGATCCTTGCGACATGGGGCCATGCATTATCATGCTGAAACATGAGGTGATAAATGGCACAACAATGGGTCTCAGGATCTCGTCACGGTATCTCTATGCATTCAAATTGCCACCAATAAAATGCGTGCCCATACCATAACCCCACCGCCACCATGGGGCACTTTGTCAACAACATTGACATCAGCAAACCGTTCGCCCAAACAACGCCAAACACAGTCTGCTATTTATCCGGTACAGTTGAAACCGGAATTCATCCGTGAATAGCACACTTTCCCAGCGTGCCAGTGGCCATCGAAGGTGAGCATTTGCTCACTGTTCGGTTACGACGCTTAACCGCAGTCAAGTCAAGACACTGGTGAGGACGACGAGCACGCAGATGAGCTTCCCTGAGGTTTCTGACAGTTTGGGCAGAAATTCTCAGCTGTCCGGGTGGCTGGTCTCAGATGATCCCACAGGTGAAGAAGCCAGATGTGGAGATCCTGGGCTGGCGTGGTTACATGTGGTCTGTGGTTGTGAGGCCAGTTCTCTAAAACGACACTGGTGGCAACTTGTGGTAGATAAATTAACATAAAATGTTCTTCCAACATCTCTGGTGTACATTCCTGCAGTCAGCATGCCAATTGCATGCTCCCTCAAAACTTGAAACATCTGTGTCATTGTGTTGTGTCACAAAACTGCACATTTTAGAGTTGCCTACAGTGGTTCCTCCTTTAAAAGTTGTGTCATACTGCAGCACACCTTGTGGGCTGCTGCAGAATTCTATGGCACATTATTTAAAACCACTCAAATATCAGTGGGTCGCTAGCGGGATCATCCCGACTCTACTAGCAAAAATCTGAGGCGCCAAATTTTAAATCCGAAAGTTGAATTATTAAATATCCAGCTATATACAAGTGTTCCATACTCATCAAAAGCTCTGTTTCTTGGCAATATCACAGCGTTGTCAGATTTCAAAAAGGCTTTACGGCGAAAGCAGCACATTCATTTGTTTGAGGCTAGCACCTCACATATTTTCCAATAGCCATGTATCGATTAGCAATCATGGAACACACATAACACATTTCACAGCGAAAACAAAGTAATTACCTGTTGAAGAACTTCTGCTGAGGTCTTCCTAAGTGTCCAACGAAGACAATCCATGGTTCTTTTGTTAGAAAAAGTAACGTCTTTTATCCATAAATCCTCCATTTGGTTCATGCGTTATAATCAGAAACGACAGCCTCCATTACTCCTTTGAAACTCGGCCGGCTCGTTAAAATTATACCTATAAACTTGTCCAAAAACAATCAAACATAGTTTTAAATGTATCCTTAGGAACCCTTTTACGTATATGTACTATTATAAATCAGCCGGAATATAAACTGAGCAGCTAAAAGCGATAAATAAGGCACAGCGCGCGCGTCTCATGCACGCACTCTGAAGAGTTTTCAGAAGAGGGGTCCTCATTGCCATGCTGTTTATCAATGGCCGAAATACCTCCAAGATGGAGTAAAACACCGTCTCGTGGTTGATGACATCATAAGGAAGCGACGTGCATTGCGTTCACATGCCTATATATGGTCATTTTGGATAGGGAGGGGCTCAAAAATGAGCAATGTGTCAAAATGACTTTTTTCAGGACAGAGATTCCTCAGGGTTTTGCCTGCCAAATTCGTTCTGATTGACTCACAGACAAATGGTTAACAGTTTTGGAAAATTCAGAGTGTTTCCTATCGAATGGTACTAAATATATGCATATCCCATTTTCTGGGCCTAAATGGGAGGCATTTTACTTTGGGCACGCCAGGCTCTCCAAAACAGTCACCTTTGCTGCTGGAGCCGGTGAAGTTAATTGTCAGCCATTTTTTACATTAATGCTAGTTATTGCTAGTTTGACCACCAGAGGGCAACTTTGAGAAGCATTTGATAGTCTCCCATATTGGCATCACTAGAGAATTTAAAACCTTTTTCGTAATAACATAGTATTGATTTTGATTTTAAGAAATTTGGCTTAATTAATTTGATTAATATTATGGTGTTTCTATTCAGAGAAAAACAAACCCTCAGGGTTTTCGTTAGGATGGAATGGAAAATATTGCGCTGTACAACGTGACGGTCGAGAGTAGGCTACAGCATAAGAGGATTGGAGGATTCTAAATTAATATTTAACCTCTTAGGGGTAGGGTCCCATTTTCCGAATTTTCGCCTGTCTGACGTGCCCAAAGTTAAATGCCTGCCACTCAGGACCAGAAACTAGGATATGCACATAATTAGTACTATTGGATAGGAAACACTCTGAAGTTTCTAAAACCATTAAGATGTAGTCTGTGGGTATAACAGAACAGATATAGCAGGCAGAAACCTGAGCAATTTCTGTCCGGAAATCATTTTTCTTTTGCCCTCCACTCACTTTGAATGCCTGGTAATATAAGTCAATAGGAGATAGGACACAGGTTGCAGTACCTATGGCTTCCACTGGATGTCAACAGTCTCTGGAAAGTGTCTGGAGGCTATAGCCCTGAGGAGATCCTTATAGAAGAAGACAGACTACAGGAAGGGAAAAAGGTAAACAACCGTGCCCGTTCACAAGAACGTGAACGCGCCAAGCTTTCTTTTCCTCTTATAACATTTCAGTTACCATTCGTGTAAAATATGATCGCTATTATTCATAAAGGGATACATAAGGATGCATTATTAATGATATTTGATTTGTTTGTGAAAAGATGAGAGGTATAACTTGAAAGCGTTCTCTTCACTGTACAACGGGCGAGTAGACTGACAATGCTTGGTGGAGTAGCTGAACATAACGTGACAACCAAACGGAGATTTATGGATATAATAAATTACTTTTTCTAACAAAAGAACCATGGATTCTCTTGTTTGGACACTTGGGAAGCCCTCAGCAGAAGTTCTTTGAAAGGTAAGCGATTTATATTAGCTGTGATATGGATACATGAGGTGCTAGCCTCAAACAATCAAATGTAGTGCTTTCGCCGTAAAGCCTTTTTGAAATCTGACAATGCAGTAATATTGCCAAGAAGCAGAGCTTTTGATGGCTATGCAACACTTGTATATTGAAGAATGTTAAATATTACACATTTTTATTTTGAATTTGCCACGTTATGTTTGCTTTGAAAACGATCTCGCTAGCGGGATCTGTGCGCAAAGAGGTTAAGGGGCATAACATTTCCACACCCTAATTGTAGTGTAACCAATACTCATTTTGCCTACGGTAGGCCTACTGTATATCTAAAAATATTTTTTCAATGACGTGACAATAATTACATTTAGAGGATTGGAGGACTCTAATAGACATCCACAGCGGGAAGGCTATATATAACAATATTTTGGAGATTATTTAGTTTTAAAAAAATGACAGTGAGCGATTGTAATCTGAATAAAGGCCAAAATAATATTTATAAAGACCAAAATATAGCCCTGCTAAAGGCCATAATGACGCTGTACAACGTGACCATGTGTGTTAGAGTATTTTCCAGTAAGCAACAATTTGTTTGCCTTCATTAGACAACTTTGTTCCAATATTTCTGTAATTCAGTGATATTTATTCCCATAGTAATTCGTTATGGATCCATAACTAAATAAACATTGTGAAAGAGTATTTTTATCATTATTTTATTAACAAAAGCATAAAGATGTTGATGAAGAAATACTGTACTGCTGTTTTGGAGTTAGAAATGTAACACTTCAGATTACTTAAGCATTGAATACATTGCAGGTAGGGGGATGTTCACACCTACAGTAGCCGGGCAATAAAGAGTCTATTGTCCTGCTAATCAGGCTACAACTGTTTGAAAACCTGTTTTCAAAATGCCACCAGCTGTCCATCACTACTGTAAATAAAATCACAGCATCTTGTTTACAATCTTTATTGTAACCACAATGTCAAAATTCATTTGTATCTACCTTTCCAATTACTTTTAGAGTTTGGGATTAATTTGATTAATATTATGGTGTTTCTATTCCAAGGAAAATGAAAAAACCCTCTGGGTTTCCGTTAGGATGGATCGGAAAATATGGCACTGTACAACGTGATGGTCGGGAGTACAGTACTGGGCTATTTAGCAAAAGAATCCAATGTGCTGCGGGAGACCGGCTTTCAATTCCCCGACGGGGAGGAAGGAGTAGGCTGCCCTTGTAAATAAGAATTTGTTCTTAACTACTTACGGAGTGGTGAGGCGCTCATCAATATACAAGTGTTGCATAGTCATCAAATGCTCTGATTCTTGGTAATATCACAGCGTTGTCAGATTTCAAAAAGGCTTTACGGCGAAAGCACAACATTTGATTGTTTGAGGGTAGCACCTCTAATATTTACGCATTAGCATAAATCCATAACCCAACACGGGTCTCAAAAAACGCATAGAATCGCTAATATAAAATCCCTTACCTTTCGAAGAACTTCTGCTGAGGGTCGCCCATTGAACCATGAAGAGAACGCGTTCACATTATACCTATACACTTGTCCAAGAACAATCAAACATCATTGATAATGTATCCTTAGGAACACTTTTATGTATATTTACTATAATATTTCAACCGGATTATAAACTGGACGATAGGAAAGGGAAAAAAAACACAGAGCGCGCGAGCCTGTGAACGCGCTTCCTCTTCTGTTTACATCCGATGACTAGTTCGAAATTCTTCTTCTATTACCATCCATAAACACTGTCTAGAGACTGTTGACATCCAGTGGAAGCAATAGGTACTGCAATCTTACTACCATATATGGCTGTTTTCAATAGGGAGGGGTTCAAAATGAGGCAATGTGTCAAAAACACTTTTTCCAGGACAGAAATTCCTCGGGTTTTCGCCTGCTATATCAGTTCTGTTATACTCACAGACAATATTCTATCACTCTTAGAAACTTCAGAGTGTTTCCTATCCAATAGTACTAATTATGTGCATATCCTAGTTTCTGGGCCTGAGGGGCAGGCCTTTTACTTTGGGCACGCCAGACTCGCCAAAACCGACACCTCAGCTGCCGCTCCCTAAGAAGTTAACTGACTTGCCTAGTTAAATAAAGGTTACACTAAGAGCATAATGTTTCTACACACTAATTTTCTAATTCTAGTGTAACCAATAACCAAGCAGAGATTAAGTGAAAATAAAAATCTCATTGATTTATCAAGACCAGTACCCATGCTTGTCTCAGAGCAGCGCGAAACGATGCTAAAATAGTTGTAGGCAGGCTATTGCTTCTAACTTCAATATGCTCTTTAAATAAATAAGACCTACACCACTTTTAACAGCACATTACTCAACACTAGTGAGACACGTCACCTACAGTCGGCCTACAGTATGTCGAAAAATATGACGTGACTCTCCGCCAATATTTACATATATTTCTGTAATTCAATGATATTTATTCTAAATAAACATCGCCATTTTGAAAGAGTATTTTTAATTATTATTTTATTAACAAAAGCATAAAGATGCCATTATTAGTTTGAACAGCGGGAGCTCCTGGGTCTTTAAAAAGTGTATTATCTTGATTTAAAAAGTTTCCGACCTGCAGTGTAATTGTTCTGAAGCGCGAGCCGACCCGCAGGTTGAAAGGACGTTTTCATTCCACCCGCCAGCTGATTTATTTTGTGGCTCAGCTGTGGGGAATCGTGGGTATCCGACCTGATGCAGGACTCCACAAATTATTAGCCAGCCCAGTAGGGTAAATGCAGATAGGTAACCCCATGCTTCAGTCTTTCTATTTATATCCACTATGCTGCATCAGATTAGTTGGACTACAGGTAATAATGCTTATTGCTAATAGCATACCTGATAATATCGACCATGCAATGGCTATATGCCTGGTCCAATATGTTAAAATAATTGTAGCAATATGTTATTTGGTTCATTTCTGGAAGTGGAAATTATAAATGTACGGTGTCAGATCATATTTTATTTATTTTTATTCAGTTTGGATTGGAATGTCCTTTTAAAAAGTCACCAGAACTGAGCTTCTCAGTCCTACCTCTCACACTCTCTCTGTTAAACCTCTAGGAAACAGCCTCCAGTTGGCTCCATACAGAAGTTCCTAGCTGGTACAGAGCCAAAGGGTCTGTGATTGGTTTGAGACGGAGATGGATTAGACACCTAACACCACCACTCAGTGAAATATGGTCCTTCATTTGGCAGAAAGCATGTCTGTCCATACAGAAAAACCCACAAGGACATACCAAGTAGAGGTATGCATTGATTCACAGGCACATTTTATATAAGTATTTCACAATATGTAACTAAATACACACACACTCATAGGGGTAATATTGTCATGTTATCTTAGAGGTTAGAGATATATTGTTATGACCAGAAGCTAGCTAGCACAGAGATGTGTATCATGTACACTCACACACTGATGTAGAGCCTCTAGTCGGGTTTGGAGGCAGAGTAGCCGATCACAGATACGCACACACCACAACTAGGATAACCCCGATTCTTCCCTTTAATTGACAGCTGCTGTCTGAAGGCACTGACCCAAGGTGAGCGAGAGAAGGAGAGAAAATGAGAGAAGATAACATTTGAGAAAAGGAGAAGGGGGTAGCTAGCACCATCTCTTCTGAGCTCCTACACTGCTGACAGCATGGTTTTGGGACAAGCCTGCAATTCATCTGTGCATGTGTGCAGGCGTGTGTGTGTCCTGTCACCCTCTTGCCCTCCGCTCCTCTCTATTCATTAGCTGTCTTCTCATTAGGCAGCATCCATTGGCCTTTACTTGCCCTCACATCTCAAACACACAAGGCATGCACGCACATACACACACTTCTCTTCACCAATACATCATGTGCAAAAACACACACCTCTCTTCACCAATGCATTATGTGCAAACACACACACACACAGATACATTTATTCATTCAATGTGCTTTCATGCATTTATACATGTATGATCAGTGTTGGGATATTACATGTTATTTGTTACATTTAACAAAATCAACGCGCTACAATGTTACTTTGCATGAAAAGTAATATTACATATTACTCATATTACTTTCTTATGCTGCCCATTCAGCACTGTGCTCCACTATAGGCTATCAGATTAGCCAAAGTGGCAATTTTCCTTTAGTACTTTAGTACGTGATTGCTGACATTGTTCGGTCGATTTTGTTGGACATCATCATAAGAAAGTAAATCATTTGATGTTACGTTAAATGCCTTTTATTTCAAAACAATTTTGTGTCTAGGATTTACCTGACATTGTTTGCATTTAGATTATATTGGGATCCCGATTAGCCAACGCCAATTGCGACAGCTAGTTATCCTGAGGTCCGACACATAACAAAAAACATTAAAACATTAGACTAACATGCATACATACAATACTATATGCAGTGCCTTCAGAATGTATTCAGACCCACTAACATTTTCCACATTTTGTGGAAAAAGTCCACCTCATTTATTATGAGTTCAAACAGTCAGATTTTTCTCACATGCGTAAAACTCAGCGCGCGCCACAAGGAAAAATAGATAGAAGCAAAACAGAGGTAGGCTACAGTTTGTTAACGTCTGCTCTATAATTCACTCACTGTAGGCCTACATAATACACTCACTGTAGGCCTACATAGCCTAATAAAAATAGATATAAATGCATATTCTCATGAAACTGATAAAAAAAAAAATAATGTATTTCACCTTTATTTAACCAGGTAGGCCAGTTGAGAACAAGTTCCCATTTACAACTGCAACCTGGCCAAGATAAAGCAAAGAAGTGTGACAAAAACAACAACACAGAGTTACACATGGGATAAAAAAAAAACGTACAGTCAATAACACAATAGAAAATCTGTATACAGTATGTGCAAATGAAGTAAGGAGGTAAGGCAATAAATAGGCCATAGTGGCGAAGTAATTACAATTTAGCAATTAACACTGGAGTGATATATGTGCAGATGAGGATCTGCAAGTAGAAATACTGGTGTGCAAAAGAGCAGGGAAAAAAAAGAAAAAAAATATGGGGATGAGATAGGAAGTTGGTTGGACTGGCTATTTACAGATGGGCTGTGTACAGCTGCAGCGATCGTTAAGCTGCTCTGACAGCCGATGCTTGAAGTTAGTGAGGGAGATATAAGTCTCCAACTTCAGTGATTTTTGCAATTCGTTCCAGTCATTGGCAGCAGAGAACTGGAAGGAAAGGCGGCCAAAGGAAGTGTTGGCTTTGGGGATGACCAGTGAAATATACCTGCTGGAGCGCGTGCTACAAGTGGATGTTGCTATGGTGACCAGTGAGCTGAGATAAGGCGGAGCTTTACCAAGCAAAGACTTATAGATGACCTGGAGCCAGTGTGTTTGGCAACGAATATCTAGCGAGGACCAGCCAACGAGAGCATACAGGTCGCTATGGTGGGTAGTATATGGAGCTTTGGTGACAAAACGGATGGCACTGTGATAGACTGCATCCAATTTTGTATATGACATCGCTGAAGTCAAGGATCGGCAGGATAGTCAGTTTTACGAGGATGTGTTTGGCAGCATGAGTGAAGGAGGCTTTGTTGCGAAATAGGAAGCCGATTCTAGATTTCATTTTGGATTGGATATGCTTAATATGAGTCCTGAAGGAGAGTTTACAGTCTAGCCAGACCCCTAGGTATTTATAGTTGTCCACATATTCTAAGTCACAACCGTCCAGAGTAGTGATGCTAGGCGGGCGGGCAGGCGCGTGCAGCAATCGGTTGAAGAGCATGCATTTAGTTTTACTAGCTTTAACTTTTTAGGGATCGGTGTGTCCCACCTACAACAACATCCGGTGAAATGCAGAGCGCCAAATTCAAATGCCAAAAATAGTAATATCAAACATTCATGAAAATACAAGTGTTGTACACCATTCAAAAGCTTAGAATCTTGGTAATCGAACCTTGTTGTCAGATTTACAATAGGCTTTACGGCAAAGCAGAACATTTGATTGTCTGAGGACAGCGCCCCAGAACAACTTAATTATTCAAACCAGCACAGACGTTTACAAAATTTAAAATAGCGATAAAATAAATCACTTACTTTTGAAGATCTTCCTCTGTTTGCAATCCCACGAGTCCCAGGAACACAAAGAATGGTTGTTTTGTTCGATAAAGTCCTTCTTTATATCCCAAAAAGTCAGTTTAGTTGGCGCCATGGAGTTCTGTAATCCAGTCGTTCAACATGCAGACAAAGAAATCAGTACTGGTAAAGTTTGTCCAAACAAGTCAAACGATGTTTCTAATTAATACTCAGGTTGTCAAATATCGAAATAAACAATAATATTTCAGACAGAAAATAGTATGTTCAATATGAAAGAAAAATAACGAGGAGCACGCACCCCATTCACGCGCGCAAAACAGTAGTGTCTGTTTCATGAGCCACTTGGAAGAACTTCAATTTCTTGTTTGTTTTTCAAAAAACAAGCCTAAAACCATGCCTAAAGACTTTTGACATTAGTGGAAGCCATAGGAACTGCAATCTGGGAGCTAATTCTCTATAGTCAATAGCAAGTCAATGGAAAGACAGTGACCTCAAAAAAACACATTTTCTGGATCGATTTTCCTCTGGTTTTCGCCTGCCATATCAGTTCTGTTATACTCACAGACATTATATTAACAGTTTTAGAAACTTCAGAGTGTTTTCTATTATATGCATATCCTAGCTTCTGGGCCTGAGTAACAGGCAGTTTACTTTGGGCACGTCAGACTCTCCGTACTTCCGAACACTGCCCCCTAGCCCTAAGAGGTTAGGAGCAGTTGGAGGCCACGGAAAGAGTGTTGTATGGCATTGAAGCTTGTTTGGAGGTTAGGTAACACAGTGTAGACCGTTACAGCCGCAGCCTAGACCGCTACAGCCGCAGCCTAGACCGCTACAGCCGCAGCCTAGACCGTTACAACCGCAGCCTAGTCCGTTACATCCGCAGCCTAGTCCGTTACATCCGCAGCCTAGACCGTTACATCCGCAGCCTAGACCGTTGGAGCATTAATTCCGTTAGCAGGAGAGGAGGCTTTAAAAAATAAATATATATATAACACGCCGGTAGTAATTTGATTCTTAAAGTAATGGAAGCGTTACCTGACAGTAACAAAATTATTACAATATTTGAACACATTAAGTAGTTATATTACTTCGTTAGTCATAAAAGTAATTGATTACTGTACTGTTACTTTTGTAACACGTTACTCCCAACATCGTATGAGTATGCAGCGTGTATGGATATGCAACGGTCTGATTCTGCAACTGGTCAGGTCTGCACACCCACACACACACACCCACACAGGACCTGCTCTATAAATACATGCACATACTGGTGAGGGCGTAACTAAACACACGCTGTCACATCCCACACATATGCCAAAACGGCCTGGCATCTCTCAGCATAGACATATTATTCACACATCCCACTGGGTAACAGCTCAAAGCACTTGGGTTAGATATTGACACCAACTTCCAAAGCTACACTGAACAACATGTCCTACTAGTGAGCTGTACTTCCAGTAACAAAGTACACTGGACCGTATGTACATGTCATGTTCCCTTCACCACCAATGTGACAGACAGAATAAATTCCACGGGGGGCACTCTTGACCTACAGCCCAAATTCAAGCGTTGTCACGCATCACTGCTTAACCTTAGGGTACACACACACGCACACACACACACAAAGAACGACGCAGGTGCAACTAGCGCCACACAATAACACACACACTTCTCACACAGTCCCTAGAATGATGTCAGATAGGCCTATAACGCCATGGCAAAGGAGCAATGTGGAGATGGGAGTGTTTGATTGGTTGTTTCTATTTACATTTACGTTTTAGTCATTTAGCAGACGCTCTTATCCAGAGCGACTTACAGGAGCAATTAGGGTTAAGTACTTTGCTCAAAGGCACAGAGACAGATCTTCCACCTGGTTGGCTTGGGGATTTGAACCAGCAACCTTTCAGTTCCTGGCCAAACACTCTTTTCTACTAGGCTACCTGCCACCCCTACTTGTAGCGACAAGCCTTGAATTGTATTTAAATGCACAGCTACAGTTGAAGTCGGAAGCTAACATACACCTTAGTCAAATACATTTAAACTCAGTTTTTCACAATTCCTGACATTTAATCCTAGTAAAAATTGTCTTATGTCTTAGGTCAGTTAGGATCACCACTGTATTTTAAGAATGTGAAATGTCAGAATAATAGTAGAGAGAATTATTTTTTTCAGCTTTTATTTCCTTCATCACATTCCCAGTGGGTCAGAAGTTTTCATACACTCAATTAGTATTTGCATTGCCTTTAAATTGTTTAACTTGGGTCAAACGTTTTGGGTAGCCTTCCACAAGCTTCCCACAATAAGTTGGGTGAATTTTGGCCCGTTCCTCCTGACAGAGCTGGTGTAACTGAATCAGGTTTGTAGGCCTCCTTGCTCGCACACGCTTTTTCAATTCTGCCCACAAATTTTCTATAGGATTGAGGTCAGGGCTTTGTGATGGCCACTCCAAAACCTTGACTTTGTTGTCCTTAAGCCATTTTGCCACAACTTTGGAAGTATGCTTGGGGTCATTGTCCATTTGGAAAACCTATTTGCGACAAAGCTTTAACTTCCTGAATGATGTCATGAAATGTTGCTACAATATATCCACATAACTTTCCTACCTCATGATGCCATCTATTTTGTGAAGTGCACCAGTCCCTCCTGCAGCAAAGCACCCCACAACATGATGCTGCCAACCCCGTGCCTCACGGTTGGGATGGTGTTCTTCAGCTTGCAAGCCTCCCCCTTTTTCCTCCAAACATAATAATGGTCATTATGGCAAAAAATATATTTTTTTGTTTCATCTGACCAGAGGACAATTCTACAAAAAGTACGATCTTTGTCCCCATGTGCAGTTGCAAACCGTAGTCTGGCATTTTTATGGCGGTTTTCGAGCAGTGGCTTCTTCCTTGCTGAGCGGCCTTTCAGGTTATATCGATATAGGACTCGTTTTACTATGGATATAGATACTTTTGTACCTGTTTCCTCCAGCATCTTCACAAGGTCCTTTGCTGTTGTTCTGGGATTGATTGGCACTTTTCGCACCAAATTAAGTTCATCTCTAGGAGACAGAACTCGTTTGCTTCCTGAGCGGTATGACGGCTGCGTGGTCACATGGTGTTTATACTTGCGTACTATTGTTTTTACTGATGAACATGTTACCTTCAGGCGTTTGTAAATTGCTCCCAAGGATAAACCAGACTTGTGGAGGTCACCATTTTTTTCGGAGGTCTTGGCTGATTTCTTTTGATTTTCCCATGATGACAAGCAAAGAGGCACTGAGTTTGAAGGTAGGCCTTGAAATACATCCACAGGTACACCTCCATTTGACTCAAATTATGTCAATTAGCCTATCAGAAGCTTCCAAAGCCATGACATAATTTTCTGCAATTTTCCAAGCTGTTTAAAGGCACAGTCAACTTAGTGTATGTAAACTTCTGACCCACTGGCATTGTGATACAGTGTATTAAAAGTGAAATTATCTGTCTGTAAACAATTGTTGGAAAAATGACTTGTGTCATGCACAAAGTAAGTCCTAAACGACTTGCCAAAACTATAGTTTGTTAACAAGAAATTTGTGGAAGGGTTGAAAAACAAGTTTTAATGACTCCAACCTAAGTGTATGTGTGTGTGTGTACATATACAGTGGGGCAAAAAAGTATTTAGTCAGCCACCAATTGTGCAAGTTCTCCAACTTAAAAAGATGAGAGAGGCCTGTAATTTTCATCATAGGTACACTTCAACTATGACAGACGAAATGAGAAAAAGAAATCCAGAAAATCACATTGTAGGATTTTTAATTTATTTATTTGAAAATGATGGTGGAAAATAAGTATTTGGTCAATAACAAAAGTTTCTCAATACTTTGTTATATACCCTTTGTTGGCAATGACAGAGGTCAAACGTTTTCTGTAAGTCTTCACAAGGTTTTCACACACTGTTGCTGGTATTTTGGCCCATTCCTCCATGCAGATCTCCTCTAGAGCAGTGATGTTTTGGGGCTGTCGCTGGGCAACACGGACTTTCAACTCCCTCCAAAGATTTTCTATGGGGTTGAGATCTGGAGACTGGCTAGGCCACTCCAGGACCTTGAAATGCTTCTTACTTAAGCCACTCCTTAGATTGCCCGGGCGGTGTGTTTGGGATCATTGTCATGCTGAAAGACCCAGCCACGTTTCATCTTCAATGCCCTTGCTGATGGAAGGAGGTTTTCACTCAAAATCGCACGATACATGGTCCCATTCATTCTTTCCTTTACACGGATCAGTCGTCCTGGTCCCTTTGCAGAAAAACAGCCCCAAAGCATGATGTTTCCACCCCCATGCTTCACAGTAGGTATGGTGTTCTTTGGATGCAACTCAGCATTCTTTGTCCTCCAAACACGACGAGTTGAGTTTTTACCAAAAAGTTCTATTTTGGTTTCATCTGACCATATGACATTCTCCCAATCCTCATCTGGATCATCCAAATGCTCTCTAGCAAACTTCAGACGGGCCTGAACATGTACTGGCTTAAGCAGGGGACACGTCTGGCACTGCAGGATTTGAGTCCCTGGCGGCGTGGTGTGTTACTGATGGTAGGCTTTGTTACTTTGGTCCCAGCTTTCTGCAGGTCATTCACTAGGTCCCCCGTGTGGTTCTGGGATTTTTGCTCACCGTTCTTGTGATCATTTTGACCCCACGGGTGAGATCTTGCGTGGAGCCCCAGATCGAGGAAGATTATCAGTGGTCTTGTATGTCTTCCATTTCCTAATAATTGCTCCCACAGTTGATTTCTTCAAACCAAGGTGCTTACCTATTGCAGATTCAGTCTTCCCAACCTGGTGCAGGTCTACAATTTTGTTTCTGGTGTCCTTTGACAGCTCTTTGGTCTTGGCCATAGTAGAGTTTGGAGTGTGACTGTTTGAGGTTGTGGACAGGTGTCTTTTATACTGATAACAAGTTCAAACAGGTGCCATTAATACAGGTAACGAGTGGAGGACAGAGGAGCCTCTTAAAGAAGAAGTTACAGGTCTGTGAGAGCCAGAAATCTTGCTTGTTTGTATGTGACCAAATACTTATTTTTCCACCATAATTTGCAAATAAATTCATAAAAATCCTACAATGTGATTTTCGGGATTTTTTTTCCTCATTTTGTCTGTCATAGTTGAAGTGTACCTATGATGAAAATTACAGGCCTCTCTCATCTTTTTAAGTGAGAGAACTTGCACAATTGGTGGCTGACTAAATACTTTTTTGCCCCACTGTATATATATCTTGCAAAAAATACATCATGTATTATTATGTTATGTTCCATTGTGAAGTCAGCAAGCATTGCACTGTAGACATTGGTAACATTTCAGGTATCAGCTTCCCAAATGTATCAAAACCCTTTCAACATGTTTCTCTGACTATATAAGCGATGGTAAAAGTATCAGGCATAGAAACTAGAGGGCCGATACCAATTTTTGGGGGTCAAAGAGGCCGATGGCCAATATTTCAGGCTGATATTCAATATCATTAAATAAAAAAAAATGTCTGGGAAATTTAATTAGAAAGTGTTTTACCAATCTGACTACATAACATATTGGTCATGATTTTATTTGAATGGTAAATATCTTGATAAGTAGTTTTCCAATGTAGAGGGATTGTCGGCAAATCCGATGGAGATTGGGCGATAGACTAGAAAAGGCAATATCGGCCTGATATATTGAATGTTCTCTAATAAAAACACAGACACACAGGCATGTATACACACACACACACACACACACACACCCTGCAGCAGGCAGGCAGCTCACAAAGGGTAGATGAAACAGGCCAGTTCACACTAAATCCATTTCACTGCACTCTATGGGAGACAAACACAGCTGTAAGCGCTCCACCATTGTGTGCCACGACACACAGTAGGCATGGGCGGTATACCGTATACCAGGGTATTTGGGAAGAGGCACGGAATGGTTTTTAAATACCATCAATACCATTAAAACAATTAGAATATTTCTAGCTACTTACTTTTTAAGTAAATACCTGCAGTCAACTACTGCAATATCATGTCTTCATTTCACCTGTCACATAATTTTCATTATGAAGCTTACTGGTAGAGTCACGTGGTGTTGGTTTACAAGCACACAACAACAAGAGACAAGAGCCTTGTGAGTCACTCACTGCTGTGCAGCACACACTAGGTAATCTAGTTACAGTATGGAATTCACAACTAAATGTTTGCCAGCAAGATATCTTATAACTTTTAAGTTAACTGTCTAAAATGTGCTAAATGCTCTGCAGTTGTGCATTTGGTTTGCTCATTTAGTAGCTAGTTAGCTATCTAGCTAAGTGGTTAGCTCCTTACAAAATCAAGCTTCATTTTTTTATCAGCAGAGAATCCCCTCATGGATCAAGAGACTTGCTGTCTAATATTTGTTGTGTGTGTGCAGCAAACTGTGAGTAGTATTTTTTTGTTACTTGTATAACTATGAGCTGGGATGTCCATCCTGCGCATAGTTTTGGTCAGAGACTGTATAAAATGTTCACACCGAGCTCATTAGCATTTAGTTAGCATTCTCTATGGGATTGTACATGTACTTGTTCACCTTCAGATTACAGAGGCTCAGTGGGGTATGAAAACAGCGCCCCTTGTGTTCAGTGACGGTTTTACTGAATAACACACAAAAGCTTACAAAACAGTCAATCAGGCACACACACAGCACTGGCATACACAAACTGAGTGTACAACAAAAACAAACATTAATTACTCTTCCATGACATAAAGTGACCAGGTGAATCCATGTGAAATCTATGATCCCTTTTTGATGTCACTTGTTAAATCCACTTCAAATCAGTGTTGATGAAGGGTGGAAGACATTTTAAAGAAGGATTTGTAAGGCTAGAGACAATTAAGACATGGATTGCGTATGTGATAAAAAAATAAATATATTTAACCTTTATTTATCTAGGCAAGTCACTTAAGAACAAATTCTTATTTACAATAACGGCCTATTGGGGAACAGTGGGTGAACTACCTTGTTTAGGGGCAGAACAACAGATTTTTACCTTGTCAGCTCAGGGATTCGATCCAGCAACATTTTGGTTACTGGCCCAACGCTAAAACCACTAGGCCTACCTGCCGTCCCATGTGAATGGGCAAGACAAAAGATTTAAAAGCCTTTGAACGGGGTATGGTAGTAGATGCACATTTTATTTGTCACAAATTATATTTGCCGGTTTGTATCAAGATCTGCAACGCTACTGGGTTTTTCACACTCAGCAGTTTCCCGTGTGTATCAAGAATGATCCACCATCCAAAGGACATCCAGACAACTTTGCACAACTGTGGGAAACATTGTAGTCAACATGGGCCAGTATCCTTTTGGAACACTTTCAACACCTTGTAGTTTCAATGCCCACGACGAATTGAGGCTGTTTTAAGGGCAAGGAGGCTGCAACTCAATATTAGGAAGGTGTTCTTAATGTTTTGTACACTCAGTGTATATACACACCGTCAATATTGACACAACTAATGCAGGTATAGGCCGATATCTGCATCCACTTTCACTAGCTTTAAACTGATGTGAGTAAGCAACACACACGCGAGCGGATCAATACATAATTACACTGACAATTAGTATCATTAGCATGGGGTTGGAGATTTGTGAGCTAAAAACTGCTCTGAGAGAGGGAACTGTCAGAGGGGAAGATAAGGGAGGGAGGGAGGTAAAGAGAGATGTAGGTAGAGCGAGAGAGAGAGAGAGAGAGAGAGAGAGAGAGAGAGAGAGAGGTAGAGAGATGCTGCTTCCAAATCCAACATCCCACCCAACTAGACCTGAACAGTCATATTGATTTAGGTTCAGATTCACTTGGTAAAGAGATACTGTTCTGTTTCAATAGACAGAGGCTCTCTCACACACACACACACAAACACTGGTGCACACACACACTTCTGCATGGGGCCCTTTTGCATGGTATTTCCTACCACTATAGGATGAGAATATATGTGGTGTAGAGTGATCATGTGAGGGTGTTTAAAAGCTCAACACACAAGCTCAACACATGCACAAAGAGACACACATGCACTCATAAGCGAACACACACACAAACACACAGGTAGACACACACACACACACACACGTCACCAATGGAGTGCTTGGTTTGGCCGTAAATCAAATCAAATTATATTTGTCACATGTGCCAAATACAACCTTACAGTGAAATGCTTACTTAAAACTGCATTGTTGGTTATGGGCTTGTAAGAAAAGTGTTAAGTAAAAACATTTATATAAAAAAACAAAGAATTAAAGAGCAGCAGTAAATAACAGTAGAGAGGCTGTATACAGGGGGTACCAGTACAGAGTCAATGTAACTCACTACATACAGTAGAATGTATAATATTAGTTTACTATATTTTCCCATAAGTTGAACCTAGTGATTCTCACGGCTCAGCTCATTACGTCTCAATTAACTAAGAATAATCCGGTGGTCGTCAATGTCGTCGTCCCAATTAATCATGCTTAATTACCTCTGTGCGTTTACCGTCACATTATTCTGATTAAGGGAAGAGGAATAGTCCCATGTTTTACAATTATGATAATTACCGCTCAGGCTCGTTAAGGCAAATATATTTAACAAGGTTATTAGTTGGCTTTGCTTGAGCTGATCTTTGAAAATTAGCAAATATCATAGTCCTACCAGACTTAGGTTTAAAATATCATAGTCCTACCAGACTTAGGTTTAACATATCATAGTCCTACCAGACTTAGGTTTAAAATAGCATAGTCCTACCAGACTTAGGTTTAAAATAGCATAGTCCTACCAGACATAGGTATACATTAGCATAGTCCTACCAGACATAGGTTTAAAATAGCATAGTCCTACCAGACTTAGGTTTAAAATATCATAGTCCTACCAGACTTAGGTTTAAAATATCATAGTCCTACCAGACATAGGTTTAAAATATCATAGTCCTACCAGACATAGGTTTAAAATAGCATAGTCCTACCAGACTTAGGTTTAAAATAGCAGTCCTACCAGACTTAGGTTTAAAATATCATAGTCCTACCAGACATAGGTTTAAAATATCATAGTCCTACCAGACATAGGTTTAAAATAGCATAGTCCTACCAGACTTAGGTTTAAAATAGCATAGTCCTACCAGACTTAGGTTTAAAATATCATAGTCCTACCAGACATAGGTTTAAAATATCATAGTCCTACCAGACTTAGGTTTAAAAAGCTTTTAGCTTTTGATTTAGCTTTAGTGCCAAATGGGCGGGGTTTCAAATCAAATCACACGTAAACAACAGGTGTAGGCTACCAGTGAAATTATTACTTACGCGCCCCTCCCAACATCGTACAGAGAAAGAATATAGAGAAATAGAAAAGTAAAATCCATAATAATAAAAGTAATAATAAATACACAATGAGTAACAATAACATGGCTATATAGACAGGGTACAAGTACCGAGTTGATGTGCAGGAGTACGAAGTAGATATGTACATATAACTAGGAACAAAGGATAATAAACGGTAGCAGCAGCATACGTGATGAGAAAAAGTGCAAAAAGGGTCAGTGCAGATTTGGTTAACTATTTAGCAGTCTGATGGCTTGGGGGTAGAAGCTGTTCAGGGTCCTGTTGGTTCCAGACTTGGTGCAGCAGCACCTCAGAGAGAACAGTCTATGACTTTGGTGGCTGGAGTCTTTGACACCGATCGCACATTTAGGACTGTTCCATGGGTTCCATTGCGCCAAGCAAGATATATCAAGTATTTAAAATGATTTTGAATAGTATTTGAAACAAGTCTGTTTGCAACACAGTCATTTCTGAATCTGATATTGGACTGTTATCCAACTCAACACAGTTTAATAAAATTGTATTTCCCCCACAATTGCCCCAGTGTGGAATAAATAAAAAGTTATAGTGAATTGAATAATGCCATCCTACATGATCAGAATCAGCAGAACATGAGTTAGACCTGACCTGTGTTTAAAAGAGATTGAGTGAGTGTTAGCGGATAGTATTAGCGTAAAGTATTCAGTAGCCTATCTAGGCTTATCGTAATGTAGATCAGTTTAGCGGAGGCCTCTAAACCGGCATCTCAAATGGCATCCTATTCACTATAATAGTCCACTACTTTAGCCAGGGCTATACAGGGAGCAGGGTGCCAATTGGGAAGCATTCTGTGTCTTTTGTATGGGCTCTCGGGAGTGGAGGCTAATCTGCAGCACTATCACACTCCAGAGACTCGCTGCAAGGGGAGAGGAGGAGATGTACATCCGCTCTCACTTTGAGGAGATCTCAGTTTAATAGTGATGTCATAATATACACACACAGTCAAAAGAATGGCCACAAACACATGCTGAAATGTCATGAAGACCCATGCAAACACACTTTCGAATGAATGACAAAAATGAGGACCGAGAGAAAAAGAGAGAAATGGATGAACGGATTGAGTTGTAGTCTTGTATTGTGTTAGTCCATTACAGACTCCATGAGCGCGTGTACATGCACAAACACATACAAAATCACTACCGTGCCAATACTAATGGGTATTCTCCACCATTGTTATTCTCCTCCTATTCACTTACTGAAAGGTATATATGTCAAGATGTCACCTGACGGCGGAGCTTCATCTGGGATGCTACCAACCACCAGCTGGCGTGGCGGGTCAGGGGCAGCAGTAGAAAGGGCCTCTCTGTCAACTTGTGGATGATGGAAAGGCACTGCAGTGAAGGTGACAGCACAGCGCCAGGGTGACGGACACCAATATTTTTTGTGCTGGAGCATGTGTTCAATCATCTCCTCTCCTGTTGCTGCTGTGTAGCTGCTAGGAGATATGGCCAGTACAGGCGTTCTGTAGTTATCTAACCATTATTTTCCTCTCTCTTCATCTGCTGCAACCACTTCTTTCCCCCTTTTCTCAGCAGATATAGGCAGCAAAGACTAGTTCCTGCTCTCTTTCTAGGGCTATTGCTCTCTAGCTCACTATTTCTTCCCCTCTCCCTCGCACTCCCCCCGTCTCTCTCCCTCGCCTCCACCAGTCTCTCTCCCTCACCCATCTTTCTCCCTCACCCTCTCCGGGTCTCTCTCCCTTGCCCTGTCCCAGTCTCTCTCCCACACCCTCCCGCCCTCTCCCTGTCTCTCCCCCACGCCCTCCCCCCCTTTCCCTCTCACCCTCGCCCTCCCCCTTTCCCTCTCTCCCTCGCCCGCAGTGGGGAAATGTTTTTTATCGATCCCTTCTCAGAGTGGTGGAAGGTCATGGGATCACTAATAAAGCTCAGCTAGATGAGGGCCTGAGAACACTGCCGGGTGTCACCTCCGCTAGCTGTGTGTGAGTAAAATAATTACATAATAAATATTTACAACAACACACGGGCACACACATTTGTTTGTTGTCCCATTTGCAGGGACAACGAAGGGAGCTGACAGTACAGGAGACCATCCATCATGATAGGCTGTGCCCGCCAGCCTGCCAACGGCCTGCCTCCGTCTGCCTCGCCTGCCAGCCGCTCTTCACCAGGGTCAACTGCTGACCTCATCTTCCCTCTCACGGAGAAATGGGCTGAAATCACCTCCAGATCAAAGGTCAGTATTTGATGGTTGAGGTTAAGTGGGGGAGCGGAATGCTGATTCAAGGCCTGTGCTTAGAGGATAACTTTTACTCAATGAGTCCTCATTGACCTAAGCCTGACCTAGGGTCACCATGGGAACAAGGGAAAGCCAATCAGCTTAACTAAGAAGCCATTACATCACAGTTCCCACCAGGGCAGGAGAGCTTTGGCAACGAGTGTGCATCAAAAGCAGGAATTCAGAATGAGCTGTGTGACTGTTTGGCTGATTAAGCAGATTGTGTGGTGTTATTTGGGAGAAAATTACAGAAAGTGGCTTTGGATAATAGTTATCCTCCTGAGTTAATGATGTGCATGAGGACAGGACATTTGTACACAGAAAGCCATAGCCCATTTCCAAATTGTCAAAATAACGCTAATGGGGGAAAGAGAAAGAAGAGGAGTTGAAAAGAAAGGAGGAAGAGGAAATCAACTACAACTGAAGAGGAGTGAGGGGACAATCTGCGTGCCTCAACTGGGCCATTCTCCCTCTCTTTTTCTCTCTCCCTCACCTTCCTAGGTTGAGAGAGGACATACTGGGTGACTCAACTAGGCTATTCACAACCTTCTTTCCTTCTTTAGGGTTTATAGAGTTTACAGCTGTACTCATTTCAACACCAGTATGACAATATAAGGTGTACAGCTGTACTCATTTCAACACCAGTATGACAATATAAGGTGTACAGCTGTACTCATTTCAACACCATTATGATCATACAGTGGTTCCTCCTTTAAAAGTTGCATCATACTGCGGCACACCCTGCGTCCTGTTGCAGCATTCTGTGGCACTTCATTTAATTCTCAGCCGTTTTTTATTTTATTTATTATTTTATTTCACCTTTATTTAACCAGGTAGGCAAGTTGAAAACAAGTTCTCATTTACAACTGCAACCTGGCCAAGATAAAGCAAAGCAGTTCGACACATACAACAACAGAGTTACACATGGAGCAAACAAACATACAGTCAATAATACAGTAGAAAAACAAATCTATATACAACGTGTGCAAATCAGGTAAGATAAGGAACGTAAGGCAATAAATAGGCCATGGTGGCGAAGTAATTACAATATAGCAAATTAACACTGGAATGGTAGATGTGCAGTAGATGAATGTGCAAAGTAGAAATACTGGGGTGCAAGGAACAAGATAAATAAATGAATACGGTAGGGGATGAGGTAGTTGGTTGGGCTATTAACCTCTTACAGCTAGGGGGCAGAATTCCTAGTTTCCGCCTGTCTGACGTGCCCAAAGTAAACGGGCTGTCACTCAGGCCCAGAAGATAGGATATGCATATCATTTAGTAGCTTTGGATAGAAAAGACCAAAACCGTTAAAATTATGTCTGTGGCTATAACAGAACTGATTTGGCAGACAAAAACCCGAAGGAAATCCGCCATTTTCCTATTCCTATGGCTTTCCCTATATGGTAACAGTCTACTATAGATGGCTTTGGGCTTGTATTTTGAAAAATGAATACGTTTTTTCACATGAAGGAAAGAGTGAGCAGGAAGAAAAACAGTGTTTGGGCGAGTTCTGGGGAGAGCACTCGCGTGGGAATTTGCCTTGTCTATTGAACATAGTTGTTTCCACATGAAGTTGTATCGTTTTTTTAACATTTTAGACAACCTAAGGATTATATAGAGTCTTTGTTTGACAAAAATAGACGAAGTTTACCGGGAGCAATTTTGACTTTTCTGTCGTCGTTTTGACGGAGGTGTTTCCTGTGGATTTCTGAATTCAATGGCGCCGTCTAAACGGCATTTTTCGGATATAAATATGTACTTTATCGAACAAAACGAACAGCGGTTTTGTAGCTGGGCCCCTCCTGGTTGGAAACATCAGAAGATCTTAAAAAGTGAGTTTTTATATCTTTAAATTTGTGATTTTGTGTCGCCAGTGAGGTGCTGACCTCAGATAATCAAATGTTTTGCTTTCGCCGTAAAGCCTTTTTGAAATCTGACAACAGATTTAGATTACCAAGACTCTAAGCTTTGTAACCATGTGCAACACTTGTATTTCCATGAATGTTAAATATTACGAATTCTTATTTTGAATTTGGCGCGCGCTTTGTTTTTATCGAAAATTATCCCGCTCATGGGATCCGTGCGGCAAGAAGTTAACAGATGGGCTATGTACAGGTGCAGTGATCTGTGAGCTGCTCTGACAGCTGGTGCTTAAAGCTAGTGAGGGAGATAAGTGTCTCTGTTACTGCAAGTTATTTCTAGTTTGACCACCAGAGAGCATCTTTAAGAAGCATTTGATTGTTTTCCATATTGGCATTAACAGAGAACTTAAAACCTTTTTTTGTAATAACATAGTATATGGGATTGATTTTAAGATATCTATAAATCAGTGATATTTACTCCCATAGTAATTCGTTATGGATCCATAACTAAATCAACAATAGGCATTTTCAAAGTGTATTTTTTATCTTTATATTATTAACAAAATGTGGTTATTTGATTATTTGGCTACTCTGCTCTGGTATTCTGCGCTCTGGTACACTCAGACAAGTGCTCTGAAATCCGTGTAGATAGTAGGCTGAACACATGAAATTTTTAACAACGTTATTTTCTGATAAAAACGAGTTCATTGCATCCGCCGTGGTGCCAGTTTCATAATATGACCACATTTCCCAGCTGCTTGCCGTCGTTTTGAAGTAATCGCGAAAAAACAGGCCTTATTTTAGTGCATTTTTCACCCTGCCAACTCCTATTAGCTCTATTGAGCACCGTGGCACCAAACTCGCCTTCCGAACGTTCTGTTCCCAGCTTATTGTTCAACGTCACAATGCATGCTTCCCTTTTGTTGGCAATGAGACCTGCTCACGTTGTTTTATAGTTAAAATGTCAACAACAAAAATTATATTGGAACTCTGTGGTCTTCCCATTATTTTCTATGGGGGAAATATAGGCATGTCTGTCTATTTCGCAAAATATCTCTCAATATATGTATATTTAGATTTTTTTTCAAGTCGGACGCCATTTTAAATCATGAGAATCTCCTCTTTCTAATTATGTAAGCCTGGGCAGCTAGAACGGTTGTTATCAAATGTTAGCCCCAAAATACTTTTAGCCCTGCAACGCTGAGCTCCCCCCATTGTTTTCATATGGAGAGGCATGACTATCTATTTTGCCAAAGTGGCATTGTTTAAAGTGGCTAGTGATACATTTATTACATCAAATTTTTTATCATAAAAGTGTCTAGAGATTTGAGTCAGTATGTTGGCAGCAGCCACTCAATGTTAGTGATGGCTGTTTAACAGTCTGATGGCCTTGAGATAGAAGCTGTTTTTCAGTCTCTCGGTCCCAGCTTTGATGCATCTGTACTGACCTCGCCTTCTGGATGATAGCGGGGTGAACAGGCAGTGGCTCGGGTGGTTGTTGTCCTTGATGATCTTTTTGGCCTTCCTGTGACATCGGGTGGTGTAGGTGTCCTGGAGGGCAGGTAGTTTACCCCCGGTGATGCGTGGTGCGGACCTCACTGCCCTCTGGAGAGCCTTACGGTTGTGGGCGGAGCAGTTGCCGTACCAGGCGGTGAAACAGCCCGACAGGATGCTCTCGATTGTGCATCTGTAGAAGTTTGTGAGTGTTTTTGGTGACAAGCTGAATTTCTTCAGCCTCCTGAGGTTGAATCAAATCAAATCAAATCAAAGAGGCGCTGTTGTTGAAGAGGCGCTGTTGCGCCTTCACCACGCTGTCTGTGTGGGTGGACCATTTCAGTTTCATTTCATTTCAAACTTTCCACCTTCTCCACTACTGTCCCGTCGATGTGGATAGGGGGGTGCTCCCTCTGCTGTTTCCTGAAGTCCACAATCATCTCCTTTGTTTTGTTGACGTTGAGTGAGAAGTTAATTTTCCTGACACCACACTCCGAGGGCCCTCACCTCCTCCCTGTAGGCAGTCTCATCGTTGACGGTAATCAAGCCTACCACTGTAGTGTCGTCTGAAAACTTGATGATTGAGTTGGAGGCGTGCTTGGCCATGCAGTCATGGGTGAACAGGGAGTACAGGAGAGGGCTGAGAACGCACCCTTGTGGGGCCCCAGTGTTGAGGATCAGCGGGGTGGAGATGTTTCCTACCCTCACCACCTGGGGGCGGCCCGTCAGGAAGTCCAGGACCCAGTTGCACAGGGCTGGGTCGAGACCTAGGGTCTCAAGCTTAATGACGAGTTTGGAGGGTACTATGGTGTTAAATGTTGAGCTGTAGTCGATGAACAGCATTCTTACATAGGTATTCCTCTTGTCCAGATGGGTTAGGGCAGTGTGCAGTGTGATTGCGATTGGGTCGTCTGTGGACCTATTTGGACAGTAAGCAAATTGGACTGGGTGTCAAGTAGGATGGAGGTGATATGATCCTTGACTACTCTCAAAGCACTTCATGATGACGGAAGTGAGTACTACGGGGCAATAGTCGATTAGCTCAGTTACCTTAGCTTTCTTGGGAACAGGAACAATGGTGGCCCTCTTGAAGCATGTGGGAACAGCAGACTGGGATAAAGATTGATTGAATATGTCCGTAAACACACCAGCCAGCTGGTCTGTGCATGCTCTGAGGACGCGGCCAGGGATGCCATCTGGGCCAGCAGCCTTGCGAGGGTTAACACGTTTAAATGTTTTAATCACGTTGGCTGCGGTGAAGGGGAGCCCACAGGTTTTGGTAGCGGGCCGTGTCGGTGGCACTGTATTGTCCTCAAAGCGAGCAAAGAAGTTGTTTAGTTTGTCTGGGAGAAAGACATCGTGGTCCGCAACGGGGCTGGTTTTCTTTTTGTAGTCCGTGATTGACTGTAGACCCTGCCACATTCCTCTCGTGTCTGAGCCATTGAATTGCGACTCTACTTTGTCTCTATAGTGACGCTTAGCTTGTTTGATTGCCTTGCGGAGGGATTAGCTACACTGTTTGTATTCAGTCATGTTTCCGGTCACCTTACCCTGATTAAATGAAGTGGTTCGCGCTTTCAGTTTTGCGCGAATGCTGCCATCAATCCACGGTTTCTGGTTGGGGAAGGTTTTAATAGTTGCTGTGGGTACAACATCACCGATGCATTTGCTAATAAACTCGCTCACCGAGTCCGCGTATTCATCAATGTTATTGTCCGACGCTATGCGGAACATATCCCAGTCCACGTGATTGAAGCAATCTTGGAGCGTGGAATCAGACTGGTCGGACCAGCGTTGAACAGACCTGAGCACGGGCATTTCCTGTTTTAGTTTCTGTCTGTAGGCTGCGAGCAACAAAATGGAGTCATGGTCAGATTTACAAATTCATTCTCCCAATACTAGCTAGCTGGCTAATGTTAGCTAGTCAGATAACTTGCTAAATAGCGAACTTTATGACAAAACAATACGCACAAACGTCTCTACATTAACTAACATATTCCTCTCAATTGTACATTTGGTCAGCCATCTTCACCCAGGGACTGGTGGCTCGTGTCAAAATGTGTCATTGGAACCACTTGAAATGATTGGTTATATAAAAACCTTGGGACCCAAATGGATAATGAGTGCTCTAACTCCCCCTTGCGGTGGTCAGGTACCTCATTTCAACACCATTATGACCATATAGGGTGTACAGCTGTACTCATTTCAACACCATTATGACAATGCCGGGTGTACAGCTGTACCTACCAAGAGTGAGTGAGCGAGCAAGTGTGGGTGTGGTGTGTGTGCTCTGTAACGCCACGCACGGTGGATCAGTGTGGAACTCCATCTTCCCTGTGGGGCCTAGCACTGCAGACAGCATCTGATCAACCCACTCTCAATGAATTAGTGTCTGAGTCTGTGTGTGCGTGCCTCAGACACTCGTTTGAGTGACATTTCACAAATTCCGGGGACAGGGCTAATGATGTCCCTGTTGGACTAAATCAAATCACTCAGAGGTTCCAGGAAGAAAGCAGGGTGAGTATGGGAACTGGGTTCAGTCAAGGCGCGTCCCACCTCCTCTCGCTAATTACCACTGTTCTACAGATGGCCCCAGGGAGAAGTAGTCGACGGGGACTGAACCTAAATGCCAGCATCACGGTAGAGAGGTGTTGAGGAAGGCCCAAGGCAAAGCCCAATGTCGGAGGTCAGCAAACTAGCTATTAATTGATTAGCATTTCAATGTATAGCCTGTTGTAGTATTACAGTATAACTGTAGTATATTTCAACAGGATGCAGATGTTGCCAAAAGTTCTAGAGGATACTGGGGCTGGGAATGGCCAGGGACCTCACAATACGATATTATCACCATATTTAGATTCCGATACAATATGTATTGAATTGCCAGGGACCTCAAGATACGATATTAACACCATACTTAGATGCCGATACGATATGTATTGCGATTCTCACGATTCTATATGCATTACAATTCGATAATAGGATGATGTTCCAAACATATTTCGCACTACATGTCTGCTGCAGAGGGACAAGATTATTACTTTTTGATCAGTCATGGAAAAAAAAGTGCTGAAAATATGTTGGCTCACCACTTAAAAAGATAGAGAACAAGCTATTTATATTTTTCTGATCAAGTCAGTATCTATATAAAATCATGATATTTGAAGACTGGCTGTCCCAGAATGGCGCCAAATGGGATGGCTGCCATTTCACAGGCTCCTAACCAACTGTGCTATTTTGTCCCACAAAAAATGTGCGTTGTTAGTAACTTATTTTGTACATGAATGTTGTTGATAACGTCTCTTAGCTTCTGAACATCAGAACAGCGATTACTAACCCCGAACTGGACAAAGATTTTTTTATTTAATCAGTCCGATGCGAAGGATATACTGCTCTCCAGTGACGAGGCCCAAATCCCCGTAATTTGCATGAAGAAAAGGCAGAGATAAAGAGGGAGAAGGTCGGGGTGCCTTGTTAGGATTCGTAGGCGAGTGAGTAAATCGCCATTACCATCGGTTCTATTGGCCAATGTGCAATCACTGGAAAACAAACTCGATGATCTAAGGTCAAGACTATCCTACCAACAGGACATTAAAAACTGTGATGTCTTATGTTTCACTGAGTCATGGCTCAACAACGACACGGATAGCATAGAGCTGGCTAGGTTTTCCATGCATCGGCAGAATAGAGCAGCTACGTCTGGTAAGACGAGAGGCAAGGTTGTGGGTCTATTTGTCAATAACAGCTGGTGCACAATGTATAATATTAAAGAAGTCTCCAGGTATTGCTTGTCTAATGTAAAGTACCTCATGATAAGCTGTAGACCACATTATCTACGAAGAGAGTTCTTCTATATTATTATTAGCCGTCTATTTACCGCCACAAACATGCTGGCACAAAGACCGCACTCAACGAGGTGTACAAGGCCATAAGCAAATAAGAAAATGCTCATTCAGAAGTGGAGCTCCTAGTGGCCGGGGACTTTAAAGCTGGCAAACTTAAATACGTTTTACCTCATTTTTACCAGCATGTCACATGTGCAACGACAGGAAAAAAACTTGACCACCTTTACACCACACACAGAGATGCATACAAAGCTCTCCCTCGCCCTCCAGTTGGCAAATATGACCATAATTCTATCCTCCTGATTCCTGCTTACAAGCAAAAACTAAAGAAGGAAGTACCAGTTACTCGGTCAATATGGAAGTGGTCAGATGTCGCGGATGCTACAGAACGTTTTGCTAGAACAGAATGGAATATGTTCCATGACTCATCCAATGGCATTGAGGAGTATATCACCTCAGTCACCGGCTTCATCAATAAGTGCATTCATAATGTCATCCCCACAGAGACCGTGCGTACATATCCCAACCAAAAGGCATGGATTACAGGCAACAGACTCACCGAGCTAAAGGCTAGAGCTGCTGCTTTCAAGGAGCGGGACACTAATCTGGATACTTATAAGAAATCCCGCTATGCCTTCAGACAAACCATCAAACAGGCAAAGCATCAATACAGTGAGGGAAAAAAGTGTTTGATCCCCTGCTGATTTTGTACGTTTGCCCACTGACAAAGAAATGATCAGTCTATAATAGTAGGTTTATTTGAACAGTGAGAAAGAATAACAAAAAAATCCAGAAAGACGCATGTGAAAAATGTTATACTTTGATTTGCATTTTAATGAGGGAAATAAGAATTTGACCCGCTCTCAATCAAAAAGATGTCTGGCTCCCAAGTGTCTTTTATACAGGTAACGAGCTGAGATTAGGACAACACTCTTAAAGGGAGTGCTCCTAATCTCAGCTTGTTACCTGTATAAAAGACACCTGTCCACAGAAGCAATCAATCAATCAGATTCCAAACTCTCCACCATGGCCAAGACCAAAGAGCTCTCCAAGGATGTCAGGGACAAGATTGCAGACCTACACGAGGCTGGAATGGGCTACAAGACCATCGCCAAGCAGCTTGGTGAGAAGGTGAGAACAGTTGGTGCGATTATTTGCAAATGGAAGAAACACAAAAGAACTGTCAATCTCCCTCGGCCTGGGGCTCCATGCAAGATCTCACCTCGTGGAGTTGCAATGATCATGAAAATGGTGAGGAATCAGCCCAGAACTACACAGGAGGATCTTGTCAATGATCTCAAGGCAGCTGGGACCATAGTCACCAAGAAAAAACAACACACTACGCCGTGAAGGACTGAAATCCTGCAGCGCCCGCAAGGTCCCCTGCTCAAGAAAGCACATATACATGCCCGTCTGAAGTTTGCCAATGAACATCTGAATGATTCAGAGGACAACTGGGTGAAAGTGTCAAATAAACCTACCATTAAAATTATAGACTGATCATTTCTTTGTCAGTGGGCAAACGTACAAAATCAGCAGGGGATCAAATACTTTTTTCCCCTCACTGTACAGGACTAAGATAGAATCCCACTACACCGGCTCTGATACTCGATGTGGCAGGGCTTGCAAACTATTACGGACTATAAAAGGAAAACCCAGCCGAACTGCCCAGTAGTGCAAGCCTACCAGACGAGCTAAATGCCTTTTATGCTCGCTTCGAGGCAAGCAACACTAAAGCATGCAAGAGAGCACCAGCTGTTCCAGACGACTGTGTGATCACGCTCTCCATAGCCGATGTGAGCAAGACCTTATAAACTGGTCAACATTCACAAGGCCGGGGGGCCAAACGGATTACCAGGGCGTGAACTCAGACCATAGGCGGACCAACTGTCAAGTGTCTTCACTGACATTTTCAACTTCTCTCTGACCGAGTCTGTAATACCCATATGTTTCAAGCAGACCACCATAGTCCCTGTGCCCAAGAATGCGAAGGAAAACTGCCTAAATGAATACCGACTCATAGCACTCAAGTCGGTAGCCATGGTAGGCAACAAAACATTTGCCAAGCTGATCCTCAACACCGGGGCCCCACAGGGGTGCGTGCTTAGCTCCATCCTTTACTCCCTGCAATGTGGTGCCAGGGCAACAACCTCTCCCTCTATGTGAGCAAGACAAAGGAGATGATCATGGACTACAGGAAAAGGAGGGCCGAACAGGCCCTCATTAACATTGATGCGGCAGTAGTGGAGCATGTCGAGAGCTTCAAGTTCCTTGGTGTCCACATCACCAACAAACTATCATGGTCCAAACATACCAAGAAAGTTGTGAAGAGGGTACAACAACACATTTCCCCCCTCAGGAGAATGAAAAGATTTGGCCTGGGTCCCCAGATCCTCAAAAAGACAGAACAGCTGCACCATCGAGAGCATCCTGACCGGTTGCATCACCGCCTGGTATGGTAACTTCTCGGCATTCAACCGTAAGGTGCTATAGAGGGTAGTGTGTACGGCCCAATACATCACTGGGGCCAAGCTTCCTACCATCCAGGACCTATATACTAGGCGGTGTCAGAGGAAGGCCCAAAAAACTGTCAAAGACTCCAGTCACCCATGTCAGACTGTTCTCTCTGCTACCGCACGGCGAGTGGTACGGGAGAGCCAAGTCTATGTCTAAAAGGCTCCGTAATAGGTTCTACGCCAAATCTATAAAAGACTGCTCAACAATTCAGGAGGACTATTTACATTGACCCCCCTCCTTTGTTTTTACACTGCTGGTACTTGCTGTTTATTATCTATGCAGTCACTTTACACCAACCTACATGTACAAACTACCTCGACTAACCTGTACCCCCGCACATTGACTCGGGACTCCCTGTATATAGCCTCGTTATTGTTATCAAATTTTATTGTGTTACTTTACATTTTTTTACTTTAGTTTATTTAGTTAATATTTTTTTTACTATTTCTTGAACTGCATTGTTGGTTAAGGGCTTGTAAATGAGCATTTCACGGTAAGGTCTACACCGCTTGTATTTGGCGCATGTGACAAATAACATTTGATTCGGCTGAAAGTACAGTCTCTTCAAGTTTGACAGATGTTCAGTGAGACTACAGTATGCTTTGCCCTAACCACAAGTTGTCATTACAGAGCTTAGTCCTTATGTTCAATACTCTGGAAATACATAATAGGAATCAAAGTGAATCGAATGTGGGACATATCAGAATTGAATCAGAGAATCAGATAGAGATCAATATTGTTTGTCTTTTCCTACTACCACTAACTTTGCTGATAACTTCTTGAGAGGAAAAATATACTTGCTATGCCTGTGATATGTGGTTGTCCCACCTAGCTATCTTAAGATGAATGCACTAACTGTATGTTGCCCTGGATAAGAGCTTCTGCGAAATGACTCAAATGTAAATCTGTTCAGAGGGCCGCAGGACTCACTGAGTTGATGCAGGCCAGTTCCTTGTTGAGCAGCCAGGGTAGTGAGAGCTTCCCCTCTCCCCGGTAGCAGGACTGGATGCGCTCCTTAATTTTCTCCTTGATGCGGCGCAGTGTGAACAGGCACAGGGCTGACTCCTTGGGCGGCTTGGCCCGGTTCTTCTGGCCCTGCGAGAACACAGTGAACAGGATGTCCTCATCTTCAGAAATTCCTAAGGAGTCAGCCAACTGCTTGCCAGGACGGCTGAGGTAGGCGTCCTGGACGAGACGATACTCCACCCCATCCTTGGTGCAGCCGATGGGGAACTCCACGTACGAGTAGAACTTTGAGTCGTCCACGCAGAGGCGGACGATCTTGGATGTGAAGAACTGTTCGCCAGAGGCGTCAGGCGAAGTGAGCTGAGTGTCCAGCTGCATGGTCAGGTAGTAGACAAACTGTTCACTGCTGAAGCTGTAGATATAGTAGATGTCAAATGCAGGGAATTTGCTGAGAGTGTCCGAAGGGATCTTGAGCTGCGAGGAGACAAACTCGTCCTGATAGACGAAGCTGAACATGTCGGCGTCCTCCTCGTTGGACATCAGCTTGCGGCTGGAGAGCGTGGGGAAGTACTCGGACTTGCCATCAATGGGTGTGCCTATGAAGAGCTTGCTGGCGGGGCCGTGCTGGGATGTGATGATGACCCCGGACATGGTACCAGACTCGGTCACGCTGGACAGGTAGTGCTCCTTACGGTGGTGTGGCTCACCCAGTTTGAACAGGTCGTCCAGCCTGAGGAATTGGCAGATTCCCTGGGAGGTGCTCCCGCAGGCAATGAGCCGGTTCTGGGCGTAGTCGATGAGAAGCAACTTGTTGACGTTGGTGGTCTGGGCAAGGTCGTGGGGGCACGACTGGACGCTGGGCGGGGGATAGCACTTCTCGTTATCCACCACGGGTCCAGTCATGTGGCTCCGCAGCTTGGTAAGGTTGCTAGAGAGCTTGAAGATCCAGTTGACCGTGCCGACGTAGACCTCACCCGTCTTGTTGTGGATGGCCAGGTGTGTCAGCCCCCAGTCTGGTGGGGAGAAGGATTTGAAGGGCAGGGGATGACCTCTGGTCAAGGATGGGACCGTCAAGAGGACGAGCACCCCCAGGAGGAGCATGTTCCCCAGATGTGGGGCAACGAGTGACCTCAATAGGGGCCACATATCTGGGGGTTGCGGGAGACAAGTCTGGGGGAAGGGATGGGGAGGTGGATGGGTTCACTCCGGCACCTAGTCTGGATCGGTTTATGTCCTGGCTTATATTCCCCTGGAAGGAGGCTGGATGGGCCGAGGGTTAGAGGGGGAAAGCTCCTATTGATCCGGTGTCTTTCTCTCTGTGTTCTGAGTTTTTATCCAGAGCATCATCCACAGCGGCACGGGTGGGAGCCCTGCAAGGCAGAAAACACATTATGAGTCGCGATGGAACATTTCCTATTGATTATGCATCAGCCGGAGAGCCTATAAACAAACGAGAGCGCACTGCTACATTTAGACAAAGGTTAAGAGGGCATTCACCCACCCCGGATTAATAAATTATGCAAAGTGATATCCGTGACTACATTATGAAGGAAGATAGTTAGCGCGAGCCACAGGAGGATTACCAGACGCACGGTACAATAATGAGTCACACTGCAAGGAGTTTAAGACACACAACATCCAGCCCATTAATATTTCATTTGTTCAACAGTATTGTGAAGGATCAGAGATGGTCTGCTTAGAAAATTGCCAGAGGGGGCGCCCTACAGGCGGCAGCAAGCCTAGTGTTAGACCATTGGGCCAGTCACCGAAAGGTCCCTGGTTCGAATACCGGAGCAGACAAGGTAAAACATCTGTTGATGTGCCCAAGGCAAGGCACTTAACCCTGTCAATTTATTTTTACTACAATTACCAGGTGTATGTGACTATAAAAACATCTTTTTTTTCTATTGAAACCCCGCAATTTGTTTCCAGGTCTGCTCCCTCCCAGGCCTCCCAAGTCTCCCAAGTGTGTGGGTTGCTGTATGCGGTATAAGGAAACTACCCAGCATCCCCCTCTTCTCCCAATTAAGGCCTTATTCTGCCAATAGCATCGAGGCATGGTTTGCTTTTACTCTGTGGCAGATCTGCAGCTCTGATGACCAAAACATGTTTGCTACCCTGAGGGAGAGTTAAAACAATGATGATTCAGCACCCTTATGCTGCAATCAGGATGTAGAGTACAATATAAGCTAGAAGAAAATGAATGAACGAGATGGATCTTGAGTCGAGACACATATACCACACACATCTCAGAGAGATTAATTGCTGTTGTTGTCGTCGTCATTGTTGTTGCGGTTCCAACAATGCAAAACCCGTTTTCCACTCCAGCCAAAGTATTGCTCGCCCACTCAACCCAGTCATCCACCACAGCCAACCCAGTCATCCACTCCAGGCAACCCAACCATGTCCTCCACTCCAGTCAACCCAACCCAGTCCTCCACTCCACTCCAGTCAACCCAACCCAGTCATCCACTCCAGTCAACCCAACCCAGTCCTCCACTCCAGCCAACCCAACCCAGTCCTCCACTCCAGCCAACCCAACCGAGTCCTCCACTCCAGCCAACCCAACCGAGTCCTCCACTCCAGCCAACCCAACCGAGTCTTCCACTACAGCCAACCCAACCCAGTCCTCCACTCCAGCCAACCCAACCCAGTCATCCACTCCAGCCAACCCAACCCAGTCATCCACTCCAGCCAACCCAACCCAGTCATCCACTCCAGCCAACCCAACTGAGTCATCCACTCCCAGCAGTCACATGCTAATTATCTGCTTCCCATCCAAACCAAAGTAGGCCAAATTTTGTTGAAGATCCAAGGCCCACTTTGCTATTCCCAGTGTGGGAGTGGGATTGACTGGATTTAGCGGCACTTAGCGCGCGCGCCCCTCCCCCCACATCATTATATTTGCTAATGCTTCAAAGTGAAGAGACGCTCATATGTGACATGTGCCAGCACTCACTCGGCTTCCATACATTCATTTAAATTAATCCTGTTTCATATGTAACCACAATGCCCCAAGAGTTGGATTCCCATGGCACAGAAGATCCACAAGACACAAGATAGAGAGAGGAGGAACGGGCAGGGGGATTGATGGGAGAGGAGGGATGGGAGAGGAGGGATGGGGGGATTGATTGACGGGGGAGTGGAAGTAATGGACAAGGACTTTTTTCCCTTTCTTTTGGGTGTCCTCCAGTGACAATGATGGCAGAGAGCTTTCAGCTGGCTCGCCTCAGCGCTGCTTGACAGGCCAATTAAGTTCCGGCGATACCGGGACATTAGTTCTCTTGTAAATGCTGATTATACCAAATTGTGCGCAGCAACTCTCAGAGGCCCGGCTCAATTTCACCTTGACTATGAAAGTGTCGGCGGAGGGGTATTTTATGACTGAACTGAATTGGGAAAGATGAGAAACAGTAGGGAGGGAGGGAGGGAGGAACAAAAGCATGAGAGATAGAGAAAATCAAACAGAGGAGAAGGAGGGGAGGGAGAATGAGGAATGTTATTTCTTCCTTCCCTTATCTTCAGTTTTTCTCTGGAGAGTGATTGAGGGGTTGGTCTATCTGTCAATCACTCCCCAAGGATGCACGGAGGAACTACAGTCAGTTTAACAATGTGTGTGTGTGTGTGTGTGTGTGTGTGTGTACACATTGGAGGAAGATTCAGGGAGAAAATTTGCCTTTTTCCAAACCAAAAAGTTAACCATTAAAATGCAGAGCAATTGCCACCCCTTTTCCTCCATCTACAGTGGGTGGAGGTCGGTAGAAGACAGTGTGGAATTGCAAACCATGGCAGCTCTAGTAACAGCAAGGTACATCGAATTTCCACAAATGAAAGCCTGGACAAGATGAATGTGCTGTGGAGAGAGGGAGAAGCAGAGAGAGATGGAGAAAAAGAAAAAGGAGAGCATCTGGAGGAGGCGATGACAAGAGAAAGGTGCAGGCAGCTCCACCTGCATTTAAATAAGGACCTGGCTTTCGGCTTCATGTCGAAAGGGGACACCTAAATGAATAAATGCACAGTGGCAGCCCAGCCAGTTAGCAGATACGGCTGTGCATCTATATTAATAAAAAAAAATATTCACGTGTGTAAAAGACTCCGCAACATAAGCAGGCGCAATAAAGTGACAAGTTAGCCTATTAAAAAAATATTTATTGTTCAGCGGTACGATCACGCCAAGCGCATCGAGAGCAGATGTCAATTTAAAGCGTGACGTGGGCTGGCTAGCTCATTTTCGTTTTTGTCATTTCCGTGAGCAAAAACGTGAGAGAGAGAACGAGAAAGAGAGAAAGTTGTCTCTAAAGTAATTCCTCTTCATTTTCAGCCGACTTGACGTAACAGAGCGTGAATAGAGCAACACATTTCATCTGGGTCTCTGGCTGGCTGTAATCTACCCAGAGTAATAAGGGAAATGCTATCATGGCAGACTGTTTGTGTCCAATGCATGCTATTGCAAAATACAATGTCAGCTCACTCAGAATGGCTAATTCTATAAGGTGGGAGGCTGAAATGCATGCCAGGCTAAAGCCTATGACCCTATCAATAGAGTCAGCTTTAGATGGGAGAGGAGTGAGCAGGTTGGGAATGGACACATTTCTCCCAAATCCCACGGATCCCTATGGAATGATTGACAGATGAGGAAATTGTCAATCCCTCCCCAATAAAGAATTTGCCACCATGACCAGGTTCGGTACAGATTTCCTCTCTCGTTTTTCAATTTTCCCTCTCTTCCCTTCAGAAAGGGCTGTAAACCCAGGCTGAACGCTATATCGGAGGAAGATCAGGAAAACATGTAAATCATTTGGGGCTTCAGCACATTTCACCTTTTAACCCGTCAGTTGAGAATCTACAGTGACATCTAGGCCCGCGCTGTTATCACATTCAAAAGGCAAAAACAGTACCGTGAACGTTTTCCTAGGGGGCTTTTCAAGATTGATTGGTTTTTATATCAGAATGACCCATTGATTGTGGTCCCTACAGGATTCCACGGGTGTCCAGTCGGAATGGACGGGACTCGGGTGGGGGTCACTTTAAACATGTTGTTTCAGTTTATTTGGTTTAACAGTGGTTAATGAGTGAGCTTGGGTTAGGGGGTGTACATTGGAGGAAGATTCAGGTGGGGAAATGTGACTTCTTCCTAACCAAAACATAATCAAACAGAATTTACAAATCAGGTCTCTCCCTCAGCCCGCTCTCGCGCTCTGTGCTCTCTCTCACGTACGCCAAATAAAATAAAAATGTATTAGTCACATGCTTCGTAAACAACAGGTGTAGACTAACAGTGAAATGCTTACTTATGGGCCTTTCCCAACAACGCGCCACTTGGACACTGCATCTCAATGCAAGAGGCGTCCCTGCAGTACCTGGTTCGAATCCAGGCTGCATCACATTCGGGCGTGATTGGGAGTGCCATAGGGCGGCACACAATTGGCCCGGCGTCGTCCGGGCTTGGCCGGGGTAGGTCATCATTGTAAATAAGAATTTATTCTTAACTGACTTGCCTAGTTAAATAAAGGTTAAAAAATATAAAAATTACAGAGAGAAATTAAATAGAGAAATAATAGAAAAGTAAAACACGTAATAAAAAAAGTTATAAGAAATACACAATGAGTAGCGATAACATGGCTATTATATAGACGGGTAGCAAAGTAGCCAGTTGCATAAAGCTCCTTGACGGAGCCCGGCGCTAAACCTGTCCGTTCAGATAATGGCCCCCGCTCGGCCCTGGCACACAGCTGATTTATTGCCGGTGGCATATCAATTACAGCACTTGCCGCTCTGTGAGGAGGGGAGAGAAGAAAAAAGCCAAGTGACTGACTCCTCGCACAGAGCTCAAGCTAATTCTCTCCTTGCTGCATTTTTAACATGTGGGTTACATCTGTGCCAGCGGTAGGAAAACCAAGCGTCGCCAGACCAACGCTGCAGTAGGTGGGAAATAGAGAGAGTGAGTGTGAGAGAAAAAGAGTGGGAGTCATAGAAGGGATGGTTCACGAAAACGGTAACCACACAGCCTCACCACCACTAGCAGTAGTAACCACACACAGCCTCACCACCACTAGCAGTAGTAACCACACAGCCACAGCCTCACCACCACTAGCAGTAGTAACCACACAGCCACAGCCTCACCGCCACTAGCAGTAGTAACCACACAGCCACAGCCTCACCGCCACTAGCAGTAGAAACCACACAGTCACAGCCTCACCGCCACCAGCAGTAGTAACCACACAGGCATAGCCTCACCGCCACTAACAGTAGTAACCACACACAGCCACACCAACACTAGCAGTAGTAACCACACTGCCACAGCCTCACCAACACTAGTAGTAACCACACAGCCTCAGCCACACCAACACTAGCAGTAGTAACCACACAGCCACAGTCTCACCAACACTAGCAGTAGTAACCACAAAGCCTCAGGCACACCAACAGAAGTAACCACACTGCCACAGCCACACCAACACTAGCAGTAATAACCACACACAGCCACACCTAGACTGCTGTAGCATACAAAGACACTCAGATTGAGCGGGCAAGCCTCAAACTCTAATCTTTACCATGCACTCGAAGACAACACAGAGATTTGCATTCGAGGGTCTTTGCGGTGTTATAGTGGGGATGGGAGAATGGGAGCAAACCCAAACACCCTTCTTAGTCTCCTCCCCCGTGGATTCAATCTCAACTAAGGCCGGGAGCACAATCTGCATATGGGTTACCATTCATATGGGTTGCAATGGGTCTGAATTTTTCAGGACATTATCCATGGGAAGTTATGCCCAGGAATTTGGGGAATTTTGCTTAAATTCATCAAAAAAAATAGCTTATAACAGTGGACGATTTTAGTGGGATAAACAAGGCAATTCTAGGTCTTGTGGTATATTTTGGTTAATCTATCCCCAATTCAATGGAATTGCAACCCTCTGCATGCACAGTGCACTCATCCATCACATGTACAGCTGGTTCTCAAAATCTTCCACACTAATGAGATGCTATTGAGCCTACACTATCTGAGCCAAGGGCTACATGCTTTCTGGTAAGTTTTGATTACAATACTGGGTGGGGTGAATATATTTTATATTACATTATTTTGTTAACTATTAAATAGTAGCCTACAGCAACGTGTGTTTAAATCATTTCTAACTTGTTATCAATTTCTGCTAGTATGTTTTTGCTACCATGTGGGTTTTAGCTTGCTTGAGCCTGCTAACTGAGGTGTGTTAATTCACCTGTTTCCATACACGCTTCATTTTAAAACATTTATCTTACAAAAGGAGTTGTTTAATCTAACTGCTTAACGATTTATCTGTACATGAAATTGTATTCTGCTTTTTTTTCCTAATTTTTTTCTAATCTTTACAGGAAAATGATGTGTGGAAACATTTCACTGCAGCTAATGTAGAATGAAAAGCTGTGTACATTTGCAAATACGGTGACAAATCATTTGTGAAGAATGCAACAAAGATGCAGAATCATCTGGCCAAGTGCATAAAGTTCCCTCAGCGCTCTCAACAAGAAACCTCTGACAAAAGTCCCTCTACTTCTATTCGAGGTGAAAATGAGGAATCAGACACCTTATCGATGGCAACAGCTCATGGTCCTCCTGGAATCAGAAGTTTTTTTGACTCCATGGAGGAACGTTAACAGATAAATGCTGATGAATTTCTTGCTCGAGCTGTGTATACAACTGGTTCACCTCTGATGCTACCAGGCAATGTGTATTGGAAGAGATTTCTGAATGTTCTTCGCCCAGCATACACCCCTCCAACCAGACATGCTTTATATACTCTTGCTGGATGCAGAGTACAACAGAGCTCAGGTGAAGGTCAAGCAAATCAGAGAAAGCAAACTGTATTGCAATCATCTCTGATGGGTGGTTGAATGTTCGTGGGCAAGGAATAATTAACTACATCATCTCCACCCCTCAACCAGAATTCTTCAAGAGCACAGACACAAGGGACAACAGACACACCGGTCTCTACATTGCAGATGAGCTGAAGGCAGTCATCAATGACCTTGGACCACAGAAGGTATTTGCACTGGTGACAAACAATGCTGCGAACATGAAGTCTGCTTGGTCTAAAGTGGAGGAGTCCTACCCTCACATCACATCCATTGGCTGTGCTGCTCATGCATTGAATCTGCTCCAAGGACATCATGGCACTGAAAACAATCCATACTGCCCTGCCCACTTCACTGTTTTTCCAAGCAGAGGAAACTGCAGTTCTGAAATACATCAAAAATCGTGAATACTTCTGCCTGAAGCCCAGACACGGCGCAGCGTACATGTTGGACCCCAAGTATGCTGGCAAGAGCATCCTGTCTGGTGCAGAGATCAAAAAGGCCTATGGTGTCATCACTACCGTGTCTCGCTACCTTGGCCTGGATGAAGGTAAGGTTCTTGGCAGTCTGGCGAAGTACACTTCCAAGCAAGGGCTTTGGGATGGAGATGCCAACATATCTCATCAGCCACCTGGTGGAAGGGACTTTGTGGATCTGAGGCTCTTTCCCCTGTTGCCTCCATCATCTTCCAAATACCACCAACATCAGCCACCTCAGAGCGCAACTGGTCCTTGTTTGGGAACACACACACCAAAGCACTCAACAGGCTGACCAATACAAGGGTTGAAAAATTGGTGGCCATCCGGGAAAATTGGAAGCTTTTTGAGCCTGACAACGAGCCATTCTCAACAAGGTTGGAAAGTGACAGTGAAGATGAGGCCTCAGTCTGATGTTCAAGAAGTGGACATTGAGGAGGTCCGGGGAGAAGATATGGAAGCCTGAGAGGAAGACAACTGAAGCTTTAGTTTCTAGACTATAATTTTACAGATGTATGTTAAAACTTTTGTGAGATGCGATGGATCATTGGGGATCATTCAATATTCCCTTTCTTTTGTTGTTCAGTGAAATCATCCCATGTGAAGAGTCAACTCATTTAGTTAAAGTTAAATTCGTAACTGAATAGTTTTTTTTATTTCTATTGGAAGGATTTAATCATTTGCAATTATGTCTACTTATGACAAGGTAAAAGGTTTATGTTTCCATATGATATGGTAAATATATTCAGCGCAAAAAACTAAAACATTTAAATGATATAAATATTAATTTGCATATATTTCCGTTAACTCCCACGGAAACTTTCCACCTACGAATATTCCCCAAAATGTGCAACCCTAGTTACCATTCATATATGTTGAGGAAAGGGGGTCATTTCAGACATATAGTCATTCTGCGGTTCACACACATGAAAAGGCATGCACGCGCACACACACAGGAAGTACAGAGGGCATAGGGTAGACTGGTCATTTAAAGCTTCATTAGCCCAGCCAATGAAACATATGCACAGTCAGACTAGGGCTGAATGGGTGGCAGGCAGCAGGAACCCACATTAAACTAATTCTATATTTAACCCCTCAAGGTACTTACAGTGGGGGAAAAAAGTATTTAGTCAGCCACCAATTGTGCAAGTTCTCTCACTTAAAAAGATGAGAGAGGCCTGTGATTTTCATCATAGGTACACATCAACTATGACAGACAAAATGAGGAAAAAAACCCCAGAAAATCACATTGTAGGATTTTTTATGAATTTATTTGCAAATTATGGTGGAAAATAAGTATTTGGTCAATAACAAAAGTTTCTCAATACTTTGTTATATACCCTTTGTTGGCAATGACAGAGGTCAAACGTTTTCTGTAAGTCTTCACAAGGTTTTCACACACTGTTGCTGGTATTTTGGCCCATTCCTCCATGCAGATCTCCTCTAGAGCAGTGATGTTTTGGGGCTGTCGCTGGGCAACACGGACTTTCAAAGATTTTCTATGGGGTTGAGATCTGGAGACTGGCTAGGCCACTCCAGGACCTTGAAATGCTTCTTACGGCCACTCCTTCGCCGTTCGGGCGGTGTGTTTGGGATCATTGTCATGCTGAAAGACCCAGCCACGTTTCATCTTCAATGCCCTTGCTGATGGGAAGGAGGTTTTCACTCAAAATCTCACGATACATGGCCCCATTCATTCTTTCCTTTACACGGATCAGTCGTCCTGGTCCCTTTGCAGAAAAACAGCCCCAAAGCATGATGTTTCCACCCCCATGCTTCACAGTAGGTATGGTGTTCTTTGGATGCAACTCAGCATTCTTTGTCCTCCAAACACGACGAGTTGAGTTTTTACCCAAAGTTCTATTTTGGTTTCATCTGACATTCTCCCAATCCTCATCTGGATCATCCAAATGCTCTCTAGCAAACTTTAGACGGGCCTGAACATGTACTGGCTTAAGCAGGGGGACACGTCTGGCACTGCAGGATTTGAGTCCCTGGCGGCGTAGTGTGTTACTGATGGTAGGCTTTGTTACTTTGGTCCCAGCTCTCTGCAGGTCATTCACTAGGTCCCCGTGTGGTTCTGGGATTTTTGCTCACCGTTCTTGTGATCATTTTGACCCCACGGGGTGAGATCTTACGTGGAGCCCCAGATCGAGGAAGATTATCAGTGGTCTTGTATGTCTTCCATTTCCTAATAATTGCTCCCACAGTTGATTTCTTCAAACCAAGCTGCTTACCTATTGCAGATTCAGTCTTCCCAACCTGGTGCAGGTCTACAATTTTGTTTCTGGTGTCCTTTGACAGCTCTTTGGTCTTGGCCATAGTGGAGTTTGGAGTGTGACTGTTTGAGGTTGTGGACAGGTGTCTTTATACTGATAACAAGTTCAAACAGGTGCCATTAATACAGGTAACTAGTGGAGGACAGAGGAGCCTCTTAAAGAAGAAGTTACAGGTCTGTGAGAGCCAGAAATCTTGCTTGTTTGTATGTGACCAAATACTTATTTTCCACCATAATTTGCAAATAAATTCATAAAAAATCCTACAATGTGATTTTCTGGATTTTTTTCCCTCATTTTGTCTGTCATAGTTGAAGTGTACCTATGATGAAAATTACAGGCCTCTCTCATCTTTTTAAGTTGGAGAACTTGCACAATTGGTGGCTGACTAAATACTTTTTTTCCCCACTGTAAGTCACAGACGGGATTCCCGCCAATGAATCAAAACATTTTCCAGTCAAAATGCATTGCGAAATAGGTTTTACAATTCAAGTAATTGGCTATTAAATAAATGCATAATTCCCAGCAGTAAATGGATAGTAAGTTTGTTGCTCGCAGCCTACAGACAGAAACTAAAACAGGAAACGCCCGTGCTCAGGTCTGTTCAACGCTGGTCCGACCAATCTGATTCCACGCTGCAAGATTGCGTCGAGCACGTGGACTGGGATATGTTCCGGATAGCATCAGACAACAACATTGATGTATACGCTGATTCAGTGAGCGAGTTTATTAGCAAGTGCATCATTGATGTTGTACCCATAGCAACTATTAAAACCTTCCCCAACCAGAAACCGTGGATTGATGGCAGCATTCGCACAAAACTGAAAGCGCGAACCACTGCTTTTAACCAGGGTAAGGCAACCGGAAACATGACTGAATACAAACCGTGTAGCTATTCCCTCCGCAAGGCAATCAAACAAGCTAAGCGTCAGTATAGACACAAAGTTGAGTCACAATTCAACGGCTCAGACACGAGAGGAATGTGGCAGGGTCTACAGTCAATCACGGACTACAAAAAGAAAACCAGCCCCGTCGCGGACCACGATGTCCTGCTCCCAGACAAACTAAACTTCTTTGCTCGCTTTGAGGAAAATACAGTGCCACCGACACAGCCTGCTACCAAAACCTGTGGGCTCACCTTCACCGTAAAACATTTAAAATGTGTTAACCCTCGCAAGGCTGCCGGCCCAGATGGCATCCCTGGCCGTGTCCTCAGAGCATGTGCAGACCAGCTGGCTGGTGTGTTTACGGACATATTCCGAGGACCTTCAAGAGGGCCACCATTGTTCCTGTTCCCAAGAAAGCTAAGGTAACTGAGCTAAATGACTATCGCCCCGTAGCACTCACTTCCGTCATCATGAAGTGCTTTGAGAGACTAGTCAAGGATCATATCACCTCCATCCTACCAGACACCCTAGACCCACTCCAATTTGCTTACTGTCCCAATAGGTCCACAGACGACGAAATCGCAATCACACTGCCCTAACCCACCTGGACAAGAGGAATACAGATGTAAGAATGCTGTTCATCGACTACAGCTCAGCATTTAACACCATAGTACCCTCCAAAGTCGTCATTAAGCTCAAGACCCTAGGTCTCGACCCAGCCCTGTGCAACTGGGTCCTGGACTTCCTGACGGGACGGCCCCAGGTGGTGAGGGTAGGAAACGACATCTCCACCCCGCTGATCCTCAACACTGGGCACCCCACAAGGGTGCGTTCTCAGCCCTCTCCGGTACTCCCTGTTCACCCATGACTGCGTGGCCAAGCACGCATCCAACTCAATCATCAAGTTTGCTGACAACACTACAGTGGTAGGCTTGATTACCAACAACGACGAGACAGCCTACGGGGAGGAGGTGAGGGCCCTCGGCGTGTGGTATCAGGAAAATAACCTCTCACTCAATGTCAACAAAACTGAGATGATGATTGTGGACTTCAGGAAACAGCAGAGGGAGCACCCCCTATCCACATCGACAGGACAGTAGTGGAGAAGGTGGAAAGTTTTAAGTTCCTCGGTGTACACATCACGGACAAACTGAAATGGTCCACCCATACAGACAGTGTGGTGAAGAAGGCGCAACAGCGCCTATTCAACCTCAGGAGGCTGAAGAAATTTGGCTTGTCACCAAAAACACTCACAAACTTCTACAGATGCACAATCGAGAGCATCCTGTCGGGCTGTATCACCGCCTGGTACGGCAACTGCTCTGCCCACAACCGTAAGGCTCTCCAGAGGGTAGTGAGGACTGCACAACGCATCACCGGGGGTAAACTACCTGCCCTCCAGGACACCTACACCACCCGATGTCACAGGAAGGCCAAAAACATCATCAAGGACAACAACCACCCGAGCCACTGCCTGTTCACCCCGCTATCATGCAGAAGGCGAGGTCAGTACAGGGGCATCAAAGGTGGGACCGAGAGACTGAAAAACAGCTTCTATCTCAAGGCCATCAGACTGAGTGGCTGCTGCCAACATATTGACTTAAATCTCTAGCCACTTTAAATAACAGAAAATTGGAAGTAACAAATGTATCACTAGCCACTTTAAACAATTTTGTATCTAATGTTTACATATCCGATATTACTCATATGAAACTGTTAGGGTTCGTTCCTTGTGTCCTTATCAATCATTGGCTCATTGGTGAAATTAGCATTATGACAATATCTTTAATTAAATCATTCAAAAACCTTTATTAATGCAATTGCAGACAGAAGTTGACAAACAGGAACATAGCACGCATGTTTCCGAGTAAGTTCTGCACTTTAGGGAAAGTCTAAGTTGCTTTAATCATGCTTGTAGCCAACCCTCTGTGATGTCACTGCGTTAGTTTATTACTCTCTACTTATCAGACCAAGCCCATGCATCCACAACTACACAAACATATAGTTCGGTGTTATGTCCACTCCCCAAAGTTGATTTGTTGTGGAATGTCTTGAATAGTCTCTTATCTCCCCCACTCCCCTGCAAAGCTATGTCTCAGTCACACATTTCCCATAGGGCTTCATTATAAGAAGCAGAGAGAGAGAGAGAGAACTAAAACAATTGTGGAACAATACTAAAACCTCTACAATTAATATATATTGTTAATCTGTAGTCTAGGAACCTATAAATGTAAGGAGGGAAGGGTCTTATAACCCCTCCCCTTCTATTAATATAACATAAGCATAATCAATTATTATCATACATCAAACATTTAGTACAGCCTTTTTATGACCCCTAGGTGATCCTCTAACAAAACGTATACACTGTACTCTATACCATCTCCTGAATCTTGCCTATGCCGTTCGGCCATCGACTCAAATCGCTAGCGACTTTAATAATTAAAAAGCGGATGTAATAAATGTATCACTAGCCACTTTAAACTATGCCATTCATATAATGTTCACATATCCTACACTACTCATCTCACATGTATATACTGTACTATATACCATCTACTGCATCTTGCCTACACCGGTCAGCCATCGCTCATCCATAAATGTATATGTACATACTCGTATTCATTCCTTTACACTTGTGTGTATAAGGTAGTTGTTGTGAAATTGTTAGATTACTTGTTAGATACTTGTTAGATATGGTCGGAACTAGAAGCACAAGCATTTTGCTACACTCGCATTAACATCTGCTAACCATGTGTACAGTCATGGCCAAAAGTTTTGAGAATGACACAAATTTCCACAAAGTTTGCTGCCCTGTTTCCAACCATTAATTTCCACAAAGTTTGCTGCTTCAGTGTCTTTAGATATTTTTGTCAGACGTTACTATGGAATACTGAAGTATAATTACAAGCATTTCAAGTGTCAAAGGCTTTTATTGACAATTACATGAAGTTGATGCAAAGAGTCAATATTTGCAGTGTTGACCCTTCTTTTTCAAGACCTCTGCAATCCACCCTGGCATGCTATCAATTAACTTCTGGGCCACATCCTGACTGATGGCAGGCCATTCTTGCATAATCAATGCTTGGAGTTTGTCAGAATTTGTGGGGTTTTGTTTGGCCACCCGCCTCTTGAGGATTGACCACAAGTTCTCAATGGGATTAAGGTCTGGGGAGTTTCCTGGCCATGGACCCAAAATATCGATGTTTTGTTCCCCGAGCCACTTAGTTATCACTTTTACCGTATGGCAAGGTGCTCCATCATGCTGGAAAATGCATTGTTCGTCACCAAACTGTTCCTGGGTGGTTGGGAGAAGTTGCTCTCGGAGGATGTGTTGGTACCATTCTTTATTCATGGCTGTGTTCAATGGCAAAATTGTAAGTGAGCCCACTCCCTTGGCTGAGAAGCAACCCCACACATGAATGGTCTCAGGATGCTTTACTGTTGGCATGACACAGGACTGATGGTAGCGCTCACCTTGTCTTCTCCGGACAAGCTTTTTTCCGGATGCCCCAAACAATCAGAAAGGGGATTCATCAGAGAAAATGACTTTACCCCAGTCCTCAGCAGTCCAATCCCTGTACTTTTTGCAGAATATCAGTCTGTCCCTGATGTTTTTCCTGGAGAGAAGTGGCTTCTTTGCGGTCCTTCTTGACACCAGGCCATCCTCCAAAAGTCTTCACCTCACTGTGTGTGCAGATGCACTCACACCTGCCTGCTGCCATTCCTGAGCAAGCTCTGTACTGGTGGTGCCCCGATCCCGCAGCTGAATCAACTTTAGGAAACGGTCCTGGCGCTTGGTGGACTTTCTTGGGTGCCCTGAAGCCTTCTTCACAACAATTGAACTGCTCTCCTTGAAGTTCTTGATGATCCGATAAATGGTTGATTTAGGTGCAATATTACTAGCAGCAATGTCCTTGCCTGTGAAGCCCGTTTTGTGAAAAGCAATGATGACGACACGCGTTTCCTTGCAGGTAACCATGTTTGACAGAGGAAGAACAATGATTCCAAGCACCACCCTCCTTTTGAAGCTTCCAGTCTGTTATTCGAACTCAATCAGCATGACAGAGTGATCTCCAGCCTTGTCCTTGTCAACACTCACACCTGTGTTAACGAGAGAATCACTGACATGATGTCAGCTGGTGCTTTTGTGGCAGGGCTGAAATGCAGTGGAAATGTTTTTGGGGGATTCAGTTCATTTGCATGGCAAATGGAGTATATGCAAATTGCCATCAAACAAACTGAGGCAGCAGACTTTATGAAAATTAATGTTTGTGTCATTCTCAAAACTTTTGGCCACGACTGTATGTGACACAACATTTGATTTGAAGTGTCAGTACACAGGATCAGTGATCAAACAGTGCATGGTCTGATAGAAAACTCTGTTCTGTAAGGCAAACTCTGCAAGGGGAAGAGCTGACTGGCATGGTTATTTTAATGGTTATTTTAATGCCAATGTAAATCACTTTAGTTGAGGACAAGCGTTGTGCCCTCGCTTCCACAGGTGCTCTGCCAAAGGAAACTTGAGCGCAGGTCTAGAGAAATGTTGACTTTATTTTATTACGTTAACTGTCAAGGAGCTGATCGCTGATCAAGATTTAGATGCACCTTGCAAAAAAACGAGGGCCTTATTTCCCAGCGCTAAATCAGCTGGAAATATAACTTGAGTACCACTGACAGAGGAATTCTTCCTAGTGTAAAAATGTGTGTGCTTTGTTGTGTGAGCTGGGGGAGGAGTGTATGTTGGATCTACTCGTGGTGACAGATACCACTCTAGGACTCAGACAGGGGGCACTACATCAAGCAGAATCCACCCTCATTCACATCCTCCACACACACCTTTTCAGAGGTAAACAGGATAATATGGTGACGGACGGGACATTGAGCACATCGATGTGTGTGTTAATGCACGTAGGTATGTATAAAGGCATACCAAAAATGTCTCTGCCCGGTCTAGAATTCCCCGAATCTGGGACAGTGGAGGGGGTGAATAGGGAGGTAGCAGGTTACACACTGCCCCACCCCCACCTCACTCCCCTTCTGAAACCTCTGAATCGGGGACATAGTTAAAAAGACAGACTGGGGTTACATTCAGTGTGATGAAACATTTTGAGATGTTGCAGATAGGAATGCAAGCAGCACACAACAGGTGTCACATCCACCCCATCCTTAAAATCCTTTGAAAAAACGGAAGGATAAGTCTTCCAATGACTGAACATAGCCCCAGTGTGCAGAGGCATTAAGCCACCCAAGTATCTCCTCAAGCCCCCGCCCTCTCCCCCTCTGTCTTTCTCCCGCTTTCCCCCTCCTATCTCTCTTTCTCTGTTAATTTCTCTTTCCCATTTATTCTCTCCACCTCCCCATCACCCCTATGCCCCCCACCAAGGACTTGTCAAGAAAGGAAGGAAAAGCCCTGGTGCAGTCAGATATGATCAACAAACCACGAGGGTTTAGTTCATCTGAAGGTGCTCGCCGTGTTGTGCTTGTGTGTTCTTCATGTGTATCCTCTTGATGTGGGCGGGTTTAATGCGACCGCTCGCCCACGGTATTTCCGCCTTGACAGCTACAGTCAGTGCCAGTTCTGGGTTCCTGACAGCTCAGCAGGAACTGTAGAGCTTGAGTTGCAACTGTTTGAATTTGCCTGTATTTTGTATGTTTGTGTTGCTCCTGGTTTAGGCTACGGGTACAACCCTGTTACGCATTGGCATTGCATGCTAGTTGGAAAGTTATTATATTAGTCACAAACTTTCCATATCAGTTTCACATGGGGATTTCCCTAGTGTGAACCTCCTTGAATTCCTCCATAATGTTAGTTGTTCGGATCACTGAGTTGATCATAATGAAACGCGACCTCTTCTCAGAAAGGTCTATTACAAAATACCAGTGTCCTGATTCGTCATCCCTATATTCTTCAACCCTTTCGCTCTTTTCCCATCTTATCTTTCACTGTCCATGTTCATATGTGAGCTCCCCTGACCTGGACACCCAGAGCGTTCGCTGTGAAGGCTCACACCTAGCCAGACATGCTACTGCACCGACTGCTCCCAAAAGCGGACAGTCGTAAAATCGTCCATCACCATTATAAATCCCGCAAGGAGAGAAGGGGAAAAGAGTACAACGGGAAAGGCATTAAAAGGAATCACTGGTGTCTTTTATTCAGTCGTAGATGTTTCCTCACTTTGACTTCAGATTTTCGTCTGGGGCGGATGATACCTGTGTTGTCCACTGGCCAAATTGTTACCGCATCGAGGAGAGGGGTGTGATTAATGTCTGCCTTGTATTGGAATAGGTCTGTATATTTGAAACAATGCTGGTAGAGGCTAAGTGGAAAATAGGTTAATATTTCATCATATGAGGAAAAGCGTGATATCTTGTCACACACAAACATGGAGACAATCGTCATACCAAGAAATGGAGAGAAATTATAAGTAGCCCATGCGAGAAAAACAATAGGTCTACATGGCTATTTATTCATTCATTGATTCACTGAACAACCCAGTTTCCTTCTCCTCCCCATTAGTTCCCCCACTAGATTACACACTCTGATTAGAACAGAGAATTGCAAAATGGCGCTGCCAAGCACTATGCATTGCCGTGTCTTCATGGTTGCGTTTACGCAGGCATCCCAATTCTGATATTTTGCCAAATTATTGGCAAAAGATATGATTGGTCAAATAAACCAATTAGTGGTTAAATAATTGGGTTACCTGTGTAAACGCAGCCGATCTTTCATCACACACTATTAATCAATCAAATGTATTTATAAAGCCCTTTTTACATCAGCCGATGTCAAAAAGTGCAATACAGAAACCCAGTCTAAAACCCCAAACAGCAAGCAATGCAGATGTAGAAGCACGGTGGCTAGGAAAAACTCCCTAGAAGGTAGGAACCTAGGAAGAAACCTAGAGAGGAACCAGGCTCTGAGGGGTGGCCAGTCCTCTTCTGGCTCTGCTATCTGCTGTCCAGGTTCCTGAGGGGAGACTTCAATTCCAAATAGAGATGAAAAGCAAGGTTTAGGTGGGGGTGCTGCTAACACAATCATGGTCTAAAGTAGTTTTGTGGCCAGTCTTCTTCTGGCTGTGCCAGGTTGAAATTATAACAGTACATGGCCAGGATGTTCAAACGTTCAAAGATGACCAGCAGGGTCAGATAATAATAATCACAGTGGTTGTAGAGGGTGCAACAGGTCAGCACCTCAGGAGTAAATGTCAGTTGGCTTTTCATAGCCGAGCATTCAGTTAGAGACTATGACTCGATGTGGTGTAATTGTTTCCTGTAGTTTTAGATAAGTGCCATGATCACATCTAGCCTTCCCTCTCCATAAAGACTGTCTGCCAACTGATTGATGGATTGAGTGTGCAGTCTACTGACTATGAGTGAATATTCAAAATAAACCCGTTGACCAAGCTAGTTATGCATGTATCTTTCGGGGTCTGGGGGTTTGGAAGCACCGCACACTCCACTGCCCTGCTATACAGAGAGGAAGAGAGAGACAAAGAGAAAGAGACAGAGAAAAATGGAGAGAGCAAGATGGTGACTCAGGGGGTAGAAGATAAAAAAAAAAATGAGAGACAGCAGGGGTGGGGGAGAGAGAAGAGAGATGAGAGGAGCAAGAGATCACTTTTAGAGATAACCAGTGAGGCTGAAAGAGTTCCATTGTGTTAAGAGGAGAGCAGTTTGTGCATGTTCCTGCATCAGTGGGCAATGGACTTTGAGAGCTAGTGGGCAGAATAGGTGTATCAAACTTTCTAACAGGACTACGACTGCTTTGGCTTTCGATTGTAACGAGACATACCAAAACAGTCAGTAAATGATCTTGAACCTGTCAACTGATGTGTAAGTTAGATTGACTGGTCCCAAACGGCAGGCCTGCCAGGCCAACCAGTCTGGCCAGTAGGCTTAGTAACAACAGCCATGTGAGTCAGACCGAGGGAAAACTGAGGGAGGAGGGAGGGTTGAACAGTTTACAAAACAAAACAGACAATTCCTTAGGAAATATTGCTTTCAGCCCTGCTTTCCGCACCAAAGACTGGGTAATTAACTATGTGGAGCTGTGTGTGTAAATGTGTGTGTTTTCATTGGAGAAGGGTGAATGACAGAGGGAACTGAACTTTTCCACAAAGGCGGAAAACAGATGAGGGGGATGGCGGAGGATGAGAGGAGGGACGATGAGCGACAACAATGGAGGAGTAAGAGACGGAGACGAGGAGAGAGATCCTATCTATGTACCAATGTAGAAGAGCAGAGAGATCCTATCTATGTACCAATGTAGAAGAGCAGAAAAATCCTATGTAGAAGAAGAGAGACCAGGGGCTTAAATTAAACATGTCCAGCTAGATAAAGATTGTCTAGAACTGACACGATTCACTGCCACATATAAAAGAGGAATTAGGTCAGCTACTTTCTCAACATTACACTACAGTGTAAGAGCTTCTTCCACTCTGCATTTCCAGCCCAGAGCAGCAGTGGGTAAATATATTACCCAAACAGCCAAGGCAAATGACCTGCCGTCTTACGCCAATACTCTAAAGCGACTAGCCCGCCCGGCGGCCGCCAATCATTCCCGATATACCTTCCCTTGAGACAGGAAGTGAACAAGTATTGGTCTCTCTCCTTTCCTTCTCCCCCTCTTTCTCAAAAACCACTCATGAAAATCTCAAGCCCACATTTGAATTTCAACAGCAAAAAAAACGGTTCAATTGTCGGGGAGAATGTGCATTTTTCCAATCGATGGGGCAACGACCACGCGTGGCAGTGTGAAGGCGGCACTCTTTTGACCTTTAGAGATTTGATAATTCCATTTATCCCGGCATGGTGCTTGTGGTTGGTGCTAATGAATACTCCGGACTAGACAAAGTGACGGTGCAATCCCCTTCATTTGCCAAAAAGTGTTCATTAGCATATCAAATGGAAATGCTAGTGTTAATTGAATTGCAGATATGGCCGTCGTCTGCCGGCATGCGAGACGAGTATTCCTATTTCTTTCCCTCAGCATGAATAGGAGTGAGAATTAATTTGCAAAAAAAGCCTCCAGGGTGTGAAATTGTGTGATGACAGATTGTGTGAGTTTGGTGTTGGACAGTTCAGCATTATCAATGCTCTGATCTGGGAGTCTTACTGTGATCTTATTTGGATGTCCTGGCAGACATTGCAGCTCTTACTAAAAAGAACATGGCATGGCTACATATGGAGCTTAGCAAAAAGTAGTGGGAATGCTACTGAAGTTATCGAGTAAGCTCCTTCACCCAGGAACTATACTGAACAAAAATATCAACCCAACATGTAACGTGTTAGTCCCATGTTTCCTGAGATGAAATAAAAGATCCCCACATTTTCCATATGCACAAAAAGCGAATTTCTCAGATTTTGTGCACACAATTGTTTATATCCCTGTTAGTGAGCATTTCTCTGACAGGTGTGACATATCAAGAAACTGATTAAAAAGCATGATCATTACTAGGTTGCAAAGTGTCAGAAACATTCCGGTAAATGTCCAGAATTTTTCAGGAAATTTTCCATGGGAAGTTAAGCCCAGGAATTTTAGGGAATTCTGCTTAAATTCATCCAAAATGTTAGCTTATAACAGTGAACCTTTTTTGTGGGATACACAAGGCAAGGTCTTGTGGCATATTTTGGTTAAACTATTCCCAATTCAATGGAATTGCAACCCTCTGCATGCACAGCGCATTCTTCTATCACATGTACAGCTGATTCTCAAAATCTTGCACACTAATGAGATCCTATTGAGCCCACACTACTACAGTGCACTGTCTGAGGCATGGACTACATGCTTTCTGGTAAGTTTTGATTACAATACTGGGTGGGGTGAATATATTTTATATGACATTTTTTGTTAACTAGTAAATAGTAGACTACAGCAAAGTGTGTTTAAATCATTTCTAACTTGTTAACAATTTCTGCTAGTTAGTTTTTGCTACCATCTGGGTTTTAGCTTGCTTGAGCCTGCTAACTGAGGAGTATTAATTCAACTGTTTCCATACATGTTTCATTTTAAAACATGTATCTTTCAAAAGGAGTTGTTTAACCTAACTGCTTAACTATTTATCTGTACATGGAGCAACCACTGACAAAAGTCCCTCTAACCCTATTTGAGGTGAAAATGAGAAATCAGACACCTTATCGATAGCAACAGCTCATGGTCCTCCTGGAATCAGAAGTTTTTTTGACTCCATGGAGCAACGTAGTCAGATAAATGCTGATGAATGTCTTGCTAGAGCTGTGTATGCAACTGGTTCACCTCTGATGCTCATAGGCAATGTGTATTGGAAGAGATTTCTGAATGTTTTTTGCCCAGCATTCACCCCTCCAACCAAACATGCTTTATCTACTCATTAGCTGGATGCAGAGTTCAACAGATTTCAGGTGAAGGTCAAGCAAATCATAGAGAAGTAGACTGTATTGCAATCATCTCCACCCCTCAACCAGTATTCTACAAGAGCACAGACACAGATGGCGTAACAGTGCATACTTGTTTGTCGTCCTCTCGTGTGTACTTTTTGCATTTTTGTATACATTTCCAATCTCTTTTTCCATTTTTAAATTAAATATACCCTCTGGTAAACCGCCTCACCCAATGTGATACGGATTTAGACCTATTTTAGACCTTATAGCCAAAACCTCCATCAGCAGTTAGCCATCAGAAGCTAACCAGCTACTAGCTATTTAGTTATTGTCAGCCACTGCTAGCAGCCTTCACCTTCTGCACAGATACCAGCCATTTTTTTTAGCCTGGATAATACCTTCCAGCCTGCCAGTATCGAACTGTTTTCTCCACAACAATGCCGGATTCCTGACGTAAGCCCTGGACCTTTACTCCTGATCATCACAGCTAGCTAGCTGCCACCGAGTGACCCAGCCCCGAAGCTAGCCCTGAGCCAGGACCACCTCCCGACCTACTCAGTGATCAAAGTCAAAGTCACCATTATTTGTCAGTTGTACAACCGAATGCCTTCAACTGAAATGTGTCTTCCGCATTTAACCCAACCCCTCTGAATCAGAGAGGTGCAGGGGGCTGCCTTAATCGACATCCACGTCTTCGGTGCCCGGGGAACAGTGGGTTAACTGCCTTGTTCACCACTACACAACTGCTGCCTCCCGGACTCTACCCCAACACTGCTAGAACCCACTACTCTGCCGGATCCTTGCCGTAAGCTCTTGTCCTTTGCATCGGATTATCGCTGCTAGTTAGCTGCTACCGAGTGGCTACAGTGGCTAATGCCCTTGCCCCGAAAAGCTAGCACCAGTTAGCTGCGAGCCAGGCGCATCTCCCGGTTTGCAAACAAAATCACTACAACACTTCTTTCGCCATCTGGCCCGGATCCTTTGTCGACACGCAACCCCGCCATACCACCACGACTGGTCAGCCGACGTAACTCCATCCGCTGTGCCCTCAACCGGCCTTTGCCGGAGGTCGGAGCAGAAGCTTCTACGAACCCCGGCCTGCTAACTTTAAACTGTGTCGCCCACGTGCTAGTGTAGTAACTACTACCCCACGGCTTCCCTGCTCCATCTACTGCTGTTCACTGGACCCTACGATCACTTGGCTACATAGCTGATGCCTGCAGGACTGTTCATTCATCACGGTACTCCATTTTGTATATTTCTTTTGATTATCTGTCGGCCCTCACCCCGAACTCAGGCCCTGTGTGTGGTTAACCGACCTTCTCTGCACATTCATCGCCACTACCTGTTGTTGTTGTCTTAGCTGATTAGCTGTTGTCTTAGCTAGCTCTTCCAATCAACACCAGTGATTGCTTTATGCCTCGCTTTATGTCTCTCTCAAATGTCAATATGCCTTATATACTGTTGTTTAGGATAGTTATCATTGTTTTAGTTTACTGCGGAGCCCCTAGTCCCACTCAACATGCCTCAGATACCGCCTTTGTCCCACCTCCCACACATGCAGTGACCTCAACCAATATAACCAGCGCATCCAGGGATGCAACCTCTCTTATCACCACTCAGAGCCGGGGCTTACCTCCACTGTATCCGCACCTTACCATACCCGTCTGCACATTATGCCCTGAATCTATTCTACCATGCCCAGAAATCTGCTCCTTTTATTCTCTGTCCCCAACGCACTAGACGACCTGTTCTGATAGCCTTTAGCCGTACCCACATCCTACTCCTCCTCTGTTCCTTGGGTGATATAGATGTTAGCCCAGGCCCTGCGTGTCCCCATGCACTCTCATTTGTTGACTTCTGTAACCGAAAACGCCTTGGTTTCATGCATGTTAACATCAGAAGCCTCCTCTCAAAGTTTGTTTTACTTACTGCTTTAGCACACTCTCAACCCTGATGTCCTTCCTGTGTCTGAATCCTGGCTTAGGAAGGCCACCAAAACTTCTGAGATTTCCATACCCAACTACAACATTTTCCGTCAAGATAGAATTACCAAAGGGGGAGGAGTTGCAATCTACTGCAGAGATAGCTTGCAAAGTTCTGTCATACTTTCCAGGTCTGTGCCCAAACAGTTTGAGAAAATTAATCTCTCACCGTTGCCGCCTGTTACAGAACCCCTCAGCTCCCAGCAGTGGCCTGGACACCATATGTGACTTGATTGCCCCTCATCTATCTTCAGAGTTTGTTCTGTTAGGTGACCTAAACTGGGAAATGCTTAACACCCCAGTTGTCCTACAATCTAAGCTAGATGCCCTCAATCTCACACAATTCATCAAGGAACACACCAGGTACAACCCTAAATCCGTAAACATGGGCACCCTCATAGATGTTATCCTGACCAACTTGCCCTCCAAATTCACCTCTGCTGTTTTCAATCAGGATCTCAGTCATCATGCCTCATTGCCTGCATCTTCTATGGGTCTGCGGTCAAACGACCACCCCTCATAACTGTCAAACGCTCCCTAAAACACTTTTACGAGCAGGCCTTTCTAATCGACCTGGCCCGGGTATCCTGAAAGGTAATTGACCTCATCCCGTCAGTTGAGGATGCCTGGTCATTCTTTAAAAGTAATTTCCTCACCATCTTAAACAAGCATGCCCATTTCAAAAAATGTAGAACTAAGAACAGAAATAGCCCTTGGTTCACTCCAGACCCGACGGCCCGTGACCAGCACAAAAACATCCCGAGGCGGATTGCAATAGCATCAAATAGTCCCCGCGATATGCAACTGTTCAGGGAAGTCAGAATCCAATACACACGCAGTCAGTCAGGAAAGCAAAGGCTAGCTTTTTCAAACAGAAGTTTGCATCCTGTAGCTCTAACTCCAAAAGGTTTTGGGACAGTGTAAAATCCTTGGAGAACAAGAGCATCTCCTCCCAGCTGCCCACTGCACTGAGGCTAGGTAACACGGTCACCACCGATAAACCTACAATAATCGAGAATTTCAATAAGCATTTCTCTACTGCTGGCCATGCTTTCCTCCTGGCTACCCCAACCCCGGCCAACTGCTCCGCACCCCCCCCGCAGCTACTTACCCAAGCCTCCCCAGCTACTTCTTCACCCAAATCCAAATAGCAGATGTTCAGAAAGAGCTGCAAAACCTGGACCCGTACAAATCAGCTGGGCTAGACAATCTGGACCCTCTCTTTCAAATTATCCGCAGCCATTGTTGCAACCCCTATAACCAGTCTGTTCAACCTCTCTTCGTATCGTCCGAGATCCCTAAAGATTGGAAAGCTGCCGCGGTCATCCCCCCTCTTCAAAGGGAGTGACACTCTAGACCCAAACTGTTATAGACCTATATCCATCCTGCCCTGCCTTTCTAAAGTCTGCGAAAGCCAAGTTAATAAACAGATCACAGACAATTTCGAATCCCACCATACCTTCTCTGCTGTGCAATCTGGTTTCCGAGCTGGTCACGGGTGCACCTCAGCCACGCTCAAGGTACTAAACGATATCATAAACGCCATCGATAAAAGACAGTACTGTGCAGCAGTCTTCATCGACCTGGCCAAGGCTTTCAACTCTGTCAATCATCGTATTCTTATCGGCAGACTCAATAGCCTTGGTTTCTCAAATGACTGCCTCGCCTGGTTCACCAACTACTTTGCAAACAGAGTTCAGTGTGTCAAATCGGAGGGCATGTTGTCCGGACCTTTGGCAGTCTCTATGAGGGTACCACAGGGTTCAATTCTTGGGCCGACTCTTTTCTCTGTATATATCAACAATGTCGCTCTTGCTACTTCTTCACCCAAATCGGTGATTCCATGACCCACCTCTACGGAGACGACACCATTCTGTATACATCTGGCCCTTCTTTGGACACTGTGTTAACTAACCTCCAAACGAGCTTCAATGCCATACAACACTCCTTCCGTGGCCTCCAACTGCTCTTAAACGCTCTGCCCACACCCGCCCAGCATCACCACTCTGGACGGTTCCAAATTAGAATACGTGGACAACTACAAATACCTAGGTGTCTGGCTAGACTGTAAACTCTCCTTCCAGACTCATATTAAACATCTCCAATCCAAAATTAAATCTAGAATCGGGTTCCTATTTCACTCACGCCGCCAAACATATCCTAGTAAAACTGACTATCCTACCTATCCTTGACTTCGGCTATGTCATCTACAAAATAGCTTCCAATACTCTACTCAGCAAACTGGTTGCAGTCTATCACAGTGCCATCCGTTTTGTTACCAAAGCCCCTTATACTAGCCACCACTGCGACCTGTATGCTCTAGTCGGCTGGCCCTTGCTACATATTCGTCGCCAGACCCACTGGTTTCAGGTCATCTATTGGTCTATGCTAGGTAAAGCTCCGCCTTATCTCAGCTCACTGATCACGATAACAACACCCACCCGTAGCACACGCTCCAGCAGGTATATCTCACTGGTCATCCCCAAAGCCAACACCTGCTTTGGCCACCTTTCCTTCTAGTTCTCTGCTGGCAGTGACTGGAACGAATTGCAAAAATCGCTGAAGTTGGAGACTTATCTCCCTCACTAACATTAAAAATCAGTTATCTGAGCAGCTAACCGATCGCTGCAGCTATACATAGCCCATCTGTAAATAGCCCACTCAATTTACCTACCTCATCCCCATATTGTTTTTATTTTTCTGCTCTTTTGCACACCAGTATTTCATAATCTGCTCATCTATCACTCCAGTGTTAATTTGCCAAATTGTAATTACTTCGCTACTATGGCCTATTTATTGCCTTACCTCCTCACCCCATTTGCATACACTGTATATAGACTCTCTTTTTCTATTGTGTTAGTGACTGTACGCTTGTTTATTCCATGTGTAACTCTGTGTTGTTGTTAGTATCGCACTGCTTTGCTTTATCTTGGTCAGGTCGCAGTTGTAAATGAGAACTTGTTTTTTTTTTTACTCAATGGAGGAACAAGTCAATGGAGGAGTCCTAACCTCACATCACACCCATTAGCTGTGCTGCTCATGCATTGAATCTGCTCCTCAAAGACATCATGGCACTGAAAACAATGGATAAACTACAAGATAGCCAAGGAAATGGTTAGGTATGTGAAGGGTCATCAAGTTATAGCAACAATCTACCTCACCAAGCAAAAAGAGAAGAATAAGAGCACCACGTTGATGCTGCCCAGCAACACCCATTGGGGTGGTTTTGTCATGTTTGACAGTCTCCTGGAGGGGAAGGAGTCTCTCCAAGAAATGGCCATATTACATTCTGCCGATATGGACAGCCCCATCAAGAGGATCCTCCTGGATGATGTATTTTGGGAGAGAGTGGTAAGCAGCCTGAAACCTATAGCAGTAGCCATTGCAGGGATTGAGGGAGACAATGCCATCCTGTCTGATGTTCAGACTCTGCTTGCAGATGTAAGAAGAAATCCGTACTGCCCTGCCCACTTCATTGTTGCTCCAAGCAGAGGAAACTGCAGTTCTGAAATACATCCAAAAGCGTGAAGACTTCTGCCTGAAGCCCATACACAACATAGCGTACATGTTGGTCCCCAAGTATGCTGGCAAGAGCATTCTGTCTGATGCAGAGATCCACAAGGCCTATGGCGTCATCACTACCGTGTCTCACCACCTTGGCCTGGATGAGGGCAAGATTCTTGGCAGTCTGGCGAAGTACACTTCCAAGCAAGGGCTTTGGGAAGGAGATGCAATATGGCAGTCGTGCCAGCATATATCTCATCAGCCACCTGGTGGAAGGGACTTTGTGGATCTGAGGCTCTTTTCACTGTTGTTACCATCATCCTCCAAATACCACCAACATCAGCCGCCTCAGAGCGCAACTGGTCCTTGTTTGGGAACACACACACCAAAGCACACAACAGGCTGACCAATACAAGTGTTGAGGAATTGGTGGCCATCCAGGCAAATTGGAAGCTTTTTGAGCCTGACAACGAGCCATCCTCAAAAAGGTTGGAAAGTGACAGTGAAGATGAGGCCTCAGAGTCTGATGTTCAAGAGCTGGACATTGAGGAAGTCTAGGGAGAAGACATGGAAGCCTGAGAAGAAGACAACCAAAGCCATTTTACATATGTATGTTGAAAAGGTTTTTGGGAGATGCAATGAATCATTGGGGATCATTCAATATTTCCTTTCTTTTGTTGTTCAGTGAAATCATCCCATGTGAATAGTCAACTCATTTAATTAAAAGTTCAATTTGTAACTAAATAGTTTTTTATTTCTATTGGAAGGATTTAATAATTTACAATTATGTCTACTTATGATAAGGTAAAAGGTTCATGTTCCTGTCTCTCTATGATGTGGTAAATATATCCAATGCAAAAAACATCTACATTTAAATGGTATTAATACTCATTTGCATATATTTCCGATAATTCCCATATATTCCCGTTAATTCCCATATATTCCCACAGAAAGTTTCCACCTCTGAATATTCCCCAAAATGTGCAACCCTAATCATTACACAGGGGCACCTTGTGCTCGGATCAATAAAAGGCCACTCTAAAATGTGCAGTTTGTCACAAAACACAATGCCACAGATGTCTAAAGTTTTGAAGGACCAGACAATTTTCTCTAGAATAAGCTGCCTCCAATGTCGTTTTAGAGGATTTGGCAGAGCATCCAACCGGCCTCACACCCCCGTGTAACCAGTGCCTCCACATCTGACTTCTTCACCTGCGGGATTGTCTGAGGGGGGAGGTTGATCAGGAGTATTTCTGTCTGTAATAGTCATTTTGTGGGGAAAAACTAATTCTGATAGGCCCACCAACTTGGGAGCCCGGCCCAGCCCAGCCTATGCCCTCCCAAGCCCATCCATGGCTGCGCCCCTCATATGAAATCCATAAATTAGGGCCTAAAGAATTCATTTCAATTGACTGATTTCTATCTATGAAATGTAACTCAGTAATTGTTGGATGTTGCATTTATATTTTTGTTCAGTATAGTAGCAGCAGTGGTGAGAACATTTCAGACGCTCAAGCCATTAGGCCAATAGTCTTATGTTATAGCTTTGTGGTGCTCACAGTCTCATGTGTTCTAAGTTAAATCCAACACCAGCTCATAAACGTGTGGTCATGCAAATTGAACACAGACATCTGGGGTACTGTGTTGTAAGGTGGAGCATGTCTGGATTAGTGTGTGGTGTGTTTCGTGCATGCATGTGTATGAATGTTTAAACACAGGCTAAATATGCTGAGAAGGCACACCCATCCCTCAGCCTAACAAGGCTGTTGGTGTGTGTTTCAATATACTTGTCACAAGAATAGTAAATAAACGAAAATGTAACAAACTGAGGACATTTTGTTAGTATTTGACCTTGTGGGGACTATTTCTAGGCAGTTCAGGGTTAAGAACAGAATTAGGTTTAGAATTAGGTTTAGGGAAATAGTATTCTGAATGGGGTTTCCCCAAGGTTAGTATTACAAGATTTATACACACACACACACACACACACACACACACACACACAGTGCATTCAGAAAGTAATCACTCCTTGACTTTTTCCACTTTGTTAGGTTACAGCCTTATTCTAAAATTAATTGTTTTCCCCCCCTCAAATCTAGACACAATTCCAAAAAATGACAAAAGAAAAAAAGGTTTTTACACATTTTTGCAAATATATAAATGGCAGCAATCACTGCTTTGAGTCTTCTTGGATATGACGCTACAAGCTCGGCACACTAGTATTTTGGGAGTTTCTCCCATTCTCCTCTGCAGATCCTCTCAAGCTCTGTCAGGTTGGATGCATCGCTGCACAGCTATTTTCAAGTCTCTCCAGAGATGTTTAATCCGGTTCAAGTCCAGGCTGGGCCACTCAAGGAAATTCAGAGACTTGTCCCAAAGCCACTCCTGCATTGTCTTGGCTGTGTGCTTAAGGTCATTGTCCTATTAGAGGGTGAACATTTGCCCAGTCTGAGGTCCTGAGCACTCTGGAGCAGATTTTCATCAAGGATCTCTCTGCACTTACTTCCGTTCATCTTTCTCTAAAATCCTGACTAGTCACCCAGTCCCTGCCGTTGAAAAACATCCCCACAGCATGATGCTGCCACCACAATGCTTCACCGTAGGGATGGTGCCAGGTTGCCTCCAGAATTTACGCTTGGAATTAAGGACAAAGAGTTCAAACTTGGTTTAATCAGACCAGAGAATCTTGTTTCTCATGGTCAGAGTCTTTAGGTGCCTTGACAAACTCCAAGCGGGCTGTCATGTGCCTTTTACTAAAGGAGTGGCTTCCGTCTGACCACTCTATCATAAAGGCCTGATTAGTGGAGTGCTGCAGAGATGGTTGTCCTTCTGGAAGGTTCTCCTATCTCCACAGAGGAACTCTGGAGGTCTGTCAGTAACCGTTGGGTCCTTGGTGACCTCCATGACCAAGGCCCTTCTCCCCCGATTGCTCAGTTTGGCCAGGCAGCCAGCTCTAGGAAGAGTCTTGGTGGTTCCAAACTTCTTCCATTTAAGAATGATGGTGGCCACTCTGTTCTTGGGGACCTTCAAATGCTGCAGACATTTTTTTGGTACCCTTCAACACAATCCTGTCTCGGATCTCTACTGACAATTCTTTCAACCTCATGGCTTGTTTCTTTTGTCTGCCTGCTTTTGTCTTCACTGTCAACTGTGGGACCTTAAATAGACAGATGTGTGCCTTTTCAAATCATGTCTAATCAATTGAATTTACCACAGGTGGAATGCAATCAACTTGTAGAAACATCAAGGATGATCAATGGAAACAGGATGCACCTGAACTCAATTTTGAGTCCCATAGCAAAACGTCTGAATACATTTGCGAAAATGTATTCAAAAATTACCCTTCGTCATTATGGAGTATTGTGCGAAGATTGATGAGGAAATATTGTTTTTTAATCAATTTTAGAATAAGGCTATAATGTAACAAAATGTGGAGAAAGTCATGGGTTCTGAATACTTTCCGAAGGCATTGTATGACAGTACGCAGCATGTGTGTGGCATATGAGTGTCTGTTTCCTCCCAGATGTATGCAGTACTGTGCTATGCTGTTCTTTCCTTGCTCTGCCTCTCACAATCTCTGTGTCTGTCTGGCTGGCTGGAGAGTGGAGCGGTCGTTTAAAAATGTGGTTGTGATTAGCTGGGCAGCCAGAGCTGGTCTGTTCCAGCTATGTTCATTTACTGGGCCTCTGGGGAGACTGTCAGCCTGACCATGTACAAGCCTCTCACCAAAACCAGTACCACCGCCACACAAATGAAAGGAAACTCAGGCAGAGTAAGCCCAGGCATGACTAGGGAGAAACTTAGAAATGTCCAGCCTGAGCCTGCGTGGAAGAGGACAGACCGAGATAAAGGGAGAGGGGGAGTGTGGGTGACAAGGGGTGTGTGAGAGAGAGCGAGAGAAACTGAAATGGTCAAATGAAAGTATTGAAAGTCAGTTAATCACTTTAGGAGAGGAAAGAACCTAAGAGAAAACAAAAATATATTACACAAAATAAAATTGCAAATGTCACATGCTTCATAAACAACAGGTGCAGACAAACAGTGAAATGCTTACGTATGGGCCCTTCCCAACAATGCAAAATACAATAACATAATAATAGAAAAAAATATATAAACACAATGAGCAATGATAGCTTGATACATGGGATACCAGTACCGAGGCGATGTGCAGGGTTATGCGGAAATTGAGTTAGATATGTACATATAGGTAGGGGAAAGTGACTAGGCAACAGGATAGATAAGACAGTGGCAGCAGTGTGTGTGTGAGAGTGTGGGAATGTTTGTGTGAGAGTGTGGGAATGTTTGTGTGTGTGTGTGTGTGTGTGTGTGTGCACGATGTGTGAGTAAGTGTGTTTGTGTGAATGTGTTGGAGTGTCAGTATGTGTGAGTGTAGTCCATTGTGTGTGCAGAGTCAAAAATTGTTAGTGCCAAAAGGGTTAATGCAGATAGAGCGGGTAGCTATTTAGCAGTCTTATGACTTGGGTGTAGAAGCTGTTCAGGAGCCTTTTGGTCCCAGACTTAGCGCTCCGGTACCGTTTGCTGTGCGGTAGCAGAGAGAATAGTCTACGACTTTGTTTTGACAATTTAAGGCCTTCCTCTGACACTGCCTGGTATAGAGGTCCTGGATGGCAGGTAGCTCGGCCCCAGTGATGTACTGGGCCGTAAGCACTACACTCTGTAGCGCCTTGCTACATGCAAGATGCCAAGCAGTTGCCATACCAAGCGGTGATGCAGCCAGTCAAGTTGTGCTCAATGTTGCAGCTGAAGAACTTTAAGGATCTGAGGGCCCATGCCAAATCTTTTCAGCCTCCTGAGAGGGAAAGGCGTTTTTGTGCCCTCTTCACAAAGGTGTTGGTGTGATTGGACTATGGTAGGTCCTTAGCGATGTGGACACAGAGGAACTTGAGCTCTTGACCCACTCCACCACAGCCCCATCGATGTGAATAGGGGGAGTGTTCGGCCCTCCATTTCCTGTAGTCCACGATCAGCTCCTTTGTCCAGCTCACGTTGAGGGAGAGGTTGTTGTCCTGGCACCACACGGCCAGGTCTTTGACCTACTCCCTATAGGCTGTCTCATCGCTGTTGGTGACCAGGCCCATCATCGTCGTGTCATCTGCAAACTTGATGTTGTTGGAGTCGTGCACGGGCCACGCAGTTGCGGGTGAACAGGGAGTACAGGAGGGGACTAAGCACACACCTCTAAGGGGCCCCCGTGTTCAGGGTCAGCGTGGTGGATGTGTTGTTGCCTATCCTCACCACCTGGGGGCGGCCAATCAGGAAGTCCAGGATCCAGTTGCAGGTGTTCAGTCCCAGGGACCTTAGCTTAGTGATGAGCTTGGAGACCACTATGGTGTTGAACATTGAGCTGTAGTCAATGAACAGCATTGTGTTCCTTCTGTCCAGGTGGAAAGGTCAGTGTGAAGTGCAAAGGAGATTGCGTCAGATGTGGATCTGTTGGGGCGGTATGCAAATTGGAATGGATCTAGGGTTTCTGGGATGACGGTGTTGTGAGCCTTGACCAGCCTTTCAAATAACTTCATGGCTACAGACCTGAGTGCTACGGGTCGGTAATCATTTAGGCAAGTTACCTTGGTGGTCTTGGGCACAGGGACTATGGTGGTCTACTTGAAACATGTAGGAATTACAGACTCGACAAGGGACAGGTTGAACCCGGGGGCATAGGCCTACTCTTGTACTATATAGATCTCCAGCAATGCAACTGCTAGCCATATTAAGATCACACTAACTGCTAGCCATATTAAGATCACACTAACTGCTAGCCATATCAAGATCACACTGAATGCTAGCCATAAAGATCACACTAAATGCTAGCCATATCAAGATCACATTAACTGCTAGCCATATCAAGATCACACCAAATGCTAGCCATACTCAGCAGTTACAGTGCCTGTTTAATATGGCTAGCAGTTAGTGTGATCATAATATGGCTAGCAGTTAGTTTAATATGTTAGCCATATTAAAGAGGCACTGTAACTGCTAGCTATATTAAGGAGACTTGGCTGAGAAAAAAGCTTAACTCAAGCTATTTAAATCGCTTCACTAGTCCCAAGCAAGCACATGTTGTTGAATGCAGTCAGTGTGCATGGTTGATGAGGTTACCATTAATTAAGCCCTTTATCTACTTCCCCAGAGTCAGATGAACTCATGAATACCATTTTTATCTCTCTCTATCCAGTATGAAGGAAGCAAAATGACTGGAAGTTTATGGTATGTACTAGCATACTAGCAGTTCTCATAGACCTCCAATTATTGCGCTAACTCTAGTTAACAATTCCGCTAAAGCTAGTTAGCAACTACTTTTAAACTGCACGCAGAGACAAATGGTATCCACGAGATCATCTGACTCTGGGGAAGTAGATCATTTTTATTTCACCTTTATTTAACCAGTTGAGAACAAGTTCTCATTTACAACTGCGACCTGGCCAAGATAAAGAAAAGCAGTGCGACACAAACAACAACACAGAGTTACACATGGAATAAACAAACATGCAGTCAATAATACAATAGGTCTATACACAGTGTGTGCAAATGAGGTAGGATAAGGGAGGTAAGGCAATAAATAGGCCACAGTGGCGAAATAATTACAATATAGCAATTAATCACTGGAATGATAGATGTGCAGAAGATTAGTGTGCAAGTAGAGATGCTGGGGTGCAAAGGAGGAAAATAAATAAAATAATAACAGTATGGGGGATGAGGTAGTTGGATGGGCTATTTACAGATGGGCTATGTACAGGTGTAGTGATCTGTGAGCTGCTCTGACAGCTGGTGCTTAAAGTTAGTGAGGGAGATAGGAGTCTCAAACTTCAGTGATTTTTGCAGTTTGTTCCAGTCATTGGCAGCAGAGAACTGGAAGGTAAGGCAGCCAAAGGGGGAATTGGCTTTGGGGGTGACCAGTGAGATAAACCTGCTGGAGCGCGTACTACGGGTGGGTGCTGCTATGGTGACCAGTGAGCTGAGATAAGGCGGGGCTTTACCTAGCAAAGACTTATAGATGACCTGGAGCCAGTGGGTTTGGCGACGAATATGAAGCGAGGGCCAGCCAATGAGAGCATACAGGTCACAGTGGTGGGTAGTATATGGGGCTTTGGTGACAGATGGCACAAACGGATGGCACTATGATAGACTGCATCCCTTTGCTGAGTAGAGTGTTGGATACTATTTTGTAAATGACATCGCCGAAGTCAAGGATCGGTAGGAGTCAGTTTTACGAGGGTATGTTTAGCAGCATGATTGAAGGATGCTTTGTTGCGAAATAGGAAGCAGATTCTAGATTTAATTTTGGATTGGATATGCTTAACTTCTTAGGGAGCGGCAGCAGAGGTGACAGTTTTGGAGAGTCTGGCGTGCCCAAAGTAAAATGCCTGCCACTCAAGCCCAGAAAATAGGATATGCACATAATTAGTACTATTGGATAGGAAACACTGAAGTTTCTAAAAGTGTTAAAATAATGTCTGTGAGTATAACAGAACTGATATAGCAGGCGAAAACCCAAGACATTTTTGTGACCTTTCCTCTGTTTGATACTATTCCTATTGATTTTAATGGAATCCAGCTCCTAGATTGCAGTACCTATGGCTAGCACTAAGCAGAACAGATAGGATGAGGAAATAGTAAAAGGACCTCAGATGTCAACAACGTTGTAGGTATATTTGAATGCGTTCTCTTCACTGTACAACGGGTGACTCAACGGTGGATTTTCTGAACATAACGCGACAACCAAACAGAGATTTATGGAAATAATGACTTTTTCTAACAAAAGAACCATTGTATGTCTTCGTTGGACACTTGGGAAGCCCTCAGCAGAAGTTCTTTGAAAGGTAAGTGATTTATTTTAGCTCATATGGGTTTTGTGTGACCCGCGCTGGATATGAATTTATGCTAATGTGGAAAATATGAGAGGCGCTATCCTCAAACAATCAAATGTTGTGCTTTCGCCGTAACGCCTTTTTGAAATCTGATAACGCTGTGATATTGCCAAGAATCAGAGCTTTTGATGACTATGCAACACTTGTATATTGATGAATGTTTAATAATTTTTTAATTTTGAATTTGGCGCCTTACATTTCAACGGGGTAGTGTCGGCTCCTTAATGATGCTTAACTTCTCAGGGATCAGTGGGGCGCTAGCGGGCTGCTCCCGACACTACCAGGTAAAATGTAAAGCTCCAAATTCAAAATCCAAAAGTTGAATTATTAAACATCCACCAATATACAAGTGTTCCATACTCATCAAAAGCTCTGTTTCTTGGCAATATCACAGCGTTGTCAGATTTCAAAAAGGCTTTACGGCGAAAGCAGCACATTTGATTGTTTGAGAGTAGCACCTCACATATTTTTCCCATAGCCATGTATCGATTAGCCATCATGGCACACACAACACATTTCACAGCGAAAACAAATCAATTACCTGTTGAAGAACTTCTGCTGAGGTCATCCTAAGTGTCCAACGAAGACAATCCATGGTTCTTTTGTTAGAAAAAATCCTCCATTTGGTTCGCGCGTGTTATAATAAGAAACGACAGCTTCCACTACTCCATTAAAACGTGACGCGAACTCGTTCATCTTATACCTATAAACTTGTCCAAGAACAATCAAACAGTTTTAAATGTATCCTTAGGAACACTTTTACGTATATTTACTATTATAAATCAGCCGGAATATAAACTGATCGATAACGACGGTAAAAAAGACACTGCGTGACTTCACGGGAGCGCGCGCTGGGTACTGTTTACATCACAGAGTGACTTCCTTGTTTGGTCTTCTTCTCTGGTGTTATTCATCCAAAATGAAAACAATACACTGTCTCGAGACTGTTGACATCTAAAGGAAGCGATGGGTACTGCATTCATATGCCCTTATATGGTCATTTTCATGAGGGAGGGGTGCCCAAATGAGCAATGTGTCAAAATCACTTTTTCCAGGACTTCGGGTTTCGCCTGCTATATGCGTTCTGTTTACGTCACAGACAAATGGTTAACAGTTTTGGAAAATTCAGAGTGTTTCCTATCCAATGGTAAATATATGCATATCCTATTTTCTGGGCCTGAATGGGAGGCATTTTACTTTGGGCACGCCAGGCTCTCCAAAACCGACCCCTCAGCTGCCACTCCCTAACAAGTTAAGAGGTTAACACAGTGTCCAAAGAAAGGCCAGAAAAATACAAAATGGTGTCGTCTGCGTAGAGGTGGTTCAAAGAATCACCAGCAGCAAGAGCGACATAATTGATGTATACAGAGAAAAGAGTATGCCCGAGAATTGAACCCTGTGGCACCCCCATAGAGACCGCCAGAGGTCCGGACAACAGGCCCTCCGATTTGACAAACTGAACTCTATCAGAGAAGTAGTTGGTGAACCAGGCGAAACCCAGGCTGTTGAGTCTGCCGATAAGAATGTGGTGATTGACAGAGTCGAAAGCCTTGGCCCGGTCGATGAATACAGCTGCATAGTATTGTCTCTTATCGATGGCGGTTATGATATCGTTTAGGACCTTGAGCGTGGCTGAGGAGAAACCATTTCCAGCTCGGAAATCATAAAGGACTTCATTGCCAACATCCTGAAATATCCCTTTAAAGACCACGTCTAGTCACTTTGAACTAATGTCTAATTAGCTAGTAATAAATTTTAACAATTACGGTTCACACCGATATTAACGTTTGTCAGATGTTCAGACCTCAAAGGTGGTCAAATGTTGAGTTAAGATACGTCCCTGTCCCACGCCATCTGTTGTGTAGAATGACAATGTTCCTTTAATGACAATTAATATAGTGGCTGCTATTGTGCCCGCGTGCTTCCCTTTCCTCTCTTAAGACTGTGGTTGTCCTTTGTGGTACGTCAGACACAATGGTAGTCTGTAGTCCTTTGTGTTCATGTGTCTAGTCTAATCTGACTGTAGCAACAATGAATAGCAGGTTTTTGTTTGGCTTTTCCACTACTGAGGGCCACGGGACTGTTTACCTCAGGAATAAAATGGTGTCGGTGGGAAGCAAGAGGTCGGGAGAGTAAGAGTTGTGTGTGCGTATACTGTGGTTGTGCTTCTGACACAGAGGCTGCTTTCCCTCTTGACATAGCATCAAGCAGCATTTAGTAGTCCTCACACATACAGAGAGCAAAGATCAAGTTGCATCACACTTTTTACTCACACAACAGCAACATAGACAGGAAGTTGCATTTTGTGCAAATCTGTTGCTCCACCAGGGCAGAGAGAGCAAGGGATTGGGAGTGAAAGGGTCACATCCTTACGTTGGCTATCTGTGTCAGCATAATCATCAGTTCTTTATATATGGCTCTGATCTAGCTAGTGCAATACAGAAACAACAGCTGGGATAATGCCCTTTCATAGGGCTAATGCTACGCTAAATGCCTATGCTATATGTCTCATAGAATCAGAACCAGTAGAGTGTAGCATTTAGCAAATAATTGGAGTGTGACACCAGTGGTGCAGATAGGGACAAATGGGGCCAGTATAAACGTGTGCAAGAAACCAATAGCCAATGTGCATTGGCAGCATGTTCACCACAGTACTAGAGCTGTACCGCAGGCAAATTCTATATCTAGGCCTTTATTCATTTGTGAATTGTCAGTAAAGCCGGGGTGTACACAACATGATTTTGGCCCCGATTTAGCTTTCCCAGACAAGTTTGAGACCGGTGACAAAACCCCCATATTGTTGCCTACTCGGGGCGTGCGGCTGTCACCGACGAGCATTTACGTCCAGATATTAAAAAAATAAAAAAAATAAAAAAAATAAAAAATAAAAAAATAAAAAATCGGCACAAAATCTGCAATGCTCTTGTAATGTGAGATTTGCAACGACAAGTTTTGAGAACGGCGATCAGCAATTGGCAATGAGAGCTCGTGACGAAACCAGGCAGAAGAGGTGGAAGCTAGCTAGCGTAGCATAAAAAAAAACATGGCTTTGAAAAAAAAGAGCTGGGAGCACTCCACGGTCTGTGGACACAAGAGATGGAAGGGAGGCTGGTGGAACTTTGGCAAGATCACGAGTGCCTGTCCGATGTCTTTTCTGAGTTTTACCACAGCCGGACTGAAAAAGAAAAGAGCTGGACAGACATTGCCACTGCTCATCAACAATGTTAGGTTGCTTTCCATTTACATTATTGCCATGCAAAAGGAAGGACACTTTAAGGCATTTTAATCCCTTTGTTATGGATGTAGATAGTGGTTGCTCAACTAAGTTTTGCGATTATGCTGTGGGACTTAGAGGTAATTTGTGGTTTAGTACGGTACCCTGCGTCACTACTTCATTGCTCCAGACTAGCGCAAGGGGGAGTTAGAGCACTGACTATGCTTTTGGGTCCCAAGGCGCTACTGTGTCTTTTACTGACAATGAATGGGTGACACCAAATAGAAACGTATAAATGTGCACGACTTAAAAATACAAATAAATATTCCAAGAGAAACAGACTACAATTAGGGCGTGGAAATGTTAAGATTATTTTGCTCTTACTGTAGTCTACTCCCGACCCGACCGGAAGACCCATGAGGCGACGGTAGGCTTTTGGTTTCTCTCCCTCTAAAAACAGAAATAAAATTCTAAAATAACAAACTGGCTTTATTTACAAATTAGTAACAATGTCTCATCCCATGATCAAGAATGGCATTTCTTGCTAATTTTACATTATTTGAAAACAAAATCCTCTCCAAAATATTTTTTTTTAAACAAGCCATAGAAAGTTCAGTTTAATCCACCAGAAGAGACAGAACAAATAATACAACAAATATTGTGGTTAAACTCAAATATACTAATTGATAAAATGCCCCTTATACGGCAGAGTTTTCAATATGTCACCACTGGTGCTGGAGTACTCAGTTGTAAGAGCAATTATTGTTTTCAAAACATTAAACAGCTTTTGGAAAAGTACTTTTGTTCATGCAGACGTGGCTTGCACTCACTTTTTATTGTGTTTTAAAATAAATTAAGAAATGTTTACACTGGTACTGGACTACTCAATTTGTATAGTTTAAGGTGTAAATAAGAGAGGAATGTTGACATAGTTTTATGGCTGTGCCATTTTGTATTCAGTTTAGTGTGTTTGGCCCGACCAACCAGTGACCCCGCACATTGGCTAACCGGGCTATCTGCATTGTGTCTCGCCACCCACCACCTGCCAACCCCTCTTTTAAAGGTACTGCTACTCTCGGTTAATCATATACGCATAGTCACTTTAACCATATCTACATGTACATACTACCTCAAATAAGCCCAACTAACCAGTGCCTGTATGTAGCCTCCCTACTGTTATAGCCTCGCTACTGTATATAGCCTAGCTACTGTTATTTTTATTTCTTTACTTACCTATTGTTCACATAATACCTTTTTTGCACTGTTGGTTAGAGCTTGTAAGTAAGTATTTCACTGTAAGGTCTACACCTGTTGAATTCGGCGCATGTGACAAATACACTTTGATTTGATTTTAAAGCTCAGGTGGAACGTTCTAAAAGTTAAGTGGGGTGTAGGTACACTAGAATGTGTAATTTGCAGGTTGGAACTACTTTCAATAAATGTTTGAAACATGTTACTGAAAATGCCTTTTATATAACTTTATTTCAATTACTGTATTGAAAAAGGAAGTACAGCTGTCATCACATTTGACAGTCAAGATCCAATAGTGGTCCTACATACATTCTTAGACATTAGGCTACACACAGTAAAGCATGGTTGCCTTCCAAAAGAATATGAACTAAACACAGCCCTTGCGTCCATGACTTAAATGTGATCATCCGGCCATGGAACCTGACCTGCAGGTGATACAAAATAATCCCTTAGCAGGTTGCGTTGTTCTTTTCCACTGATTGTGGGGTTAACATCCCCTTCCAGGCTCCACTGGCTGCAGAAATCCCAGTCCATTACTCCCCCAGGCTCCCTCGATGACCCAGTGGTCAGAATCCTCCCAGTCAGCAAATGCTGGTGGCGTGTATGCCTCAGACCTGCGATCTCTATGAGGAAGTTGTTGTGTATGCAGAGGGAGGCCATGGTGATCTTCGTAACCTTGTCCGGTTCATGGCACATGATGGACCTAAACACCCTCAGCCTGTTAGCGAGGATGCCAAAGGCATTTTCAACTACTGTCTATGCCCTTGAGAGGCGGTAGTTGCGGCTTCTCTGGTCGTGGTCCATCTGTCAAAATGGATAGGGCTTCATCTGATCAGTCCATAGGGGGTATGCCTCATCCCCCACAAACATGTACAGAACCACAACATTTCAGTTAGGCAGTGGCTCAGGTGGCAGAACATTTAGAAGGCCCCGGTCCATTGCTTTTCTGCGGTCAGAGTGGGAAAAGACTCTGCCCTGGATTTCACACTGGCATAATATAAACTCATTGTTTGCATCTACAGCAGCTATCATGAAGACGGGGAACCTAGACTTGTAGTTGTGATACTTACTGCCACTGTTGGCTGGGGGTTGTATGTCAAATTCTAGGGCACTAAGGCAATGCGGAAACTGCCATTTCTCTTCAAAATATTTGGTAATTGCCCGCCATTCAGCCTCCGATGCTGGTGTCTGAGAATAATCGAGAGGAGAATAATTAGTACATACAGTATCATTGAAATAAAAAACAGATGTTTGTGTTTTGGGATACAGCTTTATACCTACAGTCCTGGGTGGTGACCAAAGCCTACCTTCAGGAATTCTTCCTTCATGACCTGATGCAGGGCTTCACGTCTCCAAAACAATATTGGGCACAGTGGTGTTCCCAATCCTGTATTGGAAGCTGAGGCATTTGAACATTTCAGCTTCACGAGAAAAGACAAACATTTAGAAAACATAAAATGCACACATAAATATTCAATAGACAAAACAATAATGTGCCAAATGTTTTATGTTCAAAAGACAGCCTCTCAGACAGCTGCTCCCTCGCAGTGATTGCCTGTCTCATCTTGGTGTCATGCTTTCTGATGAGGGGTCCCCCCATACCCAGCAGGAAATCTAATTTGTCGGAGGTCATCCGCAGCATCTTGCTGAACCACGTCCTATCATGCCTCTATTATGTGGGGGGGAAGTATAGGTGAAGGCAGAGCACAATGTAGCCCTCACTAAATGTCCTGAATCAGAATCAGATCATTGTATTGCCATGCAACAATCATTTCTAGGAATTTGTATTGGTGCTAAAGTCATAACACAATAGCAACCCATTTCTTTATACTATAGAATGGGCCCATAACCAAATAATTTCATAGATTGTGGCACATATTGAATACCTGTACTTGTTATTGGTTATTTGAGTGATATTAGGACATACTACATGCACTGTATGAAAACATAAATTAGCAGGCTAGCTAGCTGTGTGGATTGGGCTTCATTTACCTCCAATTCTCTCTGCAGTACAGACCACCCAAACTGGCCACGTCTCCCCAACCATGGCCTCACTCAAATTCACAGTCTTTTCTTCTTGTGTTTCTCCATGCAAATCTCCGCACACACACACAGAACAAGTGTGGCCAGCTGCGGTTCACGGTCTAGCTCCATCTTGTGAGAAACTCTCTTTTCGGTTTTTAGGGACAGCGCGGTATACAGAATCCTCACGACCAAATAAAGAATCTTGTAGTGTGTGACAGCCTGTCTGTGACAGATCATTTGTGTGCACCACTACATTGGCAAGACAAAAAACTACCAGAAAGATAGTTGTTTAATGTGACAGGCTCAGCGATGTCAGGATTTTGAAAGTCATGTAGTGTCCATCCGGATTAAGTTGCTGGAGGAGGCCTCTCAAAAGTTCTTATTTTTCAAATATACCAGACAAAGAACATTTCATTCAATCGGAGATGGAAATACTGGAAGCTCTCTTTAGCTTTCACAAGACCAGCGAGAGAGACAGAAAAAGAAAGCAAGAAAGAAAGGAGAGCAGTGAGTGGTGCCCATCTTTCCCCTGGCAAGTTGCCATCAGTGAGTGAGTGAAGAGCCCCCGCCCACACACAACAGGGGCAGGATCCCTGGACCCCACGGAGGGCAAGGTTCAGCCGCTGAAGGAGAGGCAGGGAGCAGAGCAGTCAATTAATGGAGTGATGCATTTACACAACAAATGGAGCTTTCCCTCTAAAATCTCTCTCTCTCACACATCTCCACTCCATGCTCATCAAAACACGCAGGGTCAAAGCGACAGAGGGAGACAGAAGGGGGGGTGAGTGGGTGATTGAGAGCGCAAGAGAGGTTGAGGGAGACAGAGTTGCGGGGGCAGTTTTTCACTGAAGAGTCCCTCACTCAAGTGGCAGTGCCCTGCGCTGTACGCACTCATTCGCTACCTTCATTAAAAACATAGGTAAATGTTACTTCACACAGTATATCACTGGACTCTGTGACCAATGTTTGTACTCACAAGATTAGAGAAGACAAGACAAAAATAACAATAGCTTGAGCTAAGCCAAGTCAACCTTGTGACAATGTCAATTATGAATCTAATTAGAAACTATTGATTGGATAGCTAGTATGCTAGGCTAACTCCCAGACGGCTGGGAGCAGTAAGGCTGGGAATTGCCAGGGACCACACGATACGATATCATCACGATACGATATGTATTGCGATTCGATGATCCCAAAATATTGCTCACTACATTTTTGCTGCAGAGACAAGCGGCCAGGTCGCAGTTGTAAATGAGAACTTGTTCTCAACTGGCCTACCTGGTTAAATAAAAGGTGGGAGATAAAAAAAGACACGCGAGCATGATAAAATGAGTCATACAAATGAAAGTGCTGAAAGCCACTCGGCTCACTATATAAAAAGATTGAGAACAAGCTATAGGACGATAAAAACAAGTGTTTTGGCACAGGTGCAGCCGAGTAGCGCTAGCTAACGCTACCTAGCAAAAAAAGTCTAAGTATCGAAATAATATCGTCCAAAATAATACTGAGATGTAACTACATCGATTTTTCCCTCCATCACTAGTTATCATCCCAGTGTAATGGTACTTTGAGTGAGATGAGATAACTGGTGTTGTGTCCCAGCTTCCACTGCTACTCCTTCCAGTTTTTCATTGATCCACTGACATTCAAGTGATAACTGTCTTGTCTGGACTGTGTGTGTTTCGTGCATACGTGGATGAATGTTTAAACACAGGCTAAATATGCTGAGAAAGCACACCCAGGACAGTTGCGGGACGATAGGCCAGAAAAATATTAAATGCCTACAACAGTGGTTCCATACAAAATATTTTAACAAAGATGAGGCTGATGAAACAGATCACAACATTTAGCTTAAAAGTTGATAAACTACAAATAATTCACATTACAAGCGCAGTAACATGTTCACTCATCTCAGCCATACGCCTGAATGTTCCAAAATGCTATCTTAGAAAGAGGAAATATCTAAAGACGCAACAATAGGATCGTGCCTTACTGCCTGCCTTTGCCTTCTGGTTTCAATGGCATATCAGGAAAGCTTTTTTTCTATAGTCAAATTTTGGCAGTAGGCTTTTAAAAGCAAGGTAAGGTAGGCTATGTAAAATGTCCAGGTTTCAAACAATGATATGGCTGCCAGGCATCACATATGTAAGTATTTAGGTAATGGAAATGTATAATATTAGAATATCATTCCAATGTTGGACAAACAGGCCTATTAAAATGGACATTTGACTCTCTCCCAGCCTGTCTGCGGCCCGCCGGCCCAGAGCTGGGGTTCCGTGTGCCTGGAGTTGCTGTAGCATTTGCATTGTCTGTAGGCTATGGCTAGCTACTATGGCCTAGAGAATATGGTTGTATCTCCCTGACCTGAACGCACATTGCAAACTGTGCCAAGTAATTCTGCCGATCGCTGCAACACTGCCTGGCTGGGGGCTGTGCGTGCGCACGTGAAGATCTGAGAGACCGATTCATTTTTAAAAGCGCTTGCACACAGGCATAAAAGTTTGTTTAATTTACTTGAAAATGTAAGTCTACTGAAATGAGACTTTGTCCTTGTGTTCCTTCGCTATTACATTGTTTCGTTCACAAGCCAAGTTGTTTTTCAATATTTGAGTTTCATGACTCGAGTCACATTACCACGGTAAAATTCCACCCTTAAATGGGCAGGTGGCATTTTTTTGTCTTATCTGTGTCTAACCTGTGATAAAAAAAAAAATGAAATTAAACAATATACCACATTACTTCTTACTAATATCACATTTATTATTTAAGAAACATTACAAAGCATGCCATCCGTTTTTTTTTTTGTGCAATTTTTGCTTTTGAATGGTGTCCAACACTTGTATTTTCATGAATGTTTAATATTACTATTTTTGTAATTTGAATTTGGCGCTTTGCATTTCACCGGATGTTGTCATAGGTGGCCCAAACAGGTTTATGGGGCAGCTGGTGGTGGAATGTAATGTCTCCAACTTAAGTTTATTCAGTAGTTAGCATGTTTAATTAATAAATTATAAATAATGTAATGGATGTTTGTCTTCATTAAGACAAACATTTTTTTTTCTTAAATCAAGTTCATGTAAGACTGTATCCGTCTCAGAAATACACCAATTACTTTAAAAGCACTGCAAATGACCTAGACATATCAAAACATAAAAATAACAAGAATTTAAATTTTGGGACGGTTCAACTTGAGACAGTTGAAATTGCACTTCCGGACATTACAAGGACGGTAAGGGAAAAAGTTAGTTGCAGGCCCTGGGCACACCCATCCCTCAACCTGACAAGGTTCTGCAGGTAGTTCATTTGAGGTTAACAGACACTAAAATCCCTGAACACTGCCTTACTGTAAGAAAAAAACAGTAGTCTACACAATCTCTACCGAGCCCAAAGTTATAGGCTACATCATTATTTATTTGTTTCTAATGAAACTGGAAATAGTTCAGAGGAAAAGGTTCAATCATTTGACTTTGAGAAAGCGTACCGCACTCTAGCGGTAAATTCATTGCGTCTCTGGGGGGTAAAAAGAAAGCGAGTACGAAAATAAGCTTCCTCGCTCCCCAGTTTACCTCACACAATTTAACATGTTCTCTAGCTTCAGTGTCAAACCAGCTGCAAAGAATTGCTGTCTGTGCTTATTCAAAGCCCCCACACTGCTTTGAAACACTACCCAATTCAACGAGGGAGAAAACAGACCGTCTGGCTATGCAGTACATTCTCATTACAATATGTCAAAATAGTGACATTGAACCATTGTAGTGATGTCACCTAAACTGACATAAGGGTGTGGGGGTTTGGAGAATAGAAGTAAATTTTTGGGCTGATGTCAGCAACCTTATGCTATATAAGCTATAGCATGTAGATTCTTAAACTTTGATCAAGGGAAATACGACTTATCTTGTTACCAATTATAACCTTTAAATAATAGATTATGATGATTGTTATGATTTGGATAAAGTATAGCCAGTAGACGTATATCCCGCTATAGTCATAATCACTAACCCATCTTTTTGACTCAAAATTGTGTGTGTGTATACAGAGAGCGCGTGGGTTGCAGACAGATACTCAGCACTTCAGATAGAAAGTATCCAATAGGAGAAAGACAAGAGCTGTGTTTGAAAACTCATACTAAGCGCACTGACCATACTATTGTCATGTAATTTGAGTACGTAGTATGCTTATTGGTCATAGTATGGATATAGCTAGTATGCCAAAAGTTCACAGATATCGTACTAAATTCACCAAAATACGAAGTATACAAGCAGTGGACACTTGTAGGGCCCATAATGCATTTGATTTGATATGCTTCACAAACATGTTCAGATTTAAAGAAAATGGCCTCCTTGCCTCCTTGCTCGCACATGCTTTTTCAATTCTGCCCACAAATCTTCTATAGGATTAAGGTCAGGGCTTTGTGATGGCCACTCCAATACCTTGACTTTGTTGTCCTTAAGCCATTTTGCCACAACTTTGGAAGTATGCTTGGGGTCATTGTCCATTTGGAAGACCCATTTGCGACCAAGCTTTAACTTCCTGACTAATGTCTTGAGAATAACTGATGAATTAACGAATACTCAACACCCGTTGAATATGGCCGGTGTCAGTAAACATCGGCAAAAAAACATAAATAAATTGTTGACAGCAGCACAGTTGTCACCAACGCTCTGGATTAGGGTTGCACATTTTAGGGAATATTCAGAGGTGGAAAATTCCCAGGAATATGGGAATTAAAGGGAATAAATGGAAATATATGCAAATTAATATTACTACATTTTAAAATGTAGATGTTTTTTTGCATTGGATATATTTACCATATCAAATGGGAGGCAGAAACATAACCCTTTTACCTTATCATAAGTAGACAATTTCAAGTGATTAAATCCTTCCAATTGAAATCCAAAACAATTTAGTTACGAATTGAACTTTAAATGAGTTGACTATTCACATGGGATGATTTCACTGAACAACAAAAGAAAAGGAATATTGAATGATCCCCAATGATTCATCGCATCTCCCAAAAATCTTTTCAACATACATCTGTAAAATGATAGTTTAGAAACTAAAGCTAATGACAATTACAACAATACTGAATGAACACTTATTTTAACTTAATATAATACATAAATAAAATCAATTTAGTCTCAAATAAATAATGAAACATGTTCAATTTGGTTTAAATAATGCAAAAACACAGTGTTGGAGAAGTAAAAGTGCAATATCTGCCATGTAAAAAAGCTAGCGTTTAAGTTCTTTGCTCAAAACATGAGAACATATGAAAGCTGGTGGTTCCTTTTAACATGAGTCTTCAATATTCCCAGTTAAGAAGTTTTAGGTTGTAGTTATTATAGGAATATTTCTCTCTATACCATTTGTATTTCATATACCTGACTATTGGATGTTCTTATAGGCACTATAGTACTGCCAGCCTAATCTCGGGAGTTGATAGGCTTGAAGTCATAAACAGCGCTGTGCTTCAAGCATCGCAAAGAGCTTCTGGCAAACGCAGAAAAGTGCTGTTTGAATGAATGCTTATGAGCCTGCTGCTGCCTGGCACCGCTCAGTCAGACTGCTCTATCAAATCAAAGACTTAAATATAATAAACACACAGAAATAAGAGCCTTAGGTCATTAATATGGTAAAATCCAGAAACTATCATTTCGAAAACAAAATGTTTATTCTTTCAGTGAAATTTTATCGAACGGGTGGCAACCCTAAGTCTAAATATTGCTGTTACATTGCACAACCTTCAATGCTATGTCATAACTATGTAAAATTCTGGCAAATTAATTGCAGTCTTTCTTAGGAAGAAATGGTCTTCACACAGTTCGCAACAAGCCAGGCCGCACAAACTACTGCATATACCCTGACTCTGCTTGCACAGAACACAAGAGAAGTGACACAATTTCCCTAGTTAAAATAAATTCATGTTAGCAGGCAATATCAACTAAATATGCAGGTTCAAACAAATGTACTTGTGTGTTGATTTTAAGAAAGGCATTGATGTTTATGGTTAGGTACTTAGGTGCAACGACAGTGCTTTTTTGGCGAATGTGCTTGTTAAATCGTCACCCGTTTGGCAAAGTAGGGTGTGATTCGATGATAAATTAACAGGCACCGCATTTATTATTTTCAACGCAAGACAAGCTAGTTAAACTAGTAATATCAACCATGTGTAGTTAACTAATAATTATTTTAAGAATGATTGTTCTTTATAAGATAAGTTTAATGCTAGCTAGCAACTTACCTTGGCTCCTTGCTGCACTCGCGTAACAGGTGGTCAGCCTGCCACGCAGTCTCCTCGTGGAGTGCAATGTAATCGTCCATAATCGGCGTTCAAAAATGCAGATTACCGATTGTTATTAAAACTTGAAATCGGCCCTAATTAAATCAGTCATGCCGATTAAATCGGTCGACCTCTAATGTCCACCTCTGAACATCAGACTGAGGCCTCATCTTCACTGTCACTTTCCAACCTTTGAGGATGACTCGTTGTCAGGCTCAAAAAGCCTCCAATTTGCCCGGGTGGCCACCAATTTTTCAACCCTTGTATTGGTCAGCCTGTTGCGTGCTTTGGTGTGTGTTCCCAAACAAGGACCAATTGCGCTCTGAGGTGGCTGATGGTGCTATTTGGAGGATGTTGGAGGCGACAGGGGAAAGAGCCTCAGATCCACAAAGTCCCTTCCACCAGGTGGGTGATGAGATATGTTTGCACGACTGCCATATTGCATCTCCATCCCAAAGCCCTTGCTTGGAAGTGTACTTTGCCAGACTGCCAAGAACCTTACCCTCATCCAAGCCAAGGTGGCGAAGCACGGTAGTGATGACACCATAGGCCTTGTTGATCTCTGCACCAGACAGGATGCTCTTGCCAGCATTCTTGGGGTCCAACATATACGCTGCGACGTGTATGGGCTTCAGGCAGAAGTGTTCACGCTTTTTTATGCATTTCAGAACTGCAGTTTCCTCTGCTTGGAGCAACAGTAAAGCGGGCAGGGCAGAACAGATTTCTTCTCTTACATCTGCAAGCAGAGTCTGAACATCAGACAGGATGGCATTGTCCCCCTCAATCCGTGCAATGGCTACTGCTATAGGTTTCAGGCTGCTTACCACTCTCTCCCAAAATACATCATCCAGGAGGATCCTCTTGATGGGGCTGTACATATGGGCAGAATGTGATATGGCCGTTTCTTGGAGACTCCTTCCCCTCCAGGAGACTGTCAAACATGATGACAACACCACCCCAACGGGTGTTGCTGGGCAGATAAAATGTGGTGCTCTTATTCTTCTCACTTTGCTTGGTGAGGTAGATTGCTGCTATAGCTTGATGACCCTTCACATACCTAACCATTTTCTTGGCGCTCTTGTAGAGTGTATCCATTGTTTTCAGTGCCATGACGTCCTTGAGGAGCAGATTCAATGCATGAGCAGCACAGCAAATGGGTGTGATGTGAGGGTAGGACTCCTCCGCTTTAGACCAAGCAGACTTCATGTTCGCAGCATTGTTTGTCACCAGTGCAAATACCTTCTGTGGTCCAAGGTCATTGATGACTGCCTTCAGCTCATCTGCAATGTAGAGACCGGTGTGTCTGTTGTCCCTTGTGTCTGTGCTCTTGTAGAATGCTGGTTGAGGGGTGGAGATGTAGTTAATTATTCTTTGCCCACGAACACTCGACCACCCATCAGAGATAACAGTCTGCTTTCTCTGATTTGCTTGAACTCTTCATCCAGCAAGAGTAGATAAAGCATGTCTGGTTGGAGGGGTGAACGCTGGGCGAAGAACATTCAGAAATCTCTTCCAATACACATTGTCTGTGAGCAGAGGGGAACCAGTTGCATACACAGCTCGAGCAAGACATTCATCAGCATTTATCTGACTACGTTCCTCCATTGAGTCAAAAAAACTTAGTAGAGGGACTTTTGTCAGTGGTTGCTTGTTGTGAGCGCGCTGAGGGAACTTACACAGCTTTTCCTTACACAGCTTTTCCTTCTACATTAGCTGCAGTGAAATGTCTCCACACATCACTTTCCTGTAAGGATGATCAAAATCAAAACTTACCAGAAAGCATTGTAGTCTTTGGATCAGACAGTGTAGAAGTGTAGGCTCAATAGCATCTCAATAGTGTGCAAGATCTTGAGAATCATATGCACATATGATAGAAGAATGCACTGTGCATGCAGAGGGTTGCAATTACATTGAATTGGGGACAGTGTAACCAACATATGCCACAAGACCTAGAATTGCCTTGCAAGGCGCCAAATTCAAAATCCAAAAGTTGAATTATTAAACATGCATCAATATACAAGTGTTGCATAGTCATCAAAAGCTCTGCTTCTTGGCAATATCACAGCGTTGTCAGATTTCAAAAAGGCTTTAGGGCAAAAGCACCACATTTGATTGTTTGAGGATAGCACCTCACATATTTTTTCCATTACCATAAATTCATAAGCTATCACGGTTCACACATAACACATTTCACAGCGAAAACAAATCAATTACCTTTTGAAGAACTTCTGCTGAGGGCTTCCCAAGTGTCCAACGAAGACAATCCATGGTTCTTTTGTTAGAAAAAGTAATGTATTAAATCCATAAATCTCCGTTTGGTTGGCGCGTTATAATGAGAAAATACAGCATCGACTCGTCCATTGAAACGTGAAGAGAACTCGTTCAACTTATACCTATAAACTTGTCCAAGAACAATCAAACATAATTGATAATGTATCCTTAGGAACACTTTTGTATAAATAGTATAATATTTCAACCGGAATATAAACTTGGCGATAAGAAAGGAAAAAACCACAGAGTGCGCCAGCCGGGAACGCGTGTTTTCCTCAATTTGACATTCTGTGTGACCACTTCATAATTCTTCTTCTGCCATATAAAGGATCTAAACAGAATAAAAACACTTTCGAGACTGTTGACATCCAGAGGAAGTAATAGGTACTGCATTCATATGCCCTTATATGGGCATTTTCATAAGGGAGGGGTTCCAAATGAGCAATGTGTCAAAATCACTATTTTCAGGACAGATATTCCTCTGATTTTCGCCTGCCATATCCGTTCTGTTATACTCACAGACAGAATGTTAACACTTTTAGAAACTTCAGAGTGTTTCCCATCTAATGGTACTAAATATGTGCATATCCTATTTTCTGGGTCTGAATGGGAGGCATTTTACTTTGGGCACGCCAGGCTCTCCAAAACCGTCACCTCGTGCGCTGCTCCCTAAGAAGTTAAGTGTAACTTTTTTGATGAATTTAAGGAAAATTCCCCAAATTCCCGGACTTAACTTCCCATGGAAAATTTCTAGCAAGTTTGCCAGTAAGCTTTGGTGCTGGACTGCCGTTGTTTAGTCAGAACGTTCTAGTCAACCCTATAAGCTCTACTCCTCTGAACGCACATACGAATGCCCAGAGCGCACTCTGGCACTCCAGATTGAATTTACAAACACGCCCGAAATCTTAAAATGTCTAGCTAGTAATTTGTTATGATAACAAGCTAGCAACAGGTCACATAGCAACAGCATCAATTTCCGGTAGACAGGCAAAGCCCTAGTACGTTCAACTGAAAGGATACTGTATGTTCAAAATACTAAAATAAATTAATACACTGATTAAGTATGTCATATACAGTATGTTAGTAAGGTTTTTGAACACAGCTAAGGTAAATAACTCTGATCAAGTGATAGCATGTCTCCATGTATGTCTTTAAAGTGTGCATAGTTGAGGGTTTCTCTCACTCCCTCCCCACGTCTATCTCCCCCCATATGAGTAGTGAGAAAGATCCCACCGCTGACACCAAAATACCCACCCAAAATACTAAACCCATAAACTTACAATACATGACCAAAAGTACATGGACACATGCTCTTCGGACATCTCATTCCAAAATCACGGGCATTAATATAGAGTTGGTCCCCCCTTTGCTGCAATAGCAGCCTCCACGCTTCTGGGATGACTTTCCACTCGATGTTGGAACATTGCTGCGGGGAATTGCTTCCATTCAGCCACAAGAGCATTAGTGAGGTCAGGCACTGATGTTGAGCAATTAGGTCTGGCTCGCAGTCAACGTTCCAATTCCTCCCAAAGGTGTTAGATTGGGTAGAGGCCAAGGCTCTGTGCAGGCCAGTCAAGTTCTTCCACACGATCTTGACAAACCATTTCTGTATGGACTTTGCTATGTGCACTGGGGCATTGTCATGCTGAAACAGGAAAGGGCCTTCCCCCAAACTGTTGCCACAAAGTTGGAAGCACAGAATTGTCTAGAATGTCAATCCATGCTGCAGTGTTAAGATTTCCCTTCAACTGGAACTAAGGGGCATAGAACGAACCATGAAAAACAGCCCCAGACCATTATTCCTACTCCACCAAACTTTACAGTTGGCACTATGCATTTGGGCAGGTAGCGTTCTCCTGGCATCCGCCAAACCCAGTCTGTCAGAATGCCAGATGGTGAAGCGTGATTCATCCCTCCAGAGAACATGTTTCCACCGCTCCAGAGTCCAATGGCGGTAAGCTTTACACCACTCCAGCCGACGCTTGGCATTGTGCATGGTGATCTGCTCGGCCATGGAAACCCATTTCATGAAGCTTCCGTTGCTTCCAGGGGCAGTTTGGAACTTGGTAGTGAGTGTTGCAACCGGGGACAGACCATTTTTACACGCTGCGTGCTTTAGCACTTGGCTCTCCTGTTCCGTGAGCTTGTGTGGCCTACACTTCGCAGCTGAGCCGTTGTTGCTCCTAGACATTTCCACTTCACAATAACAACACAGAGATTACTGGAGCAGCTCTAGCAGGGCAGAAGTTTGACGAAGACGGTGCCAAGTTGAAAGTCACTGAGCTCGCTATTAACTTCTTAGGGCTAGGGGGCAGTATTTTGAAGTTCGGATGAAAAATGTGCCCAAAGTAAACTGCCTGTTACTCAGGCCCAGAATCTAGGATATGCATATAATTAGAAGCTTTGGAAAGAAAACACTAAAACTGTTAAAATAATGTCTGAGAGTATAACAGAACTGATATGGCAGTCAAAACCCAAGCAAAATCCATCCGGGATGTCTGAATCAGTCATGTCACACTGTTTTCAATAGGCCAGCTATTCAAAGCCTCATAGTTTAACCCCCAGATTGCAGTTCCTATGGCTTCCACTAGATGTCAACAGTCTTTAGAAAAAGGTTTGAAGCTTCAATCATGAAAATCAAGGGAGTAAGACCTCTTGTTCCTGAGTTCACGTCAAGTGTACTGTTTTGGATTTTGTGCGTAACAAGGTATCAAGGCTCAGTTATTTTTCTCTTCTATTCAGCAGGTTCTATTCCGTCTGAAATATTATAGTTTATATTCATTTTAGGGTATCTGAGTATTGATTACAAATGCTGTTTGACTTTTTTCGACAAATTTTACGGGTACTTTTGGGATATCGTTTGTCTGCATGGATGAAAGCCTATGGGCAGGAGGATTACTAAACAAAACGCGCCAACCAAACTGAGCTTTATGGATATAAAGAGGAACTTTATCGAACAAAAGGACCTTTTATTGTGTAACCTGGATGCTTGGGTATGCCATCAGCGGAAGATCTTCAAAGGTAAGCAATTTATTTTATGCTATTTTTGAGTTTTGTGACTGGTTATGTTATTATGCTAATTGAGTTTTTGAGTGGGGCGCTGTCCTCAGACAATCAAATGTTCTGCTTTCGCCGTAAAGCCTTTTTGAAATCTGACAATGCTGTTAGATTTACCTCTTACAGCTAGGGGGCAGAATTCCTAGTTTCCGCCTGTCTGACGTGCCCAAAGTAAACGGGCTGTCACTCAGAAGCTAGGATATGCATATCATTTAGTAGCTTTGGATAGAAAAGACAGAATTTTCCAAAACCGTTAACATTATGACAGAACTGATTTGGCAGGCGAAAACCCGAAGGAAAAAAAAATTCTGCTCCCATGCTCTTATTTTGAAAAGCTATTGAAAAGCATTGAATCCATCCACCATTTTCCTATTCCTATGGCTTCCCCTATATGGTAACAGTCTACTATTGATGGCTTTGGGCTTGTATTTTGAAAAATGAATATGTTTTTTCACATGAAGGAAAGAGTGAACCGGAAGCAAAACAGTGTTTGGGCGCGTTCTGGGGAGAGCACTCGCTAGGGATTTTGCCTTGTCTATTGAACATAGTTGTTTCCGCATTAAGTTTTATCGTTTAACATTTTAGACAACCTAAGGATTATATAGTCTTTGTTTGACAAAAATAGACAAAGTTTACCAGGAGCAATTTTGACTTTTCTGTCGACGATTTGACGGAGGTGTTTCCTGTGGATTTCTGAATTCAATGGCGCCGTCTAAACTGCGTTTTTTCGGATATAAATATTTACTTTATCGAAGAAAACGAACAGCGGTTTGTCGAAGAAAACGAACAGCGGTTTGTAGCTGCGACCCTCCTGGTTGGAAACATCAGAAGATCTTAAAAAGTAAGTGAGTTTTTATATCTTTAATTTGTGATTTTGTGTCGCCAGTGCTGGTTGAAAAAGCTATTTTTGTGAGGTGCTGAAAGTAAAGCCTTTTTGAAATCTGACAACAGATTTAGATTACCAAGACGCTAAGCTTGTAACCATGTGCAACACTTGTATTTCCATGAGTGTTAAATATTACAAATTCTTATTTTGAATTTGGCGTGCTTTGTTTTTATCGAAAATAATCCCGCTCACGGGATCCATGCGGCAAGAAGTTAACAAGAGTCTAAGCTTTTGAAGGGTTTGTATTTTCATTAATGTTTGAAATGAGTATTTTTGTAATTTGAATTTGGCGCTCTGCATTTCACCGGATGTTGTCAAAATCGATCCCTTTCACGGGATTGGATCCGTAACAGGTTAAGGCTGTTCTACTGCCAATGTTTGTCTTTGAAGATTGCATTGATTTTGTACACCTGTCAGCAACGGGTGTGGCTAGAAATAGCCGAATCCACTAATTTGAAGGTGTCTACATACTTCTGTATATATCGAGTATCTGGAGATGGGGTGTAGATTTGTTTCAATCTTCCCTGAAATAACTGACATTTCCAGCTTAAAACCCCTACATAACATCTGTCTAGCTTCCAAAAAGCCCTAAAGCCACAGGGTGTTCTGATAGCTGGATCAGGCCATAATTAAAGTTTGAGTCAGCTGTCTCTCTCTCAGTTTTGTCATCCTTCCCCACCACACACACACACACACACAAAAACCGGTCTTTGCCTTAAGAATTCTTCTGGTGAGCTTTGTGCAGACAGCTAAACTAACTACGGTGCCAAGTTTCCTCCCTTCCTCTCCTCCTCTCTTTTCTGTCTGAGGCGGCTGGGCGTATTTTTGTCCAAATTTCTTGTTACTCGCCTAAATGAACACCCAAGCTTTCTTGTTCCTTAAATTATAACACTTCTGAAACTAGTTCAGTATTCTGGAGTATGTACCTTGTCTGAGCCGAGGCCAAGTTCTGACTGCATTGTCAATTCCTAAGGGCAAAAAAAGAGGTGGGCCTCTTCAATGAGCTCAAACTGATCATCATGCTGTTGGAATAGAGTGAATAACTCCATTGAAATGTAACTGTGCAAGTTTGATAGGCATACATTACCAGTCAAAAGTTTGGTCACTTACTCATTCAAGGGTTTTTCTTTATTTTTACTATTTTCTACAATGTAGAATTAAATTGAAGACATCAAAACTGTGAAATAACACAGAATCATTTAGTAACCAAAAAAAAGTGTTTAAAAAAAAATCTAAATATATTTAAGATTTGATATTCTTCAAATAGCCACCCTTTGCCTTGGCAGATTTGCACACTATGGCATTCTAAAATCAAATCAAACTTTATTTGTCACGTGCGCCAAATACAACAGGTGTAGACCTTACAGTGAAATGCTTACTTACAGGCCCAAACCAACAGTGCAATTTCTAAGTAAAAATTTGGTATTAAGTAAACAATAGATAAGTAAAGAAATAAAAACAGTAAAAAAGACAGTGAAAACTTCTCTCAACCAGTTTCACCTGGAATGCGTTTCCAACAGTCTTGAAAGGAGTTCTCACATATGCTGAACAATTGTTGGCTGCTTTTCCTTCACTCTGCGGTCCGACTCATCACAAATCATCTCAATTTGGTTGAGGTCGGGGTATTGCGGAGGCCAGGTCATCTGATGCAGCACTCCATCACTCTCCTTCTTGGTCAAATAACCCTTACACAGCCTTGAGGTGTGTTTTGGGTCATTGTCCTGTTGGAAAACAAATTACAGTCCCACTAAGCGCAAGCCAGATGGGATAGCGTATCACTGCAGAATGCTGTGGTAGCCATGCTGGTTAAGTGTGCGTTGAATTCTAAATAAATCACAGACCGTGTAACCAGCAAAGCACCGCAACACCATAACACCTCCTCCTCCATGCTTTACGGTGGGAAATACACATGGGGAGATCATTGGTTCACCCACACCGCGTCTCACAAAGACACAGCGGGTTGGAACCAAATATCTCCAATTGACTCCAGACCAAAGGAAATATTTCCACCGGTCTAATGTCCATTGCTGGTGTTTCTTGGCCCAAGCAAGTCCCTACTTCTTATTTGTGTCCTAGTAGTGGTTTAGTAGTGGTTTCTTGGCAGCAATTCAACCATGAAGGCCTGATTCACGCAGTCTCCTCTGAACAGTTGATGTTGAGATGTGTGTTACTTGAACTCTGTAAAGCATTTATTTGGGCTGCAATCTGAGGTGCAGTTAACTCTACTGAACCTATCCTCTGCAGCAGAGGTAACTCTAGGTCTTCCTTTCCTGTGGAGGTCCTCTTGAGAGCCAGTTTCATCACAGCGCTTGACAGTTTTTGCGACTGCACTTGAAGAAACTTTCAAAGTTCTTGAAATGTTCCATATTTACTGACCTTCATGTCTTAAAGTAATGATGGACTGTCATTTCTCTTAGTTTATTTGAGCTGTTCTTGCCATAATATGGACTTGGTCTTTTACCAAATAGGGCTATCTTCTGTATACCACACCTACCTTGTCACAACAGAACTGACTGGCTCAAATGCATTAAGATGGAAAGAAATTCCACAATTTAACTTTTAAGAAGGCACACCTGTTAATTGAAATTCATTCCAGGTGACAACCTCATGAAGCTGGTTGAGAGAATGCCATGAGTGTGCAAAGCTGTCATCAAGGCAAAGGGTGGCTACTTTGAAGAATCTCAAATATAAAATATTTAGATTTGTTTAAAAAATAATTGGTTACTACATGATTCCATGTGTGTTATTTCATAGTTTTGATGTCTTCACTATTATTCTACAATGTAGAAAATAGTAAAAATAAAGAAAAACCCTTGAATGAGTAGGTGTTCTAAAATGTTTGAGGGAGCGTTATATATATTAATATATTTATTTATTTTATGGCACACGAGGGGACTTATCCATTGTCTTTTGTTTGTCGCGCTACTGTCAATGTTGAGTAAGGACTAGAGGTCGACCGATTATGATTTTTCAAGGCCGATACAGATTATTAGAGGACAAAAAAAAGCCGATAACAATTAATTGGACGTAAATAATACATAAATAAAATCAATTTAGTCTCAAATAAATAATGAAACATGATCAATTTGGTTTAAATAATGCAAAAACAGTGTTGGAGAAGTAAAAGTGCAATATGTGCCATGTAAAAAAAGCTCATGTTTAAGTTCCTTGCTCAGAACATGAGAACATATGAAAGCTGGTGGTTCCTTTTAACATGAGTCTTCAAAATTAGGACTATTTCTCTCTATACCATTTGTATTTCATATACCTTTGACTATTGGATGTGTTTATAGGCACTTTAGTATTGCCAGCCTAATCTCGGGAGTTGATAGGCTTGAAGTCATTAACGGCGCAATGCTTGAAGCACAGCGAAGAGCTGCTGGCAAACACAGGAAAGTGCTGTTTGAATGAATGCTTACGAGCCTGCTGCTGCCTACCACCGCTCAGTCAGACTGCTCTATCAAATCAGACTTAAATATAATATAATAAACGCACAGAAATACAAGCCTTAGGTCATTAATATGGTAAAATCCAGAAACTATCATTTCGAAAACAAAACGTTTATTCTTTCAGTGAAATACGGAACCGTTCCATATTTTATCGAACGGGCGGCAACCCTAAGTCTAAATATTGCTGTTACATTGCACAACCTTCAATGTTATGTCATAATTATGTAAAATTCTGGCAAATTAATTGCAGTCTTTCTTAGGAAGAAATGGTCTTCACACAGTTCGCAACGAGCCAGGCGGCACAAACTGCTGCATATACCCTGACTCTGCTTGCACAGAACACAAGAGAAGTGACACAATTTCCCTAGTTAAAATAAATTCATGTTAGCAGGCAATATCAACTAAATATGCAGGTTCAAACAAATGTACTTGTGTGTTGATTTTAAGAAAGGCATTGATGTTTATGGTTAGGTACATAGGTGCAACGACTGATTTTTTTGGAGAATGTGCTTGTTAACTACTTAGGGAGTGGTGGGGCGCTAGCGGTGGGGCGCCCCACTCCCGACACTACCCGGTGAAATGCAAGGCGCCAAATTCAAAATCCAAAAGTTGAATTATTAAACATTCAAAAAGTCAAAGTCATCAATATACAAATGTTGCATAGTCATCAAAAGCTCTGCTTCTTGGCAATATCACAGCATTGTCAGATTTCAAAAAGGCTTTACGACGAAAGCACTACATTTGATTGTTTTAGGGTAGCACCTCCAATATTTTACCATTAGCATAAATTCATAAACCATCGCGGTTCACACAAAACATTTCACAGCGAAAACAAATCCCTTACCTTTTGAAGAACTTCTGCTGAGGGCTTCCCAAGTGTCCAACGAAGACAATCCATGGTTCTTTTGTTAGAAAAAGTAATTTATTATATCCATAAATCTCCGTTTGGTTGGTGCGTTATGATGAGAAAATGCAGCGTCCACTTGCCCATTGAACCGTGAAGAGAACTCGTTCAACCTATACACTTGTCCAAGAACAATCAAGCATCATTGATAATGTATCCTTAGGAACACTATGTATATTTAGTATAATATTTCAACCGGATTATAAACTGGGCGATAGGAAAGGATAAAACCACAACTCGCGCAAGCCCGTGAACGCGCATCCTCTTCTGTTTACATCTGGTGACCACTTCCCAATTCTTCTTATATTACCATCCAGAGCAACTAAACATCATCAAACACTGTCTAGAGACTGTTGACATCCAGTGGAAGCAATAGGTACTGAAATCTTACTCCCTTATATGGTCATTTTCAATAGGGAGGGGTTCAAAATGAGGCAATGTGTCAAATACACTTTTTCCAGGTCAGAAATTCCTCGGGTTTTCGCCTGCTATATCCGTTCAAAGACAATATTTTAAAACTTCAGAGTGTTTCCTATCCAATAGTACTAATTATGTGCATATCCTATTTTCTGGGCCTGAGTGGGAGGCATTTTACTTTGGGCATGCCAGACTCTCCAAAACAGTCACCTCGGGAGCTGCTCCCTAAGAAGATAAATCATCACCCGTTTGGCGAAGTAGGCTGTGATTCGATGATAAATTAACAGGCACCGCATTGATTATATGCAACGCAGGACAAGCTAGATAAACTAGTAATATCAACAACAATGTGTAGTTAACTAGTGATTATGTGAAGATCGCTAGTTTTTTTATAAGATAAGTTTAGTGCTAGCTAGCAACTTAACATGGCTCCTTGCACTCGCGTAACAGGTGGTTAACCTGCCACGCAGTCTCCTCGTGGAGTCCAATGTAATCGGCCAAAATCGGCATCCAAAAACGCTGATTACCGATTGCTATAATAACTTGAAATTGGCCCTAATTAAATCGGCCATGCCGATTCATCGATCGACCTCTAGTAAGGACGCGCACTTTATTATGCATAGAAGTAGGCCTATGGTACTTGACCTGCGTGCAAATGTAGGCCTTTAAAATGTGCCCATTTGGGGATCTGTTAGCATTTCTGACTGTCTTAACTTAAAAAAAATGTTTCCTTCACCTCAAACAGCAAGTAAACAAAGTCTGTTTTTACATCCACTGAGAATGAACATTGTTCCTCAATGTACCCTATGTGAAAGAGGGAGGGGGGGAAATGTCACGCTCTGATCCGGTGGAAACGTCATAAAATAGGCCTACCTGATTACTTCTTATCCCTTGCACAAATAGCCTACAGATCACTGGCTCAGGAAACTCTTGAGGGCCCAGAATATTTTATACAATGTTGCAAGTTTGCTAGTGCAAGCTTCAGCCTGACCCATGTTAATAGTTGATACAATGTTTCAAGTTCCTTGCAGACAGGCCATGCATAACCAATTTATTAGATATATAGGATATTTATTTTTATCAGGATATTTTCTACCTGCAGGCTGCAATGTTAGTAATGGCAATTGAAGTTACTTTTATAATTTTTATTAACCACATAAAAATTGAGATACGAAGACTTTATTATAAATGAAACTGTTCCACGAAAATGTGCATATGAATATCATAACTGGCACGCAGATCGGTAGAAATAATAAGGAAAGCGGAAAAGGTTGCCAACCCCTGGTGTAGCCTATTACCTACCTGCAACTTCAGGAGCGTAACAGCAGAATCTGCCAAGGCCAGCAGCAGGAAGAGGGTTATTGTTCTGGTTAAGCTCTCTAACCAGAACAATCCCTTGAGTCATTTGTGTGTCTTAATTATTTAATCAGTGTGCTTAAAGCATCAGACAAGCTCAGTTGCCTACATATCGTTGATTTGATTGAAACAAATAGGATGTGTCTATATAGGGAAAAATACACGGTTAAAAATGTTGACCAATCAATTGTTCGAAAGAACAGATGACTCTGGGTCCCCAAGATGTTTAAGTCAGGCGCAGCCCTACTCCGTGCATCCCAGGCGCAGCCCTACTCCGTGCATCCCAGGCGCAGCCCTACTCCGTGCATCCCAGGCGCAGCCCTACTCCGTGCATCCCAGGCGCAGCCCTACTCCGTGCATCCCAGGCGCAGCCCTACTCCATGCATACCCGGGACAGCCCTACTCCATGCATACCCGGGACAGCCCTACTCCATGCATACCCGGGACAGCCCTACTCCATGCATACCCGGGACAGCCCTACTCCATGCATACCCGGGACAGCCCTACTCCATGCATACCAGGGACAGCCCTACTCCATGCATACCAGGGACAGCCCTACTCCATGCATACCAGGGACAGCCCTACTCCATGCATACCAGGGACAGCCCTACTCTACACATAGCATTTATATCTGCAACGTTCAGAACGTTTCACCTCACTGAAGACACACCCCTGAAACACAACCGTCAGTCTGATCTGATGACATACTAAAGGCCATGACCTGTCCATTCAAACAACACAGGTAACAATGGATGACAGGTCGATCAACTGGAACAACCGCATTCCTCAAGCACTCACTTGGGATGGTTTATAGGGGAACAGAGAGGGATGGAAAGAGAAAGAGAGAAAGGAACTCCTCCTAGCCTTCACGGGTCAGCACAACACACCAGTCACAAGTCACACACCCCATTTAATAGGAATGCAATGCTCAACAATAGAGACCTGCTGCCCAACTCAACTGAATCATATCACCTCCGTCTGCAATGATTAATGTTTGTGCCCTAGTGGTCGCATGGCTGTTCCAAATCACTCCCACCATCTAGAAGGGAGCATGCGTGTGCATCGCATGCACAACAATTGCCTTGAATCATTGAATCATAAATTACTAACACTGAGAAGTTTTATGTTATGTTATCCCCCTTTTTCCAGTGGCCACACCCCTTTCCCCAGTGAGCTGGTATAGTCCTGACCTTAATGACAGCTCCTGAGGATGGATGTAACCACCTATGCAGAATGAATGGGCAGAACATTGACTACGCTAATTCCTTTAGGGGATACCACTCCACTTCTGGGGATACACCCCCCACCCTCCCTAAAAATCTGGGAATAATTATTGCTGTGGAGTCAATGGGGAGGAGGGCCGGGAATACTGAGAGTGGGGGAGGAGGGAAGGTCAAAGGCCAGCCTTCCACCTTAAAGAGGGATCTGTCTAACCTTTGACCTTCCCTCCTCCCCCACTCTCAGTATTCCCCGCCCTCCTCCCCATTGACTCCACAGCAATAATTATTCCCAGATTTTTAGGGAGGGTGGGGGGTGTATCCCCAGGAGTGGAGTGGTATCCCCTAAAGGAATTAGCGTAGTCAATGTTCTGCACGACATGGCTGGAGAGGCTTTTTTGGGAAGGAGTCTTATGATCCTGAAGCACATGTTTCCCTCAAGGAGAAACACAGAGCCTCCAAATCTCCTGAGACTTTGGCTAACGAAGTGTTCACATCAGTTAACAAAGTGTTTCCCAATCCGTTCATCAAAGACCCACAGCCATTGCACTTGTGTATTCTATTCCAGCAGTAGTCCCCCTTGATTCAACAAATGGGATTGAAGATTAGTTGACCAAATGAATCAGGTGTGTTGGTGCTGTAATAAAACAAATATTTGAAACGGCAACGGGTCTCCTTCCAATAGGATGGAAGCAAGTCGCCAACCCACTAACCATTGGAAACCTTTGCATCGCTTTGCATTAGGGTGAGGCGAAGGCTATTTAGCAAATTAGAGGAAGCCTTAAGGTGGGAAAAAGTATCTGGTAACATACAGTATCTGTGGTCGACACGCTAAGCTACGGCACAATGCCAGCGCACAATGGAAGCAAGACTAGTGATGGGCTCATCTTTTCTGTCTCTTTAACCCTTTCACACACAGACAACAGAGCGCTGACAAAGGGGGCTAGAGAAAGGCGAAGGGGTGATATAGGCTTACATGACCTAGATGTCTCGACATCAGTCCAGCAGAGAGAACCCCCGGGGTGTGCAGGGTTTTCCCCACTTACATTTCTGATTTAAATACTCAAACGGCTTGACGACTAGTTGAATCTGTTAGAGCTGAGCAAGAACAGTAAAAAAAAAAACGAACTACCTGAAGCAGGCCACTTCTGAGGACTCGGGGAAAAACAGGCAGTAAACAAAATGAATAAATGAACATGTACATCTGGTACACACACAGGTGCTGACTTTAGAGTGGGTGGCGTGCATGTGTACAATTCAACACACTGCTTCCCTCTCACACACACTGCCTGAAGGAAAAGCAGTGATGTTACCTCCCTCAAAAGAGACTTCCTTCCCGTCTCTCCTTTACGTCGCCACACCTCACCTGATTTACAGGCTCATGGCCGCCATGCTTTCCCTGGGCAAGTGGCTCTAAAAGGCCCAGCACTGCGTTCTATTAGTCTTATTTACAGGCTAGTGAATTATTTAAATTCCCCTCTGTAAATAAAACACGACGAGAGGGCTAGGCCCAAGGCAGGCACTGCAGAGGAGGCAATTTTGAAGCGAGCCCAAAGCACCATTAACATTAATTGCAACAATAAATGCCTGTGTGCTTATGTAAACTATTCTCCATTTAATCTTCCCCACAGAGGAGACCTGAGAAAGGAAGGCAGACACACACTAGGGCCTTTTTAGTTCTGTATGTTGCCTCGAACTGGACTATACATGCACAGTGCACACAATCAGATGCACACAGAAATTGTGTGGTGCCTCAACAAAAGCCACACACGCACACCACTGAGCACTACAAAACCACCACTAGGCTCCCCCATCCTTTTTGAAAATATAAAAAATGGTGAATCAAGGGTTTTCCAGGGATTCAATATTTGCTCTGGTGGATGACTTCCATTTCCTGAATTAAAAACTTGATTGTCGCAAAGAACAGTGCTTTGGGAAACCCTGGGTTGTGTTTATTAAGCACCAAATTGAAGGAAACAGACTGAGGGACTAACTGGTCCAAAAAGAAATGCTTGTTTCCGCTTTCCATTTCAAAACAATTGCTACGGTGTGCCCTACTGAAAAAGACCCTGGCTTTGGGGTGTGTGGGACTGCAGGTTGGCAATTGCTCTTCGTTCAGATGTCTGAACGGTAACTTTGACCGGTGACTTCCTGATCAGCTCCATTGACCGACTGTTCCCTCGGCAGAGGAAGAAGGGAAGCTTTTTTGACATTTGATGGGCCAAGTGGTGCCTGAGTTAGTCTTCCCCTGGAATATTTCCAGTAAAAAGCCCTATATCAACAACCCAACCCTTTAGCATCAAATCTGTCAACTGAAACCAATAGAAGCCAAACTCTGCGTAAAACAACTACAATGGTAGAGGAAACACTGGTCTGGGTCAGTATGAAGAAGTACAGAATGCTGCAGAGTGTGTTAGAATGCCAAGGAGGCAACTTTCGTCATCTACTAAGGCTGCTTGTAGCATGGTTGGGCTTTGACACAGGCCTTGGAGGTTAAAGGTAAAGCAAGGGTTACTGCCGTGGGTGAATTTGGTCTGAACAGCTCTGTATGTGTAACTCTAACCAATTATGTAGTTCTGAGGGGGTTAAACTTCCAAGAGCCAATCTAAACATGGCTGTCAATAGCTTCCAACAAATCAATCCCTTTCAGAACTGCAGCTCTGGCCATATGCCATCTAACACACTCATAAAGTGGAGGCGCAGTGACATATTATCATAGGGAATGTCAAGGGGGACATACTGTGAAAGGCCAGATGAACACACACACATCTCTCCAAAGGATCAAATTGAGGCTTTGAAGACCACCGACAGACAGACCAATTGGACGGGCTGGTCTTTTCAGTAGGTGGAGTAAGATAGCTAACAGTATGCGATATGTATTTCGATTCTCACGATTCTATATGTATTGCGATTCAATACTGCAATTTTATTTGATGTTCAAAACATATTGCTCACTATGCTGCAGTGAGGCAAGAGAGCATGAGAAAACAACCAAATGGAAATCAATACCCCGATCACTACTTTGAATCAAGGCAAACCGTGAAGGCTCCAACACAGTGGCAGTCGTAGCATCGCTGTCGATTATTTTCAATTTTGATAGTGACAAAATCGCAGACTTTTACATTTTATTTCAGTGGTCTGAACATCCTTTGCCCAAGCAGCGATCACCTCGACAGGCAGTGAGTGAGGCAGAAGTATAGGGAGGGGTCCTTTGAATTTTTAAAAAAAGTGAGCGATAAAAATAAACTGGGAAAGGTGAGAAAATGTATTATACATAACAAACAGCTCGGTCGGACAAGTGTGGCAGAGAAAAATTTGGTCCGGGTTCCTAAACAGCTTATACCATTCTGTGTCCCTAGCAGAGGGAATATTTGCATTATGATATTTTTACTTGGAGCGAGAGGGAGCATCTTGGGGACTGTTTTGATAAGGCTATGATATCACCCATCCTGGGGTCTGTTCAAAAGGATAGTGAGAGAACAAGTGAGAGAGAGCGCGACACAGCCAGCGTGTGCGCCACACAGCCAGCGCAGCCCGAGACCGACAGCCAGCGCAGCCAGAGACCGACAGCCAGCGCAGCCAGAGACCGACAGCCAGCGCAGCCAGAGACCGACAGCCAGCGCAGCCAGAGACCGACAGCCAGCGCAGCCAGAGACCGACAGCCAGCGGAAGCAAAACAAACAAAAGGAGAACATGAGGAGGGAAGGGAAGAGAGAAGTGGAGGAACAGAGAGAGGAAAGAGTGAGGAAAGAGTGAGGGATCTAAGAGAAGCTAAACATTTTCCGAATTTTTGCCTGTCTGACGTGCCTAAAGTAAAATGCCTGCCACTCAGACCCAGAAACTAGGATATGCACATAATTAGAACTATTGGATAGGAAACACTGAAGTTTCTAAAACAGTTAACTACTTAGGGAGCAGTGGGGCGCTAGCGACACTACCCGGTGAAATCTAAGGCGCCAAATTCAAAATCCAACAATTGTTGCATAGTCATCAAAAGCTCTGATTCTTGGCAATATAACAGCGTTGTCAGATTTCAAAAAGGCTTTACGGCGAAAGCACCACATTTGATTGTTTGAGGGTAGCACCTCTAATATTTACACATTAGCTTAAATCCATAACCCAACACGGGTCTCACAAAACGCATAAAATCGCAATTATAAAATCGCTTACCTTTGATGAACTTCTGCTGTTTGGTTGGTGCGTTATGATCATAAAATCCACCGTTGAGTCGCCCATTGAACCGTGAAGAGAACACGTTCAAATTATACCTATACACTTTCTACAAACAAATCAAACATAACCGGACAATAACGAACGATAGTAAAGGAAAAATAAACGTGTTCACAATCTCACGCGCGTCAAACCTTGTTTACAAAAGTGGTCGCCTGACAATTTCCTCTCCCTATCCGTTCTGGTCACTGCTAGAATTCCCAGTCTTTGACTGTTGACATCTAGTTGAAGCCATAGGTACTGCAGTCTCAGTCCTACATAAGATTGTATGCAATAGGCATAATGGAGAAGATGCTCATTTACAAAAACAAACTGCAAATCCGGATGGATTTTCCTCGGGTTTTCGCCTGCTATATCACTTTTGTTATACTCACATACATTATTTTAACACTCTTAGAAACTTCAGAGTGTTTCCTATCCAATAGTACTAATTATGTGCATATCCTATTTTCTGGGACTGAATAGCATGCATTTTACTTTGGGCACGCCAGACTCTCCAAAACCGTCACCACGGGAGCCGCTCCCTAAGAAGTTAACATAATATCTGTGAGTATAACAGAACTGATATAGCAGGCGAAAACCCGAGAAATTTCTGTCCGGAAATCATTTTTCTTTTGACATTTCCTGACTTTGAATGGTTGTTTATTGAATTTCCTGGGAAATAGGACTGAGGTTGCAGTACCTGTGGCTTCCACTAGATGTCGACAGTCTCTGGACACTGTTTGGAGCATTTATAATGGGAGAGAGCCAAAAGGTTGTCGATTTTGTATGACATACCAGGATATCCTTTCGGTCTAGTGCATGAGATACCCGGGAGCGCGCACCACGGTGTTTACCTTCTGTATCATGTAGGTTATTATCCGAGTGAAATATAATAGCCAATATGGATAAATGGATGCCTAAGGTTAAATTGTAAATTATGTTTGGTTTGTTTGGAAAAAGTTGAGGTATAATTTGAACGCGTTCTCTTCACTGTACAACGTATGCTATGCTAATGTGGAAAATATGTGAGGTGCTATCCTCAAACAATCAAATGTTGTGCTTTCGCCGTAAAGCCTTTTTGAAATCTGACAACGCTGTGATATTGCCAAGAAGCAGAGCTTTTGATGACTATGCAACACTTGTATATTGATGAATATTAAATATTACGAATTTTTATTTTGAATTTGCCGCGCTTTGTTTGCTCTGAAAACGAGCCCGCTAACAGGATCGGATCCCTAAGAAGTTAAGAAATGCAGAGGCTGTGACGGAAGCTAAATGAGAGTTGTCTTGGGGGGGTGTGGCTTAACATGGGTGTCTCGTGTGTGTTCGCACGTGGCAAGCGTTTGCACATTCACTCTGCCAAAACAGTACACAGTTACAGTCACTCATTCTTATAGATAACTTGAAATGTCTAACCAGTCTTCAGCCAGATGGTGTGCAACTGAGGCAAAGTTCCTCAGGATTGAGATAAACCCAACCCGAGGAAAACTATTACAGTGCCCTTGACTCTGACATACCATGTTTTCCAATCAACTCCCAAATCTCAGTTTTGGACGAGACTGACTTCATAACCAAAATTATCCTTTTTACATTTTGTTGTACATTTTGACACTATAATAAGTGGCGGATTTGACCTAATGAGCCGAAACCCACAACTAAGAGAAGTTCAAACAGAGAGAGGTGAAGTGGAGATTCCGAAATGTGGAAATCGTGCCAGAACTCAGAACGTGATGAAAGTAGGGGCACTCCGCAGAGAGAGAAACACACAGGAAAGAAAGAGGGAGAGACTTAAAAAAAAAAAATCAGGATGAGGTTCTAACACAGATTTAAAATGTCTGGCAGTCAAGGGGCCGTGAAAAGATCTGTCTTCTGTGAAGTCCACACACAAACACACAAGACCAACTTACACAGACAAGACCAACATGCACGAGCACACACACACACACAAACACGAGACCAAGATGCACACACACAAGACCAAGATGCACACACACACACACACACACACACACACACACACGAGAGCAACATGCACGCGCACACGCGCACACACACACACACACACAAGACCAACATGCGCACGCGCACGCACGCACACACACACGACCAACATGCGCACACAAGACCCCGACAGGCGCACACAAGACCCCGACAGGCGCACACAAGACCCCGACAGGCGCACACAGACAGGCGCACACAGACGAGACCGACATGCGCACACAGACACCGACATGCGCACACAGACACGTGACCGACATGCGCACACAGACACATGAGACCGACATGCACACACACACGACCAACCCAAGCGCGCGCACACACACGACCAACGCGCGCACACACACGACCAACGCGCGCACACACACACGACCAACGCGCGCACACACACACGACCAACGTGCGCGCACACACACACACGACCAACATGCGCACACAAGACCCCGACAGGCGCACACAAGACCCCGACAGGCGCACACAAGACCCGACAGGCGCACACAGACAGGCGCACACAGACGAGACCGACATGCGCACACAGACACCGACATGCGCACACAGACACGTGACCGACATGCGCACACAGACACATGAGACCGACATGCACACACACACGACCAACCCAAGCGCGCGCACACACACGACCAACGCGCGCACACACACGACCAACGCGCGCACACACACACGACCAACGCGCGCACACACACACGACCAACGTGCGCGCACACACACACGACCAACGTGCGCGCACACACGACCAACGTGCACGCACACACGACCAACATGCACGCACACGCAACCAACATGCACACACACACACACACGACCAACATGCACACACACGACCAACATGCACACACACACACACACGACCAACATGCACACACACACACACACACATGGACCAACATGCACACACACACACACACGACCAACATGCACACACACACACGACCAACATGCACACACACACACGACCAACATGCACACACACACACGACCAACATGCACACACACACGACCAACATGCACACACACTCACGACCAACATGCACACACACTCACGACCAACATGCACACACACTCACGACCAACATGCACACACTCACGACCAACATGCACACACTACGCACATACACTGGAGGGAAGTATGGCTATTGAGTCACTGCCCATTCACCCTACAGAATCAAGTTAGACAGTAGGTAAACTACAGCAAGTATGTGCTCATGATAATGGTTCTCCTCATTCCAGTTGATAGCAACACAAGATCAGTGAAATACCATCCAATAAAAATGTATTAGACTTCAACACTGGTCTATTGAGGCAGATTTGTAACATAACATGTAGAGGGTGGTGGATTGCTAATCATTTTCTGGCTGTTATTTGCGATGCCACACTAGGGACACGTATGATAAGATGAAACATGAGGATCCACACTTAATTAATTGATGACAGGCAGTGGTTGACTTGGACCAAAATAAGTGTCGGTACTCATTTTGGGTTTCTCTACTTTTTATATTTAGGTGCAGGAGCTCCACAATACTTTTGAGCTAATATTCTATAAGAAGAACAGGAGCTCAAGCGGTAGAACATTCAAGTCAAGCCATGGAGTCATAACTACACTATTTCTTCAAAGATGTCCATATGGGGCAGCTACAGCTTCTGTGTAAGTGAGAAAAAAAATATAACCTTACCAGACATTGCATTTATCAAGCAAAACGTCAGGTTCAATGTATCAAATTCCCCTCAGAAGATTGTCAATCAACTTGGTAAGACGTGCAGGTGAGTTGGGCTCAAGACGAAGAAAAGTGCATCAAAAAGCAGCAGCATCATTCCTACGGAAGTGTCATTCAGCTACGTTGTTGCCACTGGTCGCTGTTTGTCGTGTACTGATAACATTGTCAGGGCTCTACACTGAGACAGACTGGTTGGTCTTCTAGCCACTCAAAATGTCAAATTCACTGCAAATGGATTGTAGCCTAGTCTACACACCTAATTGCGGCTACAATGTTTCAATTCTGTAGCGCTCTATTGCAAGTTGATACAATCAGGTCTCTACAGTGCGACCATTTTACTCGCATATGCGGCTAAATATTTTTCAGTGCGCCTAGAAAAATGATAGCTTTATTACCTCAAATATTTATGTGCATCTACATTTCCCAACATAGGCGCACATGTGCTCCTTGTAAAAAAACGTCAGTGATTTACACGCCAAAGCCATGCCAACCCTATGACTGATTAGTGTCAGTGACATTCAACTAGTTCCCCCTACTAAACAAGCATTTGTGTCAGGTTTGAGATCTTTCATAATTTACATGTGAATAGGTGTCATAGCCTTTAACCACCAAGCCGATGTCAGTTGCCTAAAAAATAAATATATTTTTGAATTGGTGAATGCTGTATTTTGCCGTGTAATTTGCTCACAAGAACAATACTGAAAAACTATTTGCACAAGAACAAAACTGAAAAAATATTTGAGAAAATCCAATAGAGTAGCCTATATCAGCGTATATTCAATAGAAGGCATTCGATGCATGGGGTAGACCAACACACCTACAGACAACTCTCACCCTTCTATTACTCCTCAATATGGAATTATTTCTGTTGAAACAACAAAGCCTACAATTTGCCTCTCAGTCAGCAGATTATGGCTCTTTTCACACACCATTTATCATTATTTTAAAGTTAATAGGGTAATCGATTGTTTTTCCTTCTCCAAAACCGCACACTGGGTCCCATGAGAAATGCTACACCCCCTTAAGTCCATTTAGGCTGCATTTAGACAATTCCGATATTTTTTCAACGAATCGTCTTTTATCACATGAGATTCTGTCACATAAGATCTGATCGGTCAAAAGACAAATTAGTGAAAAAATATCAGAACTGGGCTGCCTGTCTAAACGCAGCCTAAGAAGCGTAGAACAACTAAGAAGTAACCCTATTAAATAACCCCATACGTGAGAGCATGCCACGAATTTCAATGTATAGCCATGCACGAGCCACACATGCCTGCCCACTCACCGCCCAAGAAAGAGTGTTTTCCAGGCGACAGTGTCTGTCTGTCTGTGAATAGCTATAATTATGTAGTCTATGGAGACATTCCTTCTCAAAAACGCAATGCAACAGCATTCCCTTTGCAATGAGGTAACTAGTAGACAATAGTCTGCTTTCCCGTTTTGAAACTATAGGCCCTTGACCATGTTTGTTCAAATAGAAAAACAAGACGGATATAAGGATGTTAGGATAGGACGTGGGATATTCAGCAATAACATACAGTGCCCAATTAGGGTCGAACTCTACTTCTGCTCAGCTTATTCAAGTATCCTCTGCGCTTGTACTGTAGAACAGTACGTGGATGCACCCACACACCGAACACACAACCCTTGCCAACGACACAATACGCGCAGTTTTCCCACTTCGGTGTTGATCAATATTTAAAAACTGTTGTAAAAGCATCCATGACAGCATGCAAAACAACAACTACTTGTGAAGTTCAATAGGCTACACAGGTAAATAGACTGGTTGCGCTTTGGTAACCTTGAAAATAACCCGTTGTTCGCCTAATACAAGGGCGGTTTAGAAATCACAAGCTTCAAACTCTTGCAGTGAGACGCAACCTTAAACAGCCAAGACAAACTGTCAACATGGGAGCGAAAACACCCAAATGTTTCAACCCAAAATAAACGTTTATCTCATTCAAACAACGCTCCAAGTCATCTGGATAGGCCTACTTACAAATTCAAGTGATCCTTGGGTTAGATATCCATGCCATGGTTAAATTCCAAAACTTAAGGACATTTTCACTTGTCACGGAGTACTAGTGCGCTCACCACGCCGGCTCCCTTCGTGTGAATGGAGAGGAATGCAGCTCGAGGCTTCCAGTGAGAAGCCAGCCTCGATGTGAGCAAGCGAGCGCGAGCAAGGTCTTGTCCCAATACCTTGTATGGTCTTGTCCCAATACCTTGTATGATCCACAGAGGGCGTCAGTGAGTCGGCTTGTGGCCGCAGCATGTAATTGTCTAAACAATCTCACTTTCTTGGTCAATGATCACGTTTCATAAAATGAGAGAGACATTTTCTCTGGGTTGAGCTGTGGAATGAATAAGGTTAGGCAATATGAATACCAAATTAGCAGTCTACATTTGTCTTTGTCAGCAAGAGGGATTATTGCTTCAGGATAGGCATGGTTGTTCACAAACAGGGTTTATTACAGACCTGTCTGTAGAAAATGTTCTTTAAGACAGTAGAAGTGACTTTGAAACATGAAATGTTAATATTCATAAATAGTCTCACAGAATCTCAACATCTTACAAAGTGTGTATTGGGCACAGTTCCATGGGTCCCTCGGGAAAGGAAGCTTTTGGGATAGCTGAGTTATTCCAAAAACCACCTGGCTCTCTGTCATGATTTCGAGAGGTAGTAAACAGAGGATCCGACTTGGTCTGCAAGCAGAGAGAATATTTAAGGGTAGCTATTTGTTTGTTCATTGTTGTTGTTGTTGTTATTTTTCTTTGTATTTGTTTTTATTAATGTAATATTAACATGCTCGGGAAAAGAACAAGCAGTTACATTGGACACATGCAGTTTAAATATGTACTGACTGATCTGCAGTTGAAATATATACTAACTGATCTGTTCAGGGGCGCAACTTTGGTTTTAGAAGTTGGGGGGGACATAACATGGCGGGAAAGGAAGCTTTTGGGATACCTGCCATTTTGGGGGGCATCTGAAGCTCATTTCCTACATTTCTACACAATCTAATATGACCCATGGCCCTTCTAATTGTCTCTATTTAGAACAACAAAAAGTAAGCAAAAATGCCCACAGTTATCAAGCTAGGTAAGAGATCATTATTAAATATGTTTAAGTGATTGATAAGACTGAACTAGATCAATGGTAATTCAATAATCCGTATTGTGTTGCACCTTCAACCAATAGCCTAACAAATAAACAACTCTTACAAATAAAGTACAAAGACTTTTTATTCTCTTTATTAAGACATCGTCTACGTCAAATTTCAGCCAGACTGCCCAGACAGCCCGAGCCGCTTCTCTCCCCAACACAACTTCCTTCACATCTTTTTTTTATATCTCACCGGTGCCCTTTTTTTTTGAATGTGTGTGGGGAGGGGGTCATGTCCCCCTGTCCCCAGTGAAAGTTGCACCCCTGGATCTACAGTTGAAGTTGGAAGATTACATACAACTTAGTCAAACACATCTAAACTCAGTTTTTCACAATTCCTGACATTTAATCCTAGTAAAAATCCCTGTCTTAGGTCAGTTTAGGATCACCACTTTATTTTAAGACTGCGACATGTCAGAATAATAGTAGAGAGAATGACTTATTCAAGCTTTTATTTCATTCATCACATTCCCAGTGGGTCAGAAGTTTACATACACTCAATTAGTATTTGGTAGCATTGCCATTAAATTGTTTAACTTGAGTCAACCGTTTCGGGTAGCCTTCCACAAGCTTACCACAATAAGTTGGGTGAATTTTGGCCCATTTCTCCTGACAGAGCTGGTGTAACTGAATCAGGTTTGTAGGCCTCCTTGCTCGCACACGATTTTTCAGTTCTGCCAACAAATTTACTATAGGATTGAGGTCAGGGCTTTGTGATGGCCACTCCAATACCTTGACTTTGTTGTCCTTAAGCCATTTTGCCACAACTTTGGAAGTATGCTTGGAGTCATTGTCCATTTGGAAGACCCATTTGCGACCAAGCTTTAACTTCCTGACTGATGTCATGAGATGTTGCTTCAATATATCCACATAATTTTCCTCCCTCATGATGCTATCTATTTTGTGAAGTGCACCAGTCCCTCCTGCAGCAAAGCACCCCCACAACAAGATGCTGCCACCCCCGTGCTTCACGGTTGGGATGGTGTTCTTAGGCTTGCAAGTCTCCCCTTTTCCCTCCAAACATAACGATTGTCGTTATGGCCAAACAGTTCTATTTGCTGTTGTTCTGGGATTGATTTTCACTATTCGCACCAAAGTTCGTTCATCTCCAGGAGAGAGAACGCATCTCCTTCCTGAGCGGTATGACGGCTGCGTGGTCCCATGGTGTTTATATTTGCGTACTATTATTTTTACAGATGAACGTGGTACCTTCAGGCGTTTGGAAATTGATCCCAAGGATGAACCAGACTTGTGGAGGTCTACAATTTTTTCTTGGCTGATTTCTTTTGATTTTCCCATGATGTCAAGCAAAGAGGCACTGAGTTTGAAGGTAGGCCTTGAAATACATCCACAGGTACACATGATGTCAAATGATGTCAATTAGCCTATCAGAAGCTTCTGGAATTTTCCAAGCTGTTTAAAGGCACAGTCAACAAAGTGTATTAAAACTTCTGACCCACTGGAATTGTAATATAAGTGAAATAATCTGTCTGTAAACAATTGTTGGAAAAATTACTTGTGTCATGCACAAAGTAGATGTCCCAACCGACTTGCCAAAACTATAGTTTGTTAACAAGAAATGTGTGGAGTGGTTGAAAAACAAGTTGTATGTAAACTTCCGACTTCAACTCTACTAGAGGCAGTAGTCTCCACTATCCTTATGTAGCACATGGGGATGTGTGAAACCTACTCCTCAGCCTGAAGTGTCCCGCTTGCGTCACCTCATTAGCTAGTTTTTTGGTATGGTCTAAATCGTGAGGAAGTGGTACTCGCTAATCAATAAGTGTGATATCCTTTACAGTGGTGCCGTGACCCAGATCTACAGTTGCGCTCAGCTCGACACTGGGGTCGCTGTTGAGTAAGTTTGAGGGGTAAATGTATCACATGGGGATGTGTGAAACCTACTCCTCAGCCTGAAGTGTCCCTGAAGTGTCTCCTCATTAGCTAGCTTTTGAGGTGTTGCGATCGGCTAAGATGCTTGAGGAGGGCAGTCACGTGTGTTTGTGAGGCAGAGGTCCCGAGTTTGCGCCAGGTATGGCCCAGTCGGGAGGAAGTGGTACTTGCTAAGCAAGCAGTGTGACGTCCTTTACACCTACAGTACATGTCCCATGCACGCAAAAACACACACAGATTAGCACTCTTATACAAGCACACACTATACACAAATATCACACACACTTGAATAAACACACTCAAATGTGCATATACGGTAGATGCACTCAAACACATCTTGTGCAAAAACATTTACACACTTAACACTAAGCACACATAGACACTAGACATATGCTCTTACATGCATTTCCAGTATGCCTGTTTACACACACTCACTGCAGTTCTCCATCTTCATCAGATAAATTGATCTCACCACAGGGGAGACTTCCGTGGATCCATAATCTTCAAATAAGACACCCTACCAATATAAACAAACCTATGCCAACAAAACATAGATAGTGTTAAACACCATTAACACTGCAGGGACACCTGTTACCCGAGGTGACACGTCACGCTAAGACCAACCAGCTAATGAGGATGTAATTGGCTAATTGTTAGCTCATGCATCCACATAAGCCTGTCAGTTCATTTACAAATATCATTATGAGATTCATCAGTAGACTGCATCGAGTGTGTGTGAACATGCACGTGTCTAGCGTAGGCTACGTGTGCCATCTTTAAATTGATGTAGTTCTGTCCTTGAGCTGTTATTGTCTATTAATCTTCTGTATTATGTCATGTTTCATTTTTGTGTGGACCCCAGGAAGAGTAGCTGCTGCTTTCGCAACTTCTAATGGGGATCCTAATAAAATAAAAAAATAAAAATATCTCTGCCATTTCTTAAGTCATGCCCCCCTCCATCCTTGACTTTTCCTTAATAAGTTTATTTAACATGTTTATGTTGTTAGAATGTCTTTATCTGAAAACAGAATTTGTGTTATAAGAAGTTTTAAGAGGACCGTAACGTAGATGCAGGAAGTGCCGTGTGAGTTTAATGATAAAGAACACAAAACAAGAGAAGTGTCTAACAAGGGAAAAAATGGTGATAGAACACATGTAAAGACTTCAACATAGGAATGACCAATATAAATATTCAGACTATGGTGTCACTGCAGAATAATTAAAAGGTTCTAAGTAACATCAGACCAACGTCCCCTAAACCCAGAATCAAGGGTTTAGGGGATGGGGAAGCACGTCATTAAGACGTGTTTTTGCCTTGTCATTATGGGGTATTGTGTGTAGATTGAGGAGGGGAAAAAGAACAATAGTGCCTGATGACTGACAGAACACAGTGCTAGATAAATGGTAAGTAATCAAGGTAGTAATGAAGTTCAGCTGTGACTGATGATTGTTGCCAGGACTGGTGGTTAGTAAACCGGCGACGTCGAGCTCCGGAGCGCCGGAGTGGGAGAGCGGGAGTAGACGTGACAAAGATATGTCATGTTTAGAATTATTTTGACAACAGAGCACCAAAAAGTGACTTTTTCAAATCTTCCTACAGTCACATGCAGGTAAGACATGTATATATAGTATCCGAAAAAAACTGAATCTGAGTTTTCCAAAACACTTACCATTGCCAAATAACTCTCAAAATTGAATAGATAATCTCTATTTAAAAATATCACGTTTCCCAAGAATAACCCTTGTTCCATGCATGCATGGCAGCAGAATGCCGACATAAACATAAAGTCATGAAAATTCTTACAAATATTTTTTGGGGGGTATTCTAATGTTACCCAAGACCTTCATGAACACAACCAAAGGATACACTTTCAATAGCATATATGAGATGTATTTATTAGCTCGGTAGAATGTTATTGCTGCTGTTGGACCAGGTCTCTCTTGGAAAAGAGATGTTATCTCAATGAAAAAACCTGTATAAATAAAGGTTAAATAAAAATATAGTCAAAATGACTAGTCATTGGCTCAAAGTGGGGTCCCTCAAGGCCCGGCTTTTTTAGTAACCCACTGGGCACACACTGGTTGAATCAACGTTGTTTCCACATCATTTCAATGTAATTACGTTGAACCAATGTGGAATAAACATTGAATTTACATTTGTGACCAGTGGGAAGGTAATATGAGTTAAGCATATTTTTAATATTCATTATTCATTTCAGAGCGCATTTCAGTTGTGGGAAGCTTTAAAACTCTCCGGAGGCTTGTATCTTAGTAAACGGCATGCAACCCTATAGGCAGGGTTATTGGCTATGATTTAATGAGTATATTCATAGACCTCAATTATCAATTAACTATAAACACCACTGGGAATATCATCCATTATAAGCGGATCACCTGTCTGATCAAGAGCTATTCGGTTATGTTTCCTCTCTGGAAACAATTGGCTGACAACATTTGCTAAATGGTGTATGTCATGTTTTCTAAGTGATTAGTGCACAGACTACAATGACAGAGGAACATTTTCACTTAGATTTTACTTAAAAGAGAAACTTGATGATGCTAGATAATGTATCTTCTTCAAAGTTCTTCAAATGTATGTTTACATTATACCAGGTAGGGGTTGTGTAATCAATCGCTCACTGCCTTCAGGTGGGTGGTAAATGATGCTAAGCTACAGTACTTATCTTATATACTTTAAAGATGAAGGCACCTAGCTTTCTCATCTACAGACTTGAAGTACCCAATTATTATTACAATCTGGGGGAAGCGAACAGAACCTAATTAGTGACAAACAGCCTTTTTCGCAGTTCCTCTGCTGAAATCAAACTTTCTTCCTCAGCCTCTGAAGTCTCTGCCTTGATGTGTGCGACGTAGGGTAGCTGGAAAACAGCAGCTTTTGACTGAACTCAACACATTTAATTATGATCAAGATTACTGGAACTTGTGTTCCAACGTCTCTTTGACACATTAGCGCTTTTACGTAGCTCCCAGGTATGTTCAATTTGGAGGACACTGGTGACAGAGAGACGACACTGGAGAGAGAGATGGGGGAAGAGGACGGACTCAGCCAAACTAAAAAGTTACAAAGCAAACCAAATGCAACTATATGGAGATATTATGTGATAACATGTAAAAGCAACAGGAAAACATGATCTCGTGAAATAAATTTGACAACAATGTCAACTTGATACCAGGAAATTATACATGCTCTTAAAAAAAAGAGTTCCAAAAGGGTTCTTCAAACCATCCCAAACCATCATAAGTAAAGAATGAAATGGTATGGGGTTTTATAAGAAGTAGTACGCTGTTCAGCTAAAATATGACTCAACCTGTGATTTGAACACAAAACCTCTGGATTTTAGGTGAGCAGATATTTTTAGCATTCTCCTACACAATCAGTACCTATACTAGATCTATGCACTTAGCAAGAGTGCCTTCTGCACTGCTGTTTTAGTTATCAGATAAAATATGACATTTCTCTCATTATTGATTTCATTTACAGTGCCTTCAGAAAGTATTTATACCCCTTGACTTATTCCACATTTTGTTACAGCCTGAATAAAACGTTTATTAAATATATTTTTTTCTCACCCCTCTACACACAATACTCCATAATGAATTTGTTCATATGTATAGAAAATTAAATACAGACATATCAAATTTACAGCTGAAGTCAGAAGCTTACATACACTTAGATAGGAGTCATTAAAACTTGTTTTTCAACCACTCCACACATTTCTTGTTAACAAACTATAGTTGTGGCAAGTCGGTTAGGACATCTAATTTGTGCATGACACAAGTAATTTTTCCAACAATTGTTTACAGACAGATTATTTCACTTAATAATTCACTGTATCATAATTCCTGTGGGTCAGAAGTATACATACACTAAGTTGACTGTGCCTTTAAACAGCTTGGAAAATTCCAGAAAATTATGTAATGGCTTTAGAAGCTTCTGTTAGGCTAATTGACATCATTTGAGTCAATTGGAGATGTACCTGTGGATGTATTTTAAGGCCTACCTTCAAACTCAGTGCCTCTTTAATTGAAATCCTGGGAAAATCAAAAGAAATCAGCCAGGACCTAAAAAAAAAAATTGTAGACCTCCACAAGTCTGGTTCATCCTTGGGAGCCATTTCCAAATGCCTGAAGGTACCACGTTCATCTCTACAAACATTAGTACGCAAGTATAAACACCATGGGACCACGCAGCCGTCATACCGCTCAGGAAGGAGATCTCTGTCTCCCAGAGATGAACGAACTTTGGTGCGAAAAGTGCAAATCAATCCCAAAACAAAAACAAAGTACCTTGTGAAGATGCTGGAGGAAACAGGTACAAAAGTATCTATATCCACAGTAAAACGAGTCCTATATCGACATAACATAAAAAGCCACTCAGCAAGGAAGAAGCCACTGCTCCAAAACCACCATAAAAATGCCAGACTACGGTTTGCAACTGCACATGGGGACAAAGATCATACTTTTTGGAGAAATGTCCTCTTGTCTGATGAAACAAAAATAGAACTGTTTGGCCATAATGACCATCGTTATGTTTGGAGGAAAAAAAGGGGAGGCTTGCAAGCCGAAGAACACCATCCCAACCGTGAAGCACGGGGGTGGCAGCATCATGTTGTGGGGGTGCTTTTCTGCAGGAGGGACTGGTGCACTTCACAAAATAGATGCCATCATGAGGAGGGAAAATTATGTGGATATATTGAAGCAACATCTCAAGACATCAGTCAGGAAGTTAAAGCTTGGTCGCAAATGGGTCTTCCAAATGGACAATGACCCCAAGCATACTTCCAAAGTTGTGGCAAAATGGCTTAAGGACAACAAAGTCAAGGTATTGGAGTGGCCATCACAAAGCCCTGACCTCAATCCTATAGAAAATTGGGCAGAACTGAAAAAGCATGTGCGAGCAAGGAGCGCTACCAACCTGATTCAGTTACACCAGCTGTCAGGAGGAATGGGCCAAAATTCACCCAACTTATTTTTTTAATTTATTTATTTCACCTTTATTTAACCAGGTAGGCAAGTTGAGAACAAGTTCTAATTTACAACTGCGACCTTATTGTGGGAAGCTTGTGGAAGGCTACCCGAAATGTTTGACCCAAGTTAAACAATTTAAAGGAAATGCTACCAAATACTAATTGAGTGTATGTAAACTTCTGACCCACTGGGAATGTGATGGAAGAAATAAAAGCTGAAATAAATAATTCTACTAACTGACCTATAACAGGGAATTTTTACTAGGATTAAGTGTCAGGAATTGTGAAAAAGTTTAAATGTATTTTGGTAAGGTGTATGTAAACTTCCAACTTCAATTGTTCATAAGTATTCACACTCCTTTGCTATGACACTCCAAATGTAGCTGAGGTGCATCTAATTTCATTTGATCCTCCTTGAGATGTCACTACAGCATGATTGGAGTCCACCTGTGGCCAATTACATTTTTTTGTACATGATTTGGAAAGAAACACACCTGTCTATATAAGGTACAACAATTGACAGTGCATGTCAGATCAGAAACTATACCATGAAGTCCAAGGATCTGTAGATCTCAGAGAATTGTGATGAGGCATATATAAAACAATTTCTAGAGTGTTGAAAGTATCCAAGAGCACAGTGGTCTCCATCATCTAGACTCTGCCTAGAGCTGGCCGTCCGACCAAACTGAGCAACCGGGCAAGAAGGACCTTGGTCAGGGAGGTGACCAAGAACCCAAAGAACACTTTGACTACAGAGTTCCTTGGCTGAGATGGGAGAACCTGCCAGAAGGACAGCAGTCTTTACAGCACTTCACTAATCTGGGCTTCATGGGAGAGTGGCCAGACGGAAGCCACTCCTGGGAAACAGGCACATGACAGTACGCCAGTAGCATGCAAAAATGCACGTGCAAGACTCTGACATCATAAAGCAAAAGATTCTGTGGTCTGATGAGACAAAAATGTAACTCTTTGGCCTGAATGCTAAGCTCGAGGTCTGGAGAAAACCAGGCACAGCTCCTCACCCATCTAACACCAAGTGTGGTGGTGGCAGCATCATGCTATGTGGAAGCTTATCAGTGGCAGGGACTTGGAGACTGGAAAGGACAACGAGGTAACAACGAATGGAGCCAAATACAGGCAAATCTTTGATGAGAACCTACTTCAGAGTGCAAACAAGCTTAGAATGGGGCGAAAATGTACGTTCCAACAGGACCATAATCCCCAAAATTCAGTCAAAGCAACGCTGGAATGGCTTCAGAACAAGAATGTGAAAGTCCTTGAGTGATCAGGCCAAAGTCCAGACTTGAATCCCATTGAAAATCTGTGGAAAGACTTGAAGATTGCTCTTCACCGCCGCTCCCCAACTAACTTGGGATTGAGAAAATCTGCAGGGAAGAATGAAAGAAAATCCCCTAATCCAGATGTGTAAAGCTGATACAGACATACCCAAGACGACTCAAAGCTTTAATTGCGCCAGGTGCTTCTACAATGTACTGACTCAGGGGTGTGAATACTTTTGCAAATGAGATATTTCTGTATTCCATTGTCAATACATTAGCAAAAATGTCAAAAAACATGTTCTCACTTTTCATTATGTGGTATTGTGTGTAACGTAGATGGGTGAGAGATTTTAAAAAATCTATTTAATCCATTTTGAATTCAGGCTGTAACACAACAGAATGTAGAATAAGTCACAGGGTATGAATACTTTCTGAAGGCACTGTACGTACAGTGCATACAGAAAGTATTCAGACCCCTTGCCTTTTTCACATTTTGTTAGGTTACAGCCTTATTATAAAATTGATTAAATAGTTTTCCCCCCCCCTCATCAATCTACACACGATACCCAATAATGACAAAGCAAAAACAGGTTTAAATGTGACATATCACATTTACATAAGTATTCAGACCCTTTACTCAGTACTTTGTTGAAGCACCTTTAGCAGCGATTACAGCCTTGACTATTCTTGGGTATGAAGCTACAAGCTTGTCACATCTGTATTTGGAGTGTTTCTCCCTTTCTTCTCTAAAGATCCTCTCAAGCTCTGTCAGGTAGGACGGAGAGCGTTGATGCATAGCTATTTCCAGGTCTCTCCAGAGATGTTAGATTGGGTTCAGGTCTGGGCTCTGGCTGGGGCACTCAAGGACATTCAGAGACTTGTCTCGAAGCAACTCCTGCGTTGTCTTTGCTGTGTGCTGAGGGTTGTTGTCCTGTTGGAAGGTGAACCGCCGCACCAGTCTGAGTTCCCGAGCGCTCTGGAGCAGGTTTTCTTCAAGGATCTCTCTGTACTTTGCTCCCTTCATCTTTCCCTCAACCCTGACTAGTCTCCCAGTCCCTGCCACTGAAAACATCCCCACAGGATGATGCTGCCTCGACCTTGATTCACCATAGGGATTGTGCCATGTTTCCTTCAGACGTGACGCTTGGCATTCAGGCCAGTGTTCAATCTTGGTTTCTCATGGTCTGAGAGTCTTTAGGTGCATTTTGGCAAACTCCAAGAGGGCCTTCATGTACCTTTTTACTGAGGAGTGGCTTCCATCTGGCCACTCTACCGTAAATGCCTGATTGGTGGAGAGATGGTTGTCCTTCTGGAAGGTTCTCCCATCTCCGCAGAGGAAGTCTGTAGCTCTGTCAGAGTGACCATAGGGTTCTTGGTCACCTCCCTGGCCAAGGCCCTTCTTGATTGGTTCCAAACTTCTTTCTTTTAAGAATTATCGAGGCCATTGTGTTCTTGGGGACCTTCAATGCTGCAGACAGGTTTGGTACCCTTCCCCAGATCTGTGCCTCGAAACAATCCTGCCTCAAAGCTCTATGGACAATTCCTTCGACCTCTGCTTGATTTTTGTTCTGACATGCCCTATCAACTGTGGGACCTTATATAGACAGGTGTGTGCCTTTCCAAATCATGTCCAATCAATTGAATTTATCACAGATGGACTCCAATCAAGTTGTAGAGACTTCTCAAGGATCATCAATGGAATCAAGATGCACCTGAGCTCAATTTCGAGTCTCATAGCAAAGGGTCTGAATACTTGTGTAAATAAGTTTTTTTTTTTTTTATATACATTTGCTGAGATTAACTTTGAAGTCCAAAGTGTAGGAATACAGGTGAAATCAGTTATTGGCACTATCTCTCTCTCTCTCTCTTTACCGCACCTGCTGTCTTGACTATGCTTGGCTATGAAAAGCCAACTGACATTTACTCCTGAGGTAACGACCTGCTGCACCCTCTAAAACCACTGTGATTATTATTATTATTTAAATGATTTATTTAACCTTTATTTAGCTAGGCAAGTCAGTTACAATTACGGCCTACACTGGCCAAACCCGGACAACGCTGGGCCAATTGTGCACCGCCCTATGGGACTCGCAATCACGGACGGTTGTGATACAGCCTTGATTATTTGACCCTGCTGATCATCTATGAAAATCTTGAAGAACAATCTGGCCTTAATAGCCATGTACTCTTATAATCTCCACCCGGCACAGCCAGAAGAGGACTGGTCACCCCTCAACGCCTGGTTCCTCTCTAAGTTTCTTCCTAGGTTCGTGCCTTTCTTGGGAGTTTTTCCTGGCCACGTGCTTCTAATTTACAGTACCAGTCAAAAGTTTGGACACACCTACTCATTCAAGGGTTTTTCTGTATTTTTACTATTTTCTAAATTATAGAATAGTAGTGAAGACATCAAAACTATGAAATAACACATATGGAATCATGTAGTAACCAAAAAATGCTGTGCCCGTCGTGGACCCAGCACGTCCTGTCCCTGCTCCACGCTCCAGGATCCCTGTGCCCGTCGTGGACCTAGCACGGCCAGTTCCTGCTCCCCGCACCAGAGTGCCAGTGTGCGTAATGAGCCCAGTACGGCCGGTTCCTGCTCCCAGCAACAGGAGTGCCAGTGCGCGTAATTAGCCCAGTACGGCCGGTTCCTGCTCCCCGCACCAGAGTGCCAGTGCGCTTAATGAGCCCAGTACGGCCGGTTCCTGCTCCCAGCAACAGGAGTGCCAGTGCGCGTAATTAGCCCAGTACGGCCGGTTCCTGCTCCCCGCACCAGAGTGCCAGTGCGCTTAATGAGCCCAGTACGGCCGGTTCCTGCTCCCCGCATCAGAGTGCCAGTGCGCTTAGTGAGCCCAGTACAGCCGGTTCCTGCTCCCCGCACCAGAGTGCCAGTGCGTGTAATGAGCCCAGTACGGCCGGTTCCTGCTCCCTGCACCAGAGTGCCAGTGCGCTTAGTGAGCCCAGTACGCCCGGTTCCTGCTCCCCGCACCAGAGTGCCAGTGCGCGTAATGAGCCCAGTACGGCCGGTTCCTGCTCCTCGCACCAGAGTCCCAGTGCGCTCCGTGAGCCCAGTACGGTCGGCTCCTGCTCCTCGCACCAGAGTACCAGTGAGCATCGTGAGCCCAGTACGGCCAGTTCCTGCTCCTCGCACCAGAGTCCCAGTGCGCTTCATGAGTCCAGTACGGCCGGTTCCTGCTCCCTGCATCAGAGTCCCAGTGCTCGTCATGAGCCTGTCACGGCGCCCATCACGGCCGGTTCCTGCTCCTCGCACCAGAGTTCTGGTTAATAGCCCAGGGCCTCCGGTGCGTGACATTAAGACAGCACGGCCGGCACCGGAGCCGCCACCTGGGATCAAAATACCCACCCGAAGACCCCCCCATGGACTTTTGTGGCGCGGTCGGAGTCCGCTTCTTTGGGGGGGGGGGGTACTGTCACGTCCAGGCCAGAGTTTTAGGCTGGCGTGTTTAGGTTTCGTTTTGGTGAAGGGTTTTTTGAGTTCTAGGTGTTCTATGTCTATGTTGGGGTAATGGTTCCCAATTAGAGGCAGCTGAGTGTCGTTGTCTCTAATTGGGAACCATATATATGTTTGGGGGTTTCAATAGTATGTCGTGGGTTATTGTTTATGCATAGCTTCGTTGTGTGTGTCAGTCTATGTTTATGTTGCGATCTTTGTTCATTTTGTTGTTTTGCCCAGTTACGTTCATTTATTAAAATATGTATACTGGATGCCTCGCTGCGCCTTGGTCTGTCATTTCCGAAGATTGTGACAACTATATTTTTTTGATTTTAGATTCTTCAAAGTAGCCACCTTTTGCCACCTACAATGCTTTTCCAAAAGTCTTGAAGGGGTTCCCACATATGCTGAGCACTTGTTGGCTGCTTTTCCTTCACTCTGGGGTCCAACTCATCCCAAACCATCTCAATTGGGTTGAGGTTCGGTGATTGTGGAGGCCAGGTCATCTGATGCAGCACTCCAATAATCTCCTTCTTGGTCAAATAGCCCTTACACAGCCTGGACATGTGCAAGCTCATTGTCCTGTTGAAAAACAAATGATAGTCCCACTAACTGCAAACCAGATGGGATGGCGTATCGCTGCAGTGTTTCTTGGCCATAGCAAGTCTCTTCTTATTGGTGTCCTTTAGTAGTGGTTTCTTTGCAGCAATTCGACCATGAAGGCCTGATTCGCGTTGTCTCCTCTGAACAGTTGATTTTGAGATGTGTCTGTTAATTGAACTCTGTGAAGCATTTATTTGGGCTGCAATCTGAGGTGCAGTTAACTCTACTGAACGTATCCTCTGCAGCAGAGATAACTCTGGGTCTTCCTTTCCTGTGGCGGTCCTCATGAGAGCCAGTTTCATCATAGCGCTTGATGATTTTTGCGACTGCACTTGAAGAAACTTTCAAAGTTCTTGAAATGTTCCGTATTTACTGACCTTCAAGTCTTAAATTAATGATGGACTGTTGTTTCTCTTTGCTTATTTGAGCTGTTTATTTCGGGATATGTATAACGAGTATGTCCACTTCACCGTTGGACCACTTTATTGGTAAACTACACAGTCATGTAAAAGTTAGATTTTTTAGCGATCGAATACGTAATATGGTTTACTTATCATAATTCAGTTTTAATCCAGAGAGGTTAGACAAATTATCTAGATCCTCTATGAGGATGTGCAGGGAACCAAATGGTGAAAAAAAAAACATGAACCGTCAGCGTACAATGACACCTTTGTTTTTAAGCCCTGCATTTCTAGCCCCTTGATATTATTGTTGGATCTGATTTTAATAGCTAACTTTTCGATGGCCATAATAAATAGATATGCCGATAGCAGACAACCTGGTTTTACTCCTCTCATCAATTTAATACTTTCGGAGAAGTAGCCATTATTGACTGTTTTACACCTGGGGTTACTAGACATAACTTTAACCCATTGTATAATAAATTCTCCAAAATAAAAATTGTCCAGTCATACTTTATCAAAGGCCTTCTCAAAGTCAGCTATGAATACCAGTACAGTTTTTGTGGATTTAAAAAAAGTAATCTTCTAATACAGTTGATACGTGTATGTTTACAAATTAGTGATATTTTGTCTGATCTCACGCAAACAATGTAAAGTATGTATAGATATGTGTAATCTAGAGCCAAAAATGTAAATTTTTTATCTGTGGGTATCGTGCTATTGACACACTTGTTGAATTATTCAACTGAACATGACAACAACAGTAATTAATGAGGCAGTCTAGACAGCTCAGGTGAGTGCAGGTAGGCCTAGACAGAGGACGTTTTTGTGGATGCAGCCCCTTTAGGTTAATGAATTCATATATGCAAATACACCAGCGTATTTATGCAAATTAGGCACATAATTTGTTATTTAACACATAATATAAAATCAATACCTGATACCATTGCAAAATGTATAGATGAGTGCATTCTAATAAAAAACGTGGAAATTTGACAATACATTTTACCTGAATTTACACCAAAATCCCTGAACTCATTATTTGTCCGTGCCAGTAAAATAGAGTTTGGAGTATCTTCATCCATTCTCCAACTGTTGCATATATTATAATAAAAAATGAAAAACTTCTAACAATTTTGATGACCGTTGCTACTGTAAGCCTTGTACCATCTTGTCCAATAAGAGAGGACCCTGTCACCCACACACAGTAAATATACTGACTTCTCTTCTTACAGATGAATTATTGAAGAGCTGAATATAGCTGAGGATCCCATGTTTAGACTGAGTGAGAGCCTTGAATGTCTGTGTGGATGAGTAATAATAACTTGTTGACAGGAGATGTTCTAAGACATCGTTCTAACAGCATTTACCTGCAACTAATTCAGGCACACTGAATCCTACAGTCAGGCACACTGAATCCTACAGTCAGGCACACTGAATCCTACAATCTCACCTGCTCTCCCAATGTTGGTTTCTGGTCGCTCTGGAGAGTAGTAATAGTGGACAGCTGGCCTCAGTTCAGTGGTTCAGGCTCTATGCCTGGCAGAGTAGTGAGCTCCCCTCACTCACAACTGTCCTTGAGTCAGTCAGGTGAGCAGAATTCCTGTCTTGGATACAACAGAACATTTTCCCTGGAAGAGATGGAAGGCAGTTATCTAAATGCTAAACAATGCAGACTGACGCTACTACTCAACATGGTCCCTGATGTGATCAACTTCCTGGTCTGCCTCGGTCTGGCAGGATGTGATGCGTGGGGACTGTGACTGTGGAGTATCTTGATAGACACTCGAAGAGAGGATTGATGATGTGAGGTACTGTATTGGTGCATTTCCATACAGGATTTACAGTGTTTTACCCAAAAGATGATACAGAGGTTGTTGATTCTACTCATCACTCTCAGCCCTAACTATGGAAACACAATTTCCCTAGTGTAACATACGGGTGTATACACTAGTGTAACATTGGTGTTACTGTAGAAAAGCAGTATGTGTGAAGTTTGTTGATTTTTCACTCCATTGTGATTCAAGAGAATGAAGGAGAACGACTGCGGATAAAGTAATTATGAAAAGCATGGGTTTTACTGAGTGAACGTGTGCAGTCGTCACTAAGAAAAGACGTCACATTTTGGGTATACTCAAACATGGAGGGTTTAGGATAAAGAGTTCTCAACCAAAAATGTCAGCAAATGTACAATGCTTGACCTGACTGGAATTTCCTAGGAACACTCTTGTCGAAATGTCCATACAAGAATGTGTGGTAGGCTAATAGAAGTGGTGAAGGAGGAATTTAACAACTGAGTAATACCACATCATGTAGTTCCCTTTGTTTTCTCCTCTGTGTGTGTGTGTGTGTCGACCGACCCACCGACAGACAGACACACACACACACACACAATCCTCATTAACACTCCTCTGACATTAGCTCTCCAGTGAGCCAGAACAATTCAACACAACAAGCTTCTTTTATATATGTCAAAATAGTGACATTTAACCATTGTAGTTATACGTCAATTGAGCTCAGATATTAGTTGTCAGTTTGGGTCCTTCCTCTCCCCACTTTCCATCTTCTCCTCTCCCTGTGTGTCTCTCTATTGTTGCACGCTCACACTCCTTCAACCTCTCTCCTCCATCACTCTCTCTTTCTAGATGTCTTTGTCTACCCTTTGTCTTCCTTTCTCTCTCTGACAAAGCAAGGCACTCATTGTACAGATGTAGGATCTTAATGTGAGCCAGTTTGCTACAGCAGGAAAATAATCATGTAGCAACAGGAGATGTGCAACTGGGTCCTGGACTTCCTGACGGGCTGGCCCCAGGTGGTGAGGGTAGGAAACAACATCTCCACCCCGCTGATCCTCAACACTGGGGCCCCACAAGGGTGCGTTCTCAGCCCTCTCCTGTACTCCCTGTTTACCCATGACTGCGTGGCCAAGCACGCATCCAACTCAATCATCAAGTTTGCTGACTACACTACAGTGGTAGGCTTGATTACCAACAACGACGAGACGGCCTACAGGGAGGAGGTGAGGGCCCTCGGAGTGTGGTGTCAGGAAAATAACCTCTCACTCAACGTCAACAAAACAAAGGAGATGATCGTGGACTTCAGGAGAGGGAGCACCCCCCTATCCACATCGACGGGACAGTAGTGGAGAAGGTGTAAAGTTTTAAGTTCCTCGGCGTACACATCACGGACAAACTGAAATGGTCTGCCCACACAGACAGCGTGGTGAAGAAGGCGCAACAGCGCCTCTTCAACCTCAGGAGGCTGAAGAAATTCGGCTTGTCACCAAAAACACTCACAAACTTCTACAGATGCACAATCGAGAGCATCCTGTCGGGTTGTATCACCACCTGGTACGGCAACTTCTCCGCCCACAACCGTAAGGCTTTTCAGAGGGTAGTGAGGACTGCACAACGCATCACCGGGGGTAAACTACCTGCCCTTCAGGACACCTACACCACCCGATGTCACAGGAAGGCCAAAAAGATCATCAAGGACAACAACCACCCGGGCCACTGCCTGTTCACCCCGCTATCATCCAGAAGGCGAGGTCAGTACAGGTGCATCAAAGCTGGGACCGAGAGACTGAAAAACAGCTTCTATCTCAAGGCCATCAGACTGTTAAACAGCCATCACTAACATTGAGTGGCTGCTGCCAACATACAGACTTAAATCTCTAGCCACTTTAAATAATAGGAATTGGATGTAACAAATGTATCACTAGCCACTTTAAACAATTTTGTATCTAATGTTTACATATCCGACATTACTCATATCAATTGTATACACTGTACTCTAAACCATCTACTGAATCTTGCCTATGCAATTCGGCCATCGACTCAAATCTCTAGCCACTTTAATAATTACAATTGGATGAAATAAATGTATCAATAGCCACTTTAAACGATGCCATTTATTTAATGTTTACATATCCTACATTACTCGTCTCATATGTATATACTGTACTCCATACCATCTACTGCATCTTGCCTACGCAGGTCAGCTATCGCTCATCCATATATTTATACGTACATACTCGTATTCATTCCTTTACTCTTGTGTGTATAAGGTAGTTGTTGTGAATTTGTTAGATTACTTGTTAGATACTACTGCATGGTCGGAACTAGAAGCACAAGCATTTCGCTACACTCGCATTAACATCTGCTAACCATGTGTATGTGACAAATACAATTTGATTTGATTTGGAAAGTGATGTGAAATGGTGCTGCAGTACTTTTGTCTGTGTGTGTGTGCGTGTGTGTGTTTCATGCATGCATGTGTATGAATGTTTAAACAGAGGCTAAATATGCTGAGAAGGCACACCTATCCTTCAGCCTAGCAAGGTACTGCAGACAGTGTACTCCACATAGTTAATTTGAGTTTAACAGACATTAAAATCCCTGAACACTGACTTACTGTAAGAAAACAACAACACCAACAGTCTACACAATCTCTGCGTAGCCCAAAGCTATACGGTATTTTTCTTTTTTTTCTAATGAAACTGGAAATAGTTCAGAGGGAAAGGAGAATCATTTGACTCTGCATGTGTCCTTTGAGATAGCGTACCGTGCTCTAGCGGTAAATTCACTGCGTCTTTGGGGGCTAAAAAGAAAGTGAGTACGAAAATAACACGCTTCCTCGCTCCCCAGTCTACCTCACACAATTTAAAATGTTCTCTAGCTGCAGTGTCAAACTAGCTGCAGAGAATTGCTGTGGCTTATTCAAAGCCCCGCCAGTGCTTTGAAACACTACCCAATTCAATGAGGGAGAAAACAGACTGTCTATGCAGTACAGTCTCATTACAATATGTCAAAATAGTGACATTTAACCACTGTAGTTGTACGTCAATTGAGCTGAGATATTAGATGTCACTTTGGGTCCTTCCTCTCCCCACTCTTGATCTCCTCATCTCCCTGTGTGTCTCTCTATTGTTGCACGCTCACACTCCTTCAACCTCTATCCTCCATCACTCTCTCTTTCTAGACGTCTTTGTCTACCCTTTGTCTCTCTTTCTCTCGCTCCAGCCACCTTTCAGTCTCTCGTTATCTCATTCACCACTCAATTCTCCTACCTCTCCATATCTCTCTTTATTTCTCCCATTGTCTTTCTTATAGAAACAAACAAATGCAGGCTTTGCTCGCTGCCACACTCATTCAATGACGCGTGATCACTTTTGCCTTCCTTTCTTGATATTCCTTTATTTCTCTTTTTAAAAAATACTTTCAGGTTAAATGTATGGTACTCATACTGTCTGTTGCTACTGTACCACTCGACAGAAAAAGGCAAGTTTGTGCTAACAAAGTCCACTAACTGACTACACAATGCAGTGAATGTATGCTATTGACTTGTTGGTCGGTCTGAGTACGAAGGCCTACGTTATGACTGAATGACAAAGCAAGGCACTCAATGTACAGATGTACTGTATGTGTGTGTAAGTACAGTGAGGGAAAAAAGTATTTGATCCCCTGCTGATTTTGTACGTTTGCCCACTGACAAAGAAATGATCAGTCTGTAATTTTAATGGTAGGTTTATTTGAACAGTGAAAGACAGAATAACAACAAAAAAATCCAGAAAAACGCATATGAAAAATGTTATACAATTATTTGCTTTTTAATGAGGGGAATAAGTATTTGACCCCCCTGCAAAACATGACTTAGTATTTGGTGGCAAAACCCTTGTTGGCAATCACAGAGGTCAGACGTTTCTTGTAGTTGGCCACCAAGTTTGCACACATCTCAGGAGGGATTTTGTCCCACTCCTCTTTGCAGATCTTCTCCAAGTCATTAAGGTTTCGAGGCTGACGTTTGGCAACTCGAACCTTCAGCTCCCTCCACAGATTTTCTATGGGATTACGGTCTGGAGACTGGCTAGGCCACTCCAGGACCTTAATGTGCTTCTTCTTGAGCCACTCCTTTGTTGCCTTGGCCGTGTGTTTTGGGTCATTGTCATGCTGGAATACCCATCCACAACCCATTTTCAATGCCCTGGCTGAGGGAAGGAGGTTCTCACCCAAGATTTGACGGTTCATGGCCCCGTCCATCATCCCTTTGATGCAGTGAAGTTGTCATGTCTCCTTAGCAGAAAAAAACTCCCAAAGCATAATGTTTCCACCTCCATGTTTGACGGTGGGGATGGTGTTCTTGGGGTCATAGGCAGCATTCTTCCTCCTCCAAACACGGCGAGTTGAGTTGATGCCAAAGAGTTCCATTTTGGTCTCATCTGACCACAACACTTTCACCCAGTTGTCCTCTGAATCATTCAGATGTTCATTGGCAAACTTCAGACGGGCATGTATATATGCTTTCTTGAGCAGGGGGACCTTGCAGGTGCTGCAGGATTTCAGTCCTTCACGGCATAGTGTGTTACCAATTGTTTTCTTGGTGACTATGGTCCCAGCTGCCTTGAGATCATTGACAAGATCCTCCTGTGTAGTTCTGGGCTGATTCCTCACCGTTCTCATGATCATTGCAACTCCACGAGGTGAGATCTTGCATGGAGCCCCAGTCCCAGGGAGATTGACAGTTATTTTGTGTTTCTTCCATTTGCGAATAATCGCACCAACTGTTGTCACCTTCTCACCAAGCTGCTTGGCGATGGTCTTGTAGCCCATTCCTGTAACGTCCAGGCCTGAGTGTTCAGGCTGGAGTGTTTAGTTTTGTTTTGGTGTAGGGTTTCTTCTGTTCTATGGTGTGTGTTTCTATGTTGGGGTAATGGTTCCCAATTAGAGGCAGCTGAGTCTTGTTACCTCTAATTGGGAGGTATATATATACGTTTGGGGTTTTGCACTTAGGTTTGTGGGTTATTGAATGTTGCTTCTGATTATTGTTTAGGTTCATGCCATCGTGTTTAGGTTCATGCCATCGTGTTTAGGTTCATGCCATCGTGTTTAGGTTCATGCCATCGTGTTTAGGTTTATGTCCCAGTGTCTAGTTTAGGATTTAGCGTTTGTTTTCACGTCATGTTCATCGTTCACTGTTTTGTTCGCTAATAAATATGTATTCTGGATACTTCGCTGCGCATTGGTCTGTCCCAAGAGATAATCGTGACAGAATAACCCACCCTAAAAAGACCAAGCAGCGAGAGACCCGGGAGCTTAGGTCTTGGGAGGAGGAACTATTTAATGGAGGTGCTTGGACCCAGCCTGGAGAGTATCGCCGTCCTAGAGAGGAACTGGAAGCAGCGGCGACGGAGCGGCGCAGGTACGAGAATCTATATGGAGCATGGGATCCGGATGGAGGAGAGTTTGTTAGACCTCGCCTGGCTATGAAGCCAGAAAGGCTTCCCCCAAAAACTTTTTTGGGGGGGGGTACACGAGGAGGTTGGCCGGTTCAGGGTTGACTCCTGAGCCAACTCCTTGTGCTCCTTGGAGGGAGCATTGGGAGGAGCGTCGCACTGAAAGGACGCCGTGCTATGCAGTTTTGCGCACGGTGTCTCCTGTGCGGATTCAGAGGTCGGTGCGCAACATTCCAGCTCCACTCATCTGTCGGGCTAGATTGAGTGTGCAGCCTGGAGGAGTGGTGCCGGCTCTGCGTGCCAAGTCTCCAGTGCACCTCCTAGGACCAAGATATCTTGCACCGGTTCTGCGTGCAGTGTCTCCGGTGTGTGTCCACAGCCCGGTGCGAGAGATCCCAGCGCCACTCATCTGTCAGGCCAAGGTCAGTGTGCTACCTGGAAGAGTGGTGCCGGCTCTGCGCGCCAGGTCTCCAGTGCGCCTTTTGGGACCAAAATATCCTGCGGTCCTGCGGGCAGAATCTCCGGTGCGAATCCACAGCCCAGTTCGAGAGATTCCAGCTCCACTCACCCGTGAGGCCAGGGTTAGTGAGCTACCTGGAAGAATGGTGTCGGCTCTCCGCATCAGGTCCCCTGTCCGTGTTGTGGATTCAACACGTCCTGTCCCTGTTCCATGCTCCGAGATCCCTGTCCGTGTTGTGGATTCAACACGTCCTGTGCCTGTTCCACGCTCAAAGATCCCTGTCCGTGTTGTGGATTCAACACGTCCTGTGCCTGATCCACGTTCCAAGATCCCAGTCCGTGTTGTGGATTCAACACGTCCTGTCCCTGCTCCACGCATCAGGCCCCTTGTGCGCCTTCAGAGCCCGGCACGTCCTGTCCCTGCTCCACGCATCAGGCCCCCTGTGTGCCTTCAGAGCCCGGCACGACCTGTCCCTGCTCCACGCATCAGGCCCCCTGTGCGCCTTCAGAGCCCGGCACGTCCTGTCCCTGCTCCACGCATCAGGCCCCCTGTGCGCCTTCAGAGCCCGGCACGACCTGTCCCTGCTCCACGCATCAGGCCTCCTGTGCGCCTTCAGAGCCCGGCACGTCCTGTCCCTGCTCCACGCATCAGGCCCCCTGTGCGCCTTCAGAGCCCGGCACGACCTGTTCCTGCTCCCCACACCAGAGTTCCAGTTCGCATCATGAGACCAGTACGGCCAGTTCCTGCTCCCCGCACCAGAGTTCCAGTGAGCATCATGAGTCCAGTACGGCCAGTTCCTGCTCCACGCACCAGTGTCCCAGTTCGCATCATGAGTCCAGTACGGCCAATTCCTGCTCCACGCAGAGTTCCAGTGAGCATCATTAGTCCAGTACGGCCAGTTCCTGCTCCCCGCACCAGAGTTCCAAGGAGCATCATGAGTCCTGTTCGGTCGGTTTCTGCTTCCTGCACCAAGGCCACTGTGTACGTCAGAAATCAAGTACTATCTGTTCCGGCTAATAGTCCAGGGCCTCCGGTGCGTGAACTCGAGCCAGCACGGCCGGCACCGGAGCCCCCACCTGGGACAAAAGGACCCATTTCAAGACCCCCTCAGGACTTTTGGCGCAGTCGAGTCCGCGCCTTTGGGGAAGTACTGTAACGTCCAGGCCTGAGTGTTCAGGCTGGAGTGTTTAGTTTTGTTTTGGTGTAGGGTTTCTTCTGTTCTATGGTGTGTGTTTCTATGTTGGGGTAATGGTTCCCAATTAGAGGTGGCTGAGCCTCGTTACCTCTAATTGGGAACCATATATATGTTTGGGGATTTGCACTTAGGTTTGTGGGTTATTGAATGTTGCTTCTGATTATTGTTTAGGTTCATGCCATCGTGTTTAGGTTCATGCCATCGTGTTTAGGTTCATGCCATCGTGTTTAGGTTCATGCCATCGTGTTTAGGTTTATGTCCCAGTGTCTAGTTTAGGATTTAGCGTTTGTTTTCACGTCATGTTCATCGTTCACTGTTTTGTTCACTCTAGTCACGTTCGCTAATAAATATGTATTCTGGATACTTCGCTGCGCATTGGTCTGTCCCAAGAGATAATCGTGACAATTCCAGCAATGTGTAGGTCTACAATCTTGTCCCTGACATCCTTGGAGAGCTCTTTGGTCTTGGCCATGGTGGAGAGTTTGGAATCTGATTGATTGATTGCTTCTGTGGACAGGTGTCTTTTATACAGGTAACAAAATGAGATTAGGAGCACTCCCTTTAAGAGTCTGCTCCTAATCTCAGCTTGCTACCTGTATAAAAGACACCTGGGAGCCAGAAATCTTTCTGATTGAGAGGGGGTAAAATACTTATTTCCCTCATTAAAATGCAAATAAATGTATAACATTTTTCAAATGCGTTTTTCTTGATTTTTTTGTTGTTATTCTGTCTCTCACTGTTCAAATAAACCTACCATTAAAATTATAGACTGATCATTTCTTTGTTAGTGGGCAAACGTACAAAATCCGCAGGGTATCAAATACTTTTTTCCCTCACTGTATACGTGTGAGTGCGCGTGCATGAATGTTTAAACACAGGCTAAATATGCTGAGAAGGCACACCTATCCTTCAGCCTATCAAGGTACTGCAGACAGTGTACTCCACATAGTTAATTTGAGTTTAACTGACATTAAAATCCCTGAACACTGACTTACTGTAAGAAAACAACAACACCAACAACACAATCTCTACCTTGCCCAAAGCTATACAGCACTTTTTTTTTTTTTTTTACCTGGAAATAGCTCAGAGGGAAAGGTTGAATCATTTGACTCTGCTTGTGTCCTTTGAGATGGTGTACCACACTCTAGCGGTAAATTCATTGCGTCTTTGGGTGGTAAATAGAAAGCGAGTACGAAAATAACAAGCTTCCTCGCTCCCCAGTTTACCTCACAGAGTTCTCTAGCTTCAGTGTCAAACCAGCTGCAGAGAATTGCTGTCTGTGCTTATTCAAAGCCCCCACACTGCTTTGAAACACTACCCAATTCAACGAGGGAGAAAACAGACCGTCTGGCTATGCAGTACAGTCTCATTACAATATGTCAAAATAGTGACATTGAACCATTGTAGTGATGTCACCTAAACTGACATAAGGGTGTGGGGGTGTGGTGAAAGGAAGTACATTATTAGGCTGATGTCAGCAACATTATGCTATAAAAGCGATAGCATGTAGAAGCTGTAGCTCTGATCTTAGACCTGTTTAAACATGAGCCAGTGAATGTGAATTAGCCATTTTGGTGTATAATATAAGCATAGATTGCATTTCGATTACTGATAGTGTTATTTTGCATTCGTTCTGCCATTTCTTGATTTCTTGTTTTAGTTTTCGATTATTTTTGTACTTGTTTGACATTTTACTTCACACTTAGTAAGACAAGTATTTTGCTGCACCCGCTATAACATCTGATAAACTGTGTACGTGACCAATAAACTTTGATTTGATGTCTGCCAAGCTAAAACTGATCCAAGGCCAGTGTCATTACAACAGCACCGCTATCACACCTAGCACATCTGGACTGTTGGACACTTGATCAAGGAAATGTGAATCTGCTTACATTATCAATTATGACCTACATACATTATGATCATTGTTATGATTTGGATGATAATGTAATATGATAATGTAATATGTATAGGTCTCCAGTTTATCACATTCATCCATCTCAAGTCAGGTAGTCGTACTTTAAAGTCCTATTTGAGGGAAACGAGACAAGGAAATGACTGTAACTATTGGGATAATTGTTTTGCCCAGGGCAAGGAGACAAGTAAAGGACTAAAGTGAGATAGTTATTGGGATGTAGCCGGTACCGTCTGAAGCCCTCTGACAGAGCTGCCCTTTCTGAATGGAGTGCTGCAGTAAACAGGCCCTGAGTTGGGCTGGATGTGGGGTCTTGTCAAGATCAGAATGGAAGCACGGTGAAGCAGGGAGGGGAGGGGGTAGAGTAGAGGAGGAAGGGTATTTAAGAGAAAGAGTGACTCCAATATTGACCAACATGCAAGCATCTTGACACACACACACACACACACACACTGAACTGAGTCTATTGTTATGGCCATTATGGCAATAATAGGTGAATAATTCCAAGTCTGTGTCAGTCGAAATTGCCTCGGTCTCCCCTCTGTTCTATCATAAAATACAATCTAGGTGGCATTTTCTTCACTTTCAAGCCGTCACTCAAGGACATTTGCAGTTAACAGGGGCCATAACACTGCAGAAATTAAGTTTCTATGGTGGGGATAGCCAAAAGTGTCCCCTTACGAGCCAGCAGAGAGAGAGAATAGAAGAGCTAGAGAGAGAGAGAGAGAGAGAGAGAATAGAAGAGATAGAGACAGAATAGAAGAGATAGAGAGAGAGAATAGAAGAGATAGAGAGAGAGAATAGAAGAGATAGAGAGAGAGAATATAAGAGATAGAGAATAGAAGAGAGAGAGGAAAAAGTAGTAGAGGAAAAATACCAGTCTTCATCAGTTATGATCAGCCTCCTGCAGCATTCCGCAGACGGCGACATTGGAACAAACAAAAGCCAACAGTATTGTGGGTAAAAATAGAGCTGGAGGGCGGAGCTGACCCCAAATGGATGTCGCTAACTCCAACCGTGAAGACCGAGAGGGAGGGTACATCGTTTTACGTTAGATAAATGCCCAACTAAGGCCGCCCACGACGTGTGACCGCTCTGTGAAGCAGGCTAATACATCTCTGTGAAAATACAAATTTGGAACTAGAAGTAGAAGTGTTGTGACTAAAATTGCACAGATATCTGAACTGAAGAGGTTTTAAAAACAGGAAAGGTGGTGGATTACATATCCCATAACCCCCCTTGTCAAACACTCTGGACAATGATGCCTAGGATCGGTTTCTGCTTTGTTACTTTGCTATTATCAAGGATATCAAGAAAAACATTCTGCGCCACACCATCATCCTTCCCTGGAGAAGTGTTATTGGTGAAGACCGCAGGGCGCTTTAGAAACGGGAAGTGATGATGTTTCAGTACCGTCACATTCAGTTCCCCCCCGAGGACACGGTTGTTCACTAGCAGAGCTCTGGAGCAGGATCCTATTTTTATAGATGCCTGTAACACCACACCACTACTGTAGCTACTACTAGCTGTGATATTGAGTAAGATACTGTAAATTAAATGTACATTTAAATAAACATGACTAACCTGAATTTGAAGTCTAAACAACCTTTACAATACTCTTCCACTCTGAATCCAAATGATAGCATGGCTACCGTTTTGGCACGGTGGTGAGTTTGGAGGATTCATTTGGGATGAAGTGAGGAGAAGCGAGTTAGATTTCCCCTGTGGTGGAGCTCCAGGCTGGAGAGAAGGGTGTTGGAGCTTGATTACCCCAGCCAGGGTGAGACGTGTGTGGGGAAGTAAAGCGCCAAAACCCTGCTTACCTGGTGCTCGTCCATAGAGCTCTGACACTCCGGACAAGGGAATGAGTTAATCCCTTAATGACTCCCGGGATGGGAACGTCGGATCAGCTTTCTTGGATGGGAAGGGGGTAGGATAGGGAGGTGTGAGAAGGGAAGGGAGAACAGGGTACCTCACCTTAACCCTGGGGCATTGTAATTATATCTGCGGATGAAAAGTGTCCTTTTTAACACACACACACACAAACCTCACCGGTAGGTAAAGTGCTTCTACCCTTTTCCAACCCCCCTCTAACAGGCATAGACCTTGAGCCTGGAGGCCGTTCTGGTAGTGAGTGATTTCTCTAACTACTCCTCTGGGCCAGCACGTGGCCATAAGCCGAGCTGTCAGAGAGCGGGAGGAACACACACATTTGGTTAACTCCCAGCAAGGAAAACAGATACATTTCACACATTTGAGCGATTCAGGGGAGGCTGGGTGCCAACGGATGGAAAGGAAATGGCTGATAAAATCCTACTTTTTGTAATGAGTACGAGGGGAGACAGAGAGCTGGTTTCAAGTGCAGGGCGCAGCAGGCGTTTATTAGTAAAGGACCACAGGAGGAGGCAGGTAGCTGGGTCCAGAGGCAGGCAGAAGGTCATACACAGGGACTCCAAAAAGTACAGGCAGGGAAAAGGCTAATAACGTAGTCCGGGAGATCAGGCAAGAGGTTGATGACCGGAAATCTATGATACACAGGAGGACTAATATGGAAATTAACAGAGCTCAGAATAGAACGTGTATCAAAACAAACAATACCTCACAATGATGGGGTGCAAAGAACTGAACTAAATAGTGTGTGTAAATGACATACAGGTATGTGAACGTGATCAGCATTCAGGAGATTGGGATCTGGAGAGTGAGCTGCGTTCAGGGGATCTATGTGTTTGAGAGTGTGAGTTGGAAGCAGACGTTACACTTTTCCCTTATTGCCAGGTTGTTTTTCTCCGTCTCAATGTTCACCGGTTGTGGAAATGTTTGCAATGGCACTAAAGATGACTCGCCTAATCTATCAGTCTGCTGCTCTCTCTCTGTCTTTCTCTCTCACTTTCTTTCTCTCTCTCTCTACCTCTCTATCTTTCTCTCTCCATTTTTCTCTCGCTCTCTCCCCCTTCTCCTCCCTTTCTCTCTCCCCCCTCTCCCTCTCTCTTTTCTCACTTTATTTCACTCTCTATCACTCCCTCTCCCTCTCTAAGGATAAAGGACAGTCTTGTCTATTTGAAAAAAACTGTGAATACGACCCAAGTATAACATTACTTGTTCATAACTGCTGTACAATAACAACAAGAGCAACAAAAACAAACTACTACTACTACTACTACTACTGCTACCACCACATACCACCACTACTACTACATACTTACTGATCCATCCCTGTGTAGTCAGCTGACATAACACCTTTAATAACATGTTCTCCCCAAATGATTCCTCTACCATGGCCACATCAGCAAAGGTGTTACCTCAGCTCACTACACACAGAGACACAGAGAGTGAGAGACAGGCCAGGTGCAACACACCCTGCACTTCCAGCCTGGAGTGTGTGAGACGAGTGAATGTGTTAGCTTGAGTGAGCTCTTGGAGGGAGTGAGTGTTGGAGTGTGTCTGAAGTTCAAATGTGTGTGCACTGAAGACTTTTGTGCACATCTGTGAGAATGTTTGCGCTGGATTTCTTTTTAAATATGTGAGTGTGTTTGGGTAAATTAGGATTAAGCGTTAATGCAAAGTCAAAGTCACCATTATTAGTCAGTTGTACAACCGAATGCCTTCAACCGAAATGTTTCTTCCGCATTTAACCCAACCCCTCTGAATCAGAGAGGTGCGGGGGGCTGCCTTAATCAACATCCACATCATCAGCGCCCAGGGAACAGTGGGTTAACTGCCTTGTTCAGGGGCATAACGACAGATTTTTTCCTTGTCAGCTCGGGGATTTGAACTTGTAACCCTCCGGTTACTGGCTGGCTGGCTGACTGGCTGGATGCCTGACTGTCTGACTGGCTGGCTGGGTGGCTGGCTGCCTGTTTGACTGGCTGGCTGACATGCACCCACACACAAAACACACACACACAAGCCAGCCCTCAAACTGCAGCATGTAACCCTCCGGTTACAAGTCCAGCGCTCTAACCACTAGGCTACCTGCCGCCCCCATGCTACTGTAAGTGCCAGTGTTAACTTAATGTGACTGTTTTGATGCTGCAGTTTGAGGGCTGGCTTGTGTGTGTGTGTTTTGTGTGTGGGTGCATGTCAGCCAGCCAGTCAAACAGGCAGCCAGCCACCCAGCCAGCCAGTCAGACAGTCAGGCATCCAGCCAGTCAGCCAGCCAGCCAGTCACAACACTAAAGGGAAACTGTGCCTGAACCAGATTAAAATAATTGTTTGAAGCAGAGCTGCGGAGGGTCGCTGAAGGTGACTTCAACTAAACTGGGAACATGCAGACGTCAGGGGGACTGTCTGAAGGCGTTTAGTGTTGGGCTTTATACAAGATGACTCAGCAGCCCTAGGGTGTAGAACCGTTAGCGGTTAGCGTTAGCTAGTCACATCTCAATGGCTGCCTGATGGCACGCCCCAATTCCGACCTGAACAAGTCCCACCTGAACTAACTGCAATCCACAGATACAGCCTAGGCACAGATATGGAAACAGACACCGACATAGACAGACAGACAAGGACACAGACAGAAACACCTAAAGACCAGGTCCATAGTAAGGATCCAGTTAGAGACACAACAGTTATAGAGAAAGTGAGAAAAGACAGAGCTACTGACACAGACACACTCCACATGCAGGAATACAGACTACAAACGCAACAGGCAAAAGACAGAGGAAACAGACATATCCAGGCAGACACATTCAAACACACACAGCCATAGCCACAGCAGCACAGCATGGGAGACAGAGTATATGCCAGAGTCCTACCCTAACGCCAAGCACGGCAGATGGGTGCACCATCCATGCACAACACATTCACACTTCAATGCGTGTTTACGCACAAACACGTGCACGCACGCGCACACACACAGACACACACACCAGAAGCCATTGCCAACACTCCACAGACCCACTGTCAGGAAGAATTTGGCCTTGTTTACACCCTTGAGTAAGGTGGAGTATGTTTGTGTCCTGTTATGGTGTGCCACTGTGCATCAATCCAGGCACCAAGCAGAGCTAGCTTGTAGCCTGACAAAACGACAGATACAGTGAGGGAAAAAAGTATTTGATCCCCTGCTGATTTTGTACGTTTGCCCACTGACAAAGAAATGATTAGTCTATAATTTTAATGGTAGATTTATTTGAACAGTGAGAGACAGAATAACAACAAAAAAATCCAGAAAAACGCATTTGAAAAATGTTATAAATGGAATAGCATTTTAATGAGGGAAATAAGTATTTGACCCCCTCTCAATCAGAAATATTTCTGGCTCCCAAGTGTCTTTTATACAGGTAACGAGCTGAGATGAGGAGCAGACTCTTAAAGGGAGTGCTCCTAATCTCATTTTGTTACCTGTATAAAAGACACCTGTCCACAGAAGCAATCAATCAATCAGATTCCAAACTCTCCACCATGGCCAAGACCAAAGAGCTCTCCAAGGATGTCAGGGACAAGATTTTAGACCTACACAAGGCTGGAATGGGCTACAAGACAATCGCTAAGCAGCTTGGTGAGAAGGTGACAACAGTTGGTGCGATTATTCGCAAATGGAAGAAACACAAAATAACTGTCAATCTCCCTCGGACTGGGGCTCCATGCAAGATCTCACCTCGTGGAGTTGCAATGATCATGAGAACGGTGAGGAATCAGCCCAGAACTACACGGGCGGATCTTGTCAATGATCTCAAGGCAGCTGGGACCATAGTCACCAAGAAAACAATTGGTAACACACTATACCGTCAAGGACTGAAATCCTGCAGCGCCCGCAAGGTCCCCCTGCTCAAGAAAGCACATCTGCCCGTCTGAAGTTTGCCAATGAACATCTGAATGATTCAGAGGACATCTGGGTGAAAGTGTTGTGGTCAGATGAGACCAAAATGGAGCTCTTTGGCATCAACTCAACTCGCCGTGTTTGGAGGAGGAGGAATGCTGCCTATGACCCCAAGAACATCATCCCCACCGTCAAACATGGAGGTGGAAACATTATGCTTTGGGGGTGTTTTTCTGCTAAGGGGACATGACAACTTCACCGCATCAAAGGGATGATGGACGGGGCCATGTACCATCAAATCTTGGGTGAGAACCTCCTTCTCTCAGCCAGGGCATTGAAAATGGGTCGTGGATGGGTATTCCAGCATGACAATGACCCAAAACACACGGCCAAGGCAACAAAGGAGTGGCTCAAGAAGAAGCACATTAAGGTCCTGGAGTGGCCTAGCCAGTCTCCAGACCTTAATCCCATAGAAAATCTGTGGAGGGAGCTGAAGGTTCGAGTTGCCAAACGTCGGCCTCGAAACCTTAATGACTTGGAGATGATCTGCAAAGAGGAGTGGGACAAAATCCCTCCTGAGATGTGTGCTAACCTGTTGGTCAACTGCAAGAAACGTCTGACCTCTGTGATTGCCAACAAGGGTTGTGCCACCAAGTACTAAGTCATGTTTTGCAGGGGGGTCAAATACTTATTTCCCTCATTAAAATGCAATTCCATTTCTAACATTTTTCACACGCGTTTTTCTGGATTTTTTTGTTGTTATTCTGTCTCTCACTCTTCAAATAAACCTACCATTAAAATTATAGACTGATCATTTCTTTGTCAGTGGGCAAACGTACAAAATCAGCAGGGGATCAAATTCTTTTTTCCCTCACTGTACCATATCACACAGTAAATTGTGTAAGTTGCATAATGTATGTATTATATGATGTGTGCTATCAGGGGGAATCTTCCACAGGCATCCTCAGCAGTCAGCCCAGTCAGAGTCAGAGTGAATGCTTCATCATCACCTCCTCATCAGCAGCCAGTCCAAGGCCCCATCACAATATTTTAAAGGTCCAATGTAGGCGTTTTTATCTCAATATCAAATCATTTCTTGGTAACAAGTACCATACTGTGACTGTTTTCAATTAAAATCATTAAAAAAGCTTCTTAGCAAAAATAATTTTCTCAAGCAAGAATTGCTTTAGGACTGTCTAGGAGTGGTCTGAATGGGGAGGGGAAAACTGAAAATTAGCTGTTATTGGCAGAGAGGTTTGGAACTCTCTTTCTTATTGGTCTATTAACTATTTTACAGCTTGGTGATGTCACCATGGAAGGCCAAAAACCCCTCCCACCAAACAGCTCTTTGACTAAAAGGGATTTAGGATAATTTTCCCAATTTCACAGTATTATTCCAATCTATAGTTTGGAAATATACATTACCAGTCAAAGGTTTGTACACACCTACTCATTTCCTGAATCGGGTCACATATGTTGGAACTCCTTCCAGACTGTTGGAAAAGCATTTTGGGTGAAGCTGGTTGAGAGAATGTCAAGAGTGTGCAAAGCTGTCATCAAGGCAAAGGGTGGCTACTTTGAAGGATCTAAAATCTAAAATATATTTTGATTTATTTCACACTTTTTTGGTTACTACATGATTCCATGTGTTATTTCATAGTTTTGATGTCTTAACTATTATTCTACAATTTAGAAAATAGTAAAAAATTATGAAAAACCCTTGAATGAGTAGGTGTGTACAAACTTTTGACTGGTACTGTGTATAAAACACAGGGAAAATCACATTTTTGACTGCACTGGGCCTTTAAACCTGCATCCTTCCTTACAGTCCCCTCCTTGTCAGCAAACAGTCCAAGGCCCAGTTCCAATACTTTAAACATGCATCCTTCCTTACAGTCCCCTCCTTGTCAGCAGTCAGCCCAAGACACCGTTCCAATACTTTAAATGTGCATCCTCCCTTGAGTGCCTTCCTCCTTTCCTTGAACGGGGCAGGAACAAAAGCCTGCACACACTGTAGTTGCCCAGGATTTAAAGAACACTGCTATAGAGCGATGTAATTACAACCTTGTTAAACATTGGGCTCCATGACTCCAGTCCACAAGAGCAAGTGTGTTTGCTAGATTTCATCCGTGGATACCTTTATTTAGTAACTGATGTAATCATGGTTAACCACGTACAGTGTTTTAATAATCAATGACAAAACCACGAGACATGGTGGCCTTTAAGGGATTGAAGCATTCAGTTCTGGAAGGATGTTGTATCTGTAGCCCCTACTCTTGCACTTAAGTCAAGGGGCCACCACAGATTATTGTTATATTTTGCCTCAAATCCAATATGCCGTCCAAAATCCAATATGGCTGCCATAATAACATTTGATGGAGGTTAAATCATCTGTCAATTGTGTAAAAGAGAGGCATTTTGTCAGAACTGTGTACAACACTCATGCCTATAAAGACTGTTAGTGTGAACACATTTTATTATGGCCAACATGATTACACTCAAACACCGTAACCCTAGTTCATTTTGTATTCTGTTATTCTGTCTTTCAATTTGTTTCATATGGTATATGTAGGACTAGGCAAGGCACTGCCATACCTTCTGTTGTGTTTGAATAGCCGAACCAAACTAGTTTTTCAATGTGTGTTCATGTTTTAATCTCATTCATACAACAATGGGCAATTCCACAAAATATAATAACAAGCCTTTCATGACACAAGCACAGAGTAGCGTAACCAAGTTACAGGAAAGCAACCGTAATACAACACTCAGCTACTATAGTAGTATATATGTACAGCAGTGGAGGCTGCTGAGGGGAGGACGGCTCATAATAATGGAATGGCATCAAACACAATGAAAATGGAATATCTAAATAGGCGTACAGAGGCCCATTATCAGCAACCATCACTCCTGTGTTCCAATAGCACATTGTGTTAGCTAATCCAAGTTTATCATTTTAAAAGGCTAATTGATCATTAGAAAACCCTTTTGCAAGTATGTTAGCACAGCTGAAAACTGTTGTTCTGATTAAAGAAGCAATAAAACTGGCCTTCTTTAGACTAGTTGAGTATCTGGAGCATTAGCATTTGTGGGTTTGATTACAGGTTCAAAATGGCCAGAAACAAAGATATTTCTTCTGGAACTCGTCAGTCTATTCTTGTTCTGAGAAATGAAGGCTATTCCATGCGATAAATTGCCAAGAAACTGAAGACCTCGTACAACATAATGTACTATTTAATGAAGCTGCCAGTTGAGGACTTGTGAGGCGTCTGTTTCTCAAACTAGACACTCTAATGTACTTGTCCTCTTGCTCAGCTGTGCACCGGGACCTCCCACTCCTGTTTCTATTCCAGTTTGCGCTGTTCTGTGAAGGGAGTAGTACATAGCGTTGTACGAGATCATCAGTTTCTTGGCAATTTCTCGCATGGAATTGCCTTCATTTCTCAGAAAAAGAATAGACTGACGAGTTCCAGAAGAAAGATCTTTGTTTCTGGCCATTTTGAGCCTGTAATCGAACCCACAAATGCTAATGCTGCAGATACTCAACTAGTCTAAAGAAGGCCAGTTTTATTGATTCTTTAATCAGAACAACAGTTTTCACCGGTGCTAACATAATTGCAAAAGGGTTTTCTAATAATCAATTAGCCGTTTAAAATGATCAACTTAGATTAGCTAACAAATACCATAACTGTCACCAAGTCAACAGATACGGAAACTCCAGGGCAGACAGCCAGGATAGTGGACATGATTGTCTGGAAAAATCAATGTGCCAGCTCAACCCAAACAGGATAAGAGCACACCGGAACATTCCAATGATTATCACAAATGCAGTGAGCCAGCGGAAGGTAATGTTGGATTCAGGCAGGTGTATTGGACTAGCAATGAATCACAGCTCACTTCTCAATGAGAAGGAGGTGACTTATGAGTCCAATCCTGGCGGGGCAAGTTATACCACAGTGGTGGCAAGTTGTAGAGATAGGGAGAGGGTGTCAAGAGTCCAGGCTTGGATTCTCTTTCCTTTCGCTGGAGCCTCCCAGGCTAGTTGCCTCATTGATCCTCAAAATGGCTTGTGACTTGGAATACTTGGTGTTGCCATGCCGAGCAGTCTGCTACCTTTTTATGTATCCAGACAAAGGAGTTGGAGTGTGTATGGGATTCCTAACATAGTTGAAGTACACAAAAATAGTATTGAGCGCAGTACACAAATCGAAAAAATTGAATTTAAAATGTATATACACATTAATGGTAATGTGGCAGACATATTTGATTTTAGACGCCGTACTGGTTTAGGAGTCAAATCATAGGGGGCCCCCTAACGTAATTGCAAGAGTAGGGGCTAAACTTATAAAATCCACAGAGGAACATTTGACTGTAAAACATTTTAGTTTTCAGTGTCTAAGCCTACTTACCTTAGAGCCGATTACTTCAAAAAAACCTGTTGTCAGGCAGGACCATACAGCACTGAATGAGAGCAAATTTGTCTTGGAAAGTTATCTATTGAACAGCTACCAAAACGTTAATTGACTGTTTGAGTTAAGGAGGTGTCACAATATCTATTAATTTAACCACTTTTTCTGTTTGAGTTAAGGAGGTGTCACAATATCTATTAATTTAACCACTTTTGCAGTAAAATATGTGCTTATATACAACCATCCATTTTATTTATGGGAGGACTTAGAGATATGAAGAAAAAAATGATTGGCTTTGTTGTACCTCGCATAGGGGTCTCTCAAAAACTAAAGCCCTTTTTGAGGAATGGAGTGAAGGGAGAGATTGGAAGGAAGTACATATTGTGGGTATTCACTGTGGGTCTCCTCAGGCTTGTGAATTCACTGTGGGTCTCCTCCTCAAGACCTTAATATCTAAACGATGCACAACAAAACTGAGGCATTCTACCTTTCTTTCATCAGTTTACCTTTTGTTTGCTCTCTGTACCTGTTTTTTGATACAGTTGAAGTCGGAGTTTACATACACCTTAGCCAAATACATTTAAACTCAGTTTCACAATTCCTGACATTTAATCCTAGTACAAATTCCCTGTCTTAGGTCAGTTAGGATTACCACTTTATTGTAAGAATGTGAACTGTCAGAATAATAGTAGAGAGAATGATTTATTTCAGCTTTTATTTCTTTATCACATTCCCAGTGGGTCGGAAGTTTACATACGCTCAATTAGTATTTGGTAGCATTGCCATTAAATTATTTAACTTGGGTCAAACGTTTCGGGTAGCCTTCCACAAGCTTCCCACAATAAGTTGGGTGAATATTGGCCCATTCCTCCTGACAGAGCTGGTGTAACTGAGTCAGGTTTGTAGGCCTCCTTGCTCGCACATGCTTTTTCAGTTCTGCCCACAAATTTTCTATAGGATTGAGGTCAGGGCTTTGTGATGGCCACTCCAATACTTTGACTTTGTTGTCCTTAATAACCTCTTCCAGCTAGGGTCCCATTTTCCAAATTTTCGCCTGTCTGACGTGCCCAAAGTTAAATGCCTACCACTCATGGCCAGAAACTAGGATATTTACATATTTAGTACTATTGGATAGGAAACACTCTGAAGTTTATAAAACCATTAAGATATAGTCTGTGGCTATTCCAGAACAGATTTAGCAGGCAAAAACCAGAGAGATTTCTGTCCGGAATTTATTTTTCTGTTGCTCTCCTCTCATTTTGAAGCCCATGTAATATTTTTCTATGGGGAATAGGACCGAGGTTGCAGTACTTATGGCTTCCACTAGATGTCAACAGTCTCTGGAAAGGGTATGGAGGAAAAAGCTCTGACCAGATCCTTAGAGAGAGAGAATTACTACGGGTAGGGAAAAAGGTAAACAGACGTGCACGTTCACAAAGTCAAAGTCAAAAGGTCAAAGTCAAAGTCACCATTATTAGTCAGTTGTACAACCGAATGCCTTCAACCGAAATGTGTCTTCCGCATTTAACCCAACCTTTCTGAATCAGAGAGGTGCGGGGGCTGCCTTAATCGACATCCACGTCTTCGCGCCGGGAACAGTGGGTTAACTGCCTTGTTCAGGGGCAGAACGACAGATTTTTACCTTGTCAGCTCGGGGATTCGAACTTGCAACCCTCCGGTTACAAGTCCAACGCTCTAACCACTAGGCTACCTGCCGCCGAGAACGTGAACGCGCCCAGCGCGACCAACTTTCTTTTCGTCTTTTAACGTTTCACTTACCGTTCTTGTAAAATATGATCGCTATTATTCATAAAAGAATACATAAGGATGCATTATTAATGATATTTGATTTGTTTGTGAAAAGATGAGAGGTATAATTTGAACGCGATCCCTTCACTGTAAAACGGGCGAGTAGACTGACAATGCTTGGTGGAGTAGCTGAACGTAACGTGCCAAAAACAACGGATATTTATGGATATAATTATTTACTTTTTCTAACAAAAGAACCATGGATTATCTTGTTTGGACACTTGGGAAGACCTCAGAAGAAGTTATTTGAAAGGTAAGCGATTTATATTAGCTGTGATATGGATATTTTGAGAACCGAGCTGGATATGAATTTATGCTAATGTGGAAAATATGTGAGGTACTAGCCTCAAACAATCAAATGTAGTGCTTTCGCCGTAAAGCCTTTTTAAAATCTGACAACGCAGTGATATTGCCAAGAAGCAGAGCTTTTGATGGCTATGCAACACTATGCAACACTTGTATATCGAAGTTAAATATTACGAATATGTATTACGAATATGTATTTTGAATTTGGCGCGTTATGTTTGCTCTGAAAACGATCCCGCTAAAGGGATCGGCGCGCTAAGAGGTTAAGCCATTTTGCCACAACTTTGGAAGTATGCTTGGGGTCATTGTACATTTGGAAGACCCATTTTCGACCAAGCTTTAACTTCCTGACTAATGTCTTGAGATTTTGCTTCAATATATCCACATAATTTTCCTTCCTCATGATGCCATCTATTTTGTGAAGTGCACCAGTCCCTCCTGCAGCAAATCACCCCCACAACATGATGCTGCCACCCCCGTGCTTCCCAGTTGGGATGGTGTTCTTCAGCTTGCAAGCCTCCCCCTTTTTCTTCCAAACATAATGATGGTCATTATGGCCAAACAGTTCTATTTTTGTTTCATCAGACCAGAAGACATCTCTCCAAAAAGTACGATCTTTGTCCTCATATGCAGTTGCAAACCGTTGTCTGGCTTTTTAATGGCTGTTTTGGAGCAGTGGCTTCTTCATTGCTGAGCGGCCTTTCCGGTTTTGTCGATACAGCAGTCGTTTTACTGTGGATATAGATAGTTGTGTACCTGTTTCCTCCAGCATCTTCACAAGGTCCTTTGCTATTGTTCTGGGATTGATTAGCACTTTTCGCACCAAAGCATGTTCATCTCGAGGAGACAGAACGCGTCTCCTTCCTGAGCGGTATGACAGCTGTGTGGTCCCATGGTGTTTATACTTGCGTACTATTGTTTGTACAGATGAACGTGGTACCTTCAGGCGTTTGGAAAATGCTTCCAAGGACGAACCAGACTTGTGGAGGTCTACAATCTTTTTTCTGAGGTCTTGGCTGATTTCTTTTGATTTTCCCATGATGTCAAGCAAAGAGGCACTGAGTTTGAAGGTCGGCCTTGAAATACATCCACAGGTACAGCTCCAATTGACTCAAATTATGTCAATTAGCCTAACAGAAGCTTCTAAAGCCATTACATAATTTTCTGGAATTTTCCAAGCTGTTTAAAGGCACAGTCAACTTAGTGTATGTAAACTTCCCACTGGAATTGTGATACAGTGAATTACAAGTGAAATAATCTGTCTGTAAACAATTGTTGGAAAAATGACTTGTGTCATGCACAAAGTAGATGTCCTAACCGACTTGTCAAAACTGTAGTTTGTTAACAAGAAATTTGTGGAGTGGTTGAAAAACGAGTTTTAATGACTCCAACCTAAGTGTATGTAAACTTTCGACTTCAACTGTATCTTGCCAACTCTTTATGGAATTGTCATGCCAAACATGTCTGGCTTGACAATGGAGTAGGGAAAAGCACAGACAGATCTGGGACCAGGCTAACCTTTTGTACCCTGCACCTTCCAAGTTACTGGATGTGCGTACAGTACTTTTAAACTAGTTCATTACTAATGTTAACTTACGGTGTTAGCAATAGCATCATTCTAATTTGACACAACAGGTGTTGGTGGTAGCCCCCTATGGAGCTACTAAAACTGGAGGGGGCCTCTACGGGTCAGGGTTTGGGTCCTAAAGCTCTCACAGAGATTGTTTCATCGTTACATAGGTCATTTGGGGAGGGATGTTATGAAGAAAAGTGTCAGTGTTTAATTCTGTGCCCCAGCTGTAAAACAGTGCATGTCCAATATTTTTGCAGATCACAAATTGACTTACACATTAGGAAGGAAGTGGACTATGTGAAACAGACTGTTGTATCTGGGTCAACATTTGTCTCTCTCAACACCTGCAGCAACTAGAGAGAGAGACACACACACACACAAAGGCATACACTCGCTTGTGCGCATGAGCACACAAACAGTGATATTACTATGGATAGACTATTAGCTGAAAGGATCTATGTATTAGACGGACAGAAGATACTCTGTTACTGTTGGATGGCAATGGAAATAGTCAGTCATTGTTGGAGGACTATGGGGGGGAAAAAATGAAAAAGTGCTTAAAAACATATCAAAAAGTGCTTCAAAAGGTAACACCAAAACAGAGAAAGAGATACTTTAAATATAGGCTTACTACAGTATATAGGCATACATAATGTGCATAAGCAAAGTGCATTGTGCGGCTAATCCCGCCTAAGCACTCCCGTCTTTTGTCGTGAAAGCAGACTGAAATAGAGGTGTCTAGCTGGCAGAGAGAGGCTAAGCAGAGAGAGCTTTTTACTTCACCTTTATTCCAAGGTCTCTTTTACAGATGAGCCCTGCATACACATCAATATACACATCAATATACACTTAGCCTACCAGAGCCTACCCACGTAACAACAGCAGGTCTTGTTTATTAATGAAGCACGATGAGCAGCAAATGAAGCGTGAAATAGCCACACAAACATAAATTACAGGTATGGCGGGAGGGAAGAAAATGCAGAGAGAGAAAGAGAGAGTCATCCACGGATAAACAGAATCAATTTCATGGGATTTTATCAAAACGAGGATGTAAGAGTATGCGTTTGCCATTTGTTTAACATCGTCTGTGTTCATTGTTGTTGTGAAATTGCTGGTTATATACTGGTTTGAGATGACTGAGTGATGTCATTAGAGCTATAGGACTATACTGTACCATTGGCTAACATTGTTATGCCAATGGTGAAATGTCCATTGTATTTCCATTAGGAATGGCATGGTATAGAACGGCTATGAGGTGAGTTGTGGATAAATGCTACAAATAAAATATAATTGAATTGTATTGGTTGCATGCATCGAATACAACAGGTGTAAACTTTACAGTGAAATGCTTACTTACAAGCCCATTGCAGAGTTAAAAAGTAAGACAAATATTTGCTAAATAAAAAAGGAACTAGTAACATTGCTGAAGGTCTCTGCTGGTATGTCCTCATTTGACATTTAAGTCATTTAGCAGACACTGTTATCCAGAGCAACTTACAGTAATGAGTGCTTACATTTTCATACTTTTTTTCCCTTACTGGCCCCCAGTGGGAATCGAACTCACAACCGTGGTATTGCACACGCCATGCTCTAGCAAATTAACCACAAGCCCCTGGTCAAGTCTCCCCTCTCACTCCCATCTCAGTCTTTTTCCTGTCTGTCCGGCCAGACTGGGAGTCTCGTCTATTGTCTTGTCTATGGATCTATTTCACACACTAAACTTAATGAAGGCTTCACACCCTTACCTTAACCCATAAGAGTCTAAGCCCTGTCTAAGCCGGGGGTACTACTAAGATACATGGAATTGTTTGGAGAAGGTCATACAAAGGATCATTTTGCTATTTGATTTAGAATTTTAAGAACCCTTGAAATATCAAAAGCATATATAAGACAATTATTTGATGAACAACTGTATTGGGCCTTACTGCTATTAACCCATACAAACGCATTGAATAGTGATTCTTAATTGGGGGTCAAAAAAAATATACAGTACCAGTCCAAAGTTTGGACACACCTACTAATTCAAGGGTTTTTCTTTATTTTTACTATTTTCTACATTGTAGAATAATAGTGAAGACATCAAAACGATGGAATAACACATATGGAATCAATCTGGTTTCATAGCTGGGCATGGGTGACCCTCAGCCACGCTCAAGGTCCTAAACGACATCATAACCGCCATCGATAAGAGATTACTGTGCAGCCGTTTTCATTGATCTGGCCAAGGCTTTCGACTCTGTCAATCACCACATCCTTATCGGCAGACTCGACAGCCTTGGTTTCTCAAATAATTGCCTCGCATGGTTCACCAACTACTTCTCCGATAGAGTTCAGTGTGTCAAATCGGAGGGCCTGTTGTCCGGGCCTCTGGCAGTCTCTATGGGGGTGCCACAGGGTTCAATTCTTGGGCCGACTCTCTTCTCTGTATAGATCAATGATGTCGCTCTTGCTGATGGTGAGTCTCTGATCCACCTTTACGCAGACGACACCATTCTGTATACTTCTGGCCCTTCTTTGGACACTGTGTTAACTAACCTCCAGACGAGCTTCAAGGCCATACAACTCTCCTTCCGTGGCCTCCAACTGCTCTTAAATGCAAGTAAAACTAAATGCATCCTCCTCAACCGATCGCTGCCCGCACCCGTTCGCCCGTCCAGCATCACTCTGGACGGTTCTGTCTTAGATTATGTGGACAACTACAAATACCTATGTGTCTGGTTAGACTGTAAACTCTCCTTCCAGACTCACATCAAACATCTCCAATCCAAAATTAAATCTAGAATCGGCTTCCTATTTCACAACAAAGCATCCTTCACTCATGCTGCCAAACATACCCTCGTAAAACTGACCATCCTGCCGATCCTTGACTTCGGTGATTTACAAAATAGCCTCCAATACTATACTCAACAAATTGGATGCAGTCTATCACAGTGCCATCCGTTTTGTCACTAAGGCCCCATATACCACCCACCACTGCGACCTATAGCATCCTTCACTCATGCTGCCAAACATACCCTCGTAAAACTGACCATCCTGCCGATCCTTGACTTCGGTGATTTACAAAATAGCCTCCAATACTATACTCAACAAATTGGATGCAGTCTATCACAGTGCCATCCGTTTTGTCACTAAGGCCCCATATACCACCCACCACTGCGACCTATACGCTCTCGTTGGCTGGTCCTCGCTTCACACTCGTTGCCATACCCACTGGTTCCAGGTCATCTACAAGTCTCTGCTAGGTAAAGCCCCACCTTATCTCAGCTCGCTGGTCACCATAGCAGCACGCACCCATAGCACGCGCTCCAGCAGGTATATCTCACTGGTCACCCCCAAAGCCAATTCCTCCTTCCTCTGGCTGACTTTCCTTCCAGTTCTCTGCTGCCAATGACTGGAATGAACTACAAAAATCTCTGAAACTGGAGACACTTATCTCCCTCACCAGTTTTAAGCACCAGCTGTCAGAGCAGCTCACAGACCCCTGCACCTGTATATAGCCCATCTGTAAATAGCCCAACCAACTACCTCATCCCCTACCATATTTATTTATCTTGTTCCCTTGCACCCCAGTTTTTCTACATTGAACATTCATCTACTGCACATCTACCATTCCAGTGTTTTATATGCTATATTGTAATTACTTTGCCACCATGGCTTATTTATTGCCTTACCTTCCTGATCTTACCTCATTTGCATATAGATTTGTTTTTCTACTGTATGTTTGTTTTACTCCATGTGTAACTCTCTGTTGTTGTATGTGTTGAACTGCGTTGATTTATCTTGGCCAGGTCGCAGTTGTAAATGAGAACTTGTTCTCAACTTGCCTACCTGGTTAAATAAAGGTGAAATAAAAATAAATGTAGTAACCAAAAAAAAGTGTTAAGCCAATCAAAATATATTTTGTATTTGAGATTCTTCAAAGGAGCCACCCTTTGCCTTGATGACAGCTTTGCACACTCTTGGCATTCTCTCAATCAGCTTCATGAGGTAGTCACCTGGAATGCATTTCAATTAACAGGTGAGCCTTGTTAAAAGTTCATTTGTGGAATTTCTTTCCTTCTTAATGCATTTGAGCCAATCAGTTGTGTTGCGACAAGGTAGGGGTGGTATACAGAAGATAGCTCTATTTGGTAATAGACCAAGTCCATATTATGGCAAGAACATCTCAAATAAGCAAAGAGAAACGACAGTCCATCATTACTTTAAGACATGAAGGTCAGTAAATACAGAACATTTCAAGAACTTTGAAAGTTTCTTCAAGTGCAGTCGCAAAAACCATCAAGCGCTATGATGAAACTGGCTCTCATGAGGACCACCACAGGAAAGGAAGACCCAGAGTTACCTCTGCTGCAGAGGATAAGTTCATTAGAGTTACAAGCCTCAGAAATTGCAGCCCAAATAAATGCTTCACAGAGTTCAAGTAAAAGACACATCTCAACATCAACTGTTCAGAGGAGACTGTGAGAATTAGGTCTTCATGGTCAAAGTGCTGAAAAGAAACCACTACTAAAGGACACCAATAAGAAGACACTTGCTTGGGCCAAGAAACACGAGCAATGGACATTAGACCGGTGGAAGTTTGTCCTTTGGTCAGGAGTCCAAATTGGAGACTGGGTTAACTTTGCAAACTGCTTCAAATAGGATATTAGCCTAGATAGCTAAATGATAACCCTATTAATTCTACAGGTATCGACTCTATAGCTTAATTCAGAAATTAGGGTTCACCTCAGAGTTACATCTGTAGGCATTAGCTCACTAGCTAGTTAACGTGATCTAGCTAATGTGAACTAGCTAGCCAACATGCATTGTTTCTGACATGACACGATCCTGCTTACTTTACATCTGACAGATATTTAGCTACTGTAGCTTGTTAGATAATAATGGTATATGATAATTGCAGTTCATTATCTAGCTAGCTAAGTGTAAAATGCAGCTAGCTAACCAACTAGGAAGTTATCAAAGACACTCAGTAACTTACTTCTGACCATCTAGACACTACGACTCCTCCTTGCCTACTCCCATCTATAGGTTTTCTTCTAGGTTTAAAACATACTTCTGACCATCTAGACACTACGACTCCTCCTTGCCTACTCCCATCTATAGGTTTTCTTCTAGGTTTAAAACAATATGACTGTAGTCCGGTGCTTCATTGTAAAAAAGAAAAAACATTGTCACACTGCCATCTGGTGCAGCCAGGTAGTCAATGGCTCAGCGTTCCAAAAGTATTCACCTGAATCTACGTCAAGCCTGTACACAATTTCATATTCATATGGTGTGCGTACAGCCCAGAAGTATATAATCGATTATATCTTTAATTAACAATGTCGGATTGAAAAAATAATTGACATATCAGATTCTTACATCTATGCACTACTCATTATTGTTTGGGGGGTTTTAAAGTGAAACATGGGCTTTAAAGTTGGAGTCATTAATGATGAAACTACCTTGCCCGTTTGCGATATTACAACAACAAAGATGTTACTGTAAACAACGAACACTGTTTTTTTTTCCAAGGACGTCATTTACCTTGAGTTCCCCCAGTACCCCACACCTTTCCTCCTGCAACAAAACAAAAATAATAACTGCCGTGGGGAGGACAGTGGCACCGTTTCCCCCTACTGCAGATCTTTAGTAGAGTACATGGCAACATTTCTGCAAAATCATACAGAAAGATGGTGATTCATATTTTTCCCATACCTGTCATGGTTAGCTTTGTTAAATGGATTAAGAGATTCACTTTAAATTTTCATTGCTTAATGAATCACACTACTGGTTAATGTACATTAAGCACTGGATAGAGAGAGCGAGCGCGAGAGAGAGATTACACTGAATCCACAAACCCCTACTGCAGACGAAGAGAAGCTTCCCGTTCCTAAATACGTAACAATGAGGAATTAAGCCAAAGCTCGGGAGGGCCGCATTAAGCGGGAAAAGCGGTGAGGATAAGGGAAAGGACGATGCTTAAGAACGAGGGAGAAAAGAAAGAGAGGAAGGAGATAAGACTGTGGATTACGTGATGTACCACTTTCATTTGATCTCACACACACACTGTACACCAGATGAGAGGGGTTAAGGAGCTCGGTTGGCCATTGAGTCTCTGTAATGACTTTAAAGGATGTCAGAGTCTTTTATCCAGCAGTGTAATGTAACACAGAATAAAGCAGGACCCATCCTCAAGCTGTTTCTCCTGGACACTCTCTCTCAGGGCTTTTCGCCGTACCCCTCCCTCACACTCTGTGTACAGCACCTGTCCTCAATCGCTATGTCATCCTCCCTTCTCCTCCTCTCTTTCTTCTCCCACTCCTCTATTTTTTTATTTGCTCTACCTGTGTCCTTCCCCTCTTCCTTCTACCTTTTACACTCCTGTCCCCTTCCCCTCCTAATTTTGAACTCCTGTCTCCTTCAACCCTCCTGTCCCCGTCTACATTTAACCCTCCTGTCCAGTGGTGATTTTAGCATGTAAATGTTGGTGGGGCAAACTCCCCCCAAAAGAATTGCCAGCAAAGCCACTACACGACACTAAACAATACATTAATTGCACTTTAACAGTGACAAGCGGTGCCCACAAACTGTTGGAGCCTACATAAAGCTGTCCCAACAGCAAAGCTTTCTTTCCAGCACAATAGAGTTGTAACGACGTGAGACAAGAGTCGGGAAGCAAGTTCAGGGAGTGAGTGTTTTATAATAAAACCATTGAACATAATCCAACGCACAGACACGAAACAGAAACAATGACGCCTGGGGAAGGAACCAAAGGGAGTGACATATATAGGGAAGGTAATCAGGGAAGTAATGGAGTCCAGGTGAGTCTGACGACACGCAGGTGCGCGTAACGATGGTGACAGGTGTGCGCCATAATGAGCAGCCTGGTGACCTTGAGGCCAGAGAGGGAGCATATGTGATAGGAGGGAATCCTTACCACTGGCAGCGAAACAATTCATTCAGCCTCGTTTACTGCCTTTTTAAAATACATAGCTGATATGGTCAGCCATATCTACCTGACATATTACATCATTTATGCAGCAGCATATAAGACATTTTTGGACTCACCTTGTTGTGCGCAGTGGTCCTTCGTCGGCAAATTTTGGATGACCGTTCAAAACATATTTTCTCAGTCTGACTTTCCAGTTGCAATGCTTGAGGTTAGCCACTTGTTGTGTAATGTTTATGTCCAATGGCCGATGAGCACCGATACGTTTCATCTATCATTTATCTTCATTATTTCTCTTCATATAACAAGGATTAAAAAGGATTTGCCAATAGAATGTCTAATTGATTTATGATGACTGCTAGCTAAGATTTTTAAAGTAAGATGTTGACATGATAGGTAAGACCCAAGTGCAGACTGTGTTGAAGTAACAATGTTTATTACAGCAACGGGGGCAGGCAAACGACAGCGCAAGGCAGGCAGGTGTCGATAATCCAGAGTAGTGGGGCAAAGGTACAGGACGGCAGGCAGGCTCAGGGTCAGGCAGAGGTTGGTAATCCAGAGTAGGCGCAACGGTACAGGACAACAGGTTCAGGGTTAGGCAGAGTGGTCAGGCAGGTGGGCTCAGAGTCCGGACAGGCAAGGGTCAAAACCAGGAGGGTGAGAAAAATAGAGACTGTGGAAAAGCAGAAGCTGAGAAAAACGCAGGTTGACTTGACAAACAAGACGAACCGGCAACAGACAAACAGAGAACAAAGGTATAAATACACAGGGGATAATGGGGTAGATGGGCGACACTTGGAGGGGGGTTGAGCGGGGTGCCGGAGTTGGGCACATACCTGGTTGAGCGGGGTGCCGGAGTTGGAATTCAGAGATGAGGCCTGGGTCCATGATGTCCCTAGTGGAGACCCAGCACCTCTACTCCGAGCCATAACCCTCCCCGAGGTCGAACCTTCAGGAAACTACTCACCCTGTACGCCGGTTGGCCGTTGATGAGACGGGGAGATGGGTGGACCTGGAAACAGGAGACAAAGGGTTGTAAGATATGGGTTTACATCTAGACACATGAAAGTAGGAAGTATACAGAGGGTACGGGGAAACAAAGGATGAACAGCAGAGGGGCTAATGATCTTGGAGCAGGGAAAGGTCACGGCTTCCGGGGGTGTAGCCACGGGGCTATAGCGGCGTGCCAGCTCATCCAGCTTAACATTCTTGGGTACCGAACGGTGTTGCGGAAGCGAAGTGGCCCGGGCCTTACTGAACCCCTCTCGGAGGTCCTGGTACTCCGCGGGAATTGCGGAGAGGTCCGGGGCCATTTTCAAGCCCCTAGGAAGAAGTCCCGGGGCAGGCAGAGCTGATTTCGAGTGTAGTGAAATGCTTGTGCTTCTAGTTCCGACCATGCAGTAGTATCTAACAAGTAATCTAACAGATTCACAACAACTACCTTATACACACAAGAGTAAAGGAATGAATACGAGTATGTATATATAAATATATGGATGAGCGATGGCTGACCGGCGTAGGCAAGATTCAGTAGATGGTATGGAGTACAGTATATACATATGAGATGAGTAATGTAGGATATGTAAACATTATATAAATGGCATCATTTAAAGTGGCTAGTGATACATTTATTTCATCCATTTATAATTATTAAAGTGGCTAGAGATTTGAGTCGATGGCCGAACGGCATAGGCAAGATTCAGTAGATGGTTTAGAGTACAGTGTATACATTTGATATGAGGAATGTCGGATATGTAAACATTATATACAAAATTGTTTAAAGTGGCCAGTGATACATTTGTTACATCCAATTCCTATTATTTAAAGTGGCTAGAGATTTAAGTCTGTATGTTGGCAGCAGCCACTCAATGTTAGTGATGGCTGTTTAACAGTCTGATGGATAACAGTCTGATGGCCTGATGGCAATGAGTGTGTCAGAACGGGCTCCAGCCCACGATGGCACCAGTAGACCAGTCAATCAAGGAATTGTGTCGCTGGAGCCAAGAGACTCACAATACCACAGGAACCTGCAGAGACTCAATTAGCACAAGGACAGGTGAAACAGATCAGGGCATGACATTTTATCTGTGGCCATATTTTTGTTTAAATTATTATTGTTTTTTCAAAAAAAATGTGGGGCTCAAAACAGGTGGGGCTCTCACCTGCCCTGAATGACGGGTCGCCACTTCTCCGGTCTCCTTCCACTCCTTCTACCTTTAACCATGCAGTCTCCTTCCCCTCCTCCTCCTACCGTCATGGTCCCTTCCCCTCCTCCTCCTACCCTCCTGTCTCCTTCCCCTCCTACCTTCATGTCTCCTCCATGTCTCCTTCCCCTCCTCCTCTTACCTTCATGTCTCCTCCATGTCTCCTTCCCCTCCTCCTCGTACCTTCATGTCTCCTCCTCCTACCTTCATGTCTCCTTCCCTTCCTCCTCCTACCTTCATGTCTCCTTCCCCTCCTCCTCCTACCTTCATGTCTCCTTCCCTTCCTCCTCCTACCTTCATGTCTCCTTCCCCTCCTCCTTCTACCTTCATGTCTCCTTACTCTCCTCCGCCTACCATTCATTCTCTCCTTTTTTCTGACTCTCCCTAGTTCCTATGTACACAGCATCTTTCCTCAGTCTTCTTCTCCCTCCTCTCATTCAGGCTAGTTGATGGAGGGGATTGATAAGGCGGTCCACTTCAGATGTGCTGCATGGCCCCTCAGGGATAAGACCTTTATCTGTGTGTATGTCTGAGGATGGGAGAGAGAATCTTGAAAAAACATGTGCGGTGTCACCAGAGTGCAGCCAACCGGGCTAAAGCCCAACCTTGTAGTAAATTCAGTCCAAAAAAACATTAGTATGATGAAAAAATATCAAATATGGCGTAGATAAAAATGTATTCAACATTACTTTGCCTGGTGAGTTCTCTCCTTTGTCCGGTTAGGGTTCTCGCTCTCTTGCCTTATCCTGTTTCCATTCTCTATGTCTCGTTTTCTCCTTATCCTTTTTCTCTCTATATATAACCTCGCTTTCTCCCTTCCGTCCTCCTAGCTCCCAGCAGCTGTTGCTCCTGTCGTCCCATTGGAGGTTGAGCTAGGTTCTAATTCAATTACCCAGCAGCCAGATCCAGTTGCTCATTAACACAATTTAATCAAAGCCTATTCTATTAGCCCAGGCACTGTGATGATGATGATGATGATGATGATGTCAGCGAGCTGTGCCTGCACACAATTCTGTCTGTCATTGACAAAACCCCACACACTGCAATTAGACTCATTGTCAGATAGGCTAGTAAGTGCCAAGTCTTCCAGAGAAAGAAAGAGACGGCAGGGTAATTTCATGCATGTTCACAGAGCATTTTCATATTGCTGTATATTCAAGTTACAGGTACTTTAAAAAACAGAAAACAATGGGGGACAATTTGCTGCTAAGAAAATGATTCAAAAACCTTTACCCATCAACATCCTCACATGGGAAAATAATTTTACAATCAGGAAGTGTGAATGGAAAGCAATAGCGTGCTGTGAAACCAAACATATTCCGATGGGCATTTCTCCGTTTACATCCCACTTCTGCACTCACACGGCCCGGTTAATTGCAGATGATTGGAAATCAATAGAGACGCATTCAAAACGTGCCATGTCATTTTCAGACCTCACACCTTCCAGCTGTCTCGCCGATTCAAAAGCAAGTTGCATGGTTTGCATGGCAACTTAATTCCTGTTATTTCCAAGTCTTTGTTAAGAGTCATTTGGAAAAGTAAGAGGCACCGGTACAGAGTAGAGAGGCACCGGTACAGAGTAGAGAGGCACCGGTACAGAGTAGAGAGGCACCGGTAGAGAGGCACCGGTACAGAGTAGAGAGGCACCGGTAGAGAGGCACCGGTACAGAGTAGAGAGGCACCGGTACAGAGTAGAGAGGCACCGGTACAGAGGCACCGGTACAGAGTAGATAGGGTGTTAAGCTTGAGTGTACAAGTGACAGTGACAGCATGGAATTCAAATGAGGAGATGGACAGGTGAGAGAGGGAGATCTCCAGTTAGAAGAAATGAGTAGCCCTGTGCCACCACCGCGACAACTAGATGCTCTTGGTCTATGAGAGAAAACGTTGTCAGATGGAGAGAGCAGCAGTGTTCTCTGGGGTAATCCATGTTCCTGTCAGGGCCAAAAAGTAATGGGACTGAAAGGCAGCATAGGCTTAGATGAACCAATGGGCAGTGTCAAACTGAATTAGAAGGGTTTCAGCCAAGGGGTGGGGAGCGTCTGTAAAGCCACAGGGAGAGGAGCAGAAACAGAAAACCCACACACACACAGTTGCCAAAGGTACAAAAGTGCAAAATGAGATAATCTGTAAAAAAACTAGGTAAGATACTAAAGTGAGAGAGTTGTGTGGAGCCTTACTCTCTTTCCTTCCTCGAACAACTCGGTAGAACAGTCTTTGTTTAGGCAACGGTCTTAGTTTTGCCATGAGACCGTCTCTTACAGCTGCTGCTGAGAAAAAAGGGGAGACTGAAGTACTAATACTAATTGAAAATTGCCTTGCAAAGGTGAAGAGCACACCTCCCAGTACTAATTGCTGATTGCCTAGGAGAGGAGAAACCACTCCCCCTCCAATACAGCCACTGATTACCAAAACCACAACAGTCACAAATTGCCCTGTCCCTTGATCCTCTTCGATGTGTCAACAATCATCTGCAAGTTAAAGTTCACACACCAAGTAGGCTACTGGGAACACAGGCAGCACTTAAAGTCTAGCAAAAAGACAATCCTAGACAACAACAGATAAAGACAAAAATGATACCTATCACTCCTGAGGTCCTCTAGCTCTAGAATGAAGCACATTTAACTTTACCTTCTCTGTTAACACTCTCTACTCCGTACCGGGGCCTTTTACTTTACCTCCTCTGTTAACATTGTTGTCATCTATCGCCCACCAGGTGCCCTTAGAGAGGTCCTCAAGAAGCTTGACACCTTGATAAGCTATTTTCCTGCTCTTCGTACTTGGCGACGTCTGCCTTCAATTCATTTCTTTCCAACTCTCTCTTTCCCCTCCTTGACTCTTATGACCTCACCCTTTCCCAGTCCCCTCTCATTCATAATGCAGGCAACACGCTTGACCTCAACTTTACTAGAGGCTGATCGTCTAATAATCTCACTGCAAACCCATCCAGGTCTCTGATCACTACTTTGTTTCCTTTTCTGTCTCACTTTCCTCTAACCCCTGCCACTCAGCCCCTACCCAAAAGTTATTGTGCAGTTGCAATCTTTACTCTCTATCTCCCACTACTCTCTCCTCTTCTATCCTATCATCTCTCCCTTCTGCTAAATCCTTCTCCCTCCAGTCTCCTGATTCTGCCTCTTCGACTCTACTCTCCTTCCTTTCCGCATCCTATGATTCTCACGTTCCCCTTTCCTCCCGGCCGGCTCGGTTCTCCCCTCTTGCTGTGTGGCTGAGGGAATCATTGCGAGCTAACAGAACAGGGCTGCGGGCAGCTGAGCAAAAATGGAGGAAAACTAAACTTCCGGAGGACCTATTATCCTTTCACAGCATCCTCTCTAACTTCTCTTCCTCTGTATCCACTGCTAAAGCCACTTTCTATCACTCGAAATGTCAAGCTTCTGCCTCTAGGAAACTATTTTCCACCTTCTCCTTCCTCCTTAATCCTCCACCCCTCTCTCTCTGACGACTACTCTGTCAAACACTTTTGAAAAGAGGATTGATGACATCTGCTCCTCATTCACTCAGCCTATTGAGCTCAGCCTAACTACCCTTCACCCTCTTTCTCCAGATTAAATCCTGTGACTAGTGAGGTCTGGCTGCCCGAAAACCTGCCCGCTCGACCCCATGCTCTCCTCCCTTCTCCAGACCATCTCTGGAGACCTTCTCCCTATCCTCACTTCCCCTCTGACTTCAAAATGGCCTGAGTCGCTCCCCTCGTCAAGAAACCAACACCCGACTCCACTAACCTCAAAAACGACAGACCGGTATCCCTTCTTTCTTTTCTTTCCAAAACACTTCATCGTGCTGTCTCTGACCCCATTTCTTACTTTCTCTCTCAGAATGATCTTCTTGACCCTAACCAGTCAGGCTTCAAGACAGGTCACTCAACCAAGACTGCTCTTCTCTGTGTCACGGAGGCTCTCCGCACTGCCAAAGCTGACTATCTCCTCTGTTCTAATCCTTCTAGATATATCCGCTGCCTTCGACACCATGAACCATCAGATCCTCCTCTCCACCCTCTCAAAAATGGCTCTGCACACTCGTGGATTGCATCCCACCTGGCAGGCCACGCCTACCATTAGTTATTGCCAAGGCAGCAGCTAATCTTTCTGGGCTCCATTAAAACTAGTTAGCGAGCGGCGGCAGTGTTGGGAGTTTTGGAGAGTCTGGCGTGCCCAAAGTAAAATGCCTGCCACTAAGGCCCAGAAACTAGGATGTGCACTTAATTAGTACTATTGGATAGAAAACACTCTGACGTTTCTAAAACTGTTAAAATAATGTCTGTGAGTATAACAGAACTGATATGGCATGCAAAAACCTGAGAGAATCCATCCGGAAAAATGTTTTTTGTGACATGCCTTCTTTTCCAATGGTTGTCAATGGGATCTGCTGAAATCCAGGACCCAGGTTGCAGTACCTATGGCTTCCACTAGATGTCAAACGTCTTTAGAAAAAGGTTTCAAGAGTTTACCTTGAAAAACAGCCGAATAGAAGAAGATTATGTAAGTGGAGTGCGGAAGTGATTTCTGTCTGTGGCTCGAGGGACCCGGGAGCGTGCTCCTCGGTATTTTACTTTACTATCGTTCAGGATATTATCCGTGTGAAATATAATCATTAACAAACATAATAGTGTAGTTAGGGATCGATTATAAATGTGGTTTGATTTGTTTGGACACTGTGTCTTCTATATTGGGCGAGTGAACGGTGGATTTTCTGAACAGAACGCGCCAACCAAACAGAGATTTATGGATATAAATAGGTAAGCGATTTATTTTAGCTCTTTTTATGTGTTTTGTGACACCCGCGTTGGTTTTATTATTATTCTAATATGGGAAGTACATGGGGTGCTGTCCTCAAATGTTGTGCTTTCGCCGTAAAGCCTTTTTGAAATCTGACAGCGCTGTGAGATTGACAAGGGTCTAAGCTTTTGAAGAGTGTGCAACACTTGTGTTTTTATGAATGTTTTATAATACTACATTTGCATTTTGAATTTGGCGCTCTACATTTTTCCGGATGTTGTCAATTATCCCCAAGAGGTGAATCTGTACGTGTGTGTAGAGAGTGTGTGTTATCACGTGTCTGTGCCTGTCTCTGTGTGTGTGTATTTTCATAGTGTCACGACTTCAGCCGAAGTTGGTCCCTCTCCTTGTTCGGGCGGCTTTCGGCAGTCGACGTCGACGGTTTTCTAGCTGCCGCCAATCTACTTTTCATTTTCTATGTTTTTGTCTTTAATTACACACCTGGTTTCAATCACTAATTACATGTTCATTATTTAAACCTCTGTCCCCCCCATGTCTTTGTGATTGATTGTTTGTATGGAATACTACGGTCCTTTGTTTGAGGGCTCGCTATTTAGAGTTGTATTGGGTTTTTTTTATATTTGAGAAAATATGTTTTTTTGCTCAATTCTGCTGTCCTGCGCCTGACTCCTCTTCACCAGCTTCACACAGGACTTATTACAAATCGTCCCCGCCATAAGGTGTATTTAAAAAAAAAATCTGATTCTACTGCTTGCATCAGTTGCCCGATGTGTAACAGAGTTACATGTAGTCATGGCTCTATGTAGCATTTTGTGCCTCCCATAGTCTGTTCTGGATTTGTGGATTGTGAAGAGACCTGGTGGCATGTCTTGTGGGTGTCCGAGATGTGTGCTAGTAGTTTAAACAGACAGCTCGTTGCATTCAGCATTTCAATACTTCTTACATAAACAAGTAGTGATGAAGTCAATCTTTCCTCTCCTACTTTGAGCCATGAGAGATTGGCATACATCAGCTGATGTCACAGAGTGCTGTACAGAAACCCAGCCTAAAACCCCAAACAGCAAGCAATGCAGGTGTAAAAGCACGGTGGTTAGGAAAAACTCCCTAGAAAGGCCAGAACCTGGAAGAAGGGGTGGCCAGTCCTCTTCTGGCTATGCCGGATGCAGATTATAACAAAACATGGACATAATTTTAAAATGTGCATAGAACAGGCAGAACAGTTGAAACTGGAGAAGCTGCATGGCCAGGTGGGGGGAGAGAGAGAGAAAGATAATTAAAGAGAACATACTTAAATTCACACAGGACACCGGATAAGAGAGGAGAAATACTCCAGATATAACAGACGGACCCTAGCCCCCCGAAACACATAAACTACTGATTCCCCCCGACAGGGCCAAACAGGCAGGATATAACAGCCCCCACACCACTAGAGGGATATCTACAACCACCAACTTACCATCCTGAGACAAGGCCAAGTATAGCCCACAAAGATCTCCGCCACGGCACAACCCAAGGGGGCAACCCGGACAGGACGATCACGTCAGTGACTCAACCCACTCAAGCGACGCACCCAGGGACGGCATGGAAGAGCACCAGTAAGCCAGTGACTAGGGTTAGAGGCAGAGAATCCCAGTGGAGAGGGGAACCGGCCAACTGAAGAGATGAGTCTTCAATAAAGACTTAAAGGTTGAGACTGAGTCTGCGTGTCTCACATGGATAGGCAGACCATTCCATAAAAATGGAGCTCTATAGGACAAAGCCCTGTCTCCAGCTGTTTGCTTAGAAATTCTAGGGACAGTAAGGAGGCCTGCGTGTTGTGACCGTAGCGTACGTGTAGGTATGTACGGCAGGACCAAATCAGAAAGATAGGTAGGAGCAAGCCCATGTAATGCTTTGTAGGTTAGCAGTAAAACCTTAAAATCAGCCCTTGCCTTAAGAATGCAGAGCAGTGCTTTATCAACAAGGCAGGTTCTACTTCCCACATGCTTCAAGAGGGCCACCATTATTCCTGTTCCCAAGAAAGCTAAGGTAACTGAGCTAAATTACTATCGCCCCGTAGCACTCACTTCCGTAATCATCAAGTGCTTTATCACCTCCATCCTACCTGACACCCTAGACCCACTCCAATTTGCTTACCGTCCCAATAGGTCCACAGAAGACGCAATGGCAATCACACTGCACACTGCCCTAACCCATCTGGACAAGAGGAATACCTATGTAAGAATGCTGTTCATCGACTACAGCTCAACATTTAACACCATAGTACCCTCCAAACTCGTCATTAAGCTCGAGGCCCTAGGTCTCGACCCCGCCCTGTGCAACTGGGTCCTGGACTTTGTGTCGGGCCGCGCCCCAGGTGGTGAGGGTAGGAAACAACATCTCCACCCTGTTGATCCTCAACACTGGGGCCCCACAAGGGTGCGTTCACAGCCCTCTCCTGTACTCCCTGTTCACCCATGACTGTGTGGCCAAGCAACTCAATCATCAAGTTTGCAGACAACACTACAGTGGTAGGCTTGATTACCAACAACAACGAGACGGCCTACAGAGAGGAGGTGAGGGCCCTCGTGGTGTCAGGAAAATAACCTCTCACTCAATGTCAACGAAACAAAGGAGATGATCGTGGACTTCAGGAAACAGCCGAGGGAGCACCCCCCTATCCACATCGACGGGACAGTAGTGGAGAAAGTGGAAAGTTTTAAGTTCCTTGGCGTACACATCACAGACAAACTGAAATGGTCCACCCACACAGACAGTGTGGTGGAGAAGGCGCAACAGCGCCTCTTCAACCTCAGGAGGCTGAAGAAATTCAGCTTGTCACCAAAAACACTCACAAACTTCTACAGATGCACAATCGAGAGCATCCTGTCGTGCTGTATCACCACCTGGTATGGCAACTGCTCCGCCCACAACCGTAAGGCTCTCCAGAGGGTAGTGAGGTCCGCACAACGCATCACCGGGGGTAAACTACCTGCCCTCCAGGACACCTACACCACCCGATGTCACGGGAAGGCCAAAAAGATCATCAAGGACAACAACCACCCGAGCCACTGCCTGTTCACCCCGCTATCATCCAGAAGGCGAGGTCAGAACAGGTGCATCAAAGCTGGGACCAAGCGACTGAAAAACAGCTTCTATCTCAAGGACATCAGACTGTTAAACAGCCATCACTAACATTAAGTGGCTGCTGCCAACATACTGACTCAAATCTCTAGCCACTTTAATAATAAAAAATTGGATGTAATAAATGTATTACTAGCCAAATTAGACAATGCCACCTAATATAATGTGTACATATCCTACATTACTCATCTCATATGTATATACTGTACTCTATACCATCTACTGCATCTTGTCTATGCCGTTTGGCCATCAACTCAAATCTCTAGCCACTTTAATAATTAAAATGTGGTTGTAATAAATGTATCACTAGCCACTTTAAACGATGCCACTGAATACAATGTTCACATATCCTACATTACTCGTCTCATATGTATATACTGTACTCTATACCATCTACTGCATCTTGCTTATGCCGCTCGGCGGCCATCGCTTATCCATATATTTATATGTACATACTCCGTATTCATTCCTTTACACTTGTGTGTATAAGGTAGTTGTTGTGAATTTGTTAGATTACTTGTTAGATACTACTGCATGGTCGGAACTAGAAGCACAAGCATTTCCCTACACTCGCATTAACATCTGCTAACCATGTGTATGTGACAAATACAACAATTTGATTTGATTTGATTCATGGACAGACTTCTCCGCATCTTAGCTACTGTTGCATCAACATGTTTTGTCCCTGACAGTTTACAATTCACGGTTACAATTTCCACATTATTCATTACAAGATTTAGTTGAAGTTTAAGGTTTAATTAATGATTTGTCCCAAGTACAATGCTTTTAGCTTTTGAAATATTTAGGACTAACTTAATTCTTGCCACCCATTCTGCACATGACATGCACATGACATGCTACTGGCTTTACTCAAAGCCAGTAACATCTCATTGGTAAATATTTTTAAAGTAAGGGGCCTAGACAGCTTCCCTGGGGATATCCTGATTCTACCTGTATTATATTGGAGAGGCTTCCATTAAAGAACACCCTCTATGTTCTGTTAGACAGGTAACTCTTTATCCACAATATAGCAGGGGGTGTAAAGCCATAAGACATACAAATAAATTCCAGCAGAAGACTATGATCGATAATGTCAATATCCACACTGAAGTCTAACAAAACATCAACAATTTCTTTCAGTTAATCATCAGTCATTTGTGTAAGTGCTGTGCATGTTGAATATCCTTGAATATCCTGCTGAAAGTCTGTTGTCAATTTGTTTACCGTAAAATAGCATTGTACTGTATCTGGTAAAAGACCATTTTTTCCAAAAGTTTACTAAGGGTTGGTAACTTACTGATTGTTTCGCTGTTTTAGTGATGCGGAGAGGATCTTTGTCTGCACCACATACTCTCACTACTGGTGTCCCCCAGGGCTTGGTTCTAGGCTACCTCTTCTCACTACGCACCAAGTCACTCGTCTCCATCATATTCTCACATGGTCTCTCCTATCATTGCTATGCAGATAACTACTTTTCTCCTTCCCCCCTTCTGACACGCAGGTGGCGACACGTATCTCTGCATGCCTGGCAGATATCTCAGCTTGGATGTCGGCCCACCACCTCAACCACAACAACACAGAGCTGCTCTTCCTCCTGGGGAAGCCATGCCCGCTCCAAGCCCATGCCCGCTCCAAGCACCACATTTGATTGTTTGAGGGTAGCACCTCACATATTTTTCCCATAGCCATGAATCGATTAGCCATCACGGCACACACATAACACATTTCACAGCGAAAACAAATCAATTACCTGTTGAAGAACTTCTGCTAAGGTCATCCTAAGTGTCCAACGAAGACAATCCATGGTTCTTTTGTTAGAAAAAGTAATGTATTTTATCCATAAATCCTCCATTTGGTTCGCGCGTTATAATCAGAAACGACAGCCTCCACTAGTCCATTGAAACGTGACGCAAACTCGTTCATCTTATACCTATAAACTTGTCCAAGAACAATCAAACATAGTTTTAAATGTATCCTTAGGAACACTTTTACGTATATTTACTATTATAAATCAACCGGAATATAAACTGATCGATAAAGACGGTAAAAAAGACACTGCGTGACTTGTCGGGCACGCGCGCTGGGTACTGATTACATAAAAAGGTAACTTCCTGGTTTGCTCTTCTTCTCTGGTCTAATTCATCCAGAATGAAAATTTACACTGTCTCGAGACTGTTGACATCTAAAGGAAGCGATGGGTACTGCATTCATATGCCCTTATATGGTCATTTTCATGAGGGAGGGGTTCCCAAATGAGCATTGTGTCAAAATCACTTTTTCCAGGACAGAAATTCCTTGGGGTTTCGCCTGCTATATGCGTTCTGTTTTACTCACAGACGAATGGTTAACAGTTTTGGAAAATTCAGAGTGTTTCCTATCCAATGGTACCAAATATGTGCATATCCTATTTTCTGGGCCTGAATGGGAGGCATTTTACTTTGGGCACGCCAGGCTCTCCAAAACCGACCGCTCAGCTGCCACTCCCTAACAAGTTAAGAACTGTAATATCCTATGTTTCTCAAAGTCCTGTCTGAACAAGGACATGGTAAATATAAATCTAGCTGTTTTTTCTATACATCGGCAGGACAGAACGGCAGCGTCGGGGGATGTGTGTCTCTTTGTTAACAACAGCTTTCTAATATTAAGGAAGTCTCAAGGTTCTGCTCGCTTGAGTTGGAATACCTCTTGATACGCTGAAGACCATATTATTTACCAAGAGAGCTTTCATCAAAAATGTTCGTAGATGTCTATTTACCACCACAAATCGATGCTGATACTAAGACCTCACTCAACAACCTGTAATTGGCCATAAGCAAACAGAAAAACGCTCACCCAGAGGTGAAATCCATTTTACCTAATTTCCACTCCACACATGCATACAAAGCTCTCCCTTGCCCCCTCCATTTGGCAAATCTGACCATAACTCAAACAGGAAGTACCAGTGACGCGCTCAATAGGGAAGTGGTCTTATGTAGCGGATACTAAGCTACAGCACTGTTTCGCTAGCACAGGTTGTAGTCACCAGCTTCAATAATAAGTGCATCAACGGCGTCATCCCCACAGTGACCATGCGGCAGGTAGCCTAGTGGTTAGAGTGTTGGACTTGTAACCGGAGGGTTGCAAGTTCGAATCCCTGAGCTGACAAGGTAAAAATCTGTCGTTCTGCCCCCGATCATCATCTGCACATCTACCACACACTGTACATAGATTTTTATATTATTATTTTATTATTGACTTCACGTTTGTTAATGTGTAACTATGTTGTTGTTTTTGTCGCACTGCTTTGCTTTATCTTGGCCAGGTCGCAGTTGTAAACGAGAACTTGTTGAAATAAATAAAATAAAAAAATATAACCCTAACCCAGTAACCTGGTGACCAATATAACCCTAACCCAGTAATCTGGTGACCAATATAACCTTAACCCAATAATCTGGTGACCTATATAACCCTAACCCAGTAACCTGGTGACCAATATAACACTAACCCAATAATCTGGTGACCTATATAACCCTAACCCATAACCTGGTGACCAATTAAACCCTAACCCAGTAACCTGGCGACCTACATAATATATAACCCTAAAGGTGTCAGCATTTACATTTTTAAAACATTTATTTCACCTTTATTTAACCACGTAGGCCAGTTGAGAACAAGTACAACCAAGATAAAGCAAAGCAGAGCGACACAAACAACAATACAGAGTTACACATAGAATAAACAAACATACAGTCAATAACACAATAGAAAAGTATATATACAAGGCAATAAATAGGCCATAGTGGCAAAATAATTACAATTTAGCAACTAAAAACACTGGAGTGATAGATGTGCAGAAGATGAATGTGCAAGTAGAGATACTGGGGTGCAAAGGAGCAAAACAAAATAAATTACAGTACGGGGATGAGGTAGTTGGATTGACTATTTCCAGATAGGATATGTACAGGTGCAGTGATCTGTGAACTGCTCTGACAGCTGGTGCTTAAAGAGGGAGAGGGAGATATGAGTCTCCAGCTTCAGTGATTTTTGTAATTCGTTCCAGTCATTGGCAGCAGAGAACTGGAAGGAAAGGCGGCCAAAGGAGGAATTGGCTTTGGGGGTGACCAGTGAAATATACCTGCTGGAGCGCGTGCAATGGGTGGGTGCTGCTATGGTGTTTAGTGAGCTGAGATAAGTTGGGGCTTTACCTAGCAGAGACTTATAGATGACCTGGAGCCAGTGGGTTTGGCGTCGAATATGAAGCAAGGGCCAGCCAACGAGAGCATACAGGTTGCAGTGGTCTGTAGTATATAGGGCGTTGGTGACAAAACGGATGGCACTGTGATAGACTGCATCCAATTTGCTGAGTAGACTGTTGGAGGCTAATATGTAAATGGCATCGCCGAAGTCAAGGATCGGTAGGATAGTCAGTTTTATGAGGGTAAGTTTGGCAGCATGAGTGATGGAGGCTTTGTTGCGAAATAGGAAGCTGATTCTACTTTTAACTTTGGATTGGAGATGCTTAATGTGAGTCTGGAAGGAGAGTTTGTAGTCTAGCCAGACACCTAGGTATTTATTATATTCTAAGTCAGAACCGTCCAGAGTAGTGATGCTAGTTGGGCGGGTGGGTGCGGGCAGCGATCGGTTGAAGAGCATGTGTGACAACCCTCCCACTCTGTCTGCCGTATTCTTTCTCTTTGCTCTTCTTTTCCTTATTAGGATGTCAGCGGGTGGAGCTGGGAGGTTCGTCAGCGACATGGGACACACCTGGGCCCGGGTGTGTCTCAGAATAAATACACCTCTTCCCCATTCATTGAGGAGACTCTCTCCATGCAGACACACTGTTAGATTTTGGTTATGGCATTTTTTTTTTGTGGCCGTTTTGTTTGATTTGCGTTGGCACCTTTCAACACCCCTCATTATCACATCTATGCACGTAACCTAATCAAAATCACATTTTATTTGTCACATACACATGGTTAGCAGATGTTAATGCGAGTGTAGCGAAATGCATGTGCTTCTAGTTCCGACCATGCAGTAGTATGTATACACTCACTTACACTACTGATTACTGACTACACACACACCATTGTTAATTGTATTTACTTTACTTAAGTTAAAAAATATATTTTGTTATTCCTTATCTCCACATAGTCTCCCTTTTTGTTACTGACTGAGCCAGTTTGTGACAAGTGGGGGCTCATCCGGGATCTTGAAGGTATTGTGTTTGGGAGAAAATGTGGAGTTAATGTTTGAAAACTCTGTAGGTGCTTTGTTTACATCTTTTGTTACAGCTTTTTTTAGTTGTAATGTTTGGTAGGCCCAATATTGGTTTCCTTTGTTTGTTTGGTAAACTTGCCACGGTGGATAGTTGGTTGTGTGCTGCGTTGGAGAGAGTACATTGGTTAGTTTCCAGGCCCCTGCCCAGGCTGGAGACTCTTGCTCTACTCACTGTTGGGACATCGGTCTGAGGAGGTGAGTACAATCGGCTGTGTACCTCAGTGGGAGATTTGGGTGGGTAGTGACACTTACTACCCGGAGCTATAGCCTTTTTCCCTTGTTAGGCTTTGCGACGTGTTTCACTTTTGAATACGTTGGGCATGGTTATTTTGTTTTGTTGTTTTTGTGTGGTGTCCGTGGACTGAGCAGCTGTTTCAGGGGCACATCCATGGCATTGAAGTTCGTTTGGAGGTTTGTTAACGCAGTGTCCAAAGAAGTGCCAGATGTATACAGAATGGTGTCGTCTTCGTAGAGGTGGATCAAAGAATCACCAGCAGCAGGAGCGACATCATTGATATATACAGAGAAAAGAGTTGGCCTAAGAATTTAACCCTGTGGCACCCCCATAGAGACTGCCAGAGGTCCGGACAACAGGCCCTCCGATTTGACACACTGAACTCTATCTGAGAAGTAGTTAGTGAACCAGGCGAGGCAGTCATTAGAGAAACCAAGGCTGTTGAGTCTGCCGATAAGAATACGGTGACTGACAGAGTCGAAAGCCTTGGCCAGGTCGATGAAGACGGCTGCACAGTACTGTCTTTTATTGATGAGTCTCGTCCTGGATCCCCAGTGAGTTGGCCTGGCTCCCAAGTGGGTGGACCCAGGCCCACCCATGGTTGCGCCCCTGCACAGTCATGTGAAATACATAGATTAGGGCCTAATGAATTTATTTCAATTGACTGATTTCCTTAACTGTAACCCAGCAAAATCTTTGAAACTGTTGCATGTTGCGTTTATATTTTTGTTCAGTATATATTAATACTGTACATATAGGTAATATACAGACGACACATGCAGTATGTTGTGTACAAAAAGCTAATCCATGATGGGAGTAAAGTTACGCACGCACACACACAACCCACCCACCACACACACAAACAGATGAGATTGACAGTCTGTATCGGTGCTAGTTAGTACTCTGAGTTGGGAGAAGTGATTTATTGATCTAGGTTTGACTCTGTCTGCAGCATTTGTGCTCTGCGGCTATGGCATTGATTACACAGAGTAGCAGAGGGAACAAGTCTGATTTCAGAAACAAACATTTACAGGGGTGAAATCAAACGCATGCTGTAATTGGTCAAGGGGAGACTGTTTGTAGCACCTTAATTGGAGAGGATGGGCTCATGGTAATGGCTGGAATGGAATACATGGTATGGTATCAAACTCAAACACATAGTTTCCATGTGTTTAATACCATACTAATCACTCCATTCCAGCGATTATTATGAGCAGCCTCCAGTGCTGTGTGTGTGAGTGTCTGTGACACCGCTAGAGTGGTCAATTTGAAGTCGTGTATTTAAGTGGAAAAACATGTTGGCTAATTATTTCACCCCCTTGCCCCCACCTAATAACACACACTATACACGGCAGCACACACGTACAGATACAGACACACACACCAAACTCAAGGGTGTAAACAAGAACACATTCTTCCAGACTGTGTGTGTGTGTGTGTGTTGGACGGTGCAGTATTGAATAGGGGTGTCATCTGTACCTAGTTGAGCATCTCCGCGGGGTGACCCTAAGGGTTATCTGCACCTTGCCTTGCACACTGCCTGTAACCATGGTAACGGAGGAAGAGGGACAATCTGAGAGAGAGAGAGAGAGAGATATTAACACAGAGACAGACAGAAACACACATAAACAGGTACTGTAGGCGGTGGCACTAGTATCCTCTTGGGGATAAAGCCCTAGAGACTGAATGGGTGTGGACGTGAGATTGATTGAGTGAGGGGAAAAAGAGAGGATACATTAAAGGAATAGAAATGGATAGAAAACAGATGAAACTGAGAGAAAGCAAGGAGTTTTCACAATTGTTTCATCTCCACACTGGGATAATTTTAACAGTGCGATGCCACACAGGCATGGCGCTCAGGTAGAAGGGTAATAAATGAATAAAAACACAAAACGAATGAAAAAGCACAGGATCACACTGGCATCAATATTTTCAACTGGCTCGGCTCGCTATTACTGCACCACAAATTTCAGTTCATTAAAGGTGGATACAATTCCTATTGAGAAGGGTGGCTGGAAACAGCCAATGAATCTGCCAAAAGCTCCAGCACTGTGTTTGTTAAAGTGAAAATCAGGAGATACCGTACTTGTTTGAGCTCTTCTGTAAAAACCTGTTACAGAGTCTAGCCTTGTGTAGTGTGGCACTGTTGTTGAGTCCCTTGTGAAGAGGAAGCATATGAGCATCATGATAATGGAGAAGTGGAGGATGGTAGTGGCTGATGATCTGCAGCTTGGAGAAGAAGTACACGTCATAGACAAACAGGTAGACCGCCATGAAGAGACTGGTCAGGAAGGAGTGCCCCCACCAGTGAGTCCTATTCAAAACACAACACACTCTTTAGGTTCAGTTCAATAAATAGTTTTGACACTGTAGTGAGGTCTAAGTTCTTGGATCGATGAGAAGAGATAAGTAGAGTTTTAGGAGAGAAACATTTGCATTTTTTAGAATGTTTTCATAAAACTAAAATAGATTTACTGAAGACACAAATACTTCACACTTGGTAGCTAAACGTAACAGCACAGATCATGTGGCAAACTGGAAACTTTGGACAGCAGTTTTAAAAATATTACACAATGATGTTTACAAAACAAAAATGACACACCAAGACAGTCATGAAGAGGGCACGACAAGCCTTAACCCCCTCAGCAGACTGAAAAGATTTTGCATGGGTCCCCAGATCCACAAAAAGTTCTACAGCTGCACCATCGAGAGCATCCTGACCGGTTGCAAAACCGCCTGGTATGGCAACTGCCCGGCATTCGACCGTAAGGCTCTACAGAGGGTAGTGCGTACAGCCCAGTACATCACTGAGGCCAAGCTTCCTGACATCCAGGACCTATATACAGTTGAAGTCGGAAGTTTACATACACTTAGGTTGAAGTCATTGAAACTCGTTTTTCAATCACTCCACAAATGTCTTGTTAACAAACTATAGTTTTGGATAGTAGGTTAGGACATCTTCTTGTGCATGACACAAGTCATTTTTCCAACAATTGTTTACAGACAGATTATTTCACTTATAATTCACTGTATCACAATTCCAGTGGATCAGAAGTTTACATACAAAAAGTTGACTGTGCCTTTAAACAGCTTGGAAAATTCCCCCAAATTATGTCATGGCTTTAGAAGCTTCTGATACGCTAATTGACATCATTTGAGTCCATTGGAGGTGTACCTGTGGATGTATTTCAAGGCATACCTTCAAAATCAGTGGCTCTTTGCTTGACATCATGGGAACATCAAAATAAATCAGTCTCCTAGAGAAGAACACCATCCCAACCGTGAAGCCCGGGGGTGGCAGCATCATGTTGTGGGGGTGCTTTGCTGCAGGAGGGACTGGTGCACTTCACAAAATAGATGGCATCAGGAGGAACGAAATGTATGTGGATATATTGAAGCAACATCTCAAGACATCAGTCAGGAAGTTAAAGCTTGGTCGCAAATGGGTCTTCCAAATCGACAATGACCCCAAGCATACAGTCGTGGCCAAAAGTTTTGAGAATGACACAAATATAAATTTTCACAAAGTCTGATGCCTTCGTTTGTATGATGACAATTTGCATATACTCCAGAATGTCATGAAGAGTGATCAGATGAATCGCAATTAATTGCAAAGTCCCTCTTTGCCATGCAAATGAACTAAAACCCCCAAAAACATTTGCACTGCATTTCAGCCCTGCCACAAAAGGACCATCTGACATCATGTCAGTGATTCTCTCGTTAACACAGGTGTGAGTATTTACAAGGACAAGGCTGGAGATCACTCTGTCATGCTGATTGAGCTCGAATAACAGACTGGAAGCTTCAAAAGGAGGGTGGTGCTTGGAATCATTGTTCTTCCTCTGTCAAACATGGTTACCTGCAAGGAAACACGTGTCGTCATCATTGCTTTGCACAAAAAGGGCTTCACAGGCAAGGACATTGCTGCCAGTAATATTGCACCTAAATCAACCATTTATCGGATCATCAAGAACTTCAAGGAGAGCAGTTCAATTGTTGTGAAGAAGGCTTCAGGGCACCCAAGAAAGTCCACCAAGCACCAGGACCGTTTCCTAAAGTTGATTCAGCTGAGGGATCGGGGCACCACCAGTACAGAGCTTGCTCAGGAATGGCAGCAGGCAGGTGTGAGTGCATCTGCACGCACAGTGAGGCGAAGACTTTTGGAGGATGGCCTGGTGTCAAGAAGGGCAGCAAAGAAGCCACTTCTCTCCAGGAAAAACATCAGGGACAGACTGATATTCTGCAAAAAGTACAGGGATTGGACTGCTGAGGACTGGGGTAAAGTCATTTTCTCTGATGAATCCCCTTTCCGATTGTTTGGGGCATCTGGAAAAAAGCTTGTCCGGAGAAGGCAAGGTGAGCGCTACCATCAGTCCTGTGTCATGCCAACAGTAAAGCATCCTGAGACCATTCATGTGTGGGGTTGCTTCTCAGCCAAGGGAGTGGGCTCACTCACAATTTTTCCTAAGAACACAGCCATAAATAAAGAATGGTACCAACACATCCTCCGAGATCAACTTCTCCCAACCATCCAGGAATAGTTTGGTGATGAACAATGCTTTTTCCAGCATGATGGAGCACCTTGTGTGGCTCGGGGAACAAAACATCTATATTTTGGGTCCATGGCCAGGAAACTCCCCAGACCTTAATCCCATTGAGAACTTGTGGTCAATCCTCAAGAGGCGGGTGGCCAAACAAAACCCCACAAATTTGGACAAACTCCAAGCATTGATTATGCAAGAATGGGCTGCCATCAGTCAGGATGTGGCCCAGAAGTTAATTGACAGCATGCCAGGGCAGATTGCAGAGGTCTTGAAAAAGAAGGGTCAACACTGCAAATATTGACTCTGCATCAACTTCATGTAATTGTCAATAAAAGCCTTTGACACTTATGAAATGCTTGTAATTATACTTCAGTATTCCATAGTAACATCTGACAAAAATATCTAAAGACAGCAAAGTTTGTTTGTCACCAGAGCAGTTTGAGCATATTACTATTTACCTGTGAATAAAGTCATGAAATGGAGAATGGATTAAACTATTTACCCATTTAATAACCAGACCTTATTGACGCACAATCGAACATGCTGCTATATGCTATACCCAGAATGCGAGCCTCTCTGGGCGGCCGGAGCGGTAGGCGGCAATTTACTGCGTACTAATGTACACAAGCCGTAAGTCATCCAAGCGGTGACTACCAATGAGAGCTGGGGTTTCTGAGATATCGTGTTCAAATCTAGAAAATATACTGCATTCTTGCCAGTGGTGTCTCCAAAAATACCTCTACAAACAGTTACGCAGTGCAGGTTTAACCATCATTAAGATTCAATGAGAAAGGTGCTTCTGAACAACCTCATCATAGACTCTTACTTACATACTAACTTAGTTACTTACTAAGCTACATTTCATAAACTAGCATTAGTCATTAAAGCTTTGTAAATTGGTGTTAAACATCCCTTTTTCAGGACCCTGTCTTTCAAAGATAATTTGTAAAAATCCAAATAACTTCACAGATCTTCATTGTAAAGGGTTTAAAGACTGTTTCCCATGTTTGTTCAATGAACCATAAACAATTAATGAACATGCACCTGTGGAACGGTCGTTAAGACACTAACAGCTTACAGACGGTAGGCAATTAAGGTCACAGTTATGAAAACTTAGGACACTAAAGAGGCCTTTCTACTGACTCTGAAAAACACCAAAAGAAAGATGCCCAGGGTGCCTGCTCATCTGCGTGAATGTGCCTTAGGTATTCTGCATGGAGGCATGAGGACTGTAGATGTGGCCAGGGCAATAAATTGCAAAGTCCGTACTGTGAGACGCCTAAGACAGCGCTACAGGGAGACAAGACGAACAGCTGATTGTCCTCGCAGTGGCAGACCACGTGTAACAACACCTGCACAGGATTGGTACATCCGAACATCACACCTGCGGGACAGGTATGGGATGTCAACAGCAACTGCCAGAGTTACACCAGGAACGCACAATCCCTCCATCAGTGCTGACTGTCCGCAATAGGCTGAAAGAGGCTGGACGGAGGGCCTGTTGTAAGGCAGGTCCTCACCAGACATCACCGGCAACAACGTCGCCTTTGGGCACAAACCCACCGTCGCTGGACCAGACAGGACTGGCAAAAAGTGCTCTTCACTGACGAGTCGCCGTTTTGTCTCACTAGGGGTGATAGTCAGATTCGCGTTCATCATCGAAGGAATGAGCGTTACACCGAGGCCTGTACTCTGGAGCGGGATCGATCTGGAGGTGGAGGTCCGTCATGATCTGGGGCGGTGTGTCACAGCATCATCTCAACGCTGTGCGTTACAGGGAAGACATCCTCCCTCATGTGGTATCCTTCCTGCAGGCTCATCCTGACATGACCATCCAGGGGTTCAGGGACACATTATTCACATGTCTGTGGAACTAGTCACATGTCTGTGGAACTTGTTCAGCTTATGTCTCAGTAGGGTCGTTGGTACGCAGCAGGGTCGTTGGTACTATGGCTGTTGGTATTGTTAAGCTAATCCATTTAGATTGAAACAGACACATTCAACTAGAGAAATGAAAATAACACACATACACGTAGAAGCGCACACACACAAACACACACACAGACTCCATCTCTATCTCCATGGTGGCAGCTTAAGGACTCCGGCTGTTTAATGAAACCATGAACACGCGCAATCAAGCACTGCCGTTGTGCATTGTCGGTAGGGAGCAACCTGAGAGCGGGGCATTAACAATGGGAGGCGCTGAGCGGCAAAGAGCAATCTTCAATCTCATTTCGTCAGGATTGGAGGGATTTATTTTAGACCCGAAGGATGTTCCAGTGCAACTTCAAAATAAATCAAAATAATGCACTAAAGACGACAAGTCAAGATAATGCACTACAGACGACAAGTCAAGTTAATGCACTAAAGACGACAAGTCAAGATAATGCACAACAGACAGCAAGTCAAGATAATGCACTACAGACGACAAGTCAAGATAATGCACTACAGACGACAATTCAAGTTAATGCACTACAGACGACAAGTCAAGATAATGCACTACAGACAGTAAGTCAAGATAATGCACTACAGACAACAAGTCAAGATAATGCACTACAGACAGTAAGTCAAGATAATACACTACAGACAGTAAGTCAAGACAATGCACTACAGACAGTAAGTCAAGATAATGCACTACAGACAACAAGTCAAGATAATACACTACAGACAGCAAGTCAAGATAATGCACTTGGATGGATGTGCTGCGCTCCTGCTTGTCTTCCTTCGTTTTCTTCTTTTTTCTCCGCTGCGGTTTATCAGTAGGCCCGAGCAAGAGACTCTCAGGCATTCACAATCTACAGACATGGTCAAACACATGCACAATCACAAAGAAATGTTATCATACACATTTTAGATGTTGCCTTACCGCTACACCTGATTTAAATCATCAAAACAAAAATGACAGATTGTACAACATACTTATACACTCAGTCACACCGTAATAAGACTTCTTCCCTCCCTCTCTCCCTACATCCCTCCCTCTCTCCATCTCTCCCTCCCTCTCTCCCTACATCCCTCCCTCTCTCCATCTATCCCTCTCTCCATCTCTCCCTCTCTCCATCTCTCCCTCCCTCTCTCCCTACATCCCTCCCTCTCTGCATCTCTCCCTCCCTCTCTTCCTAATTTTCTCCCTCCCACAGGATGATAATGCATAGGTGCCACTAGTACACTCCCACAGAAAAACAAAAGCTCTCTAGCTGGCCACACAGACTGTGACTAATGGCTAAATCAACCTCCCTCAACACACATACACTCTAGAAGACCTGTGGCCATACACAACATTACACACATCGGTGAGAAAGGACTATGCTGTTCTGTGGTGACCTCAGATTGGTAGGGTTCAGCCTGGTGGCTACAACACTTGGGGATGCAGTGGAGGAAACAGTGAGAGGAAGACAACAACTAGGCTACTAGGAGAGACAATGTCAATGAATACATCGTAAGAGCTTTGTCTGCCTAAGCCTGAAATAACTTTGTAAATAGCTTTGTCTACTCTATCTTCCAAAATGGTACCTCTACAAATTGATAATTATGCTGGAGTTTTGTTAGAGCAAAAAGTGTTTACTGGCTTTCCCACCTAAAGTAAAAAGCACTAAACTAGCCCCCTCTATTTTGATAGATGCACGCAAGCAGACACACACACACACCAGGACAACCCATGGCTACTGACGGCATAACCATTACATGGTTATCAAAATGTCACTCCAGGGCAAGCCTACACAAAACACAGACTTTATTTTAAGTGTTTCTAAAATCCCCTATTGGAAAAATGAATGGTGGAAAAATTATTGGAACAATTTCCCTGTTAACTGCAAGGTTTTATGGGTATTATGACTCATGCTGTGGTACTCTATTAGCCACTGGGGTACAGTACATAGGGGCTAGCTGGCTGAGTGACTACCCGTTAGCTTACCAAGAGCATCCGAGGCCATCGGCTCCTGTGTCATTGAATTGGAGTTGAGCAGTAAAAAGTGATGGGGGATTTGGGCTTGATTTAGCTTGGATCTACAGAGGAACATCATGTGTAGCTGCGGTTGGTCAGCTATGCCAAGCCTCATACCTACTGTATACTAGACCTATCCCTACACTCTTAGAAAAAAAGGATCTGGGTAGAACCAAAAAGGGTGCTATGATTGGTTCATATATTCCATATTAAACCATATATGGAACCCAAGGGTTCTATATTGCACAAATACATAAATGTGGCATAGAACAATGATTTTACTGAGTTAATCAAATCAAATGTATTTATAAAGCCCTCTTTACATCTGCAGATGTCACAAAGTGCTTATACAGAAACCCAGTCTAAAACCCTAAACAGCAAGCAATACAGATGTAGAAGCAAGATGGCTAGGAAACACTCCCTAGAAAGGCAGGAACCTAGGAAGAAACCTAGAGGGGAACCAGGTTCTTAAGGGTGGCCAATCCTCTTTTGGCTGTGCCGGATGGAGATTATAAGAGTACATGGCCATTACTGCCAGATTGTTCTTCCAGATGTTCAAACGTTCATAGATGACCAGCAGGGTCAAATAATAATCACAGGGGTTGTAGAGGGTGCAACAAGTACCTCAGGAGTAAATGTCAGTTGGCTTTTCATAACCAACCATTCAGAGGTCGAGACAGCAGGTACGATAGAGAGGGAGAGGGAGAGAGAGAGAGAGAGAGAGAGAGAGAGAGAGAGAGAGAGAGAGAGAGAGAGAGAGAGAGAGAGAGAGAGAGTCAAAAAACAGCAGATCCGGGACAAGGAAGCAGGTCCGGTGAACAGGTCAGGGTTCCATAGCCGCAGGCAGAACAGTTGAAACTGGAGAAGCAGCACAACCAGGTGGACTGGCGACAGCCACAAGTCATCAGGCCAGGTAATCCTGAGGGGAGGGAGAGAAGGAGAGAGAGAGAGAATTAGAGGGAGCATAGTTAAATTAACACAGGACACCAGATAAGACAGGAGAATTACACCAGATATAACAGATATAGCCCCCTGGCACCTAGTCTATTGCAGCATCGATACGGGAGGCTGAGACGGGAGGAGTTGGGGGACACTATGGCCCCGTCCGACGATACCCCCGGACAGGGTCAACCAGTCAGGATATGACCCCACCCACTTTGCCAAAGCACAGCCTCCACACCACTAGAGAGATATCAACAGACCACCCACTTACTACCCTTAGACAAGACTGAGTATAGCCCACAAAGATCTCCTCCACTGCACAAGCCCGAGGGGGCGCAAAACAGGACAGGAAAATCACGTCAGTGACTCAACCCACCTCCTAGGGAAGGTATAGAAGAGCACTAGTAAGCCAAATCAAATCAAATCACATTTTATTTGTCACATACACATGGTTAGCAGATGTTAACGCGAGTGTAGCGAAATGCTTGTGCTTCTAGTTCTGACCATGCAGTAGTATCTAACAAGTAATCTAACAATTTCACAACAACTACCTTATACACACAAGGTCACAAAAAACTGCAATTCCGGATGGATTTTCCTCAGGTTTTTGCCTGCTATATCAGTTCTGTTATACTCACAGACATTATGTTAACACTTTTAGGAACTTCAGAGTGTTTCCTATCCAATAGTACAGATTATGTGCATATCCTATTTTCTGGGCCTGAGTGGCAGGCATTTTACTTTGGGCACGCCAGACTCTCCAAAACCGTCACCTCTGCTGCCGCTCCCTAAGAAGTTAAGCCATTTTGCCACAACGTTGGAAGTATGCTTGGGGTCATTGTCCACTTGGAAGACCCATTTGCAGCCAAGTTTTAACTTCCTGACTGATGTCTTGAGATGTTGCTTCAACATATCCACATAATTTTCCTCCCTCATGATGCCATCTATTTTGTGAAGTGCACCAGTCCCTCCTGCAGCAAAGCACCCCCACAACATGATGCTGCCACCCCTGTGCTTCACGGTTGGGATGGTGTTCTCCGGCTTGCAAGCCTCCCCCTTTTCCTCCAAACATAATGATGGAGATTATGGCCAAACAGTTCTATTTTTTGTTTCATCAGACCTGAGGACATTTCTCCAAAAAGTTTGATCTTTGTCCCCATGTGCAGTTGCAAACCGTAGTCTGGCTTTTTTTATGGCGGTTTTGGAGCAGTGGCTTCTTCCTTGCTGAGCGGCCTTTCAGGTTATATCGATATAGGACTCATTTTACTGTGGATATAGATACTTTTGTTCCTGTTTCCTCCAGCATCTTCACAAGGTCCTTTGCTGTTGTTCTGGGATTGATTTGCACTTTTCGCACCAAAGTACGTTAATCTCTAGGAGACAGAACGTGTCTCCTTCCTGAGCGGTATGACAGCTGCGTGGTCCCATGGTGTTTATACTTGCGTACTATTGTTTGTACAGATGAACGTGGTACCTTCAGGCGTTTAGAAATTGCTCCCAAGGATGAATCAGACTTGTGGAGGTCTACCATTATTTTCTGAGGTCTTGGCTGATTTCTTTTGATTTTCCCATGATGTCAAGCAGAGGCACTGAGATTGAAGGTAGGCCTTGAAATACATCCACAGGTACACCTCCAATTGACTCAAATTATGTCAATTAGCCTATCAGAAGCTTCTAAAACCATGACATAATTTTCTGGAATTTTCCAAGGTGTTTAAAGGCATAGTCAACTTAGTGCATGTTAACTTCTGACCCACTGGAATTGTGATACAGTGAATTACAAGTGAAATAATCTGTCTGTAAACAATTGTTGGAAAATTTGTGACATCTACTTGTGTCATGCACACAGTAGATGTCCTAACCGACTTGCCAAAACTATAGTTTGTTAACAAGACATTTGTGGAGTGGTTGAGAAACAATTTTTAATGACTCCAACCTAAGTGTATGTAAACTTCCGACTTCAACTGTATAGAAAACAATTATTTTAAGAATATATATTTTTGGCCTTACTGCTATTAGCCCATTCATACAGATTCACTACATGGAACAATAGATAATCCCCCCCAAAATATCAAAAGAAAGTTTGTTATTTTTTTACATGTATTTAACCTAATATTTTTGGCATTAAACAGTCTCGATATACAGTATACTTTCATTTATTTTTTCAACTGGTACCAGGGGACCTTCAGACAAGTCTTCGGAGGCCAGTGGGTATCCTAGAGCAAAGAACCGACATGTACATGTTCGTGAGAGTCTCACCTTTGCACAGAGGGGTGCATACATATTAGTGTGTAGCCAAACAGTTCGGACGCTACAGACAGAAGTTGGCAGATCGGCTGTGCCAACTTCAGATGAGTCTCCTGACACGCGTGGAGATCATAGAGAAAAACACCATCTTGTTTGTTAGAGAAAACCATTCGGATGCTGCAGACAATGTTTTGAGAAGACCAATTTTTGGGATGTCTCATGGTTTGACGCTCTAGCTGTCATCTTTCACCGCAGATGCAGAAGAGCGGCACAGGCGGATTGAGACGCATGCAGTGCAAAAAACAGATATCTCTAGCTTAAATTGACATATGTGTGACTGTATAGTGTGAATCTATAGTACACACGTGTACACGCTTGTGTGCCGCATGCATAGTTTGTGTGTATGCATACATTTGCCTGTAATGTGTATGTGTGTGTATAACTATTTCAATAGAATGTTTATGATGTCACTGCGACAACTGTCGATAGACGTAGCTGGTAAATTCGCTCTGGCTATCTACTCCGATTTCAGAGTAGATAGCCAAAGTACACTGTTTTCTTTAGGAATGTAGTGAAGTAAAAGTTGTCAAAAATATAAATCGTAAAGTAAAGTACAGATACTCAAAAAAACGACTTAAGTACTTCTTTAAAGTATTTTTACTTAAGTACTTTACACCACTGCCCAGGAGAGACAAACAGTGGCAACAGTAACCCTAGTCCACTTATTGCACTTAAAAAGAAAGGTCCGTAGTAAAAGGGAAACAATTGGTAGGCCATTTGTAGCCTGTAGTGTTCATACACACGCACATGCAGGGGTGCATGCACTCTCTCACACACACACATTTGAGGACTTTTATTAGCACTAGCCACTGGGCATAAGGCCAAACTGCAGTTTGTTTTGGGGAGTATAATAGATTAAAAGCTCAACTGAATACAGAGGAGGGGAACAGAGAGAGGGAGTGAATGAACAAATGAACAAATTAATGAATGAACGAACGACTGGTGGAGGGCTGGAGAAGAATATCAACTTCTGCTGTGGCCTTGAAGAAGACAATTAGTTGGATAATGCCCGTAAAATACCACGCAAGTACGTCATGATAAATAGAATAGTATACAGTAAGAGTATAATATGTTGTTTAAGAAATATGGAATTAAAAAGGAACAACCAAGTCTATAAATACACTCAGTCATTAATATTATCATTGGGAACACTTACAGTACGTAAAGCAAGAAATTCACAAAAGCTCAAGGTCTCCCCTCTCCACTATAATTTTAATCAACGTCCATTCAGAAGTCCAGCTTTCTTTCCTTCCTGCTCTCTCTTTCTTTTATCAGCCGAGGGCAGAGTATTTGAACTGGGTGGGTTGGGAGCCACTGGTGGCCCTATTCAATCAGACAGGCTATTCAGGTTACCTGGATGAGGCAAAAATGGTGGGTTGCAACACAAACACACAAAGAATTGCGTGCATGCACACACACGCACGCACACACACCTGCAAGAGTGTTTATATCCCCCTTACTAAGACGTCAAGATCATCCCACCCCTAACATCAATTATTCTACGAGCCAGTTCCAACATTGCGCTTGCCCACTTAACAACTGAGTGGCACTGGGAAACCCACTTACCCAGCGTCATACTACAGTGGCACTAAATTTGGGAAAACGTTGGGTAAACTGTGTTTAAACGCTGTGTTCAGCAGGAAGGGGAAGGGTTAAGTGTGTGAAATAGACTGGTAAGTGCTCTTGAGATGCTTCCACCTGCAGCTGATGGGGTTTTAAAAACCTTGCCATTAGCAAGCTTGATAATTGTTGTTTATGCTAGCTCTTTAGGCATCATCAGCCGTGGTGACGGTTTTGGAGAGTCTGGCGTGCCCAAAGTAAAATACCTGCCACTCAGGCCCAGAAACTAGGATATGCACATAATTAATACTATTGGATAGGAAACACTCTGAAGTTTCTAAAACCGTTAAAATAATGTCTCTGAGTATAACGGAGCTGATATAGCAGGCAAAAACCCGAGAAAAATCCATCTGGATTTGCATTTCTTTTTTTTTTGACCTTTTTCTCCTGGCTGCCTATTGGATTCAATGTTATGTAGGACTGAGATTTAAGTACCTATGGCTTCCACTGGATGTTAACAGTCTTTAGACAGGTTTCCATGACGTTAGGTTGAATTAGAAGCCAACAGAAGAAGAATTTAGACGTGGACCCCGGAACTCAATAGAATGACATGCGCGTTCACGGTCTCACGCGCTCTGTGTTTTTTTCCTTTCCTATCGTTCAGGCTACAATCCGGTTTAAACATTATAGTAAATATACATAAAAGGATACCTAAGGATACATAAAAAATTATGTTTGATTTGTTTGGAGAAAGTTGACAGGTATCATTTGAACGCGTTCACTTCACGGTTCAATGGGCGACTCGATGGTGGATTTTCTGAACATAACTTGCCAACCAAACGGAGATTTATGGATATAATAAATGACTTTTTCTAACAAAAGAACCATTGGATGTCTTCGTTGGACACTTGGGAAGCCCTCAGCAGAAGTTCTTTGAAAGGTAAGTGATTTATTTTAGCTCTTATATGGGTTTTGTGTGACGCGCGCTGGATATGAATTTATGCTAATGCATAAATGTTAGAGGTGCTATCCTCAAACAATCAAATGTTGTGCTTTCGCCGTAAAGCCTTTTTGAAATCTGACAACGCTGTGATATTGACAAGAATCAGAGCTTTTGAGGACTATGCAACACTTGTATATTGATGAATGTTTAATAATTCAACTTTTGGATTTAGAATTTGGCGCCTTACATTTCACCGGGTAGTGTCAGGAACGGCCCGCTAGCGCCCCGTTTATCCCTAAGTGGCTAGCCTTTGACTATGCAGGAGTTTTCGTGCCTCTTGCTAAAGGGGTGATTTTAGAAGGGATGTCCTTGAATATGACTTTGGGTTTTGAGTTTTACTTTGCAGAGGTTGAGGCATACACACAAATATGCACAACTGAACACACACACACCTGCCACACCCATTCTTGAGCAAGGTAAAACCAATCCAGAGCAGAAAAACTGCACCCATCCTACAGACAGATAAAATAAGAAGAACATACAAAACGCCGTCCCCCCAGCTTCCAGGCAAGCGGAGAGGAGACAAAAACATGACCGCTTTAGGGTTAAAGTGAGGAGGAAACAATAATCCACCGCTTTGGTCAACTGACATTTCCCTGTGACCCACACCACGAGAAGGTGTCATAAGCATGACGATGACTGACCAAAGGGAAGGTGTCAGGAGAGAAGACAGGAAACTAACCGGTACCCCCTGTATATAGCCTCGTTATTGTTATTTTATTGTGTTACTTTTAACTTTAGTTTATTTGGTAAATAACTCTTTCTTGAATTGCACTTTTGGTTAAGGGCTTGTAATTAAGCATTTCACGGTAAGGTCTACACATGTTGTATCTGGCACAAGTGTAATTTGATTTGAAAATGGGATGGACAGAGAGATATTATAGGCAGACAGAAAGTCATATACACAATCTGAGATAGTGGCAGACATAGGAGAGACAAGCAGACAGACAGACAGACAGACAGGCAGGCAGGCAGGCAGGCAGGCAGGCAGACCAGACAGAAAGACAAAGAGATCCACAGAATGGAGGAAACATCAACCAGACAGCTGCAATGGACAAAGAGATGAAAAATAAGCATTTATTTTAGTAGGCCTCCTTTCAACATGATTCACAGTGAAGAAAGAGGCAACTTTAAAAGGAAAATTATAAAAAAAGAGCTCCAAAGCTGTCTGGAAAACGTTTTACAATGCTGAGAGAGCTTGCGTGTCGACCAATACATTGTTGCCCACTACAAAAGCGGAAGATTGCTGTGTCCAACATTGCTGGGTTTCACAAAATGCTGTTTTTGATAAAAGAGAGTGATAGCTTGACCTTTTCTAGCACTTCACACAATACACATAAGGTAGTTTATCAAAACAACCTGATACATCTGTTGTTTTTTCTATAACTATTGTTAAATTATGTAGTTATATTGAAGGCTATGTTTTTTTTACCTCAGGATCTGTATCTCTCTGTGGGGATGAGTTACCAGCAAAATGGCTGCAGCGCATCACCCAATTGGGAACGACACTTTTGGAGACGCCAATGGAGTGATGCATCTCAGTAGCCAATTTGTGCCAGAATGCTCACCGCATATTGAATTGGACAGGTGAAACGTTTTTGGAACCCATTTCCAGTTATGGCATAATTAGATGCCGTGGTTGAAATGAGAGCGCCCAGATTGAGAGTTTGTCTGAGACAATTCATTTAACATCCCAAGTCTTTCCAAAAAATGCCACAGGTACGTTAATTGGCTGAAGAGAGTTAGGACTTCGATACAAGCTCTGATTGGTACCACAGCACCATTTCCAGCTCAGTGTCCCCATCACAAACACTGGGGAATGGAAATGAAATTGAATTGGAAGGAACAGTCCCTCTACCCACACCAACACTACTACCAGCAACCAATTAAGCCACAGTGTTCATTTGGATAGCATTCTCTAGGGGGTTTGTATGCTTAAACTATTAACAAACTATGTGTTTGATTAGCTGGCAAGTACAAAATATTCAGAGATGCATGGCTTTGCTCATTATTTAGCATTTCACCAATCACCCAGAGGTGGAATACTATTGTCGAAAAATATGAACATCATTGCAAAGAATACCAGCGGAGTTAAAGTCAAATTGGACAGGCCCTGAAACTGAAGCCTGAGGAACACCTTTACCAACTTTATTGAGGTAATTGTGCACTTGTTAGCCAAGTAACAGAAAATAAAGTGACTTTTGACTACCTAAAATCGGTATCATATCAGAACCAAAAATCCCAGATAGTTAGTTCAGCATAAAGATATTTTTTAAAGGACTATCCAAAACTAGTGTAACCATAAATAGTTCTCCACTCTGTCCCCCATCCAAGCACCATACTAGGCAGCCTGTGATGTGTCAGTGTCTTCTTATATTTCCCTCTTCCTTGCCTTCCTTTCATGCTAAAAATGAAGGCAATTTGGTCTAAAGCTGAATGGGAGAGTCGAGTTTAAATGAGAGGCTGCACCATAGCTCAGCTAGCACACTGTAACACTGCTGAGCCATTAAAATAAATGAGAACAGGAGACAGACTTGCTAGCCTGTCCAAGGCGTGATGACAAGGTCTTGGTGGGTAGTGGAGTGGATCGAAGCTAATGCACACTAATGTGACAAAGTGGGCAGCAGAAGAGGTTTTAATCAGGAAGGCGGGAGGGATGGAGGGATGGAGGTATAGGAGAAGAGATTGATGAATAGGGACAGAGGCAAGAAGGTCCAAGAAATGGTGGTTAAGAGCTGGAGGACAAGTTGGGAGGGGGGAGAGAGAGAGAAAGAAAGAGATATGATACGCAATGCTACATTTGCTCTGAACTATTCAAACTTTGTGTAAAGCCACAAACTTTGACAACACAAAATGGCTTTCAAGTTGCCTTGTAATTCAACAAGTAACTTCAGGAACAGCATATTATTATTCGGTGTACTTCAACTTAGCGTATAGGGACGTAGAAATCACTCTTATCTTCAATCCTCTCTCTTCAATCTTCTCTCCCATCTCCCATTATGATACTGTGAGTCAGTCAGTGAGTGGTTGGAATGAGAATCTCTACTTTGTCTCCTGCGGGGATCATGTGGGCTCCAAGCCAATTTCTATTGGCTAACAGCCAGACAGGCCGGCAACGGCCGAGCTTTCAGCGCCAATACTCCTCCGCTCACTCGTTCCCTCTTTCACTCGTTCCCTCTTTCACTCGTTCCCTCTTTCACTCGTCCCATGAGGTGAGACAGGGTCAGAGACAAAGATTTGATATTTGATTAGGGTTGAGGCCTCTCTTTCTTTCTACCTTTCCCTTACTCTCTTTTTTTAAAAACTTGATTTATTTGTCTCTCTGGTTCAAGGTTACGTCAGAATGAATCTGAAATAAACGAGTGGCTTGTGTTATGCACACAAAAAAGAAAGCTTCTACTGCTTTCAAAACACTTGATTACGCACACGCACGCAAACACACACACAAACACTCACCCCACAGCCTTTTCACAAATACAACTACTCCCATATTAATATCCAGAATGGGTCTTTTGATACAAGCTAAAAGAGACTGATTGCCCTTTTTTGTGTTCTTTACTATGCTATTATGATCGGTTTAAACTGCCAAATGCTTTCCTTTGTTGTTATCATCAGTTTAAACAGCCAAATGCTGCCATTGTTGTTTGGCTTCTTATGTCTGTTCCTGGAACTAAATCAGGGATTTTCAGTCCCAATAACAAGGTCCAAATTGCTTGATTCAATATTTGGTTTTGATGGAGAGAACTGGATATGTGAGCAGTTTGAGGATGAATGCGGTGTTTAAATGCTTTCTGAAAGGCATTGACTAAGAAAATAATGGATTTCAAAAGAGCAGAGTGGCAAAACTGATTTCCCCATGTTAATAAAAGTGTAATCTCACTATCAGAATGCTCAAAACACAGCACACAGTTGGAGACTTCGGAGCGGAACATCACAAATGTATGAAATGATGCAAATCCATTTGAAGCATGATGATAAAGCAGCTTATTTATCTGTGAAGTTAATTGATTTGGTAATTTTTTTGGGGGGAAATACATAAAACGCTTTGGATAATGTCTTTACCACATAGTTAATTGTACTGACATGCACACACAGACTTGTCCGTACCTTCTTTGCAGTTTGGATGCAGTCCATGTACTCCTTGGCCACGGGGGAGCAGTGGCGGGTCTGCTGCTGGTTCTTTCTGTAGCAGTGGAACACCTAGGTCTGGAGCCCCCTCTGAATCAGAGAGGTGCAGGGACTGCCTTAATCAACATCCACGGCGCCCGGGGATTACTTTGCTCATGGGCCGAACGACCGATTTTCATCTTGTCAGTTCAGAGATTTGATCCAGCAACCTTCTGGTTACTGGCCCAATGCTCTAACCACTACCTGAAGGACAATAGAAGATGAGAAGAAAAAAAAGAGAGCTACATGATTAAATCCAATGTGTTTCAGTTACAGACACTGAAATGAAAACTACAGTACCTGCATTATCATGAAACAGAATACTGAGCAGAACAGCACAACTACAGTGGGAATGTGTTTTAGAGGGCAGTTGCTGCATTTGGAACTCTATGACATTTTGAAAGGCTTTAGGAGCACAATGCATACAAACTGAAAATAAATGCTAATGGGAAAGCAGCTTATGAATGTACGTCAGCCTCAGCCTATCTCTCTCTCTCACACACGCAGACACACAAACGTACACACACTCACACACGCACGCAGACACACAAACACATGCACACACACACAAATTACACCACTATAACAAATTATAACAAAAAGGACGTGGTAGGATGTGAAGGCCTACTTGTTGGTTAATAAATGCCAGTCGAGTCAAGACGGTAAAATAAAGCTTCATCATTCCATATGTGCTGCAGGCTTGTTATAGTGTGGCTAATGAGTGAGCCAATCAAACATCTTTCCATTTGACGAGGAGACGCATTACTTCATTTGACATGAATGCGCATTCTGGGAAACTCTGACCGGATGAAATCCACGCACACACAAACGCTGCCCTCCCGCCACCCCGCACTGCAATTACAGACTCATGCATCTTTCACAAATGAATGAGATTGGAGGTCGGTGACAACACTGACAGATTGACTGTGTGAGTGTGTGTCAGCATATGTGTGTCAGTGTGTGTGTGTGTGTGTGTGTGTGTGTGTGTGTGTGTGTGTGTGTGTGTGTGTGTGTGTGTGTGTGTGTGTGTGTGTGTGTGTGTGTGTGTGTGTGTGTGTGTGTGTGTGTGTGTGTGTGTGTGTGGTGGAGGATAACAAGACAGGATTTAGGAAATCACTGAGAATATTCATGAACAGGGAAGAGAAAAATAAAAAGAGACAGTGATGGAACGATAACAAATAACCCTCACCACATAACCCTGACAACATAAACCTGACAACATATCCCTCACAACATAACCCTGACAACATAACCATGACAACATATCCCTCACAACATAACCCTGACAACAAATCCCTCACAACATAACCATGACAACATAACCCTCACAACAGCCCATGGCGGACAAACAGTAACCTTGGCAACCATTCATCAGACTCTTTTTCCTCTCCACACCCCAGCACATCAAGTAACGCACTTCCGTGGTTGAAGACACGTGGTGTGAATATTAGCCATGCCGCCTTACCGCATGCTCTAAAACCTGGTGTAACTAGCTGGGAGTAGTCACTTCATGAGGTGTTCTCGAAGCCATGATTCACACATCATTATGGATGGACTGCGCCAGCTAATGGTTTATATTGGAGAGCTGGGTTGTCTCCCCTGAAATAGCCCATGTCATTCTTTATTGGCTACACACATGTTGATTCATGACCATATTATGAATCCTACAGTATGCTCATATACAACTTGAGAAAGTTTGGTTTATGGCTGACAGCTTCTACTGAGACACACACAATGTGTCGGATTTGTGCAGGGTTGAATTGCTTTCATGCTCACTGCAATGACAAGCAATATATTACTGTGTATGGCATCATCAAAGTGCTATTTGATTGTACTGTATTTGGCCCTCTGAAAAGGCTATATTCACATTACATATATGTAGGCAACCTGTTGTCTGCCCTACACAGACCCATGTCCAATATCTACACTATATTTCTACCTCCGGTCTTGGGATCAACAGGTTGCGGCCATTAAGTCCAACAACCCTTTAGAGAAGGACAAAACAGTAACCGCTGGCTAGCGCCGCACAGATAAGAAACGTTAAGATTTTTCTTCAGAATTCACTGCATTGGCAGCAAAAGAGGAGCTTTCTAATATGATGCCCGTGTTAATAAAATAATCTGAAGCCAGACAATTGCCTCTCCTAATCTGCTTCAACTGCCTTTTGAGTGAAATTAAAGGTGAGGTCTTTTTAGAAAACATTAGCTGTGCTACTTTGTTAGTTTTGGAGGCGAAAAAACATATTCCAATTGCTCCTGCCATGGTTGTCATCTGTAAGCATAGCACGTAGAGAAAATGAAGCCCTGTTTGTTAAAGTTTCACATAATTTTTCTCAGAATCTGCGGTTTATGAAGAAAGCACGAGTTGTGAGCTGTTGCAGAGCGTAAAGAAAGAGAAGAGAAGAAGAAAGGGAGGGGAACATAGCATTTTATCATTCTCTGTGTGTGAGAGGAGAGAGCAGAGTTATTAATGTTTGCTGACATGGACTTGAGGTCTTCAAAAACAGCACCGTGGATGTAGTTCTTAGATTTTTGTGCAGAGTGAGTGTAGAGCTGAACCCACAGTGGCTTAGAGCTTGCAGGTGTTGTGGCTGAGTTTGCATCAAAATTGAAATTTCCAGAACACTTGTTAAAAGTTTTCTGAGCAAATTATTTTGTTGTTGGACATAAAAGACTGTAAAAACACCAGCAAATCAGCAGTGATTTTAATTTAGGAAATCTGGTCCAAGTATTCCCACGCATAATAGAGAGATATATGTGATCGTTTACAAATGTAAGCAAGGTTGGAAATTATGTTTTAGTCTGTTTGGGCTTCTTGCAGTCAATTTGTAGTGTACAAATTATTTGTAACTATGTTCCAGCCCTCTGACCATCCTCTCCAGAAAAAAATAGTCCCAAGGATCAAGTGGATGATCCCTGCCCTATAGTATCCATCTAACACTTTATAATGGAGCCAATAGAATAGTCTCAAATGGGAAAACTAAGAATTTGACCCAGGTCTGATGTCATGACGTTACATAGACACTTGCAGTCCACTACACCACATGACATTGTGACAGGAAATTGAGTTGGGTTGGGAGGAAATTAATCTAACCATATCACATTGACTAGAAATGAACAGAACTGAATTGAACTGAAAGGAATTGTATTGACAAGCACTCAAATTGATTGACATCCAGTTTGAGGTCCATTACAGTCACACACAGCTCTGTTTAGACTAGGTTTCCTTGTCCATTTCTGTGTTGAGCTTTAAAAAGGGAATGCATTTTCCCAGTCACAGTGTGCTGCTCATTATTTTTCAGTGCTCCTGAAGCAGTACGTGAGCACACACACACACACTCTTTCTCTCTCTCTATCATACAGACACAAACACACTTTGTATTCAGCCAGCTTGCACTCGTCATGTTCTGTGACAATTTGGGCAGCGTTTTACTGTGCTGTGATCTCACTGCCATTTCACACTACACTGACCACACAGTAATTATTCAATTTACTGATGCAGGGAGAGCAGAGGACCTCCGCAAGCACCCTACTGTTAACTATCTGTGTGCAAGTGTGTGTGTGTGTGTGTGTGTGTGTGTGTGTGTGTGTGTGTGTGTGTGTGTGTGTGTGTGTGTGTGTGTGTGTGTGTGTGTGTGTGTGTGTGTGTGTGTGTGTGTGTGTGTGTGTGTTTGTATTGCGTTTTCAATCTCTCTGACTCACTCTCTCTCCCTGGCCCTCTTCTCTCTCTTTGTTTGTCTTTTTCTTTCTTTTCTAGCTCTCTTTTTTGTTCTGGTCTCTTTATTGCTTCCCCTGTTTCTCTTTTTTACTCCCTCCATCCCTCTCTCTCTCTCTCTCTCTCTCCCTCCTCATCTGGCATGCTCTCATTCCTCTCTCCCTCTATCCCTCCTCATCTGGCATGCTCTCATCCCTCTCTCTTTTTGTCTCTCTATTCCTCTATATTAGGTGAAGGCTTGGTATTGACATGTTGTTTCTGCTACTCTTGCCCATCCTCTTCATCATGACTGAAACATGTTAGTGGATGGTGGTACACTTTGCGTATCCTCACTCTGCACAGTTGTTTGCGTTTGTACACACACGTGCATGTCTGTGTGGCCCCAAATTCGTGGTGAGTTTTGTTCACCTTTAGCTGTCACACTACCCAACAAATTAGACTATTATGGGGTTTCTCTCATTCCAAAACCAGAGGAAGACTGTTCATCACCGCTAGGGACAGGACCTGTCCAGTCTTGACCAAATGGACAGATGTCATCAGTACAGAGGGAAGGGACAGTTTCAAATAGTATTTTCTCCCTTCATTAATGAAGTCTTGCAAGTCCTACTTGGTCCTACTCGCAGTCATGCTTCGATGACCATGACTCCCTATAGGTGAGAGATGTGTCAAACCGTGGGAGTCTCTGATTGAAAAGTTATCAGTGGGATTGTGAGAGATATGACCCGGTTCTTATCTAGCGCCAGGATGTAACCTGTTTTAATGAAACGCCTTATCCGGCCATATCATTCAATCCCTTGACTTGGAAAAACATGTTGAGTGAACTCTGTGACTCAATCAAGCTTACACACTATATCCCATTCTCCTATATCTCAATCTCCCCCCTAACCTGACCAAACAAGGTGTGAAGGTATTCTGGGGGCGCTGTATCTTTTCAATCAGTTTACATGTTTTTGGATCAATTCCTTTTTAAAGGCAGATGTCGGCTACACGGTATCACTGTTGATATCTAGTATGACATGAACTGCCCCAATGTGGTTACAATGCTGTAATAAGCATGCCATTACATGATGATGTGCTAAGGACTTTTTTTTATTTACAATTAAACACTTGGTGGACAGTTTTGAAAACCATATTACAAGCTGGTATTGGGATCACATCAGTACACTATCACATTACTTATGACCACAATTTTACTTTAAGTTAATCAACCAAAGACATTTTTGAAAACGAATGAAATGTAGTGACATGTAATTTGCCATGAAAAAAACATCAGAAAATGAAGCTAAATCAACAATTAACAATTTGACAAACCACAACAGGGACATGCCAAGTGAAATGAGTGTGCTCGAATGACGCCCTATTATAAATGTCAATTAATTACACACTTACTAATTGCACACATATTAAATTATAGGCCAGTCCTCCAGGGAGGATTCTATTCAAGGAACTGAAACAGCTCATCAGAGATAAATATATTTGTTTAATTGTATATTTAACATGGCAGGAAAATATAAATGGAGAAAATTATTAACATCCTCCTAGGCTACTACTACATTGCATAGAAATGTGGCGTTGAGAAGAAATGTAATTTACGGGTAGACTAAGTTTGGGAGGAGTGGGTGAGTGTGGGTGGCAAGATGGGTGAGGGGCTGAGACGTACTGTATGGTGTTGTATGGAACTTATAAAGGAAAATGTGAGGCTTAAAAAGCCAAAAGAAATCACAGAGGAGACAAACACGCTGAATTAATTACCTGAGAATAAGTCCACACCTCCCTAGAAACTAAGAGAAAATATTTCTGGTTATTCTGATTCACTCTCGTTTAAAGGGATATAATTCATGGTGCTGATAGGGAGAGAGGGTAGTGGAGCAGCCTAAATTTGCAGAATCTAGATACTGCCAGCTTGGTGGCAATCACTGGCGGAGTAAAAGTGACCTGGTCTTCCAACAGTGGTCTTTTTTATAAAAGCACGCCAAAAGGAAAAACTTTTCCTTCCAATCCCCATCGCTATCGCTTTTCTAAATAAGGATTACAGCCATTTTTCACTTTAGAATGGCGGCAGTATTTTATATACCTGAGGTGAAATAAGAATGATATACTCATATGTTGCTATGGTGCTACATAATGAACAGCAGGAATTAACCCACTTATTCTCTAGACGTCACTAGTATTTCTCTATGTCTGCAATTGCACGCACTATTCATTTTTTGAACCCATTCTTCTTGAGTTGTGACTGACTAACAGTAAGGATAAACCGGCTAAAATGGATGGTTAGCTAATGGATGGTTAGCCGACACCCATTTAGTCAGTTCTCAAGTTCTAGTTCTAGTATAAGTGGTCCTTTTAGAAGTAGTGACAATAGGTTAAGAAACATTTAAATATCCTAGGCTACTTGCTTGATATGGGCCTCGGATTTGTTGGCTGCCTCGTTGTACTGCTCAGTCGTCTGCTGGTAGTAGTCAAAATACAAAAAGACAGGAGATAAAGGAGCAGTCTAGTTATACCAATTAGCTGGAAACATCTTGTACATTTAAGTACCTTGTTTGGATTATAAGATCGTTTTTTTGCTTCATTTCAAGCTCTAATATGCCAGCCTAGCTAAACACCACTGTCAAATGTCAAATTCATAAACAGGGGAACAGTATCAGTAACAAACCTGATCATTGATACTCTAGTTTGTGTCGCACTGGCTTTATCTTGGCCAGGTCGCAGTTGTAAATTAGAACTTGTTCTCAACTAGCCTACCTGGTTAAATAAAGGTGAAATAAATACAAAATTGTGGAACTTCATTAAAGGGGCAGTGCAGTTAGAAAATGTGATTCTCAGTTATTATGACATTTCCACACTATGAGGACAAAATAACACTCAGAAACTGTGAAAATTATGATAATGCCCTTTTTGTGTAAGAGCTGTTTGAAAAGAAATCCTGGAATTTGAACTTAGAATTGATTTATTGTCATTTTTGTCAACGATCTACACAAAATAATGTCAAAGTGGAAGATTACAGTTTTTTTCAATTGTTTACACGCAATTTTGAAAACCGGGTTCTTTTTTTCAAAATATAATCACAATTATCCAAACACCACACTCAATTTGCATAATTCCTAGATTGTTTGCAAAATGACACACTTCAGTCAAAACATACACACTTCAGTCAAAACATATACACATATTTGTGAAAATGCTATTAGTTTTCATTTAACCAACACAGTCCTCAATGATCAGACACTATTGCAGCCAGTTTCACACTGCTGTGATAAATAAAAACACAATTGTAAAAACTAATTTTAGGAAATAGCATGTGCTAGATTTTTGGCCAGACATTGTTATGTAAGGGATAATTTAGATGAAAAAAAAATAGTGACAAACCCACAACATTCTTCATGATTAGTTTGAGATATAGGAGAATGTACACAAATAGGCCTACTATAAACTTACCAAGCACTGCACAACACTGATGCTGCAGACTGAATATTTCAAGTATTTATTTCAATACTTACAGTATTTCTTACCATAATCAGTTACAGTAATCAACCAACAATGAAATCAATGAAACAAATAAAATCTGTAGACAAATAAAAATTACTGCATGAAGTACATACACTTTGACTCTGAAGAAAAACTACTGTAAAAGCAACAAGAATACTGTAACTATTCATCATCTCTCCGTCTGGCTGGATCAGGCCATAAGATTTCATCGACATCACAGGCTATGTCTTCATTGGCAAGGCACCGTTGGAAGAATCGCCTCGTGTGACGAATCCACCCCTGCACAGAAGCTGCTTCGATATGATCACAGGCCTGCTCCATGGCCTGAATGAGGGGCAAACGGTCATAGGGCCGCAGGTCATATACCTTCCACCGCCAGGCTGAAAAAAACACTTCTATTGGATTCAGGAAGGGGGAGTATGGGGGAAGGTATAAGACTTCAAATTCAGGGTGCTCATGGAACCAATTCTGGACCAGAGCAGCCCGATGGAATGAGATATTGTCCCAAACGACAATGTACCGCATCTGGTCCACTTGGTTTAATGCTGTGACAATCTCGTGCAATCTGTCAAGAAATGCAAGTATTAGATTTGCATTATAGGGTCCCAGATTTGCATGGTGGTGGAGGACCCCATTTTGTGTAATAGCAGCGCAAAGGGTGATGTTACCCCCTCGCTGCCCTGGCACATTGGTGATTGCCCTGTGTCCAATTTTCGCAAGGTTAAATCCAGCCTCATCCACATATATAAATTCATGTTGAATTTCTGCAGCATCCATTTGCAAGACTCTCTGAAACACAGTAAAAGACAATAGGATGCTATTCAATATCTATTGCACAGTATTTTTTTGTGCCAGAACATTATGAGCAGTGCACAATACCACACCATAGTAAGATGAACAATACATACCTCCACATACTCATTGCGCAGATGTTTCGCTCTCTCTGAATTTCTGTCAAATGGTAACCGATACAGTTGCTTCATGTATATTTGATTTTTCTTGGGGATTCGACCTAATGTTGACAGAGAGACTCGTTGGATGTTATTGAAAATATGGTCATCATTGATGATATTGGCTTGGATTTCTCGCAGCCTGATACAATTATTGGTCAAAACCATGTTCACAATGGCGGCCTCTTGTGCACGAGTGAACATAGGGCCCCTTCCACCTTGGTGTCCTCGACCCTCAATCCTATGTAAAACAAATATATAAAAATACACATGCAGCCTACTGTCAAATGTCACAGTAAACAATATTGATGATAAGTACAGCAAGCTTCAGTTTCAATGTACTGTGTGGTTAGCTTACCTGTTTTCTCGATGAAATGTCCGAATTACTGACGCAACAGTATTTCTGCTGAGATTTGGTTGAACTCTTTGTCCAGCTTCCATCAGTGTCAGTCCATGTTTGATAACATGGTCAATAAGTGTTGCACGGATTTCTTGAGTCAAATTTGGTCCTCGTCTTCTTTGTTCAGGTTCTATCAACTCTTCAAGTCCTTCTCTACCTCTTCCTCTACCTAGGCCTCTTCCTCTATCTCCTTCTTCTCCTCTTCCTCTACCTGGGCCTCCTCCTCTACCTCCTTCTCCTCTTCCTCTACCTCCTTCTCCTCTTCCTCTACCTAGGCCTCTTCCTCTACCTCCTTCTCCTCTTCCTCTACCTAGGCCTCTTCCTCTATCTCCTTCTCCTCTTCCTCTACCTCCTTCTCCTCTTCCTCTACCTCCTTCTCCTCTTCCTCTACCTAGGCCTCTTCCTCTACCTCCTTCTCCTCTTCCTCTACCTCCTTCTCCTCTTCCTCTACCTAGGCCTCTTCCTCTACCTCCTTCTCCTCTTCCTCTACCTCCTTCTCCTCTTCCTCTACCTAGGCCTCTTCCTCTACCTAGGCCTCTTCCTCTATCTCCTTCTCCTCTTCCTCTACCTCCTTCATCTCCTCTTTGAGCTCCCCCTCTCATTCTCACTCTTCTTCTTCTTCTTCTAGCTCCTTCCATTTTTGTTGAAGACAGGTGAACTCACCTGCTGCCTTTTATTGCACACCTGAGTGCTGCGTTTTCAAATTAGCACATGTGTGCTTCCACACCTGGTGGATGTGATTATCCAATTTGTTCATTAGTGTGGTCATTGGCAATCCGGGGCTTTGTAATGACAAGGAAGTAACCTCAAAATCCTTATCTGTGTCTAAGGTGTGAAAATGTGTGTAGAGTTTTACAAATCACTGTGTGTAATGTTTTGCAAAAAGGGTGAAGCAGACATTGTGTGTAATGTTGTGCAAATCTGTGGAGGTGTTTTGCTCATTGGAGTAGAATTTTGCAAATTGTGTGGAAATTTTTATTTTAGTGTGTAAACAATCGTAAAAAACTGTAATAAAAATAAATGTATAAATTTATGGAAAATAGAACACTAATATATTTTGATTAGATAAGTATTCAACCCCCTGAGTCAATACATGTTAGAATCACCTTTAGCAGTGATTACAGCTGTGAGACTTTCTGGGTAAGTCTTTAAGGGCTTTGCTGTCACGGCTTCCACCGAAGTCGCCTCCTCTCCTTGTTCGAGCGGCGTTCGGCGGTCGACGTCACCGGCTTTCTAGCCATCGTCGCTCAGTTATATATTTGTTCCTTTGCTTTTGTCTTGTTCACCTCGCACCTGGTTTGTATTCCAGTGATTGCGGCAGGTATTTATTCCTGTGTATTATGTCATGTCGTTGTGTGGAATTATTCATTGTAACGTGTGTGTGTAGAACCAGGCTCGTTTCTCCGGGTAACGTTTGTTCACCCGTACTTGTATTTTGTAACATTTGTTTGGACTGTGTTTGTCGTAGCGCCAGACACTTTATTGTAGTGGCCTAGGATAGTTGACGCATTGTTGCGTTCCTTCCTTTTGTTTTTCCTATGCCATTAAAGTGTGCTCCTTTACGACACGTTCCGCTCTCCTGCACCTGATTTCACCCCAGTAGCGCACACCGTGACATAATTCCACACCAATTATGGAATCAGCAGGAGCCGGCACTCCAGCCCTTGGAGTTGAGGAGCGGGTCCACGAACACTCTGTCATGATCCAACAACTCGGAACAATGATGGATCGAGTTGTCCAGACTTTGGACCGCTTGGAGAGACAGGAGGTCCCTCCAGCGCCTCGACTGGCACGACCAGATCTCCATCTACCTGTCCCTCCTGGAGCCAGTCCCAGTGGGATGCGTCTCTCCCTTCCCAGGGAGTATGATGGGACAGCAGCACGGTGCCAGGGGTTTCTCCTCCAACTGGACCTGTATCTGGCCACCGTCCACCCAGCTCCCTTGGCACCGTCCTCCCAGCACGGTGCCAAGGGAGAGGGTGTCCGCCCTCGTCTCATGCCTCTCGGGGAGAGCTTTGGAGTGGGCCAACACTGTGTGGAGCGAGGGAGACGCGGCGTTGGACCACTTCGATGAGTTCACCCGCCGCTTCCGGGCCGTCTTCGACCATCCACCCGAAGGCAGAGCGGAGAACAACTCTTCCACTTGAGGCAGGGGACGCGGAGCGCCCTGGAATTCCGGACCCTGGCCGCCGGAGCGGGATGGAACAACAGAGCTCTCATCGACCACTACCGATGCAGCCTGCGTGAGGACGTTCGACGGGAGTTGGCCTGCAGGGATGCCACCATCACGTTTGACCAACTGGTGGATTTGTCCATCCGGTTGGTTAACCTGCTGGTCACCCGCGGACGTCCAGAGAGGGCTCTGTCCGTTCCATCTTCCAGCTCCCCCGCTCCGGTGCCCATGGAGCTGGGAGGGGCTGCTCTTAGGGAGGCTGGAGGAGGGACTAACACGTGCACATCTGTGGCCGCAGAGGTCACACTGCCGGTCGGTGTCGGGTTGGTTCCTCTGGGAGTCGAGATAACAGGCAGGGCACTCTGGAATCACCCCAGGTGAGTCTGCACCACACTCATCCAGAGTCTTCGGTTGTTCACCTGTTTGTACCTGTTTGTTTTCCTGAGTTCTCCCCGCTTTCCCAGCATAAGGCGCTCGTCGATTCAGGCGCGGCTGGGAATTTTATCGACAGAGCGTTTGCCATTAGCTTGAGAATCCCCATTTTTCCTGTGGTTAGACCTTTCCCGGTACACGCTCTGGATAGTCGACCATTAGGGTCCGGGCTAATCAGGGAGGCCACCATCTCCTTGGCCATGGTGACGCAGGGAGGTCACCAGGAGAAAATCAGTCTCTTTCTTATTGACTCTCCTGCGTTTCCCGTGGTACTAGGTCTTCCCTGGTTGGCTCATCATGACCCCATCATTTCATGGCAACAGAAGGCTCTTAAGGGGTGGTCGCGAGAGTGCTCAGGGAGGTGTTTAGGAGTTTCCGTTGGTGCTACCACAGTGGAAAGTCCAGACCAGGTCTCCACCGTGCACATTCCTCCAGAATATGCCGATTTGGCTCTCGCCTTCTATAAGAAGAAGGCGACTCAATTACCACCTCATCGACGGGGGGATTGTGCGATAAATCTCCAGGTAGACGCTGCATTTCCTAGGAGTCACGTGTATCCCCTGTCGCAAGCGGAGACAGCGGCTATGGAGACATATGTCTCTGAATCCCTGCGCCAGGGGTACATTCGGTCCTCCATTTCACCTGTCTCCTCTAGTTTCTTTTTTGTGAAAAAGAGGGATGGGGGTTTGCGCCCGTGCATTGTCTATCGAGGTCTTAATAAAATCACGGTGAGGTACAGTTACCCTCTACCTCTTATTTCTACCACGACAGAGTCCATGCACGGGGCGCGCTTTTTCACGAAATTGGATCTCAGGTGTGCGTACAATCTGGTGCGTATCCTGGAGGGAGACGAGTGGAAGACGGCGTTTAGTACCACCTCAGGCCACTATGAGTACCTTGTCATGCCGTACGGGTTAATGAATGCTCCATCAGTCTTCCAATCCTTCGTAGACGAGATTTTCAGGGACCTGCACGGGCAGGGTGTAGTGGTGTATATTGATGACATTTTGATATACTCTGCTACACGCTACGAGCATGTGTCTTTGGTGTGCAAGGTGCTGGGCAGACTGTTGGAGCCTGACCTGTACGTTAAGGCGGAGAAATGCCTGTTCTTTCAGCAGTCTGTCTCCTTCCTAGGATATCGCATTTTCACATCAGGGGTGGAGATGGAGAATGACCGCAAATCAGCCGTGCTAGATTGGCCGACTCCTACCACGATAAAAGAGGTGCAGCGGTTTTTAGGGTTTGCCAATTACTACCGGAGATTTATCCGGGGTTTTGGCCAGGTGGCTGCTCCCATTACCTCACTGTTGAAGGGGGGTCCTGTGCGTCTGCATTGGTCAGCTGAGGCGGACAGGGCTTTTGACCAACTAAAGCTCTGTTTACTTCGGCTCCCGTGCTGGCCCATCCGGATCCCTCCTTGGCGTTCATAGTAGAGGTGGACGCGTCCGAGGCTGGGATAGGAGCCGTGCTATCTCAGCGCTCAGGCACGCCACCGAAGCTTCACCCCTGTGTGTTCTTCTCTAAGAAGCTCAGCCCAGCGGAGAGGAACTATGATGTGGGGGACCGGGAGTTGGCTGTGGTTAAAGCTCTGAAGGCGTGGAGACATTGGCTTGAGGGTGCTAAACACCCTTTTCTCATCTGGACTGACCACCGCAACCGGGAGTACATGAATTGGGTCCACACGTCACCCTCCTCTGGTCATCCGGGGATCGGTCGGACGGTGCGTTGTCTGACTGGGAAGTACTGGTGGCCCACCTTGGCAAAAGACGTGAGGGTTTATGTTTCCTCCTGTTCGGTGTGCGCTCAGTGTAAGGCTCCGAGACACCTACCCAAAGGTAAATTAGATCCCTTACCCGTTCCACAACGGCCCTGGTCGCACCTGTCGGTGGATTTTCTAACGGATCTTCCACTTTCACAGGGAAACACTATGATCCTGGTTGTTGTGGACCGTTTCTCTAAGTCCTGTCGTTTCCTCCCTCTGCCTGGTCTCCCTACGGCCCTACAAACTGCGGAGGCCTTATTTACACACGTCTTCTGGCACTACGGGGTACCAGAGGATATAGTGTCTGATCGGGGTCCCCAGTTCACTTCGAGAGTCTGGAGGGCGTTTATGGAGCGTCTGGGGGTCTCGATCAGCCTTACCTCGGGTTTCCACCCCGAGAGTAACGGGCAGGTGGAGAGAGTTAACCAAGAAGTGGGCAGGTTTCTGCGGTCCTACTGCCAGGACCGGCCGGGAGAGTGGGCAGCGTTCGTGCCCTGGGCAGAGATGACACAGAACTCACTCCGACACTCATCCACTAACCTCTCCCCCTTTCAGTGTGTATTGGGGTATCAGCCGGTTCTGGCACCATGGCATCAGAGTCAGACCGAGGCTCCTGCGGTGGACGATTGGTTCAGGCGCCGCTGAGGAGACATGGAAAGCTGCCCATGATCACCTCTAGCAGGCCGCGCTGCGCCAAAAGACCAGCGCGGACCGTCACCGCAGTGAGACCCCGGTGTTCGCACCAGGGGACAGGGTCTGGCTCTCGACCCGAAACCTGCCGGAAGCTGGGTCCGCGGTTTGTGGGGCCATTTAAAGTCCTGAGGAGAGTAAATGAGGTGTGTTACAGGTTACAGCTTCCTCCCGATTACCATATTAACCCCTCATTCCATGTGTCTCTCCTCAGGCCGGTGGTGGTTGGTCCGCTCCAGGAATCTGAGGTGCGGGAGGTTCCCCCAACCCCTCTGGACATCAAGGGGGCCCCGGCGTACTCTGTTCGTTCCATCCTGGATTCGAGGCGTCGGTCGAGCGGCCTTCAGTACTTCGTGGAGTGGGAGGGGTACGGTCCGGAGGAGAGGTGCTGGGTCCCAGTGGCTGATGTGTTGGACCCTGAACTGCTGCGGGATTTCCACCGTCGCCGACCGGATCGCCCTGCTCCTCGCCCTCTGGGTCGGCCCCGAGGCCGGTGTCGGCACACCGCTGGAGCCGCGCATCAGGGGGGGTACTGTCACGACTTCCACCGAAGTCGCCTCCTCTCCTTGTTCGAGCGGCGTTCGGCGGTCAACGTCACCGGCTTTTTAGCCATCGCCGCTCAGTTATATATTTGTTCCTTTGCTTTTGTCTTGTTCACCTCGCACCTGGTTTGTATTCCAGTGATTGCGGCAGGTATTTATTCCTGTGTATTATGTCATGTCGTTGTGTGGAATTATTCATTGTAACGTGTGTGTGTAGAACCAGGCTCGTTTCTCCGGGTAACGTTTGTTCACCCGTACTTGTATTTTGTAACATTTGTTTGGACTGTGTTTGTCGTAGCGCCAGACACTTTATTGTAGTGGCCTAGGATAGTTGACGCATTGTTGCGTTCCTTCCTTTTGTTTTTCCTATGCCATTAAAGTGTGCGCCTTTACGACACCTTCCGCTCTCCTGCACCTGATTTCACCCAAGTAGCGCACACCGTGACATTTGCAAACCTGGATTGTACAAGATTTGCCATTATTCTTTTTTAAATTCTTCACGCGTTGTCAAGTTGGTCGTTGATCATTTTCAATTCTTGCCATATATTTTGAAGCCAATTTAAGTCACCACTCAAGAACATTCAATGTCGTCTTAGTTAGAAACTCCAGTGTACATTTGGCCTAATGTTTACATGCTGACCAAACCAGACACACGCGTGCGTCCCGCGTGCACCATCGCGCGCATGTTGATTTTGTTCACCCACACCAGAGGCGATCAGGACAGGCAGGTTGAAATATCAAAACAAACTCTGAACCAGTTATATTCATTTGGGGACAGGTCAAAACATACAAGACACAGAGAGACAGGAAACACAGGGATAAATACACTGGGGAAAACAAACGACACGTGGAGGGTGTGGAGACAATAACGAGGACAGGTGAAATTGATCAGGGTGTGACACAAACATAATGCTTTCAGGACAAACAGTTCATTTCTTTGCCACATTTTTATTCAGTAATAATTTAGTCACTTATTGGAACAGGATGCGTGTTTTGTAATATCTTGTTCTGTACAAGCTTCCTTCTTTTCACTCTGTCAATTAGGTTAGTATTGTGGAGTAACTACAATGTTGTTGATCCATCCTTAGACTTTTTCCAATCACAATAATTTAACTCTGTAACTGGTTCAAAATCACCATTGGCCTCATGGTGAAATCCCTGAGCGGTTTCCTTACTCTCTGTCAACTGAGTTAGGAAAGACGCCCGTATCTTAGTAGTGACTGGGTGTATTGATACACCATCCAAGTGTAATGAATAACTTCACCATGCTCAAGGGAATATTCAATATATGTTTTTATTATTTTTACCCATCTACCAATAGGTGCCCTTCTTTGCGAGGCATTGGAAAACCTCCCTGGACTTTGCTGTTGAATCTGTGCTTGAAATTCACTGCTTGACTGAGGGACCTTACAGATAATTGTATGTGTTGGGTACAGAGATTGGGTAGTCATTCAAAAATCATGGTAAACACCATTATTGCACATAGAGTATTATGTGACTTGTTAAGCACATTTTTACACCTGAAGTTATTTAGGCTTGTCAGAACAAAGGAGTTGAATACTTATTTACTCAAGACATTTCATCTTTTCATTTTTTATTAATTTGTAAATATTTCTAATAACATAAATCCACTTTTACATTATGGGATATTGTGTGTAGATTAGTGACACAAAATCTCCTCATAGGCTACTACCTCGCATTCTAAAGGCTGTAACCCAACAAAATGTGAAAAAAGTAAAATGTCAATACTTTATGAAGGCACTGTATATGACATTGAGGGTACAATAACATAAGTGCACTATTCGAACCCCATTTTATCTCTCTCACACACACACACACACACACACACACACACACACACACACACACACACACACACACACACACACACACACACACACACACACACACACACACACACACACACACACACACACACACACACACACCTCTGCTTCATTGTTCCATGTAGTAATCACCATTTAAAACCAATACCCATGGTCCCAACTCCTTATGCCTATTCATTAAAAAATCGATGACATCTTCAAAGGATGGAGAGAAAGGGAAGAGGATAATTGAGGTAAGTGAAAAGAAAAAAAGATGGGATCAAACGTGAACATCCTCTACAATCCCATTCGCCTATTCCCATAGTCATTTTCACATTATTCATATTATTCCACACACTCTAATAATGGATTGGATTCATATGGCACTTTTCTAATAGCTCATTGGAGTGTTATGGGGGGAAACTACTCTTATAACGTGTTATTTATAATCTGGTTCACCTGTCCTTGTGATTGTCTCCACCCCCTCCAGGTGTCGCTTTTATCCCCGGTGTATATATCCCTGTGTTTCCTTTCTCCCTTTGCCAGTTTGTTTGTTTGCCAAGTCAACCAGCGGTTATCCTTGCTCCTATTTTTCCCAGTCTGTTTGTTTCTAGTCCTCCTGGTTTCGACTCTTGCATGTCCTGACTACCAGCCTGCCTATCCCCTTGTACTGTTTTTGGACTCTGATCTAGTTTCTGACCCCTGCCTGGCCTGACGTGACCTCGAGACTGCCTATCGTCTGGTACCCTGACCTCGAGATGCCTATCGTCTGGTACCCTGACCTTGAGACTGCCTATGGTCTGGTACTGTTTGGACTCTGACCTGGTTTATGAACTCTCGCCTGTCCCCAACCTGCCTTTGCCTACTCCCTTTGTTATAATGAATATCGGAGCTCTACCATCTGCCTCCCCTGTCTGTCTGCATTTGGGTCTCTCCTTGTGCCCTTATATACAGCGCTTTCGGAAAGTATTTAGACCCTTTGACTTTTTCCACATTTTGTTGTGTTGCAGCCTTATTCTAAAATTGATTTAGTTTTTTTCCCCCTCATCATTCTACACACAATACCCCATAATGACAAATGAAAAACAGGTTTTGCACATTTACATTTACATAAGAATTCAGGCCCTTTACTCAGTACTTTGTTGAAGCACATTGGCAGCAATTACAGAAGCCATTCTTCTCTGCAAATCCTCTCAAGCTCTGTCAGGTTGGATGGGGAGTGTTGCTGCACAGCTATTTTCAGGTCTCTCCAGAGATGTTCGATTGGGTTCAAGAACGGGCTCTGGCTGGGCCACTCAAGAACATTCAGACACTTGTCCCAAAGCTACTAATGCGTTGTCTTGGCTGTGTGCTTAGGGTCGTTGTCCTGTTGGAATGAGAACTTTCGCCCCAGTCTGAGGTCCTGAGCACTCTGGAGCAGGTTTTCATCAAGTGTCTCTCTGTTCTTTGTTAATTTTTTCCTCGATACTGACTAGTCTCCCAGTCCCTGCCCCTGAAAAACATCCCCACAGCATGGTGCTGCCACCTCCATGCTTCACCGTAGGGATGGTGCCAGGTTTAAGCCAGACATGACGCTTGACATTCAGGCCAAGTTCAGTCGTGGTTTCATCAGAGTCTTTAGGTGCCTTTTGGCAAACTCCAAGCGGGCTGTCATGTGCCTTTTACTGAGGAGTAGCTTTCGTCTGGCCACTCTACCATAAAGGCCTGACTGGTGGAGTGCTGCAGAGATGGCTGTCCTTCTGGAAGGTTCTACCATCTCCACAGAGGAACTCTAGAGCTCTGTCAGAGTTACTGTCAGGTTCTTGGTCACCTCTCTGACCAAGGCCTTTCTCCCCCAATTGCTTTGGCCGGACGGCCAGCTCTAGAAAGAGTCTTGGTGGTTCCAAACTTCTTCCATTTAAGAATGATGGAGGCCACTCTGTTCTTGGGGACCTTCAATGTTGCAGACATTTTTTGGTTCCCTTCCCCAGATCTGTGCCTCAACAAAATCCTGTCTCGGAGCTCTACAGACAATTCCTTCAACCTAATGGCTTGGTCTTTCCGCTGACATGCACTGTCAACTGTGGGACCTTATATAGACAGGTGTGTGCCTTTCTAAATCATGTCCAATCAATTGAATTTACCACAGGTGGACTCCAATCAAGTTGTAGAAACATCTCAAGGATGATCAATGGAAACAGGGTGCACCTGAGCTCAATTTCGAGTCTCATAGCAAAGGGTCTGAATACTTATGTAAATAAGGTATTTCAGTTTTTTTTTCTAAAAACATGTTTTCCCTTTGTCATTATGGGGTATTGTGTGTAGATTGCTGAGGATTTTATTTGATCAAATTTAGAATAAGGCTGTAACGTAACAAAATGTGGAAAAGGTCAAGAGGTCTGAATACACCACTCTCTCCCCATCTCGCATTTTTTTTAAATCTTTATTTAACTAGGCAAGTCAGTTAAGAACAAATTCTTATTTCAATGACGGCCTAGGAACGACAGATTTTTACCTTGTCAGCTAGGGCAGCAGTCCCCAACCCCCCGTCATTTGGTACCGGGCCGCACAAGAAAGAATAAATAACTTACATTAATTCCGTTTTATTTATTATCTGAGCCATAACGATCTTTTATTTTGAAAAATGACCGGATTCTCTGTGTTAAACCTTGGTCACGTGAACGCTAAAATTCAACCCAGTAGCAAGCAAAATGAGTAAGAAACAGTCGTCTTTGGAAAGTTTCTTTGCGAAGGGGAAAAGGCCCAGTGAGGAGACAGAACAAGAGCCTACGACTTCCAAGAAAAAGAAAGCTGCATTTAACAGACAATACCAGGAGTCCTACTTAAAATATGGATTCATCGCGACAGGTGATTCCCACGAACCAAGCCCGCTCTGTATAATATGCGGCGACCGGCTCTCTAATGAGGCAATGAAGCCTTCAAAACTGCTTCGCCACTTGGAGTCCAAGCACCCTGCATTAAAAGACAAGCCCTCTGAGTATTTTGAAAGAAAAAAACGGGAACACGAAGGACAGAAGAAATGAGGGCCACCGCATCAACAAATGCGAGTGCACTGAGAGCATCATACTTGGTGGCTAACCGTATTGCTAAGGCTAAGAAGCCATTCACTATTGGTGAAGACTTGATCCTGCCCGCCACTAAAGACATTTGCCGTGAACTTCTAGGAGAGGATGTGGTTAAAAAGATAGCACAGGTGCCTCTAGCACGGTCACTCGGCGCATTGAGGAAATAGCAGAAGACATTGAGACACAATTGTTGGAGAGGATTAATACATCACCGTGGTACGCACTCCAGGTTGACGAGTCTACAGATGTTGACAACAAGGCAATACTACTTGTTTATGTGCAATATCTTTATCAGGAGGATGTGCATGAGGATATGTTATGTGCACTATCGTTGCCAACCAAAACCACAGCCACAGAACTCTTCAAGTCGCTGGATGGTTATATATCAGGAAAACTGAAATGGTCCTTTTGTGTCGGCATATGCACAGACGGAGCTGCTGCCATGACCGGACGGCTGTCTGGTTTAACTGCTCGGATTAAGGGGTTGCACCTGAGTGTGAATCTACGCATTGTGTCATTCACAGAGAAATGCTGGCTAGCCGAAAAATGCCACCGGAACTTAACGGCGTATTGAATGATGTTGTTAAAGTTATTAACCACATCAAAGCACACGCCCTTAACTCGTGCCTGTTTGCGCAGCTTTGTGAGGAGATGGACGCGGAGCATAGACGCCTTCTCTTATACACAGAAATAAGATGGTTATCGCGAGGGAAATCGCTGACCAGAGTGTTACGAATTACGAGAGCCGCTGCAGAGATTTCTCTCAGAAAAGAAGTCACCGCTGGCAGCACATTTCAGTGACGAGGAATGGGTCGCAAAACTGGCTTACTTATGCGACATATTCAACCTGCTCAATGAACTCAATCTGTTACTTCAGGGGAAAATGACAACTGTCTTCAAGTTGGCAGATAAAGTAGCTGCATTTAAAGCCAAACTGGATTTGTGGGGACGGCGCATGAACAGAGGCATATTGGACATGTTTCAAACATTAGCGGGGATTTTGGGTGAGACTGAGCCTGAGCCGTCATTCTCCCAGTTGGTGCACGATCATCTGTCTTTGCTTTTAAAAGAGTTCGAGCGCTACTTCCCAACCACAAAAGACCCACGAACTGCCAAGGAATGGATCCGTGACCCATTTGTCAACAAAGCAGGTGAATCCAGCATGTCTGTGCAAGAAGTAGATCAACTGCTGGAGATCGCAAATGACGGCGGCCTTAAAAGTATGTTCGAGACAACAACTCTGCCGGTGTTCTGGATTAAAGTCATGGCAGGATACCCTGAGATCGCCACAACAGCACTGAAAACCCTGTTGCCACTTCCGACATCCTATCTGTGTGAAGCGGGGTTTTCTACAGTGACAGCAACCAAAACAAAATTACAGAGTAGACTGGACATAAGCAACACACTTCGGGTGTCATTGTCTCCCGTTACCCCTAGATGGGACCGTCTCGTTGCAGAGAAACAAGCTCAAGGCTCCCATTGATTTAGCGTTATGGTGAGCAAAAAATTTCATGGACTTTATATTCGTTTTTGTGGTGTATCTGTATCTTATTTTTAAGGCATGTTTAAACGTCACCATAGCAACCAGAGTCAGTGAGCGCTAGGGTTAGGGGGCAGAGAGGATGTTATTCATGTTATGTTGTTGGCGCGATGTTACGAGGACGCTGCTAATAAAGTTGCATACGAATACACAGTGGATTCATGTTTATTATTATATTTACAATATACCACCATTTTTATGCCAGTCGTATAATTTTATTTTGTTGTATTTATCCATCACACCTTAAAGCCCGGTCCGTGAAAATATTGTCTGACATTAAACCGGTCCTTGGTGTAGCTCCCTCCAGTATCCACGAGCACAACCGTTCCTTGATTTTAACTGGCGGTTTTATTCTGTGGTTTTAGTCAGAATGATCACCTTCCGTGAGAACTATAAAGTAATTGAAAACACAGTTAAGCACACTTACAACTTTGTCTTACGAGTGGCTTATTAGCTTGATAGAACTCAAGTGCTTACATACATAAACAATTTAGCCGGAGCTACAACAGTATAAGATTAAACACATTAAAGGGAAAAATACCTCATTGGCTGCTTATTACAGAAGGGAGGAAATCAAACTTCACATGTATTATTCCTGGAATGAATTCACGCTTCATCTTTAATTATTATAGCGTTACCATCTTAACAAACACACTTCAATCTCACGAACTACACCCGAAGACATGAAAACTTAGCTAACACAGCGCGGGATTGCCTTCCCTCCAAAATGTGTGTTGCTACGATAATAATCCCCGTTGCAACATTTATTAGCCACTTAGTTCCGCTTGTCTTATCATTTCCCCCAGATAGCGAACGTGTAAACTATTTAAACAAAAAACAGCAACATAAACTTACAGGTTAACTGTCAGTTACACTCCCACCAATCACTAGTGATTTCTGTGAACAGGGTCTGCAGGTTTCTTAATCAGCTTCCAGGAGGGTGACTGTCTTATGGATGGGCCTTTCCAGATAGGTGGGTTTGGCGATGCGTTTACCTCTCTCATCCAGGGTTGGGTCGCTGATCAGTAACTTGAATCTTCTCACCCGGCCATCCTGTCCAGGGTACACTTCTGTAACCTTTGCCAATTTCCACAGGTTGCGAGGTGCAGTATCATCTCGCAAGATGACAATGTCATTAACCCTGGCGTTTCTTCTGTCTTTATTCCATGTCTGTCTGTGTTGGAGGTTTAGGAGGTACTCTTTCTTCCACCTTGTCCAGAATTCATTGGCTAAGAATTGTACTCTGCGCCATCTCTTGCGGAGATAAAGATCTTCCCTGATGAACTGTCCAGGTGGTGGTAAGATAATTGTGGACTTCATTGTCAAGATGTGATTTGGTGTGAGAGGTTCTGGACCTAATGGATCATTCAGATATTCAGTAGTTAGGGGTCTACTATTTAAAATCGCCATGACTTCATAGAGAAAGGTACGCAGAGAAGCGCTGTCGAGTCTTCCGTCTGACAGATCAAGAATGGATGTTAAGACACTTCGTATCGTCTTGGATTTGCCTTTCCCAAACACCACCCATGTGACTTGAAGATGGGGTGTTCATGATAAACTCGCATCCAAGCTCCTTCAGTCGTTTTTGATCCATTTCTTTCAGGGCGTCCACAAACTCACGTCTTGCACCAATGAAGTTGCTGCCTTGATCACATCTGATTTGACGAACATTACCACATATGGCAATGAATGAACGCAGGGCATTAATAAAGGCATCGGTGGTTAAGTCATCAAGCATTTCAATGTGGACTGCTCGAGAGCCCATGCAAGTGAGTAGGAGCCCATAACGCTTTAACTCTCTTCTTCCGTCCTTGGCATGGAAACGTCCAAAGCAGTCCATCCCACAGTATGTGAAGGGAGGTGTGGTCTCCATGCGTTCCTTTGGAAGATCTGCCATCCTTTGCTCTTCTGTACATCTTCTGAATTTCCTGCATTTCACACATTTGTAGATGTGAGAGGAAACTGCATTGCTGCATCCTAGGATCCATATACCGTTGGCTCGCAGCTCATTGATCGTCATTCCACGTCCTTGGTGTCGTACTCTTTCATGATAGTGCTTGATGAGCAGCACTGACAAGTAGCTATCTCTTGGCAGTATTGCAGGATGCTTCACATCGGAATGAAGAGTTGCATGAGCCAAGCGACCTCCCACCCTGAGGATACCTTGCTCATCCAGAAATGGACTCAATGTATGCAACTTGCTTGCTTTATCTTTGGTCTTGATGTCTTTCTGGTGCCTAAGGTTGTGTATCTCATGGGAGAAGGCTGCTTCTTGAACCATCTTTATAATGGTGAGCTCTGCCTCTCTCCTTTCTTGTATGCTTGTAGCTTCACTGGACTTCAGTTTTAAGCCCATGGCTTCCTTGACACATCGCTTGAGCCTGGCAATCGCTTTCACCACTCTTGCCCAGTCGGAAAACTTGTGAAGGTGATCTAGTAACGATCTTTCTTCCTTTGCCTGGGTATCATGGACCAGGGATTTCTGCAGCTCTGGGTCGTTGTCTGAGATCTCTCCCACCTTGACTTGTCCTTTGGGAAGTTCTTCCTGCCAAAGAAAGTCTGGACCTGTGAACCAGTTGGAAGCTATGAGCTGTTCTGATGTGAAACCTCTGGAAGTGTGATCCGCAGGATTCTCTTCAGAGGTCACATATCTCCATTGTTCGGGACCTGTGCTTTGCTTAATGCGTTGAATACGGTTAGCTACAAAGATGTGGAATCTTCTGGCTTCATTGTTGATGTAGCCAAGAACTACCTTTGAGTCTGTCCAGAAGTATTCCTGTAGACCTTGTATCTCTAGCTCCTTTTTGAGCATGTCACTTATTCTAACAGCTACCACCGCTGCTGAGAGTTCCAGTCGTGGTATGGTCGTAACCTTGGAAGGGGCGACTCTCGACTTCCCCATAACTAGGGAGCAATGAACTTCTCCTGTTGTGCTGATTGTTCTGAGGTATGAGCACTCTCCATAACCTGAGGTACTAGCGTCGGAGAAGTGATGGAGCTCATGACTCTGCACTTCCTTGAAACTTGATGGCAAGTAGCCTCGTTGGATCCTTACTTCAGACAAGTTTTGTAGACCTTGGAGCCAGAGTTCCCACTGGGAACGTAGGTCATCTGGAAGGGATTCATCCCAGTCAATCTTGTCACGACACATCTGCTGCAAAATCTGCTTCCCTGCCAGGACAAAGGGTGCCACAAACCCAAGCGGATCATATACAGAGGCTACTGTAGACAACACTCCTCTTCTTGTGAGGGGGCGCTCCTTGACAATTACTCTAAACTGGAACTCGTCTGATGCGACACACCACAGTACACCAAGTGCCCTCTCCATGTGTGGTTCACCCAGAGCCATGTCCAGGTCTTTGGCACCCTCGGCACGTTCTTCCTCGGGAATTGCGGCTATAACTTCCTTGCTGTTAGAGATAAACTTGTGCAACCGAAGTTTGCCGATGCTGCAAAGCTCCCTTGCTTCTTGCACCAGTTGGGATGCTTCAGCTTCAGACGATACGCTCGTCAACCCATCGTCAACATAAAAGTTCATTTCTATGAACTGGATAGACTTCTCGCTGAAGCTTCCTCGTCCTTCAGCAGCAAGATGTTTGAGACCATAGTTGGCGCAACCAGGAGATGAAGCTGCGCCGAACAAGTGGACTTTCATGCGATACACTGCGGGTTGACACTCTACATCTCCGTTCTTCCACCAAAGGAACCGCAGATAATCTTGGTCTTCTGCTTTCACATGAAACTGGTGGAACATGCGCTCTATGTCGCACATTATTGCGACTGGACCCTTACGAAAACGGAAAAGGACACGCAGCAATGTGTTTGTCAACTCTGGACCGGTAAGGAGATGGTCATTCAAGGACGTCTCTCGAAACTTCGCTGAGCAGTCAAAGACGACTCTTATCTTCCCAGGCTTTTGTGGGTGATAAACCCCATGGTGTGGGATGTACCATGCTGGATGCTTGTTCATTTCCTCCTCAGAGACCTTCTCAGCATCATCGCAGGCTATGGTGTCTTCCATGAATGCTGTGTAGTCCTTGTAGTACTGCTTGTCTCTCCTTAGCCTCCTTTCCAGGCACTTGAGACGGTGAACTGCACATATCTTATTGTTCGGCAGGTTGGGTCTTTCTTCCTTAAATGGCAGCGGCATCTCGTAATGTCCATCGTCCTTGTGTCTGATGCCCGCTTTCATTTTTGTCAGGAACCGGATATCCTCTTGAGATATGAGCTCCTCTTCTGCAGCTCTCTCGTTGAAGTCGGATTCAAGAGTCTTGTTAATGTCCATTGCTGTGATTACCTCTCTTACGTGTGTTCTACAAACATAGTGCACTTGATTTGTGAGGTTGGAAGAAGGTTGAAGACTTGGCATCACCTGTCTAACGATAACCTGATGACTCACTCCAATAGCGTCGCCATAGTCGATACATGGGTTTCCATAGCCGACTATGCTCCAGCCAAGGTCTGTTCTCTGAGCAAAGGCTGATTTCCTTACCAGACACAACTTCTCTTGGAAGGAGAGCCTGGGAGCAGTTGTAGCCAATTAAGAGACCGACATCACAGCTCTGTTGGGGAGCAATCTCCTCTGCAATGTGATCAAGATGAGACCATGCTCTTGCAGTCTCTGGAGTAGGAATATGATCTCTGTTTGCCGGAATAAACTCTCTCTCGGTCGTTGGCAGAGGGATTTTCTTTTCCAAGTAAAACCCTCTAACCTGCAAACCAGACAGCTTCTGGCAGGGCACGATGGTATTCCTTGAAGCCATTGTAGAGAGTTTCAGTTGTACTGGCTCCTTCTTTGTATTGAGAGCTTTTGTTGTCTCTTCAAGGATAAAGGTGGTGTCGCTCTGGGTGTCAAGAAGTGCATACACGAGAACTTCACGATCTGGCTCGCTTGTGGTTGACACCCATACTGGAATGATTGTGGAGGTGTGAGTGTTGTTAACGTCCCTTACGACTCTGTTAGATACGGCCTCACTTGACGTTCTTGTCCCCTTATCTTGTGGGGGCTCTGTCTTCCTATCCATTGACCTTTCTTTAGTACGATCTTCATGCAGGCAGGATGGATGCCTCCTCTGACACGTGTCACAGGTGTTCCTGTTATCACAATCCTTGAACGATGCCCAGGCCTTAAACATCCGAAGCACAATTTATTCTCTTGAACAAACTTCTGTCGCTCTGCAGTGGGCTTATCCAAGAACTTCCAACATTTGTGGAGACTGTGACCTGACTTCTCACAGAAGACACAACTAGTAACAGTATCTTTCTCATCCGAGTTAGTTGCTAATACCCTTGCTCCAGGGCTTTGAATCCTTGGTGTCTTAGGTTTTCCATCTTCACTTGGTTTCAAAGCATGAAGGGATGTTACAGGATTGCAAGCGATCTTGGCTTCTCTCGTGAGAAACTTCACAAACTGACTGAAGCTAGGAAAGGTCTCAGTTTCTTCTAAGATGTCTATGACCTTTCTATTCCATCTTGAAGTTAGCCAATCTGGAAGTTTAGCGAGGATCTTTTGGTTTTCATTACAGTCATTAAGCACCTCCAGGCCCTTATTCTGAGACATAGCAGCCTCACAGCTACGAAGAAAATCTACAAGGTCTCTAAGTTCAAGACTGTCCTTGGATCCTATCTTAGGCCATGCATTGAGCTTATCTCTGAAGGACTTGGTGATGAGGAATTTGTTTCCGTACCTTTCTTCAAGAATGGTCCACGCAGCATGGTAGGCTGACTCTGTTCCTAACATAAAGTAACTTTCGATGGCTTTCTTGGCAGGCCCACCAACATATTTTCTTAAGCAGTATATCTTCTCAGTTGCTGGTATGCTCTTCCTGTCTATCAGAGTCTGAAAGGAGACCTTCCAGTCCGTGAATGAGAGTGGTTCTCCAATGAATGTTACTGGTTATGGTATGGGGAGGTGGCTTTCACTGATGGATTCCGCTAGTAACCTGAACATGGTCTTGGTGCCATCTTCTTGTTGTGTGCTTGTCACAACATGTTGTGGTGAGAAACTGTGAAATGAGACACTTCTGTGCATGGCTTCTTTCAAAGATTTGCAGTTAGAGAGTGGTTCTCTCTTCTCGTCCTCTGAGTTTTCATCTTGCTCATACACTTGCATCCGTGCCTTGGCAGCATTTAGTTTCTTGAGCACTTCTAGGCGCTAAAGCTCTCTACGCTTGTCTTCTAGTGTCTTTCGTCTGGCAGCATTTTCTACCTCTAACTTGATTCGCAGCCTAGCTTCTTCTAAGCTGCGTTTCATAGCCTCAGCTTCTTGCTCCGCTGTCCTCTTCTTATCTTCATCTTCGAGTCTCTGAAGCTCTTCTAGTTGGCGTTCTTGCTCAACCATTACTTCTAGAGCTGCTTGGTTAGCAGCAACTTCCGCTGCAGCCTCTTGTCTCTTGACAGATGACACGCTTGAGCGTCTGGAGGTGACCTTTGAGTTGCTTTGAGACTGGGAGGAAGCATTTGAGGGCTGATAGTTGAGACTTGACTTATGTGAGGGTTCGGACATGCACAAGGAATTGCTGTCATTCCAGTGCAGCTCTATGTTGTTACTTTGACCTTCTTCCGTGCCCTTTAAATGACACCTCACAGTGTCGATAATAGACTTTGTAACTGCTTAACAAGTATCCACTCTGCGGCGTATATCATTGTCGGGAATGTCGATTTGACGCAAATTTACAAAGGCAAGGTTTAGATCTGTAGAGGTATGGCTAATCTTGTTTAAGATGTCTTGTAGTAGGTCTTCAGAGCAACAGCCTGTCAGTGACAGTTTTGCCTCCTTTACCAGAGCCTTCCACTTCTCATAGCTGACCCTGAAACGATGTTCGAGCTGTCTCCACCTTTCGTCGCGCAGTTCTTGGCCCTTTTCAGTTAACCTGCGGACCCTCTCACCTTTTCGTGGCTCTTGTTGTGATGTCTCATTAGCAGCCTCTATATCATCATTCGCTGGCAGCCATGACTCCACACCAGTCTGGATTTCTTCCTGCTGCTTTCTTTGTTCTGATGAAGGCTTGAAGTTTGCAAGGTGTTGCTGCGGCTGCTCAACTTGACCCACCCCATCGTTATCACCTTTAGTGAAACTACCTCTTTCTGACATTCTAAGTATAGTTTGGATAAGTGAGTAGGTAATTTATATTCCAATTTAAACCTTAGTACGTGGTATAAACATGTATAATGCTTGTAACAAAGGCTTGAACAAACACCTTACCAAATTACACAAATTTACAGGTGAAAATATAAATCAATAGGTGTACACTGACCCTTAATGTTTAACTATATATACACACCTTTTAGTAAGTATCAAAAAAATTTTTCCAGTAATACATATACCAGCGATACATTAAAATAGAAAGAGCAAATGCATAATACCAGCGTCTTGATCAAATACACAACTATCTTCAGTCCTTACGAATTGTAATCTTAAAGTCTCTTATTAGCAGTTCACAAGGCAAAGACCACCTTCAAACACCTTGACTTGTACTTGCGTGTCTGACTTTCCTGTTAGCCTTGACCTTGTATTGCTTCACAACTCTTCCTTATGTAGAGATTTTATTCGTTGGTTGCAGGTGGGTGCAGAACTCTTATCTGGCAGATGACCGGGCCTACCAGGACTTGAGAATCTTGTAGACGTTTACAGCTGGATGAGATTCTTCTTTCTCTCTTGCTCGTGAAGAGCACTGAGTTCTCACTGTAGCTCCCTCCAGTAACCACGAGCACAACCGTTCCTTGATTTTAACTGGTGGTTTAATTCTGTGGTTTTAGTCAGAATGATCACCTTCCGTGAGAACTATAAAGTAATTGAAAACACAGTTAAGCACACTTACAACTTTGTCTTACGAGTGGCTTATTAGCTTGATAGAACTCAAGTGCTTACATACATAAACAATTTAGCCGGAGCTACAACAGTATAAGATTAAACACATTAAAGGGAAAAATACCTCATTGGCTGCTTATTACAGAAGGGAGGAAATCAAACTTCACATGTATTATTCCTGGAATGAATTCACGCTTCATCTTTAATTATTATAGCGTTACCATCTTAACAAACACACTTCAATCTCACGAACTACACCCGAAGACATGAAAACTTAGCTAACACAGCGCGGGATTGCCTTCCCTCCGAAAATGTGTGTTGCTACGATAATAATCCCCCGTTGCAACAGTTATTAGCCACTTAGTTCCGCTTGTCTTATCATTTCCCCCGGATAGCGAACGTGTAAACTATTTAAACAAAAAACAGCAACATAAACTTACAGGTTAACTGTCAGTTACACTTGGCGCTAAAAAAGGTTGGGGACCGCTGAGCTAGGGGATTCGATCTTGCAACCTTTCGGTTACTAGTCCAACACTCTAACCACTAGGCTACCTGACGGCCCAATGCATTCCTTCGCCTATGACAGGATTTGAATCTCAAGATGTTGAAGAAAGAATTATTTCTAATTGAGACAGGCAAGAATACAGTTCCATAAGTTAAGACAGTCCAAGGACAACATTAGGAAGTTCTGAGCTGAAATGGAGTGCCCACATGTGTCCAGCATGCGTTCATCCCTAAATCCTGAGTCTATAATCCAGTTGATTTTGGTGATTCTACGAGTGAAATTACCACGTCTCCCAGGGTGGAAGAATGACTCCATGGCAGCGTTCCAAATGGCACCCTATACCCAATGTATACTTTTGACCACGGCCCATAAGGTTAGTGTGTAAATCAGTGCACTTTAAAGGGTGCCATTTGGGAATCAACCTAAGTATGACTGCCAGTGTTCAGGTTGGGGAGCTGCACTGTAGTCGATTAACCAAGGAGGATTTGGCCACTGTCGTCTCTAAATATCCCCACTGACAGTGCATCTGGACTGGGTTGAAATGTCACTTCTCCAGCGGGGTAGGCTCCAGGAGCTCCAGAGACAAAGAAAAGGGTAGAGTTAGTGACGTGATAACACTCAGACTCAGTGGGCATTAATGAGGTAGAGTTAGCCTCGATACAGACACTAGCGCTAGCAACTGAGCTAGCTAGTGCCAAAAGCTAAAAGGGAATACTCATTGGAGGACATAAAGGGAGTAGCCAGGGCTGTGAACTTCACATTATGAAAAAGGGGACAAATGGGGCAGTTGCTTAAAGGTTCAATGCAGCTGTTCTTTATCTCAATATTAAATAATTTATTGGAAACAATTAAGTACCTTACTAGGATTGTTTTCAACTTTAATGGTCAAAATAGCTTCTTAGCAAAGAGCAATTTCTCAAGAAAGAATTTTGCTAAGACTGTCTGGAAGTGGTCTGATTTGGGAGGGGGGAATACTGAAAAATAGCTGTTATTGGCAGAGAGGTTTGGAACCCTCTTTCTTATTGGTCTATTAATGTCACCAGGCAGAACAAAACTCCATCCAACCAAAACCTTTCAAACAGCTCTTATACTAAAATGGCATTATCATAATTTTCACAATTTCACAGTATTATTCCAACCTCAGTGTGGAAATATATATATATAAAATACATATATTTTATTTACATTTACTTTGTTTACAAACATTGGAGTAAATACATTTTGAGTTCTGGTGGGGTACGATAGTTGAACTAATCTCATGAGGCATTTATAATTTATTATCTTCAAGAATAACATTTTATTAAAGCAGGTGACATTTAAAATACGAGTTGTTTACAGAGTCAGTACAGATATTTTTATACAGAGAGAGAGAGAGAAAGAGAGAGAGAGAGAGAGAGAGAGAGAGAGAGAGAGTGTGTCACTGTTGTATCATCTACATCCAGAGACAGTGGCCACCTCAAACAGCACCCGAGTATTTGGGCCAGTAATCGAAAACCCTGAGCTGCCAAGGTAAAAATCTGTCGTTTTGCCCCCTGAGCAAGGCAGTTAACTGTTCCCCGGGCGCCGAAGACATGGATGCCGATTAAGGCACCACCAGCACCTCTCTGATTCAGAGGGGTTGGGTTAAATGCAGGACACATTTCAGTTAAATGCATTTAGTTGTGCAACTGACTAGGTATCCCCCTTTCCCTTTTCTCTCGCCTTTCATCCCTTTGTCAAACTCGCCCAAAGTATGTGTGTGTGTCCCTCTGATGGGGAGTCACACACCCACATATACCCACCCACACACACGCACGCGTGCGACAGGCCACTTATTACAAGATCAAAAGGCCCAGAGTTAGGCTAGAGTAAAATGTTGATTCAGGAAGATCACACCGCAATTAGCGGTGGGATAGATTTCTTCACTAATCTGTGTGTTGCTTGACCTTCACTGGAGAAAGACCGGCTTGATAAAGACATCAAGTTGTTGTGTGTGTGTGTCTGTGTTTGTGCGTGTGTGCTGTCCGGCTGATGTTGTTTGAATGTGTAACAGAGATAGAAACGTACCGTAAGCTCAGTCCACAGAAATATAGCCAGTGGTGTTATCTCATTAGATCCTTTTCTATATCTCAACTGGCTTGTACGTTGCCAAGGAGGGCGGTCATGTGATAGCAAGGCAGAAGGCCCTGGGTATGAGCCGTGCTATGCATCCTGAGTTGAGGGAGGAAACTACTTCTAAGATAGCTAATGCAGCAAGCATTCAGTACCAGGAATCCTATTATTTTCATCTTACTGGTAGCAATTTGCACCCGGAAGGAATGAAATGAAAGTAGAAAAGAACAGAGGAGCTAAAGAAAGAGAGGTGGCTGTAAATAAAAACAAAGGCGAAAAGGAAGCAGAGGGAGTCAATGGGGAAATACTGTAAGTGAACAGTCTTTTAATGAACAGTGTTTTTAATGAACAGTCTTTTTAATTGAAAGTATTTTTAATTGACAGTATTTTTAATGATCATTTTAATGAACAGTCTGACCAAATCTCTCCTCTCTCTCCATATTTCTTCCTCATCCACATGCAGGTCAGCTCTGAGGAAAAAAGTGAGTGAGCAGGGAATGCAGGGCGCCGCAGAGCAGAGAAAGATAGAGTAATCTCCCAATCATTCTCTCATTCCGTCAAGCATGGCGGCCAGTGCGATGCGGTGCACAGGTTCATTTAGCTTGGCTATGTAAAAGGTTTACTCAGACGCTAAAGGAGGCAGCTCTGACACTCATTGGATGTGGCAGGGCTAGAAAACTATCATGGATTACAAAGGGAAACCCAGCCGTGAGCTGCCCAGTGACCACGCCTACCAGACGAGCTAAATGCCTTTACGTCCTTTAAATAGGTTAGCATTCACAGGACGCGTACTCAGAGCACGGTTCACCCACAGGTGGTGAGGGAAGGAAAAAACACATCCGCCACACTGACCCTCAACAAGTGGGCCCCTCAGGGATGCGTCCTTAGTCCATTCCGGTATTCCCTGTTCACCCATGACTGTGTGGCCGCGCACGACTCCAACACCATCATTAAGTTTGCAGATGACACAACGGTGGTAAGCGTGATCACTGACGACGAGACAGTCTGTGTGGTGCCAGAACAACGACCTCTCTCTCAACGTGATCAAGACAAAGAAGCTGATCGTGGACTATAGGAAACGGAGGGCCGAGCACGCCCCATTTACATTAACAGGGCTGTAGTGGAGTGAGTCGAGAGTTCCTCAGTGTCCATATCACTAAGGATCTATTATGGTCCACACACCAACACAGTCGTGAAAAGAGCATAACAACACCTCTTCCCCCTTAGGAGGCTGAAAATATTTGGCATGGGCCCTCAGATCCCCAAAAAGTTATACAGCTGCACCATTGAGAGCAACTTCACAGGCTGTATCACCGCTTGGTATGGCAACTGCTTAGTGCTAGGTGCTACAGAGGGTAGTGTTTACAGCCTGGTACATCACTGGGGCCGAGCTCCCTGCGATCCAGGACCTCTATACCAGGCATTTTAAGAGAAAGGCACAAAACATTTTCAAAGACTCCAACCACCCAAGTCATAGACTTATCTTTCTGCTACCGCACGGCAAGCAGCATCGATGCACCAAGTCTTGAACCAACAGGACTCTGAACAGATTCTACCCCCAAGCCATAAGACTGCTAAATTGTTTGTTAAATAGTTAACCAAATAGCTACACGGACCATCTCCATTGACCCTTTCTGCACTAACTTTTTTGTCTTATCACATAAGCTGCTGCTATTGTTAATTATCTGTCACTGTATTCCTAGTTATATGTACATATCTACCTCAATTACCTCGTACCCCTGCACATCGACTCGGTACTGGTACCCTGTGTATAAAGCCAAGTTATCGTTACTCATTGTGTATTTATTATTACTTTTGTACATGTTTTACTTCTCCATTATTTCTCTATGTTCTTTCTCTAGCTGCATTGTTGGGAAGGCCCCATAAGTAAGCATTCACTGTTAGTCTACACCAAGCATGTGACAAAAAGGTTATTTATTTCTTTGGTGGCCACAATAAGAGCCACTGCTGATGGTCCTCCTGCCAAAGCAAAGAGAAGACAGCTGGGGGGTGGAATGACAAAGAGTAGCTAGGGCGACAGTGGGTGAATACTGCAGTGTGCAGTGTGTGTGTGCACGTATTTGTGTGTGTGCCATGAATGCATGTGCCCTTAGACCTGCAATTCATCCTTCATCTTAAGCCAAGTGTTGACAAGGACATAAAGAAGTGTGTGTGTGGGGGGGTTATCAAGATTTTAAGTAATAATAATTTATTAATTATTAAATAACCTATAAGGCACACAAAGACAATGTGATTGTAGATAAGGCTTTTTCCCCCTTTTTTCCTTTTACAAGCAATTGCAAAGCTAATGCAAAAACAAGCTAATGCAACAGCATGCAATGAAAGGTTAATAGAGTTGACGCTCATCAGACACTCTTCTGATTGGCCTGTGTCCTCTTCCAGGTATCCTAACATAGCAGGCGTAAAAGAAACGCCTGAAACTAGATCCCCTACATACTGGTCTTGACGAGAAGAATAAAACTGTCTGAAAAAAATAAATCTAAATGTGAACACTTCCATCCACTTCTATACTATGTTGTCTTCTTCTCACACACTGCATACACATAACACACACACATACTGACGCACGCACACACATGCACACACAGACGCGTGCAAGCACACACACACGCTGACGCACGCACACGCACACGCACACACAAACACGCACGCATACTGACGCACGCACACACACACGCACAAGCACACACACACGCATACTGACGCACGCACACACAGACACGCCTGCACGCACACACGTACACACACACACTTCTGCTACTGTCTATTATCTATCTGTTGTCTAGGCACTTTACCCCTACCTATATGTACATAGCTACCTCAATTACCTCGTACCCTTGCACATCGACTCAGTACTGGTACTACCTGTATATAGCCATGTTATTTTCTACTCCCTGTATATAGACATGTTATTTACTACTCCCTGTATATAGCCATGTTATTTTCTACTCCCTGTATATAGCCATGTTATTTTCTACTCCCTGTATATAGCCATGTTATTTTCTACTCCCTGTATATAACCATGCTATTTTCTACTCCCTGTATATAGCCATGTTATTTACTACTCCCTGTATATAGCCATGTTATTTTCTACTCCCTGTATATAGCCATGTCATTTTCTACTCCCTGTATATAGCCATGTTATTTTCTACTCCCTGTATATAGCCATGTTATTTTCTACTCCCTGTATATAGCCATGTTATTTCCTACTCCCTGTATATAGCCATGTTATTTTCTACTCCCTGTATATAGCCATGTTATTTTCTACTCCCTGTATATAGCCACGTTATTTTCTACTCCCTGTATATAGCCACGTTATTTTCTACTCCCTGTATATAGCCATGTTATTTTCTACTCCCTGTATATAGCCATGTTATTTTCTACTCCCTGTATATAGCCATGTTATTTTCTACTCCCTGTATATAGACTAGTTATTTTCTACTTCCTGTATATAGCCATGTTATTTTCTACTCCCTGTATATAGCCATGTTATTTTCTACTCCCTGTATATAGCCATGTCATTTTCTAGAAGAAAATAGAAAATAGTCAAAATAAATAAAAACCCTTGAATTACTAGGTGTGTCCAAACTTTTGACTTGTACTGTTGTAGGTCATAGCAACCAGCTTAAAATGCATGCAGTACCCTTGCCTAGTACACAGTCCCAGATGCATGAACAATATCCAAATGCAGTTGACACAGCTATCATTCTGCTGTCATTCTACATTTGATGAGTTCAGCCATTGAAAGTGATTGCTGAAACAGAATTGATTAAGGGCTGTAAGTGAAGTGATACTGTTTAGTCAAACAAAGTGACAGGCCATGAAGCGATGGAGATATTTAGTAGAGCTGCAGAGAGAGAAGAGAGAAGAAACGGTCAGCCTTACAAATAATTATTAAGGCATTATAAGCATAACATAGGCAGAATAATGTATATGAGCCATCTGTTTCATGTCTCTTACAAGTAGCCATGAGTGTTATGAATGTTTATAGCAAGTCTTATAATGCAGTGATTATGAGGTGATAAAAGGATCGTTGATATCCATTATAAACAGGTAGCTCATAGAAGGTGTAATTTACCAAGCTGTCAGTATCTTAGCCCTTTCACTTCTTAGGGCTAGGCCCCATTTTTCTCCACTTCCTTCCTGAATGACGTGCCCAAAGTAAACTGCCTGTAGCTCAGGCCCTGAAGCCAGGATATGCATTTAATTGGTACCATTGGAAAGAAAACACGTTGAAGTTTGTAGAACTGTTAAAATAATGTAGGAGAATATAACACAATAGATATGGTAGGAGCAAATCCAAAGAAAAAACAACCAGATTATTTTTTTGGAGAGAGACCATCCTCTTAGAAATGCAAGAGAAAGGTCATATTGAAAATGAGCTCCCTGTATGCAATTCCTATGGCTTCCACAGGGTGTCAGCAGTCTATGTTCAAGGTTTCAGGCATGTAGCTTCAAAAACGAATAAGAAATAACAGTTTTATTACAGAAATATTATAGTTTGATTACATTTTAGGGTATCTGAGGAGTAAATAGAAACGTATGTTGACTTGAAACAATCTCTGCAAGTTGAACGAGTGGATTACTCAAATCGATGGCGCCAACTAAACAGACCTTTTGGGATATAAAGAAGGATTTTATCTAACAAAACGACATGACATGTTATAGCTGGGACCCTTTGCATGACAAAGGGGGAGGAGAGAAAAGGAGAGAGAAAGTGAAGAGTTGAGTGAGACAGAGAGAGAGAGATAGGAGAAGAGAAGGGAGGGGAGAGGAGCTATAAGTTGAGAGGAAAAGTATGATTTGAGAGAGAGAGGGTAGAGAGGAAGAGGGTGAGAGACAGTGGAGATAGAGAGAGAGATGCTAGAGAGAGAAGGAGAAAAGCAGAACACACCAGGTTAGTATAGTAATTAATCGAGTTATGGGCTGCTAGCCAACCACGCTGGGAGCTGCGCTCGGCTAGCTAACGCTCGACTGCCATGAAACCAAACAGGGTTAACCATGAGCGCGGTGCCATAGCTCATGATTAAGGAGACAGTACAGAGATGAGAGGAGGATACAGGGAGGAGAGGAGAGGGGGGGAGGACATTGTGTAATCTCACAAAGACAATTTATCACCAGACAAAGCCCACATGAATCACATTACTTAGTCTTGATGTACAGAATGAGTGCTGATCATTAATGAAAAAAAAAAAACACAATTATGAACTGAGATTGTGGAGGAGAGGAGATTAGCACAATAGAGGAACTAGTGGCGAGGGGAGGGTTCGAAATTTTGCAGGGGCGATTAAGCACAGGACGAGGTTGTAGGCTACACTGTAATGAAAACTGTCATTTATACAGTAATTTGGGGTATTATCAACAGCAAAATACTGTGAAAGGTTTTACTGCAGTGTATTGTAAAGTATGGTGCATTGTGGGAAAATTTGGTGGGTTGGGAAATCAGTTCAGATTTTTCAAATGATACTGTAATTCCATCCCACAGAATACAGCACCATACTGTATTTTTAGAGCGCCACACACCTTTTGTTCTCTAGTGGGTACATGGTATTGATGTTTCTGTCTCATTAGCATATTTTGAGGCGTGCCTTGTAAGAGGCTATGTGTTGCACCAGTTAGTGAGAGTGCTCTACCAATTTAACTGGTATGTGATAGTAGTGACCCATCAATTTAAAAATATATTGGAAAGATTGGAAAAAAATCTTAAACCTTTAATGGTTGAGCATTTTGCCATGTCCTTTTGGTCTGTTTTGCCCTGTAGTCACTGCCAGTTTGGAAGCCTTTGTTAAGGCCTCTGGAAGTGATATAAAATACCAAATATTCATTCATATGCTGTACTTTGTAAACCTATCAGCCAACCTGCTCACACCAATCCCATGTAATTACAGTAAAATACTGTGAAATACAAACCTGAATCCCCTCAATAAATGTAATCCATCCATTCATTCATTCATTCATTAATTCAGTCATTCATTACGGTTACAGTAGCATTTACTTTTTTGACAGTATAATACAGTCATTCTACAGTATTGTACTGTGTGTCATTGCACAGTACTTGATTTGATACTGTATTTAGATTACAGTAGGTGTACTGCAATATGAAATACAGTAACATACCACTAGCTGCCTGTAAGTTACTGTCAAATTCACGAAAATCACTTTACAGTGTAGGCAATACAGTGGTATGCTTTGTTTCACTAGGCTATATGCTGGGGTATAACAACTAGCCATACTTGCTTTGGAACATCCAGCTAGGGCTATTTTTCAATGTAACATTCTGTCTGGACCTTGACGGACTGAAATGTGTGTATTTTAGTGCTGGGCTGGAACAAAAGCCTGCATGTCTCTCCAGGAACAATGTTGGAGATCCCTGCTCTATGTTCATTCATATCCACTGATTATGCTATATACACACTTATTAGACTCACTAGGACATGTTATAATGCATTTCTGACCACTTTACAGACAGTGAAACAATGTCATCCGAGGTTAAGACTACTTAGACTTCTCTTGCTCGGTAACTGCATCCGCTATAGTGTCGCAGCACATTTTCTTCCAGCCCAAACCCAGCAGCTGCACCATCCAATTACTAAACTATACCACCAAGCTCTTCATTAATCGAGTCAGGTCAGTACAGTGCAAGACTGGAACAAAAAACTACAGTCCTGGGGGTCCTATAGAGGAACCAATTGGAAAACACTGAACAGTACTCCACCACTGGACCCAGGGTCATAGAAATACATGGAGTACAATAGGAGTGTGGGCTAATAAAATATGTCCACGGGCCATAAAAAGTCCCATTGAGCTAAATGAGGAGAGCTTACAGAAGCGGACGGTGTGAAGCGGTTACAGCCCATACCATCTGTTTCTGTTTCAACCTCCCCCGCTCTTCAGAACCCTCAGAGGTTGCGTCCCTAATGGCACCCTATTCAAAAGTAGTGCACTATGAGTGTTGTTCGTTGGATTGTGGTGGCGCCATTCACATAGGAGGTGTTACGCTCTGCAAGACCTCCCTGGCAGGCGCGTAACTTATGACAGGGGGTTTATGACCCCACAAATATTAGAGACAGGTCAATTTCACCAATAATATAGCTACGACTAATTTGATTGTTTGGGAATTACATTTCCACCGCACCTACTGTCTTTCTGTGGCTTTACACAACACAGTGCTACTCAATTTCTCATGTTATGATTGGAGCCCCTATCGGCAACTATGCTTTTGGTTTGGCCCAGTCCTCAGAGGCCGTGGTTTGTGAAGAAAAAAAAGTTAAGAAAAGCTTGTAAGGAGAATGGAGAAAGGCACAATATCTCCTATTTTTCTCTATCTCTCCTCTCGCTTGGTAACAAGCAATCTAATCTGTGAGCTAATTTGTAACAAATAAAATAGTGTAAATGTAATGGTAAATGCATAGGTACGAATAAGAATTTTAAAGAAAATTATGTTTTTAAAACGGAGAAAGTTTCTATTGCGAACTGGCGAGACGCGCATCTCGCTTGTGAGCACTATTTCTCAAAACGAGTGAAAATTGGTAACGGTTATATTGTGCTCAATTTTGAGAGTTAAAAGACAACTCCTGTAGTATTATAAAGCTTCTTAACATAGAATTAGAGAAGGGCTGTTTCTCTGAACCTCAGGCTGTAGGCTCAAGCAACACGGTTCCTCTACCCAGTAAGAGGCAGCCTTGCCTGTCTCCCAGACTCTAACGAGCAGCAGCAACCTTACTTATTTAACACATTTGAAGGCCAAAATTGTTTATGCAACCTAATAATCACCCTTAGAATACTTAAAAACTGTTATTTTTTTATTTCAATGTGAGAAAATCTACAATAGAAATGGGCCCACCATAGTCTTCAACAATCTACAACAGAAATGGGCCCACCGTGGTCTTCATTGAATGGGATGCATGTGACATTGCTTAGCAGCAAGCTGGTATATTTATGTAAGGGAAACCAGGTACTGGTGTTTGAATGTACTGTTTCTTGATGAATAAATGGCAAATGTATTAACAACATTTCTAATTTACATTCTTATATCATATTTCTGTGTAACAATAGTAGCAGTTCATTCAATTGGGGAGGTGGGGGGGGGCATGACTGAAAACGTTCGGGAAGCACTGATCTAGTTCATGATTAGCATAAATACAGATGGGCAACGCCATGCTTCAGCCTACTTATTTATAGACACTATGCTATATCAGTTGGGCTACATATGACAATGCTTATTGGTAAATAACACACCAGCTTGATATAGACCAATATGTTATTAAGCTCATTTCTGGAGGGTAAAAGTATATTTTAGATGGAGTAAGCTTAGTTTAATATTCATAACTTTTGGAGGGGTGCCAAGAGTGGTAAGGGTACACAAATAGAATAATGGGTTATAATATTTACATTTAGTTAAAGCAGGGGTTGTGTTGACTTTCTGAACTGTTTCTTTTAGCCTTTATTTAACTAGGCGAGTCAATTAAGAACAAATTCTTATTTACAATGACGGGCTACCCCGGCCAAACCCGGACGACACTGGGCCAATTGTGCACCACCCAATCAAAGCTAGATGTGATGTAGCCTGGATTTTAACCAGGTACTGCAGTGACGCCTCTTGCACTGAGATGCAGGGTCTTAGACCACTGCGCCAATCGGGAGCCCAACTGTAGAGTTAGACCAACAGTTTAAAGTAATACAGAAACTATTGATATTTCAATTGTGGTTGGGATATATTGACCAAATGATTAGTTTTGGATGTACACTAGAGCGCCCACACACACACACACTAATTTAAGGGTCTGAATTTACACTCCATTGAGCTCTATAAATGGTCCGTACATTTTCAGATGTATGTTTCTGGCCATTGGTTTCCCTCACTCTGGGTTAGCCTAGGGACAAGCAGTCAGCCCAAACCTTACATCTTACCAAAGAAAGTTCTACCATTTCTTATCAACATATGCTCCAGCACATTGTTGAGTTACATACACAAATGAGAGAGAGCGTGTGTGTCTGAGTTTTATGTGTGTACTGTCTGGGCACACCATAGCAACAAAGTCTCATCCTTGTGCCCATCAGATAGGCTAAACATGGGGTCAATCCATTGGGCTAGAATGGCTACTGCACCCCTGGTAGATAACACAATCCCAACCCCTGCCAAAGCAAGAGAGTTTCCACCGTAACCCAACCGTGGAATGAACCACTGCCAACATGGTGCATCTGGTGACCCGAGGTGCACTGCCGTAGCGAACAGATATGCTAGTTAGCACTAGCACTAGTATTTTTCGTAGCTGTTTAAATACCACCACAGACCGGTGCTGGCACTAAGACAGCATTGAATGAGCTGTATTCCATCATAAGCAAGAAAACGCTCATCCAGAGGCGGCGCTCCTATTAGCCAGGGACTTTAATGCAGGGAAACTTAAATCCGTTTTACCAAATTTCTACCAGCATGTTAAATGTGCAACCAAAACCCTGGACCACCTTTACTCCACACACAGAGACGCATACAAAGCTCTCCCTCGCCCTCCATTTGGCAAATCTGATCATAATTCTATCCTCCTGATTCCTGCTTACAAGCAAAAATTAAAGCAGGATGCACCAGTGACTAGATCAACAAAAAAGTGGTCAGATGAAGCAGATGCTAAGCTACAGGACTGTTTTGCTAGTACACACTGGACTATGTTCCGGGATTCCTCCGATGGCATTGAGGAGTACACCACATCAGTCATTGGCTTCATCAATAAGTGCATCGAGGACATTGTCCCCACAGTGACCGTACGTACATACCTCAACCAGAAGCCATTGATTAAAGACAACATTCGCACTGAGCTAAAGGCTAGAGCTACCGCTTTCAAGGAGCGGGACTCTAACCCGGAAGCTTATAAGAAATCATGCTATGCCCTCCGACGAACCATCAAACAGGCAAAGCATCAATACAGGACTAAGATCGAATCATGCTACATCGGCTTTGACGCTCATCAGATGTGGCAGGGCTTGCAAACGATTACAGACTACAAAGGGAAGCACAGCCAAGAGCTGCTCAGTGACACGAGACGAGCCTACCAGACGAGCTAAACTACTTCTATGCTCACTTCGAGGCAAATAACACTGAAACATGAGCACCAGCTGTTCCGGAAGACTGTGTGATCACGGTCTCCACCGCCTCCCAGGTGGTGAGGGTAGGTAACAACACATCCGCCGCGCTGATCCTCAACACAGGGGCCCTTCAGGGGTGTGAGCTCAGTCCCCTCCTGTACTACCTGTTCACTCATGACTGTATGGCCAGGTACAACTCCAACGCCATCATTAGGTTTGCTGATGACACAACAGTGGTAGGCCTGATCACTGACAACAACAAGACAGCCTATAGGGAGGAGGTCAGAGACCTGGCCGTGTGGTGCCAGGACAACAACCTCTCCCTCAACGTCATCAAGACAAAGAAGATGATTGTGGACTACAGGAAAAAGAGGACTGAGCACGCCTCCATTCTCATCAATGGGGCTGCAGTGGAGCAGGTTGAGAGCTTCAAGTTCCTTGGTGTCCACATCACCAACAAACTAACATGATCCAAGCACACCAAGACTGTCGTGAAGAGGGCACAACAAAACCTATTCCCCATCAGAAGACTGAAAATATTTGGCATGGGTCCTCAGATCCTCAAAAGGTTCTACAGCTGCACCATTGAGAGCATCCTGACTGGTTGCATCACTGCCTGGTATGGCAACTGCTCGGCCTCCGACCGCAAGGCACTACAGAGGGTAGTGCGAACAGCCCAGTACATCACTGAGGCCAAGCTTCCTGCCATCCAGGACCTCTGTTCCAGGTGGTGTCAGAGGAAGGGCCTAAAAATTGTCATAGACACCAGCCACCCTAGTCATAGACTATTTTCTCTGCTACCACACAGCAAGCGGTACCCGGAGCCCCATGTCTAGGTCCAAGAGGATTCTAAACAGCTTCGACCTTCAAGCCAGAAGAGTCCTGAACATCTAATCAAATGGCTACCCAGACTATTTGCATTGCCCCCCCACCCTTTTACACCACTGCTACTCTCTGTTATCATCTAAGCATAGTCACTTTAATAACTCTACCTACATGTACATATTACCTCAACTAACCGGTGCCCCTGCACATTGACTATGTACCGTTACCCCCTGTATAGAGTCTCGCTATTGTTATTTGACTGCTGCTCCTTAATTACTTGTTGATTTTATTTCTTATTCTTATCCGTATTTTAAACTGCCTTGTTGGTTAGGGGCTCGTAAGTAAGCATTTCACTGTAAAGTCTACACATGTATTCGGCGCATATGACTAATAAAATTTGATTTGATTTGACACATTGAAAGGATTTTAACAAAAATCAGCTCAAACTAGAATGCTATTTGGCCCTAAACAGAGAGTACACAGTGGCAGAATACCTGACCACTGTGACTGACCCAAACTTAAGGAAAGCTTTGGCTATGTACAGACTCAGTGAGCATAGCCTTGCTATTGAGAAAGGCTGCCGTAGGCAGACCTGGCTCTCAAGAGAAGACAGGCTATGTTCACACTGCCCACAAAATGAGGTGGAAACAGAGCTGCACTTCCTAACCTCGTGCCAAATGTATGACCATATTAGAGACACATATTAAGTCCCATATCTACTGGGTGAAATACCACAGTGTGCCATCACAGCAGCAAGATGTGTGACCTGTTGCCAGAAGAAAAGGGCAACCAGTGAAGAACAAACCCCATTGTAAATACAACCCATATTTATGTTGATTTATTTTCCCTTTTGTACTTTAACCAATTTCACATCATTACAACACTGTATATAAACATATTATTTTGGAACATCTGTGAGTTTACTGTCCATTTTTATTGTTTATTTCACTTTTGTTTATTATCTACTTCCCTTGCTTTGGCAATGTTAACATATGTTTCCCATGCCAATAGCCCCTTGAATTGAATTGAAATTAAATTTACAGGGAGAGAGAGACAGGGAGAGAGAGACACAGGGAGAGAGAGACAGGGAGAGAGACACACAGACACAGTAAGCCCCACAAAAAAACTGTCTTCTCCTTCTCCGTCTCACAGACACTCATACACCCCCTATCGGTAAGTACCAGGCACAGCCTTGGTTTGTGCTAACACACACACATATATATGCACACCGTGTGCATCAAGTCTGGAACAAACTGGATTGTGAACAGCTTCTACACCCAAGCCATAAGATAGGTAGTTAAATAGTTGACCAAATAGCTACCCGGACTATCTGTATTGATCGTTTTTGCACAAACGTTTTTGACTCATCACATCCGCTGCTGCTAATGTTTATCATCTATCCTGTTGCGTATTCACTTTAATCTTAGTTGTATGTACATACAGTTTTCTTTATTTTTACTATTTTCTACATTGTAGAGCAAAAGTGAAGACATCAAAACTATGAAATAACACATATGGAATCATGTAGTAACCAAAAAAGTGTTAAACAAATCAAAATATATTTTATATTTGAGATTCTTCAAAGTAGCCATCCTTTGCCTTTGACAGATTTGCACACTTTTGGCATTCGCTCAACCAGCTTCATGAGGTAGTCATCTGGAATGCATGTAAATTATGTGTGCCTTGTTAAAAGTTAATTTGTGGAACTTCTTTCCTTCTTAATGCGTTTGAGCCAATTAGTTGTGTTTTAACAAGGTAGTGGTGGTATATAGAAGATTGCCCTATTTGGTAAAAGACCAAATCCATTTCATAGCAAGAACAGCTCAAATAAACAAAGAAAAACAACAGTCCATCATTACTTTAAGACATGAAGGTCAGTTAATTAGGAACATTTCAAGAACTTTAAAAGTTTCTTCTTGTGCAGTCGCAAAAACCATCAAGCGCTATGATGAAACTGGCTCTCATGAGGACCGCCACAGGAAAGGAAGACCCAGAGTTACCTCTGCTGCAGAGGATAAGTTCATTAGAGTTAACGGCACCTCAGATTGCAGCCCAAATAAATGCTTTACAGAGTTCAAGTAAGAGACACATCTCAACATCAATTGTTCAGAGGAGACTACGTGAATCAGGTTTTCATGGACGAAATGTTGCAAAGAAACCACTACCAAAGGACACCAACAATAAGAAGAGACTTGCTTGGGCCAAGAAAAACGAGCAATGGACATTAGACCGGTGGAAATCTGTCCTTTGGTGTGATGAGTCCAAATTTGCGATTTTTGGTTCCAACCACCATGTCTTTGTGAGACCCAAAGTAGGTGAATGGATGATCTCCGCATGTGTGGTTCCCACCGTGAAGCATGGAGGAGGAGGTGTGATGGTGCTTTGCTGGTGACACTGTCAGTGATTTATTTAAAATTCAAGCCACACTTAACCAGCATGGCTACCACAGAATTCTGCAGCGATATGCCATCTCATCTGGTTTGCGCTTAGTGGGACTATCATTTGTTTTTCAACAAGCTAATGACCCAACACACCTCCAGGCTGTGTAAGGGCTATTTGACCAAGGAGAGTGATGGAGTGCTGCATCAGATGACCTGGCCTCCACAATCACCCGACCTTAACCCAATTGAGATGGTTTGGGATGAGTTGGACCACAGATTGAAGGAAAAGCAGCCAACAAGTGCTCAGCATACATGGGAACTCCTTCAAGACTGTTGGATTAGTAATCCTCATGAAGCTGATTGAGAGAATACCAAGAGTGTGCTAAACTGTCATCAAGGCAAAGGGTGGCAACTTTCAAGAATCTAAAATCTAAAATATATTTAACACTTTTTTGATTACTATTGATAAAATATGCGTTATTTCATAGTTTTGATGTCTTCACTATTATTCTACAGTGCAGAAAATAGTAAAACATTAAGAAAAACCCTTGAATGAGTAGGTGTGTCCAAACCTTTGACTGGTACAGTATCTACCTCAATTACCTTGAACCCCTGCACATCGACACGGTACTGGCACCCTGTGTATAAGCCAAGTTATGGTTACTCATTGTGTATTCATTATTACATGTTTTACTTTTTTTACTATTTCAATTTTCTTTCTCTGTACATTGTTAGGAAGGGCCCATAAGTAAGCACTTCATTGTTAGTCTACACCTGTTGTTTACAAAGTATATGACAAATACAATTTGATTTGACCTGCAAGTTCAGACACAGTCACGCTTGCTTGCTCACACACAAACATACGCTCGCTCGCTCTCACACTCATTAAATGTGTGTACTCCTTACATAGCTCGGGATGCTAAATTAATTAGCACTTCATCATCAGCTTATCCTGAGAACAGACTGTGGAATAAAAGGGAGGGAGGTAGGGAGGGAGGTAAGGAGGGAGGGAGAAACAGGAAGTAAATGAGAGTTTGAGTGCAAAATAAAGAGAGAGGGGAGAGAGAAAGCAACAGAGAGCTTCAGAGAGAGAGACAGAGAGAGAGCGAGAGAGAGAGAGAGAAATAAAGGACTGTGAAGATAGGCAAATGACAAGCCTAACATTTGAATAGGCTCCTTTCACTAGACAACTGGGTCTTGTTGAGTAGGAATAAAACAGTAGAAAACATTTGATACTAATTGACATTGTCCGATGAGAAGGCTTGTTTAAATTTTGACATTTAAAAACATTCTCTCGAGTAGAAAAATAGCCATAGGCTGTTTTTCATGGTTTGGGCTAGGCGCCTTAGTTCCAGTGAAGGGAAATCTTAACGCTACAGCATACAATGACATTCTAGACGATTCTGTGCTTCCAACTTTGTCGCAACAGTTTGGGGAAGGCCCTTTCCTGTTTCAGCATGACAATGCCCCCATGCACAAAGCGAGATGCATACAGAAATAAGATTGGTGTGGAAGAACCTGACTGGCCTGCACAGAGCCCTGACCTCAACTCCATCACACTTTTGGGATGAACTGGAATGCCGACTGCGAGCCAGGCCTAATCGTCCAACATCAATGCCCGACCTCACTAATGCTCTTGTGGCTGAATGGAAGCAAGTCCCCGCAGCAATGTTCCAACATCTAGTGGAAAGCCTTCCCAGAAGAGTAGCAGCAAAGGGTGGGACCAACTGCATATTAATTGCCATGATTTTGGAATGAGATGTTAGACAAACAGGTGTCCACATACTTTTGGTCATGTAAAGTATATCAGAAGCCAGTTGTGACCCAATTGGGCCCCAAGTCGTCGTATTGCTTGCTTTAACCGGTGGCCATCACTCCACCTGGAGGGCTACTGGGTGTGCATTCCTGCTCTAACACAGCCTGATTCAGAAATCAAGTTCCTGATGAGCAACTGATTAGTAGAATTGTATGCATTACAACAGGCCTGGAAGAAAGGCCTGCACACCTAGTAGCTCTCCAGGAGGACGGTTAGCACTCCAGGAGGAAGGGTAGCTCCCCGGGAGGACGGTTAGCTCTCCAGGAGGACAGTTAGCTCTCCAGGAGGACAGTTAGCTCTCTAGGAGGACAGTTAGCTCTCTAGGAGGACAGTTAGCTCTCTAGAAGGACGGTTAGCTCTCCAGGAGGATGTATTTATTTGAATTTTATTTTTTTCACCTTTATTTAACCAGGTAGGCTAGTTGAGAACAAGTTCTCATTTACAACTGCGACCTGGGTTAGCTCTCTAGTAGGACAGTTAGCTCTCCAAGAGGACGGTTAGCTCTCCAGGAAGACGGTTAGCTCTCCAGGAAGACGGTTAGCTCTCTAGGAGGATGGTTAGCTCTCTAGGAGGATGGTTAGCTCTCTAGGAGGATGGTTAGCTCTCCAGGAGGATGTATTTATTTATTTGTATTTGTTTTCACCTTTATTTAACCAGGTAGGGTAGTTGAGAACAAGTTCTCATTTACAACTGCGACCTGGGTTAGCTCTCTAGGAGGACAGTTAGCTCTCTAAAAGGACGGTTAGCTCTCCAGGAGGACGGTTAGCTCTCTAGGAGGACAGTTATCTCTCTAGGAGGGCAGTTCTCTCTAGGAGGACGGTTAGCTTTCCAGGAGGACGGTTAGCTCTCCAGGAGGACGGTTAGCTCTCCAGGAAGACGGTTAGATCTCTAGGAGGACAGTTACCTCTCTAGGAGGACGGTTAGCTCTCCAGGAGGACAGTTAGCTCTCTTGGAGGATGGTTAGCTCTCTAGGAGGATGGTTAGCTCTCTAGGAGGACGGTTAGCCACTCCTACCACTACACCACGAACAGGAGCAAATGCACTAAATCATATTTATTCAAAAATGTTTATACGTTTGCGCTGCCAGGATTACCGCCAGACGTCCCTCTCAATGTCCTCAGCCCGTGTGGTCGACTAATTACAGAGGCTGTCATTGGTAGGGGTGGGAAGAGTGGGGGGAGAGCTGAGAAAAATTCTCTCAACCAGCTTCATGAGGTAGTCACCTGGAATGCTTTTCCAACAGTCTTGAAGGAGTTCCCACATATGCTGAGCACTTGTTGGCTGCTTTTCCTTCACTCTGCGGTCCAACTCATCCCAAACCATCTCAATTGGGTTGAGGTTGGGTGATTGTGGAGACCTGCTCATCTAATGCAGCACTCCATCACTTACCTTCTTGGTCAAATAGCCCTTACACAGGCTGGAGGTGTGTTTTGGGTCATTGTCCTGTTGAAAAACAAATTATAGTCCCACTAAGCGCAAAGCAGATGGGATGGCGTATCGCTGCAGAATGCTGTGGGAGCCATGCTGGTTAAGTGTGCCTTGAATTTGAAATAAATCACTGACAGTGTCACCAGCAAAGCACTCCCACACCATCACTCCTCCTCCACGCTTCACGTGGGAACCACACATGCGGAGATCATCCGTTCACCTACTCTGCGTCTCACAAAGACAGTGGTTGGAACCAAAAATCTCAAATTTGTTCTCGTCAAACCAAAGGACACCTTTCCACAGGTCAAATGTTTCTTGGCCCAAGCAAGTCTCTTCTTCTTATTGGTGTCCTTTAGTAGTGGTTTCCTTGCAGCAATTTGACCATGAAGGCCTGATTCACGCAGGCATCTCCTTTGAACAGTTGATGTTGAGATGTGTCTGTTACTTGAACTCTGTGAAGCATTTATTTGGGCTGCAATCTGAGGTGCAGCTAATTGATGATTTCTGAGGCTGGTAGCTCTAATGAACTTATCCTCTGCAGCAGAGGTAACTCTCCATATGTGTTATTTCATAGTTTTGACATCTTCACTATTATTCTACAATGTAGAAAATAGTAAAAATAAAGAAATCCCTCTAATGAGTAGGTACGTCCAAACTCTTGACTAATACTGTATATATAATCGATATAAATAAATATACATATAGCCGAATTGAGACCAGGATCTCATTCTCAATGGTGCCCTGAGACCATATCTCAATACACTTAGTTATCTCACCACCTCTCTCTTTCACTCTATTCCCCCTCTCTCTTTCACTCTAATCCTCCTCTCTATTTCACTCCAATCACTCTCTCTTTCACTCTATTCCTCCTCTCTCACTATTCCCCATCTCTCTTTCTCACTCTATTCTCCTCTCTCTCTTTCACTCTATCCCCCCCTCTCTCTCTCTCTTTCATTCAATTCCTCCTCTCTCTTTCACTCTAATCCCTCTCTCTCTTTCACTCTATTCCTCCTCTTTCATTCTATTCCTCCTCTCTTTCATTCTATTCCTCCTCTCTATTTCACTCCAATCACTCTCTCTTTCACTCTATTCCTCCTCTCGCTCTCTCTTTCACTATTCCCCATCTCTCTTTCACTCTATTCCTCCTCTCTCTCTATCCCCCCCTCTCTCTCTCTTTCATTCAATTCCTCCTCTCTCTTTCACTCTAATCCCTCTCTCGTTCATTCTATTCCTTCTCATTATATTCCTCCTCTCTCTTTCACTCTATTCCCCCCTCTCCTTCTTTCACTCTATTCCCCCCTCTCCCTCTTTAACTCTATTCCCGCTCAAGCCCGGAGCCGTCTCTCGCTAGTGTTCTTCCAAAAGACACAGCTAACAAGGAGCGCTAGTGCCTAGCGCCAGATGACTGAATTAATTCATTATCATATCGTCTGCAGAGTCTCCTGTAACCTCTCATCTCAATATCGCTTCCTAAACTGCAGTCACAATAATTCCACCATATGCTTCACAACCGCTGTTTTCAGTCTGCCGACAATGGTAAGCAGGTGTTTCACTGTAAATGAGGGGGATTTCGTTCAGGTGGCACTCCACACTGACAGATGACGCTTGATATTGAGTGGGTGAGGGAATTTCAATATTGGGATTCTGTCTGTACATATTGCAATGTAGTGTGGTCTACACAAGAATTACATCCAAAAGCTCTGTCCCCCCTACGCTACAAATAATATGGCTTTTTTTGGTGTCGTCAGCCCTTTGTAACCAACTTGCAACCTAATGGTGGAGATAGGAGGTTGGTTGTTATTGTAGGTTCCTTACAAAGGGCTGACGAAGTCAACATTTGGCAAAAAAAGCTATATTCTCTGTGGTATAGGGAGGACAGAGCTATTCAATGGAGCCCGCTCCACCTAAAGAACTATAAAGTTATGGGAATTCCTGATTTTGGAATGTGTAGACTGGAGAGATGACGTAGTCTTAACCGGCCCGTTCTCCAGCCTGTAGCAGGGAGTCTGTGTTAACATGCAGAGCATGAGCTGCTGATAGATGCCAGCCAGGATGGGTTTCTGTCTGTCTGTCTGTCTGTCTTTCCCAGCCTTGAATTTTATGAACATTCAGCCTTTCATGACGGCTTTCATCATCATTCTTTTGGACAGTGTCAGAAGCACTGCAGTGGCTCATCTTTAGCCGTCCATTTCTCTCTCACACACACACACACACACACACACACACACACACACACACACACACACACACACACACACACACGAGAGGTGGGGGGGAAATTAAGTCTAGTTAGCAGACAGCACATGTTGCTGTGCTGGGTACAGATCAATCCTTGCTCATATCCTGCATATGATAAATAAGATCTACTACTGCCATCTAGTGGTGAAGATAGGAGCTTTACATTTTTTTATATGTTTAAATTTGTTTAAAACGATCATGACTATTTAATGGACTGTCAGTCCAATCATAATCGAATAGAATCGTTACATTTCCCCAGCTCCAACCCATGTGACAGGACTGCTGTTGGGGTGAAACACAAGTCCAGGATTGAGGTGTGAAAGCACAGAAGGGGGGAGGATTTTCAGGATTAGGAACTACTAGATAAAGTATACTGGAAATAAATGAATATGGATTACATAGTTGTGTACACACCCACACACACACAACCTGTCAGCACCAACTAGCTTTTCAAACACTTAATGACTCCAAATTGAATAAACATGTGTTTGAAGCAGATGGTTATTCCTGTATGTGTGAGCTTGTAATGTATTTCCCAATTGTCAGTGTGTGTTTTTCTCTGTCTGTGTGTGTTTTTCTGTGTGTGTGTGTGCGCGTGTGCGCGTTCCTCCGTGTGTGGTGTCTGTGCGTAAGAAGAAGTTTATTTGCAGAGAGGGAAAGGAACGACAGCATGTGTTAATGAAAGAAGAGTGGTGGGGGAAAGAGTTTTATGCTAATGTACCTTTGTCGTATATTCTTAAAGTGCACTCCTAAGGTTAATATAGTTACATTGAGAGTAGACCTGCTATGCCTCCTCGTCCAATCTCTCTCTCCTCCCCCTCTCTCTCTCTCCTCCTCCCCCTCTCTCTCCCTCCTCCTCCCCCTCTCTCTCCCTCTCCGAAGAAGTGCCCTCCTAGAGTTAGTATACTCTACTTACAATAAGACAATAAGATTTGCATTTGAACATGGAGGATGTTGTTGACTGGATTCATGGTACAATGGGAGTCAGATGAGACTGAAACTTTGAGATGAGGCAAGAGAGCAACGAAATTACGCGTATAGTAGAAATTGAATTTAGATGTGTCTCTTTTTATCACACGAATGTGCATGAACGCACACACACTCCAATTCCACACACAATCCAAACCAAGAAGCTGTAAACACAGTGTAGTTTTGATAAGGTGTGAAAAAGGTGAGAGAAGGTTTTGAGGTAACACCTTTCAGAAAGACTGCAATTTCCCTGGAGCAAGAGGCATGCTGACAGAATCATTCCTGTGTGAGTGTGTGATTTTCTTAAAATACAATTTGGCACAAATACTTACATCATTAAAACAGACTTCATTTGAACAGACTAGAACGCTAAAACCAAGACCCCTTCGTCCACCGCACAAAAAGAAAGCGAACGAAAGAGAATGAAAAAGAAAGGGGGCAGGCATAGCAGTTATCAGACTTTATGCCAACACTACTATCTCCAGGATCTCTCTCACTTCTGTTCAAACTCTGAAAACAGCAATGGATAACACAACACCTGCTGTTTCTACGATGATCAAAAATAATTGCAACAATTTCATAGATTTTACTGAGTTACAGTTCATATAAGGAAATCAATCAATTGAAATAAATTCATTAGGCGCTCATCTACGGATTTCACACAGAAAACCAGTCAGTATCTGGTGTGACCCCTATGTGTCTCATGCTGTTGATTGTGGCCTGTCGAATGTTGTCCCAGTCCTCTTCAATGGCTGTGCAAAGTTCCTGGATATTGGTGGGAACTGAAACATGTTGTCGTACATATCGATCCAGAGCATCCAAACATGCTCAATGGGTGACATGTCTGTGGAAGAACTGGGACATATTCAGCTTCCAGGAATTGTGTACAGATCCTTGCGACATTGGGCCATGCATTATCATGCTGAAACATGAGGTAATGGCGGAGGACAAATGGCATGACAATGGGTCTCAGGATCTCATCACGGTATCTTTGTGCATTCAAATTGACATTGATAAAATGCAATTGTGTTTGTTGTCCATAGCTTATGCCTGACCATACCATAACCCCACCGCCATCATGGGGCACTCTGTTCACAACGTTGACATCAGCAAGGAGGTCCTGGGCTGGCGTAGTTACACGTGGTCTGCGGTTGTGAGGCCGGTTGGACGTACTGCCAAATTCTCTAAAACGATGTTGGAGGCGGCTTATGGCAGAGAAATTAACATTGAATTATCTGGCAACAGCTCTGGTGGACATTCCTTCAGTCAGCCTGCCAATTGCATGCTCCCTCAAAACTTGAAACACGTGTGCCACTGCGTCACAATGGGAATCAATAAACTATTAGCATCCGTTGCTAAATCAATGGTGTGATGACCTAATGATTAGAATTTTGGAGTACATTACAGTTTAAATTACATTATTTTCATCATCGTTATGCAAACAAGGCTGACTTCCGCGAAAATGTCACTGTTTAAACAAGTTTTGTTTAGCTAATAAAATGAAAACATTACTTCGAAATACTTTTGGGTACCTTGTTAACATTATAACATGAAATCCATGTCCTAAACATTTCTTTGTTTCGGAAATAGCAAAGAAAGCGAGTAATCAACTTAACACATTGTTATTTACCTTACAGATCACAAAGTCAGCAAATTTCCACTCCATTCATATGCAAATCCGTTTGATTCATACACTGGCTTGTCTGGCTGTCATGTTCTTATTTTAACCTGCGCTTCCCTTACCTATACTGAAGTAATATAATTTCAGTAGTCCTCTAGTATGATTCATTTTTTTCTATCAAGCATAGCTCATTAGTACACCCTTCTAGTTGAATATTTGTCTCCCTTCTTCATGTCTCTCTTCTCGGGGCCGTCCTCCAAGGGACAAGTAGCGGTCCGGGTGGCAAAGATCGAAATCACGGATGATGTTGGAATCCAGAATGTCCTCCACCGGAACCCAACACCGCTCCTCTGGGCCGTAGCCCTCCCACTCCACCAGGTGCTGGAGACATGAAAAGGTGAGATACGGTAGTCACTGGGAAGCTGTAACCTATACATCACCTCGTTGACCTTGAACGGCCCCACAAACCGGGGGCTCAGCTTCTTGCAGGGCAGGCGGAGTGGGAGGTTCCTGGTAGAGATCCAGACACAATCCCCAGGATGGAACACGGGAGTCTCACTGCGGTGGCGGTCTCACTGCGGTGGCGGTCTCACTGCGGTGGCGGTCTCACTGCGGTGGCGGTCTGCCTGCGGCGGCCGGTGCGCTGGAGTCTCACGTGAGCCTCGTTCCTCACTTCTTCTGCGCGCCTGAACCACTCATCCACCGCAGGAGGTTCGGTCTGGCCCGGGGTCCACGGAGCCAGGGCTGGCTAAAACCCAGAACACACTGGAAGGTAGTCAACCCGGTGGAGGAGTGACGTAACAAATTCTGTCTGTACTCCGCCCATGGAAGGAATCAGGCCCACTGTCCCTGCCGGTCCTGTCAGTGACTCCTCAGGATTTTCCCCAGCTCTTTGTTCATCCTCTCCACCTGCCCGTTAGACGGAGGCCTATCTCCAGAAGTGAGGCTGACCGTGACCCCAAGCTTCTCCATAAAGGTTCTTCATACCCATGATGTGAATTGGGGGTCACGGTCGGAGACAATGTCCTCCGGAAGACCATAATGCCGGAAGACCTGCTGGAATAGTGCCTCAACAACCTGGAGAGCAGTAGAGAGACCAGAGAGAAGGATGAAACGACAGGATTTGAAAAATCTATCCACAACCACCAAAATGGTGGTGAAACCGTCAGAGGAGGGGGGATCAGCGACAAAGTCAATGGATAGATGAGACCAGGGACGCTGAGGCACGGGAAGGAGTTTCCCTGCTGGAGCGTGCCAGGGGGGATTTGGTTTGAGCACATACGGAACATGAGTTGACGTAGCGAATTTCGTCCTGCGCCAAGGTAGGCCACCAATACTTCTCGGAGATAGATTGAGTAGTATGAGAAATACCTGGATGTCCAGAGACGACAGCTGTGTGCACCCAGGTCAGCAACCCATCCCTTATCCCCATGGGAATGTATATGCGCTCAGGAGGACAGGTAGTGGGTGCGGGCTCCCTCCCCAGAGCCTGGCGAATGTCCACAATTACGCCCCAGTCCACAGGGGCTACGACTCGAGAGGAAGGGGTTATGGATACATTCTGGACAGGAGCCTCTCCCGAATCGTAGAGATGGGACAGGGCATCGGCTTTGGTGTTCTTTGAACCTGGGCGATCAGTCATCGTGAAGTCAAATCTCATAAAGAAAAGGGCCCACCTTGCTTGGAGCGGATTCAGCCTCCTCGCTGTCCGTATGTACTTCAGGTTCTGATGGTCGGTGAGGATGACGAATGGGTACTTGGCGCCCTCCAAGCTTGCACCTCTCAGTAGTGGGGGCTCCCATTAGGTGCACAAAGTAGAGGGAGCACTGTAGTAGGAAGCCACGGCATTTAGATGGGGTGCCATCATATTTATCCGGGAGGGACAAATGGGAATCGTTGACCTGGGCGGGTTGCTGAAAGGGCTGGCTAGCTGGGTCGACTGGTGGTAGAGTACCCTCCAGTAGTTGAAGGCAACACGTCTCAGGTATGTTCGAGACGTTGAACACTGCGAAGAACCTCTTCCATAGCCGTCCCCAGTTGTGCCAGCTGGTCGTGGTGTTGACGAAGTACAGTGAGGGAAAAAAGTATTTGATCCCCTGCTGATTTTGTACGTTTGCCCACTGACAAAGAAATGATCCGTCTATAATTTTAATGGTAGGTTTATTTGAACAGTGAGAGACAGAATGACAACAAACAAATCCAGAAAAACCTATGTGAAAAATGTTATAAATTGATTTGCATTTTAATGAGGGAAATAAGTATTTGACCCCCTCTCAATCAGAAAGATTTCTGGCTCCCAGGTGTCTTTTATACAGGTAACAAGCTGAGATTAAGAGCACACTCTTAAAGGGAGTGCTCCTAATCTCAGCTAGTTACCTGTATAAAAGACACCTGTCCACAGAAGCAATCAATCAATCAGATTCCAAACTCTCCACCATGGCCAAGACCAAAGAGCTCTCCAAGGATGTCAGGAACAAGATTGTAGACCTACACAAGGCTGGAATGGGCTACAAGACCATCGCCAAGCAACAGTTGGTGCGATTATTTGCAAATGGAAGAAACACAAAAGAACTGTCAATCTCCCTCGGCCTAGGGCTCCATGCAAGATCTCACCTCGTGGAGTTGCAATGATCATGAGAACGGTGAGGAATCAGCCCAGAACTACACGGGAGGATCTTGTAAATGATCTCAAGGCAGCTGGGACCATAGTCACCAAGAAAACAATTGGCAACACACTACGCCGTGAAGGACTGAAATCCTGCAGCGCCCGCAAGGTCCCCCTGCTCAAGAAAGCACATCTGCCCGTCTGAAGTTTGCCAATGAACATCTGAATGATTCAGAGGACAACTGGGTGAAAGTGTTGTGGTCAGATGAGACCAAAATGGAGCTCTTTGGCATCAAATTCAACTCGCCGTGTTTGGGGGAGGAGGAATGCTGCCTATGACCCCAAGAACACCATCCCCACCGTCAAACATGGAGGTGGAAACATTATGCTTTGGGGGTGTTTTTCTGCTAAGGGGACAGGACAACTTCACCGCATCAAAGGGACGATGGACGGGGCCATGTACCGTCAAATCTTGGGTGAGAACCTCCTTCCCTCAGCCAGGGCATTGAAAATGGATCGTGGATGGGTATCCCAGCATGACAATGACCCAAAACACACGGCCAAGGCAACAAAGGAGTGGCTCAAGAAGAAGCACATTAAGGTCCTGGAGTGGCCTAGCCAGTCTCCAGATCTTAATCCCATAGAAAATCTGTGGAGGGAGCTGAAGGTTCGAGTTGCCAAACGTCAGTCTCGAAACCTTAATGACTTGGAGAAGATCTGCAAAGAGGAGTGGGACAAAATCCCTCCTGAGATGTGTGCAAACCTGGTGGCCAACTACAAGAAACGTCTGACCTCTGTGATTGCCAACAAGGGTTTTGCCACCAAGTACTAAGTCATGTTTTGCAGAGGGGTCAAATACTTATTTCCCTCATTAAAATGCAAATCAATTGATAACATTTTTCACATGCATTTTTCTGGATTTTTTTTGTTGTTATTCTGTCTCTCACTGTTCAAATAAACCTACCATTAAAATTATAGACTGATAATTTCTTTGTCAGTGGGCAAACGTACAAAATCAGCAGGGGATCAAATACTTTTCCCCCCTTACTGTATATATCCCTGCTCGTCGCCCGTCTGAGAGATTTCCTGCTGCTTCCATTTTGTGAAGCAGTATTCTGTCGAGAAGCAGGTGCAGGTGATAAGTTTAATATAACAAAAAAACATGGAACGATACAACGTAGGAGTAGCATCTTGACATGAAACACAAAAACAGCACTACCTGGGGAAGGAACCTAAAGGAGTGCCAGATAAAGGGGAGGTAATGAGTGAGGTAATGGAGTCCAGGTGTGCCTCATGATGAAGCGTAGGTGCGCGTAATGATTGATGCTAGGTGCGCGTAAAGATAGTTGCCATGACTGGTGGTTAGTACAGTAAACCAGCGATGTCGAACACCGGAGGGGAGGAGCGGGATTAGACGTGACAAAGAGAAAAATGTGTGTTAGGGAAACTAAAACTAGCTTCAGGTTATTTTGTGTGCAAATGCAAATAGTTATCTGAGATTTTTTATATTCACTTTAACAGATGGTGACCCCAGCTAGGAGTGAAAAGCAGCGAGGTTTCCCAGGTCTCGCCTTCATTTCGTCCTTCTTCCAAACCAAGTAATTTTCCTGGATGTCGTAGCACTTGGTCCCCTTCTTGATTCTGCTCCGGCAGCTCCCATTCAGTTTCTCATGCGTCTTGTCGATGTTCAGTCTCACCTTGATTGATAACAGGAATAAATGCAATTATATTTCATATCACAAATACATTTCTTACATATCTCTTGGAGGGCCAGAAAATAAATTAACAGCGGACAATCATTTTTACCTGGTCAAAAACCTCCACATCGTTCTCAGTCAGTGCCTGAAGGTAGTCCTAAAATGTGTTCTGATCTGGTTCGACAACTTCCACCACATCCGGTGGGGTTTCAGTGATCTGAAAGTACATTATACAAAAATAGCAATAGACAAACAAAGATTCTCTCAATTATTTTATTCAACATTCTCTCAAGTACAAATCATCCTTTTCTGTCTTCATTGTATTTCAATGTTTTGTTTTGTTTTCTTTAAAGTGTATTTAATGGTTTGTCTCAAATCCCTGATATTATTTCATAAACATTTAAACAAATACATCAATTCCACTTCAAAAATATTAAATTCCAAACCAATTCACATCCTAGAATTCTTTACATTTATACCCCAAACACATTTACTCTTAACTTGAAATAACCTGTTTACGTTTACGTAGTTGACTGTTGCCCACTAAAGCCCCATTGGAGACTCTAAAACAGGAAAGCCTTTATAGACTGGTATAACTCATAAGAAGTTACTTTATACCCATTCTCAAAATACATTCACCCAGTGTAAGAAGGGCTAATAGAAAGACAAGACTATTGCAACTGATATTAATGCTAATTATTGTAAAATGACTGAACAAGCTAGCATAGTGCTAACCAAAGCTAGCAACCAACTGACCGGAGCTAGCAAACAGCTAACCGGAGCTAGCCAAACGCGAACACTTACAGTACAACAATTACAAAGATCTTAAACATCACAGTTACAACATTCCATTCTCTTAACCCTTAGGATATTGTCAGGAGTGTCTTTAAAAAAAAATTCAGGAGTTAACACATTTTTTTTTTCTTGATCAAATGAATTCACCGCCATCATTTCATTTTACACTCGACATGCGTTTTCTGTCTAGTACAAAGTTATACAATTACTATGTTGTTCAAACCATTACATGTGGTATTCAGTGATTTTTTGCACTTTACTGACCTGTAACACAGGATAAATGATGAAACAGGAGAAAGGTTCTCTCAATTATGAGAACACAGGTGCAGGATCACATAATATATAGTCCCAGTGCAAAGCGAACACGTCTCACTGCCCCCTACTGGCCAGCAGTAGTATAAATCCATTGCAATGGCAAAACCTTGGAGGACTGACATTTCAGTAAATGCATTCTTCCCCAATACAAAGTAACAAAACATAAACACAAATGTGACCAGACATTTTGTGTGCGTCACATATACAATTGCATTGTTTACCTCAGTCAACAGCTGCGGCTCCCGTCTGTACTCGGTGGAGACCTGGATGCTGTTGTGTGCAAAGAGAATTACCTTCAGGTTGTTCGACCACCCTTCCTGGTACCAATCAAGGGACTTGCCCATGGTAGTCTCGAGGGTCTGGTTGGTCCATTCACCAAACTTGGAGGAGGGGGTAGGAAAGCGATATCTATTGACAATGTAAGATATTGAAATATGTCTGATTATGTACCATGGAAAAACTAAAACAAGTTACTTATAAAATAAGTAAACTAAACCATTGGTGATAGAATACGACGTATAACATCCGTACCTTGTTCCACACACACACATTCTATAATATCAAACTCTGCTGTGGTCAAATAAAGCAACCATTACAAAACAATTTATCAGGGCAAAATTTGAATTGGGGCACTTACCGATCATGTGCCATGGTGAAACAACTTTGATGGGCTTCAACTCCGGTGCCACAGTCTTCACCCTCTCAAACGTCTGGGTACTGACGTTTAAGCAAAAAGTGACAAATTGAAACATTGTGTGCTCTCTGACATGACATTCATTGAAATCATATTAATTTCAGATATAATAAAATGTGATTGATAAACAAAATTATATTTCACTTGCTGTCCACCTCTTTGACAATTCCCGCCAGAAGAAGCGTAGGATGATTTTGGCAATCATACGCTTCACTCCGAAATGGCCTGCATGCATTTTGGTCAGCACGACCTCCTTCTCCTCCTTAGTAAAAATCCCCCTCCTGTGTGGCTGGCCATCCTTCCCCCGTGGGTACATATGATTGCCTAACAAGTTGGAAGAGAATAGTTGTTGAAATACACAAGTCTAAGTACATTTGCACTGCTGTCTTTCTCTCTCTTCCCACCCCTCTGTGTCTGTCTAGCGAAGACACCTAGTTAAGGGCATTTGGAATTACCATAATTACTTACACCTATCCATTTGATTGATCAGGTTTAACTTACAGCTAAACCTCAAATATGACAGACATATAATTATATCAGTGGAGGACGGCTCATAATAATGTCTGGAATGGAGTCAATGGAATGGTATAAACCCCTTTGATACCATTCCATGTACTTAATTCCATAAATTTTTATGAGCCATCCTCCCCTCTGTAGCCTCCACTGAAATACATGTATGGTTATAAAATGTAGATGTCCAACTAGATAGAAAATGGTTGTTGAAAAATGGTTTTACATAGCTAAATCCATCTAATAGAAGTTAGCTGCTTAACATTACCCTGAACTGTGAATTTCTCTGAATGTTCCACCTCTTGTCAAGATCAGTGGTGCTATCATAGTACTTTGCCTGGTTGGACATCTCCTCGAGGGATGCCATTGAAGTCCAAGCTACATACAAACAAATAGCTACAATAACAGTTAGAGTGACTAGCTAGCTAGTTAACGTTAGCTAAATAAAACTGTCTGGCTAGCTAGCCAGCTACTGTACCTGGCTAGATGACCTGGCTAGATGACTAGGCAGGCTGAGGTAAATAAGTAACTTTGCAGTAGCTAGCAACGTCAATCTGAAAACAGCCTAAATATTACTCCAATGTTTGTAAACAAATTGTTTAGGCATGGTTAGAACTATAATTTTGATATCCTGGACGGTCAGTCCTTGCATCAAGGGGCGCAACTTTCACTGTGGACGGGGGGATATGTCCGTCCCCCCACCCCACATTCTGAAATTGCATTTTTGTTCCCCCAGTTTTAACATTATAATGTGATACAAAACGAGGCAATGGTGTGCTTTAGGACCAGTGTTAATCTGACTGGATACAACAACAACAAAAATATATATATTATGTCCCCCCCACTTCTAAAACCAAAGTTGCGCACCTGCTTGCATCCATAGCTCTGTCTATGAATTTGAATGTTGTTGCATTTCTCCAGGCCCATCCCTCAGCTTTTTACCAAATCAGAGGTGGGGTGACTGCTTTGTTATTGTTTCAATTAAGGATTCTAACTTTAAAGAACCCTCAGTAAAAGAAGCTAGGAAACAAATCAACTGGGAGAGTGGACAGTAAAACAGATGACGAGAGAGTTGGCGTCAGTGTACTTGAGGACTGCAGTGTCTGCTGAATTTAGCTGCTTCCTAAGACAATGCTTCCTAGCAATGAAAGCCACATGTGTGTGTGTGCACAAGCCGGTGCTCGTGAATGCTACACAATGGAAACGTATCATGCATTCTACACACACACACAACTCGCAAGGACTTTGTCCAGAGCATGGCAAACCCCAGACAAAAGTGTCAGTGATGAGAGACTCCAACAGTCAAGCAGAGAACAGCTGCTGTGTGTTGTACAAAACTGTAACTACCAATTGGATACTACGAAATTGGGGAGAAAGGGGCAATACTTTTTTTTTATTAAACATTTTAAAATAAAATATGTGTACGTGACCAATACACTTTCATTTTATTATCTGACAATGTTAATCTGAAAAAGGGCTGTTGCTAATCAAGCTGGTTTTCTTTTCTACCTCGCTTTGCTAATACCAGTGCTTGACTTGGGCAGGAGCTGAGTACTGGCACCTCAAATGTGCTACTGCTTGAGCTCCTGAATATTAGCTTGAACTTATTGGGGAGCTCCTGCACCTAAAATAAACAGTACCGGTGTTATGCCGAAAATATACTTTCTGGGGCACACATCAGAGTCAAATACTTTCTACAAAATCAGTAGCGGATTTAAGTACGGGGGGGACAGGGGCAACCGCATCTTGCCGCCCCCGGGTGCGGGCGGGCGCCATACAAGCTAGAACCACCACATACACTTGAAACAAATAGCCAAACCGAAAACGGCATACAAAATGCTTTCTGCTACTAAGATCAGGCTAAAGGAGTGAAGAGCAGAAATCTCAACTAGCAAGCGAGTCGCAGCAATGAAAAAGGCGAAAGGGGGGAGAATTCTGTCAGGGGGGAGATTTTCGGCATAACACCGGCACCCAAAATGAGTACTGGAACCTATTTCAGGCTATTACGCTGTAATCTTTATGATTTAACTGTGGCATTTCCCTTGACACACTCAGGTATTATAATAGACGCCATTATACCATTTTTATAAGCGTAACGAGCACGCACTCACTTATTATTTGGACATTTATGTCTTTAATTTCTATGATAACCCACTGACTCACCAGTTTGGCTTTCATCAGGCCATCGTGGGTCCTGCCCTTCTCAGGTCGTCGTGGGCCTCCCCTTTCCCCCCTGCTGAGGTTGTTGCTGCCTAGACTGCTGCTGCCTGGACCACTGCTGCATCTCTCTCCCTTTGGGCCAGCCGAGACAGTTGCTCCTGAACCTGGGCATGCTCCCGCTCAAACCTACACACATGACATATGACACACGTGAAAAATTATTGATATACTGAGTGTAAAATTAAGATAATTTTTTCATTTTTCATTGTTTAGTCAATAACATAAAGGACAAACGTGGGGCTGGTTTCCCGGAGATCTCCATCAAGAATCTCCATTGACCATCCTGAATAAGCTTAATCTGTGTCTGGGAAACCGACCCATATACAGTTGAAGTCGGAAGATTACATACACTTAGGTTGGAGTCATTAAAACTTGTTTTTCAACCACTCCACAAATTTCTTGTTAGGTTTTGGCAATTCGGTTAGGACATCTACTTTGTGCATGACACAAGTAATTTTTCCAACAATTGTTTACAGACAGATGATTTCACTTATAATTCACTGTTTCACAATTCCAGTGGGTCAGAAGTGTACATACACTAAGTTGACTGTGCCTTTAAACAGCTTGGAAAAAGCTTCTGATAGGCTAATTGACATAATTTGAGTCAATTGGAGGTGTACCTGTGGATGTATTTCAAGGCCTACCTTCAAGCTCAGTGCCTCTTTGCTTGACATCATGGGAAAATCTAAAGAAATTAGCAAAGACCTAAGAATAAAAATTGTAGATCTCCACAAGTCTGGTTCATCCTTGGGAGCAATTTCCAAACAACTGAAGGTACCACGTTCATCTGTACAATAGTACGCAAGTATAAACACCATGGGACCACGCAGCCGTCATACCGCTCAGGAAGGAGACACGTTCTGTCTCCTCGAGATGAACGTACTTTGGTGCGAAAAGTGCAAATCAATCCCAGAACAACAGCAAAGGACCTTGTGAAGATGCTGGAGGAAACAGGAACAAAAGTATCTATATCCACAGTAAAATGAGTCCTATATCGATATAACCTGAAAGGCCGCTCAGCAAGGAAGAAGCCACAGCTCCAAAACCGCCATAAAAAAAAGCCAGACTACGGTTTGCAACTGCACATGGGGACAAAGATCGTATTTTTTGGAGAAATGTCCTCTGGTCTGACAAACTGAACTGTTTGGCCATAATGACCATCGTTATGTTAGGAGGAAAAAGTGGGAAGGCTTGCAAGCCAAAGAACACCATCCCGACTGTGAAGCACGGGGGTGGCAGCATCATATTGGGGGGGTGCTTTGCTGCAGGAGGGACTGGTGCACTTCACAAAATATATGGCATCATGAGGAAGATAAATTATGTGGATATATTGAAGCAACATCAAGACATCAGTCAGGAAGTTAAAGCTTGGTCGCAAATGGACAATGTCCCCAAGCATACTTCCAAAGTTGTGTCAAAATGGCTTAAGGACAACAAAGTTACCTTGTTCTGATTCATGCCGAATTACACTTTTCTCCTCATACTTTCACAAGCTCCCATGGTCGGCTTGTGTTCACCTGTATTTCAACAACTGCTGCCCTACAGTAGAGTTTTTGACAGGTCTACAATAATGTGAGAGCGACAGCAGCGGCAACAGCGCCTCATGTACGAAATACTCCAAGAAACAGGACCAGTTCCAGGCATAGGCACCTTTAGGAACTCAGTCAGGGTCACCAGGTGCAATTTAGAAATGTGGTTGTGCATCAGCAGTTTTTCTCTTGTTAACAGTCACTCAGTTAGCCATGTCAGATAACACTTTTTAGATTGGTAGTTAGTCTAGCCAGTTATTTAAACTTGTAATCAATCATCCGCGAATACCAACCAGGCACACAGACCTCCAAGGGGCCCCCATTCATTTTGTTAATCATTCTCACTCAGATATCATATTAACATTGGATGTCATTACAAAATGTGTAGAATTGCAGGAAATTAGCTATACAACTGCTCAAATTTCTCTCCACTCCACATGAACAAACATTACAGTTTACTATAGAATACTATTGTAATTACTATAGAATTCTGTAGGAAACTGTAGTATACTATATTACACACTGTACTATCACTTGATCATGTGTAGTACTTACTATAAAATGTTATAGTACATTTAAGAAATAAGGCATGATGGGGTTTAATACACTACATTACAAAAATTATGTGGACACCTGCACATCGAACACCTCATTCTAAAATCATGGGCATTAATATGAAGTTGGTCCCCCCTTTGCTGCTATAACATTGTATGCTGTAGCATAAGATTTCCCTTCACTGGAACTAAGGGGCCTAGCTCGAACCATGAAAAACAGCCCCAGAACATTATTCCTCCTCCAAACCTTACAGTTGGGCAGGTAGCGTTCTCCTGGCATTCACCAAACCCAGATTTCGTCTGTCGGACTGATTCAAGCGTGATTCATCACTCCAGAAGACTCGTTTCCACTGCTCCAGAGTCCAATGGCGGTGAGCTTTACACCACTCCAGCAGACGTTTGGCATTGTATATGGTGATCTTAGGCTTGTGTGCGGCTGCTCGGCCATGGAAACTAATTTCATGAAACTCCCGACGAAGAGTTGGGCTGATGTTGCTTCCAAAGGCAGTTTGGAACTCGGTAGTGAGTGTTGCAACCGAGGACAGACTATTTTTAGGCACTACGCGGTTCAGCGGTCCTGTTCTGTGAGCTTGTGTGCCCTACTACTTTGTGGCTGAGGAGTTGTTGCTGCTAGACATTGCCACATCACAATAACAGCACTTACAGTTGACCGAGGCAGTTCTAGCAGGGCCGAAATTTGACAAACTGACTTGTTGGAAAGGTGGCATCCTATGACGGTGCCACGTTGAAAGTCACTGAGCTGTGCATGGCAGTGTGCTCAATTGTATACACCTGTCAGCAACAGGTGTGGCTGAAATAGCCAAATCCACTAAGTTGAATGGGTGTCCACATACTTTTCTATATATAGTGTATATGGCCAATATGCTAAGGGCTGTTCTTATGCACAACACAACATGGAGTGCCTAGATAAAGCCATTAGGTGTAGAATATTGGCCACATACCACAAACCCACAAGGTGTCTTACTGCCATTATAAACTGGTTACCAACGTAATTAGAGCAGCAAAAAGTAATTGGTCTTACCGGTGGTATACAGCTTTCAGCCAATCAGCACTCAGGGCTTGAACCACCCAGTTTATAATGTAGAATACACTACACACGAGTATCCCTCAATCATGTGTAGTACTTCCTATAGAATGTTCTAGTATACTATTGGAAATACTACAGTATTACCCCCACCCCAAAACACTAGTACATACCACAGTAATGTCCGCAAAAAAAAAGAAATTACATGCCAAGTATAAACCATATACAGGTTATAGAGAAGAGCAGAAGCTTTGAACTACCCATTCAGACTCCAGTCCTACCTACAGGTTTTGGAAAATGTGCTCTATTATTTGTCCTGTAGGTTTCCTCAAAGAGAAAGCACCCACATGTCCAAGATAATAAAATTAAAACACTATAGTAAATAATACAGTACACTACAGTAATGTCCACAAACACACTACAGTATACTAGTCATGTTCACAAAAACACTACAATAAAGTCAGCAAAAAAACTACAGTGAACACTATAGTATATAAAATATACTAATCTCAGTATTTATACCAAAGTATACTATACAATTTTGTCATGTGGGACCCCATGGCAAAATGTGTAGAACTACAGGAAATGTACTTTAAAAAAAAATCTCTCTCCACCATCAAGAGGGGGGGGGCACTAAAATGTTCTGCTTGCTTAGTGACCACCCCCTTCAAACCAAATCTTGCTTAGGGCCTCCAAAAGGAAAGGTCAATTTTCCAGGATATGCAGTATTGTCTACAGTATAGGTGGATAAAAATAATCAGAATGCAATTACATTTTATCATGTATCATAGGCGACCATAAGGGGGCTAGATGACTACAGAGGTACAATTCCCCCTGCCTCCCAGAAATCTAAATCTCCAAACGTTGTGTATATTTGTACAAGAAAAAAAAAATGTTAGTCCAAAATATATATATATATATATATATATATATATAAAAATTGTATGCCATGCATTCAGCTTTGGCTAACCCCAGACAACTGAAACACTGCATGCCATGCGCAACTGAAAAATTTACTGGGACAGTTTTCCATTTGCAATACCACAACAAAACACCAAGGGCAGACACGGTCCAAAGAAAATACATATGGGCAGGCTATAGGAATGAAAAGGAATGCTGAAACACACCGTTCTTTTATTTTTTATTTAATAGTGTATCATCATTGAGCTATAAATTGTTCACAAATTTCTGGCATCAAGTATCCTCACTCTTTTTCAAAAAGTTATTTCAAAGTCATTCCATTTACTCTGTTCCAGCCATTATTATGAGCCATCCTCCCCTCACTAGCCTACACTGGATGTATAATGTCACATGAATATCATAGCAAACATAACATTCATCTTTGGGGGAATGAATATCAGTGACAAAATCAAGAGGGGCATAAACAAAACTAAAATCAAAAAAGTGACATCGTAATTCACACAAACTGGAATTACATTGTTTTCAGCCACCAGTAGAATTGGTTTCCCAGCAAACCATGTGTTGTGGGCTACTAAGTCCACAGCAGAAATACAAGTAGGAATTAACGCAAGGAAGTAGGGCATCATGAAAATTGGTATTTAGTTTGCGTTGAGCATCATGAGCAATCAGATGGACTTTAGATTAAAAGTTGCTCTTTCTTTGTGATGAAATCAGGGTTGACTATAAAGAACACATGGGCAACCCCATAAGGTGACTTCATCAATAATTTCATATACTGAAAACAAATTTCAAGTCGTTAAAATAACCTCACTTTCAGTTGAACCCAATGTACAGTTGAAGTCAGAATCCGAGTTTAATACATTTAAACTCAGATTTTCACAATTCCTATTTCATCCTAGTAAAAAGTCCCTGTCTTAGGTCATTTAGGATCACCACTTTATTTTAAGAATGTGAAATGTCCGAATAATATAGAGAATGATTTATTTCAGCTTTTATTTCTTTCATCACATTCCCAGTGGGTTAGAAGTTTACATACACTCAATTAGTATTTGGTAGCATTGCCTTTAAATTATTTAACTTGGGTCAAACATTTTGGGTAGCCATCCACAAGCTTCCCACAATAAGTTGGGGTAATTTTGGCCCATTCCTCCTGACAGAGCTGTTGTAACTGAGTCAGGTTTGTAGGACCCCTTGCTCGCACACAATTTCAGTTCTGTCCACAAATTTTCTATGGGATTAAGGTCAGGGCTTTGTGATGGCCCCTCCAATACCTTGACTTTGTTGTCCTTAAGCCATTTTGCCACAACTTTGGAAGTATGCTTGGGGTCATTGTCCATTTGGAAGACCCATTTACGACCAAGCTTTACCTTCCTGACTGATGTCTTGAGATGTTGCTTCAATATATCCACATAATTTTCCATCCTCATGATGCCATCTATTTTGTGAAGTGCACCAGTCCCTCCTGCAGCAATGCACCACCACAACATGATGCTGCACAACATGATGCTGATGGTGTTCTTTGGCTTGCAAGCCTCCCCCTTTGTCCCCATGTGCAGTTGCAAACCATAGTCTGACTTTTTTATGGCGGTTTTGGAGCAGTGGCTTCTTCCTTGCTGAGCGGCCTTTCAGGTTATGTCGATATAGGACTCATTTTACTGTGGATATAGATACTTTTGTTCCTGTTTCCTCCAGCATCTTTACAAGGTCCTTTGCTGTTGTTCTGGGATTGATTTGCACTTTTCGCACCAAAGTACGTTCATCTCTAGGAGACAGAACGTGTCTCCTTCCTGAGCGGTATGACGGGTGCGTGGTCCCATGGTGTTTATACTTGCGTACTATTGTTTGTACAGATGAACGTGGCATCTTCAGGCAGTTGGAAATTTCTCCCAAGGATGAACCAGACCTGTGGAGGTCTACAATTTATTTTCTGAGGTCTTGCTGACTTCTTTTGATTGTACCACGATGTCAAGCAAAGAGGCACTGAGTTTGAAGGTAGGCCTTGAAATACATCCACAGGTACACCTCCAATTGACTCAAATGATGTCAATTAGCCTATCAGAAACTTTTCCCAAGCTGTTTAAAGGCACAGTCAACTTAGTGTATGTAAACTTCTGACCCACTGGAATTGTGAAACAGTGAATTATAAGTGAAATAATCTGTCTGTAAACAATTGTTGGGAAAATGACTTGTGTCATGCACAAAGTAGATGACCTAACCGACTTGACAAAACTATAGTTTGTTAACAAGAAATGTGTGGAGTGGTTGAAAAACAAGTTATGACTCCAACCTAAGTGTATGTAAACTTCCCACTTCAACTGTATATGGGCATGAATATGCTGTTCCTGCCTTCATCTCATTTGATTGGTGGTTGGAAAGTTTTACTTAAGTCATAAGCACCTTTAATACCATGAATGATAAGCTGATGGAACTACCTATCGACATAAAACCAAGCAGTCACTAAAATAAATAAAAACAGATGATAAACAATAACATAAAATAGGTACAGGCGACGCAGGAGCGACATGGTGTCCATTTTGAGTCTCTCCCAGCCCCAGCAGCATGTTACATAGATACCAGTTGCACTGCTAATTGTCTGACATGGCATGCCAAGTCCCTGCAGACTCAAGCCAAACAGGTCTTCAATTTGTACATGACGTTACACTGTATGATTTCGATCAACGAGAGGGGAAAAAAGCACTGATATCAAACATTACAAAAATAATTAAGCACACTTGATTCATTGTGAGTGATGCAATTTAGAGAAGGCTCCTAGCGCGATAAGAACAGGTCTGGCCGATAGGGAGCGAGGCAGTTATTCAATACAAAAGGATTACAAATCTAATACAAGGCCACAGTTAATGGACTTTACCTCCGTTGTAACCCTTCAATGGAGATGTATCGGACATTATCTTTACATTATCTTCTTATCTTGGTCAGCCCCACCACACTCATTTACAGGGGGATAATACTTGACTGAAATTGTAGAAATATCCTCTGTAGGTATTGGGGGAAAATGTCATGTTTGAGCCAGAATGGACGAGGCAGCAAGATCCAAAATGGAGAACAGACGGGCTGAAATGAGACAGTCTCAATTCACAGTGTCTCCAGAGGGAGGGAGAGCCATAGCAAACTCCAACTTCTCCACTCAACAATTCCAACATCCCCTATCCTGCCTTTTCATTTCCTCTCCTCTCAGGCGTTGATGGCCCTCCAGGGGTCGCTGTTGATGCTGCCCACCCCAAAAGGGCCAGAGGCCACATCGTCCAGGTAGGCAGCTATGCCGGTGCCCATGGTTGCGGCAGTCAGGCCATCTATCTGGGTGCCGGGGTAGAAGGAGCCCTGCTCCAGCTGCTCCTTGTAGCCCAGGCCTGAGGAGGGGGGCAGGTGGACATCCGTCTGGTCGTCAGGCTCGTCCACCTGGCACTTGTAGGAAAAGAGAACCTTGGGCTCTGAGCTGGAGGAAGAAAGAGAGAAGGATGAAGATAGATGGTAGAGAGAGGACCGAGGAGAGAAAGTGAGAGGGATAAAGAGACTAAAGACAGGAGAGAGAGATTGTATCACAAGGTGGCAGTAAAAAGCGACCAAACATGAATTCGGGAACAATGCCGTGTCCTCCATTAATCTCAAAGCGCATCGGAGCAGAGGATCTAAGACCCCTCCTCAATGAGCCTTGAGAGGAATTAAGAAAAAGAAAAAGAAAAAGACATCAGGTAATATTTTCAGACAAAGCCATAGTTTTTGGCCTTTGATCTACATACCCGAAGAAGCCTTTGAGGAAGGTGACGTAGATGAGTGGAGCGAACACAGAGAAGTAGATGAAGGTGGTGACATCCACGCAGCTGCTCCAATCACACAGAAACACATCAAAAATTAGCAGGGGGCTGACTGTGACCCCTACGCAGCAGCCGTACCTTAAGAGCAGGCTGCCTTCTGAGAATTCATAGGTGATCGAATAATCCCCCACTTCCCTCCATTCTCCTAGCAAACGTGCAATCCATGGGAGAATAAAATCGACAAGTTACGCGGAAGATTAAACTACCAACAGGACATTAAAAACAAACATCTTATGCTTCACGGCGTCGTGACAGAACGACGACAATATCAACATACAGCTGGCTGGTTAGACGATGTACCTGCAGGATAGAACAGCGACGTCTGGTAAGACAAGGGGCGGCGGACTATGCATTTTTGTAAATAACAGCTGGTGCACGATATCTAAGGAAGTCTCGAGCTATTGCTCGCCTGAGGTAGAGTATCTCATGATAAGCTGTAGACCACACTACCTACCGAGAGTTTTCATTTGTATTCTGCGTAGCTGTTTACATGCCACCACAGTCAAAGGCTGGCTCTAAGACAACCTTGAAAGAGCTGTATTCCGCCATAAGCAAACAAGAAAACGTTCACCCAGAGGCGGCGCTCCTAGTAGCCGGAGACTTTAATGCAGGAAAACTTAAATCCGTTTTACAAAATTTCAATGACCATGTTAAATGTGCAAACAGAGGAGAGCAAAAAAAAAAAAAAAAAAAAAAAACTCTGGACCACCTTTACTCCACACACACACACAGAGACGCATACAAAGCTCTCCCTCGCCCTCCATTTGGCAAATCTGATCATAATTCTATCCTCCTGATTCCTGCTTACAAGCAAAAAATAAAGCAGGAAGCACCAGTGACTAGATCAATAAAAAAGTGGTCAAATGAAGGAGATGCTAAGCTACAGGACTGTTTTGCTAGTACAGACTGGAATATGTTCTGGGATTCCACCACTGATGTGGTGTACTTGAGGAGTACACCACATCAGTCAACGGCTTCATCAATAAGTGCATCGATGACGTCGTCCCCATAGTGACCGTACGTACATACCCCAACCAGAAGCCATGGATTACAGGCAGCATCCGCACTGAGCTAAAGGCTAGAGCTGCCGCTTTCAAGGAGCGGGACACTAATCCGGACACATAAGAAATCCCACTATGCCCTCCAACAAACCATCAAACAGGCAAAGCGTCAATACAGGACTAAGATCGAATCGTACTACACCGGCTCTGACGCTCATCGGATGTGGCAGGGCTTGCAAACCATTACAGACTACAAAGGGAAGCACAGCCGAGAGCTGCCCAGTGACACGAGCCTACCTGACAAGCTAATCTACTTCTATGCTCGCGTCGAGGCAAATGACACTAAAAATATGCATGAGAGCAACAGCTGTTCCGGAAGACTGTGATCATGCTCTCCGCCTTTAAACAGGTCAAGACCTTTAAACAGGTCAACATTCACAAGGCCGCAGGGCCAGGCGGATTACCAGGACATGTACTGCGAGCATGCACTGATCAACTGGCAAGTGTCTTCACTGACATTTTCAACCTCTCCCTGTCAGAGTCTGTAATTCCAACATGTTTTAAGCAGACCACCATAGTGCCTGTGCCAAAGAACACTAAGTAACCTGCCTAAATGACTACCGACCCATAGCACTCACATCTGTAGCCATGAAGTGCTTTGAAAGGCTGGTCCTGGCTCACATCAACACCATCATCCCAGAAACCCTAGACCCACTCCAATTTGCATACCGCCCCAACAGATCCACAGATTGCACTCCACACTGCCCTTTCCAAAGTCAAAGTCAAAGTCAAAGTCACCATTATTAGTCAGTTGTACAACCGAATGCCTTCAACCGAAATGTGTCTTCCGCATTTAACCCAACCCCTCTGAATCAGAGAGGTGCGGGGGGCTGCCTTTTTAATCGACATCCACGTCTTGGCGCCGGGAACAGTGGGTTAACTGCCTTGTTCAGGGGCAGAACGACAGATTTTTACCTTGTCAGCTCGGGGATTTGAACTTGCAGCCCTCCGGTTACAAGTCCAACGCTCTAACCACTAGGCTACCTGCCGCGTGGGCCTCCCACCTGGGCAAAAGGAACACCTATGTGCGAATGCTATTCATTGACTACAGCTCAGCATTTAACACCATAGTGCCCTCAAAACTCACCAAAAAGCTAAGGATACTGGGACTAAACACCTCCCTCTGCAACTGGATCCTGGACTTCCTGACAGGCCACCCCCAGGTGGCAAGGGTAGGTAACAACACATCCGCCACGCTGATCCTCAACACAGGGGCCCCTCAGGGGTGAGTACTCAATTCCCTCCTGTACTCCCTGTTCACTCATGACTGAGTGCTCTGTGCACGGCCAGGCACGACTCCAACATCATCATTAAGTTTGCCAATGACACAACAGTGGCAGGCCTGAACACCGATAAGACAGCCTATAGGGAGGACAGAGACCTGGCCGTGTGGTGCCAGGACAACAACCTCTCCCTCAACGTAATCAAGACAAAGGAGATGATTGTGGACTACAGGAAAAAGAGGACCGAGCACGCCCCCATTCTCATCAACAGGGCTGCAGTGGAGCAGGTTGAGAGCTTCAAGTTCCTTGGTGTCCACTTCACCAACAAACTAACATGGTCCAAACACACCAAGACAGTCATGAAGAGGGCACGACAAAACCTTTACCCTCTCAGGAGACTGAAGATATTTGACATGGGTCCTCAGATCCTCAAAAGGTTCTACAGCTGCACCATCGAGAGCATCCTGACTGGTTGCATCACTGCCTGGTATGGCAACTGCTCGGCCTCCGACCGCAAGGCACTACAGAGTGTAGTGCGAACAGCCCAGTACATCACTGGGGCCAAGCTCCTGCCATCCAGGACCTCTATACCAGGCGGTGTCAGAGGAAGGCCCTAAAAATTGTCAAAGACTCCAGCCTTCCTAGTCATAGACTGTTCTCTCCGCTACCGCACGGCAAGCAGTACCGGAGCGCCAAGTCTAGGTCCAAGAGGCTTCTAAACGGCTTCTTCCCCCAAGAAATAAGACTCCTGAACATCTAGTCAGATGGCTACCCAGACTATTTGCATTGCCCCCTTCTACTATCTGTTGTCACCTATTCATAGTCACTTTAATAACTCTACCTACATGTACATATTACCTCAACTAACCGGAGCCCCCGCACATTGACTATCAGTACCCCCCTGTATATAGTCTTGCCATTGTTATTTTACTGCTGCTCTTTAATTACTTGTTACTTATCTCTTACCCATATTTTTTTTAAACTGCATTGTTGGTTAGGGGCTCGTAAGTAAGCATTACACTAAGGTCTACACCTGTTGTATTCGACGCATGTGACTAATATAATTTGAAGAGCTCCATAGGCTGGGGCCAGAATAACACTAGGCTTCAGTTAGGCTACACAGAACATGGACACGCCAAACAAGCTGCTCTGCTTTGAGGGGAAAGTGTGATTGATGTTTTCAACCCTGTTTTGATCTTCATTCGAATAAATCAGTGTGATGATTTAGTCTTCTACGCTTTTGCTTAACAAACTCTTGAATCTCCAGCACATGTACAAAGCCATTAGAATGTTTTCCTTCTAGACACAGAAGCAGCCACTCACCAGAGCCCCTCTATGATGCCAGCACACAGCAGGGCACTGCCCAGCCCCTGGACCAGATTGAGCAGGGACAGAATGGCAGCGTACACATAGAAACTCTTCTTAGCTGTGGAGGGAGGGGACCAAGAGGAAACAAGGGGTATGCGTTACCTCTGCAGCTATAGAATCTACTGCTGCTTAACTATGACAGACCTCTCCTAAAAACTAGATACTGTACATTTGAACATTGATCTCTGGATGGCTAAACAATCAATTAAACAATTCTGAATGTATGTCAATAGATTTTTAGACTTATTCTCATCAATGACAACATTCTAGAACTGAGTTATCCCTCATCTAAGTCTGGTATCCAGGGTAATTATTATATAATGTTGATTATGTGGCTCTTTCCTTGTAGAATGTTGACAGCTGTATAGAACACTAGGCCACTCTAAAGCTAATCATTAACATAAGAGATAGTCATAAAGAACTGTGGTAGATGAGGAAAGGACCCTGAAAAAAAACCTCTGCCATCTATACACGACATTGCCTAAAGTATGTGGACACCCCTTCAAATGAGTGGATTCAGCTATTTCAGCCACAACCATTGCTTACAGGAGTATAAAATCGAGCACACCGCCATGCAATCTCCATAGACAAACGCTGGCAGTAGAACGGCCTTAAGAGCTCAGTTACTCCCAAAGTGGCACCGTCATAGGATGTCACCTTTCTAACAAGTCAGTGCGTCAAATTTGTGCCCTGCTAGAGCGGTCAACTGTATGTGCTGTAATTGTGAAGTGGAAACGTCTTGGAGCAACAACGGTTCAGCCGCGAAGTGGTAGGCCACACGTTGGGGCGGCAGGTAGCCTAGTGGTTAGAGTGTTGGACTAGTAACCAAAAGGTTGCAAGATCGAATCCCAGAGCTGACAAGGTAAAAATCTGTTGTTCTGCCCCTGAACAAGGCAGTTAACCCACTGTTCCTAGGCCTTCATTGAAAATAAGAATTTGTTCTTAACTGACTTGCCTAGTTAAATAAAAACAAGCTCACAGAATAGGACCGCTGAAGCGAGTAAAAATCCTCTTCAGCACAAGAACTGTTTGTCGAGAGTTTGTGGCCTCACTGTTTGTGGCTGCACTCAAGCCTAAAATCACCATGTGCAATGCCAAGCGCCGGCTGGAGTGGTGTAAAGCTCCCCACCATTGGATTCTGGAGCAGTGGAAATGCGTTCTCTGGAGTAATCAATCACGCTTCACCATCTTGCAGTCAGACGGACGAATCTGGGTTTGGCGGATGCCAAGAGAATGCTACCTGCCCCAATGCATAGTGCCAAATGTAAAGTTTAATAATGGTCTGGGGCTGTTTTTCATGGTTCGGGCTAGGCCCCTTAGTTCCAGAAATCTTCACTGGAAGGCTACAGCATACAATGACATTCTAGATGATTCTGTGCTTCCAACTTTGTGGCAACAGTTTGGGGAAGGCCCTTTCCTGTTTCAGCAGCATAAGGGGGACCAAATCCACATTAATGCCCATGATTTTAGAATGAGATGTTTGATGAGCAGGTGTCCACATACTTTTGCTTGGTGAATAAATAACTCACATGGCAGAGATATTCTCTCCCTCACCGGGGTTTTGGGAAGGATGACAACCAAAGAGTAGACCTAGAAGGAAAAGGACCAGTGTTATCCTTTTTTTACTCTCAGTTTATTCAATTAGTGCTTTGTGTTTACAATGGTTGATCCATTGGTGCATATTTTCATTCCAATCCAAACTATGAGACAGCTAAATTGCATATCCAAATATGTGGGACACGCATGTTCAATTCTACCCTTTCTCAAAACATATGACTGATAAAAAATCCTCTCTCTGTCTGTGTATTATTTGAACACAAGTTAACTTTATATTTTATAAGATTTTTTAAAATTCTAAACACATTTGCTTTGCAGCCACTAGCCGCTCACCAGGAAGAAGCAGCAGGAGCTGGCCAACCAAAACTGGCGTCCTCCGTGGCCGTAGATGTTGAAGTCCTCGGCGGACAGGTGCTCGTCGGGGTACACAATCTCCAGTGTGCCCTGAGGGTGCAAGGGGAAAAGGCCTAGCTAAGAGAAAACGTGGTATCCATGGAGCTGTGATTGGTTCAGCTTCTAACACCAGGGTCTTGGTCCGTAGGGTACAATATAGTAAAAATGTAAAACATAGTCAAACTTCAGGACTCTAGTCTTACCTGTGTGATTGAGTAGCCCAGTGCCAGTACAGCAGTGATAGCCAGCACACGCTTTATACTGGACTGGCTCTCAAGGTGGCCTGTCAACAGAGGAAACGTTTAGAAGTCATGCTTTCAACAGCACCACTAAGGAGTTGAGTGCATGGGTCTTTAATACTGGAAACGGACACAAAGTGAATGTAATATGACGATGATTCCACCATGTCAATTAAAATAAAAACTGAATTTTAAATGCTGTAGTAATAATCAAGGATGGGATTTTTACTGATGAAACAATAATACAAATCTATGTTGTCCTGCTCACACCCCTGGCTATGCCAAAAGCTATATACAGCTTTACTGTTTATACTGCCTATTATATCCACCTCTGTTTATACAGTGCATGACTATGTGTGACACTGTAGTCATAACAGTTGCGGTGACCAAGTCATCCCAAGTGTTAGTCTTACAACAGAAGTGAGACCGGCCGACAGGAAATGTTTTAGTTTTGCAGATCATTAAACATTTTGACTGTACCTTGCACATTTGTTTAACTAATGTGCTGTTTATAGTAACCTGTCCTGACACACACATTAGTCATGTCCTTCTCCATATTGTCCTAAGAAATCTTAGTATTTAGCATGTGCTTGGTAGCGTTTGTTTTCATATCCTTTACAGTTAGCCTGGGTACCAGTCTGTTTCTGCTATCAAGCGGTTGACATGATAGCATAAGCGGATTCTGGGACCAGGCTACTGTATAGTGGCTTTGAGTTGCAGGAGACGTCGTTATGAATCAAAACACTGTGGTGGTTGTTGGAAGACCCACCGAAAGCCAGTCCCAGGATAATCACACTGAGCTCCACTGTGAGCAGAAAGAAACGGCTGATCTCCCACAGCACCTAAGAGAGAGACAACATTGAGAAGAGGTAAATAGGTAAATAAATAGTCTCAAAAAGCATCTGCTGCTCTTCACCTTTCCTTAATCTGCATTTCTCTTTTACTTATCTGCTCTTCTCAGATCAGTGTCATTTTATATATGCACTTTTCAGCACCACGCACATTTTGGGCATCATGATGGCCAAATAAATTATTAATATTTTATCATTTTAGCCCAAGTTTTGAATTTATCCACATTCTCAAAGGTGTGCAGGTCGGCAGGTAGCCTGGCAGGTAGGAGCGTTGGGCCAGTAACCAAAAGGTTGCTGGATCGAATCCCCAAGCTGAAAAGGTAAAAATCTGTTGTTCTGCCCCTAAGCAAGGCAATTAACCCACTGTTCCCCGGGAGCCGAAGACATGAATGTCAAATTTTAATATATTTTTTTAATTTCATCTTTATTTAACCAGGTAGGCCAGTTGAGAACAAGTTCTCATTGACAACTGCGACATGGCCAAGATAAAGCAAAGAAGTGCGACAAAAACAAGAGTTAAATAGACAAACGTACAGTCAAAAACACAATAGAAAACTCTATATACAGTGGGTGCAAATGTAGTAAGATTAGGGAGGTAAGGCAATAAATAGGCCACAGTGGCAAAATAATTACATTTTAGCATTAACACTGGAGTGATAGATGTGCAGATGATGATGTGCAAGTAGAGATACTGAGGTGCAAAAGAGCAATAAAAAAAATAACAATATGGGGATGAGGTAGTTGGGTGGGTGGGCTATTTACAGATGGGCTCTGTGCAGGTGCAGTGATCGGTAAGCTGCTCTGACAGCTGATGCTTATAGTTAGTGAGGGAGATATAGGTCTGCAGTTTCAGTGACTTTTGTAATTCGTTCCAGTCATTGGCAGCAGAGAACTGGAAGGAAAGGCGGCCAAAGGACATGTTGCTACGGTGACCAGTGAGCTGAGATAAGGCAGGGCTTTACCTAGCAAAGACTTATAGATGACCTGGAGCCAGTGGGTTTGGGACAGATATGTAGCGAGGGCCAGCCAAAGAGAGCATACAGGTCGCAGCGGTGGGTAGTATATGGGGCTTTAATGACAAAACGGATGACTCTGTGATACACTACATCCAATTTGCTGAGAAGTGTTGGAGGCTATTTTGTAAACGACGTTGCCGAAGTCAAGGATCGGTAGGATGGTCAGTTTTACGAGGGTATGTTTGGCAGCATGAGTGAAGGATGCTTTGTTGCGAAATAGGAAGCCGATTCTAGATTTAATTTTGGATTGGAAATGCTTAATGTGAGTCTGGAAGGAGAGTTTACAATAACCAGACACCTAGGTATTTGTAGTTGTCCACATATTCTAAGTCAGAACCGTCCAGAGTAGTGATGCTAGTCGGGGAGGGGCAGCGATCGGTTGAAGAGCATGCATTTCGTTTTACTAGCATTTAAGAGCAGTTGGAGGCCACGGAAGGAGTGTTGTATGGCATTGAAGCTCATTTGGAGGTTAGTTAGCAGTGTCCAAAGAAGGGCCAGAAGTATACAGAATGGTGTCGTCCGCGTAGAGGTGGATCAGGGAATCACCCACAGCAAGAGCGACATCATTGATGTATACAGAGAAAAGAGTCGGCCCGAGAATCGAACCCTGTGGTACCCCTATCGAGACTGCCAGAGGTCCGGACAGCAGGCCCTCCGATTTTACACAATGAACTCTGTCAAAGTAGTTGGTAAACCAGGCGAGGCAGTCATTTGAGAAACCAAGGCTATTGAGTCTGCCGATAAGAATACGGTGATTGACAGAGTCGAAAGCCTTGGCCAGGTCGATGAAGACGGTTGCACAGTACGGTCTTTTATCGATGCCGGTTATGATATCGTTTAGTACCTTGAGCGTGGCTGAGGTGCACCCGTGACCAGCTCGGAAACCGGATTGCACAGCGGAGACGCTACGGTGGGATTCAAAATAGTCAGTGATCTGTTTATTAACTTGGCTTTCGATTACTTTAGAGAGGCAGGGCAGGATGGATATAGGTCTATAGCAGTTAGGGTCTAGAGTGTCACCCCCTTTGAAGAGGGGGATGACCGCGGCAGCTTTCCAGTCTTTAGGGATCTCGGACGATACGAAAGAGAGGTTGAACAGACTCATAATAGGGGTTGCAACAATGGCGGCGGATAGTTTTAGAAAGACAGGGTAGAGATTGTCAAGCCCAGCTGATTTGTACAGATCCAGGCTTTGCAGCTCTTTCAGAATATCTGCTATCCTGATTTGGGTGAAGGAGAAGCTGGGGAGGTTCGGGCAAGTAGCTGCGGGGGAGCTGTTGGCCGGGGTTGGGGTAGCCAGGAGCATGGCCAGCCGTACAGAAATGCTTATTGAAATGTTCGATTATCATCAATGTATCGGTGGTGACCGTGTTACCTAGCCTCAGTGCAGTGGGCAGCTGGGAGGAGGTGCTCTTGTTCTCCATGGACTTGACAGTGTCCCAAAACCTTTTGGAGTTAGAGCTACAGGATGCAAACTTCTGTTTGAAGTTGAATATCACGGGGACAATTTGAAGCTATTGCAGTCCACAGGATGTTTTTGTGCTGGTCAAGGGCAGTCAGGTCTGGAGTGAGCCAAGGGCTGTATCTGTTCTTAGTTCTACATTTTTTGAATGGGGCATGCTTATTTAAGATGGTGAGGAAATTGCTTTTAAAGAACGACCAGGCATCCTCTACTGACAGGATGAGGTCAATAGCCTTCCAGGATACCCGGGCCAGGTCGATTAGAAAGGCCTGCTCACAAAAGTGTTTTAGGGAGCATTTGACAGTGATGAGGGGTGGTCGTTTGACCGCAGACCCATAGAGGATGCAGGCAATGAGGCAGTGATCACTGAGATCCTGATTGAAAACAGCAGAGGTGTATTTGGAGGGCAAGTTGGTCAGGATAACATCTATGGGGATGCCCATGTTCACCGATTTAGGGTTGTACCTGGTGGGTTCCTTGTGTGAGATTGAGGGCATCTAGCTTAGATTGTAGGACTGTCGGAGTGTTAAGCATATCCCAGTTTAGGTCACCTAACAGAACAAACTCTGAGAATAGATGGGGGGCAATCAATTCACATATGGTGTCCAGGGAACAGCTGGGAGCTGAGGGGGTTCTATAACAGGCAGCAACAGTGAAAGACTTATTTCTGGGGGGATTAATTTTTTTAATTAGAAGTTCAAACTGTTTGGGCACAGACCTGGAAAGTATGACAGAACTTTGCAAGCTATCTCTGCAGTAGATTGCAACTCCTCCCCCTTTGGTAATTCTATCTTGATGGAAAATGTTGTAGTTGGGTATGGAAATCTCAGAATTTTTGGTGGCCTTCCTAAGCCAGGATTCAGACACGGCCAGGACATCAGGGTTGGCGGAGTGTGCTAAAGCAGTGAGTAAACCAAACATAGGGAGGAGGCTTCTGATGTTAACATGCATGAAACCAAGGCTTTTTCGATTACAGAAGTCAACAAATGAGAGTGCCTGGGGACACGCAGGGCCTGGGTTAACCTCCACATCACCCGAGGAACAGAGAAGGAGTAGGATGAGGATGAGTAGGATGAGGGTACGGCTAAAGGATATCAGAACAGGTCGTCTAGTGTGTTGGGGACAGAGAATAAAAGGAGCAGATTTCTGGGCGTGATAGAATAGATTCAGGGCATAATGTGCAGATAGGGGTATGAGGTATGTTGAGTGGGACTTGGGGCTCCACTGTGAACTAAAACAATGATAACTATCCTAAACAACAGTATACAAGGCATATTGATATTTGAGAGAGACATAAAGCAATCACAAGTGTGAGAGCTAGCTAAGACAACAACCGGTAAGATAGCAACAGCTAATCAGCTAGAACAACAACAGGTAAAATGGCGATGAATGGGCAGAGAGGGTCAGTTAACTATACACAGGGTCTGAGTTCGGGGCTAGGGCTGAAAGGTAAACAAAAAAAGTATAATAATCAAAATGGAGTACCGTGATAAATGACAGTCCAGCAGAATATCAGCTATGTAGCCAAGTGATCATAGGGTCCAGTGAACAGCAATAGATGGGGCAGGGGAGCCGTGGCATAGTCGTATCTACCCTAGCACGCGGGAGACACAGCGTTTAAAGTTAGTTGGCCGGGGTGAGTAGAAGCGTCTGCTCCGAAGTCCGGCAATGGCCCGGTTGAGGGCACAGCGGATGGAAATTTGTCTGCGGACCAGTCGTGGTGGTACGGCAGGGCGTCGTGTCGACAAAGGGTCCCGGGCAGCTGGCGAAAAAGGTATTGTAGTTGTAAATTCGATTGCTAGCCGGGATATGCGCCTGGCTCACGGCTAACTTGTGCTAGCTTCAGGGCAGGGGCATTAGCCATTATAGCCACTCGGTAGTAGCTAGCTAGCAGCGATGATCCGCTGCGAAGGTCCAGAGCTTACGGCAAGTAGCCGGTGGAGTAGTGGATTCAAGCCGTGTCTGGGAGGCATCAGCTGGGTAGCCGGGTGATCACAGAGTAGGCCGGCTCAGGGTTAGCTTCGGAGCTAGGTCACTCGGTGGCAGCTAGCGGTGATGATCAGGAGTAATGGTCCAGGGTTTACGGCAGGAATCCGGCGTTGTAGTGGAGAAAAACAGTCTGAGGCTGGTAGGTATTACCCAGGCTTTTCCGGCGTTGTAGTAGAGAAAAACAGTCCGAGGCTGGTAGGTATTATCCAGGCTAGACAAACGGTGTTGCAACAATTGCGGCGGATAATTTTAGAAAGAGAGGGTCCAGAGCGTCTAAACCAAGCTGATTTGTAGGGATCCAGATTTGGCAGCTCTTTCAGAACATCAGCTATCTGGATTTGGGTGAATAAGAAGCGTGGGGGGCTTGGGCAGGTTGCTGCAGAGCTGTTGGCCGGGGTAGGGGTAGCCAGGCGGAAAGCATGGCCCGCCGTAGAAAAATGCTTATTGAAATTCTCGATTATCGTAGATTTATCGGTGGTGACAATGTTTCCTACCCTCAGTGCAGTGGGCAGCTGGGAGGAGGTGAACTTATTCTCCAAAACTTTTTGGAATTAGTGCTGCAGGATGCAAATTTCTGTTTGAAAAAGCTAGCCTTGCTTTCCTAACTGACTGTGTATATTGGTTCCTGACTTCCCTGAAAAGTGGCATATCGCGGGGGCTATTCGATGCTAATGCAGTACGCCACAGCCTTTCACACCCCTCTGATTCAGAGGGGTTGGGTTAAATACGGAAGACACATTTCAGTTGAAGGCATTCAGTTGTTCAACTGCCTAGGTATCCCCCTTTCCCCTCTATCCTTTCTATCACAGCAACCTATAAAACACATTTTACCCCAGGACGACCTCAGAAAAGAAAACACACTCATATCTGCCATGTTTGTCCTGATCATAGCAGACATCTGACTGCCCTCTATCTGTTCTGAGATAATAATATTGTGAAATGTCCTGTGATATTATGCTTTTCTGGATCCGAAAGTCCCTCAGGGTACCCCTTTTAGGCAAGATGGGCTGAAGCCGGGGACACTCATTGACTTATGATCTACCGCCATATAACATTCCTCTGTGTGTAGTGCATTACAAATCCAAAGTCTTTGTGCATCTACAACAGCTGTTTCAAAGAGCCTTTAGCTGTTATGAATGATGACAGAAAGTCTATTACATACTACAAGTGGGATAGAAGGCACTGTAAATAGCTTGAGCACAGGCGGTTCATAGTGTGTCACCCTTTATGCCCTACATGTGGCCTTACCTTGTCAATGATGGTGGCAGCACTTGATGCACTGACGGTCATGGACACGATGGCACGGGTGATTCCCACCGCTGCCACTACAAACACCTGGACAAGGGTCAGACATCCATTAAAAGAGGGGTTATGGGCAGTGGGGGCGAACAGGTTTGTCATTATCCATATCGGTCAGTCTCATTGTGTTCATATCAGTGTAAGGTAGAAAACCAATATCTCAAATACATGTTTGAGATAACAATTACCATCTGATATTGCGAAATGAATCAATAGGAATTCAGTTAATCCACTATGTTACTGCATGTAATTAGCTTTTAAAGAATCTAGCAAGAGCTAGATGTATACACTTCTTATCTGCACAAGTCCTATTTCCAAAGATTGGATATAAGTGGTTACCTACCAGAATGTAGAAGGTAATGAAGATGGGGCTGGAGGTGAGTGTGATTTTGGCCCTGGCTGAGGGCAGCTTCCACACCAAGAACATGAAGAAGGCTACATTGGGAATGAGCAGCATGAGGTCCCAAAACCGCACTCTGACGGGGAGACAGGCAAAAGGACATGAAAATGTCTTGGAAGCTTGGGCTGTGAAACTCAACCCTTATTATAGACCAATCCAAACCCTGTCACCTACTGTGCAGTCTACACAGTGTATAAAACATTAGGAACGCCTTCCTAATAATGAATTGCACCCCCTTTTGGCTTCAGAACAGCCTCAATTTGTCAGGCATGGACTCTACAAGGCATCGACAGCATTTCACTGGCCCATGTTGACTACAACTTCGGGTGGTGGACCATTCTTGATACACACAGGACACTGTTGAGCGTAAAAAACCCAGCAGCGTTGCAGTTCTTGACACAAACCGGTGAGCCTGGCACCTACTACCATACCCCGTTCAAAGGCACTTAAATCTTTGTCTTGCCCATTCACTCTCTGAATGGCACACATACATAATCCATGTCTCAAGGCTTACAAATCCTTCTTTAACCAGTCTCATCCCCTTTATTTACACTGATTTAAGTATATTTAACAGGTGATGTCAATATGGGATCATAGTTTTCACCTGGATTTTCTTGGTCAGTCTATGTCATGGAAACTCAGTCTGTTTTCTACAGTGTATATGGTTGTTATTTCAAAAGAGAAAGTGTTGTTCTTCCTACACTAGTCTTTATAACCACACTAAATACAGAACTCAACAGTTCCAGCAATGTGAATGTCACACCTGAGCTGACACCTCTAGTCTTAACATGTTTCAAATGTTGCATTAGGGTAATGCAGTACGATGAAAAGAATCACAATTATAGTGACAGGGCCAACACAGTCCTAACTGGCTTACCTTAACTCGCCAATGTCCTCGTATAGGACCTGCAAACATCTGTGAGGCTCTGGTCCCCAGGTTGGTGTTGCTGATGTGTTGTCCACTGAGGTAGGCAATACACTGCCATTGTATTGCGCAATCGTCAACACCACAGTCACGGTGTCAAGCATAATGCATTCAAAGCCTGGTAGTAGAGGCAGATATGTGTTACAGGGGATACAATTGCCACAATGGGTTGTTGTTATTCAAGGTCAATTAACAGCTGTTTTCTTGTTCCCCAACGTAGCTATATTTACAGCTGCAGATAGATTGGGAAATTATTCAGCAAGGGTTTCTTCGACACGCGTGCTGTGTCAGCTCTGTAGCCACACAACCTTGCGTTTCTGGCTCTGTTCATATCTTGTCTTTCTCCACGTCAGGAGGTAAACATTACGTATCGGTGAAAGGAACGGACAGTGTCGCGAAACTTGCTGTTAACTTAGTTGGCTACCAGTAACGTTCGCTAGCTAACGTTAAGTAGAATGCTGACTGACGCATCTAACAGTAGTAGTTACTAAGTTAAATGCTGACGTTAGCTATCTAACTTACACTATTAGTAGATAAGTAAAGTTAACTAGCTAGCGTCAAACTGAATAACATAGCACGCTAACGTTAACAATCATCTTACCGTTTCAGTAGTCTCAAATTCAGGGGCAAATTGTATATTCTGCAGGACTTTTCACGGACAATAATGTTGGTACAAGAAACCTAACTACCATACTGTTTCCACTGTTAAATTCATATATTATCCAAGCCAGCTAGTCACCTGACAAACAGCTTTCGCTTCTTTATCCACGCGTCATCTCTCTTCGCCTCCTTCTCAAAACAGAAAGCCAGAGGTCCGGTCCCTCTGAATTTCTCATCCAATGGGTTTTGAGGAGAAAGCGAGGAGAGAAGATGCGAAGAGTGTGCGACTGAGGTTCTCCCTATCTCTTCAAGTTGGTTCAGTTTAGGGATCGCCATATCCAAACGTAAAGAATTTAAATGGCTTTGGCATACTTCTGCAAATAAGTACCATTATTGCAATTATTAGTACCTATCATGGTAAGTAACCAGTAGTATGCGATACTTGAAAATCTGTCGTTCTGCGCCTGAACAAGGCAGTTAAACCACTGTTCCTAGGCCGTCATTGAAAATAAGAATGTGTTCTTAACTGACTTGCCTAGTTAAATAAAGATGAAAATATATATATACTTTACAATTCGTATTTGAAGACAACCTCGAACATTAAGGAACACATCGAAATGTACTGGGGGAAGGGTTTGGTCCAACGAAAGGTTTAACAACAAAAATGCACCCCCTCCACAACATAAAAAATATTTTCACATGACCCTTCCCTTGTACTGTAAAATAAACTGAACTCTCCCCCCTCATACAATTAACTCAAAATAATGTTTACCACCACAAATAACAATAAATGTAGCGACCGTGTTTATAAACGTGGATATCGACTTTGCCATTTCTGCATGCTTTTGTGGAAAAGTCGAGCCACATTGGGCTACAGGCCAGAAGGTTGAGGGTTTTCCAACTACCACAGAGGAGCTCACTCTCCCTACCTGTTCCATTACACTACAATTAGAGCCGGCTGCAGACAATGATCAGCTAGGTTGGAAATGAGATTTTCAACATTTTGATGCCATATTTATAATTATATAAAACATATTTTCCACCAACAGGTTTCTGTGCCAATGCACCACACAACCAATAAACAAAGCATACCGACTTCGGGCACTTCAATATCATGGTTTGAGTTTAACACCACAATAAATAGACTATGTCAATCTCGACAAACAGAAAATACATCCCTCCCTACCTTGTATCGAAGGCTTGGCTTGACAATCTCAGAATGTCATTAAACGTTTGTGTTTTGTAACAGATGTCTCTTTCCATTCATCAATTGGCCCAGTTTGGATGGATTTATTGATTTTATTTGTCAGTAAAAAAATAAATACATACTGTACCAGTCAAAAGTTTGGACACACCTCATTCAAGGGTTTTTCTTAATTATTTTTGTATTTTTTTTTACAATTTTCTACATTGTAGAATAATAGTGAATTAAATAAAACTATGAAATAACATATGGAATCATGTAGTAACCCAAAAAAGTGTTAAACAAATCAAAATATATTTTATATTTGAGATTAAGTAGCCACCCTTTGCCTTGATGACAGCTTTGCACACTCGTTTAAATGTAAATAAACACTGTGTAGCCTCATAACATGGTTAAAACTATACTTTTTATATCATGGATGGTCAGTCCTTGCATCCATAGCTCTGTCTATTAATCTGAGAGTGGTTATATTTCTCCAGGCCCATCCCTCAGCTTTTTACCAAAAGAGGCGGGGCAACTGTTTTGTTATTGTTTCATCTGTGGATTTGCCCTTTAAAACAGCTGCATATTATCAAGTGTCAACAACAAAAAGGTAAACAATAGGCCTATAGCAAATGCAGCATATGGCATTCATTTTTCACATGTAAATAGCCCTTTTCAGTAGTTCTCAAAGCATGCCATTCCATGAGTGCAGCATTTATTTTTCAACTGGAATCAATGAGTCCAATCAGTCCTCTATGACAACAAAATCATGAACAACAGTAGGGCTGGTTAATAAATCCTTAGTTTTGGGTTCATGCTCAGGTAAAACAATCTGGCTAATCTATACTTCAATATTTCCAAGTCCTATTCTTGAAGATCAAGGGTGTTAACATTTATTGGAATGACTGGAATTCTGTTAGACTTTGGTTTTTAATGTAAAGATATAATTTAATTTAGAAGAAGCCTACATAACCAACCCATAAAGTTAAATTTAACATCCATATATGGTCAGCTATGTAAACTTTAACATTGATGTATCATGCAATAGATGTCATTCAATTGGTAACATACATTTTTGTCTTCTAATGCCTCTTAAGGGGAAAGTAATCTAAAAGTTATGGAATCAGATTACGTTACGGAGTTTGGGTAATCCAAACTGTTAGGGCCTACATGAGGCTGTCCCAACAGCAGAGCTTTCTTTTCAGCACCATGGAGTGAATTCTTATGACTGCTACACCTGGCTATCAGCAGAGCCTTGTTTGAAAGCGAAACAGTTCATTCAGCCTCATTTACTGCCTTTTAAAAAAACATTGCTGATTTGGCTGACTTGCTTAAACACATGGTTTCTACTGACAATTGAGATGTACAAACTATGCCATAAGGGGACGACGATCGGATAAGAGTCAATCCGTAATTTCGATTAAGACATTAATGAGTGAGCTAGGATGAACGTAGTCAATAACTATTTGTTCAGCACTTTTGAAATGTACAGCGACACTACAGAACATGGGCCGTTATTACAGTATTCTCCCTGTATACCAAGTCAGAACTGTAGGATAAATAAAGGGGGCAATATAATATAAGCAATGAAAGCTCTTACAATATTGAATGATTACATTTCTCTAAAACAGACTATAGACTACATGTGCACCAACAAGTCAGAACAGTAGGCTACGTTATGAGGGGGAAAGGGACCCAATTATTAGGATGAACCACATGGGCTACTAACAGCTTACCACACAACATACACTTAGTATTACTTTCTTAGCTACAGTATACATATCTCCCTGGCATATTACATAATTTACAGTGCATTCGGAAGGTATTCAGACCCCTTGACCTTTTCCACATTTTGTTACAGCCTTAGTCTAAAATTGATTAAACTGTTCCCCCCCATCAATCTACACACAATACCCATAATGACAAAACAAAAACAGGTTTTTCGAAAATTTTGAAAATTGAAATATCACATTTCCATAAATATTCAGACCCTTTACTCAATTATTTGTTGAAGCACCTTTGTCAGCGATTACAGCCTTGAGTCTTCTTGAGTATGACGCTACAAGCTTGGCACACCTGTATTTTGGAAGTTTGTCCCATTCGTCGCTGCAGATCCTCGCAAGCTATGGTCAGGTTGGATGGGGAGCGTCGCTGCACAGCTATTTTCAGGTCTCTCCAGAGATGTTCGATCGGGTTCAAGTCCGAGCTCTGGCTGGGCAACTCAAGGACATTCAGAGACTTGTCCCGAAAAGCCGCTTTTGCGTTGTCTTGACTATGTGCTTAGGGTCATTGGCCTGTTGGCAGGTGAACCTTTGTCCTAGTCTGAGGTCCTGAGCGCTCCGCTTCATCTTGGATCTTTCTGTACTTTTCTTAGTTCATCTTTCCCTCGATCCTGACTAGTCTCCCAGTCCTTGCAGCTGAAAAACATCCCCACAGCATGATGCTATCACAACCATGCTTCAGCATAGGGATGGTGTCAGTCTTCAATCTTGGTTTCATCAGACCAGTGAATCTTGTTTCTCATGGTCTGAGTCCTTTAGGTGCCTTTTGGCAAACTCCAAGCGGGCAGTCATGTGCCTTTTACCGAGGAGTAGCTTCCATCTGGCCACTCTACCATAAAGGCAGAGATGGTTGTCCTTCTGGAAGGTTCTCCCATCTCCACAGAGCTCAGTCAGTGACCATTGGGTTCTTGGTCACCTCCCTGACCATGGCCCTTCTTCCCCGATTGCTCAGTTTGACACAATCCTGTCTTGGAGCTGTACGGACAATTCCTTCGACCTCATGGCTTGGTTTTTGCTGTGGGACCTTAAATAGACAGGGGTGTGCTTTCCAAATCATGTCCAATCAATTGAATTTACCACAGGTGGACTCCAATCAAGTTCTAGAAATATCTCTGAGCTCACTTTCAAGTTTCATAGCAAAGGGTCTGAATACAAATATGTGATTTTTTTTATATTCGTAATAAAAAGTTGTAAACATTTCTAAAAACTGGTTTTAGTTTTGTCATTATAGGGTATTGTGTGTAGATTGATGAGGAAAAATTGTTATTTAATCAATTTTAGAATAAGGCTGTAACGTAACAAAATGTGGAAAAAGTGAAGGGGTCTGAATACTTTCTGAATGCACTGTATGCAGCAGCATACAATACATTTTTGGACTCACCTGGTTGTGCTGTGCTCAAAGTCGGTTATTCTCTGGATTTATGGTGCTTTTAAGACAACTGGGAACTCTGGAAAAAAAAGTTGAATCATGACGTCAGTGATCTTCAGGTCAGAGCTCTAGAAAAAGGCACAAGTTGGATGACAGTTCAAACGTTTTTACCCCAGTCGGAGCGTTTGTTTTCTCCAGAGTTCCCAGTTGTCTTGAACTGTCATGCTGGATTGACAGAAACTTTTCTGGCCCATGTTGTTGAATGTTTATCCTTTTAAGTTTGGAAAAGAGACCCTTAAACCCAGACTTGGAACACACACCCACTCCACTGAATAGCAGGCTAGTGATTGCTTTGCAAAGCTTTCAGTTAGCCACACTGATTCCTTCCAAACTACTCATTGTTGAATTTGCGATTTCCAACTTGTGTAATGTTCATGTCCAATGGCCGATAAGCACCGATACGTTTTATCTATCATTTCTCTCCATATGACAAGGATTGAAAAGGATTTTGCCAATAGATTGTCGACGTGATTCATGATGATGACCACTTGTCTAGCTTGCTAGCTAAGATTTTGAAAGTATGATGTTGACATGATCAGCCCAATCAAAGCTACGGTAGCTATAATGTGATTTGGTATAATTTTATTTGTGACCAATGACCTTGAGCCTTCTTGGATGGGCACTTCTAATGTAACTCTATGGCAGCACCCAACAGGCTTGAATTTTCAAGCTCTCCCGTAGATTTTGCAGTGACGTAGTGTCCCCATGAGTGACAGTACACGGAGACAATCACGGCGCAACTAGAGAACATTATCAACCCCTACACTGTATTTTCCACTGGCTGCCCCACCACCACAGAAAGCACTGAGCTAGGCTGAAACACCTGCATTTTGGACCTGCCTTACTCAAGAAAGCAAAAACAGAGTATGTTTGTATGCAGCTTTATTAACTCCAATGTTTTTTTTTTTACATTGTTTGCAAACTGATGTGACACGTATCAATGCCAAAATAACAAAACAGGCAAAAAAATACAATAAAAGGTGGGGCTCTGGGTATATTGTATATCTTAAATGTATGCCTACATTCAGATATACTCTTCCATTTCTTGTCTGGGACAGGGATGTAGTTTCGATGTGCCAATTGGTGGAGAAGTTCTCTGCATTTGAGGCTACTAAACCCAAGAAACTGGTGCGCGAGATTACTAATATGTTTAACAAGCTTGGACTCCATGTTATCAGATCAATTGTGTTGTGTGCCTATTTCGCACAGGTAAATGTTCGTTTTATTTTTGTGAATGTACCTCCTCGGTGCAATTCTGTACATTTTTTCATCCCTTGCTGCTGCTCAAATGAACTTCCCTTCCTTGGCTGCGCTCTTAAGAACCTCAAGGGGGGCTAGACCCCTGCTTGTTTTACACTTGTATACACGGGGTATGATGATGTCTGCAACAATAAAAATGCACCATCTTGATTTCATATGGATGACACATTGCAAAAATAATATGCATATTATTCATAAAACAGACAAACTGTAATCATCATTTGGATGGGGTATGGTGGCCATTGGCTCAACTTACCCCAAGGCAAACATTTGGCCATATTAGCCCACACAGCTACAAGGATGCACTTTTATCCTGGGTTTATTCCATGCAGCTTAAAAGAGAACCGAACTGATTTATAAAACAATCTGGTTAAGATACAAGAATCATGAAACCTATAAGACAAAATATTTATTTGACTTTGTGAAAGTTTTTTTGGACCAGCTTGCTTAACCACTTTTCCCATGTAGTTTCTTCCTTCACAGACTCCATTAAATGATGACCCATTATACATTTTGTGTATGGTTTCCTAGAAAGAAGGGGTGGCTCAACTTACACCACTCTCCCCTACTACTATTGACAGACCAAAACAACTATTTGTCTCTACAACCATGAACAAAATTAAATGTAAATAAGAAAAGTTTGGTATTAATACAGGATTAATAAAAACAAGTCTATGTAATCTCGCATGGTTGTCTTTTGTTCCAGTGACCGTTCAAGAGCATACTGTTATGCGTGCCTTCGGTTGGCCTGACATCATCCTATAAGCCAGATGCACCGGCTCCGTGAGGTTCGCCTTAAAGGTGTACACATGAGTCTTCCCACTGCACTGGCTAACGTTATAGAAGCTCAGCCTCTGAGTCTTAAAGCTCAGTGTGATCTCCAGTCTGTGTACTGCCGGGGTTCTCTTCAGTGGGACATCATGGCCCTGCTCAAAGGACCTGAGCAGGTTATCGAACCACATCAGGCACCAGGAGCCACGGCTACTCTCTAGGGCGCTCGCTAGGCCGCTGCGTGCTAGCGCCCCGCTGTAGCACACCCCTATGATCCAGGGAGAAGATCCGTCCAGCTCCACCTCCCAGCGATGCTCGCCTCCGTAGAAGCTCTGGGTGCTCAGCACCTGGAGGAAGTTGGTAAACCTTGTTGGCAGGGCCGTGTAGGGCTGCTTTTTGGTGTTGAAAGTCACCGTCTTCAGGTCCTCCGACAGCACCAGGCTGGGGTGGGCAGTGTCCAGGTCAAAGGTCACCTCTGAGGGGTTGAGGACGTTGCGTAGGGAACGCTGGGCCGTCCCGAGTCCCTCCCTCAGCTCTGCACTCCTCCGTTCCAGCTCGTCGCAAGCGCGGACTGGGTTAACTTTCGACTCAGGACTGGTATTGTCGTGGTCCAGCTCCTCTAGAGGTTGCTGGGCCATCAGCTCCATGATGTGCGGTTGTGCCTCTTGAAGCCCCTCACTGAACACCCCACTGTCTTCCTCGGTCAGGAGGGATTTGGCTCGGAGCTGGGCCTCCCTCAACTTCACTCGGAACTCGGAGACTTGGTGTACTCGGCTGCCTAGGCTCTCCTCGGTGGGGCGCAGTTCCCGCATCAATCAACTCTGTCATCCCAGTAACGTAGTTGATCGTCAGCTCAGTCATCTGCTCTAGCAGCTTGGCTGCCTTGCCTCTCAGAAGGGCATTGGCGGCCCTGACCTCAGCCTCCCTCTCCTCCTCCCTCCTCAGCTGGTCCTCAGCAATCTGCAGCATCACCGTCAACTCCGTTACCTGAGACGCTAATAGAAGTTTAGACTTGTCCATTATCGCCTTCTCCATCTCGGTCTTGACATCCATCAGTTGGTTTTTCAGAAAGGTAGGGGGCGCTGCAGCTGCATCTCCCAAGCCTATGTGCTGTAACTCCTGTTGCTCTATGTCTAATAGACATTCAGAGGTCTCATCATCATTTCTCTGGTTAGGTGACACTACCCCCTGGTGGCAATCACAACCATCTCCATCTGTGACGGATCTGACCTTTCCTGCTGTGGTGGCTTTATAGCTCTCGATGATGCTGCACATCTTGAAGTTCTTCACGAGGGCCTGGGGGCCCTGGTACTCAACCTGGCATTCTGGGCAGCAGTGGTGGGCTGTGTCAGTGTCCATGTACTTCTCAAGGCAGGCTGAGCAGTAGACGTGGCCACAGGGCAGGGACACAGGGTCAGAGAAGAGTTGCAGGCAGATAGGGCAGCTCAGGTCCAGCACCAGGGGTCCTTCAGTCTCAAACAGTGACATGCTGGCAGTGGCAGGCTCTAGAATGCACAATAAAAAAGCAACAAAGAGTTGTAAAAACACGCAAAAAAAATTGACGTAAATTCAGGTAACTTTGCAAGCAATTAGTAGTATATAGGGATTTCTTACTTTGAATTACGTTATATGTAGTTCAATACAACTGAAGGAGACGTTGGACTGGTGACCAGAAGGTTGCAAGTTCAAATCCCTAAATTGACAAGGTACAAATCTGTCATTCTGCCCCTGAACAGGCAGTTAACCCACTGTTCCTAGGCTGTCATTGAAAATAAGAATTTGTTCTTGCCTAGTAAAAAAGTTAAAATAAAAAAATTATAAATGTGCGAGTCAAGATTACTCTGAGTCGTAATACAAGCCAAAATCTACCTGTAATGGAATTATTTACATTTGTGCTTTTCTAATAACCAATTTTTTTGTTCTGTTGATGCTTTTCTAAAAACCAATGTCTTGTGGTTATTGTTCATGCAACGCCTGGGAGAAATCCTCACTATAGAACCTGCAATTTGGCAGTACGCCCAGACCCTTTGAGAACGATATCTCAGTTTCAAGGTCTCAGCTTGGAGAGAAGAACCTTTGTGAGGTATTGGTCTGTCACATGCATGAACCAGTATTGGTCTGTCACATTAACGATAGCAAACATTGATGAGAATTATGAATAATGAATAAGCTAAATCATGCAATTATTACTTTCTGTGTAAGTAAATAAGAGAACTAACGGGACTGCCCCGTGAGAGCTCCTGATCGACATGTGTACTTGGTGCATTGAGTTGGTTGGAACCTCTCCAGTGCGCTGATAAAGAATGATTCATTTTAAGATTGACTGAGTGTCCCAGTGTAAGAATTTCCACAACATACAGCTCAGATTTTTTAAAAACATGACTTTAAAAACTTAAGCCTATGCAACATTAACCAATTAAAAACAGTTCTGTAGCAATGAGATTCGTGCAGTAGGCTATGGGATCCATACATTAGCACTGCATATTGGCAGGGCAATTCAATAATAGCCAATGTTGTTCTGAAATTATATATACACATGTTAGGTATATGATCACACTGGTAATATTACTTGTATTACCTGTGAGGCACAGCTGAGTGAGCATAATCATTTCCAGATTTTTTTTACTGGACTGATGGCCTGCATCTTATGGTCAGTCTGAGGGGAGGGAGTGTAACCAATGTGAAATGGCTAGCTAGTTAGCGGGGTGCGCGCTAATAGCGTTTCAAATCAGTGACGTCACTCGCTCTGAGACCTTGAAGTAGTTGTTCCCCTTGCTCTGCAATGGCCGTGGCTTTTGTGGAGCGATGGGTAACGATGCTTTGTGGGAGGCAGTTGTTGATGTGTGCAGAGGGTCCCTGGTTCGAGCCCAGGTAGGGGCGAGGAGCGGGACGAAAGCTATTGTTACAGGAGCAGCGGTGAGGGTACCTCTCCCTCCCCCCACTGAGCAAAGTGGACGCCGTCTTCCAGCTGATGGCAAAACACAAGTAGCACTGCATTATTTCTGCCTCATGCACCAAATCATATTGTTAATGACCAGAGAAAGTGAAATATTCCTTGATATTACAAAAGACAAGCCGCTAATAATAGCAACGCAAGCTTATCGGAACACTCACTCACTGCAGCTGCAGTGCTGGTTGTAGCATAAGTAAAGAGAATGCACATTTTATGGCTTATAAGTGTTGAACGAAGTGTTGAACGAAGTGTTGACAGTACTGAATAACAACTTAAACGTGAACTTTAAAAAAACAGCAGCTCTTTGCTGTGTTCGTGGAGTGTCTCTGTAGTCATGGTTTTAAAAGATTTGCAAACTCACAGTATCAACTTCGCGGTACGTTCAATGCTCAATTTGACAGTCTATGGCTCGAGGAAACTGTGCACACAGGGTGATCGAAGCTATCTGATTGGCCAGCGGTAACCCTATAGGTGCACTTGAGTTGCTTTCTGGGCCTGCCGGGTAGGTGGACTTCAACCTTAAGACAAATAAAATTGTTAAAAATGGGAACACTGCCTTCCTGGCGCTAGCGCTGCTGAATCAAGTGCACCTACTGCCAAAAGCGCACACTCTTTTTTTTTATAGAAACGTTGTTTTTTTTTTACAGAAATGTTTGGTGATTGACTAGGAATGCCTTGGAGATCGACCAGTCGATCTCATCGGTTGGTGACCACTGCCTTTTAGGGACAGCTTGAAATTTACTGTGTGTGTGTGGGGAGGCTAGTCCAACTAAAGGGGTCATAAGAAAAATTATTTAAAAAAAAAAAAGAATCCCCAACGTTTAAAATATTTCACATGACCCTCCCCTTGTACTGTAAAATAAACTCTCTCCCCTCATAATTAACTCAAAATAATGTTTACCACTACAAATAACAATAACTGTAACATGGATATTGACTTTGCCACTTTAGCATGCTTTTGTGGCACAGTCAATGCCAAGCAGGGATTGGGGCCAGAACGTTGAGGTTTCGCCGACCACAACAGACGAACTCCCTCTCCCTACCTGTTCCATTACAATTAGAGCCGGCTGCAGACAATGATTAACTAGGTTGGAAATTAGATTTAACATTTTGATGCATGCCATATTTACAATTATATAAAATATCAAACAAATGTTCTGTGCCAATGTACCACACAACCAGAGAGAACAGTCTATGACTAGTGTGGCTGGAATCTGACAATTTTTGTGCCTTCCTGACAGCACCTGGTATAGAGGTCGAGCAGTTGCCATACCAGGCAGTGATGCAACCAGTCAGGATGCTCTCGATGGTGCAGCTGTATACAGTAACATTACAGAGATGGAGAGAAAAAAATGCTCAACCTCCAGATGAGTATGAGGGGGTAGTTTAAGTACAATTCTTACAAGTTTGTTTGGCTGGTAGCTTATTTTTTTAGATGTTTGGAGCTGCTAGTGAGCCAGGATGTGCAGGCATAATCAAAATGACAACTAGCGCACTTGCAAAAAAAGAAACGTCCTCTCACTGTCAACTGCGTTTATTTTCAGCAAACTTAACATGTGTAAATATTTGTATGAACATAAGATTCAACAACTGAGACAAACTGAACAAATCCCACAGACATGTGACTAACAGATATTGAATAATGTGTCCCTGAACAAAGGGGGGGGTAACAGTCAGTATCTGGTGTGGCCACCAGCTGCATTAAGTACTGCAGTGCATCTCCTCATGGACTGCACCAGATTTGACAGTTCTTGCTGTGAGATGGTGGAAGAGTGGGGTAACAAGGCACCTGCAAGTTCCCGGACATTTCTGGGGGGAATGGCCCTAGCCCTCACCCTCCGATCCAACAGGTCCCAGACTTGCTCAAAGGGATTGAGTTCCGGGCTCTTCGCTCACCATGGCAGAACACTGACATTCCTGTCTTGCAGGTAATCACACACAGAACGAGCAGTATGGCTGGTGGCATTGTCATACTGAAGGGTCATGTCAGGATGCGCCTGCAGGAAGGGTACCACGAGGGAGGAGGATGTCTTCCCTGTAACGCACAGTGTTGAGATTGCCTGCAATGACAACAAGCTCAGTCCGATGATGCTGTGACACACCGCCCCAGACCATGACGGACCCTCCACCTCCAAATTGATCCTGCTCCAGAGTACAGGCCTCGGTGTAACGCTCATTCTTTCGACAATAAACACGAATCCGACCATCACCTCTAGTGAGACAAAACCGCGACTCGTCAGTGAAGAGCACTTTTTGCCAGTACTGTCTGGTCCAGGGACGGTGGGTTTGTGCCCATAGGCGACATTGTTTCCGGTGATGTCTGGTGAGAACCTGCCTTACAACAGGCCTACAAGCCCTCAGTCCAGCATATTGCGGACAGTCTGAGCACTGACGGAGGGATTGTGCGTTCCTGTTCTAACTCAGGCAGTTGTTGCTGCCATCCTGTACCTGTCCCGCAGTTGTGATGTTTGGATGTACCGATACTGTGCAGGTGTTGTTACATGTGGTCTGCCACTGCGAGGACGATCAGCTGTCCATCGTGTCTCCCTGTAGCGCTGTCTTAGGCGTCTCACAGTACAGACATTGCAATTTATTGCCCTGGCCACATCTGCAGTCCTCATGCCTCCTTGCAGCATGCCTAAGGCACGTTCACACAGATGAGCAGGGACCCTGGGCATCTTTCTTTTGGTGTTTTTCAGAGTCAGTAGAAAGGACTCTTTAGTGTCCTAAGTTTTCATAACTGTGACCTTAATTAACTACCGTCTGTAAGCTGTTAGTGTCTTAACAACCGTTCCACAGGTGCATGTTCATTAATTGTTTATGGTTCATTGAACAAGCATGGGAAACAGTGTTTAAACCCTTTACAATGAAGATCTGTGAAGTTATTATATTTTTATAAATTATCTTTGAAAGACAGGGTCCTGAAAAAGGGCTGTTTCTTTTTTTTGTTGAGTTTAGGAGAAACTCTGGATGGCTTGAAAGTCTTCCTCACCTCACGTTCAACTGTCGGAGTCAATTGGAGCAGAATGGTCTGCCTTCATATCATAGGTAATTCAGGCCTAAAGCTTAATAGCCACACCATACCAAACCTTCACAAACATTTCTAAACTTCGATAGGGTAATATCAGAAGTCAAGCTATTGTTTATAGGGAAAATATGAGCAGAAGAGCAACAGTAAACCAGGCAAAAACACACAACCCTCCCCTGTGCTCAATAAAATAAACCTCCCCAAAAGAAAAAAAATTATAATAATACCCCTCCCCCCAGTCAATCTCGATCTGTCCCTTAAGAGTATGTTCGAATGCAAAAACATGCAGTTACGTCTCTCAGGTTTGTAAAGTGAGGAAACCTACACCCAGTACAGGTTTAATCATTTGACAACTCAAACAGCTACCATCAAACAATAGTACTAAGCCTACTTCCTCTTGTCCAGTAGAGCAGGCCGTATTATATCATGTAGATGTCCGGTAAATTTATTTGAATTGACCTAGTCTAGAAATAAAACAAATCTTACCCGCAAGACCTGTAGCTCTTCTGAGAGTGACGTAGAGCTTATATTTGTTCATAATTCATAAAGAAACTCAGACATGGACATCTTAAAACACATCCCAAATGTATACAGAGTGACTAGGCTAAACATTGACAACATGTCAGATCTCTCCACAAACTGTTGGACCTTATGAGCTCAAGGTCCAATATGTCTACGACAGGAGGAGTCGCAGATAAATTTCGATTTCCTGGGAATTCAGTTTCTAATTCACGTAAACTCGCGGGATCTGGAGGCTTTGGAAGTTTCGATTCCCTGTGTCGCTGTAATACAAAACAACATGCAATTAACCATTACAAAATTATATCTTACCTAAAATCCTGTTTAGTAGGACACGGTATTTTCAACGTGGAGACCTTGACGTTGTTGATATTGCATTAAAATCCGACCTTTTCCTCACGCGCATTCGGATAGGAATCGCACAGATCCGCACCTGTTCATCACCGCACAACTGGGGATGATAGTTAGGTCAATACTAATAGTGAAGTGTAGAACTGTAGAAACATGATAGTTGTCTTGAATTAGCCGTAGCCTACTTCCACCGTGACATCAAAACTGCCTGTCCATGATGAAATTAATTATTAACCTACTTCCTGTTAAATTACCTGGGCGTTCACTGTATTTACAGTCAATAAAATAAGAGTGTAACAGTTCTATTCTGTAATATTATTAAGGGATAGTAAACCCAGATTACAAAAATTACATTTCTGTTTCCTTACCCTATACGCAGTCAGTCTATGGACAAGGTATGACAGCAATCCATGCTTTGGTTTAGTGTCCCTGGAACTGTTTTCACATGCTAACGTTTTAGCATTTGTGGCATAAATCCCATTCAAGTTAAGAGACTGATATCATTTTTTTGTGCATCATATTCAAAGTGACAGGGAAACTAAACCAAGGCATGGCTTGCTGCCATAGGTTTTCCATAGACTGCTTAAGCCTTCCGCATGCTTCGAGTTTGAACTCGACAAGGCGAACAAGTGTGCTCATATCCTCCCTTAAGCGACTGTCCATTTTGAGACGCCATAGCCAGTAGTCAGAATTAAACTAAGAACGCAAAAAAATCTGTCATTAATTTTGACATTTTTGTCAAGTAAATTTTACATCCAACTAAGATGTTTGGTGCAGTATTTCTCAAGTGAGAAAATGTGAATGAAAACGCTTTGAAAAAACACTTCATTGAAGAATCCCCACTGTTAACCAATCACCTATGTAGGGGCATAGACTTCGGCTACTGACTTTGGCTTGCCTCGACATTTGTGTGAGGAGTGGGACAACATTCCACAATCAACAGCCTGATCAACTCTATGCGAAAGAGATGTGTTGCACTGCATGAGGCAAATGGTGGTCACACTGACTGGTTCTGATCCACACCCCTACCTTTTTTTTAAAGGAATCTGTGACCAACAGATGCATATCTGTATTCCCAGTCATGTGAAATGTATAGATTAGAGCCTAATGAATTTATTTCAGTTGACTGATTTCCTTATATGAACTGTAACTGAGTAAAATCTTTGAAATTATTGCATGTTGCTTTTATACTGCAAATTCTCTAAAACAACATTGGAGGTGGCTTAAGGTAGAGAAATTAACATGAAACTCTGGCAACAGCTATTGTGGACATTCGTGCAGTCCGCATGCCAATTGCACGCTCCCTCAAAACTTGAGACATCTGTGGCATTGTGTGGTGTAACAAAATAGCACATTAGTGGTCTTATTGTCCCCAGCACAAGGTGCACCTGTGTAATGATCATGCTGTTTAATTAGATTATTGATATGCCACACATGTCAGGTGGATGGGTTATCTTGGCAAAGGAGAAATGCTAACTAATAGGGTTGTAAACAAATTAGTTCACAATTTGAGAGAAATAAGCTTTTTGTGCATATGGAACATTTCTGGGATCTTTTATTTCAGCTCATGAAACATGGGACCAACAACTTTACATGTTGTGCTAATATTTTTTTTCAGTGTAGATCATTTGAAAATGACAACAGGGCTCTTCGGGTCCAATGCAATGTCTCTCTACACAGAGTCATTGCTATCACTTAGGATGACATAAAAAAAATATATATATATACACACTGCTCAAAAAAATAAAGGGAACACTTAAACAACACAATGTAACTCCAAGTCAATCACACTTCTGTGAAATCAAACTGTCCACTTAGGAAGCAACACTGATTGACAATACATTTCACATGCTGTTGTGCAAATGGAATAGACAACAGGTGGAAATTATAGGCAATTAGCAAGACACCCCCAATAAAGGAGTGGTTCTGAAGGTGGTAACCACAGACCACTTCTCAGTTCCTATGCTTCCTGGCTGATGTTTTGGTCACTTTTGAATGCTGGCGGTGCTTTCACTCTAGTGGTAGCATGAGACGGAGTCTACAACCCACACAAGTGGCTCAGGTAGTGCAGCTCATCCAGGATGGCACATCAATGCGAGCTGTGGCAAGAAGGTTTGCTGTGTCTGTCAGCGTAGTGTCCAGAGCATGGAGGCGCTACCAGGAGACAGGCCAGTACATCAGGAGACGTGGAGGAGGCCGTAGGAGGGCAACAACCCAGCAGCAGGACCACTACCTCCGCCTTTGTGCAAGGAGGAGCACTGCCAGAGCCCTGCAAAATGACCTCCAGCAGGCCACAAATGTGCATGTGTCTGCTCAAACGCTCAAACGGTGCTTACAGCCCAACACCGTGCAGGACGTTTGGCATCTGCCAGAGAACACCCAAGATTGGCAAATTCGCCACTGGCGCCCTGTGCTCTTCATAGATGAAAGCAGGTTCACACTGAGCACGTGACAGAGTCTGGAGACGCCGTGGAGAACGTTCTGCTGCCTGCAACATCCTCCAGCATGACCGGTTTGGCGGTGGGTCAGTCATGGTGTGGGGTGGCCTTTCTTTGGGGGGCCGCACAGCCCTCCATGTGCTCGCCAGAGGTAGCCTGACTGCCATTAGGTCCCGAGATGAGATCCTCAGACCCCTTGTGAGACCATATGCTGGTGCGGTTGGCCCTGGGTTCCTCCTAATGCAAGACAATGCTAGACCTCATGTGGCTGGAGTGTGTCAGCAGTTCCTGCAAGAGGAAGGCATTGATGCTAAGGACTGGCCCGCCTGTTCCCCAGACCTGAATCCAATTGAGCACATCTGGGACATCATGTCTCACTCCATCCACCAACGCCACGTTGCACCACAGACTGTCCAGGAGTTGGCGGATGCTTTAGTCCAGGTCTGGGAGGAGATCCCTCAGGAGACCATCCGCCACCTCATCAGGAGCATGCCCAGGCGTTGTAGGGAGGTCATTCAGGCACGTGGAGGCCACACACACTACTGAGCCTCATTTTGACTTGTTTTAAGGACATTACATCAAAGTTGGATCAGCCTGTAGTGTGGTTTTCCACTTTAATTTTGAGTGTGACTCCAAATCCAGACCTCCATGGGTTGATAAATTTGATTTCCATTGATAATTTGTGTGATTTTGTTGTCAGCACATTCAACTATGTAAAGAAAAAAGTATTTAATAAGATCATTTCATTCATTCAGATCTATGATGTGTTATTTTAGTGTTCCCTTTATTTTTTTGAGCAGTGTGTGTGTGTATATATATATATATATATAATTAAAGGGGTAGTTTGGCAATGAGGCCCTTTATCTACTTCATAAGAGTCAGATGAACTCGTAGATACCATGTCTATAGCGGTGTTTGAATACTCATACTAACAGCACTATTTGTGACGTAAATAGAATATATAGTATGCTTGTTGGTCATAGTATGGATATAGTTAGTATGCCAAAAGTTCCCGTTCGTCGCACTACATTTGTCAAAATATGAAGTATACAAGCAGTGGACACTCTTTCCATGCTTTAAGGGCCCATAATGTAATTATTCCGAAAATGGGCGTGACTTCAACATTTTCAGATTTGAAGAAAAAGCCAGAAAATATTCAGCCGGTACATACTGCTATAATGATATGCTAGAAACAATTTAAGTCAAACGAGAGCGGATACAAATTCATTGGATTAATTATGACAAACGTTAAGACAATAATGAGAAATGTAATAAAGTAATTACAGCAGTATGTACCGGTATGTTAGCTAGCTACCTAAGGTTAGTATGTACCGGTATGTTAGCTAGCTACCTAAGGTTAGTTGGCTACTAATACATCAAACTTGCCAGTATATCTACCCAACGTTTATTGACTTGATTACTCCCGTCATTCACTCTGGCTATCTACTTCCGATTTCAGAGCACTCTCGTCTGAGTGTACCTGTGGCAGAGCGCAAAATAACTTAATGAATTTACTAACGCTCATCCCCAGCTGAATATGGCCATTGTCAGTAAACATCGGCAAAAAAGCGTAATTAAATTGTTTCCAGCAGCAGTCACCAGCGCTCTGGATAACATAAAAACAGCCTAACCAGCTCTGCTAGGGCGAGTAAATGGTCAGAGTGAAGTGTTCTGTCATTTGTGTCTGGAAGTAGCTAGCAAGTTAGCTTGGATGCTTGACTGCCATTGTGAGGTCAGAACGGGCCAGTGTCCAGTGTGCGTTCTGAAGCTCAGAGTGAAATGCTCTGAATTTATGAACGGACAATCTGACAACGCTCTGAATTTACAAAACGCTCAGAGTGCACTCGGGCACTCCAGATTGAATTTACTCCTAAAATGTCTTGCTAGTAATTTGTTACGCTAACAAGCTAGCAAGAGATTGCATAGCAACAGCAAAAAACTTCCGGTAGACAGGCAAAGCTCTAGTACGCTCAACTGAAAGGATACCGTTCCTTTACAGTATACTAAAATGAACTAATAGTATATACTCATGTAGTATGTTAGTATGGGTATTCGAACACAGCTTCGGTCTCTGTGTCCAGTATGAAGTAAGTTAGAGGTAGTTTTGTGAGCCAATACTAACTTGCATTAGCACAATGACTTGAAGTCTGGAAGTGCTAGCAGATACCAATAGACATCCAGTCAATTGACTATGTGTGCTAGCGCTAGTTAGCAACTTCCTTCAAACTGCACGCAGAGAGATACAAATTGTATCCATGAGTTCATCTGACCCTGGAAAAGTAGATAACATCCCTAAGTATCCCTTTAAATATGAAAGATTATAAATCATATATAAACAAAAAGGCACCGTTTCAGACCAGACCATGGCCATTTCAATTACCCAAACAGTCAATTTACTCAACCCTGGAATGTATTTGGGATGTTCCCAAATACTGGAAAGGTGGGCCTGAGTGAAAAAGTTAAGAAAACCCTGTGCTAAATGACAATATAAATGGAATTCTTGAGCAGCACAAATGCACATTGCGCCAGTATCATTTGGATAATGGCATTATGGTATGGCCAGTGCAGTATGTCTTTTTGCAATCAAGTATTGCACAATATGAAGTATATAGCGTTGCGTAAAATAGTGTCATCTGCGCATATGTGTAAATTGTGCTCTGTTCCAGAAAGCCAGACACTTTAGTTTTCTATTGCATCAGATGAATCGACACAAAACATAATAGAGTGTATTAAATGAGAACCTTGCACATCTACAATATTCCAGGCCATCAATGCCTATTAATTAAAACTATTTCTGAACTCAGAAAGGGATCAGAGAGAGAAAAGGGGTGATGAGAGATAGAAACAGTAGGAAAGAAAGGAAAACTAGTCAGTTGTACAACTTGAAACGCTTCAACTGAAATGTGTCTTCTGCATTTAACCCAACCCCTCTGAAACCGAAAGGTGCGGTGGGTTGCCTTAATCAGCATCCACGTTGTCAGCGCCCGGGGAACAGTGGGTTAACTAACTGCCTTGCTCAGGGGCAGAATGACAGATTTTTACTGTGTGTGTGTGTGTGTGTGTGTCTAATCCAGGGTGGACAGGTCCAGGTGTGTGTGTGTGTGTGTGTGTGTGTGTGTGTGTGTGTGTGTGTGTAATCCAGAGTGGACAGGTCCAGGTGTGTGTGTAATCCAGAGTGGACAGGTCCAGGTGTGTGTGTGTGTGTGTGTAATCCAGAGTGGACAGGTCCAGTGGTGTGTGTGTGTGTATTCCAGAGTGGACAGGTCCAGTGGTGTGTGTGTGTGTATTCCAGAGTGGACAGGTCCAGTGGTGTGTGTGTGTCTCCAGAGTGGACAGGTCCAGTGGCGTGTGTGACTAATCCAGAGTGGACAGGTCCAGTGGTGGTAGGGGCTCTCTCCAGTAGGAGAAGTGGCTGAACTCGGGGAAGTCGAAGGAGGACAACCTCCCATCCTCAGAGATCATAGGGAAGAAGTGCTCCACCAGCTCACTCAGGTGAGTGTACCTGTGGCGCGCGCACACGCACACGCACACACACACACACACACACACACACAATGTGCTAGAGTTATCACAGCTCTATAAATTCAGCTGTAATTATTAGGAGTCTACTGATCTATTCAGCATCTTGGAACAGACCGGAAAGCATGCTCTAAACCAAAGCATGCCACATTTTTTTTATTTTTAGCAAAGAATGTACTCTATGTACAGTTGAAGTCGGAAGTTTACATACACTTAGGTTGGAGTCATTAAAATTCGCTTTTCAACCGCTCCACAAATTTCTTGTTAACAAACTATAGTTTTGGCAAGTCGTTTAGGACATCTACTTTGTGCATGACACAAGTAATTTTTCCAACAATTGTTTACAGACAGATTATTTCACTTATAATTCACTGTATCACAATTCCAGTGGGTCAGAAGTTGACTGTCTTTAAACAGCTTGAAAAATTCCAGAAAATGATGTCATGGCTTTAGAAGCTTCTGTTAGGCTAATTGACATCATTTGAGTCAATTGGAGTCAAGTGCCTATTTGCTTGACATCATGGGAAAATCAAAAGAAATCAGCAAAGAACTCAAAAAATGAAGACCTCCACAAGTCTGGTTCATCCCTGGGAGCAATTTCCAAACACCGGAAGGTACCACGTTCATCTGTACAAACAATAGTACGCAAGTATAAACACCATGGGACCACGCAGCCGTCATACCGCTCTGGAAGGAGACGCGTTCTGTCTCGAGATGAACGTACTTTGGTCAAAAAGTGCAACTCAATCCCAGAACAACAGCTAAGGTCCTTGTGAAGATGCTGGAGGAAACAGGTACAAAAGTATCTATATCCACAGTAAAACGAGTCCTTATCAACATAACCTGAAAGGCCGCACAGCAAGGAAGAAGCCACTGCTCCAAAACTGCCATAAAAAGCCAGACTACGGTTTGCAACTACACATGGGGACGAAGATCGTGCTTTTGGAGAAATTTCCTCTGGTCTGATGAAACAAAAATAGAACTGTTTGGCCATAATGAGCATCATTATGTTTAGAGGAAAAAGGGGGAGGCTTGCAAGCCGAAGAACACCATCCCAACGTGAAGCACGGGGATGGCAGCATCATGTTGTGGGGGTGCTTTGCTGCAGGAAACTGGTGCACTTCACAAAATAGATGGCATCATGAGGATGGAAAATTATGTGGATATATTGAAGCAACATCTCAAGACATCAGTCAGGAAGTTAAAGCTTGGTTGAAAATGGTTCTTCCAAATGGATAATGACCCCAAGCATACTTCCAAAGTTGTGGCAAAATGGCTTAAGGACAACAAAGTCAAGGCATTGGAGTGGCCATCACAAAGCCATGACCTCAATCCTATAGAAAATGTGTGGGCAGAACTGAAAAAGCATGTGCGAGCAAGGAGGCCTACAAACCTGACTCAGTTACACCAGCTCTGTCAGGAGGAATGGGCCAAAATTCACCCAACTTATTGTGGGAAGCTTGTGGCTACCCAATATGTTTGACCCAAGTTAAAAATGTTAAAGGCAATGCTACGAAATACTAATTGAGTGTATGTAAACATCTGACCCACTGGGAATGTGATGAAAGAAATAAAAGCTGAATTAAATAATTCTCTCTACTATTATTCTGACATTTCACATTCTTAAAATAAAGTGGTGATCCTAACTGACCTACAGGGAATTTGTCAGGAATTGTAAAAAACTGAGTTTAAATGTATGTAAGGTGTATGTAAACTTCCGACTTCAACTGTATTTAGTGTGCACTTATGAGGAGTGGACTGATGCCTGTCACTCCTCTGTTGGCTAGTGTACTTACGAGGACTTGCTCCCTTTGTTCTTCTCCTGGATGAGCTCTCCCTTGGGGTTCACAGTGAAGATCCTGGTGTCAGGGACACCCACTTCCTTATAAGCATAGGCATCCTGGGAAAGCCCAGACAACACTTAAATCAAGGTTTATTTAAAATACACAAAAACAATGGCCAAACACAGACGGTGAGTCAGCGGTGTGTGTGTGGCAGTGTCTGAAATCTGTCTTACCTACTAAAAACTACATACTGTGTACTAATCATACTACTTAGAAAGTACTGTTTAGAAAAAAGGATACAGTGGGCCTCCCGAGTGGTGCAGCGGTCTAAAGCACTGTATCGCAGTGCCTTAGACCACTAAAGACCCGGGTTCAATCCCAGGCTGTGTCGCAGTCGGCCACGACCGGGAGACCCATGAGGCGGTGCACAATTGGCAAAGCGTTGTCCGGGTTAGGAAGGGTTTGGCAGGGCCGGGATGTCCTGTTGCGCTCTAGCGACTACTGGTGGTGGGCCGGGTGCATGCATGCTGACTTTTGTCGCCAGTTGTACGGGGTTTCCTCCGTCACATTGGTGCGGCTGGCTTCCAGGTTAAGCGAGCAGTGTGTCAAGAAGCAGTGCGACTTGGCAGTGTCACGTTTCCGAGGACGCATGGTTCTCGACCTTCGCTTCTCCCGAGTCCGTACGGATGTTGCAGCGATGGGACAAGACTAACTACCAATTGGATATCACGAAATTGGGGAGAAAAGGGGGTAAAAGTACAAAAAAAAAATATATGGTTTGGTATACAGTGAGCAACAAATATCAACATACTTGGCTCAAATACACAATTGTGTTGTTTCCCGCCATTTGTTGATTTGGTACAGCCTGTCCCCTATAAAACGTTATATTTTCCCAAAGCACCTACTGCAAAAAAAGCAAGTCAGGGAATCGGACAAGGCCTGTGCGTGTATGACTGTGTGTGGCTCACATTGGTCCTGTTGCCAAAGGCTGCATAGAAGGGCTTCCTCTGGGGGTTGAACAGGTCTCGGATGTCGGTGAGGCAGGCGATCTTGAACACCTCCGGCTTCTTCTCTACCACCTCTCTGTGCAGGGCAGAGAAGAAACTGCTGGGGGCCAGCAGCACGGGGCCCTTGGGGAGGACGGTGCCTTTGTCGTTCACCCACTGCAGGTAGCCTTTGGTGATGTCAGCCATGCCGATGGCCCGCGCCGAACAGTACAGGAACTTGTATCCGTTTCTAGAAGGGAGAGAGAGAGTGAGGAGGGGTTACCCATTGATAATAAAACAACAACTGGATACAAGCATCTTGTAAGTTATCACTGGCTTCCAATGAGAGGCACAGAATGGCACATTCATTTAGAGCAGGAAGTGTTGTTTCAATGTCATTTTGGCTCAAAATACAGTTTTTAAACCAAACGCATGCACTGTAAATACTGATGGTGGAGGGAACGGCTGCGTCTTGTTCATTATGAACCCTACCGAAGAAAACAGACTGAAAAAGGGAGGGACTACCTATACATGTCCAATAATTGCCCATCTTTGTTTTCAGTTTCAAAACCTTTTTCTATGATATGCTCTACCGAACAGGACCCTGGTGTGACTTACTGGTGGATTTTGTGGTAGAGACGGGCGATGCCGTGGTGTGTCCAGTCTTTCCCCAGCTGAGGTAGAATATGACCCAGGGCATCAGACCTGTAATGGGCAAGGAGAGAGGTCATAAAGCACTGAACAAATACAGATTGGATCATACTGGGCCATGATGGTGCTAAACTCTCTAAAAGCACAGGGTAGTACCTTTCTTACACACACAAACTCACTTTGTGATGGTGCCATCGATGTCTGAGATGACGACGTGGTCGTCCCAGTTCCACAGGTAGATGGCGGCTTCGCAGCGACAGGTGCCCTGGTACTGAGTGGTCACGCTGAACTTAACCTTGTTGGCCCCCTCACGCAGGTTCAACCGCTCCTGATCACAGCAAAAGGATAAGGATTCTGAGGCAGTGTGTATGACTGTGTGTGTGTGCAGGGTTTTTTCTGGATCAAACAGGGTCTTAGGTGGTGGGCGTGGCAGGGGGGCGCAGTCGGCTCGTCTGCCTTGCCAAAATTTTAGAGGCCCACATCTTGGCGGTGTAGAAAACGTTTAGCATTTAAGCCAATTTCCTGCAATTCTACATATTTCTCAATGAACCTGAGAAATGTTTGCAGTTTTAAAACAATAGTCCTGCGCTATGATGAACCGGCTCTCAAAAGGACCGCCACAGGAAAGGAAGTTCCAGAGTTACCTCTGCTGCAGATGATAAGTTCATTAAAAAGTTACCAGCCTCAGAAATTGCAGCCCAAATAAATGCTTCATAGAGTTCAAGTAACAGACACAACTCAACATGTTCAGAGGAGACTGCGTGAATCAGGCCTTCATGGTCGAATTGCTGCAAATACACCACTAAAGGACACCAATAAGAAGAAGAGACTTGCTTGGGCCAAGAAACACGAGCAATGGACATTAGACCGGTGGAAATCTGTCCTTTGGTCTGATTAGTCCGAATTTTAGGTTTTTGGTTCCAACCGCCGTGTCTTTGTGAGACGCAGAGTAGGTGAACGGATGATCTCTGCATGTGTGGTTCCTGTCCAGCACACCTTATCATTAACATTTTAGTCAGTTTAGAATTTCATGAATCACCCACTAAGCGTATTTAAGTTTGCGCTTAGTGGGACTATCATTACTTTTTCAAAAGGACAATGACCCAACACACCTCCAGGCTGTGTAAGGGCTATTTGACCAAGAAGGAGAGTGATGAGTGCTGCATCAGATGACCTGGTCTCCACAATCACCCGACCTCAACCCAATTGAGATGGTTTGGGATGAGTTGGACCGCAGAGTGAAGGAAAAGCAGCCAACAAGTGCTCAGCATATGTGGGAACTCTGTTCGAAAAGCATTCCAGGTGAAGCTGGTTGAGAGAATGCCAACAGTATGCAAAGCTATCACGAAGACAAAGGGTGACTACTTTGAAGTATTGCAAATATAAAATAGATTGATTAGTTTAACACTATTTTGGTTACTACATGATTCCATGTGTTATTTCATAGTTTTGATGTCTTCACTATTATTCTGCAATGTAGAAAACAGTAGAAAAAATAAAAACTCTTGACTGAGTAGGTGTGTCCAAACGTTTGACTGGTACTGTTGGTCCATTATCTTTTCTATACAAGTTAGTGCCGTGAAAAAGTATTTGTCCCCTTTCTGATTCTCTATTTTTGCATATTTTTGATACTGAATGTTAAATCAGATCTTCAACCGAAACCTAAAATTAGATAAAGGGAACCAGAGCTTACAAATAAAAAACATTTAAAACATATTTTATTTAATTAACAAAGTTATTCAACACCCGATTCTCCTGTGTAAAGAATTTTGGCCCACTCCTGTATGCAGAACTGCATTAACTCAGCGAAATGTGTTGGTTTTCAAGCATGAACTACTTGTTTCAAGTTCTGCAACAACATCTCAATTGGGATTATTTCTAGACTTTGACTAGGCCATTCCAAAAGTTTTAACCATTTAATGTAGACTTGATTGTGTGTTTTGGATCATTGTCTTGCTGCATGTTCCAGCTGTGCTTCAGCTTCAGCTCACAGATGGATGGCCTGACATTCTCCTGTAGAATTCTCTGATACAAAGCAGAATTCATGGTTCCTTCTATTAAGACAAGCCATCAAGGTCCTGAGGCAGCAAAGAATCCCCAAACCATCACACTACCACCACCAAAAAGGTGACTCAAAATAACCTGGAAGAACCTGGATGATCATCAAGACTCTTGGAAGAATTCTATGGACAGATTAGTCAAAATAAGAACTTTTTGGACGACATGGGTCCCATTATGCCTGGCAAAAATCAAACACTGCATTCCACAGTAAGAACCTTATACCAATGGTCAAGCATGGTGGTGGTAGTGTGATAATTTGGGGATGCTTTGCTGCCTCAGGACCTGGAAGGAACCATGAATTCTGCTCAGGGGACAAATACTTTTTCACAGCACTGTATATCGGGTTTCAGTCAATTAAGTTTACAGGGAAAACATTTTTAGATCCCAAAAAAGGAATGGACTTAGGCGACCCTAAAAATTGCTTAGGCAGCCCGCCCAAGGATATCAATGGCAGAAAACCTCTGGTGTGTGTGTGGCAGTGATGACGTACTATCTGTTCGGGGGTGAGGCGTAGGGACTTGCGGTACATTTGGCTAAAACACTGGGCAGTGTTTATGGTCTCTAGGGTCTCTGATGATAGGTTGCCCACTCTGCCTAGGCCCGCCTCCTCATCACTAGTCAGGTCATCCAGAGTTGCCCTGAAAAGTCACACATGGCAGAATTACTAGTCCATCAGCTAAAAGAAACTACAATCGGTCATATGCGTTACGCATGAGGAACAGTGTGTCTGTGTGTAATCACTCACAGTATAGTTGTTGAGGGACCAGTGACAGACACAGAGGTTGAGATATTCTCGTTCTGTGCCTCTTCTTGGTCCTGCTTAGAGTTCTCTCCAGTCTGCCACAGGGAAAGACAAGAAACATATTGTTGTTGCTAGGCAGCTCTTTACCATTGTCCTTCATTATAAAACGGGTTGTTTGGATCCTGGATGCTGATTGGATGAGCAGTGTTCAAAACTGTGGCGTATTTGCTGATATTGGCACACCTATGCCTGCTAACAGTTCCTTCGGCATTATCACTGCACGGCCATAAGAATATCATCATGTTCACAATGCTGTCCGAACCCTCTCTTGAATTTCTCTCAACAACGTCATTTATCTGTGACTATATTCATGATATAGCACAGCCTTTTGTGCCTTATTGCTTAAATACTATGGTGATTCATGAAATTCTAAACTGACTAAAATGTTAATGATAAGGTGTGCTGGACAGGAACAACAAGTGTAATGGCTGGGGGTTCCCAGAAGACCTGGGTCGTGTTAATTAAGCCACACCCTAGCAAAACATGTTCAAACTGAAAACAAAAACGATTGTTTCTTATTGGACAAGTTCAGATAGTACCTTCCTTTTTTCTTCCATTTTGTGCCTACTGAACACCCTGTGATAGGCTACCTGGTTTGAGTTGGTGTCCATGTCCTTCCTCCTCCAGGTGAACCACCAGCGGCCAGACTTTTTGGGCATCTTGTCCTTCACCAGTTGGTCAATGGCACGCTACATACAGTGCAAGGTTAAAGATCATATGGCACACCTGTCACCACTTTCCCTACTTCCTCCTGAAGTGTGCACTCGTACACTACTCCCCATACATTGGTGTACAGTAGGTATGAGCCAGAGAGAGACTTCCCTTCATATTTATTTATACTTGTCATTTAATTTCAAAGCCATGAAGGGAAGTGAACAAGGGTAGAGATATACCTTTGGTAGATTCTTTTGAAAAACTTGCATTGACAGGACCATAGGCGCAGCCACTGCCCAGTTATAATACCTAAAAGAGCACAAAAAAAAAACACTAACTTGTCAACTGACAGACACATTCAAAATATGATGGCAGAACCACAAGCAAACAACGTATTGTACAGCATTACCAAATACAATTCTAACACTTACTTTGAGTTGATGCAAATAACCAGGTTTGGATCGTCGATGATTCCAGGGTTGCTCACCAAATCCTGGTAGTTCATAACGTGCTCCATAAACTGATCTGGAACAGAGGCAAATGGCAATAGAGAAAGTCAAGAAAAAGTGCCATCAATCCAACTGTTAGAAATGGGTAAGAATGCATAGGTTACCACGTGTTCATATTTCATCTAAAAAAAGGTCAGTCTTCATTGTTCTCTCTAGCTTGTTAAAGATCATCACTAAAAACAGCTAATGGTGAGCAGATGTGGTTCCTTCTATCGGACACATACACAGCTGCACATAAATAGACATTGCAGGAAAGTTCTTCTGCAACAGGGTGATCAAATTAAAATCCTACATCTGTACACACACCTTTGTTGATTTGACTGGTGTGGCCGGTGCGGCCGCAGAGGGACATGCTAACTTCCATCTGGTCGGTGGTAGCGTCGGACAGGTACTCTGTGCCGCTGTCCATGGCCCCACTGCCAACCGACTGGGGAGACTGGTTACCAGAACCGGACCCTTGCTCAGCACCGGGTTGCGAGCATCCTTCTGCCTCACTGAGTGGAGAGGGATAACTATTAGCAAAATATTATACCAATATGCCTTTTTACGTGTTTACTTGAGAAGTGAATTGCCAGAGTTGAAATGGAATTGATGCCCACACTGCTTCCATGTACATAATGGATAATCTAACACTAATATTTCATCACTATGAGGGAATAGAAAGTTCCAAGCTGTTACATTTATCAGGTGCTATTCAGGAGTGGGATCAATAGGAGTGGGATCAATAGGTTCTAACTTTGAGAAACACTCAGAAATGACTATTGATTTGGTATAGGATGTGATACAGTCTATGATATCTTATGTCAGCTGATGTCCATGTGAGTCCCTACCTTGTGAGGACACGAGTCAAGCCTAAGATAACATTACTAATGATCGGGTTAGGGAACGCATCCTGCTACATTATACACAGAGTTAACTGATTTGTGTCATCCTTGACACTGAGTAAGTGTGGATTGCGGAAGCCATGCCAACTGGGAAATTGGGTCATATCGAGACAGAAGTGGGGGAAAGGTGACATATTTTGGGCTACATATTATGAAATCCATTGCCTGTTGACATCCATTCCATGGGAAATACCAAAACATCATTCTGTGGGGCATGAAAACCCCAATTGATAAAGAGTAATGTCCGTTCTAACTTTAAGTAGCTCCATGTTAGAATCCATGCACTCACCTACTATGTAAGCTCACTGGCCGTGTCCGAATACCTGTACCTGCATTCTAAATAGTAGGCATTTTGGGTATACAAAAATAGAAAGTTTGATAATGTGACATTTTAAATATTTTGTATGCTTTAACCGTCTAGAGGAACATTGAATGTTGCATTACTGCTATTAGCCAATAGAAATGCATTGAATAACAGATTCACTACATGTTACAACAAATAGTCCCCCCCAAAAAAATCTAAAGGAAGTTTGTTCTGAAATGTCAGTCCTATATCTGAGAGATAAGAAAGATCAGGAAACCATTCTTTTATATTTTGTTTTACATGTATTTATCCCCTTATCTAAATATATACACTTCCATTCATTTTTTAAACTGGTACTGGGGACCTTGAGAGGAGTCCCAAGAGGCTTTGTGGGGGTCGTAGAGCAAAACGGAGAACACCATCGTGAGTCTCATCTGTCAATAGAGTGGTCATAATAGTTTTGTAGGACAAACCGTTCGAACGCTACAAACTTTTTGATGAGAAAACCGATTTTCGGAATGTCTCATGGTCTGACAAACACCGCTCTAGCTCTACCACCTTTCACCGCTGATGTGGAAGGGCGATATCGGCGGATGTGGTGGATTGAGAAGCAGACAATGCAAAAAAACATCTCTCTAACTTAGACTGATTTTTAACAGATTCTTTTTATTTCCATGGAGGGGGTCTTTCCCTGGAGGCAGAATGGAGGAAATGTTCACTAGAAGGGCCAGCAAAGTCATAATTGGCTATATAAATTCCTGAAAACAAAAAGGAGCTTTTTGGTCTACGCTTTAGGGTAAGTAGTGTGGTTAAGTTTAAAATCAGATTTTATGACTTTGCAGAGTTACCTCCAGTGCAAGATTCATGACAATAAATGCCAACCTGCACTTTAAATGCTAGGATGTCATACTTATTTTCTTCTAATACGAATTCGCTGCATGCTATTTAGGAAGAAAAGGAAGGACGGAAGGAAGGAGAGCTGGGAGCCCTTTACCTTTTAGGTGGGAAGTAGAGAGCTGCCACCTCTGGGTCCAGGTTAGACAAGTCATCCAAGTAGATGTCAGAGGGTCCAAGGTGTTGACTGCGTTTACCTGTGTTCACACAGCACAGAGACGGAGAATGACCACACAATTCAAAGTCTTGTCAAAACCAACACTCAAATCCTCTTGAAGATATTACTATAATACCTGCCAAATCCTCTCAGATCTACAGGATGCGTGCCCAGGGTTTAGGGAGTGAGACGAGATCGGTTTCTCACCTTTCTTCTTGTCCTGGTGCTCTGCTGAGCTAGACTGCTCCTCCCCCAGAGCCTCAGTGGCTAACATGTCTGTCACTCCGACACTCTCTGCAGCCTGATTGGTCAGGGAGCTGTCTGTGGCTTTGTCCGTCATTACAGATCCGTTCTCTGTCTCCTCCCCTCCCTCGGTGCAGGGCTCAATCCCGCTGTCGCCCTCACTCAAGACAACTTCTGGCTCTTGTCCATTGGGTTCTGGAAAGGCACTGTGCTGGTCTGGTTGTGCTCTGCTACCCAGATACTCTGTGGTAATGAGACCTAAGTTGGCATAGCTAGTTGTGTTAGCCAAACTAGCCTTGTTAGCTAAAGCAGCTGTGCTGTCGCTAGCTAGCCTGTCTGCGCTGATTGTGCCAGCTTTGCTACCTTTTATGGATAGGATATGTGTGTCTATACAGTTGTTTTCAACTTGGCTAACCATGTTGTTAGCTACACATTCAACATTTGCTGTGCTTTCTTCGCTAGATTGTCTATCAGTGTTGTCTATATTAGCCATGCTAATTGTGTTAGCCAGGGAGTTTCTGGAGTCTTCCAGCACCGGGTTGGATGGGGACTCCTCGGCTACTTCATCCCCTGCCTGCTGGGTCTCTACTTGTGGCTGCGTTTTTGTTTTTCTAGGCCCTGGGGCTAAGGGTGAGTCTATGCTAGCCATCGCTAATGATGCCAATGTTAGCGGTTCTGAGAGCAGCTCTGAGGTGGGGTGATTCGGGGTGGAGTGGGTCATATTGGAGGCTCTTTCCAGGTCTATGGGGGAACTTTCTGTGGGTTGGACCACTGGTCCGGTCCTGGGCGTGGGCCTGACCACCACCGTCACGCTACTGCTCGCTCGGACAAAGCTGACCCCGGGCTCCAGGCCCATGTCGAAGGAGTCCTGCCGCTGGATGGTGCGGAAGTGGGAGCTGTCCGAGCAGTGGATGCCCGCGGAGACATTCTGCACCTCCACCCTCCCTCTCTCCGTTGGACACATCTAGAGGGAGCAGGGAAAACAAAGCAGTGTGGTGATGGAGCTACTGAACAAACTTTTTATGACACCTGTACGTCCTGTTATGACACTTGTATTTTATGACGCCTGTATGTCATGTAGGGATGTGTCTTTCAAGCACGATTCTCATCTAGATACATGGGCTCTGATACAGTACAGGAACAACTGTACTGTGTGAGTGTTTGTGTGGGGGAGAGAGCCCCATCACCTGCCAATTAACTTGTCTTTTTAGGGGCGCTAGTTATGTCAATATTTATCCGTAGAAATGCGCAATTAATATAGAACAGCTTTGGATTTCACCCCAGTCTTAAAAGCGAATGGTTTTGACCATTTGGGGGCGGTAGGTAGCCTATCGGTTAAGAGTGTTGAATCCCACGAGCAGTCTTGGTGGAAATTCTGTCAATGTGACCTTCAGCAAGGCACTTAACCCCAATTGCTCCTGTCTAAGTCACTCTGGATAAGAGCATCTACTAAATGCCAAAACATTTTTAGAACTTTAAGGAGACCTGCTCTTCTCCCACTCAGACCATAGCACCTACAGTGCAGCTCAAAATAAATACTGCAGAAATTACAACTTTACCCTGTTCATGTAAAAATGACCAAATAAACCGACTATTTAAAGCAAAACTACCATCATAATTTCTTATGGTGAACCTGGCAATCGAAAAGCCCCAATCAGCAGGAGTGAGTTGTGACCACTCTGGTAGCCTACACAACTCTGTCAGTAAAACTATTTTATGCACTGTATAAAATGACCAAGCAACTTGTTGTTACCTGACTTAGAGATCAATGACTCATACACATTTACATGCTTAGTTAGTTAGGCTACTGAAGAAGAGGACGAATCAACTCAGTCACAAAAGATTAGATACTTTTTTTGGGGGGGGGAATACAATTATATGAGTAAAAAAAACAGTGAAGTGGCGGTTTCATGCCATCTTTGGATCGGTTTTGGCTCCTGCGGACCGATGCACTTGCATCTTGAACCAGGGATGGATGCCCATCAGTGAATTGTTACATCCCTAATGTCCTTTTACGACACCTGTACATCCTGTTGGCACCTGTACTCCCTGTTATGACCTCCATGTCCCATTATGACATGTATGCCTTGTTATGATACCCATATGTCCTGTTATGACACCTGTACACCCAGTTATGGCCCAAATATGCCCTGTTATGTCATACCTCTGGAAAGCCGCCCCAGTTCCACTGCATCTGAGGCCCTGAAGACTCCGGAGGCTTCACCAGCAGCTCAGAGTCACTCTTGGGGGAGGAAGAACGACTATAGAACACACTGGAAATAGAAGACAAAGAGAGAGGCTAATTAACAGAAGGAAAGTAGAAGGAAAGAGAGAAACTGTTGAGAAAGAGAGAGACAGAAAGATGGGGGAGCAGAAGAAGCTCTCAGAAGGCTCTGACGAAGGTCATGCATATGTAAGCTGAGCTAGATAAACAACTGATAGCGGCAAGCCGAGTGTGCAGGGTTTTTTTCTTCTTTCAACAATAATTCCAAATAATTCCCACACACCTGCATCAATTAACCTCAGATGTGCGAGTGCTTTTCCTAATTAGAGAACGGGAGAAAAAAAAAGACAGGAGGGAAAAAGAGTGACAGAGAGGGTTCATAAACTGGAGAAAGAGGGGGACAAACAGAGAATGAAAATACAAACTTATTTTAACTGACTACCAGGGGTGGTTTCTAGGACACAGATTAGACTATCCTAGTCCTGGACCAAAAAGCAAACTCAATGGAGATTTTTTTGTGGGTCCAGGATTAGGCCTAATATGTGTCCAGGAAACTGCCACTTAAAGTGCAGGTAAAATTGCCTGACCTGTTGTGTAGCCTTAATGGCCAACTGTACTCCTAAATCTCTAATTGGTACAGCCAGAACAGGACTGGCCACCCCTCAGAGCCTGGTTCCTCTAGGTTTCTTCCTTAGTTTGTGCTTTCTAGGGAGTTGTTCGTGGCCACGGTGCTTCTGCCTGTATTGCTTGCTCTTTGGGAGTTTAGGCTGGGTATCTGTAGAGCACTGAGACAACTGCTGATGTAAAAAGGGATTTATAAAATACATTTGATTGACTGATTGTCTGACCTCTCTGAGGGGGACCACTCTCCATCTGAGTGAGGGTGGACGTCCCTGGGCTGCATGGCCACCAACTCTTCATGCGGCTCCTCAGACAGCGAGAAGTACACAGACTTACTGTTAGGGAGACCATTTTTTTAGAAAAATAATTTAAACATTTAAAAAAAAAAAAAAAAAAAGTCAGCCACAGGGTATCAGAACACTAAAGCTGATCACTCAAAGCCACATACCGGATGCTAAAGCTAACAATAAGACCTGGGTTGAATATGTATTCGTCTTCCACCTAACACTCGAGGTGTGCCTGATTTAGCTTGGGCGGCACAATGAAACCAATAGAAAAGTAACTTTCAACCAAAGCAATTAATGGTTTTCAAATTGTAGTTGACGGGTTGTTCAACAAAGAGTACATTTTGCATCCCTTTGATATTTTAAGTAGAACTTGTGCACCAATACTTAATTTTAAAAGCCTGTTATCTAACATGAAGTGCCCTTTATTATAGACCACATGGAAAATTCAATAAATTCGATTTCTTATATGAATAAAGTTTGACTTCTAGCAAGATTGTAACGCACTTAAAGCCACCATTTGTCCACGTTTTCCCCATCATTGTAAGGCCCTACTTATGTTCTTGCTTTGACAATAATTTCTCAAGACTATCATTTATTTAATGTGATTACTTTACTTCGGTCCCTCATTCATTCATTTTAATATAGTGAAACTATACCTTTTAAAATTATATTTTCAAAATAAACATTGAATCAAATTATACTGTAAAAGCAGGTCAGCTGGTTGTCATCTTTTTGTCCATTTTCCGGTGTTTTGTGGTGGAAAACTGAGACCGTCGGGCATAACATGTCAACCATTACCCACAGATAGTAGTGAGGTCGGCTCGGTTTGAATATTCAAAAATTATCAAGTTTTCAATTTATATAAAAGTCCCATGACGGTAGTGACTGCTTATCACTTTTTAACCATCAGTTATTTACATTACTAAAATATTTCAGTTGTGTATATTACATTTGTTGTTTACCTCGACTAACCTGTGCCCCCGCACATTTACTCTGTACCGGTATCCCCTGTGTATAGCCTTGCTACTATTATTTTATTGTTGCTCTTTAATTATTTGTTATTTTTCTATTGTATTTTTTAAACATATTATTATTTTTTAAGGTTGGCTACTTTGAAGAATCTCAAATGTAAAATATATTTTGATTTGTTGAACACTTTTTGGGTTACCGTATGATTTCATAGTTTTGATGTCTTCACTATTTTTCAACAATGTAGAAAATAGTAAAAATAAAGAAAAACTGGAATGAGTAAGTGTGTCCAAACCTTTGACTGGTACTGTATGTAGAACATTGGCCTGTTGGAAACTACAACTCCCTACTACATCCCACAGTTTAGGCATTATGTGAGGAACTGCAATGCAATGTGCAACTGAAATGGACAAAATGTAAACGAGCTAAATGGAATTCAAATAATTGAACAATTAGACACCGAAAAATAACTGACATTCAGTTCATCGCAGCGCACTAATAGATAGGCTAGAAATCTTTTAAAAATGTAAAACTTATTGGTGAAGCTTGCATTCAATTGCCCTCCCTGTTGCACACAACAAGCTTCCATTCCCCGTCACAAGGTTATTGATGGATGATTTAGGATGAAATCATTGAGACGGGAAAAATACAATAGGGCAAAAAAGTATTTAGTCAGCCACCAATTGTGCAAGTTCTCCAACTTAAAAAGATGAGGCCTGTAATTTTCATCATAGGTACACTTCAACTATGACAGACGAAATGAGAAAAAGAAATCCAGAAAATCACATTGTAGGATTTTTAATTTATTTATTTGCAAATTATGGTGGAAAATAAGTATTTGGTCAATAACAAAAGTTTCTCAATACTTTGTTATATACCCTTTGTTGGCAATGACAGAGGTCAAACGTTTTCTGTAAGTCTTCACAAGGTTTTCACACACTGTTGCTGGTATTTTGGCCCATTACTCCATGCAGATCTCCTCTAGAGCAGTGATGTTTTGGGGCTGTCGCTGGGCAACACGGACTTTCAACTCCCTCCAAAGATTTTCTATGGGGTTGAGATCTGGAGACTGGCTAGGCCACTCCAGGACCTTGAAATGCTTCTTCTGAAGCCACTCCTTCGTTGCCCGAGGCGGTGTGTTTGGGATCATTGTCATGCTGAAAGACCCAGCCACATTTCATCTTCAATGCCCTTGCTGATGGAAGGAGGTTTTCACTCAAAATCTCACGATACATGGCCCCATTCATTCTTTCCTTTACACGGATCAGTCGTCCTGGTCCCTTTGCAGAAAAACAGCCCCAAAGCATGATGTTTCCACCCCATGCTTCACAGTAGGTATGGTGTTCTTTGGATGCAACTCAGCATTCTTTGTCCTCCAAACACGACGAGTTGAGTTTTTACCAAAAAGTTCTATTTTGGTTTCATCTGACCATATGACATTCTCCCAATCCTCATCTGGATCATCCAAATGCTCTCTAGCAAACTTCAGACGGGCCTGAACATGTACTGGCTTAAGCAGGGGACACGTCTGGCACTGCAGGATTTGAGTCCCTGGCGGCGTAGTGTGTTACTGATGGTAGGCTTTGTTACTTTGGTCCCAGCTCTCTGCAGGTCATTCACTAGGTCCCCGTGTGGTTCTGGGATTTTTGCTCACCGTTCTTGTGATCATTTTGACCCCACGGGTGAGATCTTGCGTGGAGCCCCAGATCGAGGAAGATTATCAGTGGTCTTGTATGTCTTCCATTTCCTAATAATTGCTCCCACAGTTGATTTCTTCAAACCAAGCTGCTTACCTATTGCAGATTCAGTCTTCCCAACCTGGTGCAGGTCTACAATTTTGTTTCTGGTGTCCTTTGACAGCTCTTTGGTCTTGGCCATAGTGGAGTTTGGAGTGTGACTGTTTGAGGTTGTGGACAGGTGTCTTTTATACTGATAACAAGTTCAAACAGGTGCCATTAATACAGGTAACGAGTGGAGGACAGAGGAGCCTCTTAAAGAAGAAGTTACAGGTCTGTGAGAGCCAGAAATCTTGCTTGTTTGTATGTGACCAAATACTTATTTTCCACCATAATTTTCAAATAAATTCATAAAAAATCCTACAATGTGATTTTCTGGATTTTTTTTCTCCTTTTGTCTGTCATAGTTGAAGTGTACCTATGATGAAAATTACAGGCCTCTCATCTTTTTAAGTGAGAGAACTTGCACAATTGGTGGCTGACTAAATACTTTTTTGCCCCACTGTATATATGTTTCATTAAGTTGAACATGTGCTCTTTATGACAATATAAAAAAAATTGGCAGAATTAATATATATACACACACATACATTTTTTTAAGTTACACAAGGGTCGCGTTTTTCACCCAAAAAATAAAACGCATACGAAATATCTTGCTGCGTTTTGTAAATGCAGATCTCATTGTAATTTCTGCTCAGACTAATTTTGTGCTTCAGTTGCACTCGGATGAGAATTCACGAATGGGCATTCTATCAGCAGAGAGATGTGTAGCTACTTTTCTCGGTGTAGCCTACTTTTCTCGGGTAAAATGACTCATTTCAAGCAAACATTAGGAAATGTAGCTGGCTACATTCTTTCTATGATAAACATTAGAAATATGCATAGTTTTTGCAAAAACATACCTTGCTTTTTCATTGTAAGCTCAATTACTTTTGTGGCTGCTAGCCAAATTGCGTGGCACTTTGTTGTCATCTGATGAACAAAGCTATTTCCTGCCAAATGTGTTGCAACAATGTATTTTCTACCGAAGCAACAAAAAAAGTTGACTTTCAATATAAAATGCAGGTGAAAAAGTTTCAAATGCTGATTTCTGAACTCTAAAACGACACCAGCTACACAAAATGTACTCTATTCGTGGAACAACCCTGATAGTGACCTGGCGAGCATGGGCGTGCTGGGCTCTTCTTTGGAGGGGCTCTCCTGTTCTCCTGACTGCTCCCTCTCTCTTTCTCTCTCGTCGGACGAGGAGCTACCCTCATCTCTTAGGTGGGAGTCGGAGCGTATGCGTACTCGCCGCCGCTTTTTCCTTCGTGTGCTTCCGGAACTGGGGAGCCCCTTTAAGGTTTCCTCGGCCACCTCCAGCAGCTCGATGTGGATGGGCGACGTGCAGAGGTGGGATGGCACTCTGGACTGGTTGGTGGGGGGAATTAACATTTCAAACTAAAGTAAAGAAAGGTACTTACTAGGCTACACATACAGCGCATTGGGAAAGTATTCAGACCCTTTTCTTTTTTTTTTTTTTACGTTACAGCCTTATTCTAAAATGAATCAAAAGTTTTTCCTCATCATAAAAAACAGAAATACCTTATTTACATAAGTATTCAGACCCTTTGCTATGAGACTTGAAATGGAGCTCAGATGTTTCTACAACTTGATTAAATTGATTGGACATGATTTGGCAAGGCACACACCTGTCTATCTAAGGTCCCAGTTGACAGTGAATGTCAGAGCATAAGCCAAGCCATGAGGTCCAAGGAATTGTCCGTAGAGCTCCGAGACAGGATTGTGTCGAGGCACAGATCTGGGGAAGGGTACCAAACAATTCTGTAGCATTGAAGGTCCCCAAAAACACTGTGGCCTCCATCATTCTTAATTGGAAGACGTTTGGCACCACCAAACTCAGCAGGAGGGCCTTAGTCAGGGAGGTGACTGACAGAGCTCCAGAGTTCCTCTGTGGGGAGGGGAGAAACATCCAGCAGGACAATAATCTCTGCAGTACTCCACCAATCAGGCCTTAATGGTAGAGTTGCCAGACAGAAGCCACTCCTCAGTAAAAAAGGCACATGACAGCCCGCTTGGACTTTGCCAAAAGGCACCTAAAGACGGAGACCATAAGAAACAAGATTCTCTGGTCTGATGAAGCCAAGATTAAACTATTTGGCCTGAATGCCAAGTATCACATCTGGAAGAAACCTGGCACCATCCCTACAGTGAAGCATGGTGATGGCAGCATCGTGCTATGGGGATTTTTTTTAGCAGCAGGGACTGGGAGACTAGTCAGGATGGGGGAAAGATGAACAGAGCAAAGTACAGAGAGATCCTTGATGAAAACCTGTTGCAGAGCACTCATGACCTCAGACTGGGGTGAAGGTTCATCTTCCAACAGGACAACGACCCTAAGCACACAGCCAAGACAACACAGGAGACAACACAGGAGTGGTTTTAGGACAAGTCTCTGAATGTCCTTTAGTGGCCCAGCCAGAGCCCGATCGAACATCTCTGGAGAGACCTGAAAATAGCTGTGCAGCGACGCTCCCCATCCAACCTACCCATTCCAAGATGGCGTAGTAGTGCAGACGTGTTTTTGTTCGTCCCCTCATGTACTTTGTATTTTTCGTCTTTTTTGTATATATTTCAATTTTATTTTCAATCTCTTTCCCATTTTTATATTAAATATACCTTCCGGTAACCTGCCTCATCCATTGTGTTACCTAACCACAATTTTTTTAGACTGATTTCCATAGGGAGCTAGCGAGCTAACCAGCTATTTCAGTCACTGTTAGCCACCGCTAGCGGCCTTTAACCTATTCCACAGACACCAGCCTTTTTTAGCCCGGATAATACTCGCCAGCCTACCACCATCGGACTGTTTCTCCACCACAACGCCGGATCCCTGCCGTAAACCCTGGACCACAACACCTGATCTCCACAGCTAGCTAGCTGCCACTGAGTGACCGAGTGGCTAACTCCCAGCTAGCTAGCTCCAGTTAGCCGCGAGACAGGCGCATCTCCCGGCTAGCAACAACAATACCTCTCTCGCCATCTGGCTTGGATCCCTCCCGACACAACGCCCCATCGTACCACGACGATTACTCCATCCGCTCTGCCGGCAACCGGCCTCCGTCGGACGTCGCAGCAGACGGTTCTACCAAACCCGGCCTGCTAACTCTTAACTTTAAACGCTGTGTCTCCTGCGTGCCGGCGTAGTAACAACTACCTCGCGGCTTCCCTGCCCCATCTACTGCTGTTCACTGGACCCTATGATCACTCGGCTACATAGCTGATGCCTGCAGACTATTCATTAATCACGGTACTCCTTTCTGTTTATTTATCTGTCGGCCCCAGCCGCGTACTCAGGCCCTGTGTGTTGCTAACCAACCCTCTGCCCATTCATCGCCAGTTTTACCTGTTGTTGTCTTAGCTGACTAGCGGTTGCGGTCTTACCCGTTGTTGTCCTAGCTAGCTCTCCCAACCAACACCTGTGTTTGCTTTATGCCTTGCTTTATGTCTCTCTCAAGTGTCAATATGCCCTGTTTACTGTTGTTTGGGATAATTATCATTGTTTTAGTTTACAGTGGAGCCCCTAGGCCCACTCTACATGCCTCAGATACCTCCTTTGTCCCACCTCCCACACATGCGGTGACCTCGCCCAGTATTACCAGCACCTCCAGAGATGCAACCACTCTTATCATCACTCGGTGCCTGGGCCTACCTCCACTGTACTCTCACTCCGCCATACCACTGTCTGCACATTATACCCTGAATCTATTCTACCATACCCAGAAATCTGCTCCTTTTATTCTCTGTTCCCAACGCACCAGACGTCCTGTTCTGATAGCCTTTAGCCGCACCCTCATCCTGCTCCTCCTCTGTTCCTCGGGTGATGGAGGTAAACCCAGGCCCTGTAGCCCCCAGCACCACACCTATTCCCAGGCCCCAGGCACTCTCTTTTGTTGACTTCTGTAACCGTAAAAGCCTTGGTTTCATGCATGTTAACATCAGAAGCCTCCTCCCTAAGTTTGTTTTACTCACTGCTTTAGCACACTCCGCCAACCCTGATGTCCTGGCCGTGTCTGAATCCTGGCTTAGGAAGGCCACCAAAAATTCTGAGATTTCCATACCCAACTACAACATTTTCCGCCAAGATATAACTGCCAAAGGGGGAGGAGTTGCAATCTATTGCAGAGAGAGCCTGCATAGTTCTGTCATACTTTTCAGATCTATGCCCAAACAGTTCGAACTTCTAATTCTAAAAATTAATCTCTCCAGAAATAAGTCTCTCACTGTTGCCGCCTGGTATAGACCCCCCTCGGCTCCCAGCTGTGCCCTGGACACCATATGTGAATTGATTGCCCCCCATCTATCTTCAGAGTTCGTTCTGTTAGGTGACCTAAACTGGGATATGCTTAACACCCCGGCAGTCCTACAATCTAAGCTAGATGCCCTCAATCTCACACAAATCATCAAGGAACCCACCAGGTACAATCCTAAATCTGTAAACATGGGCACCCTCAGACATTATCCTGACCAACTTGCCCTCCAAATACACCTCTGCTGTTTTCAATCAGGATCTCAGCGGCCACTGTCTCATTGCCTGCATCAGCTATGGGCCTGCAGTCAAACGACCACCCCTTATCACTGTCAAACGTTCCCTAAAACACTTCCTTTCTAATCGACCTGGCCCGGGTATCCTGGAAGGATATTGACCTCATCCCGTCAGTCGAGGATGCCTGGTCGTTCTATAAAAGCAACTTCCTCACCATCTTAAATAAGCATGCCCCTTTCAAAAGATGTAGGACTAAGAACAGATACAGCCCTTGGTTCACTCCAGACCTGACTGCCCTTGACCAGCACAAGAACATCCTGTGGCGGACTGCTATTGCATCGAATAGTCCCCGCGATATGCAACTGTTCAGGGAAGTCAGGAACCAATACACGCAGCCAGGAAAGCAAAGGCTAGCTTTTTCAAACAGAAATTTGCATCCTGTAGCTCTAACTCCAAAATGTTTTGGGACACTGTCAAGTCCATGGAGAACAAGAGCACCTCCTCCCAGCTGCCCACTGCACTGAGGCTAGGTAACACGGTCACCACCGACAAATTCATGATAATCGAACATTTCAACAAGCATTTCTCTACGGCTGGCCATGATTTCCTCCTGGCTACCCCAACCCGGCCAACAGCTTCCCCAGCGGCTACTTGCCCAAGCCTTCCCAGCTTCTCCTTCACCCAAATCCAGATAGCAGATGTTCTGAAAGAGCTGAAAAATCTGGACCCGTACAAATCAGCTGGACTAGATAATCTGGACCCTCTCTTTTTAAAACTATCTGCTGCCATTGTTGCAACTCCTATTACCAGTTTGCTCAACCTCTCTTTGGTGTCGTCCGAGATCCCAAAAGATTGGAAAGCTGCTGCGGTCATCCCTCTCTTCAAAGGGGGTGACACCCTAGACCCAAATTGCTATAGACCTATTTCAATCCTGCCCTGCCTCTAAAGTCTTTGAAATCCTAGTTAATAAAACAGAACATTGACCACTTCGAATCCCACTGTACCTTCTCCGCTGTGCAATCCGGTTTCCGAGCTGGTCACGGGTGCACCTCAGCCACGCTCAAGGTACTAAACGATATCATAACAGCCATCGATAAGAGACAATACTGTGCAGCCGAATTCATTGACCTGGCCAAGGCTTTCGACTCTGTCAATCACCACATCCTTATCGGCAGACTCAACAGCCTTGGTTTCTCTAATGATTGCCTCGCCTGGTTCACCAACTACTTTGCTGACAGAGTCCAGTGTGTTAAATCAGAGGGCCTGTTGTCCGGGCCTCTGGCAGTCTCTATGGGGGTGCCACAGGGTTCAATTCCTGGGCCGACTCTTTTCTCTGTATACATCAATGATGTCGCTCTTGCTGCTGGTGATTCTCTGATCCACCTCTATGCAGACGACACCATTCTGTATACTTCTGGCCCTTCTTTGGACACTGTGTTAACTAACCTCCAAACGAGCTTCAATGCCATACAACACTCCTTCCGTGGCCTCCAACTGCTCTTAAACGCTAGTAAAACCAAATGCATGCTTTTCAACCGTTCCCTGCCTGCACCCGCCCGCCCGACTAGCATCACTACCCTGGACGGCTCTGACCTAGAATACGTGGACAACTACAAATACCTAGGTGTCTGGCTAGATTGTAAACTCATAGACTCATATTAACAGACTCATATTAAACATCTCCAATCCAAAATTATATCTAGAATCGGCTTTCACTCATGCTGCCAAACTTGCACTAGTAAAACTGACTATCCTACCGATCCTTGACTTCGGCGATGTCATCTACAAAACAGCTTCCAATACTCTACTCAGCAAACTGGATGCAGTCTATCACAGTGCCATCCGCTTTGCCACCAAAGCCCCTTATACCACCCACCACTGCGACCTGTATGCTTTAGTCGGCTGGCCCTTGCTACATACTCGTCGCCAGACCCACTGGCTCCAGGTCATCTACAAGTCCCTGCTAGGTAAAGCCCCGCCTTACCTCAGCTCGCTGGTAACCATAGCAGCACCCACCCGTATCACGCGCTCCAGCAGGTATATCTCACTGGTCACCCCCAAAGCCAACACCTCCTTTGGCCGGCTTTCCTTCCAGTTCTCTGCTGCCAATGACTGGAACGAACTACAAAAATCGTTGAAACTGGAGACACTTATCTCCCTCACTAGTTTTAAGCATCAGCTGTCAGAGCAGCTCACAGATCACTGCACCTGTACATAGCCCAACCAACTACCTCATCCCCTACCATAGTCATTTATTTATCTTGCTCTTTTGCACCCCAGTATTTTTACTTTGCACATTCATCTACTGCACATTTACCATTCCAGTGTTAAATTGCTATACTGTAGTTACTTTGCCACCATGGCCTATTTATTGCCTTATCCTACCTCATTTGCACACATTGTATATAGATTTGTTTTTTTTCCTACTGTATTATTGACTGAGTGTTTGTTTACTCCAATGTGTAACTGTGTGTTGTTGTATGTGTTGAACTGCTTTGCTTTATCTTGGCCAGGTCGCAGTTGTAAATGAGAACTTGTTCTCAACTTGCCTACCTGGTTAAATAAAGATGAAATAAATAAATACAAATAAAACCTGACATAGCTTGAGAGGATCTGCAGAGACGAATGGGAGAAACTCCCCAAACAGTTGTGCCAAGCTTATAGCGTCATACCCAAGAAGACTCAAGGTTGTAATCACTGCCAAAGGTGCTTCAACAAAGTACTGAGTAAAGGGTATGAATACTTACGTAAATCTGATATTTCAGTTTTATATTTGTAATAAATTAACTAAAATTTCTAAAAACCTGTTTTTGCTTTGTCATTGTGTGGTATTGTGTGTAGATTGATGAGGGGGATGCATCCACTTTAGCATACGGCTGTAACGTAACAAAATATGGAAAACGTCAAGGGATCTGATTACATCCGAATGCAGTGTACAACGTCAACAAGCTAAAGAAGAAACAATCATGCCACCTTCCCTATTAGCTTAACACAACTACAAAGAGAGGTTCACCTCCACGACTGAACAAACATATTAGATCAGATAGTCAAAATAAATGTTTAAAAACATACCTCAAAATCCTCATTTTCCTCCACAAAAAAAGCTTCTCCATTGTCCCCCAATTTCATTTGCAGGTGAACTGGCTCCCCATTAATCTCTATGTCCACCTGCAACACACGGTCACAGGCAGTGTGTGTGTGTGAGAGACTATCCACTTATATACAGTACATGCACCCTCCATTTGTAGACAACACCACAGACCCCAATCTTCTTCATACTCACGACTTTCTCCTTGGAGCGCAGCACCCCCAGCTTGCCGAAGCGCACATGGAACGGAGAGCACTGGAGGCTGCCATCGGGCTGACGCACCACGATGACATCGATGGCCCCCGTGAGTGTGGCCGGGTTCAGTCCCCGGTATAGTTCCTTGACCGTCACAAACACAGTCTCCGCCAGCTGCCCCACGTAGTTCATGGTCTGGGACTGGAGGGTAGAGAGCGGGTCAAGGGGCAATTCTTGTCCAAAGTTTACACAATTCTTTACCAATCTTATTGATTTGAGATATATAATATAGCCTAGTATCATCCAAGTTTGTTGGAAAAGCAGAATATTTATATACACTGAAAAGTACAAAACATTAGGAACATCTGATCTTTCCATGACATAGACTAACCAGCTGCATCCAGGTGAAAGCTATGATCCCTTATTGACGTCACTTCAAATCAGTGTAGATGAAGGGGAGGAAATCGGTTAAAGGATTTTTAAGCCATGAGACAATTGAGACATGGATTGTCCATGTGTGCCATTCAGAGAGTGAATGGACAAATCAGAACATGTAAAGTTGAAGTCGGAAGTTTACATACACCTACATTTAAACTCAGTTTTTCACAATTCCTGACATTTAATCCTAGTAAAAATTCCCTGTTTTAGGTCAGTTAGGATCACCACTTTATTTGAAGAATGTGAAATGTCAGAATAATAGTAGAGATAATTGTTTATTATCTGGCTCCAGGTCATCTACAAGTCCCTGCTAGGTAAAGCCCCACCTTCTCTCAGCTCGCTGGTAACCATAGCAGCACCCACCCGTAGCACGCGCTCCAGCAGGTATATCTCACTGGTCACCCCCAAAGCCAACACCTCCTTTGGCCGCCTTTCCTTCCAGTTCTCTGCTGCCAATGACTGGAACGAACTACAAAAATCACTGAAACTGGAGACACTTATCTCCCTCACTAGCTTTAAACACCAGCTGTCAGAGCAGCTCACAGATTACTGCACCTGTACATAGCCCATCTGTAAATAGCCCAACCAACTACCTCTTCCCTTACCGTATTCATTTATTTATCTTGCTCCTTTGCACCCCAGTATTTTTACTTTGCACATTCATCTACTGCACATCTACCATTCCAGTGTTTAATTGCTATATTGTAATTACTTTGCCACCATGGCCTATTTATTGCCTTTACGTTCCTCATCTTACCTCATTTGCACACATTGTATATAGATTTGTTTTTCTACTGTATTATTGCCCTTATGTTTGTTTACTCCAATGTGTAACTGTGTTGTTGTGTGTCAAACTGCTTTGCTTTATCTTTGCCAGGTCGCAGTTGTAAATGAGAACTTGGTCTCAACTTCAATACCTGGTTAAATAAAAGGTGAAATATATATATATATATTTTTTTTATAAATCTAAAAAATGTCAGCTTGTATTTCTTTCATCACATTCCCAGTGGGTCAGAAGCTTACATACACTCAATTAGTATTTGGTAGAAAATACAAATTGTTTAACTTGGGTCAAACGTTGGGGTAGCCTTCCACAAGCATCCCACAATAAGTTGGGTGAATTTTGGCCCATTCCTCCTGATAGAGCTGGTGTAACTGAGTCAGGTTTGTAGGCCCCCTTGCTCGCACACGCTTTTCCAGTTCTGCACACAAATTCTCTATAGGATTGAGGTCAGGGCTTTGTGATGGCCCCTCCAATACCTTGACTTTGTTGTCCTTGAGCCATTTTGCCACAACTTTGGAAGTATGCTTGGGGTCATTGTCCATTTGGAAGACCCATTTGCGACCAAGCTTTAACTTCCTGACTGATGTCTTGAGATGTTGCTTCAATATATCCACATCATTTAGCTTCCGCATGATGCCATCTATTTTGTGAAGTGCACCAGTCCCTCCTGCAGCAAAGCACCCCCACAACATGATGCTGCCACCCCCGTGCTTCACGGTTGGGATGGTGTTCTTTGGCTTGCAACCCTCCCCCTTTTTCCTCCAAACATAACGATGGTCATTATGGCCAAACAGTTCTATTTTAGTTTCATCAGACCAGAGGACATTTCTCTAAAAAGTACGATCTTTGGCCCCATGTGCAGTTGCCAACTGTAGTCTGGCTTTTTTATGGCGGATTTTCGAGCAGTGGCTTCTTCCTTGCTGAGCAGCCTTTCAGGTTATGTCGATATAGGACTTGTTTTACTATGGATATAGATACTTTTGTACCCGTTTCCTCCAGAATCTTCACAAGGTCCTTAGCTGTTGTTCTGGGATTGACTTGCACTTTTCGCACCAAAGTACGTTCCTCAAAGAACACGTCTCCTTCCTGAGCGGTATGACAGCTGTGTGGTCCCATGGTGTTTATACTTGCGTACTATTGTTTGTACAGATGAACGTGGTACCTTCAGGTGTTTGGAAATTGCTACCAAGGATGAACCAGACTTGTGGAGGTCTCCAATTCTTTTCTGAGGTCTTGGCTGTCATTTAGATTTTCCCATGATGTCAAGCAAAGAAGCACTGAGTTTGAAGGTAGGCCTTGAAATACATCCACAGGTACACCTCCAATTGACTCAAATGATGTCAATTAGCCTATCAGAAGCTTTTTCCAAGTTGTTTCAAGGCACAGTCAACTTAGTGATGTAAACTTCTGACCTACTGGAATTGTGACACTGAATTATAAGTGAAATAATCTGTCCGTAAACAATTTCTGGAAAAATTACTTGCGTCATGCACGACGTCCTAAACGACTTGCCAAAACTATAGTTTATTAACAATAAATTTGTGGAGTGGTTGAAAAACAAGTTAATGACTCCAACCTACGAGTATGTAAACTTCCGTCTTCAACTGTAAGTACCTTTGAATGGGGTATGGTAGTAGGTGCCAGGCACACCGGTTTTGTGTCAGGAACTGCAATGCTGCTGGGTTTTTCCCTCAGAAATTCCTGTGTGTATCAAGAATGGTCCACCAACCAAAGGACACCTAGCCAACTTGACCCAACTGTGGGAAGCATTGAAGTCAACATGGGGCCAGCATCCCTGTGGAACACTTGACACCTTGCCAGACAAATTGAGGCTGTTCTGAGGGCAAAAGGAACTCAATATTGTGAATATGCTGTCTTGTGTGTGTTGTGAATATGCTGCCTTGTGTGTGTTGTGAATATGCTGTCTTGTGTGTATTGTGAATATGCTGTCTTGTGTGTATTGTGAATATGCTGTCTTGTGTGTATTGTGAATATGCTGTCTTGTGAATATGCTGTATTGTATGTTTTTGCACAGATCCAGTCTTCTGAGTTTTTTAACTCAATATTAGGAAGGTGTTTTGTGTACCAGGATCAAGTCCACTCTCAAATCTTTTGTCATGCTAAACCAAGATGCCAATAGGCTAGCCTAAGTGATTAGAAAAAGGTTTGACCTTTGGAATGAATAAGTGTGAAAAAAAAAGGTTAAAGATACACTGCTCTGAGGAAGATCAAGGTTCAGCACTGCAGAACCAACACAACAATCTAGTGATGTGATTTAATTGAACAACTCATGATGATGATGTATCAACACACCTTAGAGTCAAATATGACGGATCTCTATCACTTTATTCCAAGGGGCAAGCTGCACTTACTACATCCATTTTTAGACACTTAAATGTATTATATATATTTGTACATTGAAATCAGTGGTCGGTTGACACTTTTTTATTGTTTGAACTGCAGATTACCGGCATTAACTATTTTGTCACTAAGACAGGTCTGAGGTTTTGACAATGTAACAGGCTCTAGGCCTAACAAATCAATACATTTAGAGATAGTGGTACTCTGCTTAGGCCTATTGCCTGAAATTCTATGTTAAACAGCTTAGGCTACATAGGGCTATCTAGAAATTACGTCAATTTGTTCTGATTTAGAAATGTTGAGATTAGTCTAAATCAATTCATTCTGACAACATCTAGGCCTATCCGAATTTCATTTTGAATTGTATCATCAAAGTAAAATCTATACCAGACTGACTACAGTAATAGTGTAGAGCGGGGATCATAAACTAGATTCAGCAGTGGGCCGATTGTTTCTTGAGCAGATAGATCGGGCGGAACATAATTACAAATAAATTGTAGACTGCGAAATCAGATCAATCAGAACTGTTTAATGAGAATTACTGAATTACTCAGTGACTTGCATATAAGCTTAGAAGAATCCCCACAAGCCTAAATAACAAAAACTATCAAAACACAAAGACCTAGGCAATAAGGCTGTTCTAGCTTCATTCTGATGATCAACACAGGTATCAGGCTAGCCTATTAGAATGAAGGCCTGGACGAAAGAGAACATTTAGAAGGCTAAAGGCTTCAGTATGATTCAGTTCGGAACCGAATGAGTGTGCTCGTATACTCCCTTAAAAAGACCTTCGCATGAAAAACAAGAAAAAAAGCGGCAAGAGTACTGTTTGTCCATTTTGAGATGCAGTAGCCAGTATACACGTCCTCAAAATATTCCAAATGAATCTAAGTTAACTCAAGGAATCTCTCACTAGTTCTGATGTTTTTTCTGAGGACATCTTAGTCGCACAATTTTACATCTAACTAAGATGTTTGGTGCAGTATTTCTCAATGAAAGGATTTGCACGAAAACGAGTTGTCTCTCGTTGAAGGAGAACAAATGCTTTATTGAAGAATCCCTACTGTTGACCAATCACTGTAGCCTAACGGATCACAAATTATCAACCGCAACTAGGGGGGTGAGGGAGAAAGTACGTGCAATTGACCAAATAACCTAACCATGCTGCTTCTAGAAAAGTAGGCAGGACCACTGGAATACTTCTGGGCTACAGCGATGGTGGTGTGATTGTGTTCTTCTCTTTCCTATTTCAGGCTTTTCTAGTTGCGGTTGATAATTTGTGTGATACATTAGGCTACTTTGTAAAATAATCTGCGCGGTCAGTAGTAAATGGAGTCTGGACACAAAGCCCACGACGGCAAAATAAAAATGTGCTTTGAGACAAAATGGAGGTAGAGCAAATTGAGTATGGGGGGTGTGGGAAAACTCCTGACATTTGATGCATGTCTTACAAGCCCAGAGTAGGCCTATTATTGTACATTTAGACATCCATCCATGATTAAGCTAGTTGAACTGTAGTACTACTGCTGTAAGGCTTCTCAGATCACTATGAATGGCCAGTATGCGTATGATTTGTGACTTTGCTGCTGATCCTTTCAAGCGTTAGACAAAGCGTGTGGTTCCTACATGTCCTGATGTGTCAGACAGGCAGGCAACATGCATCAGAGAACCATTCATTCAGATTAGCCTAAGTGGTAGAGATAATTCAAAGGCAAACAAGCCCAGAGGCAAAAAAATAAAGACTCATCCCATCTGTTAAAATGCCATCCACTTACTGTGTATGTACCTCTGACATATGTGCTACCAGCATGCCCCTGATGTGGAGCAAATAATGGCCATCACATGACATGACCAGTAAAACAGGTGTAGGTGGAATTTGCCATGGTCACATGATCTAATAGCATCAAAATTGATGCCAAAATCCTCACTCCCCCAACAATGACAAATAATGGGTTTATTAATTTAAGGGATGGGTCAGATTTCAAACAAGGAATTATTTGGACAAACAAACTGTGACATGCCTAACCGGGGGAGAACTCAGATGTTTTTAACAGAATTTACCTTGAAAGGCAGGCAGCCCAATTCTGATTTGTTTGCCCTTTATTGGCAAAATATCTTATCTGATTTGTGAAATGACCAATTTGTGGAAAAAAAATACAGATTTGGGCTGCCTGTGTAAATGCAGCCATAATATTCCAATAATAAATTTGACATTGTGGCTGTGCTAACTTGCTATAGTAACTAACTAGTCAGTCAAACAAACAAACCGCGCTTCCAAATTATGATACTTTTTTTTTAATGAACATCCAATCAGACACTTAGCCTGGCAGTCTGCATGTTTAAAACAGATGGCATTCGGTAGCTATCGTTTTCAAACCAGCTGCGTAGCTAAAAGCAGTTGGTAGTGGGCTACCAGCTAGCCAGCCATCATAGCGAATTTAGCTAGGTAGTTGTCAGGGAATTCATATTCTGCATATCAACAGGATCGACCCAACTCCCCGTCTCTTGCGACGCGGCTGGCTGGCTGAAATAGCAACTATTAGGTTCACTTTACAAAAAACTTTATAACATATCAACGTTCTATTGACATTTTGGAACTCTTAAACCACGCTAAAGTAACGATTCTGTTGACTTTATCTTACCTGGCAGACGGAGTTTCCGAAAAATGATTAAGTGACACTTCCTACTTCAGGCGCCTGCGCACGCGATTCTATGAATGGAAGAAGACGCAAGTCAATCATTCGAATAACCAATGGGGAAAAAGCAAAGAGCACGCCTCTGGTTTGTTTTGTACTCAATGCGTGCACCAGAGCTACGTATTTAGACGTAAAGGGTTAATAAGGGGCAAACGCAATTAAACATGTCGTAGTTTAATAAAATGTATTAAACTACGGCATCAATAGTCTTTATTTACACTTGTAAATGAAAGTAATGCTTATTGAACTGAGGATATAAAGGTTAAATAAATAAAAAATATATATATAATCGAATGCTGGTTGGGGAGTAACGGATTATATGTAATTCCTTACATGTAAGAGATTACAAAAAACGGTAACTGTAATGCGGTACATTACCAGAAACAATATTGTAATTAGATTACAGATACTTTTGAAAAACTAGATGATTACTTCGAGTATTACTTTTAAATTCAGAAAATATGTTTGCGAAAAAAAATCTTTGACAATTCTTTATTTTCTCAATAACATTCAAATCAGTATAGAAAAAAATGCGCAAATTTAAATTTGTTCCACCTGAGCGAATCTGACCACAAATCAGAGACCACTATGATGACACACCACGGATCGCAGGAAAATAGCAGGAATCGTTTTTTGTAGGCTACAGACCAAGCAATGTCTTCCAATGGTGCGATTGCTGTCGGCATCCACAGATGATCCAATTTGAACAAACCCTTGGAGGTAAGGATGACAGCAGTGGTGTAGTCTACGGCGACAAGGATGTCACTTATTATTGTGCTTTACGGATTGTGGTTGGCTGTTCACAAATCTAAATGTGTATTTGAACCCAATAATGGTTAAATTCAAGAAGTTGTAGCTGCCTATCAATCATTGTTTTTGAAACCAGTGGACATCCTGTGAAAAATGCGCTGCATAGAGCGGATCCAAGCCTATGGAATAAAAATGGGGCTTTTATTGCTCAATCTAATTCATACTGATTTAAAAAAAAATCCATGTGCCTAATGGGCACATGCTCAAACGTGCAAACTTTTGATAGACTTAAAGGACCAATCTATAGTTGCTACATCAATTTCTGGATTTATAAATTATATATACCCTACCATTCAAAAGTTAGGGGTCACTTAGAAATGTCCTTGTTTTTGAAAGAAAAGCAATTTTTTTCCATTAAAATAACATTATCAGAAATACAGTGTAGACATTAATGTTGTAAATTACTATTGTAGCTGGAAATGGCTGATTTGTAATGGAATATCTACAGAGGCCCATTATCAGCAACGATCACTCCTGTGTTCCAATGGCAAGTTTTGTTAGGTAATCCAAGTTTATCATTTTAAAAGGCTAATTGATAATTAGAAAACCCTTTTGCAATTATGTTAGCACAGCTGAAACTGTTGTGCTGATTAAAGCAAAAAAATTTAACTGGCCTTCTTTAGACTAGTTGAGTATCTGGAGCATCAGCATTTGTGGATTTGATTACAGGCTCAAAAGGGACAGAAACAAATGACTTTCTTCTGAAACTCGTCAGTCTTTTCTTGTTCTGAGAAATGAAGGCTATTCCATGCAAGAAATTGCCAAGAAACTGAAGATCTCGTACAACGCTGTGTACTACTCCCTTCACAGAACAGTGCAAACTGTCTCTAACCAGAATAGAAAGAGGAGTGGGGGGCCCCGGTGCACAACTGAGCAAGAGGACAAGTACATTAGTGTCTAGTTTGAGAAACAGACGTCTCACAAGTCCTCAACTGGCATATTCATTAAATAGTATCCACAAAACACCAGTCTCAACGTCAACAGTGAAGAGGTGAATCCGGGATGCTGGCCTAATGCAAAGAAAAAACATATCTCAGACTGGCCAAAAAAAAGAACGATTAAGATGGGCAAAAGAACACAGACACTGGACAGAGGAAGATTGGGAAAAAAGTGTTAAGGACAGACGAATCTAAGTTTGAGGTGTTCGGATCACAAAGAACAACATTTGTGAGACGCAGAAAAAATGAAAAGATGCTGGAGTGCTTGACGCCATCTGTCAAGCATGGTGGAGGCAATGTGATGGTCTGGGGGTGCTTTGGTGATGGTAAAGTGGGAGATTTGTACATAGTAACAGGGATCTTGAAGAAGGAAGGCTATCACTCCATTTTGCAACGCCATGCCATACCCTGTGGACTGCGCTTAATTGGAACCAATTTCCTCCTACAACAGGACAATGACCCAAAGCACAGTTCCAAACTATGCAATAACTATTTAGGGAAGAAGCAGGCAGCTGGTATTCTGTCTATAATGGAGTGGATCTCAACCCTATTGAGCTGTTGTGGGAGCAGCTTGACTGTATGGTACGTATGAAGTGCCCATCAAGCCAATCCAACTTGTGGGAGGTGCTTCAGGAAGCATGGGGTGAAATCTCTTCAGATTACCTCAACAAATTGACAACTATAATGCCAAAGGTCTGAAGTTTGATGGACACAATTATTATTTCAAATAACAATCATTATTAATAACCTTTTCAATATTTTCTATAAATTTTGCAACTCATTCATGTATGTTTTCATGGAAAACAAGGACATTTCTAAGTGACCCCACACTTTTGAATGGTAGTATAAATATATATCTCCATTGATTCTTGAAGAATATAACTTAAATTCTTCAGCTGAGTTCAACTGTCACACTCATGAGAACCAAAAATATAAGCTTGTTTCATTCCAATGTTTGTAAACATTGTAAATGTAAACAAACACTGAATAGCCTCAACATGGTTAAAACAATAATATGTATATAATGGATGGTCAGTCCTTGCAGCCATAGCTCTGTCTATTAATCTGAGAGGAGTCACATTTCTCCAGGCCCATCCCTCTTTTACCAAAAGAGGCGGGGCAACCGTTTTGTTATTGTTTCATCTGTGGATTTGCCCTTTAAAACAGCTGCATATTATCAAGATATCAAAGTGTCAGCAACAAAAAGGTCAACAATAGGCCTATAGCAAATGCAGCATATGGCATTAATTTTTCACATGTAAATAGCCCTTTTCAGTAGTTCTCAAAGCATGCCATTCCATGAGTGCAGCATTTATTTTTTAACTGGAATCAATGAGTCCAATCAGTCCTCCATAACAACAAAATCATAAACAACTGTACGGCTGGTTAATAAGTCCTTAGTTTTGGGGTCATGCTCAGGTAAAACAATTTGGCTAATCTATACTTGAAAATAGCAGCTCAAGGGGCATAACATTTATTGGAATGACTGGAATTCTGTTAGACTTTGGTTTTTAATGTAAAGATATAATTTAATCATATTATATGTAGTAGAAATCGACGGGTTAGATGAAGCCTAGATAACCAACCCATAAAGTAAAATGTAACATCCATATACAGCCAGCTATGTAAACTTTAACATTGATTTATCCTGCAATAGATGTCGTTAAATTGGTAACATGCATTTGTCTTCTTCTAATGCATCTTAAGGGGAATGTCATCTAAAAGTAATGGAATGTAATCAGATTACATTAGAGTTTGGATAATCCAAAAGTTAAGTTACTGATTACAATTTTGATTGTATGTTTAATAATGCAAAAACCCAGTGTTGGAGAAGAAAGTAAAAGTGCAATATGTGCCATGTAAAAAAGCTAACGTTTAAGTTCCTTGCTCAGAACATGAGAACATATGAAAGCTGTATGGTGCAAAGCTGTCATCAAGGCAAAGGGTGGCTACTTTGAAGAATCTCAAATATAACATATTTTTATTTGTTTAACACTTTTTTGGTTACTACATAATTCCATGTGTTATTTCATAGTTTTGCTGTCTTCACTATTATTCTACAATGTAGAAAATAGTAAAAATAAAGAAATACCCTGGAATGAGTAGGTGTGTCAACTTTTGACTGGTACTGTTTAAATTCTGGACTCTGACATTGCTCATTCTGATATTTCTTAATTCTTTCTATTAACATTTTTGGATTATGTGCTTCTTGTTTTGTATTGCAAGGTATTATTACTGCAATGTTGGAGCTAGAAACACAAACATTTTGCTGCACCTGCGATAGCATCTGCAAATATGTGTATGCCAATAAAATTGTATTTTATTTGGCAGAAAATAGAATTTATGAATGATGGGATCGATTAATTAATAAGAGGAAAAATAATATAACAGATCAGAATTGTCACACAATTCATTGAAATCACAATTCTAGCACTGTATTGTTTATGTCAGGGTTTCCCAAACTGGGTGGGGTGCAAGTTTTGGTTTTTGCCCTAGCACTACACAGCTGATTCAAATAATCAACTAATCATCAAGCTTTGATCATTTGAATCAGCTGTGTAGTGTTTGGGCAAAAAACTAAACGTGCATCCCTTGCGGTCCCGGGGACAGAGTTTGGGAAACGCTAGTTTATGTTACGAATCAGAAAACGATCATTATTATTGTAGATTATACAAAAAAAACTCTTAACTTTCTCTGGCCACCAGACGGCATCCTTTTCTTGTTCACAGGCCAGGTTATGCAATGGGCTCCACTATACTCTGCACACAGTAGTAGCATACATCAATATAAAGCAAAGCATAGGAGTTTCATAGGAGCATCATTCCAGGCAGACATTTATACCCATTGCATGTAAACAAATCAAATGTGTATTTGTCACGTGCACAGGATACAGCAGGTGTAAACAGTACAGTGAAATGCTTACTTGCAAGCTCAATACACACATACATTATTTATTTGAAAATATGAAGTACAGGTTATTGTAAAATGTAAAATGTGGTCAAAGCAAAACTATCTTATTGCAAACAGCTTCCCTATCTATATTGATAAAAAACACAATTTCCACAAGTACATCATTTGCATAGGTCCACTGAAAGAGAGAACCTGAAAAGTCATTGACAAACCCTTCATACGCTTTAAACTTACATCCCTAATTCACAATTTTATACTTCTCTTAAAGATGTCCTCCAGCCATTTTTGAACATCTCCTGTTGAAAAGCAATATCCCAAGTATAAATACAGTAAAGTACAGACACTAAAGCAAAACTGTGTTTTTTTAGACAACTGCAAACTTCCAAGGGGTAGGGCAAGGAGTTGGTCAAATGTGATGTCATCAGCCGTCCCCCTTGGTTGAGGAACAATAGAAGAGGATGGAGAATAAAAGACCCCCATCTCAACCTGGACCACCTATTAGATTTGCCATTTGTTAAGTAAATCAGGTGTTAAAAGGTGAAAAGTAAAGGACATTGACCAAATTATGTTAAAACAATTACTGTGTAGTTACAAAACGTGCAACTCAAATGTGACCAGATACTTTGTTTCTTGGTAGGTATTTGCAAGAACAATAACACAATATAAATGTGTAATTTCATTGGAACAGCACAACAGTTGTTCTCAATATGGCAGAGAACAGTACCACAGAAGAACTTATGCTACTGTACAGCAATGACATGATAAAAGGTGTTCCCTAGAGATCCAGACAGTAGCTTGGCCAGACAAACTGCCTTATTAAGGAGTTCCCCAGGCAGCTTTTCAAACAACTGGGAGCTTCAGAACACCAGAGAACAAGGCTCCTATCATCTTCTCCCTCCCTTCCAGATGTAAAACCAGAGACCATAGACAGCTCCTCCGCACAGCGGCCCTTTAGCTTTTTCTCTAAATAAGGCAGCTTATCAGAGTTCCTGTCATTTCGGGCCACATTCCCATTGCCAAACAACCCTGTCTCCGCTGCGGCAGTGGCGAGCTGCAGGCCTGCACATTCTTTTCCCTTGTATGGGTAAATGCCTGAGCGGGGCTGGCTCTGTTTGGGACAGCCAGGCAAGGCGATTGGCCAATGGAGGAGTGGGATGGGCCGGTTGAAGACTTTCTTTAAACAAACTTTTCAGTGGAGCTGCCTGCTTCCCTTCCAACTAAGCACTGAGACCCAGACAGAAAGCCTTAGAGAACTCCCCAAAACAACTACAATTCACCTGAAGCCAAGGTGAGATGGATTTTTTTTTTTACATTTTCCTTCTATTTGAATGTTTATCTCAGAGGGATTTTATGTTGGGATCAGATGTGGCACTTTTAAAGCATTAGTCAGAATTGTATGGGAAACTGTCAACAGTGGTAAAAGCTGTGTTAAAGGTGAGGGCTGGATAGGGTTTCTGAGTTCTTCTTGCATGCCTAAAGCGAAACTTGACCAGTTGTCACCACTCTGTGCCCTGTATAGAGCTTTCTAAACTCTAGAGCAGGGGTATTCAACTCCTACTCTACGAGGTCAGGAGCCTGCTGGTTTTCTGTTCTACCTAATAATTAATTGCACACACCTAAATCAGTCCATGATTAGAGGGGAACAATGAAAAAACGCAGTGGAACTGCCTTCAAGGTCCAGAGTTGAGTTTGAGGGCTCTAGAGCCTCACTTCTAATCTAGAGCCTTGTGTTTACCTGTTTTCAGACAACGAGTTTGGTTTGGTCTGTTGAAGTATGTCGCATTTAGAGACTTCCCCAGTGCTGACCCCTCAGAAGTAGTAGTGGTATCCGTGATGAGAGGTTAGGTGGATAGGTCAAGACAGTGATTGACATAACTGTGAGTGTGTGTGTGTCTGGTCAGTGGGGCCCTGGCCACAGAGATGAGGTGTGCTTGGTACACTGATAAACACAGAGTACATCCAGAGAATAACAAACCAATGGTGATCTTGAAATGTTGATTTCAGTTGGTCTTGGAATGTTTTCAAAACCTAATCGTTGAGTCAGCCAGTCGTGAAACCTGAGGAATTCAATTGGTTGCAGAAGCAGTGAAGTAATTTGGGCCTAGAAATGAATTCTAGAGTTAAGTTGGGAAACACAGATTTGTCTCCAAGGTGGCTTCAGACTAAAGATCTAGTTTGTTAGAATGAGATGAGGGTTTGGACAAGACTAATTGATCCTTTTTAAATGGTTGTGAAAGGCATGCTTACAATGACATAGGGATCTAGTCGTCTCTCTACAAGAATGTGAAATATTACAGGAAATGAGTAAACTCAACCCTGAGAACTTCACTTCTAACATTCTCATTTTTGAACAGCCCCCTAGTATTGTGTTATAAACACATGGAAAAGAAAAGGACTGAGAACTTCTGAGAAGAAACATTTGCCCCCTGGCCCAAATCGTAATCTTAAAGTTCCTTCATCCTCTAAAATGAAGCTGGACAATGAGCAAGCAGTTCGCCAGTGACACACTGAGTGAGAGAGACTTGTCGTTTGCCTAACATTTGACTAGGTTATATCACTGGACAACTGGGTCTTGTTCAGTAAGGATGAAATGGTATAAAACATTTTGGTACCAACTGACCTTGCCCCAATGAGAACGTTTTGACATTTAAAAACATTCTCTAGTTTTGTGCCTGCTGAACACGGCCATGATTTTGTGATCTACCTCTTTCACACTCATGCAAACACACACGTCGTTCCCATCTATGCTCAAATAAGGCTTGCTAAATTATGTTAAGGTAGCCTGCTTTGTGTCTTGGTTACCAGTGTTTATATCTCCTGTACCACATGTCAGTAGAGAGAGAAACAAAATATACTCCATCAGTCATCCAACATGAGGAAGAGCTTTTGTGTGGAGAGCTTCCCTGAGCGAATCATTGATCTGAATAACATGCTTTAGTGGCTCTCAATGCATTATGTCAGTCTGGCATTCAATGAACTCATTATACCTCTAAATGACTCAATCTTAATGACATGTTACTTCCTGTATGGTATTGGCTCTCGCTCAGTCTGTATTCTGATGTGCCACCACCCAGCAGCACGATCAAAGGCTGAGCACACATCGTCAATGACGCACACTGAGTGACGAGTCTAAGTTTGTCCCGTTCTCCAGGATACCAGGTGGCTATCTTGTGACATCTTCACACTGTTCACTGCAGATGACAGTTATCAGTGGCACCACCTGCATCTTTAGTGCAGAGAGAAAGTGTAATTTGGAGGTCGATGGCATCTGGCACCAATGCAGAGACTGAAAATTGAATACTTGAGACTAAGCAATAACCAATTTTCTGGCACCAAGTAAAGTCCCTAGCCTTACCTAGACATGTACAATTTTAGCTCATGTATGATCATATTCAACACATATCGCAATCACACTGACAAGGGTTGACATGTAGGCCTAATTAAATCCTCACTGTCAGGCTTTTGCATTTCTACTCTTGTGCCATGATAAATTAATAGAGCATTGTTCTTTATTCAATCTTTTTTGAGGGGGACATTCCCCATGGGACAGAGGAGAACCATCCTCTTCCTCAATACAACAGCCTACTTTGGGGAGTCTTATCTTTCATCCAACCGTAACCATCCATGTCCTATTCTGTACGCCTTAGGCCCATCCAACCCCCATCATGTCGAGCAAACGTGCTAAGGGGAAGACCACCAAGAAGCGCCCCCAGAGGGCCACGTCCAACGTGTTCGCCATGTTCGACCAGTCTCAGATCCAGGAGTTCAAGGAGGCCTTCAACATGATCGACCAGAACCGAGACGGCTTCATCGACAAGGAGGATCTTCATGACATGCTGGCCTCACTGGGTAAGACATCGGCCAAAGGGGAACCCATAGGAACCTGTTGTTAGTGGGTTGACTATATTCTATATACAAGACCTAACCAGCGTATACTCCCCAATTCTAGACTGAAACATCCTCCCCAGAAACAACCTTAGATGTATAGCAACGGAACGTTTCCCAGCTAAATACCAGAACTGTCAAATAGAGAGCTAACAATAAGCATGCAGACCGGTAATAACGTCCAACCGGGCACATACGTCAATTTAACGTTGGTTCAACGGACGTAAAAACAACGTTAAATTGACGTATGTGCCCAGGGGGATTGAACCATAATATATATCTTTACTCAATGGCTACCTTTGAACATAATTCAGATTTTACCACTTAATGTTGACTATGGTGTGAGTGTTCTGTTGTGGTCCCCAGGTAAGAACCCATCGGATGAGTACCTGGAGGGGATGATGGCGGAAGCGCCGGGGCCCATCAACTTCACCATGTTTCTCACCATGTTCGGAGAGCGCCTCAACGGCACCGACCCCGAGGATGTCATCCGCAACGCCTTCGCCTGCTTCGACGAGGAGGGCTCTGGTGAGACACACAAGTTCACGCACACTCACAAACACTCTCCAATGTCAACCACTAGCATCCACCTTCACAGTAATGTCAAACACTTAAAAGGAAAAAAAACTGACAGACATCTTATCTTCGATTCTTCTCAGCCTCTCTTCTTACCTCCTTCTCAACCGTATTGGAGAAGGTTCAAGGTCCCCCCACTCTGACCTTCTTCTCCAATGTTTATAGAAGGAGAGAGAATGAGATGAATCGAGGAAAGATAACTTGAGAAAGAGCCAGACGATGACCCACCTCACTCTCCCGTTTGTAGGAGTGATCCACGAGGACCACCTGCGAGAGCTACTGACCACAATGGGCGACCGCTTCACTGATGAGGAAGTGGACGAGCTGTTCCGTGAGGCGCCCATTGACAAGAAGGGCAACTTCAACTACGCCGAGTTCACCCGCATCCTCAAACACGGTGCTAAGGACAAGGACGACATGTAGGGAGAGACGGATAACTGCTTTACGGCCCGCACACAGTGCTTTTTAGATGGAATGGACTTCTCTTTTATAGTCAATGGTGATTATCCATTGAAGAGGAGTGTATCTCAGCTAAGTGCATCTCAATAAGTCTGTAGTGGCTTCCTCTCTGTATCCTTTCTGAAATTCCCAGTGATTTGAATATTGCTTTACTCTAATCCATTCCAGGAAAGGTGACAAGGTGAAAGGAAGCAATATTAGACTCTTGAGATGCACTGAACGCCTTTGTATGTGCGCCCCCCCCCCCAAAAGAAATTCAGCACTACATAGCAGCCAAGTACCTCTTCTTGCCTCACACCAGCACCGCCTCTGTAAGAAACTGCACCTTCTATCCAGGAGCTGTGTTGGAAAACCACATTGTAAGGGACTCTATTCTAATCTATTAATGTAATGTTTTTGACAATCAAAGCGGGTTGTATGAACGCCTTTGTACGTGCGTCATTGCTTAAATGCTTATCATTCCACCCTTCTTTCGTTGGACATGTTTCCCAGTGCTAGTCATATCTCCTTGTCATCTGGTCAGGTCTATTCTAACTCTGCCTGCATCGATGCATCACAACCACATTCAAGCTAAAACACTCAACATGAAGGGTCAGACCTGTACCAGAAAGCAAGGGACGATGTTGTGAAGAAAGTCAGCTTTTGAAATTGTGTTTCTTACTCGTTAGAGAGTGCAGAAGGTAGAGGTTGGGCTTGGTTGTGTTTCGGTATAATCATGTTTGGGTTGAATTATTGTTTAAGGAAATTTAGCATGCCTGTATAAGACTAACGATGGACCCTGAAGTGACATATTCCACTGTGTCCTTTATTCCAGATGAGTAATTTCAATGTCCTGCTGCATTCAGGGCAGCATTCAATAACTTTTAATATTCTGTATCTGAGAAAATAAATAATGTACCGATTGATATTCTCTTACATTGCAGTTGTGACACTTCACACCACTTTAAGAATACTTTATATTTTCTATATTACATTTCTTTAACTGCATTGTTGGAAAAGGACCCGTAAGAAAGCATTTAACGGTTAGTCTACAACCTGTCGTTTATAAAGCCTGTGACATAAAAATCTATGATCAAATGACCTACACAAAATAGCCCATAATGACAAAGCAAAAACCAGTTCAGATATTTTTGCCAATGTAAAATAAATGTATTTACATAACTATTCATCCCCTTTGCAATGACACTCGAAATTGAGCACAGGTGCATCCTGTTTCCATTGATCATCCTTGAGAGTTTTTTACAACTTGGAGTCTACCTGTGGTAAATTAAATTGATTGGATATTAGGTTCCACAGTTGACAGTGCATGTCAGAGCAAAAACCAAGCCATGAGGTCGAAGGAATTGTCCGTAAAGCTCAGAGACAAGATTGTGTCGAGGCACAGATCTGGGAAAGGGTACCAATTTTTTCTGCAGCATTGAAGGTCCCCAAGAACACAGTGGCCTCCATTCTTAAATTGAAGTTTGGAACCACCAAGACTCTTCCTAGAGCTGGCCGCCCGGCCAAACTGAGCAATCGGTGAAGAGCCTTGGTCAGGGAGGTGACCAAGAACCCGGTGGTCACTCTGACAGAGCTCCAGAGTTCCTCTGTGGAGATGGGAGAACATTCCAGAAGGACAACCATCTCTGCAGCACTTCACCAATCAGGCCTTTACTACTCAATAAAAGGCACATGGCAGCCCGCATGGAGGTTTCCAAAACGCATCTAAAGGACTCTGATAATGAGATTCTCTGGAGTGATGAAACCAAGATGACCTAAATGCCAAGCGTCACATCTGGAGGAAACAGGCACCGCTCATCCCCTGGCCATTACCATCCCTACAGTGAAGCATCATGCTGTGGGGATGTTTTTCTGCAGCAGGGACTGGGAGCCAAGTCAGAATCGAGGGAAAGATGAACGGAGAAAAGTACCGAGATCCTTGATAAAAACCTGCCCACCGAGAGAGCTCAGGACCTCAGACAGGGGCAAAGGTTCACCTTCCAACTGGACAATGACCCCAAGTAGACTTGAGGCTGTAATCATTACCTAAGGTGCTTCCAAGTACTAAGTAAAGGGTCTGAATACTTATGTAAATGTGAAATTGTTTTTATAAATTAGCAAACATTTCTTAAAAACAGTTTTTGCTTTGTTGTGGGGTATCGCGTGTAGATTTATTCCCCCCTCAATCGAATACATTTTTGAATAAGGCTGTAACAAAATGTGGAAAAAGGGGTCTGAATACTTTCCAGAATGCACTCTGTGTGGCATGTGTTTTGTGTTTATCCAGGTATTATGTGTGGTTAGTCCAGTGAGTGTACATCAAGCCTTTGCAAGTCAGTGCAAAAAAAATAGGGGGGGGGAATCAACACAAATAGTGCAGGTAGTCATTTGATTAATTAAATAGGCAAGTCAGTTAAGAACAAATTCTTATTTATAATGACTGCCTACTCCGGCCAAACCCCGACGATGCTGGGCCAATTGTGCGCCGCCCTATGGGACTCCCAATCCCGGTCGGTTGTGATACAGCCCGGATTTGAACCACGGTGTCTGTAGTGACACTTTTAGCATTGAGATGCAGTGCATTAGACCACTGCTCCACTCGGGATCCAGATTAACTGTTCAAGTCTTATGGCTTGGGGGTAGAAGCTGTTAAGGAGCCTTTTGGTCCCAGACATGGTGCCCCGGTACCACTTGCTATGCGGTAGCAGAGAACAGTCTGACTTACGGCGTTCCTCTGACACCGCCTGGTATAGAGGTCCTGGATGGCAGGAAGGTGACCAGCCAAAAGGTTCAGTGGACCTTTGGACTCAACATAGATGAAAATCGTTGGGGGTCATGGTACAATATCTTACTAATGTAAATTCTTTGTGTTAATCTTTGTGCTTCGAGACAAAATTGATGTAATTTTGTGATTTTACAGTTCAGTTATATAGAAACAAACAGCACATGAAAAAAATTGAACTTTTATTCTCTGAAATGCTTGTACAAAACACATTTAAAGTTTAAGGCATATATTGCACAGACTATTCAAAAGTTTCTATGTAGAAGGGGTATGTTCCCTCAATCCCAGGTTTAAGGCACGATAGCCAGTTATACTTTCAATACATCAGCCATGATTCATACAGTGAAATGGAAAAACATCTTTAGGATGCAATTGGTCATATTGAGAAGCTACATTGTCATTTCAGCTACAATTCATGCCAAAAGAAAAACACCCGATCTTGATGAATTTACATGCATTTTCACATTGGCATCTACGACCCAAGTTTCATTCTGCATCCAAAACCTGATATATTATTCTTTCTAAATAATGTCCAGTATCCAGCCATTTCCAGTATCGCAACAAGTAACATGTAGTCAGTGGCATGTAGTATTGTATAAGTGTAGTAATGAATAAACCATGTACCTGCTTTATTGTACTGTATATCTAGTCACACCATTATTTCTTACAAATCACTATGACCAGGAAACCTTCCTCCAATAGTGTTTGCTGGCCGAGAATACTTAGCACCTGTGAGCATAATTTGCCAACCGAGCGCGCACCGATTTTACACGTAGATACGCATTAAAATGTTGGCAGTCAAACACCGCAGGTCCCTAAAAGACAGCGCGCTGAATGACCGGCAGAATGCTAGATCCACATTGTGTGTGCGAGCCTTGAAACTCTTTAGCACATCTCCGTTAGTGGAGTACCTGTACGATCTACCTTTCCCAATGACAAACCAGGAAACAGTGCCAACATCCAGCCGTATAAAAGCCGAGGGGGGGCCTACATATCTGGGAGACATGACGGAGAGAATGGGATCAGTGCGCGTCACAAACCCAGGCTAATAATAACAAAAATACCATATCAGCTCTTCTCATGCCTCTTTCTAGCTTGAAGATAAAACATTTGCTGGAATTGTAACACCATGGTCTTTTCAATGCTCAGCAGTTGAAAAGAATAGAGAAAAGTAAGTTGGACCTGTTTGAACTGACCTGACAGAATAGAAGACCTTGCAGCAGCACCGTGTGTTCACGTAGGGTCCCGCTAACGTTTGTGCTTCGTCTAAAGTTAGGATTTGGCCATAAAATGTGGTATATGAACCAAGACCGTTTCATGGAAACTACAACCGTATAAGAATGAGTAACACTGAGGAGAGGATATACTCTGCTAACACAGAGGGAAACTACAGAGAGGAAAGGAGAGTCAAATTTTCCAGACAGTTTGCTTCTCAATAACCTCAACATTGATCACTGACCAGCCTTTGTCATCAAAGGGAACTACTGAGTATTTCAATTAAGACATTCTGGTTTGAAATACAAGGACCAAATCTTAAGGCTTCAATGATTCGCTACTTGGGTCAAACCCTCTCCAAACAGGATGACCCAAAAGCTTGAAAATGTTTGTAACAGTCTTCATCCAACTATGGCATACTAGGGCACTTGCCTGACGGCGTCACCTGACTAAGCCTTCAGCGTCGACCACAAAATTGAGTTCTGTTACATGACCAATGTGACCTTACACCCCCATCGGTCACACACACAGGGATGCCACCCCCTTCATATCCACATTAAAAACACTACATCCCTGGAAATCATACACAATACATAAAGATAACAGAGCAATGCAACAAAACCCTTTTTTTCATATATACACATTCACACACACACAAATACTGCTTACCTGCTGAGCTACTATTTTGGAAATGGGTTTAAATGAATATTTAAAAAATAAAACACGAAATGGTAGTGTTCATATTCTTTGCGACTGATGATTTTGGGTGTGTGTCTTAAATGTAGAATCCCTGGTGGCCACATGTTTACAGTAGCTTTAAGGCAAGGAGAGAAAATGACATTGGAGCTGTGCAGTCAGGCACACTGCAGTACAATCAATTTCCCTTCCGCCTGTCTTCCGGCATTGTGAATAGAGGGGGAAGGGGGCGTCGGAATGCTTGAGATTGTGAAGGCCGGACTAAAAAAATGAAAAATATCTAAAGTGCATAAACTGTACTGGAGGAGCACGACACCAGCGCTTGAAACAAACAAACACACGGTTGTCTCAGCCCCAGGTCCGCCCTTGTTTAGCCTTGGTGGGAATGATTGACAGGCTAGGCAGCCAGGGTTTAAAGTCATCGAGTCCCGCTTTATACATTCAACCAAGTCCGGTACTGCTACTGATGAGGCTAGATCTGTTGGTGCTGGCTTCAAGATTTAAAAAAAAAAAAATGTATAACAGGGGAAGGAAATGTCCTCCTTGCCCTTGTTTGGAAATGGTTGAGCGAGTAGAGTTCAAAACTACATAATTGAACTTTGTGTTGTCGTTCTTATGTTGACGTCACATTTAACCAATACTCTGGAATGTTGACAGCTTCTGCCCAGCAACAGCCTCTATTGAATAAAATATTTAGTTAAAGTCCTGATAAAAAAAATGCTTTAAAAAGCACCGTCTTTAAAACACTTGTCTTTCCATCCCAGTGTCTGATGTGTCAGTTCTGTCATATTCAAACTCCGGAGCACATACATACAGGATCAGTGGGCCGATGAAAGGAATATGTTCTCAGATATATTTATATATACACAGCTTGGTGAGCCCCCACATAGAGACCAGGGTGTGGCCATGGCTCTAGTTGACTGTCTCGCTGACAGCATGCAGGGTGTGCTGCGCCCCCCACACTGTGGCTATGGGAGTCTGTGCCACGGGACCAGGCTGTCGGACTGGAACGTCGCTGTGGACCATGCTCCACACACTGGCCACCGACTGGGCCCTCTGGACACTGCTGCTGCTGCTGGGGATGGAGGAAGAAAGGCCCAGGAATGGGGTGAGGGCTGGCGGAGGTGCTTGGACTAGGGCTAAAGTTGGGGCTGAGATTGGGACAGGTGATAAAGTTAGTGCAGGGGTGAAGGTTTGAACAGGGCTTAGGGCTGGAAGAGGGGGTTTGGTTGGGGTTGAAGCTAAGACCGGGGTGAGTGTTGGTGCAGGGATGAAGGTTGGGACAGGGGTTGAAACTGGCACTAGGACTGGAATTTGGGCTGGGCGAGGAGGCAGACTTGGAGCAGGAATGAAAGCAAAGGCTGGGGTGAGTTTAGGTGCTGAAGAGACCGTGACAGGGCATGGGACTGAAACTGGGGACACCACAGCCTTTTCCGTGGAACTCAGCTCTCTGGGCGAGTTCAGTGTAGCTTGGCTCGGCACTGGTGGAAGGGTCAGACCCATAGCACTGCTGCAGACCCCTGTGGCCTCTGTAGTGGCCCTCTGACTCTCATGCTCAGCGGCCCTCTGGAGAGCTGCGTCCACCAGCAGCCTCAGGTCACTGAAGTCTTGGCTGGGGCACAGCTCCGGAGGGGTGGGGGGTGGCGTGTTGAATAGCCCGCCAGTGGGACTGGCGCTGATAACCGTGGAGCCCTTCTCCTCTGCCTCCCTCAGGAGAACGTGCATGTCCAGCTGCATCAGGGCCTGGACGCAGCAGCCCTCTTGGCCGGGGTAGCCGGCTCCTGTCAGAATGGCCGTGGCTGTGTTGCCCAAGAGACTGAGGTCCAGCGTGGGGGCTGGCCGGATGACCGAGGGCCGGAGGAGGGGCAGGGCTGATGAGGGGACCGAGGAGGTGGGGCTTTCAGGGGAGCTACCTCCACCACCAGTGGATGGGCGGCCCTCACCTTTTCCTGCCCGCCTGGAGATGGTGAAATGGGTGGGGTCTTTGCCATCCTTGCGGAGCAGGTCAGGGAGGAGGCGTCGACGAGCGTTGATGAACCAGTTGCATATCTGGAAAAGTGGAGGAAGTCCGTTTAACAACAATGCCTGCATGACTGGGAGAACAGAGCCCAACTAGGCATCCGTCAAGAGCCAAACTACAGATATAAATCTCAAGTCACTTACAAAGTACTCTTTTGTTTAGTGTGCCAAGTCAACTAGAAGACCCTAATAAATGTGCTCAACTGACGCATATAAAGTGTTAAAACTGGGCCGAGGCCAGTTGTTTGGAAAGAGACTTCCACCCACATATTCTCCCTCGCCTTTAGGACTTGTTTACCGCCCTCTAGTGGGGAAACATCTCCCCCGCACAGAGTGAGATGAGGGACCTCAGACTGTTGGCATTAAAGAAGTCTCTGGTGAAAAATGAGCCACAGAGAAGTGCAGACAGCCAGGGGCACAACACCGCAGCCCGGCTGTCTGCAGGCTACAAGTCAACTAGAAGACTTTAATAATTAGCTCAATTATAAAGAGGTAAAACTGGGCCGGCTGTCTGCAGGCTACACTGAAGCCCGGCTATCTGTCTGCTTCACTTTGCTCTAGCCTCTCGCTGTCTGCTCATGTCACCACTCCTGGGGTGTGAGAGTGTGTGTGTATTGGAGGGAAGAGGAAACATCACATGGTTGGCCTACAAGGGCTGCTGTAACGGTGTCAAATTCATCTGTACAGTAGTACATCAGTCATGGGACATTTGCTACACTGTTATGAAACACCCAAGGGCTGAAGTACGATGATGAGTACGAAGTAAATATCATGGGATGGATCACTGTTTATAGAATACTTAGCAACGGCCTGAAGTAGGCCTATAGGTGCTAGGGCGTTTATCGCCCCCCACACAAGGCCAATAGAGAACACAATATCTGACAAAACTATCTTTGACAGGGTGAGTAGGTCGTCATGGCTTCATCTAGCCCAAGTGTCTACTGTGATCAACTGTTTACACTGCATCAGGAGCTAATCAGCATATCTGGAACCATTGTAAATCATTCATTTCAACACTACACTTGTCAGGGGAGCATGCTGAAACCAAACCTAATATTTATAAAAAAAAGTTATAGCAGTTCAAATAGTGTGAGTTTAAATCTATCCAGCCTTGTTAGGATCAGTGTGAGATCTACCCCACAGCATAATCTAAACTTAACATGAACTATGAAGGCCACAAGGATTAATAGTAACCACATAGTATAACTTTACAGGCACTTGGACATTTCACCAAGTGCAGGCTTTCCTTTATTTTGCTTTGACAATGTTAGGCCGGTGCACTCACCTGTAGCACGGAGAGGCTGGTCTGATCTGACAGGCTGAGTTTCTCCTGCTCTGAAGGGTAGGCATTGTAGCGGTGCTCGTACAGCCAGCTTCGCAGCACAATCACTGCCTCCTTGGGCAGGTTGCCGCGGCGACGTCGCTTGCCCGAGCCCACACCGCCTCCCGACAGGTCAAGGGGAAAGCCGTCATCCTCAAAGGGGTCGCTGTCAGACATGGCTGACGACAGCTCCTGTATCTGCTCCTCTTCCAGAGCTGAGGACGGGGAAGGGGGGGTTCAGTTTGGCAGTGCTAGTGTTTGTATGGCGGACACTGTTCAAACCAGAGATTGACATGTCTACTTATTGTGTAGGCCTGTTTGTTATTGTACATTCACCAACCTATAAAGAAATAAGTTTGGTGAGGGGTTAAATTGAGACGCTTGTTGACGGAAAACAAGAGCTGACCTGTGCTAATTATCCATCTAGCATGCTCTGAACACCTGTGTGTAAGCTCAACTCTGAAGTGTAGTGTTGTCGGATGGAGGCACCCACAGCTGTATGCATCTGTCCAAAACTGCTACAGCAAGTGCTTATTTTTTATTTCTTTCACTGATGAACAATAAGGGCCATATGTTTCAAACGCCAAAACGCAAGCAATGAATGATATTTCTAAACGTTAACAGTGTCTGGATTGTAGTTCACATGGGGCTGTCGTGGGTGGAAGTGAATGGTTGCGAACTGTATGGAGAAGACAGAATGCCACCTAGAGTTAGAGACCTAGTATGGGTGTAGCAGTCAGGTAAGCACAACTAAAAGCATGCATCAATGACAACTTATTATTAAAGTGAAGTGACATTAATTGAATTAATACACATTCAGAACAATATATTCAATATCTTCATTCCCCAAATCACAATTTGTTGCACTGGGGAGGGGGAGACCAACTCAAAATGGAGCATGCTTTCTCCCAGGGTATAGAATGCAGTAAATGTCTTTCTCTGGTTGAAATCTGACCCCCGGGGGCAGCCTGTCCTTACAAAGGAGATTGTGTGCATATCACCATCTCCAGCGGCTGGCGATCTTTAGACCGTGCAAGGGACCATTTTCACCTCTTGCCAGGGGAATTCAGAGTCCTGGAGACACTTCTCACTTGTTTGTATGCTCAAATTGAATGTGCTTCCAATTGTTTACAGGACGTTACCGGCTATAATCTTTTAAACGTTTTAAGTGCATTAAAGGGCAACACTTATAATTGATTATAGCAAACTAAATATGCCAACTACTTATACTGGTAAACTAGGTATATTTATACGGTCTAAAAACACTGGCATGTCAGTGGTTTGAGTTGTGCTGTCAATATTTTGTCCATTGAACAGCTTGAAAGTACTAGCGATCCCGTTACACAGCTGGTAATGACCTGTATCTTAACTAGTAGCTAATGAATGCACTCCGGGTAGGTCATAAAACGTGTATAATTTGAGCTAACTAGTTGTATGAGGTTAGCTGGAAGTCAGTTAGCGTTAGATATTTAACTTACATGTCACACGCTGTTCCTCTATCAAACCTCCAACTGTCTACAAAGCAAAAGCCGTTCTTATCTTAGAGCTGATATTTTCTAAATACTCAATGTGTTAAACTGCAAAGGCGTGTGCAGAAATCCATCTGATAAATGTACTTAAATCCTCAAGGCGAACAAGGCATTGCAGCCAACGTAACTTGCTAGCTTTTAAGGCTAGCAGGCTACAAGGCAAACAATGAAGTTCGCGTCAGTGATTGGCATTCTGTTTTGTTCCATTCAATCTCGTCTCGTGCAGTTAACTAAACATGGTTCCAATAAAATCAAAATGTAGCAAAAATAAGAAAATCCTGTTAGAGCTCGAAAAATGAGCAAAAGAAAACATTGACAAAGTTTGCTAGCCATCTTCCCATCGTCACGTAGCAAACGTACAAAGAACCCTTTGAACGCACGCCATAGCGCATGTAGAACTGTTCTGTCGCTCCGCCAGATGGACACCATGCTTGCTTCCAAAGATAACTAGCTGGTTAGCTGTCCCTCCAAATTCAAACAAACACACGCTGCATTTGCTCGCAACAAAAAACTGCATTCCATTTAACACCAACAGGCGGGCACACCAGGCAACCCGTCAGACGTGGCCAGGGCAACAATTAATACCTGGCAATAAAAATAACATGGGTAATTTCTACCTACCTCGTTTTAAGGGTTTCATTCTTTGTTGATGGCTTGCTCGAAAACACGCAGATGTCGAAGTTCCTTATAAAATGCGTGCCCCGGCTAAATGTTGACAAAACGAGATTTTGTTTCCAAGCGCTAAAGGTGTTGCACTCTTTTCAAGGCTTCAAATATTTTTTTCTTGAGACATAAGCGTGCTGTTGTTCTATCGCGTTTCGATGTCTAGCTAGAACAAATGTTTCATAAATTGTGTCGCTCAGTTCCTTTTACCTGCAGAAGCAAAGCCAACTCTATACCAATCTGACAGTAGAAGATGGAATGATCCCGCCTACTGTATCTACGCGATCCAATCACGGCTCTTTCTTTCCAGTAGACATGCCGTGTCATCATTCCTGAGTGACTGACAGGCGAAGCATTTAATTCAAAATCCAGTACAAGATTTTATTGAATAATGTTGTTTTGTTTCCGACATTATTGAAATTAACACACAGGACCTCTTTTTGCCAACATATTATAGTGGCCAGCAAACCAAGGGGATTTCCTCATGTACTCGGAATATGCGTTTATTATGTAACCGAAACGATCATGTTTTCTTGTTACATAAACGGGATCAAAAATCTTACCAGCAACAGTGGGCCACGGACACGAATGGATGCAGCAATAAAACAGTAAAACGTATGGTCAATAGAACAGCAAAATCTTCCCAACAACTGCAGGAGAAAATCGAGTCTTTCTCATCTTGCTCCCATCCTCCTCCCATCCTTTCATATGCAACAATATACTCTACGTGCTGTACGTGGGGCTGCCTCTGAAAGATTGTTGTTGCCACTGCAAAATTACATGTCATGCAGTATTATTTTAGTATTTTAGTTTTTGTCTCGCACGTAGGTAGGAATTTGCATTATGTGACAATACAATGTGACAAGACTGTAAACAGGCACTGGTGTGGAAGACTAACCAAATGACGCACTAGACAGACTACAATCTCTAGATTGTCTAGATTAGATTATAGACTAGCCTATATATCCTTGTCTAGATTATAATAATCCCATTACTCACTATAATAAAATCATCTCTGACACCATCAACCCGATAGAGGATTAACAAAATAACCACTGTGAACGTTTTGAGAAAGTATTGTGTGCATTTTATTGAATGATATTCTCTCTTCATATTATTGTACAGTACATATTTGAACAAATGAGCTCATTGTAATTGTATAAATAAATCTACAGCATTGTAAAATATGGAGTGGTTCTCTGCATTCAGATTTCATTCTTATTTACAACAGAATGTGATTTGACTTGCCTAGTTAAAAATAAATACAAATAAAATAAATTGATTAGCACATGGGGAATTACTAGCTGGTCCCAGATCTGTTTGTGCTGCATGACAATGACCATAGAAGTTGGCAAGACACAGCACGAACAGATCTGGGACCAAGCTATGGGATTGCTTTATCATAAAATTGTCATCTTAACATATACCAATTTTACTTAATTTAGTATTCCACAATATGCTTTAATGTTACCAGAGTAGATATAAATACAAGAATCATAGTAAATCTCATTTTATGAACAAAACAACCACTCATTCACATTTTATCTCAACCCTTTATACTAAACCGAAACCCTGACATACACAGGCTAACTTGTATAGCATTATCAATATTGAACACATCCTAGTCAATAAAATATGTGCTTGTTTCATAAAATATTTCATTATTGTTTGTTATAGTCAATTGTTTTTGCTACATATCTCTTCTGCTAAGAGTGTTGGTTCTTCCACACTCTCAACCCTTGTAGGCCAAGGGTACAAAGCAAAGTGCACAGACAATTCAGGAGGGGGCTTCTTTTTGCTTTGTAGGCCTTTGAACAAGGGGAGTGGGTTGAAAGGTACCCTTACCCTGGGCTACCCTTTCCTGCATGCTGTGACCCAACAACCCCTCATAAGTCTTGTTAAAGCCTAGCGTGGAGAGTAATGTACTGTAAATCAGTTCAAAGGGACTTCAGTCTCACAGAAATTAGTTTTCTGTATTGTCCAAGCGAGTATGGCAAGTGTCCACCACGACAGTCATGTCTTCTAAAAGTTCGAAATTGTCAAAAAATGTACAGAACATTTTTCTGCAGTCAGAATTCCATAGTGAACACATAAAAAAAAATGGTTTCCTCCCCTAATATTTCACACTTACTAACAGCAGAGGTGAGTTGGGTCAAAACAGGTGCAGTGAATAAAAAATAAACTGAGAAAAAACCCTGCTGAAGTATAGGGAGTTAGGGTGTGAAAGGCAAACAGCACCACTAAATTAAGAAGGACCCAGACCATGGCCACACTTTACACATTTTGTAAGTCTTGAAAATACAAGAGCTGTGAATTATACAAGAGCTGTGAATTATAAGACAGTCTAAAACATCTCTTCCTTGTCAGGTTTGCTACAAATGCATTGTTTGGTAGGCCTACAACGCATAGGAATATCAAGTGAATACTAAATGCATAGAAACAACATGGCCAAATGCAGTTTCATAGAACAGATTAAGTTAATATACTGTACACACATTGTGTAATCCACACCAAAGAGACCATGATGAAGTTGTTGGTTTTAGAGTACTTCCAACTGCCCTTGATCAATTCCACAGCCACTTAACCTGTAAACTAGGAAAGTGAATAAATTACCTTGTAATTTTAAGCAAATGCGACAGTATGTGAATAAATAAACCAATTCAATGTTCTTAGGCTAGGCATATATCTCAAAAACAATAGCATACAACAACAAAATGAAGGGGTACTGTATGCACATCACTATGGTTTAAAACACTTCAACAGTGTGCCATAGGATATGATCTTTCACAGAGAGTCAGGACCTTGGTGTAATAGGCCTAGGTGTGGCCCTCTGGTTTGTGTATTGGAGCAGGGCCTTGTTAAATGTATGAGACGAGCCCCTTTGCTTCCCATAGTCTCTCAGTGACAGATAGTTTCTGTCATTTACGTATTCATGTCTTTGCAGATTACAGCAGCAGCGGACTGTCTCTCTGTCACCCTGTAATAGCTTTCTGTCCTTGACATACCTCTCCCTCTCCCCATATGCATGTTGAATTATTTAAATTCCAGTCAGGCACAGACTCAAATCAAAATACAGCTGTTAGGGTCGACCGATCTCTTTCGTTTGAAAGACTAGCAGGATTGGGCCTGGTTAGAGCTTCAATGGGAGACCACCTGGGAACTTCCAACTGCCCTTTATCAATGTGTGAGAGTGTTTTTTGAGGGCCAAACTTTTTTATATATTTTTGTTTATTTCACTAGGCAAGTCAGTTAAGAACAAATTCTTATTCACAATGATGGCCTACCCTGGCCAAACCCTCCCTTAACCTGGACGACGCTGGGCCAATTGTGCACCGCCCTATGGGACTCCCGATCACGGCCGGTTGTGATACAGCCCGGGATCAAACCCGGGTCTGTAGTGACGCCTCTAGCATTGCAATGCAGTGTCTTAGACCGCTGCGCCACTCAGGATCCCTGAATGCCACAGTTTAGTGATGGGGACATCCAATGTTATCAATATGGATACAGTCTGCTTTTCGACTGTAACATCAGTGTTACACTAGTGTATACACCCTTATGATATACTAGGGAAATTGTTTCCATAGCTAGGGCTGACATTGACGACTTGTGAAGAGCAGAATCAACAACCTCTGCAAAATCAAAACAGTTGCTTTGTGAGAAGGTGTTAAAGTTCACAGTTAGCCATTGTTATGGAAATGACAGCTGAAAAGTACCGGTTGCCTGGCTTTGGCCTCAAGTGAGAGCAGGTCTGCTGGAGCCATGACTCAGTGAGACACGGGTGCTGGCCAACGTAGATGGAAACAGAAAGGTCTGAGCCTTTTGGGTAAAACACTGGGGTAAATCCTGTATGGAAATTACATTATTTTATTTTAACCCCATACGATGTAAATCATCTCTTTGCAATCTAGCGAGAATCCTATATATTGTTAAAAAATAGCATGTTATAACAGATTGTGTCCAAATCCTAGTACATGTCGTTGGACTACAAGAACACCAGAAAATAGTTAGGACTGTTCCAGAACTAGCAATGGAAAAACAAATAGCCAGTACTAACTTTGTTGGTCACAACAGAAAATCAAGAACACAACTTGACAGACACAGTCACACAAACCCCCTCCTTGGTAAAGGATCAAACCAACGATAGACCTCTGTCACACAAAGCCTGGAGGTGCTAACGATTGGAGCCATGCTCAAATGGAGGAGCATTCAGATGCCTCAACCAGAGAGAGACCAGAGCCATTGACACCCCACCTTTTACTAAGCAGAGTAAAGGGGCCATCAGCAGCTTAGGCAAACACACAGCAAACAATAGCCTGCAATCAAGAGAGACCTCTTCTCAGGAGGGAGTGGATGATGGCCAATACAGCCAGGCCTTTCCAATGCAAAGCCTCAAGCTCACTGTGGAGGTGGGGGGAAAAATACAACAACAAATTAAAAGAGACATGGCGCAACTAGCTAACAAGCAACCCGACATATGGTTGAGTAAAAGTGAATGTCCTTTTTATTCAAGTGAACACATAGTCTGTGGCCCATGCAGAGACCCTGGTGTTGCAAGCACCATCTTCCAAATGACAGAGCCATTGTAACAACATAAGAACCACTAATTGATTAGCAGGGAAAGGTAGTGTTGGTTTGCTGGCCATTTGGTGCAGCACAACAAATGTGGGGGGACAAGGAGAAGAAATGTAAAGAAAACGAATTACGTTCAGATGAACCGGAGTAAATTGGTGAAGCAATAAGGCATGAGAACCCAGGGACTTTCGCATAAATAACTCAACTACGGGCTGTTCCAAGGCCTGACGAGGAGCAAACAACCCGTTTAATAAAGTTGACTTTGACCTACATAGTACAAATGTAGGTGGAGAGTTCCCTACCTGTCGCTACTGTATGCCCTAACCATGAAAACTGCATGTGTTTTCTCACACGAACAAGAAAGTAACACAGAAATACATTGAGTATACAAAACATTAGGACACCTGCTCTTTCCATGATATAGACTGACCAGGTGAATCCACGTGAAGCTATGATCCCTTATCGATGTCACTTCAAATCAGTGTAGATGGGGAGGAGACAGGTAAAAGAAGGATTTTTAAGCCTTGCGACAATTGAGACATGGATTGTGTATGTGTGCCTTTCAGAAGGTGAATGGGCAAGACAAAAGATTTAAGTTCCTTTGAACGGGGTATGGTAATATGTGCAGAGCGCACCGGTTTGTGTCAACAACTGCAACGCTGCTGGGTTTTTCACGCTCAACAGTTTCCTGTGTGTATCAAGAATGATCCACCACCCAAAGGACATCCAGCCAATTTGATACAACTGTGGGAAGCATTGGCGTCAACATGGGCCAGCATCCCTGTGGAACCCTTTTGACACCCTGTAGATTGTAGAGTCCATGCCCCGACATCTTGAGATTGTTCTGAGGGCAAAAGGGGCTGGGGGGTGGTTGCAACTCAATAGTAGGAAGGTGGTCCTAATGTTTAGTATACTCAGTGTATATGCCATTTAGCAGACGTGTTCATGCAAATTCAATGGTTAGTCATTTGAAGTCATAATTTGATATAAAAACTATTGGTTGGAAATATATGGTGGAAAGCATGTTTGTGATGACCAACTGTTAAAAAATGCTGTTTACTGTTAGTATACAGTTCACTCTGCGAGTCTGGCAAGTGAGATCTTTTTAACCCAACTGTGGCACTTCAGGCTGAAGTTTCCCCTAGGTACAAATCTAGCATCAGCTTCCCTCCTCCAATCTTAACTTTAACCATGTGGGGGAAATGGAAAACTTACCCAAGATCAGCGTCTAGGGGCAACTTTAACCTACACCACTTTGGACAATCAAATACCTACAGTGAGACTCAAACTTTCTTGATCGCTCAACCACAAACAGAGAATATGTTATGATCATTTGACAATTTTAATATAATGTTTTGTTAGATTACATTTTTTTATCACTTGTCTGGAACCATTTTCCATTCCACTTTCTTTAAAAAAAATTATCCTAAATTTTGTGATATCCAATTGGGAGTTACAATCTTGTCCCATCACTGCAACTCTCCTACGGACTCGGGAGAGGTGAAGGTTGAGAGCCAATGCATCCTCCGAAACACAACCCTGCCAATCCGCACTGCTTCTTGACACACTGCTTGCTTAACTTGGAAGCCAGCCGCACCAATTTGTAGGAGGAAACATCGTCCAGCTGGCGACTGGGTTCAGCTTGCAGGCACCCGGCCCGCCAGAAGGAGCCGCTAGAGTGCGATGGGACAAGGAATTCCCAGCCTGCCAAACCCTCCCCTAACCCGGACGACACTGGGCCAATTGTGCACCGCCTCATGGGTCTCCCGGTCACGGTCGGCTGTGACACAGCCTGGTATCGAACCCAGGTCTGTAGTGACGCCTACGATGCAGTGCCTTAGACCGCTGTGCCACTCGGGAGGCCCCCATTCCACTTTCACAGGCCTATTAAAAGAGAGAATCAGCTTTGATATCACTATACTTACTTCCCATAGAGGCACAATGATAATGCATTTTTTTTTTGTACCAACAACAGCATTTTCTAAAACAAAGGATGGCAAACAAATTACATTTATGTAATGTAATAGAGATTTAATGACTTGTCTCAATTTAAAAAAAGTGTAGGCATTTGGGGATGATATTTAACATAAACAAAAATGGTAGGCAGCAATATGACAGGGAGCTTGGTTGAACAAATAAAAAAAAACAATGTTTTTCTACTTCATTCCAGGATGAAATTGTTCCCTCCAAAAGTGTCATGGACAATATAGATATAGTGCAAAATATGACCAGTAGGAGGATAAGATAACAACTTCCTGGTTTCACAGTGTCACTGAAGCGTCTCAATAGACAGGGTTTCCTCTCCTAGTCTCTTTCCTTGTCTCCTTTCCTTTCTCTAGCCATCTCTTTTAAAGAGGGTGTCTGGTCAGGATCCATAAAAAAAATATATATTTACATGATTTTAGTCATTTAGCAGACACTCTTATCCAGAGCGACTTACAGGAGTAATTAGGCTTAAGTGCCTTGCTAAAGGGCACAGACAGATTTTTCACCTAGTCGGCTTGGGGATTCAAACGAGCGACCATTCGGTTACTGGCCAAATGCTCTTAACCCCTCAGCTACCTGTCACCCCATACAGTAGCAAATACCTATAGTAGTACTAAATATTCAGTGTGGTGTATCAATAACAAATTCTCATTGCCGAGTGCAGTGTGGAGAATAGTTAACTACAATAATGTAATTTAGCAGCCATTAGTCAAAGTGAATTAATTAATGCTTAACCACAAGTCCAACTTGGGCTTAATTCCATTTAAATTCTCTATAGGAGGGCAATTCAAATCATAGTTGGAGTGACTGGAATTTCACGGTGGAATGGACCACATGTTTTTCCATGTATATTGAGTGATGGTCCCATGTGGGAAACGCACCTGCATCTGTGCCAACTAATTTACTAATTGAAATTCAGGGACGACAAAACACCAAAAGGTGAATTGCAGAGAGAGACGCTGGGGCAGAAGTTGGAGGAAAGAAACCCCCTCTAACCTTTCAATTACTGTGATATTGTTGCTGCTGCAACCCAGCTTGAGTTGCTGGAAGTACCTACTTTAAAAACTTACTGTCTTTTAAAATGTTCAATGAAATAGCCACAATGATTCAACATCATTACGCTGGTAAAGTATCTTGAAACAATGAGGAAACAACTTAATGTCGCGCCCTGGCCATAGAGAGCCCTCTGGGTTCTCTATGGTGTTTTAGGTCAGGGCGTGACTAGGGGTTTCTAGGGTTGTCTATGTTTTGGTTTTGTGTGGTTCCCAATTAGAGGTAGCTGTTGTTCGTTGCCTCTAATTGGGAATCCTATATACACTGCTCAAAAAAATAAAGGGAACACTAAAATAACACATCATAGATCTGAATGAATGAAATAATCTTATTAAATACTTTTTTTCTTTACATAGTTGAATGTGCTGACAACAAAATCACACAAAAATTATCAATGGAAATCAAATTTATCAACCCATGGAGGTCTGGATTTGGAGTCACACTCAAAATTAAAGTGGAAAACCACACTACAGCCTGATCCAACTTTGATGTAATGTCCTTAAAACAAGTCAAAATGAGGCTCAGTAGTGTGTGTGGCCTCCACGTGCCTGAATGACCTCCCTACAACGCCTGGGCATGCTCCTGATGAGGTGGCGGATGGTCTCCTGAGGGATCTCCTCCCAGACCTGGACTAAAGCATCCGCCAACTCCTGGACAGTCTGTGGTGCAACGTGGCGTTGGTGGATGGAGCGAGACATGATGTCCCAGATGTGCTCAATTGGATTCAGGTCTGGGGAACGGGCGGGCCAGTCCTTAGCATCAATGCCTTCCTCTTGCAGGAACTGCTGACACACTCCAGCCACATGAGGTCTAGCATTGTCTTGCATTAGGAGGAACCCAGGGCCAACCGCACCAGCATATGGTCTCACAAGGGGTCTGAGGATCTCATCTCGGTACCTAATGGCAGTCAGGCTACCTCTGGCGAGCACATGGAGGGCTGTGCGGCCCCCCAAAGAAATGCCACCCCACACCATGACTGACCCACCGCCAAACCGGTCATGCTGGAGGATGTTGCAGGCAGCAGAACGTTCTCCACGGCATCTCCAGACTCTGTCACGTCTGTCACGTGCTCAGTGTGAACCTGCTTTCATCTGTGAGCACAGGGCGCCAGTGGCGAATTTGCCAATCTTGGTGTTCTCTGGCAAATGCCAAACGTCCTGCACGGTGTTGGGCTGTAAGCACAACTCCCACCTGTGGACGTTGGGCCCTCATACCACCCTCATGGAGTCTGTTTCTGACCGTTTGAGCAGACACATGCACATTTGTGGCCTGCTGGAGGTCATTTTGCAGGGCTCTGGCAGTGCTCCTCCTTGCACAAAGGCGGAGGTAGTGGTCCTGCTGCTGGGTTGTTGCCTTCCTACGGCCTCCTCCACGTCTCCTGATGTACTGGCCTGTCTCCCGGTAGCGCCTCCATGCTCTGGACACTACGCTGACAGACACAGCAAACCTTCTTGCCACAGCTCGCATTGATGTGCCATCCTGGATGAGCTGCACTACCTGAGCCACTTGTGTGGGTTGTAGACTCCGTCTCATGCTACCACTAGAGTGAAAGCACCGCCAGCATTCAAAAGTGACCAAAACATCAGCCAGGAAGCATAGGAACTGAGAAGTGGTCTGTGGTCACCACCTTCAGAACCACTCCTTTATTGGGGGTGTCTTGCTAATTGCCTATAATTTCCACCTGTTGTCTATTCCATTTGCACAACAGCATGTGAAATTTATTGTCAATCAGTGTTGCTTCCTAAGTGGACAGTTTGATTTCACAGAAGTGTGATTGACTTGGAGTTACATTGTGTTGTTTAAGTGTTCCCTTTATTTTTTTGAGCAGTGTAGTTTGTTCTCTCCCCACCTGTGTTTGTGGGCTATTGTCTTATATTAGTGCATGTGTTGTGCGCTATACATTAATGGCCGAGTCTGTTCATGCTTTTGTTGTTTTGTAAGTTCCAAGTTAATTAAAAGCATGTGGAACTCTACGCACGCTGCGCCTTGGTCCGATAATTTGGAAGATCGTGACAGAATAACCCACCAAACCAGGACCAAGCAGCGTGCAATGAAGGAGAAGCAGTTCTGGACCTGGGAGGAGATTATGGGGGGTAGCGAGACCCTTCCTTAGCGAGAGTCGCCAAGGAGAGTAGAAGGACATCGACGACGCCAGGGGCCGCGTACCCATGCAGCCCAGGAACAGCCCCAATATTTTTTTGGGGGGGGTACATGGGGCTAGCAGTTGGGCTGAGGGGAGAGCCCGAATGGAGGACGTACGAGGAGTTTAATGAGGGATATAGGAGAAAAGTTTTGGTGAGGAAGAAGCTGCAGCACAGGCACCTAGAGGAGCGTCTGTCCAGCCCTGTCCTGCGCCAGCTCTCCGCACTCGCCCTGAGGTGCGTGTCGACAGTCCAGTGGGACCTACGCCGGCTCCACGCACCAGGATGCCGGTGTGCCTTCCCAGCCCGGTGTGTCCGGTGCCGGCTCCCCCGCACTCGCCCTGAGGTGCGCTTTCTCAGTCTGGTGAATCCTGTTCCGGCTCCACGCACCAGGAGTCCAGTGCGACTTCTCAGTCCGGGTAAACCTGTTCCGGATCCACGCACCGGGAGTCGGGGTTCCCAGCCCGGTACGTCCCGCACCGGAGCCGTCACCAATGCTAGTGCCCTACCCTAAAACCCCCACAATCAAGTTTCAGTTTGTGCGGTCGGAGTCCGCACCTTTGGGGGGGGGGGTACTGTCACGCCCTGGCCATAGAGGGCCCTCTGGGTTCTCTGTGGTGTGTTAGGTCAGGGCGTGACTAGGGGTTTCTAGGATTGTCTATGTTTTGTTTTGTGTGGTTCCCAATTAGAGGCAGCTGTTGTTCGTTGCCTCTAATTGGGAATCCTATATAGTTTGAGCTCTCCCCACCTGTGTTTGTGGGTTATTGTCTTATGTTAGTGCATGTGTTGTGTGCTATACATTGATGTCCGAGTTTGTTCATTCTTTTGTTGTTTTGCAAGTTCCAAGTGAATTAAAAACATGTGGAACTCTGCGCACGCTGCGCCTTGGTCCAGTTCTTTAGAAGATCGTGACACTTAAACACATGTGGGATTGCTCTCAATGGTGGTCCTGGTCCTCCACTCTAACCTGAATTATGTTCAATTGCTCTGATATACCCACACCATGATATTATTCATTAGGGCACACCGTAGCAAAAGGTCAAACTGATTAACTGCCTAATGAATATGACCTAGAAATAAATTCACAGAGCAATACAAAGAAATTAAAGTACAAAGCGTAGCCATTGTCATGGGACTGTGGACTTTGGCTGATGAATATATCCTAAAACCAAAATGGCAGGAAACAATATAATCAACGGAATAGTAGGATATTCAAATTACATTCCAGAAAATATTGACTTGTGAGTGTGTTTTGAGGCAGTTAAAAAGTACCTAAAATGGTGTGTATATATATAAAAAAATGAACTAAGTAAACATCAATTGTGCTTTCAATAGATCTCACTTATACAAGTGGTGATACTTGTCATTAAATACCCCAATCCCCTTGTTCCACCCTTAGTTCTCGGTTCCCTGCTCTCCAAACCCTCTTAAGAATCTAGAACTGCTTTGAATACAGGCAAGGGGCTCTTACAAAACAAATAAAACCAAACCAAAAAGCACCAGGAAGACAGATAGCTGAGGGTCTGAAGCATGTGTGTGTGTGCTCCTCTGAGTAAGTGTGTGTACATTAAACCACATGGTGGCGTTGTGCAAACTACGGGTTGGCCAAGGCATGGGAGAGGGAGGGAGGGAGTCAGGGAGGGGTGTCGGAAAGCACAAATGCTTACTCTGTCTGCTCATTAGATGTGTTATAGCCAAGATACAGGTACATCTAAAACAGTCTTGATATAGTTTCTTTAGGAGATAATATCATCAATAACCATTTTTATAATTTTCGTAATAATCAAGAGTACTAACAATAGTAACAAAGTTTGTGGTTGAGGTTTTTCCATGGCAGCCTTGTGAGAGGAGACGAGAGTTCCCCATATAGGCTACAGCCCAATAGTTTTTATTTTCTTGTTTCCTCTCTTTCTCACTCACTCTAGATTTGCTGCCACCTGGACCAGCCTACCCTGTGTGTGTATGGCAAGAAGACCCCAACCCTCCTATCTCCCTCTCTCCACGACTCTCTCTCTCTCAGAGACGTGTTTGGGCCTCGGGGACGTAGATCTCGATACTGTCGGCACTCTCCGTGGCTGAGTTCTGCCGAACCGAGGCGGCCCTCTTGGCGGCCAGCAGGCGCTTGCGGGCCTCCGTCCGGTGCTTCTCCGCTGAAGAGGTGGAAGAGGCGGAGTCAACGCTCTTCTCACGTCCCAGCACTGGCCTCCCCTTAACAGGTTTCTTTGGCACTGGAGGAGGGGGCTCTTTCTGGTCCTCCTGGTGGTGGGCCGCAATAGACAAAGTCAACCACAAGGGAACAGAAGAGACATGGGGGGAGATGAGAGAGTGAGACAATGCAAGGCGTTGTTGCTGTTGAAAGAAAACCTTTTTTGTTGATGAATTGAAGAGTAACTCTCGACATTTATGACTTTAGGACCAAGAAAAAGTATTCGAAACAACTTCTGAAGTTTTGTGCTTGTATGTTAATTCATGGTCAAATATGGCATTTTTTTATTTCCTGAAAAGCTTCAGTTTTGGAGATGCAAGGTTTTCTTCCGAAAGCAACGAAGCAACGTAAGGTAATAGAGGTTATAAAAAAAGAGCATAGTGAGTTTCATTTGGTAGACATGGATCTTTGACAGTGACATTTGATTATGGTTTCTACAAACTATGTACAAGGTTGGCTTGACACATATGGATAATCTAGACAAATTACGGACAAGATAGACATAATATCGACAGTGTAGCCAAATATAGGACATTGATGGCAACTCTTCCTTGGACTAGACACTGAATTAATATTGGATCCCTGAATCCCCAACCAACAGTAACCTCTTCTCAAATATACCTAGTGCCTAGTGGGCACCGGCTAGGGGTTGGTTTGGTACTCAAATAATTTATTTTACGATGAGGACATTGGATGAACCACACTTAATTCACTGCAGTCATAGTGAAGTTGCGGCATGCAGTCATAGTGAAGTTGCGGCATGAAGTCAAAGTAGTTGAAGCACACATCCACTGAAACATACACTACCATTTAAAAGTTTGGGGTCACTTAGAAATGTCCTTGTTTTTAAAATAACATCAAATTGTTCAGAAATACAGTGTAGACATTGTTAATGTTGTAAATGACTATTGTAGCTGGATTGTACGAGATCTTCATTTTCTTGGCAATTTCTCACATGGAATAGCCTTTATTTCTCAGAACAAGAATAGACTGATGGGTTTCGGAAGAAAGTTCTTTGCTTCTGGCCATTTTGAGCCTGTAATCGAACCCACAATTGCTGATGCTCCAGATTTTTTTATTTTATTTTTTTATTTCAGCCTTTATTTAACCAGGTAGGCTAGTTGAGAACAAGTTCTCATTTACAACTGCAACCTGGCCAAGATAAAGCAAAGCAGTTCGACACATACAACATAGAGTTACACATGGAATAAACAAACATACAGTCAATAATGCAGTGTGTGCAAATGAGGTAAGATAAGGGAGGTAAGGCAATAAATAGGCCATGGTGGCGAAGTAATTACAATATAGCAATTAAACACTGGTATGGTAGATGTGGAGAAGATGAATGTGCAAGTAGAGATACTGGGGTGCAAAGGTGCAAGATAATAAATAAATACAGTATGGGGATGAGGTAGTTGGATGGGCTATTTACAGATGGGCTACGTACAGGTGCAGTGATCTGTGAGCTGCTCAGACAGCTGGTGCTTAAAGCTAGTGAGGGAGATAAGTGTATCGAGCTTCAGTGATTTTTGCAGTTCGTTCAAGTCATTGGCAGCAGAGAACTGGAAGGAAAGGCGGGCCAAAGGAGGAATTGGCTTTGGGGGTGACCAGTGAGATATACCTGCTGGAGCGCGTGCTACGGGTGGGTGCTGCTATGGTGACCAGTGAGCTGAGATAAGGTGGGGCTTTACCTAGCAAGGACTTATAGATGACCTGGAGCCAGTGGGTTTGGCGACAAATATGAAGCGAGGGCCAGCCAACGAGAGCGTACCTTTACAGTGGTGGGTAGTATATGGAGCTTTGGTGACAAAACTGATGGCACTGTGATAGACTGCATCCAATTTGTTGAGTAGAGTATTGGAGGCTATTTTGTAAATGACATTGCCGAAGTCGAGGATCGGTAGGATGGTCAGTTTTACGAGGGTATGTTTGGCAGCATGAGTGAAGGATTTTTTGTTGCGAAATAGGAAGCCGATTTTAGATTTAATTTTGGATTGGAGATGCTTAATGTGAGTCTGGAAGTAGAGTTTACAGTCTTACCAGACACCTAGGTATTTGTAGTTGTCCACATATTCTAAGTCAGAACCGTCCAGAGTAGTGATGCTGGACGGGCGGGCAGGTGCGGGCAGCGATCGGTTGAAGAGCATGCGTTTAGTATTACTTGCATTTAAGAGCAGTTGGAGGCCACGGAAGGAGAGTTGTATGGCATTGAAGCTCGTCTGGAGGTTAGTTAACACAGTGTCCAAAGAAGGGCCAGAAGTATACAGAACGGTGCCGTCTGCGTAGAGGTGGTTCAGAGAATCACCAGCAGCAAGAGCGACATCATTGATGTACACAGAGAAGAGAGTCGGCCCGAGAATTGAACCCTGTGGTACCCCCATAGAGACTGCCAGAGGTCCGGACAACAGGCCCTCCGATTTGACACACTGAACTCCATCAGAGTAGTAGTTGGTGAACCAGGCGAGGCAATCATTTGAGAAACTAAGGCTGCTGAGTCTGCCAATAAGAATGTGGTGATTGACAGAGTCGAAAGCCTTGGCCAGGTCGATGAATACGGCTGCACAGTAATGTCTCTTATCGATGGCGGTTATGATACCGTTTAGGACCTTGAGCGTGGCTGAGGTGCACCCATGACCAGCTCTGAAACCAGATTGCATAGCGGAGAAGGTACGGTGGGATTCGAAATGGTCGGTAATCAGTTTGTTAACTTGGCTTTCGAAGACCTTAGAAAGGCAGGGTAGGATAGATATAGGTCTGTAGCAGTTTGGGTCTAGAGTGTCTCCCCCTTTGAAGAGCGGGATGACCGCAGCAGCTTTCCAATCTTTGGGAATCTCAGATGATACGAAAGAGGTTGAAGAGAAAGATACTCAACTAGTCTAAAGAAGGCCAGTTTTATTGCTTCTTTAATCAGGACAACAGTTTTCAGCTGTGCTAACATAATTGCAAAAGGGTTTTCTAATGATCAATTAGCCTTTTAAAATGATAAACTTGGATTAGCTAACACAACGTGCCATTGGAACACAGGAGTGATGGTTGCTGATAATGGGCCTCCGTACGCCTATGTAGATTTTCCATTTAAAAAAATCAGCCGTTTCCAGCTACAATAGTCATTTACAACATTAACAATGCCCAAACTGTATTCCTGTTCCATTTGATGTTATTTTAATGGCCAAAAAATATGCTTTCTTTAAAAAACAAGGACATTTATAAGTGACCCCAAACCTTTGAACGGTAGTGTACCACTTCACTCAATCTATAAACTAATCCCCCTACCACCTCCACACGCATCCTACCACCTAATCACCCCCTACCACCTCCACATGCATCATACCAACTAATCACGACCCCCACACGCATCATACCAACTAATCACCACCCCCACACACATCATAAAACTAACCACCACCTCCACACGCATCTTACCAACTAATCACCACCTCCACAGGCATAAAACCAACTAATCACCACCCCCCTACCACCTCTACACGCATCATACCAACTAATCACCACCCCCACACGCATCATACCAACTAATCACCACCCCCACACGCATCATACAAACTAATCACCACCTCCACACGCATCATACCAACTAATCACCACCTCCACACGCATCATACCAACTAATCACAACCCCCACACGCATCATACCAACTAATCACCAACTCCACACGAATCATACCACCAAAGCACCCCCCTACCACCTCCACACGCATCATACCAACTAATCCCAACCCCCTACCACCCCCACACGCATCATACCAACTAATCACCAATCCCACACGCATCATACCACCTAAGCACCTCCCTACCACCTCCACATGCATTATACCAACTAATCACGATCCCCACACGCATCATACCAACTAATCACCACCCCCCTACCACCCCCACACGCATCATACCAACTAATCACCACCTCCACACGCATCATACCAACTAATCACCACCCCCCGACCACCTCCACACACATCATACCAACTAATCACCACCCCTCTACCACCTCCACACGCATCATACCAACTAATCACCACCCCCACACGCATCATACCAACTAATCACCACCCCTCTACCACCTCCACATGCATCATACCAACTAATCACCACCCCTCTACCACCTCCACACGCATCATACCACCTAAACACCCCCCTACCACCTCCACACGCATCATACCAACTAATCACCACCTCCACACATCATACCAACTAATCACCACCCCCCTACCACCTCCACATGCATCATACCAACTAATCACCACCTCCACACGCAACATACAGACTAATCACCACCTCCACACGCATCATACCACCTAAGCACCTCCCTACCACCTCCACAAGCATCATACCAACTAATCACCACCCCCCACACACACACACACACACACATCATACCAACTAATCACCACCTCCACACGCATCATACCACCTAAGCACCCCCCTACCACCTCCACATGCATCATACCAACTAATCACCACCTCCACACTGTAACGGTTTTGACTTGAGGTTATTGTTTATAGGGGTGCCAGGTAGGTTGTGCCTACCAGAGAAAATATTGGTTTCTCCTTTTGGTTTGGGAGGGAATGAGTCCCACCTGGTCCGTCAAGTCTACACCAATACAAAGGACTCATGTAAAAGTCAGGATGAACATACACTTTTCATAAACCCTTAAAACATTGGAAATAACTTCAAAACAACTACTCTTTTGCGTGGGTTTTATTACCAACATAAATGATCACCATCCCCTTACCACCTCCACACGCGTCATACCAACTAATCACCCCCCTACCACCCCCACACGCACCATACCAACTAATCACCCCCCTACCACCCCCACACGCATCATACCAACTAATCACCCCCCTACCACCCCCACACGCATCATACCAACTAATCACCACCTCCACACGCATCATACCAATTAACTATGTATTCACACAGTCAAAGATCTCTCCCTCACACACACATTTTACTATCCTTATGGGGACAAAACAATTGATTCCCATTCAAAATCACATTTTTCCTAACCCCCAAACCTAACCCTTAAACCAGGGGTGTCAAACTCATTCCATGGAGGGCCTAGTGTCTGCGAGTTTTTTCCTTTAAATTAAGACCTACACAACCAGGTGATGGGTGTTCTTTACTAATTAGATACCTTAATTCATCAATCAAGTAGAAGGGAGGAGCGAAAGCCCGAAGACACTCAGCCCTCCGTGGAATGAGTTTGACACGTGCCTTAACATAACCCTAAAATAGCCTTTTTCCTTGTGGGGACCAGCCAAATGTCCCCTCTTGTCCGAATTCTCCTTGTTTTACTATCCTTGTAAGGACTTCTGGTACACCCACCCACCCAGGAGAGAGCGGAAAGCCAGGCCACATTCCATGATGTGATGCAGCTCTGCCATTACCATACTTGAGACATCAGAGCAGAGCATGTCTTGTACCCTGACATGCATTCTCAAAGGAGGCGCTTAAACCGCAGAAACAGTCATAAACAAACTGTCCTCTTTAAGATTGAGCCCCATGCATGTGTAAAGGGAGGTGCCTTCTCTCAAGCCCCTTCACATTGGGCTGGAAAGCCCCTTTATTGTTCACTTCACATAGGGGAGTGAGAGGAGGTGGGGAGGGAGGAGAGAGGCCGGTTTCGGCGGCTTTCCTACCCCAGCCTGTGCACTGGGCAGCAGGGGTGGGAAGTACCTTCCGCTCGGGGGGCGAGTGGGCCACGGCAGTGGGCTGCCAGTCGCTGGACTTCAGGTGGTAGAGCTCATCAAACTTGAGGCTGATGTCCTCGATGGAGAGCTGCAGCAGGTCCCAGAAGCCTGCCAGGTCCTGGGCTGTGGGCCGCAGGTTGGCATTCACATTCTGAAATGAGAGAGAAAGAAAGGTGTGGGAAAGTGGAAGAAAATAAAGAAATAGTGAAGAGAGAAGGGCAGAAACGGAGAAAAGGAGAGAGGCATGAAGAGAAGATTGAAATTAATTCAGTGTTGCTTTGTCCACTTTTGACACTAGAGGGAGCTGTCCTACAACACAATGACAGAAGACGTCTCGTCAAACTGAATAGTTGAATTCCATCTGACTTTTTCTGGGTAAATACTGTGTTTCTGTGTATGTATTCTGTTGGAAGGTGTGGATGTTGATGCTACTGTATTATCGTTTAATGTATGCCTGTTAAAAATGGATACTGCTTTATTGGGACTATTCCTTGATTTTTTTCCCTTCTTGATGAAGTATAAATACTTAATAAATATATATATACATTTTAAAGGTGGACTGACCACTTCACATAAACTGTAGGGAATTGGGAGGCACTCTCCTTTTAAAGTATGTAAAATAAGTCAGTCAGAGCAGATTAATGGGTTGACGGTCACACTACGACTTGTTCTCTTTCAGTCGACTCGGTGACGTTTCATTATGGGACACGCCCTCTCTAACATTGCCCATTGTGAGAGAACTACCTAATAGTACTACCTGACTCACTCATTCTGTTACTAATGCTCTTTGTTATGGTTGGGTCTGCTTGTGTTTCTTGCCCACACAGCATCTTTGCAGCTGCAACTAGACTGGGGTTTGAGCCCTTATCCAGAGCCTTTTGACTCAACTCCCCGCCATGTTTTTATCATGCTAATTCTGCTGTCAGGATTTTCAGATAGGAGACCATTCCCTGTGTGGAAAAAAACAAAAAACAAAACACAAAAGATGGTAGCACTAGCATGCAAAAAGTGACTTCCTGTGTAATGATATGATATGAGAAGCATCCATAGGAAATTGTCCATGAATACAAAATATTTGTTTTTTTTTACATGTAGGAAAAAATAAATTCTGGATGTCAAACTCTTTTTGAAATGGTACAATGGTTCAACTTATTCTGGATCAGGGTGCCCTTTCATATAATCTTATCAGGATAGCACATCATTTCACAATTAATCGCTAACCGAAAAGGTTCACTACACAACCATTAATACAAAACTTGAGTTCAATAATATGGCTGCATTAAAATAGACTCCTATTATAACTGACTCAATCAACACAATCAGTATCCATTGCTACTCTGATACTTACACTGAGCTTTATGACGAGATTATCATTATCCATTAAAACTGCATTAACAACCATAGATTGTCGGTAGTCGGACCTCTGTCTGAATAACTGCTAGTCAATCTCTCATTTGAGAGAACATACAGTTGAAGTCAGAAGTTTACATACATCTTAGCCAATTTACTCAAATTTTCACAATTCCTGACATATAATCCTAGTAAACATTCCCTGTCTTAGGTCAGTTAGGATCACCACTTTATTTGAATAATGTGAAATGTCAGAATAATTGTAGAGAGAATGATTTATTTCAGCTTTTATTTCTTTCATCACATTCCCAGTGGCTCAGAAGTTTACATACACTCAATTAGTATTTGGTAGCATTGCCTTTAAATTGTTTAGCTTGGGTCAAATGTTTCGGGTAGACTTCCACTAGCTTTCCAAAATAAGTTGGGTGAATTTTGGCCCATTCCTCCTGACAGAGCTGGTGTAACTGAGTCAGGTGTGTAGGCCTCCTTGCTCGCACACGCTTTTTCATTACTGCCCACAAATTTTCTATAGGATTGAGGTCAGGGCTTTGTGATGGCCACTCCAATACCTTGATTTTGTTGTCCTTAAGCCATTTTGCCACAACTTTGGAAGTATGCTTGGGGTCATTGTCCAGTTGGAAGACGAGACCAAGCTTCCTGACTGATGTCTTGAGATGTTGCTTCAATATATCCACATAATTTTCCTTCCTCATGATGCCATCTATTTTGTGAAGTGCACCAGTCCCTCCTGCAGCAAAGCACACCCACAACATGATGCTGCCACCCCCGCGCTTCACGGTTGGGATGGTGTTCTTTGGCTTGTAAGAATCCCCTTTTTCCTCTAAACAACCACGATGGCCATGATGGCTAAACAATTGTTTGTTTCGTCAGACCAGGGGACATTTCTCTAAAAAGTACAATAAATTCTCCAAAACCGTAGTCTGGCTTTTTTATGGCAATTTGGAGCAGTGGCTTATTCATTGCTGAGCAGCCTTTCAGGTTATGTCGATATAGGAATTGTTTTACTGTGGATATAGATATTTTTGTGCCTGTTTCCTCAAGCATCTTCCCAAGGTCCTTAGCTGTTGTTCTGGGATTGATAAGCACTTTTCGCACCAAAGTACGTTCATCTCTAGGAGACAGAACGCGTCTCCTTCCTGAGCGGTATGACGGCTGCGTGGTCCCATGGTGTTTATACTTGCGTACTATTGTTTGTACAGACAAACGTGGTACAGAACGTTTGTACAGACGAGGCATTTGGAAATTGCTCCCAAGAATGAACCAGACTTGTAGAGGTCTACAATTTTGTTTCTGAGGTCTTGGCTGATTTATTTTGATTTTCCCATGTCAAGCAAAGAGGCACTGAGTTTGAAGGTAGGCCTTGAAATACATCCACAGGTTCACCTCCAATTGACTCAAATTATGTCAATTAGCCTATCAGAAGCTTCTAAAGCCATTACATAATTTTCTGAAATGTTCCAAGCTGTTTAAAAGGCACAGTCAACTTAGTGTATGTAAACTTCTGACCCTCTGGAATTATGATACAGTGAATTATAAGTGAAATAATCTGTCTGTAAACAATTGTTAGAAAAATTACTTGTGTCATGCACATAGTAGATGTCCTAACCGACTTGCCAAAACTATAGTTTGTTGTGGTTGAAAAACTAGTTTTAATGACTCCAACCTAAGTGTATGTAAACTTCCCACTTCAACTGTAATACATTCCGAATATGATGACACTGAATTTCCACTGAGAATAGCTAACAGTCAGAGAACGCTACAAACAAAATGCAGGCGTTTGCAGACTGTCAACCTGAAGTTAGTCTTATCCTAATAATTGGGGATGTCAGTCTGAGTACCCTGTACTGAGATCAGTGGAGTGACGTGATACAAAGAGACATGTCTACACAGCATCACACTAGTGGAAACCAAGACTGTTCCCCGGGCAGGCCTGGTTGTAGCAGATATGCTCGAGTCGTGTCTGCGACAAGTTTAGCATTTTAGCTAACCCTAAACATTCTCCTAACCTGCTACGAAAAGTTATTTATCTTAGTCAAAACCGGCAGACCTGCCCTGAGAACAATACAGCCATGTCCACTCCTTACGATAGTTTAACCACTCAGGTATTGGTAAAGTCCCATCAATCACTTCTCCATTGACTTTAATGTCTATTAGCATTCAGCTTGTCACTTAGCTAGCCATACTAAGCTCTCAGTGTCTTTCCATTTGGCATGTGTTTTTCTAGTGATGTGATGAAGTGTGCCCAGGGACTGTGGTCGACAATTAGCAGGCCTGGCTAAAACTAGCACTTTTTTCAGAAATGCTGATTAATGTGCACTGTCCATGTAAAAATAACCTTAACAAAGTAAAGTAAACCAGGGTGTGGGACGGATGATTATCTGGTAATGTAAGTGTGTGGGGTTGATTATCTGGTAAAGTACGTTTTTTGGGGGTCATGTACAGTGCATTATGTTACGTTACAGCCTTATTCTAAAATGGGTTAAATTGTTTTTTACTCAACAATTTTTAAAATTTTTAAATTTTATTTCACCTTTATTTAACCAGGTAGGCAAGTTGAGAACAAGTTCTCATTTACAACTGCGACCTGGCCAAGATAAAGCAAAGCAGTTCAACACATACAACAACACAGAGTTACACAGTAGAAAAATAAATCTATATACAATGTGTGCAAATGAGATAAGATAAGGAACGTAAGGCAATAAATAGGCCATGATGGCGAAGTAATTACAATATAGCAATTAAACACTGGAATGGTAGATGTGCAGTAGATGAATGTGCAAAGTAGAAATACTGGGGTGCAAAGGAGCAAGATAAATAAATAAATACGGTAGGGGATGAGGTAGTTGGTTGGGCTATTTACAGATGGGCTATGTACAGGTGCAGTGATCTGTGAGCTGCTCTGACAGCTGGTGCTTAAAGCTAGTGAGGGAGATAAGTGTCTCCAGTTTCAGGGATATTTGTAGTTCGTTCCAGTCATTGGCAGCAGAGAACTGGAAGGAAAGGCAGCCAAAGGAGGAATTGGCTTTGGGGGTGACCAGTGAGATACCTGCTGGAGTGCATGCCACAGGTGGGTGCTGCTATGTTACCAGCGAGCTGAGATCTACACACAATTGCTCGTTATGACAAAGCAAAACAGGTTTTTAGACATTTTTGCAAATGTATTAAAGTAAAAAACTGAAATATGACCTTTACATAAGTATTCAGACCCTTTGCTCAGTACTTTGTTGAAGCACCTTTGGCAGCAATAACAGCCTCAAGTCTTCTTTGGTATGACACTTACAAGCTTGGCACACCTGTATTTGGGGAGTTTCTCCCATTCTTCTCTGCAGATCCTTGCAAGCTCTGTCAGGTTGTATGGGGAGCGTTACTGCACAGCTATTTTCAGGTCTCTCCAGAGATGTTCAATTGGGTTCAAGTCTGGGCTCTGGCTGGGCCACTCAAAAGACATTCAGAGTCCCGAAGCCACTCCTGCATTGTTTGGGCTGTGTGCTTTGGGTCGTTGTCCTGTTGGAAGGTGAACCTTCGCCCCAGTCTGAGGTCCTGAGCAAGTTTTCATCAAGAATGTACTTTGCTCTGTTTATCTTTCCCTCAATCTTGACTAGTCTCCCAGTCCGTGCCGCAGAAAAACATCCCCCACAGCGTGGTGCTGCCACTACCACTCTTCACCGTAGGGATGGTTCCAGGTTTCCTTCATACGTGACGTTTGGCATTCAGTTAAATATTGGTTTCATTAGACCAGAGAATCTTGTTTCTCATGGTCTGAGTCCATTAGGTGCCTTTTGGCAAACTCCAAGCGGGCTGTCATGTGCCTTTTACTGAGGAGTGGCTTCTGTCTGGCCACTCTACCATAAAGGCCTGATTGGTTGTCCTTCTGGAAGGTTCTCCCATCTCCACAGAGGAACTCTGTCAGAGTGACCATCGGGTTCTTGGTCACCTTCCTGACCACAGCCCTTCTCCCCCGATTGCTCAGTTTGGCCGGGTGACCAGCTCTAGGAAGAGTCTTGGTGGTTCAAAACCTCTTCCATTTCAGAACGATAGAGGCCACCGTGTTCTTGGGGACTTTCAATGCTGCAGAAATGTTTTGGTACCCTTCCCCAGATCTATGCCTCCACACAATCCTGTCTTGGAGCTCTACGGACAATTCCTTCAACCTCATGGCATGGTTTTTGCTCTGACATGCACTGTCAACTGTGGGACCTTATATAGACAGGTTTGTGCCTTTCTAAATCATGTCCAATCAATTGAATTTACCACAGGTGGACTCCAATCAAGTTGTAGAAACATCTCAAGGATGATCAATGGAAACAGGATGCACCTGAGATCAATTTTGAGTCTCATAGCAAAGGGTATGAATACTTATATAAATAAGGTATTTGTAATACATTTGCAAAACATTCTAAAAACCTGTTTTTGCTTTTTAATTATGGGGTATTGTGTGTAGATTGATGAGGAAAAAAGTTTATCAATTTTAGATTAAGGCTGTAATGTAACAAAATGTGGAAAAAGTCAAGGGGTATGCACTGTAAGTATGTTGGGTTGATTATCTGGTAATGTAAGGGGTTTTCAGGTAATGTAAGTACGTGGGGTTGATTATCTGGTAATGTAAGTGTGTTGGGTTGTGGTAACTTTTGTTAAGTCTGGTTATTTGATGTGTGTGTAGAGTATGGAATAGTATTGTTTTGTCTGGTGACGTGATGGTGTAATGGTGTTGTGGTGGCTTAGTATTGTTTTGTATGGCGACGTGATGGTGTAGTGGTGTTGTGGTGGTGTAGTATTGTTTGTCTGGTTATGTGATGGTGTAGTATTGTTTTGTCTGGTGACGTGATGGCGTAATATTGTTTTGTCTGGTGACGTGATGGTGTACTGGTGTTGTGGTGGGGTAGTATTGTTTTGTCTGGCGACGTGATGGTGTAATGGTGTTGTGGTGGTGTAGTATTGTTTTGTCTGGTGTTGTGATGGTGAAATGGTGTTGTGGTGGGGTAGTATTGTTTTGTCTGGTGTTGCGGTGGGGTAGTATTGTTTTGTCTGGTGTTGTGACGGTGTCATGGTGTTGTGGTGGGGTAGTATTGTTTGGTCTGGTGTTGTGACGGTGTAATGGTGTTGTGGTGGGGTAGTATTGTTTTGTCTGGTGTTGTGATGGTGAAATGGTGTTGTGGTGGGGTAGTATTGTTTGGTCTGCTGTTGTGACGGTGTAATGGTGTTGTGGTGGGGTAGTATTGTTTTGTCTGGTGTTGTGATGGTGAAATGGTGTTGTGGTGGGGTAGTATTGTTTGGTCTGGTGTTGTGACGGTGTAATGGTGTTGTGGTGGGGTAGTATTGTTTTGTCTGGTGTTGTGATGGTGAAATGGTGTTGTGGTGGGGTAGTATTGTTTGGTCTGGTGTTGTGACGGTGTAATGGTGTTGTGGTGGGGTAGTATTGTTTGGTCTGGTGTTGTGATGGTGAAATGGTGTTGTGGTGGGGTAGTATTGTTTTGTCTGGTGATGGTGTTGTGATGGTGTAGTGTTTTGTCTGGTGATGTGCGTATGGGTGAGTTGTAACATGGAGAGTTGATACTTACCAAGTTTTGTTCACACAGTCCTCTGAACTGCTCAAATTTCTTGGTCATGAGGAGCTGAGCACTGCCCACTGCACTGCGGACCTTCCCCAACACTGCAGATAACAAGAATACATACAGATTGAGTCATACTGACACACACATGCACAGACAGACAGACAGACAGGCAGTCAAAGGTAGGCAGACAGGTAGTCAGGCAGACACACACACACACACACACACACACACTTTGTTGGGGCATTGGGAATGCAACACCAATCAACAGAGCGTGTCAAGGAGTGTCTCATTGTTCCATTTAGGAACAAAACTCAAACCTAATGCTAATAAACTTTCCCCCTAGCAACTGATGTGTATCAGGTTTTCCTATACATTAATTTCAGTACATTCTCAAAAACAAGACTGTTCTGCCACGTACTGACAGTCGAGGACCTTTTTGAGCAAAGACACCACGCTAAAAGGTCACTAGTCCCAAGATATGATGGTAGTGTTCTAAACCCATACTAAGAGAGGAGATGTGGTTGTTTCTACACACTTCCCTCTATCTGTACAGCTAAACTGACAGCTAGACTGCACACAAGGACATCTGTGAAACGGATTTGTCACAGGGAGACAAGATGATTTGTGAGGGAGATAAATCTCAGCCTGTTCAAACAGGAACATCACATTAACACAGCAAACCATCTCAGCAACGTTCCCAAAACAAACCCAAGCAAATGTGGGGTGTCTAGACTAGAGATGGACGTTAAGCTACTAGAGCAATACCAGTATCGCAATATTTTTCCATGGCAAAAATGAAAACACGAAGCAGAGTCAATTGTTCCTTTAAAAACCTGCTGTATGTAAAATATTGTGTGCTATAGCATGGAACATAAATACATGTGACTCTGGATGACAACATAATGAAGTTTCTTTCCAACATTAGGGCTGTTTTTCTACAGAAGTGAAATCCGCTTCGTGTTTGTTTCCTTGCCACTATAGTAATGAGAATTGCGATACTGGTATCGTCCCGTGCCTAATAGATGAGTCTTCTTCATCCAGTATTCATGACTTTAGTCTCAGTTTTAGTGCTGCATCAAAAACGGACAAACATCTGTGTTGGTGAAATTGATAAAAAATAATAGGACCACTGAATGATGAGTTTATGGCAATGAGATTAGGGGGCCAGCAGAACCAGGTGTTTCTATGGTCCGGCATTAATCTGATTCAATGTCAACTCTATCGTGCCAACAGTAAGATAAATGAATGCGCAAGCACACATACACTGCAAATGGCAGATACATACACTGACCCTTTGCTTTTTTCTTAGTTTGGTAAAGATATTCTGATATAGCGTGCATGCTTGACTGAGATTTTGTGAGGACTGTTCAGTGTGTCAAATCAAATTGTATTTGTCACATACACATGGTTAGCAGATGTTAATGCGAGTGTAGCGAAATGCTTGTGCTTCTAGTTCCGACCATGCAGTAGTATCTAACAAGTAATCTAACAATTTCACAACAACTACCTTATACACACAGTGTAAAGGAATGAGTGTGTGTGTGTGTCATTTCACCCTGATGTTGAGGTGTTTATCTAATCTGGGTCTGTAATCAGGTCCAGAGTACATTAGTGTAATTCTGGAATTAGAGGCCTGTCTGTGTGTTAACCCCAGCTATTACCCCCTCATCCACTGCAGAGTGTGTGTGTGTGTGTGTGTGTGTGTGTGTGTGTGTGTGTGTGTTGTAGTTTAACCCTAGCCATGCTTTGAGCCCTTGGGTCAGGTCATCAGGTCAGACCACTTTGTAGATCACTGTTATGTGGATGGTGGGGGCTATATACTAAAGTGTGTCTTACCCTCCTCTGAGAGCTGGTTGTCTTTAGTCTCCTGCTCCATCTGCTGGCACCAGCCCTCCATGCGGCCCGTCTCTGCCTGCAGCAGCTTGAGGAACCAGTGGCCGTCCCGCCGGCAAGCAGGGCCTGGAGGGGGCACCGTGTTAGGGTTCCCACTACCCACATTCTCATTCCCACCCTCCAGCCAGGGGTCCGGAGGGGGTAGGAACGAGGGGTCCAGGGCCGGATCCAGGCTCTCGGCGAAAGAGTCGGAGGAGGACCGCGTGGTGGAGCGGTTGAGGAACTGCCGTTGCGGAGGTGGAGACGTACTGGTGTCAGCGGTAGGATTTGATCCGTTGGCTTGGCTGACCTGGCCGCGGCACGGGGGAGAGTCCATGGATTGGCAGGCGTTGTTGACCATGCTCTTCTTCTCGGGGGCGGGCTTGGCGTGGGAGATGACATGGAGGTCCTGTGTGTCTGAGTCTGTCTCCTGCTTGGAGGCCATGCTACTGGAGCGACTGTGCCTGAAAAAACACACACAAAGTGACACAGGACAAAGTGGTCAATGCTCATTCAATAACAATGGTGAAAACCGACAATGCATCTCTTATAATGTTGTCAAGACAATGCAATATTTAGTATTGGTAAACTAATATGTATAAGAAATGTGCCTGCAACCTAACACCAACCTCAAACTAAAGCCAACCAAAGTCAAACCAACCCTGATTGCTTCTGTAAGTGAAGTTAACATCACATTTGTTATTCTTGTGTGTGAAAACAAACACCAGGGGAAAACATATGACCATTTTCCTGCTACAAAACAAACCAAGCAATGTTCTCAATGCCAGACACTTCCTCCTGGACTGATCAATACAGGTATAACACACAGAACCTAGACTAGACCATAGAGATGGATACAGGGCATACCACACAGTTAGTTAACTATTTTTTTTTAAATGTAATTGCACATGGTAGCACAGTCTTTTGTGGCAAGTTCAACCTCTATCCATCTCTATGACTCATTACATGTACGGGAAAAGGGCTTGGCTGGGGAACGGGTAGTTAACACAAACTCTGACCATCATCTGACCATGACTATCATCCTGCCTTCCCATTCAAGTGATAGAACAGAAAACGCCAAACAAGGGGAATAGACGTACATCTGTGGAAAATACTATGGATACTTAGAAGTCTCAATATTCATGTTTAATAGGATAATAATAAACAATAATAAATAATAATAATAAGAAGAATAAGTGAGTAAGGGACAAACATTCAGAAAGTATTCAGAAAGTATTCAAACCCCTTGACTTTTTCTAAATTTTTCAAAAGTTACAGCCTTATTCTAAAATAGATTAAATTGTCCCCCTCAATCTACAGACAAAGCAAAAACAGGTTTTAGATTTTTTGCAAATGTATAAAATGTATTAAACTGAAATATCAAATGTACATAAGAATTCAGATCCTTTACACAGTACTTTGTTGAAGCACCTTTGGCAGCGTTTACGAGTCTTCTTGGATATGACGTTACAAGCTTGGCACACATGTATTTGGGGAGTTTCTCCCATTCCTCTCTGCAGATCCTCTCAAGCTCTGTCAGGTTGGATGGGGAGTGTTCAAGAGATGTTCAAACGGGTTCAAGTCCGGGCTCTGGCTCCGCCACTCAAGGACATTCAGAGACTTGTCCCGAAGCCACTCATGCTTAGGGTCGTTGTCCTGTTGGAAGGTGAACCTTCACCCCAGTCTGAGGTCCTGAGTGCTCTGGAGCAGGTTATCAAGGATCTCTGTACTTTGCTCCATTCATTTTTGCTTCGATCCTGACTAGTCTCCCAGTCCCTGCCGCTGAAAAACATTCCCACAGCATGATGCTGCCACCACCATGCTTCACCGTAGGGATGGTGCCATGTTTCCTCCAGACGTGACACTTGGCATTCAGGCCAAAGAGTTAAATATTGGTTTCATCAGACCAGACCAGAGAATCTTGTTTCTCATGGTCTGAGAGTCTTTAGGTGCCTTTTGGCAAACTCCAAGTGGGCTGTCATGGAAGCTTCTACCATCTCCACAGAGGAACTCTAGAGCCCTTCTCCCCCAATTGCTCAGTTTGGCCGGGCAGACAATATTCACATTTTTGGTGACTGTAATATTCACATGGAAAAGTCCACAGACCCACTCCAAAAGGCTTTTGGAGCCATCATCGACTGTCGGTTTTGTCCAACATGTCTCCGGACCTACTCACTGCCACAGTCATACTCTGGACCTAGTTTTGTGCCGTGGAATAAATGTTGTGGATCTTAATGTTCGGACCACCATTATTACGTTTGAAATCGCAACAAATAATCTGCTCAGACCCCAACCAAGGATCATCAAAAGTCGTGCCATAAATTCTCAGACAACCCAAAGATTCCTAGATGCCCTTCCAGAATCCTTCCACCTACCCAAGGACGTCAGAGTACAAAAATCAGTTAACCACCTAACTGAGGAACTCAATGTAACCTTGCGCAATACCCTAGATGCAGTCGCACCCTAAAAACAAAAACATTTGCCATAAAAACTAGCTCCCTGGTATACAGAAAATACCCGAGCTCTGAAGCAAGCTTCAGAAAATTGGAACGGAAATGGCGCCACACCAAACTGGAAGTCTTCCGACTAGCTTGGAAAGACAGTACCGTGCAGTATCGAAGAGCCCTCACTGCTGCTCGATCATCCTATTTTTCCAAGTTAATTGAGGAAAATAAGAATAATCCAAAATTTATTTTTGATACTGTCGCAAAGCTAACTAAAAAGCAGCATTCCCCAAGAGAGGATGGCTTTCACTTTAGCAGTGATACATTCATGAACTTCTTTGAGGAAAAGATCATGATCATTAGAAAGCAAATTACGGACTCCTCTTTAAATCTGCGTATTCCTCCAAAGCTCAGTTGTCCTGAGTGACAACTTTGCCAGGATATAGAATCAAGGGAGACACTCAAGTTTAGTACCATATCTCTTGACACATTGATGAAAATAATCATGGCCTCTAAACCTTCAAGCTGCATACTGGACCCTATTCCAACTAAACTACTGAAAGAGCTGCTTCCTGTGCTTGGCCCTCCTATGTTGAACATAATAAACAGCTCTCTATCCACCGGATGTGTACCAAACTCACTAAAAGTGGCAGTAATAAAGCCTCTCCTGATAAAGCCAAACCTTGACCAAGAAAATATAAAAAACTATCGGCCTATATCGAATCTTCCATTCCTCTCAATTTTTTTTGGAAAAGCTGTTGCGCAGCAACTCACTGCCTTCCTGAAGACAAACAATGTATACGAAACGCTTCAGTCTGGTTTTAGACTCCATCATAGCACTGAGACTGCACTTGTGAAGGTGGTAAATGACCTTTTAATGGCGTCAGACCGAGGCTCTGCAACTGTCCTCGTGCTCCTAGACCTTAGTGCTGCTTTTGATACCATTGATCACCACATTCCTTTGGAGAGATTGGAAACCCAAATTGGTCAACATGGACAAGTTCTGGCCTGGTTTAGATCTTATCTGTCGGAAAGATATCAGTTTGTCTCTGTGGATGGTTTGTCCTCTGACAAATCAACTGTAAATTTCAGTGTTCCTCAAGGCTCTGTTTTGGGACCACTATTGTTTTCACTATATATTTTACCACTTGGTGATGTCATTCGGAAACATAATGTTAACTTTCACTGCTATGCGGATGACACATAGCTGTACATTTCGATGAAACATGCCGAAGCCCCAAAATTGCCCTCCCTGGAAGCCTGTGTTTCAGACATAAGGAAGTGGATGGCGGAAAATGTTCTACTTTTAAACTCTGACAAAACAGAGATGCTAGTTCTAGGTCCCAAGAAACAAAGAGATCTTCTGTTGAATCTGACAATTAATCTTGATGGTTGTACAGTCGTCTCAAATAAAACTGAAGGACCTCGGCGTTACTCTGGACCCTGATCTCTCTTTTGACAAACATATCAAGACTGTTTCAAAGACAGCTTTTTTCCATCTACGTAACATTGTAAAAATCTGAAACTTTCTGTCCAAAAATGATGCAGAAAAGTTCATCCATGCGTTTGTAAAGTCTAGGTTAGACTACTGCAATGCTTTACTTTCCGGGCTACCCGGATAAAGCACTAAATAAACTAGAATCTTGACTAGAACCCCAAAATTTGATCATATTACTCCAGTACTAGCCTCTCTACACTGGCTTCCTGTTAAGGCAAGGGCTGATTTCAAGGTTTTAATGCTAACCTACAAAGCATTACATGGGCTTGCTCCTACCTATCTTTCCGATTTGGTCCTGCCGTACATACCTACATGTACGCTACGGTCACAAGACACAGGCCTCCTTACTGTCCCTAGAATTTATAAGCAAACAGCTGGAGGCAGGGCTTTTTCCTATAGAGCTCAATTTTTATGGAATAGTCTGCCTATCCATGTGAGAGACGCAGACTCGGTCTCAACCTTTGTCTTTATTGAAGACTCATCTCTTCAGTAGGTCCTATGACTGCGTGTAGTCTGGCCCAGGAGTGTGAAGGTGAACGGAAAGGCACTGGAGCAACGAACCACCCTTGCTGTCTTTGCCTGGCCGGTTCCCCTCCACTGGGATTCTCTGCCTCTAACCCTATTACAGGGGCTGAGTCACTGGCTTACTGGTGCCGTGGCGGAGATCTTGTGGGCTATACTCGGCCTTGTCTCAGGATGGTAAGTTGGTGGTTGAAGATATCCCTCTAGTGGTGTGGGGGCTGTGCTTCGGCAGAGTGGGTGGGGTTATATCCTGCCTGTTTGGCCCTGTCCGGGGGTATCGTCGGACAGGGCCACAGTGTCTCCCGACCCCTCCTGTCTCAGCCCCCAGTATTTATGCTGCAGTAGTTTATGTGTCGGGGGGCTAGGTTCCGTCTGTTATATCTGGAGTATTTCTTCTCTTATCTGTTGTCCTGTGTGAATTTAAGCTCTCTCTGAGGACCTGAGCATTAAGACCATTCCTCAAGGCCTACCTGGCCTGATGACTCCTTGATGTCCCGAGTCCACCTGGCCGTGCTGCTTCTCCAGTTTCAACTGTTCTGCCTGTTTTATGAACATTTTAAAATCTTGTCCATGTTCTGTTATAATATGCACCCGGCACAGCCAGAAGAGGACTGGCCACCCCTCACAGCCTGGTTCCTCTCTAGGTTTCTTCCTAGGTTTTGGCCTTTCTAGGGAGTTTTTTCTAGCCACCGTGCTTTTACACCTGCATTGCTTGCTGTTTGGGGTTTTAGGCTGAGTTTCTGTACAGCACTCTGTGACATCAGCTGATGTAAGAAGGGCTTTATAAATAAATATGATTTGATTTGATTTAGGAAGAGTCTTGGTGGTTCCAAACTTCTTCAATTTAAGAATGATGGAGGCCACTGTTCTTGTGGACCTTCAATGCTGCAGAAATGTTTTGGTACCCTTCCCCAGATCTGTGCTTCGACACAATACTGTCTTGGAGCTCTACGGACAATTCCTTCAACCTCAACTGTTAATTCTACAGAAATGTTTTGGTCCCTTCCCCATATCTTTGCCTCGACACAATACTGTCTTGGAGCTCTATGGAACAATTCCTTCATGGCATGGTTTTTGCTCTGACATGCACTGTCAACTGTGGGACCTTATATAGACAGGTGTATGCCTTTCCAAATCATGTCCAATCAATTGAATTCACCATAGTTTAGTTTATAATGACGTGGACAGTCCCTTTTGATAAAAAGAGCAGCTTTAGCCTCTACGGCTAATTTCCAGCTGTAGTCCCCGGCCAGTTGTCAATAGGCATACATCAAATAAAATACATTACAATTATTTTTTACAACAGGACTAAACAAGAGGGAGTAGACATACTAAACGTGTGGCACACAATTGAGGCAAGCAAGAAACAAGCAAGCACAGATTGCAGAAACATAAAAACAGTTCATGCAATAAAACAGTACAAATCGACAAAGAATAATCACACAGAGATCACATTGAAGCACATACAGGACATAACATTGAGGCAGGCAGCAAGGATCAAGTGGCAGCGGCATGACCATGTCACGTGAAATTAATGTGTGCAGTTATAATTGTCGGACAGCCAGTTTTTAAGGTGTATAGTAAAGGTGGAATATGTATGTCTTTAATTGTAGTGGGCAGTGAGTTCCAGTTTTGTATTGCTGTAACAGAAAATGATAATTGACCAAATGTGCTTTTTCCTGAATGGAATTAAAAGGTCACCTCGTGTGGTGCTGCCTGCTATTATTACGTTGGATTATAAATGAATTAAAAGGAGCAGGAGCGGTATTATGCAGAATTTTGTAGACCAAACAGATGTTTTTATATTTGATTACATCTTCCCAGCTTAGCAGTTTATGATTATTAAGGATAATACAATGATGTAAACTGTTAGGCTTCTGGTCCAAAACTTTGAGAGTTTTTTTTTTAAGAATTGCTAATGGCTTTAGTGATAAGCTGTTATATTGTCTGACAAGCTGGGGACAAACTGTTAGATGTGACACAATCATGGCATCCATAAATAATTTAGCAGCATTAAAAGTAAGTGCATTTCTAATATATCTAAAATTAGCTAAGCTAAACTTGACCCTATTACACACTTTCTTAATATGTGCTTTAAAAGAAAGATTAGAATCAATAATAACGCCCAAATACTTAACTTGTGGCACAATACTAATGTTTTGACCTGATATCGTTATATTTGACACAATGTTACATTGTCTCTTTGTGAAAAACATTCCCACAGTTTTATCTACATTTAGTTGAAGGCACGAACGATTTAGCCATCTGATCCATAGCTGTGGTCAGTTTGGCAGCAGCCAGATGTTTTGTCTTGGCATGCACATAAATAACAGTATCGTCCGCATACATTAGTGTATAGATGGACTCAAATCAATCTGTTGGAACATCTCAACATCTATGGAAACAGGATGCACCTGAGCTCAATTCTGAGTCTCATAGCAAAGGGTCTGAATACTTATGTAAAGAAGGTATCGGTTTTATATATTTGATAAATTAGCAAAAATGTATAAAAAACAGTTTTTGCTTTTTAATTATGGGGTATTGTGTGTAGATTGCTGAAGAAAAAATTATATTTAATCAATTTTAAAATAAGGCTGTAACGTAACAAAATGTGGAAAAAGTCAAGGGGTCTGAATACTTTCCCAAGGCACCGTACTTTAATTGTTGGTATGGGGTGCCAATAAATAGCATTGAGGTTTTTATTTGAAATAGGAATACTGTTGTTTAGATGGACATCCTAAACAACTGTAGTTATACAGTATACCATTAGGGAAAAAAGTATTTGATTCCCTGATGATTTTGTACGTTTGCCCACTGACAAAGAAATGATCAGTCTATAATTTTAATGGTAGGTTTATTTGAACAGTGAGAGACAGAATAACAACCAAAAAATCCAGATAAACAAATGTGAAAAAAGTTATAAATTGATTTGCATTTTAATGAGGGAAATAAGTATTTGACCCCTCTGCAAAACATGACTTAGTACTTGGTGGCAAAACCCTTGTTGGCAATCACAGAGGTCAGACGTTTCTTGTAGGTGGCCACCAGGTTAGCACACATCTCAGGAGGGATTTTGTCCCACTCCTCTTTGCAGATCTTCTCCAAGTCATTGAGGTTTCGAGGCTGATGTTTGGCAACTCGAACATTCAGCTCCCTCCACAGATTTTCTATGGGATTAAGGTCTGGAGACTGGCTAGGCCACTCCAGGACCTTAATGTGCTTCTTCTTGAGCCACTCCTTTGTTGCCTTGGCCGTGTGTTTTGGGTCATTGTCATGCTGGAATACCCATACACGACCCATTTTCAATGCCCTGGCTGAGGGAAGGAGGTTCTCACCCAAGATTTGACGGTACATGGCCCCGTCTATCGTCCCTTTGATGCGGTGAAGTTGTCCTGTCCCCTTAGCAGAAAAACACCCCCAAAGCATAATGTTTCCACCTCCATGTTTGACGGTGGGGATGGTGTTCTTGGGGTCATAGACAGCATTCCTCCTCCTCCAAACACGGCGAGTTGAGTTGATACCAAAGAGCTCCATTTTGGTCTCATCTGACCACAACACTTTCACCCAGATGTCCTCTGAATCATTTAGATGTTCATTGGCAAAGTTCAGACGGGCATGTATATGTGCTTTCTTGAGCAGGGGGACCTTGCGGGCGCTGCAGGTTTTCAGTCCTTGACGGTGTAGTGTGTTACCAATTGTTTTCTTGGTGACTATGGTCCCAGCTGCCTTGAGATCATTGACAAGATCCTTCCGTGTAGTTCTGGGCTGATTCCTCACCATTCTCATGATCATTGCAACTCCACGAGGTGAGATCTTGCATGGAACCCCAGGCCGAGGGAGATTGACAGTTCTTTTGTGTTTCTTCCATTTGCGAATAATCGCACCAACTGTTGTCACCTTCTCACCAAGCTGCTTGGCGATGGTCTTGTAGCCCATTCAAGCCTTGTGTAGGTCTACAATCTTGTCCCTGACATCCTTGGAGAGCTCTTTGGTCTTGGCCATGGTGGAGAGTTTGGAATCTGATTGATTGATTGCTTCTGTGGACAGGTGTCTTTTATACAGGTAACAAACTGAGATTAGGAGCACTCCCTTTAAGAGTCTGCTCCTAATCTCAGCTCGTTACCTGTATAAAAGACACCTGGGAGCCAGAAATCTTTCTGATTGAGAGGGTGTCAAATACTTATTTCCCTCATTAAAATGCAAATCAATTTTTAACATTTTTCAAATGCGTTTTTCTGGATTTTTTTGTTGTTATTCTGTCTCTCACTGTTCAAATAAACCTACCATTAAAATTATAGACTAATCATTTCTTTGTCAGTGGGCAAACGTACAAAATCAGCAGGGGATCAAATACCTTTTTCCCCTCACTGTACATGGTATTGTTTGAGTCAAATAAGACAAACCTCTTTGTTTAGGCTCTTTCTACGATATCAACTGATACAGGCCACATTCAGATGTAATCAAATTGTGAGAGAATTCTGACAACCAACTTCACAAAACTCTGCATGCGAACTAGGAGTTCCCCCCCGTTCCTGATACATGTGTACATGTACTATAAATTGTGCCTTCCTGTATTATACTTATGCTACAATGTTAATTCCATTCTCCTGACCCATTTATTTTATTCTTGTCTTCTTATTTCTTATTGTTGTTGCATTGTCGTGAAGGAATCGGTAATTAAGCATTTCATTGTATGGTGTATACCATGTATCCTGTACATACAACTAATAAAACGTAAAACTTCAAAGAAAGGGAACAAAGGGGAGTGAAGCCGAGTTCGGCATGTAAGGACTTCCTGGCATTCAAAATACCACAAAACTATGTTAACTACACGACAAGTACTACGCTACACTACAGAATGACCTTCAAATCTTGCATGTAAATGCTCTATGCTCTTGGCAACATAACAGGCATGTAACTGTTTTCTCACATTATGGACATTATCAGTGACTACATTAAAATGGCCCCTCAGGGATGAATGCAAATAGGCAACATTTTATTGTGTGGAGCAGAAATATTATTTCCTTATGGGAAATGGTTGACATGTCATGACCGGGGGACAGGAAGTGCTGTTACTTACTGCCAACCGTCGTCGGCCTGTATTCCGATCGACTGGAATCTGGCCAATGGTGGTGTCGGTGTCTCCTCTCGTTGGACTTCCTCCTGAATGCAGTCAACCTGGCAACCAATCAGAAAACAGTCATCAAAAGGTTGATCTGGAGGAAATTGGTGGTCATCCAGAATTCCAAGATTAAAATGATATATCAATGTGGTTCTTGAGACGTTAAACACTTCTCCTAGCATTGTGAGATCTGACCATTTGCGGAGTGCGAATGAAAAAAAAGGACTACCTGTCTCATTCCAAACCTTGAACACTTGAGTCTGAAAAAATAAACATCTTGAATAATGAAGTGAAACCATAATGTTTGCCTCAGGCAAACATGGGGAGTAGTTTTGGGTTTTTAATTTTCCAGATGGCACGGTTTAAAAATTCAGCAAGCCCCATATGAGCTGTAAGCATAAGAAAGATCCATACTGCATCAGTGCAGTACAGTGCTTGGTTAGGTTTCATACCCTCTGTAAATATGAGCCCAAGGTAAAAGTACATATTTTGACAAATTGAGAAATTCAGTATTGCACATTCAGTGGAAATCTGTCCTTTGGTCTGATGAGTCCAAATTTGAGATTTTTGGTTCCAACCACCGTGTCTTTGTGAGACGCAGAGAAGATGAACGGATGATCTCCGCATGTGTGGTTCCCACCGTGAAGCATGGAGGAGGAGGTGTGATGGTGCTTTGCTGGTGACACTGTCAGTGATTTATTTAGAATTCAAGGCACACTTAACCAGCATGGCTACCACAACATTCTACAGCGATACGCCATCCCATCTGGCTTCGCTTAGTGGGACTATAATTTGTTTTCAACAGGACAATGACCCAAAACACACCTCCAGGCTGTGTAAGGGCTATTTGACCAAGGAGAGTGATGGAGTGCTGCATCAGATGACCTGGCCTCCACAATCACCAGACCTCAACCCAATTGAGATGGTTTGGGATGAGTTGGACTGCAGACTGAAGGAAAAGCAGCCAACAAGTGCTCAGCATATGTGGGAACTCCTTCAAGACTGTTGGAAAAGCATTCCTCATGAAGCTGGTTGAGAGAATGCAAAGAGTGTGCAAAGCTGTCATCAAAGCAAAGGGTGGCTACTTTCTAATCTCAAATATAAAATACATTTGTTTAACACTTTTTTTGGTTACTACATGATTCTATATGTGTTATTTCATAGTTTATGTTTTTACTATTATTCTACAACGTACAAAATAGTACAAATAAAGAAAAACCCTTGAATTAGTAGGTGTGTCCAAACTTTTGACTGGTACTATATTCATTGCTGTTGTCAAGGGAACAATAGTAGTACACACCCCCACCTAAGGATTTGAACCAGCAGCCCATTGGTTGTTGCACACCAGTCCATTGCTGGGCCTTAACCATACTGTCACAGAAACTCTAGCTCCACTACTGTGATGTTACTGACTAATGTAACGTTAATGACTCTACTGTAACACCACTGAAAATAGCATAACTTCACTGACGATACCATAACTTCACTGACTAACGGCGCTCCTACCTGTATGCCTATGGAGGAAAGTTTCCTTCGGGGCACGATGTCCGCGCGGGGCTCCTCTGCCATCAGGTTCCCCCTGTTGGTGCCCGTCGTCTTCAAGGGTTCACGCTGGGAGTCGTTGGTGTCAGTCCCAGTTGTGGCGTGGTGGACGGTGGTGAGGGGTTCCCGGGGGGTGGCGACGGGGACGGGCCAAGGGATACCCCGAGCCAAGCTGTTGGCGCGCGTGCTGTCAAGGCTGTCGGAAGAGTTGCTGTGGGCTTGGCTGGACTGACTGGTAATGGTCTTGCTGCGGCGATCACGCTCAGACTGGTGGTCCAGGTAGGTGTCCTGGGCCGACTCAGTGCTGCTCTGCACCGTCACAGAGATGTAGGGCTTGGAGGTGGTGCGGGGCGGCACGGGCGGTGGCGCCGGCTTCTTACAGGTGGTGATGCATGTGGAGACTGGAGGAGAGGGGGGAGAGAGAGACAAAGAGAGAGGGAGCGAAAGAGCATGAGAGACATTCCTATAGAGTATGCAATGTGGACACCAATGAAGGTTCCAAACTTCTTCAATTTAAGAATGATGGAGGTCACTGTGTTCTTGGGGACCGTTAATTCTACAGAAATGTTTTGGTTCCCTTCCCCATATCTGTGCCTTGACACAATCCTGTCTTGGAGCTCTACGGAACAATTCCTTCATGGCATGGTTTTTGCTCTGACGTGCACTGTTAACTGTGGGACCTTATATAGACAGGTGTGTGCCTTTCCAAATCATGTCCAATCAATTGAATTTAACACAGGTGGACTCCAATCAAGTTGTAGAAACATCTCAAGGATTATCAATGGAAACAGGATGCACCGGAGCTAAATTTCACATCTCATAGCAAAGGGTCTGAATACTAGCTATTTCTGTTTTGTATTTTTAATACATTTGCAAAAATGTCTAAAAACGTGTTTCCATTGTAGAATAGAATCTAATTGAGTGACTGCTGATGCACAACCAACTTTTGAAATTGCACCTTGCGTATTCTATTATTCTAATTCTCAACAGTAAGTTGAGCCCCTGACTGAGTTCCACCCCCCCCAGCTGCCCATCCCTGGTCTAATGCATTCAGTGATGAAGATCACGCATTGTGTACAATATATATTTTTGTTGCTCTTCCCAGACAGGGGTCAGGGGTGAAAATAATCCAAAATAGCGCAGTCAATCACCATGCAGGACAAAGTGTCAAAGTGACACTGTTGCCTTTTGATCACCCCACGTCAAGTCTTCCTCATGGTCCAAAGACTAGTGAAATAAGAGTGGGATGAGTGCACTTCACAAAAAGGCAGTGGTTGCTGTGATATCTTTACAATAGATATCTACAATGGAGACCTTACTTGACACCTAATGGAGGCTGTATCTGACACCATCTATAGACTTGATAGGGCAGAGAGGGGCAACCAGGATCTCGAACTCAAGTGGTGGTCAGGAATGTCATTGTAAACAATCCGAATCCAATTAGCCTGTTCCCCTAATGACTAATCAGTGCCAAAACAGCATTCAAATCTAGGACTGGAGAAGTGACTTCTCAAATCATAGGTCAGCTGACAGGAAACCACATTGACTCAAAATTATCCTCAAATAATGTTATACAATTTAGAGCTAGCATTTACCAATTTACCAATGCGCATGCTGACATCACCGCCACACAAAACAATGGATTTTGTCTGAGGACACTTCGCTTTCCAGTAAGAATTCCTTTGGTGTGTCCTAAGATGGCCCTGGACGTGTGTCAAGTTGTGCAGGCTCGAATTACCATATTTTAATACTATTTGAAAGTGAAGATGAATTTAGCCTGGTGTAATTCTATCTACCCAGAGATATTTATTATATCAAAAGTGAGTTGAACATCCTCAATGACAGGCAGTTGCAGCTGTAGGCTAGATGTAGCCTGTAACAAGCACTGGCATGACATGGCACAGTCACTTTTTGGACATCGAAGTCAACATGTGATCACCTATTTGAGTTTTAAGTAATGAACAAAGCTAAATAGTTAATAGCCATGACCTTCTTCTAGCACATTCCCTGAGGCGATATTCCAAATGTTTCACCCTTGGCCCAAAGGAAAGGTGTACGACTAAGACAGGTTTTTTTAAATAACTTAACCTTGGCTAACCGTACATGCTTCGACATGCATTTTAAAACCTAACATTGTTATGTTAGTAATATCTCCCTATGGCTGTAAATCTCAGCTACTTGACAGGGGCTTTTTGAACCCTACGAGCAGCATAAACATGTGAGGGAGCTTGGAAGAAAACACTCAAAACAAAAGATCTGTTGTGCGGCTTGATCCACAGACTTATAGCTTTATAGGACTTATAGCCTTTGTGTGTGTCGCGGCCTCACCAAATGATATGCTCACATGAGCTCACTCTCTTGAGTCACTGCAAAGCGGCAAGCTAATGTTTGCACTGCCTCTCGTTGCTCTGTCAAAGTGCAGGCTACAACCTCAGTAAGGTTCATCTCAAAGTGATTAATAGTTTTAAGTCTTACTAAACAACTACAAACTACAACAGGAGGTACAGTATCATATAGTTCAGATACCTGGTTATTGTCTCATATTGTCTCAAAGGTTATAATCATCTCATCCTTGTCTCACAGCGAGATACGATCTTTCCTACTTTTCTCACAGTAAATGTAAGGCACACCGCTAAAAGAGTGGTCAGAGCAAAAACATTTTTATTGCGCAAATAGTGCATGAATCCCTATGGCAAGTCCAAGAGCAAGATGGGGCCTTCACTTGGAATGCAACAACAATACACATAATGTTAGAAATAGATAGGTATCACATTGGCAATGAACACACCAGCATGACGGGTTGAACCCTGAATGAAGGATGCTCTTCGGAAATCTCTTTCCCTGCTGTTTAATGCTATGCAGTACCAGACATATACTGTATTCCATAGTTTACAACAGACAGCCACGTCAGAGGAAGATGGTGCTGATAGTGGGACCAGTGACCACTGCCTGCCTGCCACCTCGAATAACAGAGATGTTCCCTGGGCTGGAGGGGGACCAGTGACCACTGCCACCTCGATTAACAGAGATGTTCCCTGGGCTGGAGGGGGACCAGTGACCACTGCCACCTCTAATAACAGAGATGTTCCCTGGGCTGGAGGGGGACCAGTGACCACTGCCACCTCGAATAACAGAGATGTTCCCTGGGCTGGAGGGGGACCAGTGACCACTGCCACCTCGATTAACAGAGATGTTCCCTGGGCTGGAGGGGCTTGCCGTCATAATGGCAGCTATGTGACATGCTGGCTCCGCTCCAGATTCCATTCTGCAATGTGTGTGTGTGTGTGCGCCAACGGCTGTGTGCGTGGGACAGGGTTTGGATGCCTTCCCTGCCCTATGGGCTTCAAGTGTCATAGCACACTTGCATCAATCTAAACAGAATTTACCCTTGGGTGGAAAACCCATAAAATCAGCTTTTCTTACAACTGGAAAATCATAAATGACCTCCTCTTCTCAGATTACATAGGACTAAGATACTATTTATTTTGGGCTAGAGGGTTATTGAGGTCCTACAGTATTTGGGTTAGCCGGCTATAACCTACATTATCTTCAGATACTATTCACACCCCTTGACCTTTTCCACATTTTGTGTTACAAAGTGGGATTCAATGAATTTAATTGTCATATTTTGTCAACAATCTACACAAAAAAGGGTCATTTTTGCAAATACAGAAATACAACTAATTTACATAAGTATTCAACCCCCTGAGTCAATACATGTTATAATCACTTTTGGCAGTGATTATAGCTGTGAATCTTTTTGGGTAAATCCCTAAGAGGTTTGCAAACCCAGGTTGTACAATATTTGCACATTATTCTTCAAACTGTCAAAGTTGGTTGTTGATCATTGCTAGACAGCCATTTTCAAGTCTTGCCATAGATTTAAACAGATTTAAGTCAAAACTGTAACTAGGCCACTAAGGAACATTCAATGTCGTCTTGGTAAGCAACTCCAGTGTACATTTGGCCTTGTGTTTTAGGTTATTGTCCTGCTTAAAGGTTAATCAATCTCCCAATGTCTGGTGGAAAGCAGATTTTCCTCTAGGATTTTGCCTGTGATTAGCTATTCTGTTTCTTTTTATCATAAAAAAAACAACTCCCTAGTCCTTGCCGATGACAAGTATACCCATAACATGATGCAGCCACCACCATGCTTAAAAATATGAAGAATGGTACTCAGTGATGTGTTGTGTCGGATTTGCCCCAAACTTTGTATTCAGGACATAAAGTTAATTTCTTTGCCATATTTTTTGCAGTTTTACTTTAGTGCCTTATTGCAAAAAGGATGCATGTTTTGGAATATTTTTGTTTGAACAGGCTTCCTTCTTTTCACTTTGTCATTTAGGTTAGTATTGTGGAGTAACTCCAAAGTTGTTTTTCCTCCGTTTTTTCCTATAACAGCCATTAAACTCTTTAACTGTTTTAAAGTCACGATTGGCCTCGTGTGAAATCCCTGAACGGTTTCCTTCCTCTGAGTTAGGAACGACTCAAGTATCTTTGTAGTGATTGGGTGTATTGATACACCATCAAAAGTGTAATTAATAACTTCACCTTGCTCAAAGGGATATTCAATGTCTGCTTGTTTAATTTTACCAATCTACCAATAGGTGCCCTTCTTTGTGAGGCATTGGAAACCTCCCTAGTCTTTGTCATTTAATCTGTGTTTGAAATTCACTGTTCGACTGAGAGACCTTACAGATTTGTATTTATTTTTATTTCACCTTTACTTAACCAGGTAGGCTAGTTGAGAACAAGTTCTCATTTACAACTGTGACCTGGCCAAGATAAAGCAAAGCAGTGCGGCGACACAAACAACAGAGTTTCACATGGAATAAACAAGCGTACAGTCAGTAACAGTAGAAAAAAAATAAAGTCTATATACAGTGTGTGCAAATGGCGTGAGGAGGTAAGGCAATAAATAGGCTATAGTAGCGAAGTAATTACAATATAGCAGATTAACACTGGAGTGATAGATGAGCAGATGATGATGTGCAAGTAGAAATACTGGTGTGCAAAAGAGCAGAAAAGTAAATAAAAACAATTTGGGGATGAGGTAGGTAGAATGGGTGGGCTATTTACAGATGGACTATGTACAGCTGCAGCGATCGGTCAGCTGCTCAGATAGCTGATGTTTAAAGTTAGTGAGGGAAATATAAGTCTCCAGCTTCAGCGATTTTTGCAATTTCGTTCCAGTCATTGGCAGCAGAGAACTGGAAGGAAAGGCGGCCAAAGTAGGTGTTGACTTTGGGGATGACAAGTGAGATATACCTGCTGGAGCACGTGCTACGGTGGGTGTTGGTATCGTGACCAGTGAGCTGAGATAAGGCGGCGCTTTACCTAGCATAGACTTATAGATGACCTGGAGCCAGTGGGTCTCCACTGATAATTGTATGAGTGGGATACAGAGATGAGGTAGTAATTCAAAAATCATGTTAAACACTTATTGCACACACAGTGAGTCCATTAAACTTCTTACATGACTTGCTAAGAAAATACTTACTCCTGAACTTATTTAGGCTTGCCATAACAAAGGGGTTGAATATTTTGACGTTTCAGCTTTGAATTGTCACAAAATTCCACTTTCACATTATGGGGTATTGTGTGCAGGCCAGTAACAAATCTCAATTAATTCCATTTTGAATTCAGGACGTAACACAATAAAATGTGGAAAAAGTAAAGGGGTGTGAAAACTTTCTGAAGGCAATGTACATCAGGCTAGCACTGGATACAGGAGAGTGGAAATGTCTAAAGAAGGTAAAAAGATGCATCTCAATAGTTTAAAGTAGATTCCTTTAAATGTCTTCTTTGGGCCATTTGCAACCTGCCATTAAAGAAATGGACAGGTGAAAGCAAGTTCCTGGAAGGCATCCTCCCATATTGCTTTCCCCTAGCCTGGTATCTTCAGATCAGTCAAGATGAAGGAAAGGAAGCCACTTAAATTAAATGAAAACTCCACCATCTTTTGGCATTTGTTTTATTAGTCCATTGTTGATATACTCCCAAAATGTTTTGCATGTCAGCAAAGTTTTCAAGATATATAACTTTCATAGATAGTTTTCGGGTGGAATTTTCCTTTAAATGCCAATTAAATGTGAGGTCTTCTATGGATAGCGGAAGAGAGTGCAGGTCTCCGGAGAATATTTCCCTCCAAATTCTATCTGTTACCCCTAATCACTTTCATACAAAATAGTCAGCCCAGTGTGTGATGACTACGATAATGCAACTAATCCTTCCACCAGTAATGTACAGAATTGTGATGCTGACAAAGCTCGCTTTCAGAACCCTTCTGCAAAACAGTTTAAGGCTTTGCAAACAGTCTAAATACCGTTCCTGACTTAATGAAGCTCAGGCTGTACTCGTTGTTGGCTGCCACCCCCGAAGTGCAATTCTATTAAATAAGAGTAGCTGTTCTGACTTAACCAGAAGGAATGCAATAACCCGGAGCTTTGTTCAAAATGTTTACTCTGAGTGGAATGTGAAAGGGGCCAACGGTCTGATCTTATCCTGCCCTCTGGACACTGGTCAAGCTGTCCACTTGTAAGACCAGTTCACCATGAGTTGTTTGGACGTGTAAACAATGCTGTATAATGGACAGACGCTAACTCAACCATGTGGCACCTTAAACTGTCAAACTGCAAGGCAACCTCCTGATGCAAACTAAGCAGGATAGTTGTCATGACAAGTCATTTTACGTGTCTGCTTACAAATTACTTACTGTTTAGCTGTGAAGCTGAAACTTTCACACTGATGCAATGGCAAGCACTTCATTACATAATGAACAAAATGTCAGGCAATAAGCATACATGATAATGAACAGCAGATTCCCCAGCAACACTAATGACAAAACAGTGTACTAAAACACATATTCAGCATCTATCACTTTCTCTCTCCCCCACTAGATCTTGCTCTTCAGGTTCCCAAGAAGAACTGGCGACGCAAACAGGCCCATTGGCAGTAGGGCTGTTGCGGTGACTGTATTACCGCCACACCGGCGGTCACAAGTCATGAAGGCAGAGTCAAATTCCACATGACCGTTTAGTCACGGTAATTAGGCTTCTCCAAGCTCTGATGCTGCTGCTGGTCATTAGTAGCCTACCAAACTTGATAACTGCCTGGTTCTCAGCAATCTATTGTTCCTCTAATCACTCTGACATAAATGCAAATGTATTGGTAAATCTAATTAAACACTTAATGAGAGCCCATGAGTTCATGTTGCGCAACGTTTCTATAGGCTATGCAATTGCAGGAGAAAACAGTGTTGGCCACTAATAAAAAGAGGAGGATCCCATCAGCTTTCTATAGGCTAGGCCTACTATATTTATTTCTCAACTTTCCTAACATTAAGCACATTGCTTACATTTACAACAGGAGTATAGCCTACCTGGCTGGCATGAAAATAAACCACAGGGAAAAGGGTCCTACATTCACTATTTAACTGCATAGATGACATGGATTTTTTCCCGCTGCCCCTGTTTGGATACAGGTGCAGGATAATGGTCCATTCTAAATCAAAACAAATGTCAGAAATATTATCTAGTATATGTAAAGACAAGATTAAATCAAGAATAGTCTGATGGGGGACAATATTATTGTGAATTATATATTATGACTTTTTTTGTTGTTGACTTTTTCAAATCATAGTTGCACACCTCATGTAGCAGAGCCCATGGGCCTATATATTTTAATAAGGTTTGCACTCCAACAAAAGTTGCCAAATATCTAAAATTAAGCACATTAATCCACTTTACAAGGGGTGCAGAGCCTAACTGGCATATATAAGCAGCGCATGAGTTTCAAGTTTGGGGAAGATCATTTTCTCCATAAGAATGCACCTTTAGGGCCTTCATAGTGGTGCAGTGGTCTAAAACACTGCATTGCAGTGCTAGCTGTGCCACTAGAGATCCTGGTTCGAGTACAGGCTCTGTCGCAGCCGACCACGACCGGGAGACCCATGGGGCGGTGCACAATTGTCCGGGTTAGAGGAGGGTTTGGCTGGCAGGGATGTTCTTGTCCTCTGTGGCAGGCTGGGCGCAATGCACGCTGACATGGTCGCCAGGTGCACAGTGTTTCCTCTGACACATTGGTGCAGCTGACACATTGGTGCTGTAATGAGTACGATGGGAGACAGAGTGCTGGTTTCAAGCACAGGGTGCAGCAGGTGTTTATTAGTAAAGGACCACAGGAGGAGGCAGGTGCAGTTGAAGTCGGAAGTTTACATACACTTAGGTTGGAGTCATTAAAACGTGTTTTTCAACCACTCCACAAATTTCTTGTTAACAACCTATAGTTTTGGCAAGTCGGTTAGGACATCTACTTTGTGCATGACACAAGTAATTTTCCAACAATTGTTTACAGACAGATTATTTCACTTATAATTCACTGTATCACAATTCCAGTGGGTCAGACGTTTACATACACTAAGTTGACCGTGCCTTTAATCAGCTTGGAAAATTCCAGGAAATTATGTCATGGCTTTAGAAGCTTCTGATAGGCTAATTGACATCATTTGAGTCAATTGGAGGTGTACCTGTGGATGTATTTCAAGGCCTACCTTCAAACTCTGTGCCTCTTTGCTTGACATGGGAAAATCAAAAGAAATCAGCCAAGACCTCAGCAATTTACAAACGCCTTAAGGTACTACGTTCATCTGTACAAACAATAGTACGCAAGTATAAACACCACGGGACCACGCAGCCGTCATTCCGCTCAGGAAGGAGACGCGTTCTGTCTCCTAGAGATGAATGTACTTTGGTGCATGAAGTGCAAATCAATCCGAGAACAACAGCAAAGGACCCTGTGAAGATGCTTGCAAGCCGAAGAACACCATCCCAACCGTGAAGCACAGGGGTGGCAGCATCATGTTGTGGGGGTGATTTGCTGCAGGAGGGACTGGTGCACTTCACAAAATGGTTGGCATCGTGAGGAAGGAAATTATGTGGATATATTGAAGCAACATCAAGACATCAGTCAGGAAGTTAAAGCTTTGTCGCAAATGGGTCTTCCAAATGGACTATGACCCCAAGCATACTTCCAAAGTTGTGGCAAAATGGCTTAAGGACAACAAAGTCAAGGCATTGGAGTGGCCATAACAAAGCCCTGACCTCAATCCTATAGAACATTTGTGGGAAGAACCTAAAAAGCATGTGCGAGCAAGGAGGCCTACAAACCGGACTTAGTTACACCAGCTCTGTCAGGAGGAATGGGCCAAAATTCACCCAACTTATTGTGGGAAGCTTGTGGAAGGCTACCTGAAACATTTGACCCAGGTTAAACAATTTAAAGGCAATGCTACCAAATACTAATTGAGTGTATGTAAACTTCTGACCCACTGGGTGTGATGAAAGAAATAAAAGTTCAAATAAATCCTTCTCTCTACTATTATTCTGACATTTCACATTCTTCAAATAAAGTGGTGATCCTAACTGACCTAAGACAGGGAACTTTTACTAGGATTAAATGTCAGGAATTGTGAAACAAGTTTAAATGTATTTGGCTAAGGTGCATGTAAACTTCCGACTTCAACTGTAGCTGTGTCCAGTAGTAGGCAGAAGGTCATACACAGGGACTCCAAAAAGGTAACAGTACAGGCAGGGAAAAGGCTAATAACGTAGTCCGGGAGAGCAGGCAAGAGGGTGATGACAGGAAATCTGATTGGCAAAAGTACCGGCAGGGAAAAGGCAAAAAGGGGTCGTTAGTGAGGATGGCCAAAAACTATGATACACAGCAGGACTAATATGGAAGTAAACAGCGCTCCGAATAGAATGTGTGTCAAAACAAACAATACCTCACAATGATGGGGTGCAAAGAACTGAACTAAATAGTGTGTGTAAATTACATACAGGTGTGTGAACAGGTGATCAGAATTCAGGTGATTGGGATCTGGAAAGTGAGCTGCGTTCAGGGGATCTATGTGTTTGAGAGAGTGAGCTGGAAGCAGACGTTACAGACACACGGCTCTTGACCTTCACCTCTCCGAGTCCGTACGGGAGTTGCAGCGATGGGACAAGACTGTAACTACCAATTGGATACCACGTAATTGGGGAGAGAAAGGGGTAAATAAATAAAATAATGTACCTTTATAATAAAAGCATTTTTGCATAATTGCATTTGCGGTCACTTTTGATAAGGGTGTTTTCCGCTAATGGAACATTTGCGCATTGCTGTGCTTATAATGTAAGGAAATAGCCTAATAGTTTATCTTTTGCATCAGCCACATTGCATAAAAAAAGTTTTGATGCTAGTGGTTGTATTAATTTGGTTTCTATCGCATCCCATAAATGTCCCAGACTATGTTTGGAATATTTATATCTCGCACAGAATAGAATAGGTCACTTTTGTACTATGGGGGATAGTAGACTGACATAGACTAGTGCTTTTGCTGTTGGTTAGGCCTACTCATCTTGTTGGCTGACGAAAAGTAAATGTGGACAGTTCTTCCAATATCTTTAACCTTTTCACACGGACCAACAAACGGTTGTGATCATTCTATAGTGGTCTCTGTTGCCTATGATCAAACCGGTGTGATTAGAACGCTTGATTAGAACGCTTATTTAGAACGTCCATTTTCGATTGACACAACAATCAGCATTTGAGCTGGCAACACTTTTTTTCACAGAAACATTTTGCTCAAACACGGTCCTTACAAAGTTATGTCCAAAATGTGACCAGTTTATTTTTGGATGCAATGTTCAGACATTCACAGAAATAGCTACAGCATTACACAATCTTCCAAACCGTAAAAATGTAGGCTACATTTGTCCTAGCGCTAACTGAGGAAAGATTGACATAACACAAGCGGTCATATGTTTATAACTGTCGGCTGACAGAAACTACAATATGAATTAGCTAATAGCAATTACTATTTATAATTAATCACATCACGGGTGAGCTCACCATTGATCGAAATAATGGAGTAAAACAGTTTCTAGAAATTGAAAGTAATCCGAAGATGGGTAGTTTGTGGGCACTGGAATTTTTTTTGTTTGTTGCATCAACCAAAGATATTAAGACGAGACAAGATGACTTTGGTCTGTTTGTAGTATGCATGTTGAAGGGAGTGTGTCGTCTACGATCATCCACTTGCCTTCATTTACTTCCGGAAGTTTACCCGAAAGATGAGTGAACCATTCCTTCACCTCATTATAACATCTGTGGTCTGGAAGATTACGTGACACCAAGAATGCATTGTGTAATGTCAACAAACATGGCGCCACACGTAGCTGGCAAATAGGTTAGCTCATTATAATCAGTACAACCTTCAAAAAAGTATTTTACACACATCATAGGTGTCCATTTCAATATATGAAATAATCGGAATGCATTATTTGTCACGAGTACTTGTGAATAAAACTGTATATACATCATGCTACATAAACTCAGCAAAAAAAGAAACGTCCCTTTTTCAGGACCCTTTCTTTCAAAGATAATTAGTAAAAATCCAAATAATTTCATTGTAAAGGGTTTAAACACTGTTTCCCATGCTTGTTCAGTGAACCATAAACAATTCATGAACATGCACCTATGGAACGGTCGTTAAGACACTAACAGCTTACAGACGGTAGGCCATTAAGGTCACAGTTATGAAAACTTAGGATACTAAAGAGGCCTTTCTACTGACTCTGAAAAACACCAAAAGAAAGATGCCCAGGGTCCCTGCTCATCTGCGTGAACGTGCCTTAGGCATGCTGCAAGGAGGGATGAGGACTGCAGATGTGGCCAGGGCAATAAATTGCAATGTCCGTACTGTGAGACGCCTAAGACAGTGCTACAGGGAGACAGGACGGACAGCCGATCGTCCTCGCAGTGGCAGACCACGTGTAACAACACCTGCACAGGATCGGTACATCCAAACCTCACACCTGCAGGACAGGATGGCAACAACTTCCTGAGTTACACCAGGAACACACAATCCCTCCATCAGTGCTCAGACTGTCCGCAATAGGCTGAGAGAGGCTGGACTGAGGGCTTGTAGACTTGTTGTAAGGCAGGTCCTCACCAAACATCACCGGCCAAAACGTCACCTATGGGCACAAACCCACCGTCGCTGGGACTGGCAAAAAGTGCTCTTCACTGACGAGTCGCGGTTTTGTCTCATGATAGTCGGATTCGTGTTTATCGTCGAAGGAATGAGCGTTACACCGAGGTCTGTACTCTGGAGCGGGATCGATTTGGAGGTGGAGGGTCCGTCATGGTCTGGGGTGGTGTGTCACAGCATCATCGGAGTAAGCTTGTTGTCATTGCAGGCAATCTCAACGCTGTGCATTACAGGGAAGACATCCTCCTCCCTCATGTGGTACCCTTCCTGCAGGTTCATCCTGGCATGACCCTCCAGCATGACAATGTCACCAGCCATACTGCTAGTTCTGTGTGTGATTTACTGCAAGACAGGAATGTTAGTGTTCTGCCATGGCCAGTGAAGAGCCCGGATCTCAATCCCATTGAGCACGTCTGGGACCTGTTGGATCGGAGGGTGAGGGCTAGGGCCATTCCACCCAGAAATGTCAGGGAAATTGCAGGTGCCTTGGTGGAAGAGTGGGGTAACATCTCACAGCAAGAACTGGCAAATCTGGTGCAGTTCATGAGAAGGAGATGCACTGCAGTACTTAATGCAGCTGGTGGCCACACCAGATACTGACTGTTACCTTTGATTTTGACACCCCCTTTGTTCAGGGACACATTATTCCATTTCTGTTAGTCACATGTCTGTGGAACTTGTTCAGTTTATGTCTCAGTTGTTGAATCTTGTTATGTTCATACAAATATTTACACATGTTAAGTTTGCTGAAAATAAACGCAGTTGACAGTGAGAGGACGTTACTTTTTTTGCTGAGTTTACATAAATACAGTATGCGCCTACAGTAGAAACGACAACACGATATACAGAAAATAAAGAGCTTACTTTGACACATGTACAAAGTTATTATTTGTAAGGAAAACAACAAGGAAGGCAAAGCGAGCGCCAGCAAGAAAAAGTAAAAATTTGTGCAAGATTATATGCATACTTGATCTTTGCCAACATGAATGAAGTGCGGGGGGGCTCTCCTCGAAGAGAGAAGTTTATCAGGCTCAGTAAAACCTCAAACATAAATTGTGCGCAACGCTGAATGTGAATTAATGAGGAGGCGGAACACACCTGAATTCAAACTGTTTTTAGAAAATACAACTTGTTAGAAAATAATTTGAAATTGACAAGTTGAAACCTAAAGCCTATAGATAATTAGCAGGCAGCACGTGTTAACTGTCCTGTTGCGTAATAATCACATTTTGGAACAGTGAGTGCATTCTGACATCACGTGCATAAAACAACTCACACTGAGGTGACCGTTAGAGATATTTGGAACTCACGTGTGAAAAGGTTAATATGCACCTCGGAATTGGATAAGGACGCGCGCGGTTGCATTATTATACATTTTTAAATTGCTTGTAGGTTATGTGTGGAAGCCAGGAGATGCTAAATGTGTTTATGTTATTTAACGGTCAATTACCGTGAGACCGACAGTCACCGGCTGATTAAATTGTATGACCGCCACTGCCCTAATTGGTAGCCTGATGGTTATTACATGACAGAGATGACACTGCCGAACAGGTGGCGAAAAGCTGCCTCCCCTGGCGATGTGGCACAGATTTAACACCTGCTCGTAAGTCTGGGGGTGTAGGAGGGAGAGAGTGTCACCTTACCAATGATTTGCACACTGTCATTACAAAAACAAATGAACATACTAAGTGGGACAAGGCCTTCTCTCTGTCGATGGGGGTGCTAAAGTTTTCACTAGTCATCAGGGGTGAAATGAAACAGACAGGTGCCGTGGCACTGGCAACGTAAAGGGGTAGAGGCATATCAGCAGCTTGTATTTAGTATTGCCATTTGTCCTGCTTCCCAAGAGACAACTGGAGGTCAGGGACAGCTTGATTTGAAGAAAAAAATACATAACTGAACATAGGTAGTGTCCAAATGACTCTACTCACACAGAACCGTAAAGTACAATCCCAACCATTTGAGATACATTGCACTAAGCATCTTCCAAGAAAAGTACTTAGTAGTAGGTCTCTTGCCAATTACTTTATAAAACAAAACAATAATGAACATAAATTGTCTTGTTTATGGGAAATGTACCATAGATAGGAATGGGATTGGCCAATTAGGGACAATGGACAGACAAATCAGGTGCCTGCTCTCCTGATCCTATCAACCAAGAACCAAACTATCTTCTGCTTATCCACCATCTTCGAATTTCCAGCCTTTCTGTCATCCTACTTAGACAAGTAATCTCTCCACAGAACATAAAGGATTTGGACCTGCCCTTGGTGGTTTGGCTACCTTCCCTTAAGGACTTCAGCCCATTCAGTGGCCAAATTAACTCCCCAACCTCTTTTCAATTACTGCTGCCCACAGTAAAATAATTAGGACTATTGTTTCAGTGTGACCACACTAGCCACAAGCTCACTCACAAAACACACTTTCCCTCTAGAATTCACAAGGCTTGCTTCAACCAAAGCCAAACATTCAGCTGTTACTCTAAGCAAGGTCGACATTTTTGTCGACACAAAGTCAACGAAATACAGAAAAACTATTGAAACTTGGGGCCTGAAAAGCACAAATTAACTCTTGTCAGTCCTGTGAATTCTGTGTTGTGTTTATACCAACTGAACATAGCGCGAGGCTGAGAAAGTCCCATTAGCTTATCTCCAGCGGTGGGTTGGGAGGAGTTGAGGAGGATGACCGTTTGGAATGGTATGATCTCATGGATCATAGATCACACCCACATAGCTACAGCTAATCTCTCCTCTAACACCAAGGTTTTAGTGTCACATTATGAGCTCATGGGTGTGAATGAGTCATCCTCAGTCCTTTCACTGCCGAGTGTGTAGCTCACTAGCTCTTCGCTATGCTAGGCAGGGCTGAGAGTAAGGAAAATGACACACTGCAGTTTCTTGGCTCCCTTCGGTAACTGGACCACTATTTAATCACTGAAAACTACAATTTTCTCGACATTCACCACAGTCGATTCACCACAGTCAAGTGAGTCTGTCCCCTGTTATTAAGGTTCTACAGTTAGCTATGAGAATCTTCTGGAAAAGGGAAATTGGCCAACCATATTCCCACAACCTACATCACTGTTGGTGATGGAACTCCATTAAAGGGCTTTAAAAGACCAAGGTATTAAAATAATTTATTTAGAACTTAAGTGAAGAACAACTATTTACTGCCAAGCTATTTTCTGACATGTTAGTTCAACGTCTAGTTTTGATTTACATATGATTGAGTTGTCAACTAACGTGAATTCAAAGTGAAATCAACCAAAAATGTCACCCTGTCATTGGATTTAGGTTGAAGTTGGGTGAAAAAATATGGGTGGGTTGAAATTCCCTTACATTGATGACTTTATGCAAATCTAATCAGTTTTCCACATTAATTCAACATCATCACATATATTTTGGGGGGTTGAAATGATATGGAAACAACGTTGATTCAATCAGTTTTTGCCCAGTGGGTATTTTGTTGCCTAAGCATTGCTGTCTCATATCAAATTCAAATCAAATTGTATTGGTCTCATACACATATTTAGCAGATGTTACTCCAGATCTCCTCCCTTCACATGGAAACAGATTAGAAAAGAGAGCAGAAGAGGGGAAGTGGCTAATAGAGGGGCACAGGGGCCAAATATGCTCTTTAACCGAGTACCCAGATGATATGTGCTCATCCCTATATTACACAAATTCCAGTAATGAGCCATTTTTCTGGGAGAGCTGTTGAACTTTCACCCTGGAATATCCCTCCCATGATGGAGTGTGTTTGTTCCTTCCACCAGGCCAAAGATCTAGAAGGTGTACGCCACTCTGTTGACAGGGTGAGAAGATTATGTGAATTCATCTTGAATGACAATTCGCTACACCCGCAATAACATCTGATAATCACGTGTATGTGACAAATAAAATTTGATTTGGTCGGTGCAAGTATTGTGGACTTGGAGTGTCCTCAAAATGCTCTTTAAAGCATGTCTTTATATTCTATTCTAATCACCTGGGAGATTCCTTAACGGAAAAGAGGTTCATTTATGACTTGGTTGCCCTCTGTACTCTCCCACTAATCCCATGGCTAACACAGAACCTCACTTACCCAGCCTCCCATCGCAGGGGGTGCACTAGTCCATGCATGGGCACACACATGCCATAACATGGTCCTAATAACGGTACTCCTGGTTTCAGCGGTAGAGCACTCTAGTAAGCTTTACATGGTGATGGGGTGGGTCCCCCTAAATAATACCATACTGGCAGAGGGACACCCACACAAGCCCATAAGCAATAAAAGCACTTGAGGGGGGAAAGTAGTGGTCAATATGGCCCTCAGGGCAGGCATCTGATCTGTAACTAAGGATGTAGGGAGGGAGAACAGTAACGTTGTGTGGAGGAGCTACATAAACATGTCTGTAGTAAATTCACACATGAAAGTGAATAACCCATTGTAAACCATATCGGCCTAATAGATTCTTAACGTGGATGGTGCCAAACCCTGGGCTTCACACTGGCTATACCACTCAGACACACGTCTGTAATTAGCTGTGGAACACAGTCGTCATCGGAATTGCCCTCTATATGTGGTTTCTTTCTGTTGTGCTGATAGTCCTCTACGGAAGGGTTTCCCAAAACTTGGTCCAGGTCCAAAGGGCAGGCTATTTTCACATAAATGTAGACTTAAGTTGCTCAGATAAACCTAGATACATTATCGGTAAAAGCCTACACAAAAACAAAATACATTTCACATTTTCATAACATACAGTTAAATACAATACGATCCGCTTTTCGCACACAATAATGAATGAAACCTGACTTTCCATTAGGCTACATCGCGCGCGCTCTGATCTCGATTTCCGATTATTGCGCATCAATAAACAGTGTCCAAATGTTATACCTCAGTGAACTCAACTGTGTCCTCGCCGCAGGTTTACTTTCAAAATCAAATAGCAGCGGCTACAGTATCGTATCCATACAGTAGCCTATCCTTTGCGTCACATGCTCGAACAATATAGAATGCAAAGCTGTTCAGGACTTGAGAAGCGATTGAGATAGATATTTCCATAAAAGTCACACTAGTGGCACCAAACACTTACCTATCAGAAGAAAAAAACTATTTTTAAAATGATGACAACATCGCAGGAGCTGTTGGCTTCTAAACAACCAAAGACGAAACAGTATATGTCAAAGACGATAAATAGTAACAGCAAGCTTTTGGTAAAGCCTACTGTCCAGGAAACGGTCTCTTTAAACAGGGCCAAGTGGCGTGACGAAAACGGTCAGCAGCGCCGCGATGTGGAGGCTTTTGACAACAACCAAAATGACACCCTGTAACCTGCACTGTAGCACGTGGATACAAAATAGCAAAGAAATTCACGATGTCAATTCTAACCAAGTGTCTATTTCAGCCTCTGTACTTGCTCAGCCAGCCACCCAGTGGCGGAACTAGAGTTTTATACATGGGGTGGACAGGGGGTGGCCAAGGCTACCTCTGGGGGTCCATAGACCATGACAGAAAATGTGTGTGTGTAACCCTAACCTGGCATCTAAGAAGCATGAATGAATCCTATGATTGCTGATTAGAGGTAGAAGTGATAATTCACTTAACCCGGAGTTCTTCAATGTGGCAGATAGTGTGGTCCAAATGGGTTACTTCACTATAATTCTTTAACATACTAACTGGCAAAATGTTTCACAAACTCATCCATGTTGAGGGAGCGTGCCCTCCTTGACTCAACACTGAGAATTCCCAGGTGACTTAACCTGTCATCAACCAACCCTAAGGTGGGTTTTAATCAGTTTTAAAGCTGAGAAGCTTCTCTCGCAAGAAGCACTGCTTACTGGTGTAACAACAGAAATCTTACAAAGTCGAAATAGCTCATGTAAGATCTATTTATAAGGTTCTAGAAACACAACAAAGTCAAGGAGAGTAGAGGGTCTGTCCCTTCCACTTTTCTCTCTCCTATCAAGATGCCGCTTGGTGTGATGAACCTCATGTTTGAGGTCCTCTAAATCTGACTCATAAGTCTGAGCAAAGGCAAACAGAGGCTCCTCATTCCAGAATGTTGAACTCTTTGGGTTGAGAGACTGGACCCCTTGCATTATCTCGCAATTCTTCTTTGAAAAAACGACTGCAGCTCAGCTGTGAGACTGTCAAGCACCTGATAAAAGATAGCTCTTTGGAAGCTCTCACCATCACCTTGGTCACTATTTCTCTGTCCTACAGTGCTCATCATCAATGAGTCGTGAAATCTTAAGCTTGTCTTTTACACACTGTCTTTTTAGACTGTCTTTTACACACTGTTTGTACACTTGTTTTGCAGTGCTCTGCAATCTTTTCAACCTCTTTCCATAGTTCTCCAAAGTAACCCTCACTTCTGTAGTCCTGTAATGTGTCTATAAGGGCACCTACTATCTGCATGCCCACCTTACATCCGTAAGTCTCTGTAGTTCCCTGGGCTGCTGCTGTGGATACAGCTCTTTCTGACCTGCAAGGCATCTTAGATGAACGTACTAGCCAGATGCAAAGTTCTAAAGCTCCTGCTGGAGAGCAAAAAAGTTAACTGCCTCAGGCACTGATTTTACAGCATCAACAAGAACCAAATTCAAACAATGTGCATTACAGTGCACATAAAATGCTAATCTTGCACTGTTTTTAATCTGTGCAGACATACCAGAATGCTTTCCGCTCATGATGGATGCACCGTCATAGCCTTGCCCCACAAAATTATTTCTGTAGTCCAGAGCATATTTTTCAAGGCAATCAATGATCCTTTTTGTGAGACCTGCTGCATCTAAGCTTTCACCAGACTGAAAGTGTAAAAAGCTTTTGTGGATGACCCCGTTGTAATAGTACCTCACAACTAAAGACATTTGTTCTTCTTTCTGTTCTTCGGTTTCATCTGCAATTACACTAAAAACGTCACTTTCTTTTACTTCTCTTATTATTTCACTTTGTACCATCTCAGCTCAGCCCTCAATAACTTTGTTCTGGATTTGGTGGCTTGTGTACTTAGCATTGCCACATGCTTTCATCCTTTTTTCTATGAGAGGGTCATGCTTTGCTATTTATTCTAAGATTGTCAAAAAATTACCCTTGTTGTGAGAGTCATCAGACTCTCGATGACCTCTCTGCACTATATTTTGAGTGGCAGTTAATAGGAGCACATCTGCAATTGTTTTAATGTCAGTACAGTTTCCTCCACTTTCTTTTTCCGGTCCTCATTTATGACATCTAACATTGATGAGTTGCTGTCAATAGCCCTTTTATTCTGATTCCAAGCATAGCATTGATATGATGAGGGCATTGATATGATGCTCTGCCTTCGAATGGAGCTTAAACCCAGAATCTTTAAACAGCACCTTATTCCAGTTACAAAAATCTAACTGTGTTGTGAAGGCAGATTCAGGTGTATTGGGCAGAGCAAAATGCCTACAGGCGAAACAATAAGTTGAATCTTGATTTACAGAATATTCAAGCCATGAATTGTCCTTATACCAGGAGCTGTTGAAAGCCCATTTCCTAGTACCATGCTGAGTTTTGGGAAATGTTTTCGAACATGGCTGTACAGGACCCTCTTCTCTGGATCTTGAAATGTCTGAAATACACGTTAAATAATGTGTCATATCTCTATAGAAATGTATAATTAAGGGATCCACAAGATTAGATACTAACAGCTGCTAACTAAAATGTGTAGTTTAAAGTATAGGCCTGGCCTACCATTGGGTCCTTTTGGAACAGAAGTCTGTTATCTCTCTTTCTTTTCATGTTTAATTGACCCTATGCAAAAAATAAGGCAGTCTAAGCATCCAATTACCCACATTTTAGTCCAATCTCAATCTTAATTACAAATCCCCACTATCATAACTGTACCTTAAAATCATCTACCAGCCAAGTTACTAGTTAGATCATGGCTAGCCCTACTCTGCAGTAAGTAACTTAGCTAGCTATAATTTCTTACACCTTTACGATAGCAAACAGGCTATCTGCAAATTGTAGTAATCTTTTGAGTAGCGTTAACAGATTGATAATAATAATAATTGTTCGTTTTGAGTTAAAGTACGAAAATCTAACTGAATTAATGGATTTCAAATGGCTGAATGTTAACTTGCTGAACACTGACAGCTGTAGCCTACTAGTTACCCCACATTAGCTAAACATTCGTATACTGTGTATTACTAGCACAGATGTAAACATAATGTTAGGCTAAATTGGGAACCGATCTCTCTTATCTGGTTAACTGTCTGTTAATGGAGCCAAAGGTCTAACGTTAACTTACACAGCGACTCAACTTTCGTAAAAGTTTTCAGGAAATCTAAACCCAATGCTAAACCTTAAAAGTTACTTCAAATATGATGATTTCGCCAATTGTGAAAGAGCTTGTGGAGCTGTGGAAATATTCTCTCTTCTTCTGTATGTTCTTCTTATTCTTATTCTTCTGTATCTCACAACTGACGTTAATATTCTCTCTTCCTTGTCCTCGATATGAAAAATGCGCTGCCGAACGTCAAAATAAATGCTTCTTTCAACAAGAGGTGAAATGAGATGTCAATCAGCATCAAACTGCCAGTAGCAAATTATATTTTGGGGTGGCCCCTCTGGCTCCGCCCCTGCAGCCACTACCCCACAAAATGGCCATTGCCAGGAAACTGTCACTAGCCAAGAAGAAATGATTAATGTAGAGATCTATTGGTTACACCTCATTCAAACAGAGAGAGCTCACAGGTATAATTCTATACACAAACATAACCAATAACCAGGTCAATCTCTGTCAATCTAGACCCATAAGATTACATCACTTTTCACAATTCTCTTCTCACAGCATTACAGTTTTCAGCCACAAACCAATAACACAAAACTTAATTCAGGAATATAATTGAATTAGCGACGGGGTAGGATACGTTGCATAATCCAAAGCAGGCTCTTTCACTCTTTTCAAGTTTTCATTTTATAAGTCTTATGTACGGGACACACATGGTATACACCACACCCTCCAACGAAATGCTTACTTGCGGGTTCCTTCTCGACAATGCAACAACAATAGGAATCGAGCGAAGTTGCCCATAGGCACAGATCTAGAATCCGCTTAACCTAATACCCAGCTCCCTAATGCAAAGCTCAACCAAAGCTCAACCAATGATCATGAGAACGGTGAGGAATCAGCCCAGAACTACATGGGAGGATCTTGTCAATGATCTAAAGGCAGCTGGGACCATAGTCACCAAGAAAACAATTGGTAACACACTACGCCGTGAAGGACTGAAATACTGGTCCCCCTGCTCAAGAAAGCACATATACATGCCCGTCTGAAGTTTGTCAGTGAACATCTGAATGATTCAGAGGACAACTGGGTGAAAGTGTTGTGGTCAGATGAGACCAAAATGGAGCTCTTTGGCATCAACTCAACTCGCCGTGTTTGGAGGAGGAGGAATGCTGCCTATGACCCCAAGAACACCATCCCCACCGTCAAACATGGAGGTGGAAACATTATGCTTTGGGGGTGTTTTTCTGCTAAGGGGACAGGACAACTTCACCGCATCAAAGGGACGATAGACGGGGCCATGTACCGTCAAATCCTGGGTGAGAACCTCCTTCCCTCAGCCAGGGCATTGAAAATGGGTCGTGGATGGGTATTCCAGCATGACAATTACCCAAACCACACAGCCAAGGCAACAAAGGAGTGGCTCAAGAAGAAGCACATTAAGGTCCTGGAGTGGCCTAGCCAGTCTCCAGACCTTAATCCCATAGAAAATCTGTGGAGGGAGCTGAAGGTTCGAGTTGCCAAACATCAGCCTCGAAACCTTAATGACTTGGAGAAGATCTGCAAAGAGGAGTGGGACAAAATCCCTCCTGAGATGTGTGCTAACCTGGTGGCCAACTACAAGAAACGTCTGACTTCTGTGATTGCCAACAAGGGTTTTGCTACCCAGTACTAAGTCATGTTTTGCAGAGGGGTCAAATACTTATTTCCCTCATTAAGATGCAAATAAATTTATAACATTTTTCACATGCATTTATCTGGATTTTTTTGTTGTTATTCTGCCTCTCACTGTTCAAATAAACCTACCATTACAATTATAGACTGATCATTTATTTGTCAGTGGGCAAACGTACAAAATCAGCAGGGGATCAAATACTTTTTTCCCTCACTGTAAAAGTGCAAAACTGACCTTTGATCAGCATCAGTAGGTAAGCCTACTCACCAGTGCTGGTGCTATAGGTGCGAACGGTAGTGGCGGTTGGCGGCGGTGAATCCGAGTCCATGGAAGCAGTGTCGTCATCCTGTGAGCATCCGGCCTGGATGGCCCGCAGGTAGCTATGGCTACGGGATCGGAAGCACGTGGGCATTGGTAGATCCGGAGGCTCCACCGCCTGGGAATGGGAGCGCGAGAGTGTGTGGGATTCTCGGAACGCCGACTCAGAGCAGCTATCGTCGTAGCGTTGGCTAATCATCTCCAGGTCCTGCAGCTGGAAGGAGAGAGGCAGGTTGGCACTAGTGGCATAGGTTGGCATCATGGCCTGGATGGCCGTGGTAGAGTGAGAGGACAGCGTTGCATTGCTACTACCTCAGGCTAGATGTCCAGGCTGGGACAGAAAAGCATGGTTTGTCCCGGGACCAGAGCGGCATGGTCGTTACACCTGGGTTCAAGTAGTATTTAGATTTTTCCCGAATACTTTAACTGTGCTTAATCAAGCTTACCTAGCGTATTGGAACCAATGGAATAGTCACAAAAGTGCCAACACTACCCATTAGGTACTACAGGCAGACTGAAGAAAACACCCCCCAATTTCTAATACTATTTGAACTCAGCCAGGTCTGCCATGGAGAGCACAGCTGACAGTGTCTGTTAGAGGGGTGAGCTAGCTCCACCTGTGTGACATTTGGTGTGGATGCAATCAAATGCAGCCAAAAGGACACATTACAGTATTAAGGCTGGGTGAGAGGAAAACTAAGTGCAGCAGTAACACTTTGTTCCGACCCCGAATCAACTCCTTATAGCAACTTATAGTTAAAGTCCAAGGTAGTTAACAAGCTACTTTTTTTTTTTTTCAGTGTTTCAGTGTCACTTACATAGTATTAATCAAAGATGTCTTAACTTCTCATAAAAACAAGTAATTTGATTGACTTGCATGAACTTGGTGAGAAATTAGATTAGAGCAGCAGTACAAATGAAGAACTGAGATTTGACTGAGGGACATGACCAAGCGTACTAAAATGCAAGCCTAACACAGTGTTGGAGTGACAGGAATGTAATAAGTATGGTGTTTGAGTTGTAACTTGTAAATTCCCCAAGATGGGGGTCAAAATGCTTAACTTATGAACTCAGCAAAAAAATAAACATCTTCTCACTGTCAACTGCATTTATTTTCATGTGTAAATGTGTAAATATTTGTATGAACATAACAAGATTCAACAACTGAGACATAAACTGAGCAAGTTCCACAGACATGTGACTAACAGAAATTGAATAATGTGTCCCTGAAGAAAGGGGGGGTCAAAATCAAAAGTAACAGTAGGTATCTGGTGAGGCCACCAGCTGCATTAAGTACTGCAGTGCATCTCCTCCTCATGGACCGCACCAGATTTGCCAGTTCTTGCTGTGAGATGTTACCCCACTATTTCGCCAAGGCACCTGTAAGTTCCTGGACATTTCTGGGGGGAATTGCCCTAGCCCCTCACCCTCCGATCCAACAGGTCCCAGACGTGCTCAATGGGATTGAGATCCGTCTCTTTGCTGGCCATGGCAGAACACTGACATTCCTGTCTTGCAAGAAATCACGCACAGAATGAGCAGTATGGCTGGTGGCATTTTCATGCTGGATGGTCATGTCAGGATGAGCCTGCAGGAAGGATACCACATGAGGGAGGATGTCTTCCCTGTAACACACAGCGTTGAGATGATGCTGTGACACACCGCCCCAGACCATGACGGACCTCCACCTCCAAATCGATCCCGCTCCAGAGTACAGGCCTCGGTGTAACGCTCATTCCTTCGAGGATAAACGTGAATCTCGCTCCTGGTGAGACAAAACCGTGACTTGTCAGTGAAGGGCACTTTTTGCCAGTCCTGTCTGGTCCAGCGACGGTGGGTTTGTGCCCATAGGCAACGTTGTTGCCGGTGATGTCTGGTGAGGACCTGCCTTACAACAGGCCTACAAGCCCTCAATCCAGCCTCTCTCAGCCTATTGCAGACAGTCTGAGCACTGATGGAGGGATTGTGCGTTCCTGGTGTAACTCGGGCAGTTGCTGTTGCCATCCTGTACCTGTCCCGCAGGTGTGACGTTCGGATGTACCGATCCTGTGCAGGTGTTGTTACACGTGGTCTGCCACTGCGAAGACGATCAGCTTTCCGTCCTGTCTCCCTGTAGCGCTGTCTTAGGCGTCTCACAGTACGGACATTGCAATTTATTGCCCTGGCCACATCTGCAGTCCTCATGCCTCCTTGCAGCATGCCTAAGGCACGTTCACGCAGATGAGCAGGGACCCTGGGCATCTTTCTTTTTGTGTTTTTCAGTCAGTAGAAAGGCCTCTTTAGTGTCCTAAGTTTTCATAACTGTGACCTTAATTGCCTACCGTCTGTAAGCTGTTAACGACCGTTCCACAGGTGCATGTTCATTAATTGTTTATGGGTCATTGAACAAGCATGGGAAACATTGTTTAAACCCCTTACAATGAATATCTGTGAAGGTATTTGGATTTTCTTTTGCTGAGTTTACTAATCGACTGTAAAACCTAGTTTGACAGGCCTTTTGTAAAAGATCAGAGGATCCAGACACTCTTTATCACCATGATGACCTTGTCAGTAGAAAGGTAATGGATCTTCCTGTGTTGGGATTCCGGTGTATACATAATCTTCTAGAACAGAGTCTACTGAGGTGTAGGAGTGGAGAGTTTATGTGATAGGTCACTCTAAAATTAAAATCTGTTCAATGAAATGGACTGGTGTCTGGTGTAGTGGAAAACGCTCCCAACTCAGGATGACGCATGGCATTTGGCAACAGGGTTTGAGCCTTGTCTCAGCAACTCTCCTGTCTGTGCCTTCCTACATCTATCTCCCTCTTTCTGTACAGTCCCACTATTCTGACACAAAAATGATATACAAATCTGAAAGGGGAACAGGAGAAGAAGAAGAAAAAAAAATCTTATCCTGAGACGTTTAAGTCCCACGCCAGTTGTACCTCACTATCCCATCCCTGGTGACCTCTGACCTGGCCCATGTAGCTGCTCCTCCCCAGGGTGCTGCAGCCGCCTCCCTGGCTGAAGTCCTCATCGTCCCAGCGGGGGAACAGGGAGCCCCTCACCGGACCCCCCAGACAGTCCAGGTTGTCCAGGCTACGATTGGTAGACAGCTCTCGCAGTGAAGGAAGACAGCTGAAGAGGAGAGGAGCAGGGGAAGAGAGGAGAGGGGGAGGTGAGAAGAGGAGGGCAGGAAGGAGAGTTGATGTGAGAGGAGGATGAGATCAAAGAGAAGGGGGGAGGGAGAGGAAAGGAGAGGAGAAGGGTAGAGTTGATGTGAGGAGGGAAGGGAATGAGGGAGAGGAGGAGGGTAGAGTTGATTTGAGGAGAGAAGGAGATAAGATCAGAGAGAAGGGGAGGAGGGAAAGGAGAGGGTAGAGTTGATGTGAGGAGGGAAGGGAAGGAGGCAGATAAGGGTAGAGTTGATTTGAGGAGAGAAGGGGATAAGATCAGAGAGAAGGGGAGAAGGGAGAGGAGAGGAGAGGAGGAGGGTAGAGTTGATGTGAGGAGAGAAGGGGAGAAGGGAGAGGAGAGGAGAGGAGGAGGGTAGAGTTGATGTGAGGAGAGAAGGGGAGAAGGGAGAAGAGGGGAGGAGGATAGAGTTGATGTGAGGAGAGAAGGGGAGAAGGGAGAGGAGGAGGGTAAAGTTGATGTGAGGAGAGAAGGGGAGGAGGGAGAGGAAGAGGGTGGAGTTTATGTGAGAGAAGGGGAATAGATCAGAGGAAAAGGGAGGAGGAGAGAAGCAGAAAAAAGAAGAGGAACGGAGAGAACAGGAAAGAGGAATTGAGAAAGTTAGAGAAGAGTGAGGGGAGGGGCAAACGAGGCGAAAGAAAGAAGTTCAGGTTAGGTCACTTCTCATCCCTGGTTCCTTTCATTACCTGTCAGCATCACTGCCCCAATCATAACATCTGTCAGCATCACTGCCCATCATATCACCTGTCAGCATCACTGCCCCCATCATATCACCTGTCAGAAATGTTCCCTCTAATTCTTTGGGGCACTGAGCAAATTTGAGCTCTTGTGAGCGGAAACTTGAATGTTGTGAGAATTTTGTGCAACTTCCGGCGCGCGTTGATAGTGAACACTGCGGCTGTACCCTTACAGTTTTAGACAGTAGCCAACAGGCTAGTGTGGCTATTTGAGCATAATGTAGGCCTACCAACAATACCAATGGAGCAAATCCTATGATATAGTCTACAGTAGCCTATATGTGGTGTTCAATGCAGGCCTACATTGCATGAGACTTTAAAAAAGGTTTTACATTATGAAGGGCTTGACATTAATTTATGATTTTTGTACTTGATCTGTAACAGCATGGGCCAAATAGGTGACTGTAAATTGCATTGCATTTTTTTATTTTTATTTTATTTCACCTTTATTTAACCAGGTAGGCAAGTTGAGAACAAGTTCTCATTTACAACTGTGACCTGGCCAAGATAAAGCAAAGCAGTTCAACACATACAACAACACACAGTTACACATTGGAGTAAACAAACACACAGTCAATAATACAGTAGAAAAAAAAACAAATCTATATACAATGTGTGCAAATTAGGTAAGATAAGGAACGTAAGGCAATAAATAGGCCATGGTGGCGAAGTAATTACAGTATTGTGTTGTATGATGCAAGAAACCACTTTACAAAATACAATTCATTAGTATTACCATTTGGAGAATTAGACAATGTAGGCTACCCCTCTATTGGTTTATTTGCATATTCAAGCCCGTCTCAAAATACAACACTGCCCCTTTTATTAAGACAAGCTTTTTAGCTGACTGGCTATTCAAAAATCACTTGGAATGTAGCCTACACATTTTGTGCTATTGTAGGAAGCAGTAACTCCCCATTGCTGACCTATACTTATCTAAAACTGGGCTAATGACTCGCTAACTAGCAAAGAATATCAACAAATGTACACTCGCGCAGCTCTGCGCGCTGATCTGAAAAGCACATTCACTAGCGGGTGATTGAAAGACCGATTGTGGGCTAAGCCAGCAAATAAAATGTAACTCCGTTGTGCTCTGGCTCTGCCTACAATTAAATCACAGACTAAATCTTGCAAAGTAAGATTTGTTTTGGGTTGTTGCATTGAAAAAGAGCTGGTGTAATGTTGATTGATCACATAAAAAACGTTGATCTATATAGTGCAAACTAATGAGGCAAACTCAGTGAAGTTCAATCTCGTGCGTCTCTGCGTGGCCTGGCATTTCTTCCTGGATGAGCTGCGTGGCCTGAATCGCAGCAGTTTAGAGGGAACATTGCCTGTCAATATTAATGCCCCATCATAACACCTGTCAGCATCCCTGCCCCCATCATAACACCTGTCAGCATCCCTGCCACATCATAACACCTGTCAGCATCACTGCCACATCATAACACCTGTCAGCATCACTGCCACATCATAACACCTGTCAGCATCACTGCAACATCATAACACCTGTCAGCATCACTGCCCCATCATAACACCTGTCAGCATCACTGCCCCCATCATAACACCTGTCAGCATCACTGCCCCCATCATAACACCTGTCAGCATCACTGCCACATCATAACACCTGTCAGCATCACTGCCACATCATAACACCTGTCAGCATCACTGCCACATCATAACACCTGTCAGCATCACTGCCCCATCATAACACCTGTCAGCATCACTGCCCCCATCATAACACCTGTCAGCATCACTGCCACATCATAACACCTGTCAGCATCACTGCCACATCATAACACCTGTCAGCATCACTGCCCCATCATAACACCTGTCAGCATCACTGCCCCATCATAACACCTGTCAGCATCACTGCCCCCATCATAACACCTGTCAGCATCACTGCCACATCATAACACCTGTCAGCATCACTGCCACATCATAACACCTGTCAGCATCACTGCCACATCATAACACCTGTCAGCATCACTGCCCCATCATAACACCTGTCAGCATCACTGCCCCATCATAACACCTGTCAGCATCACTGCCCCCATCATAACACCTGTCAGCATCACTGCCACATCATAACACCTGTCAGCATCACTGCCACATCATAACACCTGTCAGCATCACTGCCCCATCATAACACCTGTCAGCATCACTGCCCCATCATAACACCTGTCAGCATCACTGCCCCCATCATAACACCTGTCAGCATCACTGCCCCCATCATAACACCTGTCAGCATCACTGCCACATCATAACACCTGTCAGCATCACTGCCACATCATAACACCTGTCAGCATCACTGCCCCATCATAACACCTGTCAGCATCACTGCCCCCATCATAACACCTGTCAGCATCACTGCCCCCATCATAACACCTGTCAGCATCACTGTCCCCATCATAACACCTGTCAGCATCACTGCCCCCATCATAACACCCCTCAGCATCACTGCCCCTATCATAAGACATTATAACACCTGTGAATATTGTATCTCCCATCTCATCTCATTATAATAATATTCCCCATACAGGTATAGCACCCAAACAATGCAAAGCCATGATACACAGGTCAAGCATATGTAAAGCCTTGTTCCACGCATTATGGTGCCAATATCAAAGAGCATTATGGAAAATGATCCAAATTCAGCTCAGAAATACTGAATGGGATTACCAAGAGAGCCTATAATTTTTTTGTATTTGCTGGCACACAGTAATAGTGACATGACATTGCACTTGTCATGTGATTATGATGATCCTTGGGTACAGACGGGGTACCCCTGGCATGGAATGTGGGCAATGGCACTTCTTTTATGGGGTGGGAGAATTAGCTTGGAGGAAAGGGCTGGTGGTGAGTTGCATGGCGTTGTCACTGACGGAGCATGGGTGAACCGAAGAGGTGGGCAAGACCTGGGGGACGGGGTGACTGAGTGATTGATTGGGGACAGCGTCCAATCTGGTGCAAGCGTAAACCTGTCCCCTTGGTGGTGATTGGCTGGCTGCATAGCACTGACCTGCCCAGTTGGTGCAGAGAGGACACACTGTGCAGAGGAGACCACAGTGCCTCCAGCTCCCCCTGCAGCATGGCGTAATCCAGGGCTCTGCTGCTCCTGCCAACCAGGGTTGAGCAGACCACGAGGGAGAACAGGGGTGTGGCATTTGGTTTTTAGCAGGGAGGGGAGCAGGGTTAGAGTCATTTAGCATGCAGGTTTGAAATTCATTTAAGTGTTTTTTACTCCATGTTTTTACTTCTTTAAGAAAACGTTATTATGGTGTGTGTGTTGTCTCTGTCAACAAAACTCTGCTTCTATAATGACATAACTCATATATTCCCTTTTTCTATGTGTCTGTGACCCCAAAAATTTGTATTTTTATGTATAAAGTGATATTACCAGGCATGTATGCTTATTGCTTCGTGATTTGCTGCCCTCTTGTGGACTGAAATTGTACTGTATTCCTTTTGCCTTTTGCCTTCCTCATTTTGTGGTGGCAATCTGAACCATATAACAGCCAGCCACTCTAAACTCCCCAAGGGAATTACATTTGTGCCAAATTAGGTTTAAGATCTTATCGGCACAAATTTACTTCACTACAGCCCTGACCACAGAGAACCCGGAGAACACAACAAATGTCATTTTCTTTAGCAAATCAACAGAGACATAAATAATAAAACACAGCAGCTTGCTCATTGGTGCTCGCATTCTCTGCCACTATTCATCCAAATGGGGGTTCATTTAGTTTGTCATTATGTGAAAATGAATAGGATACCCAATGCATTGTGTGCCTCTGTGTCTAGCCCAGTCTGTGTCTGGCTGCTTCAGAAAGAATGTAATCTAGAGACAACCTCAGTCAGTCAGTGTGAGATGATGAGACTATAGCTTAGTTTGTGGTGACTCACTGTCTGTTTGAGCAGAAGCTGAAGGCGGCATCGTGTTTGTGATGTTGCGGAAACGCTACGGTATGAGGAGTCTATCATTTCAGGCCACGCCGTTACGATGTGTAAACGTTTAATAAATGAAGGATGAGGAAACCGTAATCTGAGCTCTGGCATGTGTAGGAGGTGGGAGTCTGACGGTGCTTAATCCCACGCTTGAGTGAGCACAGCTTGTCTGACTGTGTGTGTTTGCTATAGTCTCTTTAGTATGCAAGGTCTGTTAACTGGAATGCCAAGAGCTGGAAGCCTGACGGTCTCCTTTCTATATGTCACACCTCTGTTTGAAATGGTGCCATGGGCCGTGTGTGTGTGATTGTACATGTGTGGATTTGAGAGAAAAAGAAAGAGTGGGCACGCAGATTTGTGTGTGTGTGTGTGCTTGCGTGTTTGATATGTGAAATAATTATTGTTGTTAGTCTAGGTTCACATCCACCTGAATGTGTTACCGAGTCATACAGTGCATTCAGAAAGTATTGAGAACCCTTGACTTTTTCCCCCAAACAATTTTAACGTTACAACCTCATTCTACAATGGATACATTTTTTTTTATGTATAAAAAAACCCGTAAATGTCACATTTACATAAGTATTCAGACCCTTTACTCAGTACTTTTTTCAGGTCTCTCCAGAGATGTTTGATCGGGTTCAAGTCTGGCTGTGTCCTTAGGGTCATCGCCCTGTTGGAAGGTGAATCTTCACCCCAGTCTGAGGTCCTGAGGTTTTCATCAAGGATCTCTCTGTACTTTGCTCTGTTCATCTTTCCCTCAATCCTGACTAGTGTCCCAGTCCCTGCTGCAGAAAAACATCCCCACAGCATGATGCTGCCACCACCCTGCTTCACCGTAGGGATTGTGCCAGGTTTCCTCCAGACGTGACACTTGGCATTCAGGCCAAAGAGTTCAATCTTGGTTTCATCAGACCAGAGAATCTTGTTTCTCATGGTCTGAGATTCCTTTAGGTGCCTTTTGGCAAACTCCAAGCGGGCTGTCATGTGCGTTTTACTGAGGAGTGGCTTCTGTCTGGCCGCTCTATCATAAAGGCCTGATTGGTGGAGTGCTGCAGAGATGGTTGTCCTTCTGGAAGGTTCTCCTATCTCCACAGAGGAACTCTGGAGCTCTGTCATAGTGACCATTGGGTTCTTGGTCATCTCCCTGACCAAGGCACTTCTCCCCCGATTGCTCAGTTTGGCCGGGCAGCAAGCTCTAAGAGTCTTAGTGGTTCCAAACTTCATCCATTTATGAATGATAGAGGCCACTGTGTTCTTGGGGACCTTCAATGCTGAAGACATTTATTGATGCCCTTTCCCAGATCTGTGCCTCGACACAATCTTGTCTTGGAGCTCTACGGACAATCCCTTCGACCTCATGACTTCTTGCTCTGACATGCACTATCAACTGTGGGACCTTATATAAACAGGTGTGTGCCTTTCCAAATCATGTCCAATCAGTAGAATTTACCACTGGTGGACTCCAATCAAGTTGTAGAAACATCTCAAGGATGATTAATAGAAACTGGATGGACCTGAGGTCAGTTTCGAGTCTCGTAGCAAAGGGTCTGAATACTTATGTAAATAAGTTTTTTTATTTTTTTTTATAAATATGCAAACATTTCTAAAAGCCTGTATTTGCTTTGTCATTATAGGGCATTGTGTGTAGATTGATGAGGAAAATGTTTTATTTAATCCATTTTAGAATAAGTCTATAACATAACAAAATGTGGAAAAAGTCAAGGGGTCTGAATACTTTCTGAATGCACTGTATGTCATTATGCTCACATGTCCATTGTCCATGTGATGAAACTTTGGCACTGAGCTTACTTGCGTGGCGGTAGCTGGTCACTCAGAGACTGCTGTGTGGCCCTGAGGTAACTCTGACGGCGTGCGGCCATTTTGGGCGAGGGCTTGGGACTGCCGTCCGAGTCGTCGCTGTCCTCTAGGTCGCCCATGGCCTTCACGTAGCTGCCGCTCCGCATGCGCCGACATGGGATCTCATTGGCTCCTCCTCCGCCGCCGCGACCCAGCGTGCTACTCCAGTCCCCCCTGCAAGCAGCAGCAACCCAGATATATTTTTCTACATGATATACCCTTATGCCATTTATATTGACATGATTGTGACAGTATAATACAAATGTTTACATAATGTAACTTGTTTTACAGTATTCACACCATAATCTACAGTATCTACAGTATGGACTAAAGAGGATCCGAAATGTATCACTGAGGGACCCCCACTCTACTTTTCTTGACCATAGATATGGTTTTATCGATTACACAATAAATAAATGAAATACTTTGAGTGCTACAGGTTACCAACTCCTCCCTGAATATCTTTACTTTGAAACTTGAAAACAAAGTCAAAACAATTAGTATCAAAACAATTCTATAGGTAGACTTGGAACTGACATTTGCATAACAGCATGTTAATGTCACATGGAATAGTGTGTGTGCCATTTACAGTGGTATGCCATAAATGTCAGCACATAAAGTCAGGCTGATAAAAGAAAACATTTGCAGAAATGGTACCTAAGGGGTAGACATGGCCATATTTTTGTTAAATAAACGGAACAAACTGAAAGACGAGACAGCTGACTGAGACATAGTGGAGGAATAGTCAACCTGACACTCAAATGGTCCAACACATACAGCACATTTATTGTAGTGACAAGACTACATGTTTTATGTTTTGATCCAAACTTATCTTTGTCAGACCTGACAAACTGTCTTGACAGTAAATATATATGTATTTAAGTATGCTCTATGCTTTATTCTTTGTCTCCACATTTTCTTTATGTCCAGCACTTCCTCTGATATGATGATAACCTGTTTGAAATTGTTTAGATAATTCTCACCTGTCGGCCCACTTGCAGGTAGTGGCAGGCAAGCTCCTGCTGGCACGACTTGGACTTGAGCATGGACCGGTCTAGGGTAGCCGAGTGGCCCTTCTGCAGCACCTGTCTGGGCTGACCCAAGGTCAGCGTCGACCACGAACCTCCCTTTATAAAGTCATTACTGTTCACTCCCATGCTGATCCCTCCTCCCCCTCCTCCCCCACCTCCGGGTCCTGGCAGCGTCTGCTGGTACTTCATGACTTCGTTGCTGCTCTTAGACGAACTAATGGTGTTGTAGCCGCTGTGGACCACGTAGCGGCTCTGCTGTCCCTGCTGCTGCTGTAGGGCCCCCTGTTGGGCATCGTAGGTAATACCGTGCTGGGTGGCATGGGTGGTGGGGCGTCCCAGCGTCATGGCTATGGGGTTGCGGTAGGTGCTGAGGTCGGCGTTGTCCAGGTCGTCCGAGCTCCAGTAACCCGACATGTTGGAACGCGGCCGCCGCTTGCCTGTCCCGCACCCGTCTGACTTGGCTCCCCCCCGGTCTTTGCTCTTTGCTCGCCGGTCCCGCTTCCCACTGTCCTCGGTCCCAGACGAGGTCCCGCCGCTGCCGCTACCCGTCCCTGAACGCCCGTTGACGCCCTTGAGGTTGTGACCGTCCATGGACTGTGACTTGGCGAAGAGCTTCTGGACGGAGCACACCAAGTTACGGATGCGCCCGGGGCTGTCGGTGCGCTGCTTGGAGGCGACGGAGAGGGCGGCCGATGTGCTCCGGTGGAACTGCAGCGTGCTGAAGCCGTCACGAGGCCCCCCGGGCAGCTGCTTCTCCAACTGGTCCAGCAGGTTCGGCTGCAACTGCCGGTTCATCTTGGCCCCACCGGAGATAGTAGCCGAACCACTGGTGATCATGGTCCCCCGGCTGCTCTGCAGGCCCCCCATGCCGCTCATGCCATGCATCCCCATCGACATGGAGGTGCCCAGGGTTCCTGTAGTTATGCCGCCGATGCTGTCCTCTTGTGGCGGGGAGAAGTCGCTGGGGTCATAATGGGAGTTGTAGTGGACATGGGGGAAGGTGCTGCTGTTGGACAGCTGGTTGTTCAGGGGGAGGGAGTAGTCCGGGGCCAGGGATCCCTGGTTGTGGTGGGCTTCCATATTGGGGTTGTAGTGGCGGGGGTCCATGGTGCCGTAGTGGTCCATGCTGGTGGGGCTGAGGAGGTAGGGGCTCCGAGGCAGGGTGGAGGCCTGGTGTGAGTACAGGGGCTCCGGGGGGCCCTGGGTCGGGTCGCAGGAGTCAGACAGATGGCGGTTGCGTTTGGCTCCTAACCCTTTCATGGTGGTCAAGAGGGGCCCCCCTCTAGAAGACTCCCCAGCCGGGAAGAGACGACAGGCCTGGAGGATAAGTCCTCCTGTGTGTGAGTGAGTGAGACAGAGAGAGAGAGAGAGAGAGAGAGAGAGAGAGAGAGAGAGAGAGAGAGAGAGAGAGAAAGAGAGAGAGAAATTCAAAAGGAAATTATCTCAACAGAGGATAATGTCCTCCTGTGTGCTACCTATATCCCCCCCACTAGAATCCCAATACTTTAATGAAGACGGCTTCTCCATCCTAGAGGAAAGATCAACCATTTCCAGGCTCAGGGACATGTACCAGTCTGTCGTGACCTAAACGCCAGAACTGGACAAGAACCGGACACCCTCAGCACACAGGGGGACAAACACCTACCTGGAGGTGTCAGCATTCCCTCCCCATATGCCCCCCCTAGACACAACAACGACAACATAACCAACAAAATGGGTCACAACTCATGCAGCTCTGTTGCATGCTGGGTATGTACATAGTTGATGGTAGGCTTCGAGGGGACTCTTATGGTAGGTACACCTATAGCTCATCTCTTGGCAGTTGTACTGTAGACTACTTTATCACTGACCTCAACCCAGAGTCTCTTAGAGCGTTCACAGTCAGTCCACTGACACCCCAATCAGATCACAGCAAAATCTCATTCTACTTGAACAGAGCAAGGAAAGTAGTGTGGAAACCTACCAAAAAACAATTAGGCAAATTCAATCCCTTTTTAGTCAACTTCCTGGACAAAACATTTCACTGTAATAGTGAAGGTGTAAACTTGGCAGTAGAAAACCTAAACAGTATATTTGACCTCTCAGCTTCCCTATCAAATCTAAAAATGTTAACAACAATGACAAATAGTTTGATGAAGAATGGAAAAACCTAATAAAGAAATTGAGAAACCTATCTAACCAAAAACATAGAGATCCAGAAAACCTTAGCCTACGCCTTCAATGTGGTGAATCACTTAAACAATACAGAAATACACTACTGAAAAAGAAGGAATAGCATGTCAGAAATCAGCACAATGTAATTGAAGAATCCATCAAATCTAACCACTTCTGGGAAAATTGGAACACACTAAACAAACAACAACACGAAGAGTTATCTATCCAAAACAGAGATATATGGATAAACCACTTCTCCAATCTTTTGGGCTCTATAACAAATAACAAACATGCGGCATGGGACATACAACAATCTCAGATCTGTAGATTTTGCCTGAGAATGTCAACTTTTGGCCGGGTGTTTTCTGGGTTTTGACCACTAGAGGCTCCCATTGTGTTCTTTTTGTCTGATCCTTTCTTTTCTTTTCCCCTTGTTTCCAGTTATTAATTGCACCTGTGCCTCGTTTCTTCTGTATGTATTTAAACCCTTAGTTTCCCTTAGTTCTTTGCTCTGTGTTTATATGTTAGCACCTTGCCTCAGCTACGCTGTGAATATTTTGGTTGCTCTAGTTTGGACTCTCTTGTGGAACTTTGTTTTGGGTAACGTTTATTTTTTTATTATTCTTTTGGGACTAATTTTGCTGTTTCTTCTCCCCTGGTGGATTTACCTTTTGTCTTTGTGGATTACCTTTTTGCCTGGAGTTGTTTAATTTTTGGATTATTCTTTTGGGACTATTTTTGCTGTTCCTTCTTTCCTTGTGGATTTACCTTTTTGTCTTTGTGGATTACTTTTTGCCTGTCTTTATTAAAATACACCATCTCTATTACGGCTGTGTCTGCCTCATCTTCTGGGTTCTGCCAACTACCTGTGGCTCAGTTCGATAAGTGACTGGTTCTCACACCGGAGACCCAAGTTCACGACCTGGTCCTGACAGAGAAGAGACAGAATCAATAGATCATTTATTCTGGTATTTTCCCTATGTAGCTTGTTTATGAACACAGGTTCAGGAATGTTTCAAAAATCACAACATGCACTATAAATGAACCTTAGAAATAGCAGTGTTGGGCAATTTGTAAAGCCATAGTCAGTCAAGAAATAATATTATAAAATTTGTAGGAAAGGTTTTCATCTTTAGCTGACAATCTGTGGATACTATACGATTAGAAAGGTAAAACATCACAGCACAAATGAAAAATATGTCACATGGAAATCAAACGAGGGTGGTCTATGGTGATAGGTGGGATGGGCTGAGAGTGGCTGAGGGTTGGTATTAAAGAACTTATGGTTGGTAATGTATTATTGCTATGTGACTGTTTTATATAAAAGTACAATGTATGTACAGCAGAGAAGCTGTAAAAAAACAAAATATGTTTGTCTTCCGAAGAGGGGGGAAGGGGATAGCATAATAATAAAAAAAATTAACACCATAAACAAATACAGTGCCTTCAGAAAGGATTCAGACCCCTTGACTTTTTCCACATTTTGTTACGTTACAGCCTTATTCTAAAATGTATTTAAATGTTTCCATTGATCATCCTTGAGATGTTTCTACAACTTGATTGGAGTCCACCTGTGGTAAATTCAATTGATTGGACATGATTTGTAAAGGCACACATCTGTCTATATAATGTTCTACAGTTGACAGTGCACGTCAGAGCAAAAACCAAGCCATGAGGTCAAAGGAATTTGCCGTAGAGCTGTGTCGAGGCACAGATCTGGGGAAGGGCAAGACATTTTTTGGACAGTATTGAAGGTCCCAAAGAACACAGTGGCCTCCATCATTCTTAAATGGAAGAAGTCGGGAGCCACCAAGACTCTTACTAGAGCTGGCCGCCCGGCCAAACTGAGCAATTGGGGGAGAAGGGCCTTGGTCAGGGAGGTGAGTTCCTCTGTGGAGATGGGAGAACCTTCCAGAAGGACAACCATCTCTGCATGGTAGAGTGGCCAGATGGAAGCCACTCCTCAGTAAAAGGCACATGAAAGTCTGCTTGGAGTTTGCCAAAAGGCACCTAAAGACTCTCAGACCATGCGAAACAAGACTCTCTTTGGACTGAATGCCAAGCGTCACATCTGGAGGAAACCTGGCACCATCCCTACGGTGACTCATGGTGGTGGCAGCATCAGGCTGTGGGGATGTTTTTCAGCAGCACGGACTGGAAGACTAGTCAGGATCGAGGAAAATATGAATGAAGCAAAGTACAGAGAGGTCTTGAAATAAAAACCTGCCCCAGAGCGCTCAGGACCTCAGACTGGGGCGAAGGTTCACCTTCCAGCAGGACAAGTCTCTGAATGTGCTTTAGTGGCCCAGCCAGAGCCCAGACTTGAACCCGATCTAACATCTCTGGAGAGACCTGAAAATAGCTGTGCAGCAATGCTCCCCATCCAACCTGACAGAGCTTGAGAGGATCTGCAGAGAAGAATGGGAGAAACTCCCCAAATACAGGTATGCCAAACTTGTAGCGTCATATCCAAAAATACTCAAGGCTGTAATCGCTGCCAAAGGTGCTGAGTAAACGGTCTGAATACTTATGTAAATGTGATATTTCAGTTTACTTGTTTATTTTATTAGCAACAATTTCTAAAAACCTGTTTTTGCTTTGTTATTAGGGGGTATTGTGTGTAGATTGATGAGGGGAAGAAAACAATTTAATTAATTTTAGAATAAGACTGTAACCTAACAAAATGTGGATGAAGTAAAGCGGTCTGAATACTTTCCAAAGGTACTGTACATGATCAAATACAAATCTTAGAGTAATCTATTAAAGACTACCAGACCCACTGTATTCTCCAAAAACATTGAATAAACTACAGGACAAAATACAAACCCTCCCACCCAAAAAGGCCTGTGGTGTTGATGGTATCCTAAATAAAATGATAAAATATACAGAACACAAATTCCAATGGGCTATTTTTAAACTCTTTAACATCATCCTCAGCTCTGGCATCTCCCCTAATATTTGGAACCAAGGACTGATCACCCCAATCCACAAAAGTGGAGACAAATTTGACCGCAATAACTACCGTGGGATATGCATCAACATTAACCTTAGGAAAATCATCTGCATTATCATTAACATGTACATTTCCTGAGCGAAAACTATGTTCTGAGCAATTGTCAAATTGGCTTTTTACCAATTTAACCGTACGACAGACCACGTATTCACCCAGCACACCCTATTTGACAAACAAACAAAACAAAGGCAAAAGTTTCGCATACTTTTGTTGATTAGACAGATTCCATCTAGACACCGTTGCCCTAAAGCACACAACAAAACTATACATACCTCGGCCTAAACATCAGTGCCACAGGTAACTTCCACAAAGCTGTGAATGATCTGAGAGACAAGACAAGAAGGGCTTTCTACACCATCAAAAGGAACATAAAATTCGACATACTAATTAGGATCTGGCTAAAAATACTTTAATCAGTTATAAATTCAGCAAAAAATGAAACGTCCCTTTTTCAGGACCCTCTCTTCAAAGATCATTCGTAAAGATCCAAATAACTTCACAGATCTTCATTGTAAAGGGTTTAAATACTGTTTCCCATGCTTGTTCAATGAACCATAAACAATTAATGAACATGCACCTGTGGAACGGTCGTAAAGACATTAACAGCTTGCAGAAGGTAGGCAATTAAGGTCACAGTTATGAAAACTTGGGACACTAAAGAGGCCTTTCTACTGACTCTGACAAATACCAAAAGAAAGATGCCCAGGGTTCCTGCTCATCTGCGTGAACGTGCCTTAGGCATGCTGCACGGAGGCATGAGGACTGCAGATGTGGCCCAGGGCAATAAATTGCAATGTCCGTACTGTGAGACGCCTAAGACAGCCCTATAAGGAGACAGGACGGACAGCTGATCGTCCACGCAGTGGCAGACCACGTGTAACAACACCTGCACAGGATCGGTACATCCGAACGTCACACCTGCAGGACAGGTACAGGATGGCAACAACAACTGCCCGAGTTACACCAGGAACGCACAATCCCTCCATCAGTGCTCAGACTGTCCGCAATAGGCTGAGAGAGGCTGGACTGATGGCTTGTAGGCATGTTGTAAGGCAGGTCCTCACCAGACATCACTGGCAAAAATGTTGCCTATGGGCACAAACCCACCGTCGCTGGACCAGACAGGACTGTCAAAAAGTGCTCTTCACTGACTAGTAGCGGTTTTGTCTCACCAGGGGGTGATGGTCGGATTCGCATTTATCCTCGAAGGAATGAGCGTTACACCGAGGCCTGTCCTCTGGAGCAGGATTGATTAGGAGGTGGAGGGTCCGTCATGGTCTGGGTCGGTGTGTCACAGCATCATCGGAGTAAGCTTGTTGTCATTGCAGGCAATCTCAACGCTGTGCATTACAGGGAAGACATCCTCCTCCCTCATGTGGTACCCTTCCTGCAGGTTCATCCTGACATGACCCTCCAGCATGACAATGCCACCAGCCATACTGCTCGTTCTGTGCGTGATTTACTGCAAGACAGGAATATCAGTGTTCTGCCCGGATCTCAATCCCATTGAGCACGTTTGAGACCTGTTGGATCGGAGGGTGAGGGCTAGGGCCATTCCCCCCAGAAATGTCCGGGAACTTGGAGGTGCCTTGGTGGAAGAGTGGGGTAACATCTCACAGCAACAACTGGCAAATGTGGTGCAGTTCATGAGAAGGAGATGCACTGCAGTACTTAATGCAGCTGGTGGCCACACCAGATACTGACTGTTACTTTTGATTTTGACACCCCCTTTGTTCAGGGACACATTATTCAATTTCTGTTAGTCACTTCTGTGGAACTTGTTCAGTTTATGTCTCAGTTGTTGAATCTTGTTATGTTCATACAAATATTTACACATGTTAAGTTTGCTGAAAATAAACTCAGTTGACAGTGAGAGGACGTTTCTTTTTTTGCTGAGTTTAGAACACATTGTCCTTTATGGTTGTTGTTAATGATCAAAATCCAGAAAAGAGCTGTTTAATTCTACAAGTGGTAAACCTTCCATAACAAAGCCATCACCTACAGAGAGATTAACCTGGAGAAGAGTCCCCTAAGCAAGCTGGTCCTGGGGCTCTGTTCACAAACAGACCCCACAGACCCCACAGAGCCCCAGGACAACAACACAATTAGATCAACCAAATCATGAGAAAACAAAACGATAATTACTTGACACATTGGAAAGAATTAACAAAAAAACATAGCAAACTAGAATGCTACTTGGCCCTAAACAGAGAGTACCAGTGTGACTGACCCAAAATTAAGGAAAGCTTTTACTATGTACAGATTCAGTGAGCGTAGGCAGACCTAGCTCTCAAGAGAAGACAGGCTACGTGTACAATGCCCACAAAATGAGGTGGAAACTAAGCTGCACTTCATAACCTCCTGCCAAATGTATGACCATATTAGAGACACATATTTCCCTCAGATTACACAGAGCCACAAAGAATTAGAAAACATATCAAATGTTGATAAACTCCCATATCTATTGGGTGAAATACCACACTGTGCCATCACAGCAGCAATATTTGTGACCCACAAGAAAAGGGCAACCAGCGAAGAGCAAACACCATTGTAAATACAACCCATATTTATTTTCCCTTTTGTACTTTAACTATTTGCACATCGTTACAACACTGTATATAGACATAATATGACATTTGAAATGTCTCTATGCCTTTGGAACTTTTGTGAGTGTAATGTTTACTGTTCATTTTATATATAGTGTGTGTGTGTGTGTGTGTGTGTGTGTGTGTGTGTGTGTGTGTGTGTGTGTGTGTGTGTGTGTGTGTGTGTGTGTGTGTGTGTGTGTGTGTGTGTGAAAGAGAGAGAGAGACAGCAAGTGTGTGTGTGTGTGTGTGTGTGAGAGAGAGAGAGAGATTGTGTGTGTTGTGTGTGTGTGTGAGAGAGAGAGTGAGAGAGAGAAAGAGAGAGAGAGAGAGAGAGAGAGAGAGAGTGTGTGTGTGAGAGAGAGAGAGATTGTGTGTTTGTGTGAGAGAGAGAACGAGAGAGAGAGAGAGAGAGAGAGAGAGAGAGAGAGAGAGAGAGAGAGAGAGAGAGAGAGAGAGAGAGTGTGTTCATGCATGGGGATGGATGGAGATACAGTATGTCGTTGCTCTCAGCATCGCATGAGTAGCCAGCTGAAACCCAGCAAGGAGTCCCCTCCTCTCCTCTCACATGTCCAACATCAAACCTCCACCTCGCTTCTGTTCCACTCTGATAGCAACACCTTCTGCTGCTGACTACCTCCCCTACCTCCCCTTCCACAGCCGGCAGGTACACAGCCACAGCCCTAGTGTCTTGTCACCAGGAGAGTCCTTACCTCCGGGTAGACCCCTCCCTCTTCCCAGCTTCCCATCTGTCTCTCTCTCGCCAGTCTCCAAAACAGAAGAGCTTTCCAACGGGCATCCCTGGCACGAGGTACAAAGGCTGGCACACCGAGTGGCATTGTGAGGCAGGTAAAGAGGATTGGGCAGGCGGCGGGTGGCAGGGAGTGGCAGAGGGGGGTTGGCTGGTTGGTGCCACTCCAGGACACCTGCCCAGCACCAGACGGTCTGTGTCAGTGCCCTGCCTGGCAAAGTGGTTAAAACCTCCGCCCCTTTTTTTCCATTTTCGTCTAAAATTACATACCCGAATCTTACTGCCTGTAGCTCAGGACCTGAAGCAAGCTCAGGACCTGAAGCATATTCTTGATACCATTTGAAAGGAAACACTTTGAAGTTTATGGAAATGCTAAATTAATGTAGGAGAACATAACACATCAGATCTGGAAGAAGATAATACATAGAAAAAAAACATTCTTTTTTTGTATTTTTTTGTACCATCATCTTTGAAATGCAAGAGAAGGGCCATAATGAAGGCTGATTCCATGGAAGCTGATATTAATGAAATCTGTGAAATACTGACTAGATTGGCAGTCTGAGTTGCTGTGTTTTAAGGGTGAGGTGGAGAGAGATCTGGCCGGAGCCAAGCCACACAGATGTAGTATCTCAATTTGAGCCAGTTTTATACAGCAGGAAAATAATCCTACAGCAACAGGAAATGTAAATTATTACGTAGATTATAATTAATGGACATTTTTGTAGGGTTTGATACATTTTTCGTTAGGGCAACTCGAGTCTGAAATGTCAGTGGAAATTAGAAACTTTTGAAATGTTTTAACCTCAAATACACTACAAATTTGCAGTTCCAATTGTGCAAGAAAATCCGCAGCAACAAAAGAGTGATCAAATTAATATCCTACATCTGTACATCCATATAAATACAGTATTTGCAGTGCCTTGGGATGTATATTACTTAGCTTTATTGTCTATTGTCTCTATTTCTCTCTAATATTGCCCTGCTACCATCCATTCCATTGTAGAGGGAATCACATTCAATATAGTTGACAGTAAGTAACATTCTATGTAAACTGAATGTACAATAAAGTTTTCTAATCTAATCTGGATTGGGGTTTTGCCTAGCAAATCTTTCTGATTGGCTTGAACTGACTAGCTACTGGGACAACAGCACATTGGTTCACCTCAACTCACAGACCGTATAACTGCAGTGAAAGTGAGTATTCAACTTAACTACCTTAGTAATACAATTTGCTAAACTTTGTACAACAATCTACTATACAATATTTGTCCTGTAATAAAGTCCTGTTTCTTGGACAATCACAATATTGAATGTTGGCATTGACATCCAGTTGGTTTAATAGTGTTTCTCAGTGAAAGAAGAATAGCCAAAGTTTTTTTTTTTTAACCTGAAACAGAACTTGTTTCACGGAATAGAAACCAAAGATGATCCAGGTCAGGATAATGTAGCAATGGGTCAAAGTATCAAAATGTTGCTCAAGAACTGGTTCAGTTCAAGTTTTACTGTATCTTGTTCCAGTGGATTAATCTAGGATCAACACACCTTACAGTAAATAGGCTGTTGGAGATGGACACACCTGCATATTTCTCTGTACATACAGTATAACGTTTCAGATTTCTCTGACAGACCATTCTACCACCGTGAAGGAACAGGTCTATCTGGTCTGATCAGACCAGACAGGCAATGGTAGAATGGCAGGCTAGAACATTCTCTAAAGAGTCACTGTGTAGAAGCACAGAGTTTTCTAACCCAGTGGCACAGCAGGCCAATACTTCTGGGAACACATCGCAAGCAGACACGACAGACCAGACCGGGGTTTGGGGTGTGGAAAGTCAACTAGAGAAGTGAAACATTTGTTCTTGGTTATTAATTTTGATTTCTAATGGCACAACCTAGATTCGAGCCAATGTCTAAAGTAGCTGAACATGTAATAAATCCAATTTTGTGAAAGTGACAAACTGACACGTTTTAATTTTCATCAAAAACAGCCGCACATGAGCAGTTCAGCCCAACACGACTGTTAGACCCGATGAGGTGTTTCTGCGCATGAGTTTAGCTAGCTAAAATCACCATGACATCGCCTACAAAAGTGACCAGGGGTTTCTATTGGAGAAGCTGTTTCTGGTCATCTCCATACTAAATCTTCTTTGGTACAGTAGAAGTGTGGAATACGACAGAACAGTGTGCAATGTTGAATTCAACAGAAATGGTACTGTACTGAACGACTAGGTGAAAAACGTGATTTTTTATTTTATTTCTTTATTTCACCTTTATTTAACCAGGTAGGCTAGTTGAGAACAAGTTCTCATTTACAACTGTGACCTGTTCAAGATAAAGCAAAGCAGTGTGACACAAACAACAACACAAAGTTACAAATGGAATGCACAAACATACAGTCTATAAGTCTATATACAGTGTGTGCAAATGAGGTAAGGCAATAAATGGGCCATAGTGGCGAGATAATTACAATATAGCAATTAAACACTGGAGTGATAGATGTGCAGAAGATGACTGTGCAAGTAGAGATACTGGGGTGCAAAGGAGCAAAATAAATACAATTATAACAGTATGGGGATGAGGTAGGTGGATGGGTTATTTACAGATTGGCTATGTACAGGTGCAAAGATCTGTGAGCTGCTCTGACAGCTGGTGCTTAAAGCTAGTGAGGGAGATGAGAGTTTTTTTTTACGGTGGCCCAGAGGGCAGTTACCATTTGGTGTGCTGAGTTTTGCGATTTCAGATAGTCACACTCATATTGATCAGGCCACACTCACCAAACAGGAGCAAACATACCTCAAAGGCTGTTTAAGAACGGTGCACACTGTTTTGGGAAAATGTGCCGTTCAGTACCAACCGCCACGCAATGTAGCAAACATTGAGTCAAACTGAACGCACCACTGATTTTGCTTGCTAATGACACCATTGTCTGTTTCCATGCTTTTGATTGGTCGCTGCAGCTGTTGAGATGGCACAAGGAAGAGGAGGGATTCAGACAATTATGTTCCTGTTAACATTGTGTCTGCAAGCCTTCACTGGTCAATGTCAAGGTAAACATCCACATGCATCACATGTGAGCACACACACACGAGGCACGTGCACACACACAACTTGCTTATATAATCAACTCAAGCGTCCCCCACTTCTTGTCTGTTTCCACGGGGCCGCAGATGAAAGGGACGCAAAATTTACTCTATATGTGGAACAACCCTTTTACATGTTTATGGGGTCAACAACACAGAAAGTTGTGTCTGTTTTATTACTGTTTTCTTTATGCAAAATGGGTCTGATTAATATATTTGGTGAATTGTTAAATAAAAATAAATAATGAGTGTAACTACCTCTTGTCTGTTATTAAGATTAAGATCACTTTATTGGTAAATTACCCACAATGTCCAACCAAAATGTTATTTCCTCTGTTAACCCAATCCCTCTGAAAGACACGCATAAATACACATGCAGGTTTTGAGGTGCGGGGGTGCCTGCCACACTGGGTGCCCAGGGAGCTGTTGTTGTGGGGAGTTAAGTGCCTTGCTCTAGGGCACCACAGCATCTAGGATTTGATACCTGCAAACCTCCGCTGAATCCCACTATACGCACTTTCAAAAACTTCAGCGTATTGGTTTTAACTTGATATGACCGTAGCATGATATATAAGCACTCTGAAAAACTGAATTTATTTCTGTCCTGGATTGTGTTTTTTGCTTAAAACACTCTGATTGGCTAGAAAATACTAGTTACAGGGAAAACGAAACTCAAATTCAGGGAAAACGAAACTCATAACGTATGGCGCTGCACATTGCTTCAGCTCCCATAGTCACAAGAGGAGGCACCAATTCACAAATCATTAACTGCAGTAAAAGTGAGTATTCAACTTTATAATATTTTGCTAAACGTTCTACAACAATCTACTCTACTTTACTTAATTTAATTTCGTTTTACAGGGATAGTGCACATGAATCAATATTACTGTAAATGTGCCAGTTTTATCAAGCCGGCTAGTTTTCAACTGCAATCCCTCTACAATAGTTGAATAACTGTATATAAACTTGTTTATTGATGCCTTTGTGCCAGGTCATTTTTATGGCACTCATGTGGTTTTAGGGACCGTAATGAAAGTGCATTACAGGTGATTGCATGTAAGCTAAAAATATATATGTTTTGCAATTCCCATTCAGGACGGTTAACCCAATATGAAGATTACACGCACTGCATAGGGCCTCCAGTCGCTGAAGGGCCCAATATTTGTATTAGTTACAACTAACTACTAAGGGTGCTCCATATCTAGATGAAATGGAGATGTAAAACCAGATAATGTGAAGTCACTGACCCCGTCATCCATGCTACATTCGTTAGAATTCCAGTTCACCACTTCCCTGATTTTACAGGCATACTTATTGTGATAGGTCTAACTTTCAATACCTTCCTATCCATATGAGCTACAGATCTACATACAAGCGTGGTGGGTTTTTTGACATCTCTCATCAAATGTACACCTTAAATTTTTTCTAAATTGTCCACCTTTGATTTTCTACAAATGTTTCTCCTATTATTGCTGTGGTTATTAATTCACATACAGATCACATTTTCAATAGCTTCCAGTCCAAATGGCATATACATCTAAGACCACTTGATGTTAGGTCACTGACCTCCCTCCTCCATAGCAAGGTTATAATAGTAAACTTAAACTAAAACAAAAATGAAAAAACGATTTAGTACACTAAAATAAAATAATTAACAAACCCGTATGAAAAACTAAAACTATACTGAAACTATCTTTCACTCCAAAACTGACTAAAATCAAATTAAAACCATCATAAATTATGTTTTTTTTAAAGAAAATGCTGCCAAATTCCATGAAATGATGTTGGAGGCGGCATATGGTAGAGAAAATAACATTAAATTATATGGCAACAGCTCTGGTGGACATTCTTGCAGTCAGCATGCCAATTCCACGCTCCCTCAAAACTTGAGTCCTCAGACAATCAAATGTTATGCTTTCACCGTAAAGCCTTTTAGAAATCTGACAAAGCTGTGAGATTGCCAAGATCCTAAGGTTTTGAACAGTATGCAACACTTGCATTTTCATGAATGTTTTATATTACTTATTTTGTAATTTGAATTTGGCACTCTGCATTTTTGAGGAAGTTGTCGCAGGTGGAGCGCCTGTGACCCACTGCTCCCTAATTATCCCTAACAAGTTAAAGAACACTCTCTGGGCTCTATTGGATAAATAACTCTCCAATCGTGATGGCAGGTTATGTGAAGCAGAGTAAGCCTATTGTTTAGATTGTTATATCGATCAGCCAAGAATAAATTCTAATTGGTTCAACCATCTGTTAACGCGGCCATGTATTATCCGATGAGTCACTGCAGAAGTGTGGACTGGTTTTGTTGGTAATGACTAGGGTTGCAAAATTCCAGTAATTTTCCCAAAATTCACTGGTTTTCCAGAAATCCTGGTTGTAGGATTATGGGATTTCCATTTTTTTCCTTCCTGAACCCAGGAATCTTACAACCGTGATTTCTGGAAAACCTTGGTGTTTGGGACAATTTACCAGAATTTTGGAACCTTACTAATGACATAATAGTCTGTTTCTGTGATTTTGGTTGGTCAATGTAGCTGTCGAGATGGCACAAGGAAGAGGAAGGACTCAGATGATTCTATTGCTGGTAACACTGTGTCTGCAAATCTTCCCTGGTCAATGTCAAGGTATGCAGCTACATACTTCACATGCACAAAGAACACATGTTCCTCTCTGTCTTATCTAGAAGCTTGCTTATATGATCAACTCAAGCATCCCCCACTTTTTGTCTGTTTCCACAGATTCAGGGCAGCCCTCTGATCTGAGGATTGTTCTGGTGGGTAAGACTGGAGTGGGGAGGAGTGCAACAGGAAACACTATCCTGGGGAGAGAGGTGTTTAAAGTGGAGGCCAAAGCTGAGTCTGTCACTGCAAAGTGTAAGAAAGAGAGTGGAGAGGTGGATGGGAGGAAGATCGATGTGATTGACACGCCAGGACTCTTTGACACAACAATGAGTGTAGATCAAATGAAAAGTGAACTAGAAATATGCATCTACATGTCAGTTCCAGGACCCCATGTGTTCCTGCTGGTGATCAGGCTGGGGAGGTTCACAGAGGAGGAAAGGAATGCTGTGAAGTGGATCCAGGAGAACTTTGGGGAAGATGCCTCAATGTACACCATGGTGCTGTTCACTGGTGAAGATCAGATAGGGAACAAATCAGTTTCTGAGTTTCTGAAAGAGAGCAAGGAGCTGCAGAAACTTGTTACAAGCTGTGGGAACAGATATCACTCAATCATCAATGTCAAGAGAAAGAACTGCACTCAGGTCAGAGAGCTGCTGAGGAAGATAGAGCAGATAGTGGAGGATAATGGAGGAAAGTACTACACCAATGAGGATTCTGAGAAGGCACAGGAAAATATCAGAGAAGAGATGTGGCAATACCAACAATGGGTAGTACTTGGTGTGTCAGCTGTAACGTTAGCAGGGGCGTTTTATTTTTCACCAATATTGATGGCAGCAGGTCTAGTTGAAAGCATTAAATTCCAGAGTGCATTGATTAATTTTGGCTCAGACGGTTTGTGGCAAGTACCTCGAACTGGAGGCACTAAGGGAGTGTTTTATTATCCTGGTCCTGGGGACACAAAGGGGTGCACATTTTCGAGCTAGCACTACACAGCTGATTCAAATGATCAACTCATCATCAAGCTTTGATGATTTGAATCAGGTGTGTAAAGCAAAAACAATACTGTACACCAAAAATGTGCACCCCTTTGTGTCCCCAGGACCAGCATTAAGAAACACTGCACTAAGGAGATGCTTGACCTTTAAAATGCCAGGGGTGCATTCAGTTGGTTAAACGTTTTGCTATTTTTTGCGACAGTATACTGAACTACATATTTTCTTACAACTGAGATGCGTTTGCTCTTATTTTATGGGTATGACGGGGGAATGGACCAGAGGCAACTGAGGGCGAGGCCAGACTGTCTGTGGACACCAAATTAGAACGGATACATTTTGGTCCATGGTCCATTAAAATGTAGAGTGTGCGATGTATAATATACCCTATTTTGTAATTGGCTAAACGGATGGTTACGTAACAGTCGGCACGTCAAAAGTTCAACTCATGTAAACTTTTTGTTTGTGGAAATAGACGAAAATTGTATGGATATTGATGCATCATCTCCCCTTACCGTCAACGTACGATTACCACTGAGAAAGCATTTGATTCATGGATACGATCAAATCAACATGCCGGTCTGGCCTCGCACTTATTCCCTGACTGGCTTACACAAAACTTCTGATAAAGCGGTGTGCACTATACACAATCACCCAATCAACAACAAGAGTTACAATACTCAATGTTCTGTTTACTTAAACGTTCACTACACTTTCTGAACAAAAGCAGGTGTAGGCCAAATGTATTTTATTGGGTGTGTATTTATTTAGTGGGGATATATAGTATGTACTAATAGGGATGTGTGTATGAAGGGTGTATGTATTTAGTAAGTGTGTGTTAATGGGGATATACAAAATCACAGGGAGTTCTGCAACTTTACAATTGGAAATGGAACAGCATAGTCAAGGGAATGAAACCTAAATGAAGTTTAAGCCTGAAGCTGTATGTTTAGTTTGGTGTGTAGTATTATGTTTTGGGTCGTTACACGAATAGAGCACATTTTGGTTAGTGTAACTTGATTACAAATAAAACTTCATTTAACCACATTTTAACATTCTGTCATAAGGAGCACATGCTCAACTCCATAAAAAAACATGTTTTCCCATCTCAAGCGATAAAAAAAGGAGTATAGTAAGTTCAAATAACGTGTCATTAAAGTAACAGGGTTGAATTTTCACCTTAAAACATTTCTTTCCTATCTATCTATGGGTAACAGCGTTGACGTGTTATGCTCAACGGGCTCAATAACATAACTAGGGCTTTACAATGATGGTAAAATTGTGGAGAAATATTGGGGTTATGTGGGTTAAATATTCTTAGAAGTTGGAAAAACATGACTAGGGACATGTCAAAGTGCACATCTTTGGCACTTTAGCAAGTCTTTATTCATATTTAAAAAATCTTATTTATTGAATTTTCCATGTGGTCTATGACACAAAAAGGTGAATCTGTTTTACCAACCCCTCTGAAAGACACGCATAAATACACATACAGGTTTTGGAGAGGTGCGGGGGTGCCTGCCACACTTGGTGCCCAGGGAGCTGTTGTTGTGGGGAGTTAAGTGCCTTGCTCAAGGGCACCACAGCATCTAGGACTTGATACCTGCAAACCTCCGGTTGCCAGCTCACTTCCCGACAGATTTTTTCCCATCGGACGTGTGTCTCAAACTGGCAACCCAGCCTCTGGTTGCCGGCTCGCCTCTCTAACCGCCAGGCTACCTCTGTTTCTATGCGCACTTTCAAAAACTTCAGGGTATTGGTTTTAACTTGATATGACCGTAGCATGACATATAAGCGCTCTCAAAAACTGTGAGGCTAAGTGTGCAGCAGGAGGAGAGAGATTATGGCCTACACCGAGTCATACACCCATACAAATGTATATATCAAGTATCAGATATCAGTGCCTTGGAAAGTACAGTAGTTTTCATTATTGCCAAGACCCTTTCATTCAAAGAGCACCCTTCCTAATACTCTCTAACGTTGCTTTGCTACCACCCACGTTGCTGCCTTATAGACAGCACAACATAAGTAGAGGCCATATAACCTCCTATACTATACAACCTGTTGTTGGATACAACAATTATGTATAAAATGTCGTAACTGTGTTGTTGCTACAGTTTGGCACTGACAGACTATATGTATACAGATTCTATCCGACACATTTTTTCACTCGTTTTATGGTTGTTGGCATAAGGCTAAGGAGAGTACATGATAATCATTTATCAGAATTTATCTCTGCGCTAGATTGGGTTTTAGCCTAAAACACTTTCTGATTGGCTAGAACACACTAGTTACAGGGAAAACGAAACTTGGGAAAACTAAACTATGGCGCTGCACATTGCTTCAGCTCCCATAGTCACAAGAGGCACCAATTCACAAATCATTTAACTGCAGTAAAAGTGAGTATTCAACTTTATACCGTAGGAGTAATATTTTGCTAAACATTCTACAACAATCTATAAAACTTTACTTTGTTTAATTTCGTTTTACAGGGATAGTGCACATGAATCAATATTACTGTAAATGTGCCAGTTTTATCAAGCCGGCTAGTTTTCAACTGCAATCCCTCTACAATAGTTGAATAACTGTATAGCAACTGGTTTATTGACGCCTTCATGCCAGGTCTTTATGCATTGTTTATCACCACAGTCAATTTGTTTTGACTTTCGATATTCGGAGGTTGGCTTCGAACTCTTCCCTTAACAAAGTCGGAAAGTAGGCAATATGCTTTTTTCTGCCACTCAGGTGGTTTAGGGACCGTCATAAAAGTGCAATAATGGTGATTGCAATTTCCATTCAGGAGGGTTAACCAAATATGAAGATTACACGCACCTCCAGTCGCTGAAGGGCCCAATATTTGTATTAGTTACCACTAACTACTAAGGGTGCTCCATATCTAGATGAAATGGAGATGTAAAACCAGATAATGTGAAATCACTGACCCCGTCATCCATGCTACATTCGTTAGAATTCCAGTTCACCACTTCCCTGATTTTACAGGCATACTTATTGTGATAGGTCTAACTTTCAATACCTTCCTATCCATATAAGCTACAGATTTACATACAAGCGTGGTGGGTTTTTTGACATCTCTCATCAAATGTACACCTTACATTTTTTCTAAATTGCCCACCTTTGATTTTCTACAAATTCTTCTCATATTACAGCTGTGGTTATTAATTCCCATACAGATCACATTTTTAATAGCTTCCGGTTCAAATGGCATATTCATCTAAGACCACTTGATGTTAGGTCACTGACCTCCCTCCTCCATAGCAAGGTTATAATAGTAAACTTAAACTAAAACAAAAACTAATAATGAAAAAACTATTTAGTACACTGAAATAAAATAATTAACAAACCTGTATGAAAAACTAAAACTATACTGAAACTATCTTTCACTCCAAAACTGACTAAAATCAAATAAAAACCATCATGAATTATGTTTATTTTTTTTCATCAGAAAATGCTGCCAAATTCCATAAAATGACGTTGGAGGCAGCTTTAATGTATCATTCAATTCTCTGGCAACAGCTCTGGTGGACATTCTTGCAGTCAGCATGCTAATTCCACACTCCCTCAACTTGAGACATCTGTGGCATTGTGTTCTGTGACAAAACTGCACATTTCTAGTGGCCTTTTATTGTCCCCAGCACAAGATGCACCTGTGTAATGATCATGCTGTTTAATCAGCTTTTTGATATGCCACACGGTGGATTATCTTGGCAATGGAGAAATGATAACTAACAGGGATGTAAACAAAATTTGTGAAAAAATGTTTAGAGAACTACGCTTATGTGTGTCTGGAAAATATCTGGGATCTTTTATTTCAGCTCATGAAACATGGGACAAACAATTTATGTGCGTTTATATTTTTGTTCAGTGTAGATGCGTTTATGACCCTAATGATCCTAGGACCTTCTGTCAAATAGGTATTGACGAGTAAACTCTGAATATCAAACCAATATCCAAACTGAACAAAAATGTACTAGTGTTAAATGATTTAAAAAATGCCATCAATATTCACTAAACCAATAAATAGTCCTCAAATATGTTCCATGTCAGGAAAGTAATGGCATCGTACGACCATCCTGATCTAGCAAGCTGACATTCAGTTCCCCTACGCGGATTCAATTGAATCGCAAGATCAAGATGATCGTACGAGGCTAGGATAGTATGGTCTAGGGATCATAATGTTGCTCAAGAGTTTCTGTATCTTGTTTAAGTGGGTCCATCTTAGATCAATAAATGGAGGAAAGTACTACATCAATGAGGATTATAAGAAGGCACAGGAAAATATCAGAGAAGAGATGTGGAAATACTGTCGATGGGCAGCACTTGGTGGGGCAGCTGTAACGTTAGCAGGGGCGTTTTATTCTTCACCAATATTGGTGTCAGCAGGTATAATTGGAAGCCTCAGCCAGGGGTATGAATGTACTAAGGAGATGTTTAGCCTTTAAAACACCAGGGGTGTGTTCAGTTAGTTAAACGTTTATTATGTTTTCGACTGTATACTGTACTTCATGTTGTCTTACAACTGTCTTTGAGATATGTTCGCTCCAGTTTGAACTGGGTCTAATCAGAATTTAATGGGAATATATAGTATATGTACAGTATCTATTTAGTATTAAAGTCGTAGCCCTTTCCTGTAAATGACCAAATCGCCCTCTAGTGGCCTCACGGGTGGAATGTTATTAATATTCTTCATAATTAATAAACACAAAAGAAATGTGAAAGCAGAAAATCCAGTGTTTCTATGTCAAACGGTTTTGTTATATTTCAGTCTTCTGTGATGTATTTAAAGTGAAATATTGGAATGCAAACTCAAAATTGAATATATTTCAACTCTATATCTGACATGGTACATGTCTTCTTTTTTTTAAAGACCATAGCCATGTGTGTGAGGTGTAAATTTTTGTTTAAAAGTGGATTTTATTTCTAGCAAGAAACACTGTGTGACCCTGATTTAGCCCACTGCAGTAAAATGTTAAATGGGGGTGTATCACAGGAGGTTGGTGGCACCTTTATTGGGGAGGACAGGCTTGTGTTAATGTCTGGAGCGGAATCGGTGGAAGGATATCAAATACATCAAACACATGGTTTCTTTGTGTTTTGATGCCATTCCATTGGCTCTGTTCCAACCATTATTATGAGCCGCCATCCTCCACTGGGGTGTATGTTTTTATCACAGGGAGTTCTGCTACTTTACAATTGAAAATGGAACAGCAGAGTCAAAGGAATGAAACCCATATACAAGTTTAAGCCTGTAGCTGTTTTATTTTTTTCATTTGTTTTATTTTTTACATAGTTATGGGGTCAACAATGAGTATCTAAAACACTGCATGTTGCGTCTGATTTCTCACTGTTTTCTTTATGCAGAACGGGGCTGATTAATATATTTAGGGAAAGGGTCAATATTTCTTTTTTACACTGGCTGGAATGCGCTTTTAACCAATCAACATTCAAGATTAGACTCACCTGTTGTATAAGTTTCTATACGCACTTCAGGTGTCAGGATATAGTTTTTTTGATATGTCCTTAATAGCGTGATATCAAAATGTCATGAAGTATCAAGTTGGTAGTTAGAATACATACAGTCCCTAGTTCTGACCCCCGAATACAAGTTGAGGGGATTCTGACCGAGGACAAATAAAAATCCAAGCTCAGCTGCTGCACAAAAAGCTAATTAGACTGAAAAAATTACTTGATTTATTCAACGTAATCTAGGAATAGAGGACATATGGTATAAATCGTGTTACTCTCCAATCAGATGCTAACAACCTTGAACACCCATACAGAGGGAAGAATAAAATAGGATAGTTGCATGAAGCTCAGTACTATTAGGCTGACTGCAAATGATAGCAACAGACAAACAAATACATCACGGATTATATCTCCATTAATTCACAGCCCCATGGAAATGGAGTGTGATTAACCTATAGGCAAATGAGATTAATGATGCTGATGGTGCAGCGAGAATGCACACACTGGCGCACACACACAGGAAAGAATGCACACACATACACAGGAAAGTATGCACACACACGCTCGATAACCCAGCTCCCTGAGAGTAGCCTAACTATCATTCATTACGACACCCGTCCACACAACCGATGATTAGCTTAGCACATCTCTCCCCACATAACCAACTGCCACTTCTATCTCATCGCTATTAACGTGCATCCTACACACGCTAATTTAATGTCACAGAGAACTCTAAATACAATCTCTACGCCAACTGATAGCCTAGAGGGTCAACTCCTCACAATCAATTCACAGCACATTTAGCTGACTGTCTCATATCACATCCTGCCACGCGGCTTGGCTTAGTGTAGCCTCCTGAATGTTAATTGCTGTTGTCGTCTGTGACAAGCATTAGGACAAAATAGTGGCAAGGTACAGACTGTCAGTGAAGATACACACACATTTTTGAAGATTTAATAGAGTCAATATGCTATACGTGATTAGAAACATGCCTTATAATTATACTTAGGTCTCATCCAGCCTCACTTACAGAGTAATCAGCCTAGCTAGCCTACTCTGATTTAGCCCTGTGTTTGTAGTAGACCTGGGTTAGGTAGCTAGCCTACTCTGATTTAGCCCTGTGTTTGAAATAGACCTGGGTTAGGTAGCTAGCCTACTATGATTTAGCCCTGTGTTTGGAATAGACCTGGGTTAGGTAGCTAGTCTACTCTGATTTAGCCCTGTGTTTGGAATAGACCCGGGTTAGGTAGCTAGCCTACTCTGTTTTAGCCCTGTGTTTGGAATAGACCTGGGTTAGGTAGCTAGCCTACTCTGATTTTATTTTCTGTATGCAGTTCTGTCTGTTACTGTAATAAATTATATAATATAGTTGAATGAGTGAGTCCATGCGGTTGAAAAGAAAGAAGCACAGGCAGTGGTAGGAGAGAATTGATTCAGCTATTTCTCTATTTACTGAAAGTATTGAGTTGGGTCTAGCTGCTTCGCACTGTGATGATTGATAGAGCAGCGAGGTCAATGTGGTCCGATGGACTTTTCATTATGAAGAAACGTGTGGTAGGAAATAACACTCTGATTATTACATTGACATTTTAGTCATTTATCAGACGCTGTTATTTAATGCGACTTACAAGCCCACTATTTCTTCAAACATTTAGTACCCCGGTCCACATGACTATTATAAGCTATCTATAACACACCAGCACAATGGTATAGATACTGTATAACTCCTGATACCATTATAGCCATAACATCTCTTTAACAGAGAAAGAAGAGGTGATTCAAAAGGAGAGAATAGATAGAGAGATAAAGGAGGGGTGATTGAAGAGGAGAGAATAGATAGAGAGATAAAGGAGGGGTGATTCAAGAGGAGAGAATAGATAGAGAGATAAAGGAGGGGTGATTCAAGAGGAGAGAATAGATAGAGAGATAAAGGAGGGGTGATTCAAGAGGAGAGAATAGATAGAGAGATAAAGGAGGGGTGATTCAAGAGGAGAGAATAGATAGAGAGATAAAGGAGGGGTGATTGAAGAGGAGAGAATAGATAGAGAGATAAAGGAGGGGTGATTGAAAAGGAGAGAATAGATAGAGAGATAAAGGAGGGGTGATTCAAGAGGAGAGAATAGATAGAGAGATAAAGGAGGGGTGATTCAAGAGGAGAGAATAGATAGAGAGATAAAGGAGGGGTGAGCAGAAAGCATCATTATGCAGTTAGCTGCATCAAAGGCAGGCCTGGAGGACCAATTGAACTGTGTGTTCGTGCGTGTGTGTCCGTTTGTCTGTCTGCTTGTTTTTGAATTTGAGTCTGCATGAGTCTGTGTGTCTGTCTCTCTGTTTGTGTATTTGTATCTGGATGTTTTGTGTTTTTACCTTTGTCAATGTGTCTGTCTGTGTGTATATCTGTGTCAATATGTCTGATTTCTTGTGTGCATGCCCTGCTACCTGCTTATGGGAGGATAATTCTCCCTGCCTCTTGCACAGGGGAGCTGCCATCTGCTCGTGGTCCAATGGGAAGGGAGAGTTTGGCATGGTGTCCAATCCCTGACCTCACCACATTTCCATTCACAAACATAGAAACAATGTGCCCTTCTAACCATTAGGGGGTGATATTATCCAATTCAAACAGCACTATCTCCCTGCATTCATATGGAGTGGGATGGATTTGCCTCTAGACACTTCTCTAAGGTCTGTTTTTGCATTTGTGTGTTTTTACTACTTATTGGATAAGGTTAAGATATGGAATGGGTAAGCTGATCCCAGATCTGTACTAAAGGGAAACGTCTACACGGAGAGAATCATAATATACAGTTTGAATATGGGGAATCCGTTAAAATCAACGTGGTGTTTTAATACAATAACAGGTGTAAAAGTGCATCATTATTGTTTTATCTGCTTTGTAGTGGGACATCTTTGTACACAATGATCATCTGGTTGTTTTGCTGTGATAAACTCCAAGTGTAAAAGCCACCAAGAGTCTCTCAGATGTAAGCTGTCGGATATAAGCCTTGTTGGGAAATATACATTTTCTTCAAGGATCCGGTTGACATTGGAGTCTCCTTTACGTTTTAGCTCAGAAACCTATTAGGATTGGTCATTGAAAGGTCATTTTTATAAAGTGAAGTGTGACTGGGCCATCAGGAGCAATAAAGCCCCACAGGAGACACAATACTACACAATACCCATTTCAAATTATGGACGGATATATATGTCAAAACCGGTGTTATTGATCATTATCCAATTAGCTTTTCAACATGAATGAAAATTGGCAGCCAAATTGGTAGTTTCCATACCAACTACCAACGTCAATAATTTCCCAATTCGGAATGCTAAACTTACAAAGCAGTATACAAATAACATTTGATAGATACACCTGAAAATTCTATGTACATTTGAAGGATCCGTCATACAGAGAGAGGTGTGGTGACACTGGTAAAAAAACTAAAAGATCTAAAACTAAATGCTGAATTAGAAGATGTGTTGTGAAATGAAAGAGGTTGAGAGAGAACGGGAGAGATGGATGAAGGGATATGATGAGAGAGAAAGAGAGATGGATGAAGGGATATGATGAAAGAGAACGGGAGAGATGGATGAAGGGATATGATGAGAGAGAAAGAGAGAGATAGATGAAGGGATATGATGAGAGAGAAAGAGAGAGATGGAGGAAAGGATATGATGAGAGAGAAAGGGAGATGAATGAAGGGATATGATGAGAGAGAAAGGGAGAGATGGGTGAAGGGATATGATGAGAAAGAGAGAGATGACTGAAGGGATATGATGAGAGAGAAAGAGAGATGGATGAAGGGATATGATGAGAGAGAAAGAGAGATGGATGAAGGGATATGATGAGAGAGAAAGGGAGAGATGGACGAAGGGATATGATGAGAGAGAAAGAGATGGATGAAGGGATATGAGGAGAGAGAAAGAGATGGATGAAGGAATATGATGAGAGAGAAAGGGAGAGATGGACGAAGGGATATGACGAGAGAGAAAGAGAGATGGATGAAGGGATATGATGAGAGAGAAAGGGAGAGATGAATGAAGGGATATGATGAGCGAGAATGGGAGATGGACGAAGGGATATGATGAGAGAGAACGGGAGAGATGGACGAAGGGATATGATGAGAGAGAAAGAGATGGATGAAGGGACATGATGAGAGAGAAAGGGAGAGATGGACGAAGGGATATGATGAGAGAGAAAGGGAGAGATGGACGAAGGGATATGATGAGAGAGAACGGGAGAGATGGACGAAGGGATATGATGAGAGAGAAAGGGAGAGAAGGAGGAGAAATAGAGAGCTGGATGGAAAGAGAAAAATCAATGACAAGAGAAAGAGAGAAGGTGAAAGAAAACACAATATGTAGACTATGTGTGTGTCCCTGAGATTGTGTATTTAACTAAATGTGTGTGTGTTTGTGTGTCTGTGGGCAGTCGTGTGTATGAGGCAGCAGTAGCTTGCGCTAACCTTGTCCTAATTACACTACGCTGTTACGCTGTATACGTCAGTACTGGGCTCTGGACTATTTTCACAGCTATTAATGTACCACTCCTCTGTTTTGAGGGATGGCCCATTCATTTCAGCCAATCTCTGAAGACCATGAGGCAGACACAAACACACACACACACACACACACACACACACACACACACACACACACACACACACACACTGAAAGACAGAAGCATTGCTTCAACAGCAACGGTGGGACAAATGGAGAACTTCTGTGGCCTCAATTTTTTTTTAATTTAATAGCTAAGATATGAACACGGACACTGAATTATAACGTCAGTATTTAGTGTGGCTGTGTGTAATGGATTTTATTTGGGTCTGTTAACGGAAGGTAGAGCCATTTACAGCAATGGAACTAATGATCATTGAAAATTATTAGTATAATATAAATAAATTGGTGCTGGGCAGTTATTTGCCTCAAGCTACGGCATATACACTGACTGTACAAAACATTAGGAACACCTTCCTAATATTGAGTTGCTCCCCCTTTTGCCCTCAGAATAGCCTCAATTCATCAGGGTATGGACTCTGGCCCATCGGATGCTGGCCCATGTTGACCCAATGCTTCTCACGGTTGTGTCATGTTGGCTGGATGTCCATTTACATCTTTTTGGCTGGCCATTCACTCTCTGAACGGCATACAATTACAATCCATGTCTCAGTTGTCTCAAGGCTTCATCCTTCTTTAACCTGTCTCCTCTCCTTCATCTACACTGATTGAAGTGGATTTAACAAGTGACATCAATAAGGATCATAGCTTTCACATGGATTCACCTAGTCAGTCTATGTCCTTGAAAAAGCAGGTGTTCCTAATGTTTTGTACACTCAGTGTATAGCATATATTGCATATCAAAAAGTGTATTTACCTAATACTGTCTGTAGCTTCTATTCTGAATCTTAGATACATCGCAAGTTATAAGCCACAACAGAGAGAATGAACTTGAACAGCTTAAAAGGGATGGTTCAACCAGTGGTGATTTAGCCATGAAATGTGTTTACCTCTCATCTGTGACAACAAGTAGACGGCAGGGCTGAGGTCCACTCTGAACAAGTAGAGAGCTTGGTCTGAGTTCCACTATGAAAGCATGAATCCTTACCCTCTAACCTTGTTGACTTCCCCTTGTGGATTTGAGGGGGATAGATGGAGAAGTGAGAGCAACAGGTTGGAATACCCTATCGTTATGACACTTCCTTACCCCAATCCAGTCCAATCAGACTGAAGAAAGGGAAGTCAACAGGGTAGTGTACTTGAATCCCAGATTGGAATTTAGGCTATGCTGACATTTGTTGAGGCAGTTTGGAGCAACATTATGAGGTTGTCCCAGGCTTGTGCTATTTTACTTTCAGCCTCTCATGATTGTGTGTGTGTGCGTGTGTGTGTGTGTGTGCGGGTGTGTGCGTGCGGGCGGGTGTGCGTGCAGGTGCGTGCGGGTGTGTGCGTGCGTGTGTGTGCATGCGTGTGTGTAGCACAGTGGGGGTTTATTTAGCAAGGGAAGATAAAACAGACATGGGCAGCTATCCCAAAGTACCGTGTGCATAGAGCAGAGCTGAGGCTAATAGAGACGCGCAAACACACACACACACACACACACACACACACACACACACACACACACACACACACACACACACACACACACACACACACACACACACACACACACACACACACACAGAGCAGAAGAACCCCAGCAGATAAAGCAGCATAACTCTGTACTGTAACACCCCATCTGTACATACTATTCCATTAAGACCAAAGTGGAATATATTCCAAACCAGTACAATGAAAAGCCCATGATCAACACTCACACTACAGCACTCACACTACAGCAGTTTCTCTCCATCAACAGGATACACACATAATCTCATACCAACTGCAGTATAAACAAATAACATTATTTTAATAATCAAACAACATATCTAGGCTATAAAATCCTTAAAATCTACACAATAAGACCAAACTGGCTGCGATCCATTTCAAAATTCTTAGCAAATCCACAGCATTCAGGGGTCATGACGGCCGTTCTGATCTAGTCACTTGACTAGAAGAGCATTTCCTCTTTTGACAGATGGTGTCGGAGGTCACGTTCGGCATTTCCTGTTTGGGAGTGTGAGTAGGGTTGCAGTGTGACAGTAGTATGACAGAGTCAGGGGCCCCTCCCTCTCAGAGAACTGTGTCAGTCAGTTTCCCAATCCCCCCATGATGTCACCATGATACCCTAATGGCCGTCTGTCAACCTATCAACACATCAGCGGGGATGAGCCTCCCATCGCCACGGCAATGACTGCAATTGGCGCCAAGCAAAAGTTTGGACACACCTACTCATTCAAGGGTTTTTCTTTATTTTCGACATTGTATAATAATAGTGAAGACATCAAAACTATGAAATAACACATATGGAATCATGTAGTGACCAAAAAAGTGTTCTTCAAAGAAGCCATCCTTTGCCTTGATGACAGCTTTGCACACTCTTGCCTAGCATATATTACTGTATATATATACAGTAACAGTAAAACATTTGATACAGTAAGCCAGTTGAGGTACAGTAGGCCAGTTGAGGTAAAGTAGGCCAGTTGAGGTACAGAAGGCCATTGCACTCTTTGTATATAGATTAGTTTTTTCTATTGTATTATTGACTGTATGTTTGTTTTACTCCATGTGTAACTGTGTTGTTGTATGTGTCGAACTGCTTTGCTTTATCTTGGCCAGGTCGCAGTTGTAAATGAGAACTTGTTCTCAACTTGCCTACCTGGTTAAATAAAGGTGAAATAAATAAATAAAATAAATTTGAGGTACAGTAGGCCAGTTGAGGTACAGAAGGCCAGTTGAGGTACTATAGGCCAGTTGAGGTACAGTAGGCCAGTTGAGGTACAGAAGGCCAGTTGAGGTATTATAGGCCAGTTGAGGTACAGTAGGCCAGATGAGGTACAGAAGGCCAGTTGAGGTACAGAAGGCCAGTTGAGGTACAGTAGGCGAGTTGAGGTACTGTAGGCCAGTTGAGGTACAGTAGGGCAGTTAAATACAGTAGGCCAGTTGAGGTACTGTAGGCGAGTTGAGGTACTGTAGGCCAGTTGAGGTACTGTATGCCAGTTGAGGTACTGTAGGCCAGTTGAGGTACAGTAGGCGAGTTGAGGTACTGTAGGCCAGTTGAGGTACAGTAGGGCAGTTAAATACAGTAGGCCAGTTGAGGTACTGTAGACCAATTGAGGTACATAACTCCAGTTGAGGTACAGAAGGCCACTTAAGGTACAGTAAGCCAGTTGAGGTACTGTAGGGCATATGTGTTGTTTGTTTGTTGTTTTTGAGTCTAAGAGGGAAAGGATGAGAACATAATGAAGGAAAAGGGGTGAAGGAGATAGAGGAGAAGGAGGTAGGGAAGAGAAGTTCTGCTCTCTGACTCAAGGAAATTGCCAATCAGTCTACTCCCCCGGCTGCGACAGTGGAGACAGACAAATGCATCAATCATATCCCTCTCTTTCTACTACACCTTCCTCTCTCTTCCGTTCCTCTCCTCTGTCCTCATTCACGGAGGGAGGACATGCTGGGCTGTTTTTTTTAAGGAACTATTAAAACACTATGGAAATGCATCCGTCCATCCATCCACCCACCGACCCATCCTTGCTCGCTAAATGGAAATAATCAATGGCTCAATAACGACTGGAAGATGCATTTGAAAGCTTTGGAGTAGGACCTTAAGTTGGGGGTTACATAAGATGGACAAAGCCAAGATGGAGACAGAGAGAGAGAGACTGTATAGATTGTGGCAGACAGACAGACATCAACAGAGAGACTGTATAGATTGTGACAGACAGACAGAGACAGACATCAACAGGGAGACAGTATTTGTATTTGTATTTATAATGGATCCCCATTAGCTGCTACCAAAGCAGCAGCTACTCTTCCTGGGGTCCAGCAAAATTAAGGCAGCTTATACAATTTTAAAACATTACAATACATTCAGGCTACTCTACTATCACATATCTACACCACAAAATCCATGTGTACGTGTGTGTATATTATGCACAGTATGTTATCATGTGTGGGTATAGATTGTGGCAGACAGACAGACAGACAGATGGTCAAATGGTCAGAAAGATAGAAAGACAGACTGGCACAAGATAAACTGAAAGACACTGATGTGTTTTTCCAACAGCAAGGCTCAGATCAACATGGCAGTGTTGCCATTATTTATACAAGCTGTTCTTTATAATGTCTCCAACCCCCATATCACAAACTGAACATATATGTGTGTACATTGCGTCAAAGTTGATTCCTGTTTCAGTCACGTCTTTGGTCAAGTTCACGTGGGGTCAAACAGAAAACCCTAATGATTGATTGACAATAGAGCCTCCCACAATGCAGGCCATGGCTGCAGGATGAAGTTGGTGAATAGCAACTGCAAAAACATGCAATCGACTGCAGTCAAAAAAAAATATCCCCATAATGCAACGGCCAGCGTGTCATTTAAGCCTCCTCTTATCTCCTTACTAGCATGGCCAGGATGCACAGTGAGACAGCCCACTATGAGATGGTCACTTGTGTGTACATGCTGGAGCATGAAGCATTGATCAGCTCAAATATCAATTAGAGACTAGCTACATGGTCTGAGAGAGACTAGCTACATGGTCTGAGAGAGACTAGCAACATGGTCTGAGAGAGACTAGCAACATGGTCTGAGAGAGACTAGCAACATGGTCTGAGAGAGACTAGCAACATGGTCTGAGAGAGACTAGCAACATGGTCTGAGAGAGACTAGCTACATGGTCAGAGAGAGACTAGCAACATGGTCTGAGAGAGACTAGCAACATGGTCTGAGAGAGACTAGCAACATGGTCTGAGAGAGACTAGCTACATGGTCTGAGAGAGACTAGCAACATGGTCTGAGAGAGACTAGCAACATGGTCTGAGAGAGACTAGCAACATGGTCTGAGAGAGACTAGCTACATGGTCTGAGAGAGACTAGCAACATGGTCTGAGAGAGACTAGCAACATGGTCTGAGAGAGACTAGCAACATGGTCTGAGAGAGACTAGCTACATGGTCTGAGAGAGACTAGCAACATGGTCTGAGAGAGACTAGCAACATGGTCTGAGAGAGACTAGCAACATGGTCTGAGAGAGACTAGCAACATGGTCTGAGAGAGACTAGCTACATGGTCTGAGAGAGACTAGCAACATGGTCTGAGAGAGACTAGCAACATGGTCTGAGAGAGACTAGCAACATGGTCTGAGAGAGACTAGCTACATGGTCTGAGAGAGACTAGCAACATGGTCTGAGAGAGACTAGCTACATGGTCTGAGAGAGACTAGCAACATGGTCTGAGAGAGACTAGCAACATGGTCTGAGAGAGACTAGCTACATGGTCTGAGAGAGACTAGCTACATGGTCTGAGAGAGACTAGCTACTTGGTCTGAGAGAGACTAGCAACATGGTCTGAGAGAGACTAGCAACATGGTCTGAGAGAGACTAGCAACATGGTCTGAGAGAGACTAGCTACATGGTCTGAGAGAGACTAGCTACATGGTCTGAGAGAGACTAGCTACTTGGTCTGAGAGAGACTAGCAACATGGTCTGAGAGAGACTAGCAACATGGTCTGAGAGAGACTAGCCAGAAATTGATACTGGGGCGAGGGGAGATGGATTAAATGTTTATGTGATTGTAACATTATGATCCTGTAGGCCAGTGTTCCCAACTCTGGTCCTGGATTACACCAACAGGACACATTTTTGTTGTAGACCCGGCGCCGGGAAGAAATGGCAGCTGTTTTACGGGCGCCTAACCAATTGTGCTATTATGTGTTTTTTTCAGACTACAAAGCGAAGCACAGCCGAGAGCTGCCCAGTGACACAAGCCTACCAGACGAGCTAAATCACTTCTATGCTCGCTTCGAGGCAAGCAACACTGAGGCATGCATGAGAGCATCAGCTGTTACAGACGACTGTGTGATCACGCTCTCCGTAGCCGACGTGAGTAAGACCTTTAAACAAGTCAACATACACAAGGCTGCGGGGCCAGACGGATTACCAGGACGTGTGCACCGGGCATGTGCTGACCAACTGGCAGGTGTCTTCACTGACATTTTCAACATGTCCCTGATTGAGACTGTAATTCCAACATGCTTCAAGCAGACCACCATAGTCCCTGTGCCCAAGAACACAAAGGCAACCTGCCTAAGTGACTACAGACCCGTAGCACTCACGTCCATAGCTATGAAGTGCTTTGAAAGGTTGGTAATGGCTCACATCAACAACATTATCCCAGAAACCCTAGACCCCCTCCAATTTGCATACCACCCAAACAGATCAACAGACGATGCAATCTCTATTGCACTCCACACTGCCCTTTCCCACCTGGACAAAAGGAACATTTATGTGAGAATGCTATTCATTGACTACAGCTCAGCGTTCAACACCATAGTACCCTCAAAGCTCATCACTAAGCTAAGGATCCTGGGACTAAACACCTCCCTCTGCAAATGGACTTCCTGACGGGCCGCCCCCAGAGGGTGAGGGTAGGTAGCAACACATCTGCCACGCTGATCCTCAACACTGGAGCATCCTGACTGGTTGCATCACTGCCTGGTACGGCAATTGCTCCGCCTCTGACTGCAAGGCACTACAGAGGGTAGTGCGTACGGCCCAGTACATCACTGGGGCTAAGCCTGCCTGCCATCCTGGACCTCTACACCAGGCGGTGTCAGAGGAAGGCCATAAAAATTGTCAAAGACCCCAGCCACCCCAGTCATAGACTGTTCTCTCTACTACCGCATGGCAAGCGGTACCGGAGTGCCAAGTCTAGGACAAAAAGGCTTCTCAACAGTTTTTACCCCCAAGCCATAAGACTTCTGAACAGGTAATCAAATGGCTATCTGGACTTTTTGCATTGTGACCTCGGTCAAATACATATACAGTATATCAAACACTTTCATATACTTTAGGTATGCTTGATTTGGCTTGGCCAGTATGCAAAGTGGACATCGTTTGCACTTTTGTGACTATTCGACTGGTTCCATTGTACCGGCAAAGCTAAATCAAGGCCAGTTGTCCTGAAGTATTTTAAATAATTTGTGTATTTGTCTTATGTGCCCTGACACCAACCAGACTAAAGATTTACACAATCTACACAACCACACACACACACAGAGGCTGTGTCAGACCACATACACTTCTCAGTCTCTCAACCTTACAGTAGGAGGGCCACATCAAACTGACAAAAATGTGAAGCATTACTTTGAGAATACTTTTCTCCACTTTCAGACCATGTCACTTTCATAAAAGCTTCTGGAAGTGCTGATTTAGGATCAACTTTGCCTGTCAGATCATAATGAATAAGATAACATGGACAGACAGGATCTGATCCTAGATCAGGATTTTGTGAATAAAGGTACATATCTTTTGATCTGAGGCTATAATGAAAAGTTCTGATGACATGGATTGCAATTCTATGGGAACTTCAGAATACCCCGGTACCTAACCTGCAGATGGAAGTTTGGTTTTCCTCAACACTGGAATCACAAAGTCTCCTTCCAAGGGTCAGGGATACAGGCCTGAAAGGTTATGACTGAAAGCAGTGCCACTCCTTGAAGCAGCCCTGATCATCCTTTTGAATGCTGCCTTTTCCCTCCTGGTACGGAAGATGGCCAAATGAAAAGAAAGCACCAAAGCCGCCAATCTACCTAAACTGATGAGACTGGGCTGCATTTGAACTCTGTTGATCTGCATTTGGGAATGCGTTCCTAGGATCTTCAATCAGGGCATTAATTTACTCACTCACTCACTCACTCATTCATCCATTCACCCACCCACCCATTCATTCGTTTATTCATTCAATAATTTATTCAACCCTGGTACTTACATTGATTGCTCATTCTTGGGGAGCCAAGGTCTCGATAGAAAGGAGTTTCCTGTCAAAGAAAAATAGAACAATTATAAGCTTAGTAATGTAAAGGGAATAACTAATGTGTTTAGGTCAACTCAAAACACACTGTTGCTGTGGAAAATCCCTGAGTAACACAAACACACACACACTGACACACACACATACACACACAAACCTGACTTCTAAGCCAGCATTAAATCATAATTATCTCATCCTAGACAAGTCTTTAGGGGAACCTTCTGGTTAGGAACGAGCCATCAAGACAAAGCAACAGCATGCCATGCATTTCCACCTTGTACTGTACTGTACTATTCTGTACTGCACAATTCTGTACTGTACTATAGTATTCTGCACTGTACTATTCTAAGCTGTACTATTCTGTACTGCAGTGTACTGTGCTGTTCTGTAGTGATCTATTCTGTAGAGGACTATAATATATTGTACTATACTATTCTGTACTGTACTATTCGGTACTGTACTATTCGGTACTGTACTATTCTGCACTGTACTATTATGTACTGCATTTTACCATTCTGCACTGTACTATTATGTACTGCATTATACTATTCTGTACTGTACTATTCTGTAAGGTAGTGTACTGTACTAATCTGTACTGTACTATACTGTACTGTACTGTACCCCAGTATCTTTACTTGCACATCATCGTCTGCACATCTATCACTCCAGTGTTAATGCTAAATTGTAATTATTTCGACTCTATGGCCTATTTATTGCCTCACCTCCCTTATCGTCTACATTTGCACACACTGTACATCGATTTTTCTACTGTGTTATTGACTGTATGTTTGTTTATGTGTAACTCTGTGTTGTTGTCGCACTGATTTGCTTCATCTTGGCCAGGTCACAGTTGTAAATGAGAACTTGTTCTCAACTGGCCTACCTGGTTAAATAAAGGTGAACAAAAATAAAAAATGTACTATTCTGTACTGTAGTGGACTGTACTATTCGGTACTAATCTGTACTGTATTATTCTGTACTGTTCTGTACTATTATGTACTGTATTATTCTGTACTGTACTATTCTGCACTGTACTATATTGTACTGTACTATTCTTTACTGTACTATACTGTACTTTACTGTAATATTCGTACTATATTGTACTGTACTATACTCTACTGTACTATTCTGCACTATACAATACTGTACTAGTATGTACTGTACTATTCTATTCTGTACTGTACTAGTCTGTACGGTACTATTCTATTCTGTACTATTCTATTCTGTACTAGTATGTACTGTACTATTCTGTACTGTACTAATCTGTACTGTACTATTCTATTCTGTACTATTCTATTCTGTACTGTACTAGTCTGTACTGTACTAGTCTGTACTGTACTATTCTATTCTGTACTGTACTAGTCTGTACTGTACTATTCTATTCTGTACTGTACTAGTATGTACTGTACTATTTTATTCTGTACTGTACTAGTCTGTACTGTACTATTCTATTCTGTACTATTCTATTCTGTACTAGTATGTACTGTACTATTCTATTCTGTACTGTACTAATCTGTACTGTACTATTCTATTCTGTACTATTCTATTCTGTACTGTACTAGTATGTACTGTACTATTCTATACTGTACTAGTCTTTACTGTACTCAACCGTACTGTACTGTACTTCCCTGGCCTGCGTTCATCTTTCTCTTTCTCTGCACCTGCCAGTATGGAGAACAAAGGTACCAACTGGCTTCACAACATCTCATCTTATTCTGTATTTAAAAGCTGTTGTGTAACAACTTCAATGTTTGTTAGGGGTTGTCAAATTGTTCCGTTAAGGTTTTTGCTGCCTCAGGTTCCTTTTAACAGCAGGGTGCTTTCACACCTGGGCTTGACCGGGGCTTGGGGTGAAGTGCGTGTTCTTTATCATTATGCAAGATTGTGTGTGTGTGTGTGTGTGTGTGTGTGTGTGTGTGTGTGTGTGTGTGTGTGTGTGTGTGTGTGTGTGTGTGTGTGTGTGTGTGTGTGTGTGTGTGTGTGTGTGTGTGTGTGTGTGTGTGTGTGTGTGTGTGTGTAGCCATGCATAGAGGATATACTACAGGGGGATACAAGTGGAGGTAAGGGCACTGCAGTCTTAGTGTGTGTGTTTTTCTGTGTGTGTGTGTGAGACCCTGATCACCATACACTGCTTACTGACCCTGAAATAACAAGTGTGAGTGTTCATGTCAAACTGTTTTGCCCGTCTTCTGTATAGAGAGAAAAATACTTTTCCTGGGCCAAGGGGTTGTCTCTGTTCGTAATGTTGTAGTGTAATGTTCTGTAGCTAGGCTAGAGCTTGCCTACTCTATGGGAGTCCTGGCTTTGGTCTGCCATGCTGGGGCTGGGTTATTATGGGCCTTTAGGCTGGGGTTGGAGCCAGCTGACTGGGGCTGGGTTATTATGGGCCTTTCGGTAGGGTTATTATGGGCCTTTAGGTAGGGTTATTATGGGCCTCTAGGTAGGGTTATTATGGGCCTTTAGGTAGGGCTATTATGGGCCTCTAGGTAGGGTTATTATGGGCCTTTAGGCTGGGGTTGGAGCCGGCTGACTGGGGCTGGGTTATTATGGGCCTTTCAACTTACTCTTGGAAATTGTAATAGTAGAATGCAGAAGGTGCGATTTCAAAATTGGGAAGTAAATCATCAGTTGTCCTCTTTCAGGACAGTCATTGCATACCTTAGAGAGCTATTTATAACCTGTCAGAAATGTCCCAAAATGCCCAGATCAAAACAATGTTTTTCGCTAGGTTTTTTAGGGCATAGATTTTGTAGTAATGTTCAAGTCACTCAACAATCACATTAGACCTGGCAAATTGTTTAGAACTGCAAGAGAATTTGCTTTACGACTGCTAGGCTTCCTCTGAACCCCATGGCAAAATGTGTGGAATTGCAGGAAATTAGTTTTAAACATGCAACATTTTCTCTCCAACAACATCAGAGGTGTGAAGAGTTTGTGTCGTGAACAGTGCTTATGTGTAACGTGGACACTGGTAGTTGGAAATCAAGTGCAGGTGGTGAGTTAATAATAAACATAACATTGAACAATATAACAAACACGAGCAGCGTAGAGACATGAAACACAGGAACAGAAACAATATGCCTAGGGAAGAACCAAAGGGAGTGACATATATAGGGAAGGTAAGCAGGCAGAAAGAACCAAAGGGAGTGACATATATAAGGAAGGTAAGCAGGCAGAAATAACCAAAGGGAGTGACATATATAGGGAAGGTAAGCAGGCAGAAAGAACCAAAGGGAGTGACATATATGAGGAAGGTAAGCAGGCAGAAAGAACCAAAGGGAGTGACATATATAAGGAAGGTAAGCAGGCAGAAAGAACCAAAGGGAGTGACATATATAGGGAAGGTAAGCAGGCAGAAAGAACCAAAGGGAGTGACATATATAAGGAAGGTAAGCAGGCAGAAAGAACCAAAGGGAGTGACATATATAGGGAAGGTAAGCAGGCAGAAAGAACCAAAGGGAGTGACATATATGAGGAAGGTAAGCAGGCAGAAAGGACCAAAGGGAGTGACATATATAGGGAAGGTAATCAGGCAGGTGATTGAGTCCAGGTGAGTGTGATGAGGCGCTGATGTGCGTAACGATGGTGACAGGTGTGTGTAATAATGAGCAGCCTGATGACCTGGAGGGAGAATACAAGACATTACGTCCATAGAAATAGATGTTCCCCAATGCTGGATTGGGGGCCTGAGTGAAAAAGTTTGGGTTTATGCTGTGGTTGGAGCCAGCTGATTGGGGCTGGGTTAAGGGCATTTAGGCTGGGGTTGGAACCAGCTGACTGGGGCTGGGTTAATGGCCTTTAGGCTGGGTTATTATGGGCCTTTAGGCTGGGTTATTTATGGGCCTTTAGGCTGGGGTTGGATCCATCTGATTAGGGATGGGTTAGTTTAGCTATGGGAGTTCAGATTGACCATCCAATTATAATGCCCCTCTCTGGTTTTTCTGGGACTATATGCTGTGGTTTGGACATGGCTAGGTCCTGTTGGAGCTCACTAATCGAGGACCTTAGTGGGTCCCAGCGAAGGCAGCTCTGATGTGTGGAGGGCTCGTTTGGGCAGAGCTAACAGTGGCCCAAGGGCAGAGGCTAATCTTTCAACTACATAGGGAGAGCTGCCTCAGAGTCTCTCTGTCAGAGATGAAGTGTTTGTGTGTGCGTGCATGTGCTTCCGAGCCTACGTGTGTGTGCACACTGTACAAGGACCATCAAGCACTGCTCTATCCCCAAAAAACCAAAGACCAACTACAAAGGTTCATGAAAGGGAGATGGTATAAATGACGCATAAAGCATTTAATACTTTCCCATATGAAGGAACGTAAAATATGCTCTTCTATATGTATATTCAAAGTGGATGTAGCCTGTTTGAAGACTGGGGGTGCAAAAGTATCACGGCATGAACTTCTGCTCTTGTTTTATGGAAGAATGAAAGTAGACATCCTATATGTTGTATAAGGAGGGACACAGACTACAGCAACACAGACTGGCTGGAGAGAGGAGAGACTTGTGTTAACAAGAAGTGATGCTGCGTCTGACTCAACCTCTGACTTGGTTCACGAACAGCCAGTACGCACAAGTACTGAAATCTCACTTTATCTTTCAGTTAAACATTTTTTTTTACAGTTTTTTACATTCCTTGTCAGTGTTTGGCCGCATTTAATGTAGCACAGCAAAGCAAGTGTGAAAGTACCCCTTGAACATTTAATCGATTCAAACTGTGGTGGAAGTGATGTTTTATGTCTTTCTATTTCATTCTATTTCCATTTCCATTCCATGTTTACATACTTTTCTTTCAGTCAGATTCATTTCAAAACCCCTCATCGTCACAATGTCTATCAATAGTGCTGCGTGCGGATGGAACAAGATCAGATAAAACAACACAGTCATCTTCTCATAGCCCTCTACCCAGTTAGAGCACTTACTGTAACAATAACAAAATCATTTTGACCATAATGAAATCATGTTGAGCAGAATGTAGAGGTAGGGGGAGTAATGTTGAGCAGAATGTAGAAGTAGGGGGAGTAACGTTGAGCAGAATGTAGAAGTAGGGGGAGTAACGTTGAGCAGAATGTAGAGGTAGGGGGAGTAATGTTGAGCAGAATGTAGAAGTAGGGGGAGTAACGTTGAGCAGAATGTAGAAGTAGGGGGAGTAATGTTGAGCAGAATGTAGACGTAGGGGGAGTAATGTTGAGCAGAATGTAGAAGTAGGGGGAGTAATGTTGAGCAGAATGTAGAAGTAGGGGGAGTAATGTTGAGCAGAATGTAGAAGTAGGGGGAGTAATGTTGAGCAGAATGTAGACGTAGGGGGAGTAACGTTGAGCAGAATGTAGAAGTAGGGGGAGTAATGTTGAGCAGAATGTAGAAGTAGGGGGAGTAACGTTGAGCAGAATGTAGTAGTAGGGGGAGTAACGTTGAGCAGAATGTAGTAGTAGGGGGAGTAATGTTGAGCAGAATGTAGAAGTAGATGGATTTGAAGTCACACACAGACGCTAGAAAACCTACACACTGACACACACACACACGCACTCATGCAGGCACATAGAAACACACACTGGGGTTGTGGAGCGGAAAGTACTATAAGACAAATGAGAGAAAACATTGGTAAGCAAAATTAGGTAGTGAAGGGTTGTTTGATAGGCTCTTAATTTAATTAAGGAAACGCATAATGAATGTCAACTCACTTTCGTGGGTACATTTTTCTCCCTGAGTGGGCATGTGTGTGGGGTAGGAGTCCTCACTAACAGTAAATGGCTCTACTGAGTAACAATAACAATGTGTCTGTTAGAGATTTTGCATGGGTAATTCCAAACTGAGCAATGATAATTGAGTGCTGAAATAGTTTCTGGGCATGCATATAGTCGAGGAAAATCTTTTAACTGAGGAAATACACTGAGTGTACAGAACATTAGGAACACTTTCCTAAATATTGATTTGCACCACCTCTTGCCCTCAGAACAGCCTCAATTTGTTGGGGCATGGATTCTACAAGGTGTCGAAAGCATTCCACAGGGATGTTGGCCCATGTTGACTCCAATACTTCCCACCGCTGTTAAGTTGGCTGGATGTCCTTTGGGTGCTGGACCTGGAAACTGTTGAGCGTGACAAACCCAGCAGCGTTGCAGTTCTTGACACACTCAAACCGGTGCGCCTGGCACCTACTACCATACCCTGTTCAAAGGGACTTCAATCTTTTGTCTTGACCATTCACCAACTAATTGGTACACATACACAACCCAATGATTGGTACACTCAGTGTATTCTGTTTCCCCTGTGTAGGATAACACGTAAAGCTGCCTCACAAATTCCTGATTGAATGAACAGCTTTGGTCTTCAAGTAAAACATAGTACACCCTGAAGACATTTATAAAGGGGCAGTGAAAAGACAGCCTTAGATAGGTCCTACTACATTCAACATCCATTCCAGAGAGAGCCATTAGAGTGACGAGTGTGAATATAAAGACATCAGCTATGACGCAAAAACCCTTTCTAAGCACTGGCGAGGGATTGCTAGGGACTTTGTGGTTTATCACCTCTCTCTCTCTCTCTCTCTCTCTCTCTCTCTCTCTCTCTCTCTCTCTCTCTCTCTCTCTCTCTCTCTCTCTATAGTGTCATTCATGAATCAGATGCACCATCTTTATCATACTATTTCATGCTCCTGTACAAAAATTGTCAAACATAGGCTTGGAGTTCCCTCATTTACAGTGTTTACCTCAACAGTATACAATACATCACTATAATTATGCATTTGACCAAATGGATTTGAACCCAAGGCTCCTGCGCACCATAAGACTATGTTAGCCTGCAGATCTAAAACCTAGGCATTAACTTTTTGCACAGGTGTTCACATCTCAATTCAATCCCTTATAATATGTCACCAAACTAACGAACGTGCATGACAACTGCAGTTGTCTATCACTCACTATGAGTAGCGTACTTTACAGTCAGAGGCACCAGTTGGCAAATGTGAAAGCAACGAGGAAACAAAATCCAGTCCAAGTCTTGAACTAGTTCTTCTCCATCTCCTTGACGTTATGAGGACAGCATGTCCTGGACCCACTGCCCAAAATAGATTTGTTCAAAGAAACAAATAGCACATTCATGGCTTCGCAGAGACACTTGAAGTCAAAATAAGAAAAGGAGAAATATCCAGTGACAGCGATATGAAGCAAGACAGCTTGTGTTTGTGGAGGATAGGCGACGAGGGATTGAGAAGTCATACAGGGGAAAAATTACTTGTTAGCATTGCTTAAAAACAAAGTTAGAGCATAGTTCCTAAAAACACTACATTTTCTGAAAGCCTATCACCTGAGTACTGTACAGCCTGATAGAGTAGAACTTGATTACTCGGGACTCGGTCCCTCCATCATGTGACCTACTTGTTGTGTGTATGGATTGACATGTATGTGTAACTGATAGATGCACACACACCCTGCATGCTAATGTTTTTAAATATATGTAAATTGTGGTCTTTTGTCTGTAATGTATTTATTTATATTTTTTTCTCCCCATTGTCATGGTATCCAATTGGTAGTTACAGTCTTGTACCATTGCTGCAACTCCCGTATGGACTCAGGAGAGGTGAAGGTCAAGAGCCGTGCGTCCTCCGGAACACGACCCAGCCAAGCCGCACTGCTTCTTGCCGCAATGTCCACTTAACCCGGAAGCCAGCCGCACCAATGTGTCGGAGGAAACACTGTACACCTGGCGACCGTGTCAGCGTGCACTGCGTCGGCCCACCACAGGAGTCGCTAGTGCGCGATGGGACAAGGACATCCCTGCCAGCCAAACCCTCCCCTAACCCGGACGACAGTGTGCTGTCCCATGGGTCTCCCGGTTGCGGCCGGAATCCAGAATCTCTAGTGGCACAGCTAGCACTGCAAAGCAGTGCCTTAGACCACTGCGCCACTCGGGAGGCCTGTGTCTGTAATGTATTTTTCGTTATACGTCGGACCCCAGTAAGAGGTCTAATGGGGATCCTAATAAATCAAATCAAAGTATTTAGTACCTAAAAAGACTGTGGGGGTGAAGTATTTATGCTAGACTGTTTCAATTGGTCGTTTTAATTACAAGGCCAGCCTTTCAGCCCACCTCATTTAGCTATTCATCTAGATGTATTCAGACTAGATTAAATAGAGCATTATACACGTTCACCTGTCCTTGGTGTAGGAGTTGGGCGGATATACTTCAGATACAAAAAATATTGCTTGTCTATGTTGTTCTTGATGGGTGCTGTCAGGATTCAAGGACCAGATAGATGCTCAAGGGTCCTATTCAAACAGTGTCCTCAGCCCTCTGCTGTACTCCCTGTTCACCCACGACTGCGTGGCTTTGCACGACACTATCTTCATCATCAAGTTTGCTGACAACACCATGGTTGTAGGCCTGATAAACAACAATGACGAGTCAGCCTATAGGGAGGAGGTAAGTGAATTGGCATTGTGGTGCCAGGACAACAACCTGCCCCTCAACGTCAGCAAAACAAAGGAGTTGGATGTTGATTTCAGGAAGCAGAGGAGGGAACACGTCCTGATCTACATCAACGGGACTGCAGTAGAGAGAGTCATGAGTTTTAAGTTCCACATCACAGAGACTTGACGTGGACCAACAACACCACCACTTTTCCCTAAGGTGGCTGAATAATAAAAAAATTTACAACGATCTCAATACACTTAAAATTGATTAGAACCTAATGAAAACTGTGTAGAAGAGATAATGGACCTATATTTATACAGTTTATTGAAAATTCCCAAAATGATGTTGAGGAAATATACCAATATATAGAATGAAGGACAGAGGGACAGATGGATAAACCGACAGACAGCAGTCTGAATTGTTTTGTTGCTGACAAGAGCAGCCATACCCATATGGTACATTGCCCAAGGCCTGTTCTTGCCCTTATGTAACGTGGGCAGTGGAACAACAGGTTAAATCTCAGAATAATGCTCTTGAGCCTCTTGGAGACGTTTGAGACAATCAAGCACAGAGTTACCACCAGACAGGAATCTGTTTCCCCATGCCTGTCAACTGACCATTAGTATATCTCACATCCCCCGCCAGACTAACTATAAGGTTTTTCAGTATAGCATGCCAAGTCAGTGTCGGCTATACCATCACTCCAATGCCTCGGATGCTCTGTTTGGGGGTAAAACTGACTTGTTAGACACTCAAGAGGACTGCGTGATGGTTTCCCTCCATCCCATAGGCGTTGCCGTGGGCCCGTGGTTACAGTTCTTGCACCCGCTGTTTTGATTGATGTCACGGGGTGTTTGGCGCAATTACCTCGCCAGGCCGCTATACCACAAACACCAGCGTGTCATCTCTAATGATTAGTTATTGTGGCAGGTAGCCACAGTTATGTGAGCCGAGCTACAGTCACAATTATTATGGCTTCTCCGTCCTTTATGGCAGGCACTGGAGGCACTTAAGGCCCAAACATTAGGCTTCCTAAGACCTGCGGGATAAATAAATATCTGTAACTGAATCAGTCACTTTCAATTACAGTGTGGAGCAACACTTAGACCGCCAGTAACAACACAATTATCGCATAGACCTTCCGTCTAAATATCGCTGCCGGTCCCAACAATGTAGTTCTGGCCATGAATGTCAGTACAATATTGTGTATATTGACCCCAGGCAGCTGGGACTCACAGCAAAAGTCATACCTCACTTCCCCTAACTGGAAGGAAAAGGCTATACGGACACTCCTACAAACCTGCAAACTAATATTTAATTTCACAATTGGTTAAAATTAGGTTAGGGTTAGGGGTTAAGGTTAGGGTTAGGGATAGCGAGTTTGGTTAAGGTTAAGGTAAGGGTCCGTTTTAGATTTTGGTTAGTCGTTTTACAGGAGTGCCCTTATAGCCTCTCCCTTACTGGAATGATATGGTTAAGACTGAATATAGTGTCAACTTACTCCTAAAATAGGCTGCAGCCTGGAATTTCTTAGAGGGGAAATACACTATATATACCCCCAAAAAAATTTGACACCCCTTCCAATTAGTGGATTAGGCTATTTCAGCCAAACCCGTTTCTGACAGGTGTGTAAAATCGAGCACACAGCCATGCAATCTCCATAGACAAACATTGGCAGTAGAATGGCCATACTTAAGAGCTCAGTGACTTTCAACGTGCTGTTATTGTGAAGTATAAACGTCTAGGAGCAACAACGGCTCAGCCGCGAAGTGGTAGGCACACAAGCTCACAGATAGGTACCGCCGAGTGCTGAAGAGTGTAGTCCGTAAAAATTACCAGCTTTGATGTGCCTATTGTAGCTGGATCTACTGCCGAGGTATCTGTGCATACCAGCCTAGTTCTACTTCTTACCATTCAGCTTGTAGAAGCCTTCAAATGACCCAGAACAGCAGTATAGGCATTTGGGCATGCTCACCTATAATGAAGTGCGAGATTATACTCTTTAGGCACATTTGGTGTCAGAAGTGGGAACCACTGTGACTTGATGAGAACATTTCTTCAAAAAGTGCTCCCCTTAGGTTGATCTAAAATACACAGCCGACCCACTTAACACATCCTCCTGCTTTCAATGAGATGGCTTAAAATAATCACATAGAACGAACGCATGGTCAAGCAGGGGATGCCGGAGGAAAGAAGAGTAGAGAATGAACCAGAAGGTACAGTGCAGTGTGGATTTGTTTTCCTTGGCACAATAGGGATCCTGATTATCCAAACACACCATTGCAATCTGCTCTACTTCTTCCCCAGAACAACAGCAGACATCTGGACTGCTCCTCGAGTGCTAGCGCTAATGCTAACATCTGCCTGAGCATTACTGCAACAAGGTTGTTTGAATGAGACGCAGGGCAATGTCAACGCGCAGGTGTTCTTCAAGAACAACATGCTATTACAGCACCCTGGCCATTGATCGAATCCTGGCCATTGATCAATTAATTTGCCTGTGCCGTTCCACTAAACTGAGGGGGAAACATGAGCAAGAGTGTGCAGAGATTTTTGAATGCTCCATCTTTTGGATTGGCATGACTTGTTTTGGGCATTAATCGGGGGGAAATGTATGCAGCCTGTTGGGGATAAGAAACACTCTGGGGTTTATTGCGACATGAATCAACTGTGAATAGAGGCTGAACTAAAAGAAGCTGAACTTTACTGTCTGAAAGGTGATGCATCCCAAATAGTACCATATCCCCTATTTAGTTCACTGCTTTTGACCAGAGCCCTATGGGAATAGGGAGCCATTCGGGACAGGCTCTAGTTTCATCATCAGAGTAACTAAAGAAGACAGCTGGAGGGGAGGCTATTTATTTAGCCCACTTTGCCTCAGGCATTCAATTGGAGTTGATGATTATCACACCAGGGTAAAGGCTCTGTTTCAGAGGTTTCATCTTTTTCCATTACTACTACTCTGGTTATTATTTGGATTTTATTTCTACATTTGTTGCTGTGTATATTGTCTATGTAGTATTTTGGTGTGTTCTTTCTGGAAAGACAAATGCATAACACTGTTATAAAAAGTTTAGTGTTATTTCTGATCATATTACCTGTAGCCATATGCTAGCTAATGCTTATCGGCTAACTAAGGTATATTTTGAATGGTGTGTGAATGGTGTGTGGATGGCATCTGTGTACTTTATGTCTAGCATACTTTCTGAGGGCACATTTCATATCCATGTGCTTTCCTAGAAACAGGGGGATGTGTATTATCAGATCAGGTATTTCCAGGAAAGATGGAAACGAGAAAAAATCTAATGGAAACGTTCAAATAAACTAAATCAAATCAAAGTTTATTTGTCACGTGCGCCGAATACAACAGGTGTAGACCTTACAGTGAAATGCTTACTTACAGGCTCTAACCAATAGTGCAAAAAAGGTATTAGGTGAACAATAGGTAAGTAAAGAAATAAAACAACAGTAAAAAGACAGGCTATATACAATAGCGAGGCTATATACAATAGCGAGGCTATAAAAGTAGCGAGGCTACATACAGACACCGGTTAGTCAGGCTGATTGAGGTAGTATGTACATGTAGCTATGGTTAAAGTGACTATGCATACATGATGAACAGAGAGTAGCAGTAGCGTAAAAGAGGGGTTGGCGGGTGGTGGGTGGCGGGACACAATGCAGATAGATAGCCCGGTTAGCCAATGTGCAGGAGCACTGGTTGGTCAGCCCAATTGAGGTAGTATGTACATGAATGTATAGTTAAAGTGACTATGCATATATGATAAACAGAGAGTAGCAGCAGCGTGAAAGAGGGGTTGGGGGGCACACAATGCAAATAGACTTAAGTGATTAAGTGACATCCTTGTTGTGGCTACCTCTCAATGATATCTCACATTTTAGATCAGGCTGATAACATACGGCAATATTATATATTTAACTAGGCATTATATATTTAACTTACCTGTTCAGGAGTCTTATGGCTTGGGGGTAAAAACTGTTGAGAAGCCTTTTTGTCCTAGACTTGGCACTCCGGTACCGCTAGCCATGCGGTAGTAGAGAGAACAGTCTATGACTGGGGTGGCTGGGGTCTTTGACAATTTTTAGGACCTTCCTCTGACACCGCCTGGTGTAGAGGTCCTGGATGGCAGGCAGCTTAGCCCCAGTGATGTACTGGGCCATACGCACTACCCTCTGTAGTGCCTTGCGGTCAGAGGCGGAGCAATTGCCGTACCAGGCAGTGATGCAAGCAGTCAGGATGCTCTCGATGTTGCAGCTGTAGAACCTTTTGAGGATCTCAGGACCCATCCCAAATCTTTTTAGTCTCCTGAGGTGGAATAGGCTTTGTTGTGCCCTCTTCACGACTGTCTTGGTGTGTTTGGGGCATTCTAGCTTGTTGTTGATGTGGACACCAAGGAACTTAAAGCTCTCAACCTGCTCCACTACAGCCCTGTCGATGAGAATGGGGCGTGCTCAGTCCTCCTTTTCCTGTAGTCCACAATCATCTCCTTAGTCTTGGTTACGTTGAGGGGAGAGGTTGTTGTCCTGGCACCACACGGCCAGGTCTCTGACCTCCTCCCTGTAGGCTGTCTCGCCATTGTCGGTGATCAGGCCTACCACGTTGTGTCGTCTGCAAACTTAATGATGGTGTTGGAGTCGTGCCTGGCCATGCAGTCGTGAGTGAACAGGGAGTACAAGAGGGGACTGAGCAAGCACCCCTGGGGAGCTCCAGTGTTGAGGATCAGTGTGGCAGATGTGTTGCTACCTACCCTCACCCCCTGGGGGCAGCCCGTCAGGAAGTCCAGGATCCAGTTGCAGAAGTAGGTGTTTAGTCCCAGGATCCTTAGCTTAGTGACGAGCTTTGAGGGTACTATGGTGTTGAACACTGAGCTGTAGTCAATGAATAGCATTCTCACATAAGTGTTCCTTTTCTCCAGGTGGGTAAGGGCAGTGTGGAGTGCAATAGAGATTGCATCATCTGTGGATCTGTTTGGGCGGTATGCAAATTGGAGTGGGTCTAGGGTTTCTGGGACAATGGTGTTGATGTGAGGCAACCTTTCAAAGCACTTCATGGCTATGGACATGAGTGGTACGGGTCTGTAGTCATTTAGGCAGGTTGCCTTTGTGTTCTTGGGCACAGGGACTATGGTGGTCTGCTTGAAACATGTTGGTATTACAGACTCAATCAGGGACATGTTAAAAATGTCAGTGAAGACACCTGCCAGTTGGTCAGCACATGCCCGGAGCACACGTTCTGGTAATCCGTCTGGCCCCGCAGCCTTGTGTATGTTGACTTGTTTAAAGGTCTTACTCACATTGGCTACGGAGAGCGTGATCACACAGTCGTCTGGAACATCTGCTGCTCTCATGCATGCCTCAGTGTTGCTTGCCTTGAAGCGAGCATAGAAGTGATTTAGCTCGTCTGGTAGGCTTGTGTCACTGGGTAGCTCGCGGCTGTGCTTCCCTTTGTAGTCTGTAATAGTTTGCAAGCCCTGCCACAGCCCTGCGTCTGAGCCGGTGAAGTATGATTCAATCTTAGCCATGTATTGACGCTTTGCCTGATTGATTATTCGTCGCAGGGCATAAGCTTCCGGGTTAGAGTCCCGCACCTAAAGGGTACAGCGGCAGCTTTACCCTTCAGCTCAGTGCGAATGTTGCCTGTAATCCATGGCTTCTGGTTGGGGTATGTATGTACAGTCACTGTGGGGACGACGTCCTCGATGCACTTATTGATAAATCCAGTGACTGATGTGGTGTACTTCTCAATGCCATCGGAAGAATCCCGGAACATGTTCCAGTCTGTGATAGCAAAACAGTCCTGTAGTTTATCATCTGCTTCATCTGACCACTTTTTTATAGACCGAGTCACTGGTGCTTCCTGTTTTAATTTTTGCTTGTAAGCAGGAATCAGGAGGATAGAGTTGTGGTCGGATTTACCAAATGGTGGGCGAGGGAGAGCTTTGTACGCGTCTCTGTGTGTGGAGTATGAGTGATATAGAATTATTTTCCCTCTGGTTGCACATTTAACATGTTGATAGAAATTTGGTAGAACTGATTTAAGTTTCCCTGCATTAAAGTCTCCGGCCACTAGGAGCGCCGTCTCTGGGTGAGTGGTTTCCCGTTTGCTTATTTCCTTATACAGCTGACTGAGTGTGGTCTTAGTGCCAGCATCTGTCTGTGGTGGTAAATAAACAGCCACGAAAAGTATAGCTGAAAACTGTCTAGGCAAGTAGTGTGGCCTGCAATTTATCACAATATACTCTACTTTAGGCGAGCAAAATCTAGAGATTTCCATAGATTTCGTGCACCAGCTGTTGTTTACGAATATGCACAGACCCCCCCCCTCGTCTTACCGGAGTGTGCTGTTCTATATTGCCGGTGCAGCGTATATCCCGCTAGCTGAATATCCATGTCGTCATTCAGCCACGATTCCGTGAAACATAGGATGTTACAGTTTTTGATGTCCCGTTGGTAGGATATTCATGATCGTACTAATTTATTGTCCAATGACTGCACATTGGCAAGTAGTATTGACGGTAACAGCAGCTTTCCCACTCGCCTTCTCCGGGTTCTGACCAGGCATCCGGCTCTTTGTCCTCTGTACCTGCGTCGCTTCCTCTTGCAAATAACGGGGATGTCGGCCCTGTTGGGTGTTTGGAGAATGTCTTGTGCGTCCTCCTTGTTGTAGAAAAAATCTTAGTCTAATCCGAGGTGAGTGATTGCTGTCCTGATATCCAGAAGCTCTTTTTTGCCGTAAGATACGGTTGCAGAAACATTATGTACAAAATAAGTTACAAATAAAGCAAAAAAACCCACATAATAGCACAATTGGTTGGGTGCCCGTAAAACTGCTGCCATTTCTTCCGGTGCCATTTTGACAACTAATACAGACCATGTAATGGCTCTAAGAGTAAGGTTTTCGATTGTGGTGATTCCTGCTCAACTCGACTGTTTGACAAGAGTGTGTGTTTGGATTGGATGACCTTGGATTCATGTTAGGCTTACAGTAATCCTCAACCTGACAGTTATTCTCCAGTAGCTACTGCCTGGAGACGCCAAGGATTAAGATCAAAATGCCAAACAGTTCCAGCAAAGTGTAGAGTAGGAGTGCTGATCTGATGTAGGATCAGTTTTGCTTTGTAGATAATAATGAATATGATTACATGGACAGGTGGGACCTGATCCTAGATCAGCACTCTTTGTGAATACAGGCCCAGGGCTCCATGTTCCAGAACGTTCTAGTCTATCCATCTTGGGACACAGTATAAATGTGTCATCATTTTGGCTCTGGCATATCATCTCCTGTCTGTCCCCATGTGTGAATAGAACTGACACCGTAGTTACTTCAGTGTATGATTGAGCTGGTGATTTGGTGCCAGCTTTGAGAGATCACTGAGGTAGCTACAAGATCATACACTGCTGGTCCACAAATATGGTGTTGTGTGTCAGAATATTCATTTCCTGAATTCAAGTTAACTACACCCCATTGAACAAGTGCACACATACATATTGGGGCTCCCGAGTGGCGCAGGTCTAAGGCCCTGTGCTTGAGGCGTCACTACAGATCCAGGCTGTATCACAACTGGTCTTGATTGGGAGTCCCATAGGGCGGAGCACAATTGGCCCAGAGTCATCCGGGTTTGGCCGTTGCAGGCCGTAATTGTAAATAAGAATTTGTTCTTAACTGACTTGCCTAGTTAAATATATAATATTGCCGTATGTTATCAGCCTGATCTAAAATGTGAGATATCATTGAGAGGTAGCCACAACAAGGATGTCACTTAATCATCTCAAGAAAGACAAATAGCAGCACTGTAGCAGCTGCTCTTTTGTAGTGGCTCTGTTGCTGCAGTACACAGACTGTCTGAATCAGTGATTGCCCCAGATCCCTTGAGTTACAGCTGTGCCACTCTCCCACGGGCTGTTTCAGGATGGGGACTGCGACACAGTCTGCAGCAGTATTATCAACATTTGCATGTCGGTCAACTCCAGGGGCTGTCCCTGTCCCTACACTGGTGTGCTGGGGAATTCTGACAACAATATATACCCCAAAACAGACTATTGATTCTGCTGATCGCCTTACGAAACATGACTGGCGTTGTGAAGTGAGAAATTGTAATAGTTTGTATAATAACTGCAATGTTAATTCATCTTTTGTAAGAGCTGTCTCTGTGACACATGCTCCTGAATGCTCGCACAGCCACCCACCCACCTGCACGCAGGCACGCATGCAAGCAAGAACACACGCACGCACAGTTCTAAAAGAAGCACCATTTCCGCCCCAGCCTCCTCTTAGGAAGGTAGGATAGCAAAGATACAGATGGAGAGAGAGAAAAAGAGACAGGAAAGCGAAAAGAGACAGAAAAACAGAGTGAGTGAGAGAGAAGCAAGTGAGACAGAACAACTAAGTAATCACCATCTTTCCTTCAGGCAGAGGCTGAGAAACAAGGGAACAAGTGAAGGAGAGAGAAACCATTCAAATCCCTCCCTGCTTCACCCAGAGGCACTCCTAGGATGCATCATCACTCTTGTGATAGGAGCATGTCGAGAAAGCAGACATTTTCCTTTACAGAAGGAAAACAACAACAACAACAACCCCCATCAAGATCAAGAAGGCGGAGACAGTACAGGTGCATCAAAGCTGGGACTGAGAGACTGATAAACAGCTTCTATCTCCAGGCCATCAGACCCTTTAACATTCACCACTAGCCAGCCTCCGCCCAGTACCCTGCCTTAAACTGTATTCACTGTCACTAGCCGGCTACCACCCGGTTACTCTACCATGCACCATAGAGACTGCTGCCCTGTGTACATTGAACACTGGTCACTTTAATAATGTTTACATGCTGTTTTATCCACTTTATACAGCGCCTTCAGAAAGTATTCATATCCTTTGACTTATTCCATTTGTTGTGTTACAGCCTGAATTCCAAATGTATTAAATAACAAATCTCTCACCCATCTACACACAATTATTTTTTGAAGTTCTTGTTTCTTATCATCATTGAATTTCTGCTAGCTAGTTACAGGGCAGGGCGGCAGGGTAGCCTAGTGGTTAGCGTGTTGGACTAGTAACCGAAAGGTTCCCCGAGCTGACAAGGTACAAATCTGTTGTTCTGCCCCTGAACAGGCAGTTAACCCACTGTTCCTAGGCCGTCATTGAAAATAAGAATTTGTTCTTAACTGACTTGCCTAGTAAAATAAAACATGAAAATGATTTGTTTAGCATAGCAATGCTGAATGAATATAATTATTAGAATTAACAACTGGGTCAAAACATGAGAAAATAACTAATGACCAGCTCACTTGGGTAGCAACTTTTTACACGGGCCTAAGAACAGCCCTTAGTCGGAAGTAATCACATGATAATCCCCCGGGTTCGACGGCTTTATTGCTTCAACACTGTATATTTATATTCTGGACTCTGACATTGCTCGTTTGGATGTTTCTTAATTTCTTTCTTTTTACTTTTTGGATTATGTGTGTATTGTTTTTTTTATTGCTAGATATTACTGCACTGTTGGAGCTAGAAAGACAAGCACATCACTGCAGCTGCGATAACATCTGCAAATCTGTGTATGCGACCAATAAACCTTCATTTGATTTAGATCAGCACCACAGACAGAGGAGGACTGGGAAACAGGTATTTTCAGCTACATACCGTCCCTCAAACGTGGTGGCGAAGGAGGCTCTCTCCAGCGGCGGCAGCGGCGGGAGGGGGGAGTTGGGAGTTTTATGGTGTCTGGAAGAGAGAAAATAGTCCCTCATCTCCTCCCTCTTGGTTGGATTTAGAATGCATGGCAGACTACGTTAACTGCATAATGTTTAATAGTTTAAAGGCAGCGATTCGTCAAAAGCTGCCACCGTCGGACGTCCCGCTCGTTCTACCCAGGGGGCATTGCAACAGCCGCCCGCTTTATGAATGATGATCAAACCAACTGTAGGAGAGCAAAGGGATGAGACGGCATAATCCTGACCTTGATGTAGTCTGATATATAGGCCTAGCTAGATAGGCCTAGATTTACTTGTGTTTACACCACGTGGATTCATCCAAGGATGGAAATCCTGATTTATCCCAAGGCTAAAATCTGGATTTACTATACATGCATTTAATATACTATTCATTTAATCCTGAGATACTGTATGTGCATTTAATCCTGAGATACTGTGTGTGCATTTACTCCTGAGATACTGTATGTGCATTTAATCCTGAGATACTGCATGTGCTTTTAATCCTGAGATACTGTATGTGCTTTTAATCCTGTGCATTTAATCCTGAGATACTGTATGTGCATTTAATACTGAACTACTTTATATGCATTTACATGATACTGTATGTGCATTTAATCCTGAGACACTGTATGTGTGGTGTGCAAAAGAGCAGAAAAGTAAATAAAAAACAGTATGGGGATGAGGTAGTTAGATTGGGTCGGCTATTTACAGATGGACTATGTACAGCTGCAGCGATCGGTTAGCAGTTCAGATAACTGGTGTTTAAAGTTAGTGAGGGAGATATAAGTCTCCAGCCTCAGCAATTTTTGCAATTCGTTCCAGTCATTGGCAGCAGAGAACTGGAAGGAAAAGCGGCCAAAGGAGGTGTTGGCTTTGGGGATGACCAGTGAGATAAACCTGCTGGAGCGCGTGCTACGGGTGGGTGTTGGTATCGTGGCTAGTGAGCTGAGATAAGGCAGAGCTTAACCTAGTATAGAGTTATAGATGACCTGGAGCCAGTGGGTCTGGCGACGGATATGTATTGTAGATGACATCGCCGAAGTCGAGGATCGGTATGATAGTCAGTTTTACTAGGGTAAGTTAGGCGGCATAAGTGAAGGAGGCTTTGTTGCGAAATAGAAAGTTGATTCTATATTTGATTTTGGATTGGAGATGTTTAATATGAGTCTGGAAGGAGAGTTTACTGTCTAACCAGACACCTAGATATTTGTAGTTGTCCACATATTCTAGGTCAGAGCCGTCCATGGTAATGATGCTAGTCGGACGGGCGGGTGCGGACAACGAACGGTTGAAAAGCATGCATTTGGTTTTACTAGTGTTTAGGAGCAGTTGGAAGCCACGGAAGGAGTGCTGTATGGCATTGAAGCTTGTTTGGAGGTTAGTTAGCACAGTGCCCAAAGAAGGGCCAGAAGTATACAGAATGGTGTCGTCCACGTAGAGGTGGATCAGGGAATCACCCACAGCAAGAGCGACATCATTGATGTATACAGAGAAAAGAGTCGGCCCGAGAATTGAACCCTGTGGTACCCCCATAGAGACTGCCAGAGGTCCGGACAGCAGGCCATCCGATTTGACACAATGAACTCTGTCAGCAAAGTAGTTGGTGAACCAGGCGAGGCAGTCATTTGAGAAACCAAGGCTATTGAGTCTGCCGATAAGAATACGGTGATTGACAGAGTCGAAAGCCTTGGCCAGGTCGATGAAGACGGTTGCACAGTACTGTCTTTTATCGATGGCGGTTATGATATCGTTTAGTACCTTGAGCGTGGCTGAGGTGCACCCGTGACCAGCTCGGAAACCGAATTGCACAGTGGAGAAGGTACGGTGGGATTCGAAATGGTCAGTGATCTGTTTATTAACTAGGCTTTCAAAGACTTTAGAGAGGCAGGGCAGGATGGATAGCAGTTAGGGTTTAGAGTGTCACCCCCTTTGAAGAGGGGGATGACCGCGGCAGCTTTCCAGTCTTTAGGGATCTCGGACGATACGAAAGAGAGGTTGTACAGACTGGTAATAGGGGTTGCAACAATGGCGGCGGATAGTTTTAGAAAGAGAGGGTCCAGATTGTCAAGCCCAGCTGATTTGTATGGGTCCAGGTTTTGCAGCTCTTTCTGAACATCTGCTATCCTGATTTGGGTGAAGGAGAAGCTGGGGAGGTTCGGGCAAGTAGCTGCGGGGGGGCGGAGCTGTTGGCCGGGGTTGGGGTAGCCAGGAGGTATTGGTTCCTGACTTCCCTGAACAGTTTCATATCACAGGGACTATTCGAAGCAATTGCAGTCCGCCACAGGATGTTTTTGTGCTGGTCAAGGGCAGTCTGGTCTGGAGTGAACCAAAGGCTGTATCTGTTCTTATTTCTACATTTTTTGAAAGGGGCATTCTTATTTAAGATGGTGAGGAAATTGCTTTTAAAGAACGACCAGGCATCCTCTACTGACGAGATGAGGTCAATATCCTTCCAGGATACCCGGGCCAGGTCGATTAGAAAGGCCTGCTCGTAAAAGTGTTTTAGGGAGTGTTTGACAGTGATGAGGGGCGGTCGTTTGACCGCGGACCCATAGCGGATGCAGGCAATGAGGCAGTGATCGCTGAGATCCTGATTGAAAACAGCAGAGGTGTATTTGGAGGGCAAGTTGGTCAGGATAACATCTATGAGGGTGCCCATGTTTACGGATTTAGGGTTGTACCTGGTGTGTTCCTTGATGAATTGTGTGAGATTGAGGTCATCTAGCTTAGGTTGTAGGACTGTCGGAGTGTTAAGCATATCCCAGTTTAGGTCACCTAACAGAACAAACTCTGAGGATAGATGGGGGGCAATCAATTCACATTTGGTGTCCAGGACACAGCTGGGAGCTGAGGGGGGTCTATAAAAGGCGGCAACAGACATATCTGGAGAGATTAATCTTTAAAATTAGAAGTTCGAACTGTTTGGGCATAGACCTGGAAAGTATGACAGAACGTTGCAGGCTATCTCTGCAGTAGATTGCAACTCCTCCCCCTTTGGCAATTCTATCTTGACGGAAAATGTTGTAGTTGGGTATGGAAATCTCATAATCTTTGGTGGCCTTCCTAAGCCAGGATTCAGACACGGCAAGGACATCAGGGTGTGCTAAAGCAGTGAGTAAAACAAACTTTGGGAGGAGGCTTCTGATGTTAACATGCATGAAACCAAGGCTTTTTCGATTACAGAAGTCAACAAATGAGAGTGCCTGGGGACACGCAGGGCCTGGGTTAACCTCCACATCACCCGAGGAACAGAGGAGGAGTAGGATGAGGGTACGGCTAAAGGCTATCAGAACAGGTCGTCTAGTGTGTTGGGGACAGAGAATAAAAGGAGCAGATTTCTGGGCGTGATAGAATAGATTCAGGGCATAATGTGCAGACAGGGGTACGGTTGGATGCGGGTACTGTGGAGGTAAGCCCAGGCACTGAGTGATGATAAGAGAGGTTGCATCTCTAGACTTGCAGGTTATACTGGGTGAGGTCATCGCATGTGTGGGAGGTGGGACAAAAGAGTTATCTGAGGCATGTTGAGTGGGGCTAGGGGCTTCACTGTAAACTAAAACAATGATAACTATCCTAAACAACAGTATACAAGGCATATTGACATTTGAGAGAGACATAAAGCAATCACAGGTGTTGATTGGGAGAGCTAGCTAAGACAACAACGGGTAAGATAACAACAGCTAATCAGCTAGGACAACAACAACAGGTAAAATGGCGATGAATGGGCAAAGAGGGTCAGTTAACTACACACAGGGCCTGAGTTCGGGGCTAGGGCCGACAGATAAACCAAAAAATTATAATCAAAATAGAGTACCGTGATGAATGACAGTCCAACGGAATATCAGCTATGTAGCCAAGTGATCATAGGGTCCAGTGAACAGCAATAGATGGGGCAGGGGACACTAGCACGCGGGAGACACAGCGTTTAATGTTAGTTGGCCGGGGTGAGTGGAAGCATCTGCTCCGAAGTCTGGCAACAGCCGGTTGAGGGCACAGCGGATGGAATTTAGTCTGTGGACCAGTCGTGGTGGTACGGCAGGGCGTCGCATCGACAAAGGGTCCTGGGCAGATGGCGAAAGAGGTATTGTTGTTGTAATTTCAATTGCTAGCCGGGATATGCGCCTGGCTTCGCGGCTAACTTGTGCTAGCTTCAGGGCAGGGGCGTTAGCCACTATAGCCACTCGGTAGTAGCTAGCTAGCAGCGATGATCCGCAAGTAGCCGGTAGAGTAGTGGATTCTAGCCGTGTCCGGGAGGCATTGGCTGGGTAGCCGGGTGATCACATAGTAGGCTGGCTCAGGGCTAGCTTCGGAGCTAGGTCACTCGGTGGCAGCTAGCTAGCTGTGATGATCAGGAGTAATGGTCCAGGGTTTACGGCAGGAATCCGGCGTTGTAGTGGAGAAAAACAGTTCGAGGCTGGTAGGTATTATCCAGGCTTATCCGGCGTTGTAGTGGAGAAAAACAGTCCGAGGTTGGTAGGTATTATCCAGGCTAGACAAACGGTTGGTGCCTGTTGAGAAGGTAAAGGCCGCTAGCAATAGCTAACAATGACTAAATAGCTAGTGGCTAATTAGCTGGTTAGCTTCTGATGGCTACGGTGGCTATAAAGTCTAAAAGAAATAGCGGATCCTTGTCACATTGAGTGAGGCGGGTTACCGGAAGGTATATTTAATTTAAAAATAGAAAAGGGATTGAAAAACAAATTGAAATATATACAAAAAAAGACGAAAAATACAAAAAGTAAACGAGAGGACGACAAACCACATCTGCACGGCGTAGCGTGCAGGTACTGTAAATGAATTTACTCCTGAGATACTGTATGTGCTTTTAATCCTGAGATACTTCATGTGAATTTAATCCTGAGATACTGTATGTGCATTTAATCCTGAGATACTGCATGTGAATTTAATCCTGAGATACTGTATGTGCATTTAATGTGAACTTCACCTTGTGCTCAATGGCCTATACAGTATGCGGAGTGAGTTTAAAAGTGTTCCATCCTCTTGAGTATACATTTAGCAAGTGAATGGGTCAGAAGCCACCTCATCGGTTTGAATGAGAAATAACGGTTTGAGTAGCAGATACACATTCAAATCTCAACTCAATTCCTATATAAAGCAGTCATATCAACAATTTAGAGTGTTACAAATGCTCCTTGTCTGCTTTGACACAGTGACAGTCTCATGCCAACTCTGACATGCAGGGGGAGATGGGTTAACTGGCAATGTCCACTAAAGACAATTAGATCTGTCATCCATAACTATAGACACTATCACGACATTTCAGGGAAATCTATGGAGGGAAACATAATGTGTGTGACAGCATAGGCCTGTGCATGTGGCAACAGCGTACCCTCAGACAAGCCACTGTCCTTTTAGACTCAGACTTCCAACTTTATTTGTGACTCTCTCTCTCTCTCTCTCTCTCTCTCTCTCTCTCTCTCTCTCTCTCTCTCTCTCTCTCTCTCTCTCTCTCTCTCTCTCTCTCCTTGCCCAGCATTTCAAAGAGCTTTAAAGATGCCCGAAGGCTTAGCCACTTTAACATTATTACACTAGCCTGTCTCACTCAAACCAATCCAAAGCCAATGAAAAGCTTACTAGGTCTTTGTCACTGAGGCTTTTCCGGGAAGAGAATATGTTCCTCTGTATAACCCTGTCTACATCCCAAAACGGCACCCTGTTGCCTATATAGTGCACTAGTTTTTACCATGGGCCCTGCTCAAATGCAGTGCAGTAAACAGGGAAAAGGGTGCCATTTGGGACAAAGCCTGGAGGCTTCAATACTCCGCAGTCACATTCCATGTCATGCTATGGAACCATGGCCTCTCAACGCATTTGAAATCATTATCTAACCACTCGTGTATCATTGGTAAGTGTTGTATGCTTTGTTACACACAATGTAACTATGCAGAAACATTATTATAACACACCTTGTTGAAGAAGTTCATAATAAAATCTCACTCCATATAATGAGGAGTTTTACAGTATTTTTTTGTGCTGTTTTGCATGACAAACATGTTGCTCATAGCCTATAGATAGAGCACAAGAGGAAATTAAAAGCTCACACAGCCCAGGTTTTCCCCCTTGAGCTGAGTACACCAAACACACACAAGAATATAGACTGAAAACCCCCACCAGATTTCCTCTCTCTCTCTCTCTCTCTCTCTCTCTCTCTCTCTCTCTCTCTCTCTCTCTCTCTCTCTCTCTCTCTACTCTAAACGATGCAACAACAGAGCATGTAACAGGAAGTCATACAGCTCAAGAAAACACAAGTTGACCCAATACAATACAAAAAGGGGAATGCTTTTCAAATCGATTTATTCTTGTCGCTACTAAGGCTTCATTGTTTATTTCCCATCGAGGAGGAACTTGTGGGGGCATACCTAGGTTACATCCCTAATGGCTGTAATGGCACCCTATTCCCTATGTAGTGCACTACTTTTGACCAGGCCCCCTTAGGGCTCCGGTCAGAAGTAGTGCACTAAATAGGGAATTGGGTGACATTTGGGAAGAAGTCCTAGGAAGATGGATAGATCCATCCAAAGCTAAGAGGCAGATCTCCGAATACATCAGCCTTGGCACCCAAATGAATGATGGAATAGATACAATACAGAGGGCCTCCTCCACAGTGAAAAGGTCAGTACACTCCATTTGATTTGGATGTGCACTTGATGGACGTTGTGGGTGTTGCTATGCGGGTTGACTAGCCTTGTTGTTGTATAGACAGTGATTGGCTCAGAGGCTCAGAGCGTCATGGGGCCTTTGATGCATTGTGTACAGAGAAGAGATGTCTCCTTTTGAACATGTCTGACATGATGTGATGTGGCCACGTCACCTGACACTGGCTGACACAACAAGGTAAAGGTCAGAGGGAAGAGTGCTGTGTGTGTGTGTGTGTGTGTGTGTGTGTGTGTGTGTGTGTGTGTGTGTGTGTGTGTGTGTGTGTGTGTGTGTGTGTGTGTGTGTGTGAGCGTGTTTGTGTGTGTGTGTGTGTGCTTGTATGTCATAGGTCTGATTACCTCAATATGCAGGTGTAACTTTGCGAGTGTCACTGTACATAGTTATATGTGCTTGTGTGTGTGTGTGTATACGTGTGTGTGTGTGTGTGTGTGTGTGTGTGTGTGTGTGTGTGTGTGTATTCAAAGACAGAACATCGTAGGGACTTGATTTTGTAACACACAGCCCAAACCACAGACCACCGGTGTGATGCCTAGGACTGTGGCGGTCATGACATTTTATAAGCCGGGTAACTGTCATGCAAATAACTGACGGTAATTGACCATTAATTAACATAAACACGTTTAGTATCTCCAGGCTTCCACGCATAGCCTACAAGCCACTGATGCAGACTTTTGGAACATCTACATTTTAAAAAGTTGAATACATCCATTTAATATAACCTACACATCACAATAAATCAATTTAATATAGCCTACACATCACAATAAATCCATTTAATTTAGCCTACACATCACAATAAATCCATTTAATATAGCCTACACATCACAATAAATCCATTTAATATAGCCTACACATCACAATACATCCATTTAATATAGCCTACACATCACAATAAATCCATTTAATATAGCCTACACATCACAATAAATCCATTTAATATAGCCTACACATCACAATAAATCCACTATTTATTTTAGGCAGGTCTAAAGAAACATTATGATATGAAGAAAGTGTAGCCTATTTCAGAAGAACAGAATAGCATATTCCGAGTTGTCTTTATGTTAGGCCCTGATCTGGCTATGTCATATGGCTGTGGGCTACACTAGTTCATTTAGCAGACAAGATTTTCTTAGAATTCCCGTGGACTCATCTTATAGTAAGTTAACAAAACAACAGACGCTCACAGTCTCACTTTCATCCATGTTCCAAAGTGTTTGGTTACTTTTCTGTATCGTTCCAAGGTTATTCTTAAGGTTAGGCATTAACGCCAAATAGTTAAGGTAAGGGTTAAGGTTTGGGATAGGCTTAAAACAAAAATAGAACAAAATCTTTCTATAGCTGGATTTGAACATGCAACCTGTGGAACCAGACGCTTACGCCCTATCAAAACCAAAGCTTTTCTCACTGTTGCCCCTAGTGGCCGGTTTCCATGTCAAAGTGATCATTTAAAACAAGTCCTCCTATATGACTAATTTAGTATAATTTATGTAACTTTAGTTGTGATACACATTTTAGGCTTGGCTATATGTTTTGATTTCTAATACGTTCTAAGGCTGCATGATGTGACTCGCATGAAAGGCATCCTCTCTTTCTTGCACAGGCTGCACACACTTCATCAGTCTCTCAGTCACAATTTGACAAGAACTTGATAATATTCTCACCCCATCAGATTATTCTGAATTTAATCTGTCCTTCACATAAGGCCTACTAATATATGTGTGAAATAATTTTTTACTTATAATCGCCCAGAAAAAAATACATCATCCGTAGCCTGCTCTTGAATAGCAAATGGAGAAAGCACTTCCTGCGGTTATGTTTGTAATATGCCAGGTAGGCTACACCGGTTGTAAAGTGGATGAATGTGCTTACATTTAGCAGCATGAGAAAGCTGGGATCCTGTTTTAAACAGTGGCCAAATAGCGGCCACAAGCGATTGCACAATGACTGGGTTTTGTTTGAGCATCACAACTTTCATTTCCGGTCACAACTAGTAGACTTGTTTACGTGCTGCTGTGCGTTTTGTTGCTAACCTAACTTTGCTACCTGACAGTTTTACGGTTTTTACTTTGTAATTACCGTTTATTTTTTCATTCAACTTTTTCACTCCGGACGCTTTATCTGGACGTGTTTCGTCAGGACCTCCACCAACCGAAGCTAAGTAGTAACATTAACATCATGCCTTCTAATTGCAGTCGCTGTACTCATAACATACAGGAGAACGGTCGGCTTAAAGCGAGATAGCTGTGCTGCAAGCCCAGCTTCAGACGCAATCGTTAGGCAAGGGAAATGTAAGTGTAGGAAAGGATGAAACAGCGTCTGTGCCACTAGTAAGTACAGATAGTCGTAGAAATCCCCTCGCACAGTCCCCGCAGCCGGACAATTTTCTCACGGCTTCTGGAAGGAAATGCTGGAGCAATGCTCAACCGGTGTCGCTCATTCAGCCGACAGAAACTTTCAACCGGTTTTCCCCATTAAGCAGCGGGTCGGAGTCAGAGGCCGAGCCTTCTCTGGTCTCTACTCCTCCCGTTCACGGGTCTGAGATGCCGAGGCCTCCCACCATTAGCACTGACAAATTGAAAACTCTAGTCATTGGCGACTCCATTACTCGCAGTATTAGACTTGAAGCGAATCACCCAGCGATCATACACTGTTTACCAGGGGGCAGGGCTACCGACGTTAAGGCTAACCTGAAGATGGTGCTGGCTAAGGCTAAATCTGGCGAGTGTAGAGAGTATAGAGATATTGTTATCCACGTCGGCACCAACGATGTTAGGATGAAACAGTCAGAGGTCACCAAGCGCAACATAGCTTCAGCGTGTAAATCAGCTAGAAAGATGTGTCGGCATCGAGTAATTGTCTCTGGCCCTCCCAGTTAGGGGAGTGATGAGCTCTACAGCAGAGTCTCACAACTCAATCGCTGGTTGAAAACTGTTTTCTGCCCCACACAAAAGATAGAATTTGTAGATAATTGGCCCTCTTTCTGGGACTCACCCACAAACAGGACCAAGCCTGGCCTGTTGAGGAGTGACGGACTCCATCCTAGCTGGAGGGTGCTCTCATCTTATCGACGAACATAGACAGGGCTCTAACTCCTCTAGCTTCACAATGAGATAGGGTGCAGGCCAGGCAGCAGGCTGTTAGCCAGCCTGCCAGCTTAGTGGAGTCTGCCACTAGCACAGTTAGTGTAGTCAGCTCAGCTATCTCTATTGAGACTGTGTCTGTGCCTCGACCTAGGTTGGGCAAAACTAAACATGGCGGTGTTCGCCTTAGCAATCTCACTAGAATAAAGACCTCCTCCATTGCTGCCATTATTGAAAGAGATTGTGATACCTCACATCTCAAAATGGGGCTACTCAATGTTAGATCCCTCACTTCCAAGGCAGTTCTAGTCAATGAACTAATCACTGATCATAATCTTGATGTGATTGGCCTGACTGAAACATGGCTTAAGCCTGATGAATTTATTGTGTTAAATGAGGCCTCACCTCCTGGTTACACTAGTGACCATATCCCCACATCCCGCATAAAGCGGAGGTGTTGCTAACATTTACAATAGCAAATTTCTATTTACAAAAACAAAAAAGCAGCGTTTTCGTCTTTTGAGCTTCTAGTCATGAAATCTATGCAGCCTACTCAATCACTTTTTATAGCTACTGTTTACAGGCCTCCTGGGCCATATACAACATTCCTCACTGAGTTCCCTGAATTCCTATCGGACCTTGTAGTCATGGCAGACAATATTCTAATTTTTGGTGACTTTAATATTCACATGGAAAAGTCCACAGACCCACTCCAAAAGGCTTTTGGAGCCATCATCGACTCTGTCGGTTTTGTTCAACATGTCTCCGGACCTACTCACTGCCACAGTCATACTCTGGACCTAGTTTTGTCCCGTGGAATAAATGTTGTGGATCTTAATGTTTTTCCTCATAATCCTGGACTATCGGACCACCATTTTATTACGTTTGAAATCGCAACAGATAATCTGCTCAGACCCCAACCAAGGATCATCAAAAGTCGTGCTATAAATTCTCAGACATCCCAAAGATTCCTAGATGCCCTTCCAGAATCCTTCCACCTACCCAAGGACGTCAGAGTACAAAAATCAGTTAACCACCTAACTGAGGAACTCAATGTAACCTTGCGCAATACCCTAGATGCAGTTGCACCCCTAAAAACAAAAAACATTTGCCAAAAAAAACTAGCTCCCTGGTATACAGAAAATACCCGAGCTCTGAAGCAAGTTACCAGAAAATTGGAACGGAAATGGCGCCACACCAAACTGGAAGTCTTCCGACTAGCTTGGAAAGACAGTACCGTGCAGTATCGAAGAGCCCTCACTGCTGCTCGATCATCCTATTTTTCCAAGTTAATTGAGGAAAATAAGAATAATCCAAAGTTTCTTTTGATACTGTCACAAAGCTAACTAAAAGCAGCATTCCCCAAGAGAGGATGGCTTTCACTTTAGCAGTGATTCATTCATGAACTTCTTTGAGGAAAAGATCATGATCATTAGAAAGCAAATTACGGACTCCTCTTTAAATCTGCGTATTCCTCCAAAGCTCAGTTGTCCTGAGTCCACACAACTTTGCCAGGACATAAAATCAAGAGAGACACTCAAGTTTTTAGTACCATATCTCTTGACACATTGATGAAAATAATCATGGCCTCTAAACCTTCAAGCTGCATACTGGACCCTATTCCAACTAAACTACTGAAAGAGCTGCTTCCTGTGCTTGGCCCTCCTATGTTGAACATAATAAACAGCTCTCTATCTACCGGATGTGTACCAAACTCACTAAAAGTGGCAGTAATAAAGCCTCTCTTAAAAAGCCAAACCTTGACCCAGAAAATATAAAAAACTATCGGCCTATATCGAATCTTCCATTCCTCTCAAAAATTTTAGAAAAAGCTGTTGCGCAGCAACTCACTGCCTTCCTGAAGACAAACAATGTATACGAAACGCTTCAGTCTGGTTTTAGACCCCATCATAGCACTGAGACTGCACTTGTGAAGGTGGTAAATGACCTTTTAATGGCGTCAGACCGAGGCTCTGCAACTGTACTCATGCTCCTAGACCTTAGTGCTGCTTTTGATACCATCGATCACCACATTCTTTTGGAGAGATTGGAAACCCAAATTGGTCTACATGGACAAGTTTTGGCCTGGTTTAGATCTTATCTGTCGGAAAGATATCAGTTTGTCTCTGTGGATGGTTTGTCCTCTGACAAATCAACTGTAAATTTCGGTGTTCCTCAAGGCTCTGTTTTGGGACCACTATTGTTTTCACTATATATTTTACCACTTGGTGATGTCATTCGGAAACATAATGTTAACTTTCACTGCTATGCGGATGACACACAGCTGTACATTTCGATGAAACATGGTGAAGCCCCAAAATTGCCCTCCCTTGAAGCCTGTGTTTCAGACATAAGGAAGTGGATGGCAGAAAATTTTCTACTTTTAAACTCTGATAAAACAGAGATGCTAGTCCTAGGTCCCAAGAAACAAAGAGATCTTCTGTTGAATCTGACAATTAATCTTGATGGTTGTACAGTCGTCTCAAATAAAACTGTGAAGGACCTCGGCGTTACTCTGGACCCTGATCTCTCTTTTGACGAACATATCAAGACTGTTTCAAGGACAGCTTTTTCCATTTACGTAACATTGTAAAAATTAGAAACTTTCTGTCCAAAAATGATGCAGAAAAGTTAATCCATGCATTTGTAACTTCTAGGTTAGACTACTGCAATGCTTTATTTTCCGGCTATCCGGATAAAGCACTAAATAAACTTCAGTTAGTGCTTAACACGGCTGCTAGAATCTTGACTAGAACCCCAAAATTTGATCATATTACTCCAGTACTAGCCTCTCTACACTGGCTTCCTGTTAAGGCAAGGGCTGATTTCAAGGTTTTACTGCTAACCTACAAAGCATTACATGGGCTTGCTCCTACCTATCTTTCTGATTTGGTCCTGCCGTACATACCTACACGTACGCTACGGTCACAAGACGCAGAGCCTCCTTACTGTCCCTAAAATTTCTAAGCAAACAGCTGGAGGCAGGGCTTTTTCCTATAGAGCTCCATTTTTATGGAATAGTCTGCCTATCCATGTGAGAGACGCAGACTCGGTCTCAACCTTTAAGTCTTTATTGAAGACTCATCTCTTCAGTAGGTCTTATGACTGAGTGTAGTCTGGCCCAGGAGTGTGAAGGTGAACGGAAAGGCACTGGAGCAACGAACCACCCTTGCTGTCTTTTGCCTGGCCGGTTCCCCTCCACTGGGATTCTCTGCCTCTAACCCTATTACAGGGGCTGAGTCACTGGCTTCTGGTGCCGTGGCGGAGATCTTGTGGGCTATACTCGGCCTTGTCTCAGGATGGTAAGTTGGTGGTTGAAGATATCCCTCTAGTGGTGTGGGGCTGTGCTTGGCAGAGTGGGTGGGGTTATATCCTGCCTGTTTGGCCCTGTCCGGGGGTTTCGTCGGACGGGGCCACAGTGTCTCCCGACCCCTCCTGTCTCACCCCCAGTATTTATGCTGCAGTAGTTTATGTGTCGGGGGTGCTAGGGTCCGTCTGTTATATCTGGAGTATTTCTTCTCTTATCTGGTGTCCTGTGCGAATTTAAGTATGCTCGCTCTAATTATCTCTCTCTTTTTTTTTTCTTCTCTCTCTCTCTCTCTCTCTCTCTCTCTCTCTCTCGGAGGACCTGAGCATTAGGACCATTCCTCAAGGCCTACCCGGATGTCCCGAGTCCACCTGGCCGTGCTGCTTCTCCAGTTACAACTGTTCTGCCTGTTTTATGAACATTTTAAAATCTTGTCCATGTTCTGTTATAATCTGCACCCGGCACAGCCAGAAGAGGACTGGCCACCCCTCACAGCCTGGTTCCTCTCTAGGTTTCTTCCTAGGTTTTGGCCTTCTAGGGAGTTTTTCCTAGCCACCGTGCTTTTACACCTGCATTGCTTGCTGTTTGGGGTTTTAGGCTGGGTTTCTGTACAGCACTCTGTGACATCAGCTGATGTAAGGGGGGCTTTATAAATAAATTTGATTTGATTTGATGATTATTAGAACACGTTTCAGTAGGCTATGGGCTTTCCAACACTGTTCCAGAGGTCCTAGGCCTGAAGGCTATGCTTAAGGTTATTTGCCTACTTTAGTTCCGATAAAAACCTTATAAAAACATATAGGCCTCATGGCTAGGCTACATGATGTATGTGACTATGATTTGAAACAGTCGTCAGCATATATGAATTAGCCTATAAAGCGCTGACAGCTAATATGCTTGCAAGGAGCTTTACATATGAAACAGCCTACAAGGCAGCATCCTGGCATCAGCCTCTGAAGCTGAAATGGAATCGGACCAGCCTGTCAAGAATGAAGCTCACCCACTGTACATTTTTATATTATCTACAAAACATGAAGTGTCCCTTATAATTAAACACATACTGTACCAGTTATGAAAGCTAACAACCAGCATAGATAACAAGCTAGCTTGCTAGCTAGCTAACAAGACTAACAGCTCAGCATTTAACACCATAGCACCCTCCAAACTCGTCATTAAGCTCGAGACCCTAGGTCTCGACCACGCCCTGTGCAGCTGGGTCCTGTACTTCCTGGACACAGACAGTGTGGTGAAGAAGGCGCAACAGCGTCTCTACAACGTCAGGAGGCTGAAGAAATTCGACTCTTCTACAGATGCACAATCGAGAGCATCCTGTCGGGCCGTATCACTGCCTGGTACGGCAACTGCTCCACCCACAACCGTAAGGCTCTCCAGAGGGTAGTGAGGTCCGCACAACGCATCACAGGGGGCAAACTACCTGCCCTCCAGGACACCTAAACCATGTCACAGGAAGGCCAAAAAGATCATCAAGGACAACAACCACCCGAAATGTATCACTAGCCACTTTAAACAATGCCACTTTAGATAATGTTTACATATCCTACATTACTTATCTCATATGCATATACTGTACTCTATACAATCTACTGCATCTTGCCTATGCCGTTCGGCCATCGACTCAAATCTCTAGCCACTTTAATAATAAAAAATGTGATGTAATAAATGTATCACAAGCCACTTTAAACGATGCCACTGAATACAATGTTCACATATCCTACATTACTCATCTCATATGTATATACTGTACTCCATACCATCTACTGCATCTTGCCTATGCCGCTCAGCCATTGCTCATCCATATATTTATATGTACATACTCATATTCATTCCTTTACACTGTGTGTATAAGGTAGTTGTGAAATTGTTAGATTACTTGTTAGATACTACTGCATGGTCGGAACTAGAAGCACAAGCATTTCGCCACACTCGCATTAACATCTGCTAACCATGTGTATGTGACAAATAAAATTTGATTTGAACTGGCTTCCTCACAAGACTAGCTGTGTTGTTCCTTGCATCCGATTGGCTGTGGTTTTGTGGGCGGCACGCAGCCTGGGAAACAGTGTTGTCAGTCAGGAATCGTTCAGGGATTAAATGCCCCACGAGTGCATTGTGATCAACTGCAGCCACAGGGATCTGAACAAACTAACGCATGGTACTTTTGATTATCTCGGGATCTCGACAAAACAACTTTTTTTATGTCATGATCATAAGATAAATAAGTTGTGATCTCCACATAACGGAGGAATATATATTTTTTTCATATGTCCTCTCTGGACTACTAGGGAAACATTCATCTTACTAAATACACTGATCTGGCCAAGTACTGATCATCTGACATCTGACATTGTCACTGCAGCTATCCAGCCGAAACAAGAGTTTAGATAACTTTACATTGTTTGCTCATGAATCATTACAATAAAATAATAAGACAAATATTTAGAAAATAAAATGTATGTGTAGGCAACAGCTGAGGTAGAAACCCACCTTGCATGGGCATGGGAATGATCAGAACACAAGAGTTCCCAAAATTATCAAAAGGTCTTTGTGAATGATGTGAATGATGTGAATGATGTGAATGATGAGTCCGTTTGTCTTTGTTGTTGTCTAAAGGAAATCAACTCAAGCTTTATTTGTATAGCACATTTCAGACATGAATGCGCTTCACAGGAAAAAAAACATAAATAAAAATCTATGAATATAAAAACATAAATATTTACTACACAACATACATAAGAGGATAAAAACCAAAAGAATAACAATAAAAACTGAAAGACTAAAAAACCCCTTAAGGAAAACAAAGCAAAAAAAGGTGTGTTTTAAGATCTCTTTTAAATATGTACACAGTTTCATATATTCCAGAGGCTGGGGGCATAGTAACTAAACGCTGAGTCTCCATGCCTCTTGGTCCTAGGCTTTGGGACAGTTAAAAGGCCAGTGCCAGAGGACCTGAGGAACCTACTGGGTACATAACTCAGAAGCATGTCTGATATGTATTGCGGTGCAAAATCGTGGATTGATTTAAAAAACAAAATAATAATCTTAAAATGAATTCCAAAACATTAAAAAACTGTGTCATGTGTGCTCTCTGTCTGGTCTTGGTCAGTACCCGTGCTGCTGCATTCTGTATGTTTTGCAGTTGACCAATGGCTTTCATGGGTAGACCAGATAGGAGAGCATTACAGAAGTCAAGCCTGCTTGTAATAGAATCATGGATGAGTCTCTCTGTATCAGCCTGAGATAGAAACAGCCACACCTCGGCAATGTTTCTCAAGCTATTTTGGTCACGTCTACTAGCTAGCTAGTCTCTAAAGCGTAGACAATTCAGATACTGGAAGATATTATTTCTACTATTCCCCTCTTCTACCCTATATTTCTGCTTCCCGAATGGCACCCTATTCCCTTTATAGTGCACTACTTTTAAAAGGAGTACACTATATAGGGAACAGGGTACTATTTGGGATTCATAATGTGTCTCTCAAGATACTGTACTACGATTAGTCCTCTTTTGGATGGATTTAGATATAGAATTAATTAAATCAGTTTAGCCATCACTCAAGCCTGCAGTGACTCTCACTCAAAGTTTACCGTCCAGGAGACACAACTTTCTGCTTGTCCCCTACTCCCCTCTCTCTGGAAGCGTCCATATTTAGGAGAGAGACACACGGTTCACTCAGGCACCTGTCAGTCTGATTTCTCCGTCCCCCCTTGAAATCCTGAATGGAAGTCAGCGGGCCAAACTCTCCTATGTTGGAAGCCTGGAACAAAGGACATTTACAGAGAAACGGGGAGAGAAATGAGTGACGGCAGGAGGGAGAGAGAGAAAAAAAAAAATATATGGCGCCATTGCATACAGAGAGCTGATATGATGGGATTATGGTTCATTGTTTAGCTAGCTACATGTCTAAACAAAAGACCACTATGCAAGTAACCATTTCACTGTACCATTTACACCTTCTGTATCCTGTGCATGTGATCTATGTAAACATAGATTTTATTTGATACAGTGTGTGTTTACCAGAGACGGCAATGTGAAGCACAACATGACCTGCACCAAAGTCACATTAGGATGTAGGCCAAGGACTAGATAAAGTAAAAAAAAAATGCTACTACTTTCACCACTCTTAGTGTTGAAAACTTTGGTAGTTTACTACACTGTGAATCTTTAAAGAGATGGGTGGGGCTAAGGCTTAAGAGGGTGTGAACGAGGCTTAATGGGTGTTGACAAAGAACGGCTCTCGAGTAGGTGTACCAAAATATTCATGGGCCATTTTCTCAAAAGTGGGGAAGAAAGTTTATAACTTTCAAAGCAGAATCATTTTCTCATTGTTCCTCAACTGCAGTGAATGATACTGCAAACCGTTTTCTTGCTCGAAGTCTCTACTTTTATCTAATGTAAAAAACACAATATTTAATTTTGCTACATACAGTAGGACTGATCCAGGTGGTGGGTCACATATCGGAAAAATTCATGAAAACAAAAATTAATTTAAGACTAGGGTTAGGCATTAGCGTTAGCAGTGTGTTTAGGGTTAAGGTTAGGGTTAGGTTTAAAATACGATTGTATGACTTTGTGGCTGTGACAGCTAGTGACCACTCTGCAGAGCTGCCTCCAGGGCAAGATTCATGACAATAAACGTCAATCTACAAAGTGATAGTAGCATCACTTCCTGTGCCAAGTACACAGTGTTTGGGGAAAAGGACTGTGGGATACAACAGGTTGTCTTGTCTCCATCCTGGTAACCATTAGGCTGTGGATGCTCTTTATTACACAACACCGCCACTGTTGCTGGCTGAAACAACGTATTGAGGACTTTCCAGTAGACTGTTTATGTCTACAAGCCCTCTTTTGATCAGTTTTCGTGAAACTGGTTGAAAAGTTTAGCCTTTGCTGTCTTATCTTTAATGGATTAATAGCATGTGTTGTAATGTCAGAAAACTGCGACACGCATCAAAATGGCATTGCACAGACTAGTCAAATAGCACAGACTAGTCAAATAGTACAGACTAGTCAAATAGCACAGACTAGTCAAATAGCACAGACTAGTCAAATAGTACAGACCAGTCAAATAGTACAGACCAGTCAAATAGAACAGACTAGTCAAATAGCACAGACCAGTCAAATAGCACAGACCAGTCAAATAGCACAGACTAGTCAAATAGCACAGACTAGTCAAATAGCACAGACTAGTCAAAAAGCACAGACCAGTCAAATAGTACAGACCAGTCAAATAGTACAGACCAGTCAAATAGTACAGACCAGTCAAATAGTACAGACTAGTCAAATAGTACAGACCAGTCAAATAGTACAGACCAGTCAAATAGCACGGACCAGTCAAATAGTACAGACCAGTCAAATAGCACAGACCGTTCAAAAAATACAGACCAGTCAAATAGTACAGACTAGTCAAATAGCACAGACCAGTCAAAAAGCACAGACCAGTGAAATAGTACAGACCAGTCAAATAGTACAGACCAGTCAAATAGTACAGACCAGTGAAATTGTACAGACCAGTGAAATAGTACAGACCATTCAAGTAGCACAGGCTAGTCAAATAGCACAGACCATTCAAAGAGCACAGACCAGTCAAATAGTACAGACCAGTCAAATAGCATAGACTAGTCAAATAGTACAGACCAGTCAAATAGCACAGACCAGTCAAATAGTACAGACCAGTCAAATAGTACAGACCATTTAAATAGTACAGACCAATCAAATAGTACAGACCAGTCAAATAGTACAGACTAGTCAAATAGCACAGACCATTTAAATAGTGCAGACCAGTCAAATAGTACAGACCAGTCAAATAGTACAGACTAGTCAAATAGCACAGACTGGTCAAATAGTACAGACCAGTCAAATAGTACAGACCATTTAAATAGTACAGACCAGTCAAATAGTACAGACCAGTCAAATAGTACAGACTAGTCAAACAGCACAGACCATTTAAATAGTGCAGACCAGTCAAATAGTACAGACTAGTCAAATAGCACAGACCGGTCAAATAGTACAGACCGGTCAAATAGTACAGACCAGTCAAATAGTACAGAGCAGTCAAATAGCACAGACCAGTCAAATAGTACAGACCAGTCAAATAGTACAGACCAGTCAAATAGAACAGACTAGTCAAATAGCACAGACCAGTCAAATAGCACAGACCAGTCAAACAGCACAGACTAGTCAAATAGCACAGACTAGTCAAATAGCACAGACTAGTCAAATAGCACAGACCAGTCAAATAGTACAGACCAGTCAAATAGTACAGACTAGTCAAATAGTACAGACTAGTCAAATAGTACAGACAAGTCAAATAGCACGGACCAGTCAAATAGTACAGACCAGTCAAATAGCACAGACCGTTCAAAAATTACAGACCAGTCAAATAGTACAGACTAGTCAAATAGCACAGACCAGTCAAAAAGCACAGACCAGTGAAATAGTACAGACCAGTCAAATAGTACAGACCAGTCAAATAGTACAGACCAGTGAAATAGTACAGACCAGTGAAATAGTACAGACCATTCAAGTAGCACAGGCTAGTCAAATAGCACAGACCATTCAAAGAGCACAGACCAGTCAAATAGTACAGACCAGTCAAATAGCATAGACTAGTCAAATAGTACAGACCAGTCAAATAGCACAGACCAGTCAAATAGTACAGACCAGTCAAATAGTACAGACCATTTAAATAGTACAGACCAATCAAATAGTACAGACCAGTCAAATAGTACAGACTAGTCAAATAGCACAGACCATTTAAATAGTGCAGACCAGTCAAATAGTACAGACCAGTCAAATAGTACAGACTAGTCAAATAGCACAGACTGGTCAAATAGTACAGACCAGTCAAATAGTACAGACCATTTAAATAGTACAGACCAGTCAAATAGTACAGACCAGTCAAATAGTACAGATTAGTCAAACAGCACAGACCATTTAAATAGTGCAGACCAGTCAAATAGTACAGACTAGTCAAATAGCACAGACCGGTCAAATAGTACAGACCGGTCAAATAGTACAGACCAGTCAAATAGTACAGAGCAGTCAAATAGCACAGACCAGTCAAATAGTACAGACCAGTCAAATAGTACAGACCAGTGAAATAGTACAGACCATTCAAGTAGCACAGGCTAGTCAAATAGCACAGACCATTCAAAGAGCACAGACCAGTCAAATAGTACAGACCAGTCAAATAGCATAGACCATTTAAATAGTACAGACCAGTGAAATAGTACAGACCAGTGAAATAGTACAGACCATTCAAGTAGCACAGGCTAGTCAAATAGCACAGACCATTCAAAGAGCACAGACCAGTCAAATAGTACAGACCAGTCAAATAGCATAGACTAGTCAAATAGTACAGACCAGTCAAATAGCACAGACCAGTCAAATAGTACAGACCAGTCAAATAGTACAGACCATTTAAATAGTACAGACCAATCAAATAGTACAGACCAGTCAAATAGTACAGACTAGTCAAATAGCACAGACCATTTAAATAGTGCAGACCAGTCAAATAGTACAGACCAGTCAAATAGTACAGACTAGTCAAATAGCACAGACTGGTCAAATACTACAGACCAGTCAAATAGTACAGACCAGTCAAATAGTACAGACCATTTAAATAGTACAGACTAGTCAAACAGCACAGACCATTTAAATAGTGCAGACCAGTCAAATAGTACAGACTAGTCAAATAGCACAGACCGGTCAAATAGTACAGACCGGTCAAATAGTACAGACCAGTCAAATAGTACAGAGCAGTCAAATAGCACAGACCAGTCAAATAGTACAGACCAGTCAAATAGTACAGACCAGTGAAATAGTACAGACCATTCAAGTAGTACAGGCTAGTCAAATAGCACAGACCATTCAAAGAGCACAGACCAGTCAAATAGTACAGACCAGTCAAATAGCATAGACTAGTCAAATAGTACAGACCAGTCAAATAGCACAGACCAGTCAAATAGTACAGACCAGTCAAATAGTACAGACCATTTAAATAGTACAGACCAGTCAAATAGTACAGACCAGTGAAATAGTACAGACCAGTGAAATAGTACAGACCATTCAAGTAGCACAGGCTAGTCAAATAGCACAGACCATTCAAAGAGCACAGACCAGTCAAATAGTACAGACCAGTCAAATAGCATAGACTAGTCAAATAGTACAGACCAGTCAAATAGCACAGACCAGTCAAATAGTACAGACCAGTCAAATAGTACAGACCATTTAAATAGTACAGACCAATCAAATAGTACAGACCAGTCAAATAGTACAGACTAGTCAAATAGCACAGACCATTTAAATAGTGCAGACCAGTCAAATAGTACAGACCAGTCAAATAGTACAGACTAGTCAAATAGCACAGACTGGTCAAATAGTACAGACCAGTCAAATAGTACAGACCATTTAAATAGTACAGACCAGTCAAATAGTACAGACCAGTCAAATAGTACAGACTAGTCAAACAGCACAGACCATTTAAATAGTGCAGACCAGTCAAATAGTACAGACTAGTCAAATAGCACAGACCAGTCAAATAGTACAGACCAGTCAAATAGTACAGACTAGTCAAATAGCACAGACCGGTCAAATAGTACAGACCGGTCAAATAGTACAGACCAGTCAAATAGTACAGAGCAGTCAAATAGCACAGACCAGTCAAATAGTACAGACCAGTCAAATAGTACAGACCAGTGAAATAGTACAGACCATTCAAGTAGCACAGGCTAGTCAAATAGCACAGACCATTCAAAGAGCACAGACCAGTCAAATAGTACAGACCAGTCAAATAGCATAGACCATTTAAATAGTACAGACCAGTGAAATAGTACAGACCAGTGAAATAGTACAGACCATTCAAGTAGCACAGGCTAGTCAAATAGCACAGACCATTCAAAGAGCACAGACCAGTCAAATAGTACAGACCAGTCAAATAGCATAGACTAGTCAAATAGTACAGACCAGTCAAATAGCACAGACCAGTCAAATAGTACAGACCAGTCAAATAGTACAGACCATTTAAATAGTACAGACCAATCAAATAGTACAGACCAGTCAAATAGTACAGACTAGTCAAATAGCACAGACCATTTAAATAGTGCAGACCAGTCAAATAGTACAGACCAGTCAAATAGTACAGACTAGTCAAATAGCACAGACTGGTCAAATACTACAGACCAGTCAAATAGTACAGACCAGTCAAATAGTACAGACCAGTCAAATAGTACAGACTAGTCAAACAGCACAGACCATTTAAATAGTGCAGACCAGTCAAATAGTACAGACTAGTCAAATAGCACAGACCGGTCAAATAGTACAGACCGGTCAAATAGTACAGACCAGTCAAATAGTACAGAGCAGTCAAATAGCACAGACCAGTCAAATAGTACAGACCAGTCAAATAGTACAGACCAGTGAAATAGTACAGACCATTCAAGTAGTACAGGCTAGTCAAATAGCACAGACCATTCAAAGAGCACAGACCAGTCAAATAGTACAGACCAGTCAAATAGCATAGACTAGTCAAATACACTGCTCAAAAAAATAAAGGGAACACTAAAATAACACATCATAGATCTGAATGAATGAAATAATCTTATTAAATACTTTTTTCTTTACATAGTTGAATGTGCTGACAACAAAATCACACAAAAATTATCAATGGAAATCAAATTTAACAACCCATGGAGGTCTGGATTTGGAGTCACACTCAAAATTAAAGTGGAAAACCACACTACAGCCTGATCCAACTTTGATGTAATGTCCTTAAAACAAGTCAAAATGAGGCTCAGTAGTGTGTGTGGCCTCCACGTGCCTGAATGACCTCCCTACAACGCCTGGGCATGCTCCTGATGAGGTGGCGGATGGTCTCCTGAGGATCTCCTCCCAGACCTGGACTAAAGCATCCGCCAACTCCTGGACAGTCTGTGGTGCAACGTGGCATTGGTGGATGGAGCGAGACATGATGTCCCAGATGTGCTCAATTGGATTCAGGTCTGGGGAACGGGCGGGCCAGTCCTTAGCATCAATGCCTTCCTCTTGCAGGAACTGCTGACACACTCCAGCCACATGAGGTCTAGCATTGTCTTGCATTAGGAGGAACCCAGGGCCAACCGCACCAGCATATGGTCTCACAAGGGGTCTGAGGATCTCATCTCGGTACCTAATGGCAGTCAGGCTATCTCTGGCGAGCACATGGAGGGCTGTGCGGCCCCCCAAAGAAATGCCATCCCACACCATGACTGACCCACTGCCAAACCGGTCATGCTGGAGGATGTTGCAGGCAGCAGAACGTTCTCCACGGCGTCTCCAGACTCTGTCACATCTGTCACGTGCTCAGTGTGAACCTGCTTTCATCTGTGAAGAGCACAGGGCGCCAGTGGCGAATTTGCCAATCTTGGTGTTCTCTGGCAAATGCCAAACGTCCTGCATGGTGTTGGGCTGTAAGCACAACCCCCACCTGTGGGACGTTGGGCCCTCATACCACCCTCATGGAGTCTGTTTCTGACCGTTTGAGCAGACACATGCACATTTGTGGCCTGCTGGAGGTCATTTTGCAGGAGCTCTGGCAGTGCTCCTCCTTGCACAAAGGCGGAGGTAGTGGTCCTGCTGCTGGGTTGTTGCCCTCCTCGACGGCCTCCTCCACGTCTCCTGATGTACTGGCCTGTCTCCTGGTAGCGCCTCCATGCTCTGGACACTACGCTGACAGACACAGCAAACCTTCTTGCCACAGCTCGCATTGATGTGCCATCCTGGATGAGCTGCACTACCTGAGCCACTTGTGTGGGTTGTAGACTCCGTCTCATGCTACCACTAGAGTGAAAGCACCGCCAGCATTCAAAAGTGACCAAAACATCAGCCAGGAAGCATAGGAACTGAGAAGTGGTCTGTGGTCACCACCTTCAGAACCACTCCTTTATTGGGGGTGTCTTGCTAATTGCCTATAATTTCCACCTGTTGTCTATTCCATTTGCACAACAGCATATGAAATTTATTGTCAATCAGTGTTGCTTCCTAAGTGGACAGTTTGATTTCACAGAAGTGTGATTGACTTGGAGTTACATTGTGTTGTTTAAGTGTTCCCTTTATTTTTTTGAGCAGTGTAGTACAGACCAGTCAAATAGCACAGACCAGTCAAATAGTACAGACCAGTCAAATAGTACAGACCATTTAAATAGTACAGACCAGTCAAATAGTACAGACCAGTGAAATAGTACAGACCAGTGAAATAGTACAGACCATTCAAGTAGCACAGGCTAGTCAAATAGCACAGACCATTCAAAGAGCACAGACCAGTCAAATAGTACAGACCAGTCAAATAGCATAGACTAGTCAAATAGTACAGACCAGTCAAATAGCACAGACCAGTCAAATAGTACAGACCAGTCAAATAGTACAGACCATTTAAATAGTACAGACCAATCAAATAGTACAGACCAGTCAAATAGTACAGACTAGTCAAATAGCACAGACCATTTAAATAGTGCAGACCAGTCAAATAGTACAGACCAGTCAAATAGTACAGACTAGTCAAATAGCACAGACTGGTCAAATAGTACAGACCAGTCAAATAGTACAGACCATTTAAATAGTACAGACCAGTCAAATAGTACAGACCAGTCAAATAGTACAGACTAGTCAAACAGCACAGACCATTTAAATAGTGCAGACCAGTCAAATAGTACAGACTAGTCAAATAGCACAGACCAGTCAAATAGTACAGACCAGTCAAATAGCATAGACTAGTCAAATAGTACAGACCAGTCAAATAGCACAGACCAGTCAAATAGTACAGACCAGTCAAATAGTACAGACCATTTAAATAGTACAGACCAGTCAAATAGTACAGACCAGTGAAATAGTACAGACCAGTGAAATAGTACAGACCATTCAAGTAGCACAGGCTAGTCAAATAGCACAGACCATTCAAAGAGCACAGACCAGTCAAATAGTACAGACCAGTCAAATAGCATAGACTAGTCAAATAGTACAGACCAGTCAAATAGCACAGACCAGTCAAATAGTACAGACCAGTCAAATAGTACAGACCATTTAAATAGTACAGACCAATCAAATAGTACAGACCAGTCAAATAGTACAGACTAGTCAAATAGCACAGACCATTTAAATAGTGCAGACCAGTCAAATAGTACAGACCAGTCAAATAGTACAGACTAGTCAAATAGCACAGACTGGTCAAATAGTACAGACCAGTCAAATAGTACAGACCATTTAAATAGTACAGACCAGTCAAATAGTACAGACCAGTCAAATAGTACAGACTAGTCAAACAGCACAGACCATTTAAATAGTGCAGACCAGTCAAATAGTACAGACTAGTCAAATAGCACAGACCGGTCAAATAGTACAGACCGGTCAAATAGCATAGACTAGTCAAATAGTACAGACCAGTCAAATAGCACAGACCAGTCAAATAGTACAGACCAGTCAAATAGTACAGACCATTTAAATAGTACAGACCAGTCAAATAGTACAGACCAGTGAAATAGTACAGACCAGTGAAATAGTACAGACCATTCAAGTAGCACAGGCTAGTCAAATAGCACAGACCATTCAAAGAGCACAGACCAGTCAAATAGTACAGACCAGTCAAATAGCATAGACTAGTCAAATAGTACAGACCAGTCAAATAGCACAGACCAGTCAAATAGTACAGACCAGTCAAATAGTACAGACCATTTAAATAGTACAGACCAATCAAATAGTACAGACCAGTCAAATAGTACAGACTAGTCAAATAGCACAGACCATTTAAATAGTGCAGACCAGTCAAATAGTACAGACCAGTCAAATAGTACAGACTAGTCAAATAGCACAGACTGGTCAAATAGTACAGACCAGTCAAATAGTACAGACCATTTAAATAGTACAGACCAGTCAAATAGTACAGACCAGTCAAATAGTACAGACTAGTCAAACAGCACAGACCATTTAAATAGTGCAGACCAGTCAAATAGTACAGACTAGTCAAATAGCACAGACCGGTCAAATAGTACAGACCGGTCAAATAGTACAGACCAGTCAAATAGTACAGAGCAGTCAAATAGCACAGACCAGTCAAATAGTACAGACCAGTCAAATAGTACAGACCAGTGAAATAGTACAGACCATTCAAGTAGCACAGGCTAGTCAAATAGCACAGACCATTCAAAGAGCACAGACCAGTCAAATAGTACAGACCAGTCAAATAGCATAGACCATTTAAATAGTACAGACCAGTCAAATAGTACAGACCATTTAAATAGTACAGACCAATCAAATAGTACAGACCAGTCAAATAGTACAGACTAGTCAAATAGCACAGACCATTTAAATAGTGCAGACCAGTCAAATAGTACAGACCAGTCAAATAGTACAGACTAGTCAAATAGCACAGACTGGTCAAATAGTACAGACCAGTCAAATAGTACAGACCATTTAAATAGTACAGACCAGTCAAATAGTACAGACCAGTCAAATAGTACAGACTAGTCAAACAGCACAGACCATTTAAATAGTGCAGACCAGTCAAATAGTACAGACTAGTCAAATAGCACAGACCGGTCAAATAGTACAGACCGGTCAAATAGTACAGACCAGTCAAATAGTACAGAGCAGTCAAATAGCACAGACCAGTCAAATAGTACAGACCAGTCAAATAGTACAGACCAGTCAAATAGTACAGACCAGTCAAATAGCACAGACTAGTCAAATAGCACAGACCAGTCAAATAGTACAGACCAGTCAAATAGTACAGACCAGTCAAATAGTACAGACTAGTCAAATAGCACAGACGAGTCAAATAGTACAGACTAGTTAAATAGCACAGACCAAATAAATAGAACAGACCAGTCAAATAGCACAGACTAGTCAAATAGTACAGACTAGTCAAATAGTACAGACCAGTCAAATAGCACAGACCAGTCAAATAGCACAGACCAGTCAAATAGTACAGACCAGTCAAATAGTATAGAACAGTCAAATAGTTGTCACGGTTCATGAATTCACCGGCTCGCTCTGTGTGTATGTGTGTGCGTGTGGGTGTGGCCGCTGATCACCACTCAGCTCATTATCAGCGCCAGCTGGCACTCATCATCTGTGTCTATTTATACTCATTGTCATTCGTCTTGTGTTTGTCAGTTCGTTGGGTTTGTTCCTGTGTGCTAGTTCGTTCTCCTGGCTGGGTCTTGTGCCTCCTGTGGTTTCGGTTTCGGTTTGGAATTTACGATCGCTCTGCTGTCTTTTCTGAGGAGGGTTCAACGCCGGGTACTTCCTGGTTCTGCGGAGATTGGATTTCCTCTCGCTTCACTCACCGTCACGGAGGATCTGGGTTGCCCATTCAGTCCCTGCGCTGCCAAGGCTCAGACTTTTCATTATACTACTTCCTCATCTGACTCTCACTTTTGCTTTAATAAATGTTAAACTTTCACTCGCAATTGAATCCTCAGTTATTCCAACGTAACAATAGTACAGACTAGTCAAATAGTACAGACCAGTCAAATAGTACAGACCAGTCAAATAGCACAGACCAGTCAAATAGCACAGACCAGTCAAATAGTACAGACCAGTCAAATAGAACAGACCAGTCAAATAGTACAGACCAGTCAAATAGCACAGACCAGTCAAAGGAGAAAAATACAAAGCCATTTAATGTCAGCAGAATTGTTCTGAAAAGTTGTCCAGGGGGAGAGAGAGAGATAAGAAGATTTACACGGTACATTTTACATAGTATCTGCACATTGACTATAAACAGCCTGAAAAATGCCATCTTGACTAGTAGATGTTCCCTAAAGAGAAGTCCCATCCTCTCTGTAATCCGCCCAGCAGACCTGGGTTCAAATAACATTACAAATCTTTCAAATATGTTTAGCGTTTGCTTTAGCCTGCCTGGAGTGCCAGATGGGCAGGATTGGCAGTTTTATGACAGTCCTATTGGTTCCCTTGCACCAGGCAAACTCAACCAAGCGCAGCTGAAGTATTTGAAAGGATTTCAAATAGTAATTGAACCCAGGCCTGCTGCCGAGTCGCCAGTGATAATTATAGAGGATTAGTCCTCTCAAGCTGTTTAACCTACTGTCTAAATTGACTTCTGATCTACACATCCAAAGCCCTCATTTATATAATTATATTTGCAGTGCGCATGGACACACAAGGTGCCCAGGGTCAAGTGGCAGTTATTGCCAATACCAACACAAACATGACGTGTCAAATGTGAGTCAGAGCTGAGTGTCGACCTTTTCTCAGTGACACACAAGGTTATGAAAACCCCATTGTAGTTTGTCTGTTTATATATATTTCTACCCCCTCTCCCCGCTTATTGCGCTTCCCCTATGGTGGAGTGAATACCTGACACATACATGAACTGCTGGAGTTGGATTGCCTTGAGCTGCTTTGGTCTAGTTTCTGCTAGAGTGTAAGTCAGTAGGCTGTGTGTGTGTGTGTGTGTGTGTGTGTGTGTGTGTGTGTGTGTGTGTGTGTGTGTGTGTGTGTGTGTGTGTGTGTGTGTGTGTGTGTGTGTGTGTGTGTGTGTGTGTGTGTGTGTGTGTGTGTGTGTGTGTGTGTGTGTGTGTGTGTGTGTGTGTGTGTGTGTGTGTGTGTGTGTGTGTGTGTGTGTCTTTAGCCTACTCATGAATGTGTGTGTGTGACTGTTTTTTTGTTAGCACATCTTTTGGCCCCAGGGACTGAATAATGCCTGCAGGTTTCAGTGGTGGTGCGTTGAACAGACGCAGATGTGTACCCACAGATGTGTACCCGCATTCTCTGTAGTATTTACTGTAGTATACTGTAAAATGTACAGTTTACTATAGTATAAATACTGTAGTAAAAAAAGAGTTGTATATATTGAAGTACTTGCAGACTGTAGCATACTGTAGTGTTTTTGGGGACATTACTGTAGTATTTTGTTTTATTATCTTTGACATAGAGGTGGAGGCTTTCTCCTTGAGGAAACCTACTGGAGAAGTACTAAAAGAGCACATTTTCCAAAACCTGAAGGTAAGTAAAACTGGGGTCTGAAAAGAGGGTATTTTCTATAATGTGTAGGGAACACAATATATCATCTATTTATAGGTTTCTCACTTACAGGTTCACAAATTGGGATATGTAGGAGGGAAATGGGCAGGGTATATGCAAATTAAATACAGTATTATTTACTATAGTTAGAAAAATGTAGTGTTTTTGCAGACTGTAGTGTTTTTGCAGACATCTGTAATATTTACTAAAGAGTTTATTTGTGGATAATCCTGTAGTGTTTAGTATAGTATTCTACAGTGTAGTACAAAATTCTATTTAAGTACTACACATGATCGATGGATACTATAATGTGTAGTATAGAACTCTACAGTATACTACAGTTTTCTACAAAATTCTATATTAAGTACTGTAGTATTCTATAGTAAACTGCATTATTTTTTTACGTGGGAATGTACATTATGCATTTTCTTGAGTTCATACAGTTCTATACTCAGCAAAAAACGTGACCCTGTCTTTCAAAGACAATTTGTAAAAATCCAAATGACTTCACAGATCTTCATTGTAAAGGGTTTTAACACTGTTTCCCATGCTTGTCCAATGAACCATAAACAATTAATGAACATGCACCTGTGGAACGGTCGTTAAGACACTAATAGCTTACAGATGGTAGGCAATTAAGGTCACAGTTAGGAAAACGTAGGGCACTAAAGAGGCCTTCCTACTGTAATTGCAATGTCCATACTGTGAGACGCCTAAGACAGCGCTACAGGGAGACAGGACGGACAGCTGATCGTCCTCGCAGTGGCAGACCACGTGTAACAACACCTGCACAGGATCGGTACATCCGAACATCACACCTGCAGGACAGGTACAGGATGGCAACAACAATTGCCCGAATTACACCAGGAACGCAATATCCCTCCATCAGTGCTCAGACTGTCTGCAATAGGCTGAGAGAGGTTGTACTGAAGGCTTGTAGGCATATTGTATGGCAGGTCCTCACCAGACATCACCTGCAACAATGTCGCCTATGGGACCAAACCCACCGTCGCTGGACCAGACAGGACTGGCAAAAAGTGCTCTTCACTGACGAGTCGCGGTTTTGTCTCACCAGGGGTGATGGTCGGATTCGCGTTTGTCGTCGAAGGAATGAGCGTTACACGAGGCCTGTACTTCGGATCAGGATTGATTTGGAGGTGGAGGGTCCGTCATGGTCTGGGGCGATGTGTCACAGCATCATCGGACTGAGCTTGTTGTCATTGCAGGCAATCTCAACGCTGTGCGTTACAGGGAAGACATCCTCCTCCCTCATGTGGTACCCTTCTTGCAGGCTCATCCTGACATGACCCTCCAGCAGTGACAGCCATACTGCTCGTTCTGTGCGTGATTTCCTGCAAGACAGGAATGTCAGTGTTCTGCCATGGCCAGCGAAGAGCCTGGATCTCAATCCCATTGAGCAAGTCTGGGACCTGTTGGTGGGGCAATTCCCCCCAGAAATGTCTGTGAACTTGCAGGTGCCTTGGTGGAAGAGTGGGGTAACATCTCACAGCAAGAACTGGCAAATCTGGTGCAGTCCATGAGGAGGAGATGCACTGCAGTACTTAATTCAGCTGGTGGCCACACCAGATACTGACTTTTACTTTAGATTTTGACACCCCCTTTGTTCAGGGACACATTATTCCATTTCTGTTAGTCACATGTCTGTGGAACTTGTTCAGTTTATGTTTCAGTTGTTGAATCGTGTTTTGTTCATACAAATATTTACACATGTTACACATATTTACATGTTAAGTTTGCTGAAAATAAACGCAGTTGACAGTGAGAGGACGTTTCTTTTTTTTGCCGAGTTTATTTATTCATGTTGTGTGTGTGTACTGTAGGTGCTTGCATATTTATGTGTACGCCTATAAATGTGTGTGTCTGATAGAATCTTTATTAGCACTGGTTCTGTGACTATCCATGTCTGTCTGTGCTCCTACAGTGTTTACGCAGGCCCCCATCATGCTTCCAGGCCTCAGTGCTGCTGTCCAATGAAAAAAAACGTCCCTATTCACTCCATCCATTCTTCCATCCATCCCTCCATCAACATCCCTCCATCCCAGATTGGGAGCAACAGATGCCAGCTGGTCAGAATCCTAAGCCAGACAGGAGTCACAATTCATCCGTTTCTATTGGGAACATGACATCACAGCTTCTGGAGCACAGAGGGCAGATAACGGCATCGACAGGGCCACCACAGCTACACAACATTTAGCTTGAATAGATAAGATGAGGGACTGCCAGAGAATGGGTCGTGAGCTATGTGGAAAAGTGAAAGTTTAGCAGAAAGAGATATGAAAGCATTGAAAAAGACTACAATCAAAATGTGTCAGCTTTTTAATAACAGCTCACCATGAACTAAAAATATAGTTGCGTTATAGAGCGCGAGAAAGAGACAAACAAAGAGAGAGAGCGAGCGCGAGAGAGAGATTGTGACTTGTTGACCCTGATGCATGCTAGTTATTTGGCTGTTGGCAGGGTGTGAGTGTGTCAGGAAGAGGGAATCTGGGCAGGCACGTTTTGATGAGGCTTTGCATGTTGGTAATGACATCCTGTTGTGGCACGTCAATGATGCTAAAACTAGCGACTAGCGTGGATCATGGCCTTAATCTAATTCATCCATTAACTTCTTTGGGAGCAGCGCACGAGGTGACCGTTTTGGAGAGCCTGGCATGCCCAAAGTAAAATGCCTCCCATTCAGGCCCAGAAAATAGGATATGCAAATATTTAGTACCATTGGATAGGAAACACTCTGAAGTTTCTAAAAGTGTTAACATTTTGTCTGTGAGTATAACAGAACGGATATGGCAGGCAAAAACCCGAGGAATTTCTGTCCTGGAAAAAGTGGTTTTGACAGATTGCCTCATTTAGAACCCCTCCCTTATGAAAATGCCCATATAAGGGCATATGAAGGCAGTACCTGTCGCTTCCTCTGGATGTCAACAGTCTCGAGAAAGTGTTCTGATTCTTTTTAGATGCTTTTAGAGCAGAGAAGAAGATGAATAAGGAAGTGTCCACACAGATGTCAATACAAGTAAATGCGCGCTCCCGGCTGGCACGTTCTGTGTTTTTTTCCTTTCTTATCGCCCAGTTTATATTCCGGTTGAAATATTATACTATTTATACATAAAAGTGTTCCTAAGGATACATTTAAAATTATGTTTGATTGTTCTTGGACAAGTTTATAGGTATAAGTTGAACGAGTTCTCGTCACGTTACAATGGAGGAGTCGACGCTCTATTTTGTCATTATAACGCGCCAACCAAACGGAGATTTATGGATATAATGCATTACTTTTTCTAACAAAAGGACCATAGATTGTCTTCGTTGGACACTTGGGAAGCCCTCAGCAGAAGTTCTTCAAAAGGTAATTGATTTGTTTTCGCTGTGAAATGTGTTTCTGTGAACCGTGAAGGCTTATGAATTCATGGTAATGGGAAAAATATGTTAGGTGCTACCCTCAAACAATCAAATGTGGTGCTTTCGCCGTAAAGCCTTTTTGAAATCTGACAGCGCTGTGATATTGCCAAGAAGCAGAGCTTTTGATGACTATGAAACACTTGTATATTGATGCATGTTTAATAATTCAACTTTTGGATTTTGAATTTGGCGCCTTGCATGTCGCTAGCGCCCCACCTCTCCCTAAGAAGTTAATCTGGGCTTAATCAAACTCAGCATGTGGCCTGCGGATGCAGCGAGGTTAGCAACCCATTGCTAACTGAAGCCTCAGATCTCTACCTATTTTAGCTACCTACTCAAATTCCTTTGGCACAATGGCAGTGAAAGTAGCATGTGACATAGGGACACACAGGCTAGCATCTCAGTGCTAACCGAAACCTCTTACTTCAAGCTCCTATGCCCCATTTTAAAAAACACAAAAGGCTAAAGGCAGTTAGTGAGCCCTACGTACTACTAAATCTACTACAGTAAAGGTGATCATTACAGTGGTTAACTGTTAGATGATATACTGTTAGCATTAACAAGGGCTAACCCTAATAGTTGGTCCTTATCAATCTTAAGGCTAACTACTGTAATGTCAGTTTCCCTACGGAAATGCTAATGGGCAAGCCATGAGGTCGAAGGAGTTGTCCGTAAATCTCAGAGACTGCGTCGAGGCACAGATCTGGTAAAGGGTACTAAAAAAATTCTGCAACATTGAAGGTCCACAAGAATACAGTGGCCTTCATCATTCTTAAATGGAAGAAGTTTAGAATCACCAACACTCTTCCTAGAGCTGGCTGCCCGGCCAAACTGAGCAATCGAGGGAGAAAGGCCTTGGTCAGGGAGGTGACCAAGAACCCAAGTTCCTCTGTGGAGATGGGAGAACCTTTCAGAAGGACAACATCTCTGCAGCATGCCACCAATCAGGAACTATGGTAGAGTGGCCATAAAAGGCACATGACAGTCCATTTGGAGTTTGCCAAAAGGCACCTAAAGACTCTCAGACCATGAGAAACAAGATTCTCTGGTCTGATGAAACCAAGATTGAACTCTTTGGCCTGAATGCCAAGCGTCACGTCTGGAGGAAACCTGGCACCATCCTTACGGTGAAGCATGGTGGCGGCAGCATCATGCTGTGGTGATGTTTTTCAGCAACAGGGACTGGGAGACTAGTCAGGATTGAGGGAAAGATGAACAGAGCAAAGTACAGAGAGATCATTGATGAAAACCTGCTCCAGAGTGCTCATGACCTCATACTGGGGCGACGGTTCACCTTCCAACAGGACAATGACCCTGAGCACACAGCCAAGACAACGCAGGAGTGGCTTCGGGACAAGTCTCTGAATGTCCTTGAGTGGCCCAGCCATAGCCCGGACTTGAACCTGATCAAACATCTCTGGAGAGACTTGAAAAGAGCTGTGCAGTGACGCTCCCCATTCAACATGACAGAGCTTGAGAGGATCTGCAGAGAAGAATAGGAGAAACTCCCCAAATTCAGGTGTGCCAAGCTTGTAGGGTCATACCCAAGAAGACTCGAGGCTGTAATCACTGCCAAAGATGCTTCAACAAAGTACTGAGTAAAGGGTCTGAATACTTATGTTAATGTGATATTTACGCTTTTTTATTTTTAATACATTTGCTAACATTTCCTAAAACCTGTTTTTGCTTTGTCATTATGGGGTATTGTGTGTAGACTAATGAGGGGGAAAAAATATGTAATCCATTTTAGAATAAGGCTGTAGCGTAACAAAATGTGGAAAAAGTCAAGCGGTCTGAATACTTTCCTAATGCACTGTTTATTGGCAGGTTTGCTAGCAACAAACTGTTTAGCTTAGGTAGCATCTAGCATAGAGTTTGATATGCAATGCAATCTCCTCATAAAGAACAGTGTTGAGTGTCCTGATGAGAAGGCAAACTCAGGCAAAATCAGGAATCATCATTATTTAACCATAGTTTTAAATGTATCCTTAGGAACACTTTTACGTATATTTACTATTATAAATCAACCGGAATATAAACTGATCGATAAAGACGGTAAAGACACTTCGCCTTCTCGAACGCAGCACTGGGTACTGTTGACATAAAAGAGACACTTCCTGGTTTGCTCTTATTCTCTGGTCTAAAGCATCCAAAATGAAATTTTACACTGTCTCGAGACTGTTGACATCTAAAGGAAGCGATGGGTACTGCATTCATATGCCCTTATATGGTCATTTCCATGAGGGAGGGGTTCCCAAATGAGCAATGTGTCAAAATCACTTTTTCCAGGACAGAAATTCCTCGGGGTTTCGCCTGCTATATGCGTTCTGTTTTACTCACAGACAAATGGTTAACCGTTTTGGAAAATTCAGAGTGTTTCCTATCCAATGGTACCAAATATGTGCATATCCTATTTTCCGGGCCTGAATGGGAGGCATTTTACTTTGGGCACGCCAGGCTCTCCAAAACCGACCCCTCAGCTGCCACTCCCTAACAAGTTAATTATTGAATGTCAATTGAACACAGCTTAAACAAATGCACATGCAGTTACTTTGCTGTTACTCTGGTTGAAGAGGTTGTGACTATGTTAGCTGTAGCTAGTTGGCTAGCTAGCAAGCAAGGATAAGAATGTTGTCAGCGAGCATGGCAACGGAACGAACAACTGGGTCGCGTCCATAAATATTGAACTAATCTAGCAACCAAAATATGAGAAAGTATGAACTTGCTTATATCTTAAACATTTAAATATCAACAAGAAGATGTAGTATCTACCTGTAAATTTGTGCTTGAGTATTATTTTCTTTGACAACTGTGGAATAAGTGGGATCAACACCTCTGTTCTGTACATTACTTTGGACAAATGCAATCCTCAAAGCAAACTCAGCTCCGCCTCAACCCGCTGCATCGGAAATTATTTCCAAGGTAATGTACAGAACATTGGCATTTATACCTCACTTATACCATGGCATTGTTGAATATTCAATTCTAATTGGCTAGAAGGGCATTCTAGAGAGTACATTATTTCGCTATAATGCACAGTAAAATTCAATGGCTTTGTAGTTCCTTCTTACATGTTCTATGTTCTATGTTCTATGTTTGAAAGCAAAAGTAGAACTAAATAGTTTGAAGCGCTTTGAGATTCTATAAAAAGCGCTATAGAAATGTAATAAATAATTATTATTATTTATAATTTGACACAGAAGTATCATTATGTAAATATTCACAAATTCCAGTACATATCATCATCCAGACAATAGCACAACCATCTATCAACGTTTCACAACGCACATAGCACGTATATAATCAAGTGAATTTCTAGGCAAAATATGTCTCCAGCATATCTGTATGAGTCAAGAGCACAACGACCATGGATGTTGGTCTCTGTTCATCTCATGGGGACCATTACAGGCATCATGGATGTTGGTCTCTGTTCATCTCACAGGGACCATTACAGGCATCATGGATGTTGGTCTCTGTTCATCTCACAGGAACCATTACAGGCATCATGGATGTTGGTCTCTGTTCATCTCATGGGGACCATTACAGGCATCATGGATGTTGGTCTCTGTTCATCTCACGGGGACCATTACAGGCATCATGGATGTTGGTCTCTGTTCATCTCATGGGGACCATTACAGGCATCATGGATGTTGGTCTCTGTTCATCTCACAGGGACCATTACAGGCACCATGGGACACTGATCTTATGCAATTGCTTTTGTTCATGTAGGCATAGAATATATGGGATTAATGACATAGGATATCATTTTATGTATGATAATCCATCATCCAACTCTCATAAACATAGAAAAAAGTAGAGAGAGAGAAAGAGAGAGAGACAGAGAGAGAAACAGATAGAGAGAAAGATCGAAAACAGAGAGAGAAACAGAGAGAGAGAGAGAGAGAGAGAGAGAGAGAGAGAGAGAGAGAGAGAACCTGATGTAGGTTGATGAATATGAGATGAGACTTAGTCTGAGTACATGATCTGACCTAGTCCAACCTGCCTCCTCCACTCCACTCCCTGCCTGGCTAACAAGCTGTGAGCTACCAGCCCATCAGAGGGGGTACCATCAACACACCACTGTACTTCCCTCAGCCGCCTGGATACAACAAGAACGGACATCTACAGAAAGAACTGTAGGCGATTGCAAGTGCTGGCCGGCAATCGTTCCTTGCTGAATTGCCTCAATCTCAAGGTCTCAGATAAACTGATGATTTCCAATCCAAGTTATTTTCGACATTCTCAGGAGAGTAAGTGTTCCTCACCTCTATCAACATGGTTCTCTTCATCAGCACTTAGGTTCTCCTAACTCTAGTTACCACAAAAGTCACAACAGAAAATAGTCCAGTAAATATTAATATCATTCAGTCATCTTTCTCTGATGTTTCGTATCTGCAGTAAAAATAAACTTTGGTTCTCCAATTGCTGTAATTGGTTTCCTTTGTGTCCCAGTCTGGTTTCCAAATGTAACGGTGCAATTATTGTTTTTAATTGAGGTCAACCTCGTTAATTAACTCACAAATTAAATTGGCTGGAAAGTGAAAATGCAGTGCGAAGGTGCGAGAGGTTCGGAGGCTAGGGGAGAAAACAAAAGAGAGGAAGAGGACAATGCGCTAGACCTGGGGGACTAAATACAAAAAAGCTCTTAAATGTTGACAGATTGCAAGAATCATCGCTCGGTTGTTGTACATGTTTTCACCTGGACTTTGGGGTAAGTTTAGGGGACTTTCCCGGTAAGTTAAAAGACTCTGCATACTGCATTCTATGCTCCCGTGGGATTTATTGACAATGTTTCGACCACTCAGGGCTTCATCACGACTCAGTTGAGAACAAACCCATATTACAGAATAATAACATTCTGAATTGAGTTGTGAATTGCTCTTTAATTCCAATTCAATTCTTGAATTTGAATTGAATTTAAATTGGCCACATCCCACAGGAAGCAGAATTTGAATTGAATTTGAATGAAAGGAAGTCTAATAAAATTCAATCACATTCAATGAAATTCAAATGGCTTCTGCATTTATATTTGACATCATGTATGGTTACCACTACCATGTAGTATAACTTTGAAACATTTCATTTTTAAAACAAATGTTCTTAAAACAATTCAAAATAATTAGTGGTCTGGAAATATTCCAAGATCATGTTGTGGGATGTCTATAATAATTCATAATTCCCTTAATGTTTTTAAGTATCCGAATACATTTCCCAGAATGCATTAGATCAAACACTGCAGTATGGAAGGAATCTCATGACAAATGCCTCGCCTGGTTGACAATCTACTTCTCAGACAGAGTTCAGTGTGTCAAATCGGAGGGCCTGTTGTCCAAACCTCTGGAAGTCTCTATGGGGGTGCCACAGGGTTCAATTCTCGGGCCGACTCTCTTCTCAGTATACATTAATGATGTCGCTCTTGCTGCAGGTGACTCTCTGATCCACCTCTACGCAGACGACACCATTCTGTATACCTCTGGCCCCTCTTTGGACGCTATGTTAACTAACCTCCAGACAACGTTTATGCCATACAACTCTCCTTCCGTGGCCTCCAACTGCTCTTAAATGCAAGTAAAACTAAATGCATACTATTCAATCGATCACTGCCCGCACCTGCCCGCCTGTCCAGCATCACTACTCTGGACGGCTCTGACTTAGAATACGTGGACAACTACAAATACCTAGGTGTCTGGTTAGACTGTTAACTCTCCTTCCAGACTCACATTAAGCATCTCCAATCCAAAATTAAATCTAGAATCGGCTCCCTATATCGCAACAAAGCATCATTCACTCATGCTGCCAAACATACCCTTGTAAAAATGACCATTCTACCGATCCTCGACTTCGGCGATGTCATCTATAAAATAGCCTCCAACACTCTACTCAACAAATTGGATGCAGTCTATCACAGTGCCATCCGTTTTGTCACCAAAGCCCCATATACTACCCACCACTGCGACCTGTATGCTCTCGTTGGTTGGCCCACGCTTCACACTCGTCGCCAAACCCACTGGCTACAGGTAATCTACAAGTCTCTGCTAGGTAAAGCCCCGCCTTACCTCAGCTCACTGGTCACCATAGCAGCACCCACTCGTAGCACGCGCTCCAGCAGGTGCATCTCACTGGTCACCCCCAAAGCCAATTCCTCCTTTGGTCACCTTTCCTTCCAGTTCTCTGCTGCCTATGACTGGAACGAACTGCAAAAATCACTGAAGCTGAAGACTCATGTCTCCCTCACTAGCTTTAAGCACCAGATGTCAGAGCAGCTCACAGATCACTGCACCTGTACATAGCCCATCTGTAAACAGCCCATCTATCTACCTCATCCCCATACTGTATTTTATTTATTTATCTTGCTCCTTTGCACCCCCAGTATCTCTATTTGCACATTCATCTTCTGCACATTTACCATTACAGTGTCTAATTGCTATATTGTAATGACTTCGCCACCATGGCCTTTTTATTGCCTTAACTCCCTATTCTTACCTCATTTGCACTCACTGTATATAGACCTTTTGTTTTCTTTTTTTTCTACTGTATTATTGACTGTATGCTTTGTTTATTCCATGTGTAACTCTGTGTTGTTGTATGTGTCAAATTGCTATGCTTTTTCTTGGCCAGGTCGCAGTTGCAAATGAGAACTTGTTCTCAACTAGCCTTCCTGGTTAAATAAAGGTGAAATAAATAAATAAAATAAAAAAAACAAAGAAAAATACTGTTTGATATCTTTGAGTTATAATCAAAGTAACATCTGAAATGGTATGTGTATTTTACATTAATAAGTGGCATCTCCTTTTGATAAATGATTTGTCAAATGAATTAAACTTTCATGTTTCATGTCTTAGTTGAATTGGTTTGAATTAAATTCTACTTCCTTCAATTCAAATTCAATTCAAATCCATTCTTTGAATTGAAATAGATTCAGATATTCAGAATTGACCCCAACCCTGGTTTGCACCAGTGCAAAGGTTACAGCTGTTTTTTCCAGAGCGAATAAAATGATAAAGGTTGAAGAAATGGTAAAATAGCATGTTAAAGACACGTTTCATGTTTTTAGCTTGACATAAATAGGCATCACATCCATCCATCTATGGAGCCATATCTAACCATATGGTTTTTCACATCAACCCACTGTGTTCAGACTTGAATGTTCTTTCTATGTTCATCATTATTATTGTCTTCACATCCATAAAAAAGCTATACTTATTCATTCAAATGTATTCTGTTTGTTTTTCATAAATACTTAATGTGATGTATGCATGTATGCTGCAGAGACTTATTTTTGTAGTTTAATTCCCATTTCTGCAGGTCTAGGTCCTGATCAATCTCAGAAGTATCAACCAATATCTCAATGAGAAAATATACACATCATTGATATTCACACCACCGCACCCTTTTCCCTACTTTAGAGATATATTCTTTGTCCTTAGATGCCCTCATGTCCTGACCGCCTAAATCATCCACCCCTCCTCCCCTGCCCCAGTGGTTTGTCCCAGTGCCAGTTGGTTTGTCCCCCTGTGACAGGCAGTGCCTGTTCTCAACATCTCCTCTCCTTGTTCATCCACCATCATTCTAAAAGCCCTTGAGTGCACTGTTTGAATAACAACAGGCCTATCTTTCTAGTTCACCCAAATTACAAAACATTACCGTCTGCTGGCTAGTTAAACAAAAATATGTGTGGATTGCAGTCTCTCGTTGTCCATAGACTGCTTGTAAAGGTAAGGAAACTAACATGTCATTTTCAAATATGGGTGAATTATCCCTTCACCACCAGCTTTGAGTGAAACAGCAATTCCCATCATCAGTGATGTCCAAGCTAGTGTGTTTGGGACTACGGTGTTTTCCCTGTACCTCATTGAGTCACTACAGAATGTTGTTTTCAAGTGCATTTACTTATTATAACTATATATATATATATATATATATACATATATACATATATATATATATATAAAGTACCAGTCAAAAGTTTGGGCACACAAGTCTCAAGCAAGTCTCTTCTTACTGGTTTCCTTTAGTAGCGGTTTCTTTGCAACAATTCAACCATGAAGGCCTGATTCACGCAGTCTCTTCTGAACAGTTGATGTTGAGATGTTATACTATTATACTGGAGGACCCAAGCCCAGGAGGAAGGCTATGTAGGTTCGGTACAATTGAAAAACACATGATTACATCATTTATCTTTGTCATTTGTTTCATTGTGATCTGATCAGTGCAGAGGATCATGGGCCACACGTCTCCCAAATGAAAGAACACCTTATCGTACACTACACCTGAACCTCCAGACCAGCCTGGTTCTGTAGTGACTGAACCTGATGCTACCTAAATCTGACCCATGTTCAGGTCAACAGTGTTTTTTAGGCCCTCCAACTTGACCAATGGGATGTAATTTGTCTACGACCCAAGAAGACCTACGAAAACACCAGGATCATGTTTGCATGTCTGTTTTTCATACTGCACTTTAGGTCTAAAAGGCGGAACTGTAAAATCTAAACAGAACACATTTAATGCAATAAAGGAATAGGTCACAGTTCAGTGTTTACCCACAATCCTATCTGACTTGCCCGGTGAACGTTCAACAGTAAAACAAAAACAAAAAGAAAAGAAAAAAAGTAGACGACTCCTGACCAGAGGTGAACATAGAACTGACCAAATCTGGTCGGAGCGATTCATGAATCCCTTATCGAAATGAGCAGCTTATTTCTGTCTGAGATTCACTGTATTAATCTATCAATCTTGTCAAATGGATTCCGAGCAGAGCGATACAACAAACAGACGCAGGATGAAGACTTGAGATCAGATGACCTGCAGATTTGAGGCAAAACACTGAGCATCCACTGGAATGGGAGAGAGAGAGGGGTAAAGAGAGAGAGGGGAAGGGGAGGAAGAGCCAGAGCCAGAGAGAGGTAGGTGACAGATAGAGAGAGAGGAAGAGCAAGAAAGGAGAAACGAGTCAGTGAAAATCACAGGAAGTATAAGCCCTGCTGTCACTGCAAGCTACGAGACAGTGTAGCTCACAACACTGTCCTTAAAAAATGCTTACCGTCATCATGTGTATGTTGAAAACTCTGGAGAACATTCTGAAATATGCATGGGGCAAAGCCAGGTGTTGAAACAAGAACAGTGTCAATCTGTGAGGAAAATGTAATTCCAAACTAGAAAGTTTCCTTCGAAAAACCTGCATTGTTTGTTAAATACACCTCATCTACAGGATTATGCCTTCATAAAAAAGTGATCGATGTTCATTCCTGACACTAAAACAGAGCTCCTATTTCATCTTCACTCATAAACTAGGACAAAGAGGCACATCGGCTTCCAAGGGAAGGTGAACTCACAAGGCTAAGATATCAATGTGAAATAAAACCGGAGGGTTTTATGTATATTTAATTACCTCACTGTTCGATGAGGCTAAAAAAGAAAATGTGTGAGCTGCGATAGTGGAGCTGGGTTTCAGGAACCTCTAACAAGCAATGTCGATAAAGAAACTAGCACCATTCAAAGGTGGCCAATTTGTCCTGCAGCTGTCAACTTGTTGTTGACGTCTGGCTGGAGCTTGACCCCAATTATGGCAACACGGTTACCTCCCTGTCTGTTATCCCGACAGGTCAGCAAGGTGACCGTGTACTGAGAGCTTGTGTACTACTGCAATATACAGCAGGCATGAGCAAGAAGGTCACAAAATAAGGCAGCCATTTTTAACTCTCTGAACAGGAAGTGTAAACACACCATTTCATGTCTAGCACATTTCTTTGTATCACACTGTCACAACTTGTATAATTTTTACATTACTATTAAAGTGTAAATAGGATCTTTGTTTCCAACAAAATGTACCACTATTTAGGAATTACTGCCATAGCGTTATTAAGTGTGTATCAAAATAACTAACTATTGACTGAACATTAGTCAGATATTTTCAGATGCTGTTTTCCACAGATGAAACACATAATGGACAACTACAGGAGTGTTCATACACCATCTCCTGTCAATCAAAGAAGCTGCTTTTGAGCTTGCACTCACCTTATCCTCTTAATAGCCTACAATATCACAGCGGCATGAAAAAGAGCTCTGTCCAAGACCAAAAGGCTCACAACTATCTGTCACATTGATCTGATTACACTACATTAAATGTGTTGTTAGTCACAAATGGAAACCCAAAGTAGAGGGATGGTAACCACAAGTTAATGATAGGCCAATTGTTTCATTCTAGTTGTCTTGACTGAGTGAAATTTCAACACAGGATTAGTTTTACTGGGGGAGGTCGGGTAATGTAATTATGTGCACGAGCACAAAACACCACATCTGTAATTTTATTCCCGTTTGAATCAGCCATGGCAGGGATTTTTACATGGCAGGAGAGTAACAATTCTAGCCAGAATAACCTACTTTTTTTTGGCAAACTCCAAAGTCTTCTGATAATACTATCCCTGTGCGAATCGGCAACCCTGTGTTTTGAGAGAAATGTCTGAGTTTGACAGGTGTTGCTTGCGGTTTTAGCAAGAAAGCAATAACTGAGTCGCTAAATAGAACAAAGTGCTGCACATAGCCTATATATGAAGGGCCTATAGTATAAACTTTCACAGTGAATGCGTTTGTTTATACGTTTTGCGCAAATTAATTGAACATTGGCAAATGCATCATAAAAAAATATGTGTGCCTATTTAATGCAACCCTTGCTGTTAATAGATTGCAAAGCAGCATACAATTGAGGTAAACGTTAAGAAATGACAAGTTCTCACCCATAGCCTAAAAATGCATATCAAGTGCAAGTGAGCACTTCTACTGAGGATCACTAAAATATCCTAATGATTATGATCACACTTCCTCAATTCAAATATTATGGTGACACTATACCAAAGATGGTTTGGTATGGTTTAGAAAGTTAGGAACCAAGTTTGAGTTGTCCGTGTAGCCTGTTATCGCCTGGACTTGTTGAAATATCTTCACGTCTACAAAGAAAACTCCAGGCTTCCGTCATAACAGTAAATTTATAGAAAAAAAAGAAAGAATTACGGGGGGCAGTTTGGAAAAAATGAATCCCGTCCGAATCGTCCTCTGGGATAACAGACATTCTGGGGTAATAAACACATAACCAACGTTCTCTAGAAATACTAGTCCCGTGTGAACAGAACTAAAGCCAGACATTTTGAATAATGAGAAAGAAAAATGGAAAAAGAAAGAAAATTTTCTTTCTTGAGAACTGATGCAAATAAGCAGAAAATAAATGTATGCATTCTCAAACTGGTTTCTTTTATAGTTCGAGCTCTATGAGAAGGAGCCATTGCTTAATGTCTGTCGGAGAAGTAACTTGGAGGAAATATTCTTAGAGCTTGTGTACTACTGCAATATAGAGCTTGTGTACTACTGCAATATATAGGCATGAGCAAGAAGGTCACAAAATAAGGCAGCCATTTTTAACTCTCTGAAGAGGAAGTAATCTGATCCTAGGTCTGTTTCTGTAAGGGTGACGTCTACCTAGAATAAGGAACAGTCCATTCTCAATGCTAGAAATGTAAGTTATGACACAGAACACTGAACTACAAAACCCATGTCCCTCCCACATAGGGACAGCTTACAGAACAAAAGCTAGTAAAACAAAAGCCAGACCCTGCATGTGTCCTCATCTGACAGCACAGATGATACACTCAGCACATACAAGGACAAATTATATGAACAATATCAATATCTATGGCCTCAGGTGAACTCTCCCAGGTTCAGCATCCAGATTCTTCATGGTAATCAGGACTTAAACAAGCATACACTCCACAGTCAACAATGACAAACTCTCCATTGTTTCATTGTTCACAGGGATAGAGAGAACATTATAGAGGAACAGCACAGAAACAGGTCTTCTTAGATATGCCAAGATTTTTTTTTTTATCGTTCAAACTGTTATGCACCCATGAAAGGACAGCATAGGTGTTTTAAAATTCCATTTGGCCTATCAGAAAGCAAGGTGGAACTATTACCATATTCCATATACCAATCCTTTCACATCTAGCTATTGGTTTATTTAGATTTGAGCCATAGGGCCACGGTGGCCACTTGGGGGGGAGGAGGGCGAGGAGCGCGGGGTAAAAATAAAAAGGCAGGAGCTTTAAAAGCTTTGTGAGGGATTTGTTTCCAATAAGCCACCCACAGGATTAGAGCATGTTAATGTAATGCCTACAGCCCTACACAGACTGGACACACTGCTAACACACAGAGAGAGAAACAGAGGGAGGAATAGAGAAAGAGAGAGAGTGCGAAAAAGTGAACACACACACAGAGCAGCTCAAAACATACATACATGCAGTACCTACATCACAGGAGGCTGCCGAGGAGAACGGCTCATAGTAATGGCCGGAACTGAGAAAATGGAATGATTTCAAACACCTGGAAACCATGAGTTTGATGTATTTGATACCATTCCACCGATTCCGCTTCAGTCATTAACACGAACCCGTTCTCTCCATACATAAATACAGTGCTTTTGGAAAGTATTCAGACCCCTTGACCTTTTCCACATTTTGTTACGTTACAGCCTTATTCTAAAATGGGTAGAAAATATCCCACAATAGCCCATAAACAGGTTTTATGAAATTTCTGCAAAAAATATATAATTTACATTCACATTTACATAAGTTCTCAGACCCTTTACTCAGTACTTTTTTGAAGCAACTGTGGCAGTGATTACAGCCTCGAGTCTTCTTGGGTATGACGCTACAAGCTTGGCACCCCTATATTTGGGGAGTTTCTCCTATATTTCTCTGCAGATTGGGTGGATTGGATGGGGAGCGTCACTGCACAGCTATTTTCAGGTCTCTGCAGAGCTGTTCGATCGGGTTCAAGTCCGGGCTAGGCTTGGCCACTCATGGATATTCAAAGACTTGTCACAAAGCCATTCCAGCATTGTCTTGGCTATGTGCTTTGGGTCATTGTCCTGTTGGAAGCTGAACCTTCACCCCAGCGCTCTGGAGCAGGTTTTCATCAATGATCTCTCTGTACTTTACTCTGTTTATCTTTCCCTCAATCCTAACTAGTCTACCAGTCCCTGCAGCTGAAAAATATTCCCACAGCATGATGCTGGCACCATCATGCTTCACCGTAGGGATGGTGCCAGGTTTCCTCCAGATGTGCCACTTGGCATTTAGGCCAAAGAGTTCAATCTTGGTTTCATCAGACCAGAGAATGTTGTTTCGGATAGTCTGAGAGTTGTTTAGGTGCCTTTTGGCAAACTCCAAGCGGCCTGTCATGTGCCTTTTACTGAGGAGTGGCTTCTGCCTGGCCACTCTACCATAAAGGCCTAATTGGTGGAGGGCTGCAGAGATGGTTGTCCTTCGGGAATGTTCTCTCATCATATCATATCACCTCCACCTACCGGCCACCCTAGACCCACTTCAGTTTGCATACCGCCCCAACAAGTCCCCAGACGATGCAATCGCCATCACTATGCACACTGCCCTATCCCATCTGGACAAAAGGAATACCTATGTAAGAATTCATTGACTTCAGCTCAGCATTCAACACCATAGTACCCTCCAAGCTCATCATCAAGCTGGAGGCCCTGGGTCTCAACCCCGCCCTGTGCAATTGGGTCCTTGACTTTCTGACGGGCCGCCCCCAGGTGGTGAAGGTAGGTAACAACATCTCCACTTCACTGATCCTCAACACTGTGGCCCCACAAACCCCCACCTGTACTCCCTGTTCACCCACGACTGCGTGGCTATGCAGGCCTCCAACTCAATCATCAAGTTTGCAGACGACACAACAGTGGTAGGCTTGATTACCAACAACAACAAGACAGCATACAGGGAGGAGGTGAGGGCACTCGGAGTGTGGTGTCAGGAAAACAACCTCTCACTCAACGTCAACAAAACAAAGGAGATGATTTAGGACTTCAGGAAACAGCAGAGAGAGCACCCCCCTATCCACATCGAAAGGACAGCAGTGGAGAAGGTGGAAAGTTTTAAATTCCTCGGCGTACACATCACAGACAAATTAAAATGGGCCACTCACACAGACAGTGTGGTGAAGAAGGCGCAACAGTGCCTCTTCAACCTCAGGAGGCTGAAGAAATGTGGCTTGTCACCCAAAACCCTGACAAACTTTTACAGATGCACAATCTAGAGCATCCTGTATCATAGCCTGGTACGGCAACTGCTCCGCCCTCAACCGCAAGACTCTCCAGAGGGTGGTGCGGTCTGCACAACGCAACACTGGGGGCAAACCTCCTGCCCTCCATGACACCTGCAGCAACCGATGTCACAGGAAGGACAAAAAGATCATCAAGGATATCAACCACCCGAGCCACTGCCTGTTCACACCGCTACCATCCAGAAGGCGAGGTCAGTACAGGTGCATCAAAGCTGGGACCGAGAGACTGAAAAACAGCTTCTATCTCAAGGCCATCAGACTGCTAAACAGCAATCACTAACTCAGAGAGGCTGCTGCCTACATTGAGACCAAATCACTGGCCACTTTAATAAATGGATCACTAGTCAGTTCATACAATGCACTCTAAATACATTACTCATATCACATGTACAGTGGGGCAAAAAAAAAGTATTTAGTCAGCCACCAATTGTGCAAGTTCTCTCACTTAAAAAGATGAGAGAGGCCTGTAATTTTCATCATAGGTACACTTCAACTATGACAGACAAAATGAGGAAAAAAAATCCAGAAAATCACATTGTAGGATTTTTAATGAATTTATTTGCAAATTATGGTGGAAAATAAGTATTTGGTCACATACAAACAAGCAAGATTTCTGGCTCTCACAGACCTGTAACTTCTTCTTTAAGAGGCTCCTCTGTCCTCCACTCGTTACCTGTATTAATGGCACCTGTTTGAACTTGTTATCAGTATAAAAGACACCTGTCCACAACCTCAAACAGTCACACTCCAAACTCTACTATGGCCAAGACCAAAGAGCTGTCAAAGGACACCAGAAACAAAATTGTAGACCTGCACCAGGTTGGGAAGACTGAATCTGCAATAGGTAAGCAGCTTGGTTTGAAGAAATCAACTGTGGGAGCAATTATTAGGAAATGGAAGACATACAAGACCACTGATAATCTTCCTCAATCTGGGGCTCCACGCAAGATCTCACCCGTGGGTCAAAATGATCACAAGAGCGGTGAGCAAAAATCCCAGAACCACACGGGGACCTAGTGAATGACCTGCAGAGAGCTGGGACCAAAGTAACAAAGCCTACCATCAGTAACACACTCGCCGCCAGGGACTCAAATCCTGCAGTGCCAGACGTGTCCCCCTGCTTAAGCCAGTACATGTTCAGGCCCGTCTGAAGTTTGCTAGAGAGCATTTGGATGATCCAGATGAGGATTGGGAGAATGTCATATGGTCAGATGAAACCAAAATAGAACTTTTTGGTAAAAACTCAACTCGTCGTGTTTGGAGGACAAAGAATGCTGAGTTGCATCCAAAGAACACCATACCTACTGTGAAGCATGGGGGTGGAAACATCATGCTTTGGGGCTGTTTTCTGCAAAGGGACCAGGGACGACTGATCCGTGTAAAGGAAAGAATGAATGGGGCCATGTATCGTGAGATTTTGAGTGAAAACCTCCTTCCATCAGCAAGGGCATTGAAGATGAAATGTGGCTGGGTCTTTCAGCATGACAATGATCCCAAACACACCGCCCGAACGAAGGAGTGGCTTCGTAAGAAGCATTTCAAGGTCCTGGAGTGGCCTAGCCAGTCTCAGATCTCAACCCCATAGAAAATCTTTGGAGGGAGTTGAAAGTCCGTGTTGCCCAGCGACAGCCCCAAAACATCACTGCTCTAGAGGAGATCTGCATGGAGGAATGGGCCAAAATACCAGCAACAGTGTGTGAAAACCTTGTGAAGACTTACAGAAAACGTTTGACCTCTGTCATTGCCAACAAAGGGTATATAACAAAGTATTGAGATAAACTTTGGTTATTGACCAAATACTTATTTTCCACCATAATTTGCAAATAAATAAATTAAAAATCCTACAATGTGATTTTCTGGATTTCTTTTTCTCATTTCGTCTGTCATAGTTGAAGTGTACCTATGATGAAAATTACAGGCCTCTCTCATCTTTTTAAGTTGGAGAACTTGCACAATTGGTGGCTGATTAAATACTTTTTTGCCCCACTGTATATACTGTATTTTACACCATCTATTGCACCTTGCCTACGCCGCTCGGCCATCACTCATCCATATACTTACATGTACATATTCTCATTCACCCCTTTAGATTTGTGTGTATTAGGTAGTTGTTGGGGAATTGTTAGATTACTTGTTAGATAGTACTGCACTGTCGGAACTAGAAGCACAAGCATTTTGCTACACTCGCATTAGCATCTGCTAACCATGTGTATGTGACAAATAACATTTGATTTGATCTCCACAGAGAAATTCTGGAGCTCTGTCAGAGTGAGCTCTGTCGGGTTCTTGGTCACCTCCCTGACCAAGGCCCTTCTCCCCCGATTGCTCAGTTTGGCCGGGTGGCCAGCTCTAGGAAGTCTTGGTCTTAGAGTCTTGGTGGTTCCAAACTTCTTCCATAAAAGAATGATGAAGGCTACTGTTTTTTGGGGACCTTCAATGCTGAAGACATTTTTTGGTACCCTCGACACAATCTTGTCTCAGAGCTCTACAGAGAATTCCTTCGACCTCATGGCTTGGTTTTTGCTCTGACATGCACTGTCATCTGTGCAACCTTATATAGACAGGTGTGTGCCTTTCCAAATCATGTCCAATCAATTGAATTTACCACAGGTAAATCTCAAGGATGATCAATGGAAACAGGATGCACCTGAGCTCAATTTCGAGTCTCATAGCAAAGGGTCTGAATACTTATATAAAGAAGCTATTTCGGTTTTTATTTTTCATAAATTTGCAAACATTTCGAAAAAACGGTTTTGATTTGTCATTATGTGGTATGGTGTGTAGATTGATGAGGGAAAACATTTATTTAATCCATTTTAGAATAAGGCTGTAACGCAACAAAATGTGGAAAAAGGGGTCTGAAAACTTTCCGAATGCACTATACATACTTACATACATACAGAGGGTGGTTCGGTCAGCCCAATGGATCACAATGAGCACACTGCCTGTCTTTCAGGACATATACAGCACCTTCTGTCACAGGAAGGTCAAGAAGATCATCAAGAACCTCAGCCACCCGAGCCATGGCCTGTTCACCTTGCTATCATCCAGAAATCAAATCAAATCAAATTTTATTTGTCACATACACATGGTTAGCAGATGTTAATGCGAGTGTAGCGAAATGCTTGTGCTTCTAGTTCCGACCATGCAGTAGCATCTAACAAGTAATCTAACAATTTCACAACAACTACCTTATACACACAGAAGGCAAGGTCAGTACGCGTGCATCAAAGCTGGGACACATAAACAGTAACTACTGTATCTCAAGGCCATCAGACTGTCAAATAGCCATCACTAGCGGGCCTCCCTGAATTTAGTCACTGCCACTAGCCGGCTACCACCCGGTTATTCATCCCTGCACTTGAGAGGCTGCTGCCCTATGTACATAGACATGGAACACTGGTCACTGCAATAATGGAAGACTGGTCACTTCAATAATTTTTACATACTGTTTTACCCATTTCATATGTACAGTTGAAGTCGGAAGTTTACATACACTTTAGCCAAATACATTTAAATTAAGTTTTTCACAATTCCTGACATTTAATCCTAGTATAAATTCCCAGTTTTACGTCAGTTAGGAGCACCACTTTATTTAAGAATGTGAAATGTAGTAGAGAGAATGATTTATTTCAGCTTTTATTTCTTTCATCACATTCCCAGTGGGTCAGAAGTTAACATACACTCAATTAGTATTTGGTAGCATTGCCTTTAAATTGTTTAACTTGGGTCAAACGTTTCGGGTAGCCTTCCACAAGCTTCCCACAATAAATTTTGAATTTTGGCCCATTCCTCCTGACAGAGCTGGTGTAACTGTGTCAGGTTTGTAGGCCTCCTTGCTCGCATACGCTTTTCAGTTCTCCCCACAAATTTTCTACTCCACTCCAATACCTTGACTTTGTTGTCCTTAAGCCATTTTGCCACAACTTTGGAAGTATGCTTGGGGTCATTGTCCATTTGGAAGACCCATTTGCGACCAAGCTTCAACTTCCTAACTGATGTCTTGAGATGTTGCTTCAATATATCCACATAATTTTCCTTCCTCATGATGCCATCTATTTTGTGAAGTGCACCTGTCCCTCCTGCAGCAAAGCACCCCCACAACATGATGCTGCCACCCCCGTGCTTCACGGCTGGGATGGTGTTCTTCGGCTTGCAAGCCTCCCCCTTTTTCCTCCAAACATAACAATGGTCATTATGGCCAAACAGTTATATTTTTGTTTCATCAGACCAGAGAACATTTATCCAAAAAGTTGTCCCCATGTGCAGTTGCAAACCGTAGTCTGTCTTTTTTATGGCGGGTTTTGAAGCAATGGCTTCTTCCTTGCTGAGCAGCCTTTCAGGTTATGTCGATATAGGACTTGTTTTACTGTGGATATAAATACTTTTGTACCTGTTTCCTCCAGCATCTTCACAAGGTCCTTTGCTGTTGTTCTGAGACTGATTTGCACTTTTCGCACCAAAGTACAGAATGCGTCTCCTTCCTGAGCGGTATGACTGCTGCTTGGTCCCATGGTGTTTTTACTTGCGTACTATTGTTTGTACAGATAAACGTGGTACTTTCAGGCGTTTGGAAATTGCTCCCAAGGATGAACCAGACTTGTGGAGGTATACAATTTATTTTCTGAGGTCTTGGCTGATTTCTTTTGATGTTCCCATGATGTCAAGCAAAGAGGCACTGAGTTTAAAGCTAGGCCTTGAAATACATCCACAGGTACACCTCCAATTGACTCAAATAATGTAAATCAGAAACTTCTAAAGCCATTACATAATTTTCTGGAATTTTCCAAGCTGTTTAAAGGCACAGTCAACTTAGTGTATGTAAACTTCTGACCCACTGGAATTGTGATAAAGTGAATTATAAGTGAAATAATCTGTCTGTAAACAATTGTTGGAAAATTACTTGTGTCATGCACAAAGTAGATGTCCTAATTGACTAGCCAAAACTATAGTTTGTTAACAAGAAATTTGTGGAGTGGTTGAAAAACAAGTTTTAATGACTCCAATCTAAGTGTATGTAAATGTCCGACTTCAACTGTACATGCTTGCACTTACATGCAGACTAAGTTGAGGCCTGATTTTGTCATTTGTCACTTGGTACTATTTCAAATGACAGCTCCAAATCGACTCTATTGGACAACAAATATGTCAACAACCAACATCTCTACACTCACAGGAACACTAGATAGATAAAAGCGTAGATAAAAGCGAGCAAAATATCAAACTTTATCCAAGCTGATGTACAAAAGGTTCACATGAGAGGGTGAAACCCAATGAAAAACCAGCCACGGCTCTGCTACCTCTAATGCAGCTGGGCTTGCTACACCCCAGTAAAGAACATCCACAACTCCAACAACATCACATTAGAACAATGAGGACGTACACCAGGTAGACATTTGCTGGCAAATTGCACAATACAACATGTTTTATTTTGGAGAGGATGTATCAGGCCAGTCAATGGGGAGCCTGTAACGTTACAGTTTAGGAGTTTACCACATCAGTCACCGGCTTCATAATAAGTGCATCTACGATGTTGTCCCCACAATGACCGTACGTACAAATCCCAAACAGAAGCATTGGATAAGAGGCAACGTCCACTACTGAGCTAAAGGCTAGAGCTAAAGCTTTCAAGGAGCGGGACATTAATTCCAGCCATGAGCTCCCCATTGACGTGAACCAGACTTGCTAAATGCCTTCTATGCTTGGTTCAAGGGAAGCAACACTGAACCATCCATGAGAGCACCAGCTGTTCCGGATGACTGTGTGATCATGCTCTCCGTAGCTGATGTAAGACCTTTAAACAGGTTAACATTCACAAGGCCGCAGGGCTATACGGATTACCAGGACGCGTACTCAGAGTATGCACTGACCAGCTGGCAAGTGCCATCACTGAAAGGTTCAACCTCTCCCTCACCCAGTCTGTAATACCTACATGTTTCAAGCAGACGATCATAGACCCTGTGCCTAAGAACGCCAAATGAACCTGTCTAAATGACAGGTTACACCATAGCACTTACATCTGCAGCTATGAAATGCTTTGAAAGGCTGGTCATGGCTCACATCAACACCATCATCCCAGACACCCTGGACCCACTCAAATTCGCATACCACCACATCAGATCCACAGATGATGTAATCTCTATTGCGCTCAACACTGCCCTCTCCCACCTGGACAAGAAGAACACCTGTGTGAGAATGCTCTTCATTGACTACAGCTCAGCGTTCTCTTAGTAAATCTCTTAGTAAATCATTAAGCTAAGGACCCTGGGACTGAACACCTCCCTCTGCTACTGGAACCTGGACTTGCTGGTGGGCCGCCCCCAGGTGGAGAGGGTAGGCAACGACACATCTGCCACAACTGCATGGCCGGGCACGACACCAACACCACTGTCTCACCGACAACGATGAGACAGCCTATAGGGAGGAGGTCAGAGACCTGGCAGTGTGGTGTCAGGGCAACAACCTCTCCCTCAACGTTAGCAAGTCAAAGGAGCTGATCGTGGACTACAGGAAGTAGAGGGCAGAGCATGCCCCTATTCACGTCGACAAGGCTGTAGAGCGTCAGGTCAAGAGCTTCAAGGTCCTCTGTGTCCACATCACTAGGAATCTATCATGGTCCACACACACCAACACAGTCGTGAAGAGGGCACAACAACGCCTATTCCCCCTCAGGAGGTTGAAAAGATTTGGCATGGGCCCTCAGATCCTCAAAAAAGTTGAGAGCATCTTGAGAGCATGGAGAGCATCTTGACTGGCTGGTATGGCAACTGCTTGGCATCTGACCGTAAAGCGCTACAGAGGGTCTTGCGTACGGCCCAATACATCACTGGGGCTGAGCTTCCAGGACCTCTATATCAGGCGGTGTAAGAGGAAGTCATAGACGCTAGTCATAGACCGTTCTCTCTGCTACCGCATAGCAAGCGGTACCGATGCAGCAAGTCTGGAACCAATAGGACCCTGAACAGCTTCCAACCCCAACCCATAAGACTGCTAAATAGTTAGTTAAATAGTCTGGGTAGCTATTTGGTTAACTATCTGCATTGACCCTTTTTGCACCAACTTTTTTGACTTATCACATACACTGCTGCTACTGTGTATCATCTATCTTGTTGCCTAGTCACTTTATTTCTAGTTATATGCAAATATTTACCTCAATTACCTCGAACCCCTGCATATCGGCTCGGTACTGGTACCCCGTGTATAAAGCCAAGTTATCGTTACTCATTGTGTATTTATTATTACTTTTATTATTATGTGTTTTACTTATTACTCTCTCTTTCTCTCTACATTGTTGGGAAGGGCCCATAAGTAAGCATTTCACTGTTAGCCTACACCTGTTGTTTACCAAGCATGTGATGATTAAAATCTGATTTGATTTGATTTAACATGGAAAAGCAAGATGCACTGAGAGAGTTGGTGAGTGACTTTATGCGCCGTGGATGAGCAAAGCATCCATGCAAAACATATGAAGTATGGACATGGTTTCATTTAGCCAAAGTTAAGACTGCAGTTATACACAGTGCTGTGGAGTGGTACAAATGACTGGCGGTGTGGGTCTATACCCCGCAAGGACTTGCTATAAGCTAATGTAAACAAAGCCAGTATAGCATAGCTCTGTATTGTCTAATGGGTTCTTTACTTACAGTATAATTAAGCAATAAGGCACGAGGGGGTGTGGTATATGGCCTATATACCACGGCTAAGTGCTGTTCTTACGCACAACGCAACACGGTGTGCCTGGATACAGCCCTTAGCCATGGTATATTGGGCATATATCACAAACCCTGGAGGTGCCTTATTGCTATTATAAACTGGTTACCAACGTAATTAGAGCAGTAAAAATAAATGTTTTGCCATACCCCTGGTATACCGTCTGATATACCACGGTTGTCAGCCAATCAGCATTCAGGAAGCAAACCACCCAGTTCATAATTACACAATATCCCCTTGTTATGCTAGCCCCTTCATACTCGTCTATCGATTGTATGATTCCTTTTATCACATCAATTTCCAGCTGAAATCATAGTAAATCAAGAGCTTGGGACTATAAGGTTCTATCTGCATCTTGGTCAAAATGTAGTTATTGATATAGCCTTGTTCTGTTCAATGTTCTCTACCTATACAGTAATCTAAATACCCCAATTCAGGTTGTTCAGTTCAAAAGAATACAAGAATTGCTGACACCATTCAAACCAATGAGGGTTCAGAACTTTAAAGCCAATTATGTCTGAATTGTCTTTTGCAGACAGAACTTTATAGTCCCAAGCTCTTGAAATGGGTTTACTTTGACTAAACAGTGTGCGACAGTCATAGGGGGAAATCGCCAAACTCCCTTGAAACGTTCCCATGATAAATAACGCACGCGAATTGCCAAGCTGGTATCAGTTTATATGCATCATGTTGTGAAGCTTTTGCAAAAAAGATATGCGTGGGGTGTACAGTAGATACACTGGTACACAGTAGCCTCTGATAGATAAAATCAAAACAGAGTAATAGCATCAACAATTCATCAACTACATCAAATGCAATGCAATAAGCCGAGCTCTCCGAGAAAACAATATAGAAGTGAGTAAAAGTGAGTGGGCTGATTGAAGCAAATGTAATAAGCCTTGGGGGAAACTAGAGAATCTCTCGTGCTTGGATATTAAATATTTCTCAAACAGTATCATCATGGGATAAATCAGCTATTTGTTTACTGGCACTCCTTCTGATATACCAAGGGCTACATGTTTTGCTAACATAGAGCTAGCCTTGCAACAGTCTATAGACAGTATGTTTACAGCACAGCTATCATCAATTGCAACATAGTAGAAATGGTAAGCGTAACCACATTTCTCAATGGGCTTGCTTGATGGACAGCGGGGAAGTGTGGCGGACATTTCTGTAATGAAATCATAAATCATCATAGCTGGGCAGAAGCTTCTATTCTTGGTGACACACGAGAGAGAACACACGGCCTACAGTACATGGCATTGTCATTAGTATCCATAGATATTTACAGTACATCTATTTACTTCCATTTGCAATTCAGATGAAATGGTAAGCACTCCCTAATTATTCTGCTGCCTTTTATTTGTAGGAACACCCTAATGTAAAAATCTACAGCAATCAACAATATGGCCTGGAAGGTTAGGGGGAAAGGCTGATTTGACAACTAGAATCCCTGGTTCAAATCCCTGGAGGGCGGGGAACTCAAGCCTTGTTCGGAGTAAGTGAGGCACTTATCCTCTACCCAACACTCTGCCATGTAAGAAGCAATTCGAGAAATAAAATAATGGGTTTGTTCCTCCTTAGCATGTTTATTTACATGTTTCCCCCTAAATCGATGATGAATGTCTGCAATGGTTGTTCCAGAGGCTATAGGTCATGTGCTAATTTCAGGGCCAATCATGTGCTGGTCTCCCAAGGCTGTTTGAACTCAAGGAGGAATATGATTGGACTTGAGCTCTGAAACGTCACCATGTTGCTATAGAGTGACATGCTCATATAGTGACCTCTCCGCAAAATGAACCCTATAAGATTTGAATTCAGAGGTCAGAGTTGCTGTGCGTGTGTGTGTGCGTGTGTGTTTAGGACGCGTTATGCGAACAACCATTTATATGTAAAAGGGGATGTTTGATGATTGCAGAATGCATACACGTAGCATGCATGTTTTCCTTGTAATCGCATGGGTCATCTTTGAAAACAACAGCTCTAAGGATGTGTAGCTTCTGCTCTCTCTGATGTTTTATTCTATAAGCTTTTATCAAATGGGTCACTGTTTCATGACCATTTATGTTCCGGGAACCCAACAGAGGGAGAAATCACGGACGCAACAGCTGCAGCAAAATAATAGGAACAGTATCTCAGGTAAAATTATACATATCTACACTTGCTCTGAATTAAATCCTAATACACTACAAGAAATAACTTAGTCCAGTGGTGTACTTTAGGGTTATATCACTCATGTTGAGCATCGGGCTTGTTCAGTCAGTGTTACAGTAAGTGCTCGGCAGGCAACAGTGTGCGTGCCTTTGGCTAACAAAACATGTCATATCATCCCTGAAACCGCAAAACACTACTACGACATATGTGCTCATGTTATACCCTAGCCAATCATCATTATATACATTGTAATTTATATTCTAATCAGTAAGAACAAAAGTGAACTTAGAAAAGCAAGAGATTCACCAAAGCGCATAACACTGGACAAAAAGTTCCACCTTTCATAGACCCATCCTTTTGTCAGTCTGACAGTGACGCTCCATCCAAACGTCTGGTATCCATCAACGTTCAACCAGGGCAAGGACAATGTCAACTGCCTCCCCCATAAGCTATTTCCCCAGATAGTTCAGCCTTTTCAAAAAATCCAGCATCAACCACAAGTAGGTCAGTGTCTCTTTAGGACTCAAACCACCGGTGTCCTTCACAATGTCAGACAGATTTGGGTGGAAGGAAGAAAGCAAGGAGGTGACAGGACCCAAAGAGGAGGGAATGTCACTTTGCACTTTTGAAAACCAGGGACACTTTGGTAGAAGATATCTGATATCCCAGCACACATACCTTGTTGAATGGTTTGGATAATCCGTCTTCAAAGACATGGACGTAGTGGCCAATAGATAAAGAAATCCTGCAACACAAAATGGAGGGAAACATTAGCATGATTAGCTATAGTAATAGTGAAAGTTACAATACACATTCACATCTTTTGTGAGCCTTCTGTAGTAAATAGAGGACTTGGTTGGGTACAAGGAATTAAGGGATATAGACTTTGTACATTAATACTGCTGATTTGAGTTTGAATTAATGAGTTCTTCAGAGAATTGAATAGCTTTAGCTTAAAAGGCAATAAGTCAGCAAATAACACAAGACTTAATGCACTTCATCTTAATCTAGTGTCTTCAAAACTCTACTTATCTTTTTGGTAATCATCAACAGAAGAAATTGAATTATCCAGCCATTTCTTTGTTTTGGAAATCAATTAGGCCTATCTTTCAGAGGTATGCGAATTGGAGCAACTTTGGAGATCAGACAATTTAATTAAGAATCCTAACTTCCGATTAAGATCATTCTTCAGGAAGCAGCTCCGGCGGGTACTTTCCCTTAAAAGTGAACCATTAAAGTTTTAGAAAGGATATTTTCCCAATGAGAATTGTTTCACAATATTGAACATACCACATAGCGTTGTAAAAGCATTGTTGGCTGTAATAATCATTGAAACTTCAAAACCAAGAGTTGAGTGTAAACAACAATGTGCATGGTAGTTGAGATAACCAGACACAACTCTGCCCCCTTACAATACTGGTGGAGGTCCTCAATGAGATAAAGCTACAGACATATTAGCATCACATGACGCCACATAGCAAAGCCATACATATACAGTAGTGTGGATAAGAGTTGTCACAATAACACAGGAGGTTGGTGGCAACTTCATAGGGGAGAACAGGTTTCGTGGTAATGGCTGGAGCAGAATAAGTGGGATGGTATCCAGGTGTTCGATGCCATTCCATTTGCTTCGTTCCAGCCATTATTATGAGCCGTTCTCCCATCAGTAGCCTCCACTGTACAGTACGTCTATTACTAATTCTCAGTCTTCCTTTTTGGTAACACACACTGATAAGGGATGAATGTTGATTCATGGCGAATGTGGCCGTACCAGCCCTGACCTTTGGTGGGATGGACTACTACTATGGAAGCCTACGGGTGAATGAGTTTTGTTTTACTCTAGTACCCTGATACCTTGGCTTGGACCCAATAGGGTCATCTAGGCTAGGTTGGGGTCTTAGCATACCATTACCCTGCAACCTGCTGCTGCGCTTGACTTTGATCATGTGTGTGTCTGCATGCAGTTAGCTCTTGCTCAATCAATGCTATCACAGTTCAGCTCTTGTTCATCCAACCGAACAGGACCCCCTTAGAGACACATCAAGAGGGATTTGAAAATATAATTCCTAGCATTCTAGCCTTTAGCCACAATCAAATGTGTCGGATACATCAACACAAGGTGAGAGCCGTGATAATTAATGATAGTGACAGAACCGACAGGATAAACTAGATAGAAAAAAAGTTAAATCAATATTTGGACTAGACCGCACAAATAGACCGGCCAAAACGATGGCAGCTCAAGTCAAGATGCTGAAGCCTGAGGGAGAGGGATATGTCAGATCATGTTAGACATAGAAGAAAAAGAAAGGCTTCATGTTTTGCTGACTGAGCAGCGACTAAAGATGTACACATGGCTCACAGGTTAACATTAGTCAGCAGGAAGTCTTGACTGGAGGGTTTCTGTTTGACCATGTACTGTACAGCTGACCAGCCATTAGGGCACAATACAGTTTCAGTTTCTTAAGGCATCTCTAACACTGGTGCTAACTACAGGACCCTCATAGCATAAAGAAGCCCAGTGTGTGGTGGTGCATTAACCTACAGTAGCACTCCACTGACACACATACATTACAGCCTCTGTTTCAGCAGCTCAGTGGAGCCATCTGAGCTCAACCACTCACAGTCCACTCAGAGAAATCTTAACTTCAGGGCACTCTCTCTCCCTCTCTCTCTCTCTCTTTTTTCTTACTCACTCACTCACATACACGCATACAGACACACATGCACACACACACACACACACACACACACACACGCACACACGCACGCACGCACACACACACACACACACACACACACACACACACACACACACACTTGGCCTACTTTTTATCATTCTACCTCAGCATCTATAGCCGGAATGACCAAACTCTTCTTGAGATTAAAAAAACAGTCCACCCTTCCCCCCGTTTCTCCTCCACCTCCTCCTCCATGCTTCTCCTCTCACACTCGAATCATAGAGGGCGCATAGCAACGGCTGCTACTCTGCTGGGAGATCAGTGTGAAGAAATCTATTTCCAGATAAACAAACTGAACATATCACCCCATATCCCCCCCGTTACCTCTCTGTCTCTGTCTCTGTCTCTCTCTCTCTCTCTCTGTCTCTCTCTCTCTCGTTAATTCTATTGTGATATGCACCCCCTGGCCGTTACAAAGGTGCTCAGGCACACACAATGCACACGCAATGCACCATGGGAGATATGCTCCCATAATCTGTTTTGGCTGGAGAGGTGCAGTGAGTCTGTTTCCCTCTCTCTGGTCATCGACAGGCCTAGCCTTATAGTCCGGGGTAAGAATGGAGAGAGCAACATGCGGTTCATAGCTAGGCTAATAAAGCTTGAATCAAAAACATCCATCGAAACTCATTAATTAAAAACAAAGACACCGTGGATCTGAGGGAGCTGTGGTGCATAAGGAAGAAGGGAATATGAATAAGGGAATAAGAATGATGTTCAGGAACTGTAGAGATGATGCAGACATTTAGCTCAAATGTGAGTTTGGTGTTTGGGTGAGTGACTTGGCCATTGTGAAGACTTTGTAGTTTGATGTCTTATGTGACAGTGGTTTGTAAAGTTGTTTGTTCGCTGGAATCAGTTTGTCATTGATTTATGCAACTGCAAGTTTCTTTGTCTTCTATTGCGTGACAGCTGAGTGAGTTGTAAGATATATATATAATATTAATAAAGATATGAGGCTTTCATAATAACAAATGTAATATCACGTGTGCTGACACTTGATTGGTGCAGTATTTTGACCATGCCAATACCATGAGACAACCTAATATAGCAGCAATTTCAACTGTATGTGCAGTCATCCAATGTGTTTTTATCAGCTACATGTGGGTTGCTAGTGTAAAGGATGTCACACTGCTTGCTTAGCGAGTACCACTTCCACCTGATTTGGCTCCACCAAGGCTCGAAACAAGGACCTCTGCCTTGCTAGCACACGTGACTGCCCCCCCGAAGTGTCTTACCAGTCGAGACACCGAAAAGTTAACTATTCGGCGGCACAATTGGCGACACTTTAGGCTGAGCTGTAAGTTTCACATCTACACTAGCACTGTGTATACTGTACACAATGTACTATAATGGGGGGTTCCACGCCAGCGGGAGCATTAAATATTTTTGGTATTGGTATTGTTCTGGCAATCCTCACATGGGAAGGATGTTTAACATGCTTTTAACATTTATCACAAACCATTTCTGAGAAAATCTATTTTAGGCCCTTTTTAGACCTATACATGCCTCCTGTAAGACCCTATGATCTGTGAACCATACATGATACAGACTACATCTTGGTGTCAAACTCCTTAAAGTGTGCTCAATTTTTTTTAGAATGTTTTGATTCTAAAATAAAAAAATCCACAATAATTAATTCAACATTACAAATATTAATATTAATATCGCAAAAACTGCGTGGCATCACCCAATGGTAGGTTTGACATACTGTAAAAAAAACACTTAACCACCAGGTATAGCATCGCTCTGGTTTGCCCCTGGGATGGCCCTTGCCGTGTTAACCTTTTACTGCAGTGGGCTAAATCAGGGTCACACAAAAGTATACACCTCACACATATGGGTAAGGGCTTAAAAAACAATCCCAGTATTTGTATGACAAAACAATTTGACATAGAAACACCGGATCTTCTGCATTGAAAATATTTTTTTTTATTGATGATGAAATTATTCAAATATTAACATTCCACCCATGAGGCCACTAGAGGGCGATTTGGCCATTTGACTGCAGGATAGGTGTACCAACCATAACCATGCCAAACATCATTGTGGCAACCGCCCTAGTTAACAGGCGGTAAAAAGTTGGCCACACTGCAGTTCACACCGAGAGGAAGGGGAAGCCTGCCCACAGCCCTCAATCAGCCATACAGGATATCCTGCTGTGTCTGGCACACCTTCACCATTTCCCTCTTCTCCCTCCCCCATCACTCCCTCCTCCTTCCCGGATGGACCTTGTTCTCTCTATCCTTCCCCCCTCTTTCTCCTACATGGTATTGGATCACATTATGCTGTTAGCTCTCTCTTTCTTTAAATAATGCATTTTCATCTTGTGTTTCAATTTCTCTTATACACACATACCCTTTTAAATCTCCTCCCCCTTATCTTACTTTCTTTCTCTCTGCTACCCTTCCTTCTTTCTATTTTCCTCTCTTTCGTTTTACATTTCAAAGTTATGTTTTAGTGCCGTGAATGCGACTACTACCGTCACCAAAGCGAGACAATTTCACACAAAAAACAAGACACTCACTCCATCTCTGTCTCGTAACCCCCCACTTCTCCATTTCAACTCGCTGATATCTCTTCTATCACTCCTTCTTTCTCCCTTCCTTCCTTCCTTCCTTCCTTCCTTCCTTCCTTCCTTCCTTCCTTCCTTCCTTCCTTCCTTCCTTCCTTCCTTCCTTCCTTCCTTCCTTCCTTCCTTCCTTCCTTCACACACTCCCCCATTCCATTTCTCTCAGCCCCTTATCTTCTCCCATAGGCTGAACTTGTGGATCCCCTGGTGTGTGTGTGTGTGTGGTGTGTGTGTGTGTGTGTGTGGTGTGTGCGGCTGAAATATTAATGTATCTAAGCAGACGACCCCTCCAGCACACTCCCTGGGAGGTGGAGGCCATGGAACGGAGAGAGGGAGGACGAGAGAGAGGGATGAACCTAAGTAAGAGGGATGAGAAAACTGTAGAAGAGGAATGAAGTCTGGGTGAGTGTGTTTGTGTGTGTGTGTGTGTGTGTGTGTGTGTGTGTTGCATGCATGTGTGCATGTGTGTGTATAGTTGTATATGTGTGATAGGTGTGTATAAGAAGTGTTTGTCTGACCCAGTTTTACCATAGCGGAATATACCTTTCAACATAATCATTGGTTTCCAAGTAAGTCAGTCAATCAGTAGCACTGCACAGTAGCAACCATTTACAGTATAACAGCCAGTGCTTTTGTAGGCTAAATCGGTAACCTTGCTAGCATCCCAATGGAATAGCTAAACACTTGCCAGCTGGCTTATAAACATCTACTCTCTTGCTTCCAGCTCATATGGCGCGTCTTTAGAGTTTGTCAATTGCAATGCCTGTGTTTTGTTCAGTGCTCTAATTCACTCTGTGTGCTGTACTGTGGCGCATACATGATCTCCCTCACAAGCCCCAGCTTTGTGGAATCTCACAATGTTTTTGTTAACCCCCTTATCTTGTTTTCGCTCTCCAGGGGTTGGCCAATATGGCCAAAATAGTATTATAATTTTTCTTATTTTTGACGGTACGAAAGTATTTGATGGTATTTTATGTTTTTTTTTTTATAATAAAAGGGTGGCAACAAAAACATTTTAAATGTGTCTGCTTGCTTCCCATCTTAAACAGTTAGTGTATATATTATGATTACATTTTGTGACGTTTTAGTTAGTTTTGGTCTTTGGCAAGGTTTTGTTTTCAGCTGTTCGTGCACACAAAGCATTTTCTTGAGGCAAGCCGAAGTTCGGAAGCCGAAGTCTACGCCCATTCATTTGTGATTGGTCAACACTAGGGATTCTTCAATTAAATGTTTATTTTCATTCAACGATAGATGACTGCACCAAACATCTTACTTAGTTAGATGTTAAATGCGTGACTAAAATCTCTACTGCAAATAATTCTAAATTAATAACAGATTTCTTGAGTTATCTTAGATTAATTCTGTCTATTCTGAGGAATTGTATATTGGCTACGGCGTCTCATTTTTCAAAGGAAGGTCTTTCAAGGGAATATGCAAGCACACTAGGTGCCAACAGAACCGAAGCATGCAGAACCAGTTAGTGGTTTTAATGGGGCTTTCTCTCTTCTGATTGTTTCATACTGTTCAATCAAACTTCAATCAAAACATATTTTCAGCATTTTCATAAATTTCTGCATTTCCTTCACTCTGCATTTCCTTTACTTTTGTCTTTTTATGCCTCTATTTTGTGAATAAGTACATTTTCCTTTATCAGAGTAATCAGGGTTGTGGAGTAACTGATTACATGTAATCCTCCCCATCGCTCATCTTCCCTCCTTCTCTCTCTCTTGCTCTCCCCCTCTCTCTCTCTCTTTCCTTCTTTCTCAGCTGTTGGTCAGTAGCGCTGTACTGGGTGACACTAGCGTAGAGGTGACCTTGGTAAGAGCAGCAGAGCCTCCAGCGATCGTCATGGAGACTGAATCTACCTCAAGCTAGGCCGTGGTTGGGAAAGAGAGCGAGAGTGAGAAAGAGAGAGAGAGAACACAGAGAGGTAGAGTAAGAATAGCAAGATAAAATATATACAGTATGTACAGTATAGAGAGAGAGGGGATGGAGGGAGAGAACAAAGTGAGAGAAGAGATAGTGACAGAGGACAGACGGATGAGAAGACAACAGAGGGAGAGGATGAGAGGGACCAGAGATGGCAAAGAAAGAAAGAGAGAAATTAAGAGAAGGTGGAGGAATGAGAGAGGATAGATGAAAGTGGGAAGAGAACAATGATAGTGAAAAAAGACAGAGAGAAAGGGTGAAGGTAAAGGAGATGTGGAGAGGGGAGAGAAAGAGGGAGAGGTCTGACAGATGAGGGCAGAGAGAGTTGACATAGGCAGCTCTTCCGTGGAGCTTCCACTGTCCAGTCCCACACTTCCATCCCCATCAATCTGTTCTAGATTACTATAATACTGCCAAGGCTTCTCCCTCTCTCCCTCCATCTCACTCCATCCCCCCTCTCTCTTTACTCACTTCCCTCTCTCTCTCTCTCTCTGTCTCTCTCTATGTCTCTCTCTCTCTCTCTGTCTCTCTCTAGGTCTCTCTCTCTCTGTCTCTCGAACACCCTTCTCATCTCACTCCCTCTTTCTCTCCCCCCTCTCTATCCCCCCTCTATCTCTCTCTATCCATTCTCTCCCCCTCTCTCCCTCTCTCTATCAAGCACTCACTCATGGCAGGTGGTCTTTAAGCAAATAAAAAGTCTGCCCTACTTTTAAACCCCTCTTAAAAAGGGAAGCAATAACATTTAGTCAGACGTAAAGCTATGCCACCATGCTTTCTATTTACATAAACCTCTTTTTTGTTTAAAGGGATCTTTAAATACTATTTGTGCCATGAAATGTGGGATGTCCTAATCTAAAGGGGGAAACATAGTCCAGGTCAAAAAGAGCAAGCTGGCTTTCGCAACAATACAATTCAGTTTGGACCACAATTTATACATAGTAACTACCTTATACAAAATATTCTGTGAAAGATGAAACTACAGTTGAGTTGTTTGGAAGGAACACACTACACAATGTGTGGAGAAAAAAAGGCACAGCACACCCACATCAAAACCTCATTCCAACTGTAAAGTATGGTGGAGGGAGCATCATGGTTTGGGCCTGCTTTGCTGCATCAGGGCCTGGACAGCTTGCTATTATCAACGGAAAAATGAATTCCCAAGTTTATCAAGACATTTTGCAGAAGAATGTTAGGCTATCTGTCCAGCCAATTTAAGCTCAACAGAAGTTGGGTGATGCAACAGGACAACGACCCAAAACATAGAAGTAAATCAACAACAGAATGGCTTCACAACAGAAGAAAATACGCCTTCCTGACCTCAACACGATTGAGATGCTGTGGCATGATCTCAAGAGAGCAGTTCACACCAGACATCCCAAGAATATTGTTGAACTGAAACAGTTTTGTAAAATGGAATGGTCCAAAATTCCTCCTGACCGTTGTGCAGGTCTGATCTGCAACTTCAGAAAACGTTTAGTTGAGGTTATTGCTGCCAAAGGAGGGTCAACCAGTTATTAAATCCAAGGGTTCACATACTTTTCCACTCTGCACCGTGAATGTTTACATGGTATGTTCAATAAAGACATGAAAACGTATAGTTTGTGTGTTATTAGTTTACTAACAGCCAAAATAAAGCTGTGACAAAAATCCGTCTTTCAATCTTTCAATCAATCACATTTATTTTGCAAAGCCCTTTTTACATCAGCAGTTGTCACAAAGTGATTTACAGAAACCCAGTCTAAAACCCCAAAGAGCAAGCAATGCAGATGTAGAAGCACGGTGGCTAGGAGAAACTCCCTAGATGACAGGAACCTAGGAAGAAACCTAGAGAGGAACCAGGCTCTGTCTTGTATGTTAGACTCTGTTGGAAAATGCTTGTAATGCTATCACATCTGGGCCCAAAGCATTTTTTTATTTATTGAACCTTTATTTAACTAGGTAAGTCAGTTAAGAACAAGTTCTTATTTACAATGACAGCCTACCCCAGCCAAACCCAGACAACACTGGGCCAATTGTGCGCGGCCCTATGGGAGTCCCAATCACAGCCGGTTGTGATAAAGCCTGGAATCGAACCAGGGTCTGTAGTGACGCCTCCAGCACTGAGATGAAGTGAACTAGACCGCTGCGCCACTCAGGAGCCCGAGCATCTCAGAGTAGTAATACTGATCTAGGACCAGTTTGGCCTTACAAAGCATGATTGATAAGATTATATGGACAGGAGGTACCTGATTCTCCATCAGTACTTCTACTCTGAGATGCTTTGGGGATACGGTCCTGATCCTTAGTCCTCTCTCACCATCACTGTTCCAGCATGTGGTCTTGGCTCACCATAAGGCCAGTGGTCTCAACATGGTGATAGGACAAGCCATTTGTGGACCACCAGTCCCTTCCTCGGGGGGTGAGTTGTTGACCTTCAGTTGACCCTAAGGGGGTCCCTGTGACCTTTCTAATCTGTGTCTACAGTGCTAGGGGTTAGTTTACACCTCAATAGTTTCAAAAAAGGTTTCCTCTCCAGGTTTCCTGCATTGACCCAGCCGGTTGGTTGCAATGACTTCATTCTAACATTGTCTGTGAGATTCTGGTCAGGTTGTAAACTGATTGTAAAATGACGTTTTTTAGAAGTCTTTTTAGCAACCAGAAAAAGAGGTTGATAATTGGTTGTAATTGTGTTATCTGACCAGACAACAACCATAATATGACGTCTAGATTGTGTCATGATAAAATTGTCATAATTCTTAAGAGTCTATTGACCCACCCGTGCGTCAATCTAAGTAACATGATAAAAATATCCCTATCAAAATCTGTCAGTTTAAGCTAAAGATAGGTGGCCGAGCTTCAGGTGGCCGAGACCATGAGACATGCCGAAAATGTGTCTTCTCAAGAAAACGTCTGCAGCGTCCGAACTGCTTGGGCTATAAACTATATGGAAAGGGGACATTCTCACAAACACGATGGTGTTCTCCGTTTTGCTCTACGACCCCCATAAGTGTTCTTGGCACTCATCTGAAGGTAACCAGGTACGGGTTTAAACGGTTTATGGAAGTAGGGAGGTGATTTTGTGCCAACAAAAAAATTGTTACATGTGTCCAAAAAACAAAAATATTTCCTGAGCTTTCTTATATATCCTAGATATAGAACAGAAACTTCAAAACCTTATTCCTTAGGATAATTTGAATGTCTGTTTTGCGATTTATGAATGTGTTATATAATACGTTAATATGGGCTATAGTAGTAAAGGCCAAATGCAATATTTTTTCGGATACCTACAGGGGTCCTAAAATTCTAAATGAAATAGCAAAATGATCCATGGTATGAATATCTCAAAACAACATGTTAGCTTGTAGAACCCCCTCCCTCCGACAAGGCTGAGACTTTTAGAGGTTTAACCTGTTTATAATCTGTCAACAACACACAATAGTCTCTCAGACGAAATCCCAGCCTCTCACATCAAACTAATAGGATGATCTTATTTCAGATTATAGTTAGTCTACAGAGAAAGAAATCGGAAGTACAGTGAGGCTGACCTTTCTGTAAAAAATCCACTGAATTTTTCTATGGTTTCAAGTGCCTACTGCTATGGCCAAAGATGTTGTATGAGATAGATGGAGAGAGTGAAGAAGAGCTGGGCAGGAGAGGGAGAGAGAGCAATGGAGGGAGGGAGACAGAGGGGGAGAAAAAGAGGCGCGTACACACACACACACAGTGCTTGTATGACTCAACAAGCTTCCCAGACAGATGTATAAATACTGAGCCAACACAGGGGCGGAAAACTCTGTAAAACAGGTTAATGGTACACTCAGCACAATGACATCATTAAAAACAATGTGGTAACTTCCTACTCATAGACAACACTGGCAGAATGAATCTCTGACAAGACTATCATTGTTGGTGCTTTACTACATGTCCACGTTGCGAAGAATCAATGAAGGCAGTCGGCAAGTAGGAATTTAGCTCATTATGATAACGTCATCTTAGATAGTCTACTAAGATACAATAAAAATAAATAAAAAATTAAATAAAGATTTAGTCCCCGTGTCACGATCTCCTTGCGGGACAGACCAAGGCGCAGCGAGGCATCCAGTATACATGTTTATTAAATGAACGAAACACACCTAACTGGGCAAAATAACAAAACAGACGAAACGAAGATCGTAACATATAACAAAGACTGACACCACGAACAAAGCTATGTCTAAACAATAACCCACAAAACCTAAATGAAAACCCCAAACATATATATGGTTCCCAATTAGAGACAACGACACACAGCTGCCTCTAATTGGGAACCATTACTAACATAGAAATAGAACACCTAGAACTCAAAACCCTACACCAAAAACGAAACCTAAACACGCCAGCCTAAAACTCTGGCCTGGGCGTGACAGTACCCCCCCCCAAAGGCGCGGACTCCGACTGCGCCACCCAAAAGTCCATGGGGGGGTCTTCAGGTGGGTCTTTTGATCCCAGGTGGCGGCTCCGGTGCTGGCCGTGCTGGTCCGAAGTCACGCACCGGAGGCCCTGGGCCATTTGCAGGACTGGGGACCCTCACTGGACAAGGGACCCTCACTGGCGGCTCGGACTGGGGACCCTCACCGGGCGGCTCGGACTGGGGACCCTCACTGGCGGCTCGGACAGGGACCCTCACTGGCGGCTCGGACTGGGGACCCTCACTGGCGGCTCGGACAGGAAGCACACTGGCGGACCTGGACAGGGAAGCACACTGGCGGACCTGGACAGGGGAAGCACACTGGCGGACCTGGACAGGGGAAGCACACTGGCGGACCTGGACAGGAAGCACACGAGGAGTTGAGGGGGCACACGAGAGTTGGCTCAGGAGTCCCTCCTGAATCCGCCAACCTCCTCGTGTGCCCCCAAAGTTTTTGGGGCTGCCTTTGAGCTTCCGTGCCAGGCGAGTTCCAATGAACTTTTCTCTCTCCCTGGAGCGACGATAATCCTCCGGCTGAGACCATGGTCTTTCCCCTCCAAAATCTCATCCCATGTCCAAGATCCCTTGCCATCCAAAATCTCCTCCCAAGTCCAATGTTCCCGAGTCTCTCACTGCTTGGTCTTCTTAGGGTGGGTTATTCTGTCACGATCTCCTTGCGGGACAGACCAAGGCACAGCGAGGCATCCAGTATACATGTTTATTAAACGAACGAAACACACCTAACTGGGCAAAATAACAAAACAGACGAAACGAAGATCGTAACATATAACAAAGACTGACACCACGAACAAAGCTATGTCTAAACAATAACCCACAAAACCTAAATGAAAACCCCAAACATATATATGGTTCCCAATTAGAGACAACGACACACAGCTGCCTCTAATTGGGAACCATTACTAACATAGAAATAGAACACCTAGAACTCAAAACCCTACACCAAAAACGAAACCTAAACACGCCAGCCTAAAACTCTGGCCTGGGCGTGACAGTACCCCCAAAGGCGCGGACTCGACTCGCCACCCAAAAGTCCATGGGGGTCTTCAGGTGGGTCTTTTGATCCCAGGTGGCGGCTCGGTGCTGGCCGTGCTGGTCCGAAGTCACGCACCGGAGGCCCTGGGCCATTTGCAGGACTGGGGACCCTCACTGGACAAGGGACCCTCACTGGCGGCTCCGGACTGGGGACCCTCACCGGCGGCTCCGGACTGGGGACCCTCACTGGCGGCTCCGGACAGGGGACCCTCACTGGCGGCTCCGGACTGGGGACCCTCACTGGCGGCTCCGGACAGGGGAAGCACACTGGCGGACCTGGACAGGGGAAGCACACTGGCGGACCTGGACAGGGGAAGCACACTGGCGGACCTGGACAGGGGAAGCACACTGGCGGACCTGGACAGGGGAAGCACACGAGGAGTTGGGGGGGCACACGAGGAGTTGGCTCAGGAGTCCCTCCTGAATCCGCCAACCTCCTCGTGTGCCCCAAAGTTTTTTGGGGCTGCCTTTCGGGCTTCCGTGCCAGGCGAGTTCCAATGAACTTTTCTCTCTCCCTGGAGCGACGATAATCCTCCGGCTGAGACCATGGTCTTTCCCCTCCAAAATCTCATCCCATGTCCAAGATCCCTTGCCATCCAAAATCTCCTCCCAAGTCCAATGTTCCCGAGTCTCTCACTGCTTGGTCTTCTTAGGGTGGGTTATTCTGTCACGATCTCCTTGCGGACAGACCAAGGCACTGTGAGGCATCCAGTATACATGTTTATTAAGCAGGCAGAAACACACCTAACTGGGCAAAATAACAAAACAGGCTAAGCGAAGATCGTAACATATAACAAAGACTGACACCACGAACAAAGCTATGTCTAAACAATAACCCACAAAACCTAAATGAAAACCCCAAACATATATATGGTTCCCAATTAGAGTCGACACACAGCTGCCTCTAGTTGGGAACCATTACCCCAACATAGAAATAGAACACCTAGAACTCAAAAACCCTACACCAAAAACGAAACCTAAACACGCCAGCCTAAAACTCTGACCTGGACGTGACACCCCGGGGTGGAACCATATCACAACATTAATGCCCCTACTAACCTCATCCATTTCAACTCATAATTAGACTAATTGAAACACATAAAATTATGGTTTTGTCATTTGAATCATAATATTGACTGAAAACAGCATTGGACAGGTATAGAGGTTGGACAGTACAATGGAAGTAGAGGCAAATAGCTGTAATTACAATCTAAAAAAAGCTGAAATGTGAAAACAGTGAGTGTAGCGATTCTCTACTATTCTCTTGAAAACAGTGGAAGAGAAGTAATCTTACGAACCAAAACGTTTTTTTTCTTCCGGTTCATCCCTCCAAGTTCCAGTCAGTTTTCCTGAGTTTGGTGCCTAATGGATGTGACCCAGGTTTCATGTTCAACAAAGAGCTGACTGCTCTTTGATGTGATGATTAGTTCTTTAAATTTCATAAGAGTAGTTATGAATACAACCGTCAAACACACAAAAGTACTCATCGACACACACACAAGCACACGCACACACAGATGCAAGCACGCATCCCTCACTAGCACCTATAGACAATGAAATACTGCTGAAAAACATTGGGAACAATGAATTTGCATTTGCAGGCGTCACGCTGGTATGAAGGGATCGGGAGACAAGCGCAGGAATGCGTAATAGGGTTTTTTATTTCCCAAATTACAGCGTGCCAAATAAAGGCACAGGGACGAAAATGAAACCAACACGTATACAAAAATACAGGGTTGAAACCCTAAACAAAAGAGCAAGGAGTACCTGGAATAAATAAAGACGCGCACAACGATCAAATACACGGGACGAGGCCCGGAATCATCTACGAAAGCCACAGCAGGTGTCACAGATCCCTCCGGAACTGTCATTGCGCACACCTGGTTCCTATTCCCAGTTGATTAGTAATTGTATAAGTGTGCCCTTTGTTCACCATTGTCCTGTTGATTATTGTTCCATTGTCCGTTGTGCATGTGAGTACCTGTGCTGTGTGTGCCCTAGTGCCTCTTACTGCCAGCAAAGACACCTTCAGGAAATGCCCTAGTGCCTCTTACTGCCAGCAAATACACCTTCAGGAAATGAAATGTTCAACTCACCTGCTACAATATACAATATATGCTACAAGAAAGGATGTTGAATTAAACAAACAGTTCACTCAATTAATCCAGACTAAGTGTATATTCCTTTAATATTAAGTCATTTTCTCTGTTTCATCATTGTTCTATGGATCCAAACATGCATTCTCATGGTGCATGGAGATAATGATTTTGTCTCATCCCAAAAACCAGGACCAGGCGCTTTGAAATAAAGGAAAAAGGGCCCTTGACACATTTGCTTGCAGCACCGCCCTTCCTCTGGCCACCCACACAAGGCTGTTGTGTCCAGATATTCTAATTAGTCGCTTTGGCCGTCTGCGTGCGGCCCCGCCGCCGCCACCTCTTCCTGGGTCAGGGTTCTGCCTGGAGGCAGGGTTCTTCAGGCCGTTTATTGGCATCCCTTCTCTCACAGAGTTCACTGCTCCTAAGAGGCTGTGAGGGCGTTGTACAAAGGGAAAAGAACACTACAGCTACGTCGCTCCTCAACCAAGGTGCATGAATAGAGAAGCAAACTGAAGTGAAGAGAAAATTCAGCAACTCTTGGACAGTGAAAAGTGCCTCTAAAAGTGTTTTGATCATACAAACAAAAACATTGAATAAAAACAATTGATCTGAATGAGTTATTCACTATACAGAACAGAGGTTGAAATAGTTATTTCAATCATTTAGGTGTGCTTGATTGAGCTTGCATGTTGCAATGGAACCAATAGCAAAGTCCCAAAACTGCATATCCCGCCCACCTGTCACTCAAGACAGGCTAGAGCAAATGCTAGAAGTATTTGATGGATTTCAAATAGAAGCCAGGTCTGATTCAAAACGGGCCTGTGTATGGATAAGGAACATGACTTCTAAGCCTCAAATAAAAAAAAGACAGTTGCTGGTGCCTGATTGTTCTGATGAATCAAGTACTGATAAATGGCATTATATTCAATCATTGCAAAATTTTCTTCACCAAGACAGTTATATTAAATGGACATTTTAATAAATCTGTTTTTTAATATAAGAAAATCAGCATTTTGACATGTTCCACGTCATGTTTTTCTGACTTGTAGGAAGATTTGAACCAACTTTACCCGAAGTTCCTGAAGTTTTCACCATCATTGTAAAGTCCAAGTATTATTTTTTGGGGACAAAGTATTTTCTGAAGATTGTTATTTATTTAATGTGATTAGTGATTAATTTACATTTGTCCCTCATTCTAAGGTAAACCCTGTTACGTGAACTGAACCTTCTCTTTAAAATGGTGAAGCTATTATTTTAAAATATTGTTTTAAAAAGAAACATTGAACATCGAATAATCCAATCATAGTGAAAAATCGGGTGAGCTGGTTTTACTCTCTTTGGCAATTTTCTGGTGTTTTGTGGTAGAAAACCGAGCATAACACGTCAACCTTGTTACCTATACCAACCTTTTATATTTGCATTATGACAGGACTTCAAACTCACGTTTCGTCTAGCTTTATGCTATTTTTACCCTTTTGCATTACTGTTTTGCTAAAAGCACATTTTACCTTCAACAACTGAAGTGACTTATCCTTTTGCACAGGTGACCCCCTCCCGGGACAAAGCGACATTCCGACATCACTATCAACTAGCAGCATAACTAACTTCACAAACTTTCCCCAGGGTTCAAATGTCACATTGTCACACCAATTGCCTAATCTCATTCTAAATGTCATGAATGATGGAAGTTAGCCTCAATCTTATTTTGCAGTTAAGCTCTAAGTACTGTGCGCTCATAACCGCCTTCCCACTGGAAACAGAACCCCCCCCTTTTGATGGTTCCTGTAATTATGGATGAACTGTGTGTATCTATTTAAAATAACCAAGCAGAAAAAGCCATAAGGGCATGAGGAAGAACTAATTGTCACAAAACTCCAAGTAAAACGGGTTTGTTGTCAGCCATTGTCTCAAATGATGATGCAATCACCCAATAATCCCCTGGTGTGAAGACAGAAGTGTTTGTATAGTGAGTCATGTGCATATGAGACACTCAGTCTTGTCACCATGCTAACATTACTACAGTCATCTCCTATGCAAGACAATATGCTGCAGTAATCTTCTGTTATTGTATCAACTGCAACAGAGGGAGGAATGGATTCTTTCCAGATTTGTTATCATATGGTAGAATCACCTGTTTAAGATACTATATTAGACACTGACTGCCAATGAAGCTACCAAACAAACACACAATGGTAGGGTGCATCACTCATTCTACAAAATAGCCAGCGGTGGAAAAAGTACCCAATGGTCATACTTCAGTGAAAGTAAATGATACCTTAATAGAAAATGACTCAAGTAAAAGTGAAAATCACCCAGTAAAATCCTACTTGAGTAAAAGTCTAAAAGTATTTGGATTTAAAAATACTTAAGTATCAAAAGTAAATGCAATTGCTCAAATATACTTTTTCCTGTCCTACTAAGCATTCAAAATGTAATGAGTTCTTTTGGGTGCCAGGGAAAGTGTATGGAGTAAAGTGAATGAAAAGTGAAAAATGAATATAGTGAAGTAAAAGTTGTCAAAAATATAAATAGTAATGTAAAGTACAGATACCCAAATAAACTACTTAAGTAGTACATTACTTTAAAGTATTTTTACTTAAGTACTTTACATCACTGAAAATAGCCCATCTGCTTACTGTGTACTAATATTAGAAATACAATATTTCTGGTTTTGCTTAAAGAACAGCCTTCATTTTGTAACAACCAAACCCTGTTGCAAATAACCCACAGTGGTTCCCCAGAACTTTCATTCAACCATCTTTACCATATGTCAAATACTGTATAAACAAATAACCAAGGCTAGGAGTAAGCCATAGAAAAGTCTACAGCAGCTAAATGGGAAATCTGATGTTTCCTTATGTGGTCAGAACTGTTCCAGGTCAAAATATGGGTAAAAAAATAAGGACAGTGGCAGCTGGGGTAAGAGAGAAAGAAACAAAGATAGAGAGAGAGAGAAAGAGAGAGAGAGATCTTGGTAACCCTGCCGGAATCTGTCAATCAAAGAGCAGGGATTTGAAACAACCAAACTTTTCCTCTTCAAAACAATCCACCTTTGATAGGTTCATATCACACAGATCAATGAGTTTGTTGCCGTTTACTCATTTCCAAGCCACCTTCACGGTCCTCCTCACTGAAACTGCTGTGACCAACAGGTACGGAGTCATACGGTCGCACTCCCAATCTCCACCTGTTTTATTGCCCTAACAAAATCAGTCTAAATGTGTCATTGGTAGAGATTGAATGAAATGACCTCCAGAATGTAATTCTTCTCATCCCTTCAATTCAAGTGAGCAGGGGCAAAAAAAGCAAGGCTATTTTTGGTCAGGGAAATCGTTGGTTTGTGTGTGTGTGTGTGTTTACAGCGGCCCTTCTCCTTCACAGGAGTGATGGCCTAGACAGCCTTCTACTGTCAGTCTATTCTCCCTTCTTCACTCCCCATCTTCCTTCCCCTCCTTCAGTACTTCTTCTCTTCTACTCCTCCCTTTATCCACCCATCTCTTTTTACTTCCCCATCTTCTGCCCTCCTATACTCCTCTCCTCCTCTCCCATCCATTCCCGCTCTCTTCTCCTCCTCCTCCTCCTCCTCCTCCTCCTCCTCCTCCTCCTCCTCCTCCTCCTCCTCCTCAGCTGAGTACAAGTCCCATTTGCACTGACAGCTGCGGTACTCAGGCAATTAGGTCAGTCCATGGCCTATTTAAAACCTCCTTGAAGGGCCTAAATTTGCTCTGGCACTCTGAGATTATCAAAGACTGCACTAACTTCTGCTACATCGTACGCTAACTGTGTGTAAAATTAGTCTTTTGACATAAAATGCATATGGTAAAAGCACCCAATAAGCTGTACAAATTGTGGGAGACACAAAACCATTTTATTTCACCTTGGAGGGTAATCGAAGAGTGTCATCAAATATGCATAGGTTTCCGTGTGTGCAACTTTCCACGTTTCTCCAAACGTAGCACAGGAAATGTGCTGATATTGTGAAAATTCAACTTCACTTAAACCACCAAGCACACACACCATCCACCTACAGTAATGTAGTACCAATAATGCACCAACCTCCAAGCACACACACCATCCACCTACAGTAAAGTAGTACCAATAATGCACCATACAGTATACAGTATTTAGAGTAACTGAAGAAGCTACAGTGAAAAACTAGGGGCAAATCACAGCTTAAAGTTTTCAAGATGAAGTTAACATTTGAAAGTTAGACTTCTGTTGGATAATAGGGGATTTCAAATGTATGTTCTTCAGATCACAGGGTGAGGAGAGGGATTCAGTGGCTTTCACAGTGGGATTCAGTGGCCTCCACAATGGGATTCAGTGGCTTTCACAGTGGGATTCAGTGGCTTTCACAGTGGGATTCAGTGGCCTTCACAGTGGGATTCAGTGGCCTTCACAGTGGGATTCAGTGGTTTTCACAGTGGGATTCAGTGGCCTTCACAGTGGGATTCAGTGGCCTTCACAGTGGGATTCAGTGGCCTTCAGTGGCCTTCACAGTCCTACAAGGGATGTTCTGTAATGAGGGTTTAGGTTGTAACCTCATCATTCACAAGGCTGGGCGATAAGCCAGCAGTCCCTCATAAATGTCCCAAAGAGGACCATGGAGGGGTTGAGTCAAAATCTAAGTGAACCAGATCAAGGGTGAGTGAGACCAAGACCAGTGATGACCATGACATGAACATAACTACATAATATAGTAGCAGGTAGCCTAGTGGTTAGAGCGTTGGACTTGTAACCGGAGGGCTGCAAGTTCAAATCCCGAGCTGACAAGGTAAAAATCTGTCGTTCTGCCCCTGAACAAGGCAGTTAACCCACTGTTCCCAGGCGCCGAAGGCGTGGATGTCGATTAAAGGCAGCCCCCGCACCTCTCTGATTCAGAGGGTTGGGTTAAATGCGGAAGACACATTTCGGTTGAAGGCATTCGGTTGTACAACTGACTAATAATGGTGACTTTGACTAAAACAGTTATGAACTAAACCAAGTACACATGGACCATGACCTCATAGACCAGTAATAAATACAACATCAAGACCAAAACTTAACAAATCCAGATCTTTAAAACTACACTATACAGATTATACAAAAATCCATTCTGACCCAACGGGACTAAAACCCAAGTAAGCCTACCCAACACAGCACAAACATCTTTAATCTTTTAATAAGTGATTTCAAGATAAATTAGTGTAAGTTAACAATTTAACCAATAAAGAAAAAATGCATTTCTTGACATACTGTATGATCCTCAGCAAAAACTAGTGAATGATTTTCAAGCAGGATTGAGAATATTTACTGCATATCAGATGAGAAAGATCAGTTCATTTCTAAGATGAATTTCAATATATTACTTCCATCCTAAATTGGATTATTCAATTAAAGATTCAAAATAGGAAGCATCAAATATAAGTCTATATATTTAATCAAGCACAAAAATGGTCAGTCACTCAAGGCGATTTACAGGACGACATATACAGCAGTGACTAAGGGACATCTTAAAGGGATTTATTCACTGGTGTAAGAAACAGCTCTTGGTTGGATGAAGCAAAAAAAACTATAAAAAGTTATTTGTCACATGTGCCTTATACAACAGGTGTAGACCTTACAGTGAAATGCTTACTTAAAAGACCTTAACCAACAATGCAGTTTTAAGAAAAAAAGGTATTAAGCAAGTATTTACAAAAATAAACTGAAGTAAAAAATATATAAATTAAATAGAAAAATAACAAATAATTAAGGAGCAACAATAAAATAACAGTAGCGAGGCTTTATATAAGGGGTACTGGTACAGAGTCAATGTGCGGGGGCACCGGTTAGTCAAGGTAATTGAGGTAATATGGACATGTAGGTAGAAGTAAAGTGACTATGCATGGATAATAAACAGAAAGTAGCAGCAGCGAAAAAAGTCAGCCATAGTAAGTTAGTCACCATAAGATGTAATCTATCGGTACACCACAAACACAGGCATGAATGCAGGGACAACAACGAGGGTTGTCAGTGCCAAGTGTTACAACCCCAGGCAAAGAAATCAGTCAATTCCAGCTGTTTCACAGGCTAAGTGGTGTTGTGGCTTCAATGTTTATCTCCTCTTCTGAAATCAATTGATTTGCCACGCTTGTGATTTAGCACTATTCTCTACACCAGACTCTCTGTCTCTCTTTGTCTGCCTGTCAGAGCCAGTGAACAATGCTGTGCTAAACCAGTTTCATGAGGCTTTATAGATGGCTAGGCTAGGAGATGTATGTTTGCAAGCACAAATAATCAAGTAATATAATATCATAACATGTATACATACAATCATGCATTAAGTGCACTGTGAAAGGGGGGCGATTAAAGTACTATGATAGAAGGGAGATTAGTGTACTGTGATAGGAGGGGCATTTAGTGTAGTGTGATAGAAGGGCGTTTAATGTACTGTGATAGGAGGGCATTTAGTGTACTGTGATAGGAGGGGCATTTAGTGTAATGTGATAGAGGGGCATTTAGTGTAGTGTGATAGAGGGGCATTTAGTGTACTGTGATAGGGGGGCGATTAGTGTACTGTGATAGGAGGGGCATTTAGTGTACTGTGATAGAGGGGCATTTAGTGTACTGGGATAGGGGGGCGATTAGTGTACTGGGATAGGGGGGCGATTAGTGTACTGTGATAGGAGGGGCAGTTAGTGTAGTGTGATAGGAGGGGCAGTTAGTGTACTGTGATAGAGGGGCATTTAGTGTAGTGTGATAGAGGGGCATTTAGTGTACTGTGATAGGGGGGCATTTAGTATACTGTGATAGGAGGGGCATTTAGTGTACTGTGATAGGAGGGGCATTTAGTGTACTGTGATAGGGGGGCATTTGGTGTACTGTGATAGGAGGGGCAATTAGTGTAGTGTGATAGAGGGGCATTTAATGTACTGTGATAAACGGGCATTTAGTGTACTGTGAAAGGGGGGCAATTAGTGTACTGTGATAGGCGTGGCATTTAGTGTACTGTGATGGGGGCGATTAGTGTACTGTGATAGGAGGGGCATTTAGTGTACTGTGATAGAGGGGCATTTAGTGTACTGTGATAGGAGGGGCATTTAGTGTACTGTGATAGAGGGGCATTTAGTGTACTGTGATAGGAGGGGCATTTAGTGTACTGTGATAGGGGGGGCGATTAGTGTATTGTGATATGCGGGGCATTTAGTGTAGTTTGATAGAGGGGCATTTAGTGTACTGTGATAGGAGGGCATTTAGTGTACTGGGATAGGGGGGCGATTAGTGTACTGTGATAGAAGGGGCATTTAGTGTACTGTGATAGGGGGGGCATTTAATGAACTGTGATAGAGGGGCATTTAGTGTACTGTGATAGGAGAGGCATTTAGTGTACTGTGATAGAGGGGCATTTAGTGTACTGTGATAGGCGGGGCATTTAGTGTAGTTTGATAGAGGGGCATTTAGTGTACTGTGATAGGAGGGCATTTAGTGTACTGGGATAGGGGCGATTAGTGTACTGTGATAGGGGGTGATTAGTGCACTGCGTGCGATACCACAATAGATCAAACGGCACGTACGTCTCACAATGAGAGAAGGTGGGGGCTTGAGGCTTGGGCTGTATGTCTGTGGGGAGCTATAAAAGGCCTGCCGTAGACACACAAACAACCTGTCTGCCTGTCTGTCTGTCTGTTCTATTATGTTATGTCTGGCTGGCTGAAACCCTGGCTGTGTAAATCTGTCAATGTGCCCTTGAGCAAGTTGCTCTGGATAAGAGTGTGTACTATATTACTAAAATGTCAAATGTAAATGGCTGCACATGCACACATACCAGCTCTTTCATACCAGTTCTTTCATACCAGCTCTTTCATACCAGCTCTTTCATCCCTAGCTACAGTATGATGCTCTCCCAATGCTCCATTACAGAAAAATTGATTTGTTACTGTGACCTTCTACATCTGCATTGCTTGCTGTTTGGGGTTTTAGGCTGGGTTTCTGTACAGCACTTTGTGACATCAGCTGATGTAAGAAGGGCTTTATAAATACATTTGATTGATTGATTGATTGACCTTCAAATCTCAGCTCCTAACCAAAAACCTACAGCAGATTAAATGGACACAATTCCAATTTCCCATTATTACCTCACAAGAAATCCCATTCTATCCAAACCTATAGCTAATCTTGGGAGAAAATGATTTTCACTTTTTGCTAGCCTTTAAGAGAAAGACAGAGCTCTTTCTCTGTCTATTTACTAATCGATCATCCGTGAGGGATCAACATACATCACAAACTCACTCAGACGATCACTGACATGGAGGTGCCGTTCAAAGCTATCATAAAACTGTCAAACCCAAATCAAATATATTCCCTCTATAAACATTCTTAACTGAAATATCCAAGCAACAATGATTCATTCAAAGAAAAACGACAAGCAGAAAAGGGATATAGGGGAGTTTAGGCTGGCATGAATTAGCATCAAAACGCTAAACCCTTGTGATGCAGTAAAAAAATGAATGATGTCGTTAATACTGTTCTCCTCGAATATAAGCTATAAGGGTGGTGTGATAGGATGAGGAAAGTTAATCAGGAAGAGGCTATGATTTGACTGACATGGATGGGCCCTTTAATCTTCCATTGATAGATTATACCCAGGGGACTCAGGGTTATGCTGAGCTATAAACAAAGACAGGGGAAGTTTGACTTGATATTTTTCCTTGAAGGACACAGATTATATTACCTGGCTCTGGGAAATAATTTTCTTAGTGGTACTATAGTTTGGTTGCTCTACTACCCACAGACAAGTGCATGATTAAGGTATGACCATTAGTTAGTATGGTATGTTATGTTACAGGCTGACTTCAAAACAACTCGCCCAAGCCTCCCCCATGTCTCCTTCACCCAAATCCAGATAGCTGATGTTCTGAAAGAGCTGCAAAATCTGGACCACTACAAATCACCTGGGCTAGACAATCTGGACCCTCTCTTTCTAAATTTATCAGCCGAAATTGTTGCAACCCCTATTACTAGCCTGTTCAACCTATCATTCGTATTGTCTGAGATCCCCAAAGATTGGAAAGCTGCCGCGGTCATCCCCCTCTTCAAAGGGGGAGACACTAGACCCAAACTGCTACAGACCTATATCTATCCTACCCTGCCTTTCTAAGGTCTTCGAAAGCCAAGTTAACAAACAGATCACCAACCATTTCGAATCCCACCGTACCTTTTCTGCTTTGCAATCTGGTTTCCGAGCTGGTCATGGGTGCACCTTAGCCAGCGCTCAAGGTCCTAAACGATATCATAACCGCCATCGATAAGAGACAATACTGTGCAGCTGTATTCATCGACCTGGCCAAGGCTTTCAACTCTGTCAATCACCACATGCTTATCGGCAGACTCAACAGCCTTGGTTTCTCCAATTATTGCCTCGCCTGGTCCACCAACTACTTCTCAGACAGAGTTTAGTGTGTCAAATCGGAGGGTCTGTTGTCCGGACCTCTGGCAGTCTCTATGGGAGTGCCACAGGGTTCAACTCTCGGGCCAACTCTTTTCTCTGTATACATCAATGATGTTGCTCTTGCTGCTGGTTATTCTCTGATCCACCTCTACTCTAGGCCCTTTATTTCCAGTGGAGGGAAATCTTAACGCTACAGCATAAAATGTTATTCTAGATGATTCTGTGCTTCCAACTTTGTGGAAAAAGTTTGGTGAAGGCACTTTCCTGTTTCACCATGACAATGCCCCCATGCAAAATGCGAGGTCTGGCCTGAAAAGAGCCTTTAACTCAACCCCCTCGAACACCTTTGGGATGAATTGGAACGCTGACTGCGAGCCAGGCCTAATCGCCCAACATCAGTGCCCGGCTTCACTAATGCTCTTGTGACTCAATGGAAGCAAGTCCTCTTAGCAACGTTCCAATATCTAGTGGAATGCCTTCCCAGAAGAGTAAAGGCTGTTGTAGCAGAAAAGGGGGGACCAACTCCATATTAATGCCCATGATTTTGGAGTGAGATGTTCGACGAGCAGGTGTCTACATACCTTTGGTTATGTAGTGTACCTCTTACCTCTGCACATTGATCTGGTACTGGCACTCCCTGTATATAGCTCCATTCTTGTGTATTATATTTTCAAATCAAATCAAATCAAATCAAATCAAATTTATTTATAAAGCCCCCCTTACATCAGCTGATGTCACAGAGTGCTGTACAGAAACCCAGCCTAAAACCCCAAACAGCAAGCAATGCAGGTGTAAAAGCACGGTGGCTAGGAAAAACTCCTAGAAGGCCAAAACCTAGGAAGAAACCTAGAGAGGAACCAGGCTGTGAGGGGTGGCCAGTCCTCTTCTGGCTGTGCCGGGTGCAGATTATAACAGAACATGGACAAGATTTTAAAATGTTCATAAAACAGGCAGAACAGTTGTAACTGGAGAAGCAGCACGCCAGGTGGACTCGGGACATCCGGGTAGGCCTTGAGGAATGGTCCTAATGCTCTGTGGTCCTCGAGAGAGAGAGAGAGAGAGAGAGAGAGAGAGAGAGAGAGAGAGAGAGAGAGAGAGAGAGAGAGAGAGAGAGAGAGAGAGAGAGAGAGAGAAGAAGAAAAAAGAAAGAGAGAGATAATTAGAGCGAGCATACTTAAATTCCACAGGACACCAGATAAGAGAAGAAATACTCCAGATATAACAGACGGACCCTAGCACCCGACACATAAACTACTGCAGCATAAATACTGGGGTGAGACAGGAGGGTCGGAGATACCTGTGGCCCCCGTCCGACTGAAACCCGGACAGGGCCAAACAGGCAGGATATAACCCACCCACTCTGCCGAAGCACAGCCCCCACACCACTAGAGGGATATCTTCAACCACCAACTTACCATCCTGAGACAAGGCCAGTATAGCCCACAAGATCTCCGCCACGGCACCAGGAAGCCAGTGACTCAGCCCTGTAATAGGGTTAGAGGCAGAGAATCCCAGTGGAGGGGAACCGGCCAGGCAAAAGACAGCAAGGGTGGTTCGTTGCTCCAGTGCCTTTCCGCTCACCTTCACACTCCTGGGCCAGACTACACTCAGTCATAAGACCTACTGAAGAGATGAGTCTTCAATAAAGACTTAAAGGTTGAGACCGAGTCTGGCGCTCTCACATGGATAGGCAGACTATTCCATAAAAATGGAGCTCTATAGGAAAAAGCCCTGCCTCCAGCTGTTTGCTTAGAAATTTTAGGGACAGTAAGGAGGCCTGCGCCTTGTGACCGTAGCGTGCGGTAGGTATGTACTGCAGGACCAAATCAGAAAGATAGGTAGGAGCAAGCCCATGTAATGCTTTGTAGGTTAGCAGTAAAACCTTGAAATCAGCCCTTGCCTTAACAGGAAGCCAGTGTAGAGAGGCTAGTACTGGAGTAATATGATCAAATTTTGGGGTTCTAGTCAAGATTCTAGCAGCCGTGTTAAGCACTAACTGAAGTTTATTTAGTGCTTTATCCGGATAGCCGGAAAATAAAGCATTGCAGTAGTCTAACCTAGAAGTTACAAATGCATGGATTAACTTTTTCTGCATCATTTTTGGACAGAAAGTTTCTAATTTTTACAATGTTACGTAAATGGAAAAAGCTGTCCTTGAAACAGTCTTGATATGTTAGTCAAAAGAGAGATCAGGGTCAGAGTAACGCCGGGTCCTTCACAGTTTTATTTGAGACGACTGTACAACCATCAAGATTAATTGTCAGATTCAACAGAAGATCTCTTTGTTTCTTGGGACCTAGGACTAGCATCTCTGTTTTATCAGAGTTTAAAAGTAGAAAATTTTCTGCCATCCACTTCCCTTATGTCTGAAACACAGGCTTCAAGGGAGGGCAATTTTGGGGCTTCACCATGTTTCATCGAAATGTACAGCTGTGTGTCATCCGCATAGCAGTGAAAGTTAACATTATGTTTCGAATGACATCACCAAGTGGTAAAATATATAGTGAAAACAATAGTGGTCCCAAAAACAGAGCCTTGAGGAACACTTAGAAATTTACAGTTGATTTTGTCAGAGGACAAACCATCCACAGAGACAAACTGATATCTTTCCGACAGATAAGATCTAAACCAGGCCAAAACTTGTCCATGTAGACTAATTTGGGTTTCAATCTCTCCAAAAGAATGTGGTGATCGATGGTATCAAAAGCAGCACTAAGGTCTAGGAGCATGAGTACAGTTGCAGAGCCTCGGTCTGACTTGCCATTAAAGGTCATTTACCACCTTCACAAGTGCAGTCTCAGTGCTATGATGGGGTCTAAAACCAGACTGGAAGCGTTTAGTATACATTGTTTGTCTTCAGGAAGGCAGTGAGTTGCTGTAACAGCTTTTTTCTAAAATTTTTGAGAGGAATGGAAGATTCGATATAGGCCGATAGTTTTTATATTTTCTGGGTCAAGGTTTGGCTTTTTAAGAGAGGCTTTATTACTGCCACTTTTAGTGAGTTTGGTACACATCCGGTAGATAGAGAGCTGTTTATTATGTTCAACATAGAGGGCCAAGCACAGGAAGCAGCTCTTTCAGTAGTTTAGTTGGAATAGGGTCCAGTATGCAGCTTGAAGGTTTAGAGGCCATGATTATTTTCATCAATGTGTCAAGAGATATGGTACTAAAAACTTGAGTGTCTCTCTTGATTTTATGTCCTGGCAAAGTTGTGTGGACTCAGGACAACTGGAGCTTTGGAGGAATCGCAGATTTAAAGAGGAGTCCGTAATTTGCTTTCTAATGATCATGATCTTTTCCTCAAAGAAGTTCATGAATGAATCACTGCTAAAGTGAAAGCCATCCTCTCTTGGGGAATGCTGCTTTTAGTTAGCTTTGTGACAGTATCAAAAAGAAACTTTGGATTATTCTTATTTTCCTCAATTAACTTGGAAAAATAGGATGATCGAGCAGCAGTGAGGGCTCTTCGATACTGCACGGTACTGTCTTTCCAAGCTAGTCGGAAGACTTCCAGTTTGGTGTGGCGCCATTTCCGCTCCAATTTTCTGGTAACTTGCTTCAGAGCTCGGGTATTTTCTGTATACCAGGGAGCTAGTTTTTTTGGCAAATGTTTTTGTTTTTAGGGTGCAACTGCATCTAGGTATTAAGCAAGGTTACATTGAGTTCTCAGTTAGGTGGTTAACTGATTTTTGTACTCTGACGTCCTTGGGTAGGTGGAAGGATTCTGGAAGGGCATCTAGGAATCTTTTGGGATGTCTGAGAATTTATAGCACGACTTTTGATGATCCTTGGTTGGGGTCTGAGCAGATTATCTGTTGCATTTCAAACGTAATAAATGGTGGTCCGATAGTCCAGGATTATGAGGAAAAACATTAAGATCCACAACATTTATTCCACGGACAAAAACTAGGTCCAGAGTATGACTGTGGCAGTGAGTAGGTCCGAGACATGTTGAACAAAACCGACAGAGTCGATGATGGCTCCAAAAGCCTTTTGGAGTGGGTCTGTGGACTTTTCCATGTGAATATTAAAGTCACCAAAATTAGAATATTGTCTGCTATGACTACAAGGTCCGAGCAGGAATTCAGGGAACTCAGTGAGGAATGTTGTATATGGCCCAGGAGGCCTGTAAACAGTAGCTATAAAAAGTGATTGAGTAGGCTGCATAGATTTCATGACTAGAAGCTCAAAAGACGAAAACGCTGCGTTTTTTGTTTTTTTGTAAATAGAAATTTGCTATTGTAAATGTTAGCAACACCTCCGCCTTTCTTGAGGATGCTGTGAGGATATGGTCACTAGTGTAACCAGGAGGTGAGGCCTCATTTAACACAATAAATTCATCAGGCTTAAGCCATGTTTCAGTCAGGCCAATCACATCAAGATTATGATCAGTGATTAGTTCATTGACTAGAACTGCCTTGGAAGTGAGGGATCTAACATTGAGTAGCCCCATTTTGAGATGTGAGGTATCACAATCTCTTTCAATAATGGCAGCAATGGAGGAGGTCTTTATTCTAGTGAGATTGCTAAGGCTAACACCGCCATGTTTAGTTTTTGCCCAACCTAGGTCGAGGCACAGACACAGTCTCAATAGAGATAGCTGAGCTGACTACACTAACTGTGCTAGTGGCAGACTCACTAAGCTGGCAGGCTGGCTAACAGCCTGCTGCCTGGCCTGCACCCTATCTCATTGTGAAGCTAGAGGAGTTAGAGCCCTGTCTATGTTGGGTCGATAAGATGAGAGCACCCTCCAGCTAGGATGGAGTCCGTCACTCCTCAACAGGCCAGGCTTGGTCCTGTTTGTGGGTGAGTCCCAGAAAGAGGGCCAATTATCTACAAATTCTATCTTTTGTGTGGGGCAGAAAACAGTTTTCAACCAGCGATTGAGTTGTGAGACTCTGCTGTAGAGCTCATCACTCCCTAACTGGGAGGGGGCCAGAGACAATTACTCGATGCCGACACATCTTTCTAGCTGATTTACACGCTGAAGCTATGTTGGCGCTTTGTGACCTCTGACTGTTTCATCCTAACATCGCTGGTGCCGACGTGGATAACAATATCTCTATACTCTCTACACTCGCCAGATTTAGCCTTAGCCAGCACCATCTTCAGGTTAGCCTTAACGTCGGTAGCCCTGCCCCTGGTAAACAGTGTATGATCGCTGGGTGATTCGGGCTCAAGTCTAATACTGCGAGTAATGGAGTCCGCAATGACTAGAGTTTTCAATTTGTCAGTGCTAATGGTGGGAGGCCTCGGCATCTCAGACCAGAACGGGAGGAGTAGAGACCAGAGAAGGCTCGGCCTCTGACTCCGACCCGCTGCTTAATGGGAAAACCGGTTGAAAGTTTCTGTCGGCTGAATGAGCGACACCGGTTGAGCATTGCTCCAGCATTTCCTTCCAGAAGCCGTGAGAAAATTGTCCGGCTGCGGGGACTGTGCGAGGATTTCTACGACTATCTGTACTTACTGGTGGCACAGACGCTGTTTCATCCTTTCCTACACTTACATTTCTTGCCTAACGATTTGCGTCTGAAGCTGGGCTTGCAGCACAGCTATCTCTCGCCTTGCGACCGTTCTCCTGTATGTTATGAGTACAGCGACTGCAATTAGAAGGCATGATGTTAATGTTACTACTTAGCTTCGGTTGGTGGAGGTCCTGACTAAACACGCCCAGATAAAGCGTCCGAGTGAAAAAGTTGAATGAAAAATAAACGGTAATTACAAAGTAAAACCGTAAACTGTCAGGTAGCAAAGTTAGGTTAGCAACAAAACGCACAGCAGCACGTAAACAAGTCTACTAGTTGTGACCGGAAATGAAAGTTGTGATGCTCAAAACATATTCCTCTTGTGTTAGTTATTCTATTTTTCATTATTATTTTTAAACTGCATTATTGGGAAAGGTTCGTAAACAAGCATTTCACTGTAAAGTCTACACCAGTTGTTTTCGGCGCACATGATAAATACAATTTGATTTGACCTCACACAGCGCTGCACACAAAACAAAGAGAATGCATTATCCAAAATGAAATGAAAGCGTCCAAGTGATCAAAGCATTTTTCAACAATCACAGTGTGAGTACTTATACGCTCACAAACTGTGCTTTTATTCTTCACTTTGAATTTGTGGAGTATACCAGAGAATGTAGATAATGCAGCATCATATAAAATATGGAAAAGGAGGAGATTGCGATCTCAGACTCTACAGTCAGTAATTAGGTTGTTTCAGACACCCGCCACAGTGATAAGAAAAACATGTGTCCCAAATGGCACCCTATTCCCTATGTAGTGCACTACTTTTTTCCAGGGCCCAAAACAGGAAGTGTGGGTGGGGGGGATGATAGAGTGTTACGGTTTGGTTATATGACAAATAACTTTCCCAACATTTGTTAGCTGGGTATTCTGTTGGTGGCCCTGGTCCACACAAAACCAGTGTCTGACTCTCAGTCATAAAGCTTTTCTTGAGCATTTATAACAGTCTGAGGACCAAAACAGAAATCACTAATTAAAGTCACCATCACCCATAATGCATTGCACATTCCTATATTGTTACTGTGTCAAACGTGGAGTTCCAGAGGAAGTTGTGCCAGAGAAGAATGGCATCTGAAGCATTACGTTCCCTTCCAAGTAATTTATAAAGTTGTTCTGTAACTTTATGTTACTGAAGGTGTCAAAGATAGCATACGGAGAATTTTGCTGGAACACCCACAGAAATACGACAACACTAACAGAGCTATTCTAAAAACAAAATGTGCTGAGAAAAACACGTTCTATAACACGTCAAATGTACTGCAGATAAAAAGGTTTCCACTACGTCAAGTGATATGAAATGACAAATTGTACGTTGGTAAAAAATACAGAACAATAACAAAAGGCGATTTGACACAAAGGAGCAACCGAACACCAGCATACAAAGTGAAAAACAAATTGTCTATGTAGTAACAGATCAAAAGCAAGGCCCCTAAAAAAAAAGACATATTCACGCCACGCACCATCATCGGGCGCCTTTCCTGAGCTCTCTGGCATACTCAAAGCTTGTGCACTACTGCTCATTGATTTCCTGAGCTACCTTCTGAACTTGGCGCTGACTCTCCTTCTCTCTCTTTCTCTCTCTCTCTGTCTTTTTGATTCTCTGTCTTTCCATTTCTCTCAATTCAATTGAATTCATTTCAAGGGGCTTTATTGGCATATGAAACGAATGTTTACATTGCCAAAGAAAGTGAAATGGATAAACAAAAGTGAAATAAACAATAAAAAGTTAACAGTAAACATTACATTCACACAAGTTCCAAAAGAATAAAGACATTTCAACTGTCATATTATGTCTATCTACAGTGTTGTAACGATGTGCAAATAGTTAAAGTAAAAAAAAGGGAAAGTAAATAAACATAAATATAGGTTGCATTTACAATGGTGTTTGTTCTTCACTGGTTGCCCTTTTCTTGTGGCTACAGGTCACAAATCTTGCTGTTTTTTCCCCAAATAAATTTGGGAGTTTATCAAAATTGGATTTGTTTTTGAATTCTTTGTGGGTCTGTGCAATCTGAGGGAAATATGTGTCTCTAATATGGTCATACATTTGGCAGTTGGTTAGAAAGTGCAACTCAGTTTCCATAGCCTGCCTTCTCTTGAGCGCCAGATCTGCCCACGGCGACCTTTCTCAATAGCAAGGCTATGCTCACTGAATCTGTACATAGTCAAAGCTTTCCCATCGTGTACTCTCTATTTAGCCAAATAGCATTCTCGTTTGCTCAGTTTTTTGGGTAAATTCTTTCCAATGTGTCAAATAATTATATTTTTGTTTTCTCATGATTTGGTTGGGTATAATTGCTTAGGGGACTCTTCTCCAGGTTCATCTCTCTGTAGGTGATTACTTTGCTTTGGAAGGTTTGGGAATCGCTTCCTTTTAAGTGGTTGTAGAATTTAACGTCTCTTTTCTGGATTTTGACAATTAGCGGGTATTGGCCTCATTCTGCTCTGCATGCATTATTTGGTGTTTTATGTTGTACGTGGATGACATTTTTGCATGCAGAGTATACATTTTGTGTTTGTCCCATTTTAGGTAAATTCTTGTTGGTGAGCGGACCTCAGACCTCACAACCATAAAGGGCAATGGATTCTATAACTGATTCTAGTATTTTTTTCCAGATCCTAATTGGTATGTCAAATTTTATGTTCCTTTTGATGGCATAGAATGCCCTTCTTGCCTTGTCTCTCAGGTCGTTCACAGCTTTGTGGAAGTTACCTGTGGCGCTGATGTTTAGGCCGAGGTATGTATAGTTTTCTGTGTGCTCTAGGGCAACGGTGTCTAGATGGAATTTGTATTTGTAACACCATTATTTTACTGAGATTTACTGTCAGGGCCGAGGTCTGTAATAATCTATGAAGAAGATATAGGTGCTGCTGGAGGCCCCCCCTTGGTTGGGGACAGAAGCACCAGACCATCAACAAAAAGTAGACATTTGACTTCAGATTCTAGTAGGGTGAGGCCGGGTGCTGCAGACTGTTCTAGTGCCCTTGCCAATTTGTTGATATATATGTTGAAAAGGTTGGGGCATAAGCTGTATCCCTGTCTCACCACAAGTCCCTGTAGAAAGAAATATGTGTGTTTTTGCCAATTTTAACCACACACTTGTTGTTTGTGTACATGGATTTTATAATGTTGTATATTTTTCCCCCAACACCACTTTCAATCAATTTGTATAGCAGACCTTCATGCCAAATTGAGTCAAAAGCTTTTTTGAAGTCAACATAGCATGAGAATACTTTTCCTTTGTTTTGGTTTATTTGCTTGTCAATTAGGGTGTGCAGGGTGAATACGTGGTCTGTCGCATGGTAATTTGGTAAAAAGCCAATTTGACATTTGCTCAGTACATTGTTTTCGCTGAGGAAATGTACAAGTATGCTGTTAAAATTATAATGCAGAGGATTTTTCCAAGGTTGTTGTTGACGCATATCCCCCGGTAGTTATTTGTCTCCACTTTTGTGTATTGGGGTTTGGTTCCTTGGTTCCAAATATTGGGGAAGATGCCAGAGCTGAGGATGATGTTAAAGAGTTTAAGTATAGCCAATTGGAATTTGTAGTCTGTATATTTTATAATTTAATGTAGGATACCATCAACACCACAGGCCTTTTTGGTTGGTGGGTTTGTATTTTGTCCTGTAGTTCATTTAATGTAATTGGAGAATCCAGTGGGTTCTGGTAGTCTTTAATAGCTGATTCTAAGATTTGTAATTGATCCTGTATATGTTTTTGCGGTTTGTTCCTTGTTATAGAGCCAAAAAGATTGGACACTTCTCCGTTTTGTATAGATAACTGTTTGTGTTGTTGTTTGTTTAGTGTGTTCAAATTTTCCCAGAAGTGGTTAGATTCTATGGATTCTTCAATTATATTGAGGTGATTTCTGATGTACTGTTCCTTCTTTTTCCGTAGTGTATTTCTGTATTGTTTTAGTGATCCACCATAGTGAAGGCATAGACTCAGGTCTCTATCTTTTTGGTTGGATAGGTTTCTCAATTTCTTTCTTAGATTTTTTTGTTAGATTCATCAAACCATTTGTCATTCTTGTTAATTTTGTTAGGTTGCTTGCTTGACATTTTTAGATTTGATAGGGAAGATGAAAGGTAAAATATACTGTTTAGGCTTTCTACTGCAACGTTTACACCTTCACCATTACAGTTAAATGTTTTGTCAAGCAAGATGTTTAAAAGGGATTGCATTTGTTGTTGCCTAATTGTTTTTGTCTATAGCATTTCTTAATATTGTGCAGTTCCATTGTGAACTGATAGGGGTGTTAGTGGGCTGACTCTGAACGCTCTGAGAGACTCTGGGTTGAGATCAGTGATGAAGTAATCGACAGTACTACTTCCAAGGGATGAGCTGTAGGTGTACCTACCATAGGAGTTTCCTCGAAGCCTACCATTGACTATGTACGGACCCAGCGTGCGAGAAAGCTGCAGGAGTTGTGACCCATTTTTGTGGGTTGTTTTGCCGTAGTTGTGTCCAGGGGGGCATATTTGGGAGGGAATACTGTCACCTCAAGGTAGGTGTTTGTCCCCCTGTGTGGTGAGAGTGTCAGGATATTATCCAGTTCTGGCATTTAGGTCGCCACAGACTAGTACATCTCCCTGGGCCTGGAAATGGTTGATCTCCCCCTCTAGGATGGAGAAACTGTCATCGTTAAAGTATGGGGATTCTATAGGGGGGATGTAGGTAACACACATGAGGACATTTTTCTCTGTTAAATCACAGTGAGATAGATATAAAATGTTCCTGTTTTGACTAATTTAATAGTGTGTTAAGTCTGTTCTATGCCAAATTAGCATACCCCCTGAGTCATTTCCTTGTTTCAAACCTGGTAGTTTGGTGGATGGGACTACCAGCTCTCTGTAACCAAGAGGGCAACCAGAGGTCCGTCTTCTTTATACCATGTTTCTTGTAGGATGACAATGTCTGTATTTCCAATTTCTTTGATGAAGTCTGGGTTCCTGCTCTTTAGGCCAAAGGCAGATGACTTCAGACCTTGTATACTGCAGGATGAGATTGTAAAAGCTTTGTGTTCCATAGTGTTTTGTGTTGTTTTTGGGTGGTTTAGGCCCGGACCATTACAGTAGGTATGAGCAGAGCATGTTGAGCATCTAATACATACCTCAGTTCGCAGGATGGGTTTTGGGGGGGTGCATTAGTGGGGGTTGAGCCTGTTGCTCTGCTTATGGTCTCTCTCTCTCTCTCTCTCTCTCTCTCTCTCTCTCTCTCTCTCTCTCTCTCTCTGTCTTTCCGTCTCTCCGTCTTTCTGTCATTCTGTCTCTCTCTCTCCCCCCCTGCCACTTCTGTATCTCCCCACCTCTCTATCTCTATATTTCTCTCTCTTTCCCCCTCTGTCTCTCTGTCTGTGTGGGAAACTTATGTCCCGCTGCTTTGTGTACACTTCTTTCAGTGATAGGAGCCATTAATGAATCATAGAGCACCACAGAGGACCATCAATAAGGATATCACCCACTTGCTAGATCCAGGACACACAAACACACACACAACACACACACACACACACACACACACACACACACACACACACACACACACACACACACACACACACACACACACACACACACACACACACACACATACAAAAGACATATGCATATATGTACATGTACATGTTCAAACATGTAGAAATATGCACACAGACACACACACCTTCCAATATTTGAAGCTTCTGAATAAACTTTAATCTGGCAAAATTTGAATCTGAATTAATACTGTGGAGACAAAGCAACAAGAAACGCACAGTGAAAATGCACATGGAATCGATGCAGTACAAGACGATCAATATGGAAAACCTAATCATTACATGGTGTTCATTTCTTTCCTCTTGTGTTTTCTTCAGTGGTGTCAAGCTATTAATCGTGCCACTTAGTTTTTATTGTTCTCCGGGTGCATGAAGTCGAAGTTAATATGCAATTTGTGTTGGGGAATTGCTCTATAGCTACCTATCTTCAACAACAAAGCAATTAAAGGGCTTATCCTACACAGAGCTTAGAAGGGACACACCATGTGTCCGCTCCACTGGAAAACACGGGAAGTACAATGTCACATTAACAGACCTGTGTTCAAATAGTATTTCAAATCTACATTGAGTGTTTACTTAAGGTTCTTCAAATGCCATATGGGCAGTATTTTGACTATTCCGAATGGTTCCATTAACCCAGACAAGCTTATTCATGCACAGATATAGTATTTGAAATGGTTTCAAATAGTATTTGAACCCAGGTCTGAACGTCATACACAAAACAATAACGTAGGCATGCTCTAGGACTGTCAAACATGAAACCCAAAATAATGTAATTACTGTACTACTAAATGCACAGATATAATTAATTCATGCTTATTACATGATTACAAAGGTATTATGAACTGTAATGCCATGCTATGCTATGCCATGCTATGTTATTCTATGCTATGCTATGCTTGCTATGCATTCCTTATGGGCCCTTGACTGTAAGGCTGCAGCACAATAATTGAGAGTCAGAAACGACACCATCGTATCTGCTCAACAGCCTAATTCGAAGTCAGTATGCAATATTCTAGTCACAGACACCGTCAGTTAAATTGATTCTGTTCACCTCAATGGGGAAAGATGATTACCGAGCCAGTGTTCACGTAACAACTGGATTGAACATAGAAGATAGAGGAACAAGTAAGGCAGAGCACATCTCTTTAATTTCATTTCTTATCCAGATACACACCAGGGGACACGTATTACAATGAAGACTTTCAGTAAATTGAGAAACAAGAAGGTCTCGGTCTAATTCTCCAACAATTATTTAATCTCCTTACGAGAGGGATAGATACCTGTGTCCTCGGATTTGAGCTAATGCTCTGTTAAGAATTCCAGTTTTTTTTCCATCACTGTGATTTAACCATGGGATATACAGTTAACAAACATTTGAAAATTCCTGTGAGTAACATTTTATGCACTATTATGCTAAATTAGTGCTACCGATAATGTTTAGCATTGACGGCAAGTTTTCATCTCCACTGGCAATCAATGTTTCCCGCCCTTTTTTACCACTACCTCCCTGGAGTTATCCAATAAGCAGGATGCACATTAGACCTACAGTACAGTATATCTCACCTGTCTCACCTTTGACACCGTAACTGTCATTCTATCATGAAAACACAAGGCAAAGACCTTTACTCACTGCAGTTCCCAGGTTCACTGTTATGATTGAGCGGCCGGCAGCTCGACCAGCACCTCACAGAGATGCATCTGTCGAGAGACGGCAATTTTATCTCCATTAGAGATAGTGCCAGAAACAGGCCGGCTAGCTAGCGGCTAGGCTATCATTCACACAAGGAAGGCAGGCGATTTGATTGAGGCCATTCAGAGAGAGGAGAGAGGGGTCTTCGGTATGGGGAGAGAGTGCGGGATGTAGAGAGAAAGAGAGATCAGAGTATGAGAGGGAGGTAGAAAAACAGAAGGAGAGAGTTGGAGAGAGTGCCAACAGGGAACAGATAGGCTTTAGAAGGAAATGCCCACATTACCGGAGCCTATCTTGTATGGGGGCGATGTGGCCCCGTGACTTGTCAAAATGGATTCTACGGGTGTTGTATTGACGGGGTGAGGTGGGGACAAATGAACAATCGGAAGAGAGCGAGAGGTGTTTGTTCTTCCTCTCTCTCTGCCTCACTCTGTCTATCTCTCCCCCTTTCATCAGTACCTCCCTCTGTATTGCTCTCTCTCTCTCATTCACTTTCTCTCTATCTCTGGTGTCTCTATTTGTCACTGCTCTGAATTAAAGAGGCCATTGTCGAACCTCAAAAAAAATCTCCTCAATCTAGGGAGGGAGGGAAGGAAAGGAAAGAGGGAGGGACGGAGGGAGGGAGGGATGGATGGAAGGAGATCCGCTATGCTGTGTTCAATGTTCACTCTCTTCACAAAGCTTTCAGGTGAACATTCTCTCGACCTTGATTACAATACACCTACTTCCCTTTGAATCCTGTCAATACTCTAAGCTTAGAAAGCCTCAGGACCCCCCCACGCAAACACACTTGACCGCCCTCTTGAAGCTGCCCTCCTTATCTGCTACACATACTAATGCTAGTGTGGACATTAGGACACATTAGGAAACATTGAATAGGCCAGTTGCAAAAGTCTCTGCTGAGCTGTCAATGATTGGGGAACTGATAGGCTCTATAGCCCAAGCAATCATCCTGTGTAACACATACTTTAGCACTGCCTCCATCACACCCAGACCCACCTGCTTCCTCCACCCACCCCCCCTTGCTGGAGATCTGACTCCAGACCTGGGTTCAAATACTATTTGAAATCATTTCAAATACTTTAGCTGGGATTGATTGAGCTTGCCTGGTGCAATGGCACCAATAGAATAGTGTTAAGACTGCAAAACCCCACCCATCTGGCACTCCAGGGCAGGCTAGCGCAAACACTTAAAGTAGTTGAACCCAGGTCAGTACAGATGCAGACTGAGACTTATCATCATGGAGTTATGAAGGCCAAATGGGGATGGGAGGTCCTAGAGATACAGCATGTTACGGGATACATATTTCTGTCAGCTGATTATAATATTGTGTGATAGGATGTTGATCCATGGTGAAATCACCATCTCTATTGAAAAATCAATTGGAGTCATCTGTAAGGCTAAGCAAAGCGGACCTTCAATTTCAGAGACATTTCTCAGGAGGCAACAGACGGTTGTTAGACCTAAGGTGGGCGTTGAAGCATAACACATACAGTCATTAGCAGAGAGTTGGAATACTGAACAAATGCCTTTTTTTAAAGTTATCTTTCCTTTGAGAATAAACCGTAGAATTGTGGGGTGAGAAAAACACAGCTTAAAGCCAGTGTCAGTTTATGTAGTGTATAAACCATGTTAGCAGCAATTACTATACTGTGTACAGAGAGAAGATAATTGAATAGTATTGGTTACCTTCCATGTAACCATTTTCACAGTCTTGTATAGTTCATGCAATACATATGATACATTAACTCACATAAAGTATGTGACCTGTGGTGGTCTAGCAGTTCATGCTTCTGCCTTTCTAGCACGCCATCTGTCCTCCTTACTTTCCTGTCTCTCTTCACTGTCTCTGGCTAATAAACCAGAAAAATCCCAAACAACAAGAACTCACACATAGTTTAACCTAACAAGTCTAGCACTATGAAAACACATGAATATATAACTAATTTCAAGATATTTGACAACTAAAACCAAACAACAACCCCTGTCCACCCCCTGTCCACACTTTCAAACAGCAGTTAGCGGCAACACAGCATTATTGCTCGCTTGCTCCGCTTCAACCTGAAACCTGTACTTGCTGTGTGTAGAATAACAACTGCCTCAGCAGAGCGACATAGACTAACCCCTGCCATGCCATGAGATTGGGCATCATGCCAGTCTTGTTTCCCCGAGAAGGGTGGCTCGCGTCTGCCTGGCAGGTTACTTGAAGCTTTAGTGACCGTGACTAAGCAGCTCGTGACTAAGCAGCTTGGGGAAGACAGACATTTTAATTAGAGGCGTATCGCTTCGGGTTGGGACGAGTGGGGAGTACTTTATTGATGTCAATAGTCTCTTACTAACTCTTCCCATCCCGTCCACACATTTCAATACCACTGAGACTCAGGAGAAGATTGAGAATGGGAGAAGGTCGGAGAAGAGACAGCAGGACTGCAGTCCAATTGAATGAGTTTGGGAAAGAACCCCAGAGGAACGAGGCAGGGGTGTACAATACCTCCACTTGTGTTCTGCAGTCCGGCTGGTTTTCAGTTCTGCAGTCCTGATGGTTTTCAGTTCTGCAGTCCTGCTGGTTTTCAGTTCTACAGTCCAGCTGGTTTTCAGTTCTACAGTACAGCTGGTTTTCAGTTCTGCAGTCCTGATGGTTTTCAGTCCTGCAGTCCTGCTGGTTTTCAGTTCTGCAGTCCTGATGGTTTTCAGTTCTGCAGTCCTGATGGTTTTCAGTTCTGCAGTCATGCTGGTTTTCAGTTCTGCAGTCCTGCTGGTTATCAATTCTGCAGTCCTGCTGGTTTTCAGTTCTGCAGTCCTGATGGTTTTCAGTTGTTTGATCGGTGGATGCTATACTGGTTTGGCTAGAGTTTACCCACCTGGTTTCTCAGGTATAAATGAAGTCCCTAAGGCAAGGACAAACATTTTGCAGGACTTTGGCTCTCGAGGACCAGAGCTGTGCACCGCAGAGGCATACAGGCAGTCAATCTGTTCATGTCATATCTGTATGTGTCTATGTGCATTTAACACAATGAGAAGCCTTTAAAGTACTTGATGCTACACTTCTAGAAAAACAGGTGCTATCTAGAACCTAAAAAGGTTATTCGGCTGTCCCCATAGGAGAACCCAATGAAGAACACTTTTTGGTTCCAGGTAAAGCCCTTTTGGTTCCAGGTAGAACCCTTTTTGGGTTCCTTGTAGAACCCTTTCCAGAACGGGTTCTACATGGAACTCAAAAGTGTTTTACCAGGAACCAAAAAGGGTTCTACCTGGAACCATAAAGGGTTCTCCTACGGGGACAGTCGAAGAACCCTTTTGGAACCCTTTTTTCCAAGAGTGTACCGTAACAAAGTATATTTCACATGAAGACAGACCTTGAGAATGTAGCCTACAATGCAATTTCTCCAAAGCATTGAAAATTGTTTGAAAACAACAGCCCTTGAAAATGAAGAAAATGTACAATGACAGTGATAATTGTAAGGTTACAATATACATTTTCTTGCCATTGCATGCCTGAAATGTTCTATCACCAACAAGCCATTCAACGACAGCTAACTACTGTACAACATTTAGGCAAAATGCACAATGAAATTCACATTTGCCTTCCTGGCAATCAGTGTTCTCTTGTAGTTATCCTGGAGTTATCAGACTGCTGATTACTTCTGTTCATTATAAACTATCGCTGTGCAACATCCACATCCACTTAATTTTCAATATTCTTTGTTGATCCTTGTTGCATTGCCACTGTCTAATTAGAAGCTGAGCTAGCTGCTTCTAACAGAGCCCTCTGTCAGTGCTGTAATGTCTGTGGCTGACTTTTAAAAACCCAAACATCTTCTGGCATACGGAGAGGGGCTGTTTGACATTTTCACAGACTAAATTATTCACACTTTTGACAATACACGTGGCGAAAGCTGAAGAAGGTCATTTAAAGTCCTGCGACTGTTTTTGCTCTTAATCGAGGAAAAATGAATCACCCTTGCAGGGCCTTTATAGGTTAAAGCTTTGCTGAAAGGAGATTTTACATCAAAACAAAGCACAGATGTTGATATGAACGTGAGGTTTGCACAAAAGCAGAGAGGGATGACAGTTGCTACTTTGTCTGTTTGTGTAAGCTTAAACTTCAAAGCATACCCACTAATGCTGTAGAGTATTAGTGTGTGCGTTCTCCTGTGCTTGCTTCCCCCCTCTCTCCCCATACCTCAGCCCGGGAAGTCAATACAATGACATCCACATTCTTTCTCTCGTTTCCCTCTCTTGTCAGACAGCCATAATAACCCATTCACAACCATAGCTTTGCAATGGATGCACCCAAAGTCAATAAAGATGCTTTCGGAATCTACCAGCTCACAAGAAAAGGCTGAGAATCTTTTCCAAAGCTATCTTGGAGGAGCGGAAGCCCTGGATTTTCTTCGTATTTGTTTTTCTCTCACTCTCAGAATTCTCATTTTTCTCGTTGATGTAACATGGTGTAATCTAGCGGTCCATCTGAGAAGTGGAATGCACACCTTCATCTCGCAGATATTCATTACAGCGTTGGCTATACATAATGCTTGTCCTACCCCTGCCATAATATTATATTATCCTATTAAACCCAGCCTCTATGCGCAAATAGACTAAATAGCAATGACCTACCCTTTGTATACTCCTGGGGTTAGGAGAAATTAGATATCAATAAGATTTTTACCCATTATGTAGGTTACTGTAAAACTACTGGAGTTGTATATAGGTTTTATATAAGAACGGGCCACAGGGCTTGGGACAGGCCATATGTAAACAAACATTTCAAACACTTAGCGACTGAATTCACATACAAATAATTTGTGTGATATAAGCATCAACAATCAAAAGCTTTAAAAAAATATATTTTAAAACAGGGCTCTATCCATCTGTGTGTGTGTGTGTGTGTGTGTGTGCGTGTGGAAGATGAGAGAAACTGGCAAACATGACGAGAAAAAAAAGAGAAAGAGGGTGAGAGCGTGAAAATGAGAGTGAGTGAGAGAATGTGAAAACGAGAGAGGAGAGGGACTCCAAACTGGCTGCGAACGCCCATACGCTGGCAGCTCTTCTCTTTTTCCCCCATTTTTTCTAACTGAAACAAATTGAGGCCACTAATGCAGTTAGGCCATGCTATTGAGGTCACACAAAACAAACTGTTCAAAGGCTGCTAAACCCGATGTTAATTTGATGGCTTGAAAGACACATTTACCTAATACTGTAGTCGGGCACATTATGGCACACTTACCTTTCAGGGCAAAACAAAACTCTTATCCTCATGGCAACCCCACAGTAAAGGGAGAGTTGCCGAAGTCGATTGGCCATTATGGACAACATATGAAAAATGCAAATTATTTATTTTGATTAACGGTCTATCTTTGGCCCAGCACGTGGTGTGTCTGTCACTGTGAATTAGATGCAGTGACTCATTTTGGCTCGTAGTATAAATGACTCTATAATTTGTCTTCACCAGAGCGAGGACATGGTCATCATCTCTAGTAAGACGAGTCATCATTGCTCCCTTTCAGAAACAACCCCTAGGCCAAGGCCTACAAACCCTGCCTCTACCCATAGGCACTTTGTAGATCTAAACTGGATAGGCATAAGTAATATGCAACAATTCCAGCTCACCTATCAGACGGCAGATAGGGCACAGATGGGCACAGATGTTAATTCAATGTCTATTTCACGTCGGTTCAACGTAATTTTCTTGAAATAATGTTGATTAAGTTGGTAGGGTCTAAGCTCTAAGGTAAGGATGAGGGGGTTGTTTCCTGACAGGTTCCAAGTGTTCAATAGGTCCATTTGAAGTTCAAAAGCTAATTTCTCGCCAAAGCTGAAGGGGAGCTGCTGCCCATTTTGTCATAGTATGATAAGAATCGTAGTCATAAGAATCAGCAGTCTATACATGTTACCAAATCATCAAAACATATTACTTGCCAATATTGGACCATTAATATTCCTCCTGCAGCATGTCAACAACTCTACATCCCCACCAGACCCTCATACTCTGAGGGTGGGAGAATAGGTGGCTACTACCATTCTCTGTCACTGACAAGTACAGAAGGCAAGAGAAGATAGTTACATGTGTCAAACTTCAAAGTAGTTGGACATTATGGTACTCTGGCCCAAAGCCAACTCGTAGGTGTTGGAAGCAGACAAGCATTGTTACCAAAGTCACATCACTGCCACATGACAACCCAGTGAGTGGTACGCTCTATTTTTATCGTCTAAGCTTTCTAAAAAGTGGTTTCATCCGAATAGTGCGATGCAACATTTTCTCAAAGGTGTGCAAAACAACACATAGGCCAACTCAAAAACTCTTCTTACCTTCAAAGTAACCAAACCTGCTTTGATTTACTTGGCTCAACAACATGGAGAAAAATATCACCAATTCCTCATATGACACTTTGTCTTTCTCAATTCATCGCTCATGCCCACTCTCTCACCAAAGGAAAAGCCTCTATGTTGAACATTATTAGGCTACTACTATTATTTGTTATTGCTTTAAATCAATCTCCAAAAGCACGGTTAATGGACAAAACGACTTGGCCTACATGTCATGCCACACAAGCGGCTGAAATAACCCAGTTTAAAAAAAAGAATAACCTGCTAACCAGCATAAATTCATTCCTATAGCCTAGTGCACAAATATATAAAAATAAAATACTCTGATTAAAACCACCATCGACTACAGTCGAAATAAATTGATACCAACCACTTATGCAGTCGCTGAATAACATCATACCTGGCGTTCGCGACACATATAAACATGTATTTCCTGTGTCATGTGTTTTGTTATTTATTTAGTTTATTAGCCTAAACTACAAACGCCCATGTAAACATCATAACACAGTTTATTAATCCGTTGTTCAAAACTTACCTTCTGAGTCCTCAAATTGGCTATTCAATCGGTCTGGAGAAAGATATAACTAGACTTGATGTGCGATTATCCTGGTTTTATTGACGAGAACTTCCTAATCGAGCTATATTTTGAAAACCGACAGCAACGTTTTTGACAACAAATAAAAAACGGTTATGAACACAAATATGATAAACGAACGGAGTGCTCCAGTTATTAAACAGCACACTTTACCGATGTCGAGTCGGTTATTCGTCCGTCTCTCTCCGTTTAGGGGAAATGCAAGCGTCCAGGTTCACAGCAATCCCCATTACTGAGCAGTTCATATACGTTTGCGTTAGGGAGACAGCCAAGACAGGGGCTCTGTGAGTCCAGGCAGGCAGGCGAGGCAGAGATGCTGCAACGCTCTCAGGCCACTTGGGAAACCGAGAGAGAGAGAGAGAGAGAGAGAGAGAAATTCAAATCAGCACCACGGAAAGCACTGGGGCAGGTTGCTTTGATCGGTGATTTACATGAGGATTGAGGATTAGGAATACATTTGCAAGAAATAACATTGCAATAAAAAATAAATAACTAATGTTATTTAATTCTTAGACCATACGAATTCTCTCCACTATTAGATTTCCGTATAATATGTAAATACACCTGTAACTACTTTTAAATGGAGTAATAGGACATTTTAAATTCCCTTGTTAAAGCTTTGTTCTCAACAGTAGTGGAAAACGTACCCAATTTTCATACTTGAGTAAAAGTAAAGATACCTTAATAGAAAATGACTAAAAGTAAAAAAGTATTTGGTTTTAAATATACTTAAGTATTAAAAGTAAAAGTATAAATCATTTCAAATTCCTTGTATTAAGCAAACCAGACAGATGGATTTTCTTGTTTTTTAAATTTACGAATTGCCAGGGGCACACTCCAACACAGACATAAACTACAAACAAATAATTTGTTTAGTCAGCCGCCAGATTAGATGTAGTAGGGATGACCAGGGATTTTCTATAACATTTTCCTGTCCTGCTAAGCATTGAAAATGTAACGAGTACTTTTGGGTTCCAGGGGAAATGTATGGAGTAGAACGTACATTATTTTATTTAGGAATGTAGTGGAGTAAAAGTAAAAGTTGTCAAAAAGTAAATAGTAAATTAAACAGGGTTGGGTAGGTTACTTTCTAAATGTAATCTGTTAGTTACTAGTTACCTGTCCAAAATTGTAATCAGTAGTGTAATTTTGGGATTACCCAAACTCAGTAACTAAACTTTAGATTACTTTCTCGAGGCATTAGAAGAATACAAAAATGAATGTTACCAATTGAACGACATCTTTTGCAGGATAAATCAATGTTAAAGTTTACATAGCTGGCCATATATGGATGTAAAATGTTACTTTATGGGTTGGTTATGTAGGTTTCTTCTAATCCATCGCTTTCTACTACATATAGTAATACGATTAACTTATATCTTTACATTAAAAACCAAAGTCTATCAGAATTCCTGTCATTCCAATAAATGTTATACCCCATTATGTTCAAGAATAGGCCTTATTAACCAGCCCTACTGTTCTTTATGATTTTGTTGTCATGGAGGACTGATTGGGCTCATTGATTCCAGTTGAAAAATAAATGCTGCACTCATGGAATGGCATGCTTTGAGAACTACTGAAAAGTGCTATTTACATGTGAAAAATTAATGCCATACGCTGCATTTGAATTTGTTTAAATGTTTGTTGGTGACATTTTGATATCTTGATAATATGCAGATGTTCAAATGTCAAATCAACAGATGAAACAATAACATAACAGTCGCCCTGCCTCTGTTTCGATAAAAAGCTGGGGGATGGGCCTGGAAAACCGTAACCACTCTTAGATGGATGCAAGGACTGACCATCCATGATATCTAAATTATTGTTTTAACCATGTTATGAGGCTTTACAGTGTGTTTACATTTACAATGTTTGCAAACATTGGAGTAAAACAAGCTTATATTTTGTGTTATCATAGAGTGTGACAGTTGAACTAAATAACTTTATAAGTTATATTCTTCAAGAATCAATGGATATAAAGTACCAGTCAAAAGTTTGGACACACCTACTCATTCGAGGGGTTTTCTTTATTTGTACAATTTTCTACATTGTAGAATAATAGTGAAGATGTCAAAACTATGTAATAACACATATGGAATCATGTAGTAACCAAAAAAGTGTTAAACAAATCAAAATATATTTTATATTTGAGATTCTTCAAAGTAGCCTCCCTTTGTCTTCATGACAGCTTTGCACACTCTTTCCATTGAAGTGTCAATGATTTTTTTTCGCAAACATCCTTTCTGAATTAATAAGTAATCTTTGGAGTAATCATCTAGTTTTTCGAAAGTATCTGTAATTTGATGACAATATTTTTTCTGGCAATGTAACGGATTACATGTACATATAAGTACAGATACCCCCAAAAACTACTTAAGTAGTACTTTAAAGTATTTTTACTTAAGTACACTGCTCAAAAAAATAAAGGGAACACTAAAATAACACATCATAGATCTGAATGAATGAAATAATCTTATTCAATACTTTTTTCTTTACATAGTTGAATGTGCTGACAACAAAATCACACAAAAATTATCAATGGAAATCAAATTTATCAACCCATGGAGGTCTGGATTTGGAGTCACACTCAAAATTAAAGTGGAAAACCACACTACAGGCTGATCCAACTTTGATGTAATGTCCTTAAAACAAGTCAAAATGAGGCTCAGTAGTGTGTGTGGCCTCCACGTGCCTGAATGACCTCCCTACAACGCCTGGGCATGCTCCTGATGAGGTGGCGGATGGTCTCCTGAGGGATCTCCTCCCAGACCTGGACTAAAGCATCCGCCAACTCCTGGACAGTCTGTGGTGCAACGTGGCGTTGGTAGATGGAGCGAGACGATGTCCCAGATATGCTCAATTGGATTCAGGTCTGGGGAACGGGCGGGCCAGTCCTTAGCATCAATGCCTTCCTCTTGCAGGAACTGCTGACACACTCCAGCCACATGAGGTCTAGCATTGTCTTGCATTAGGAGGAACCCAGGGCCAACCGCACCAGCATATGGTCTCACAAGGGGTCTGAGGATCTCATCTCGGTACCTAATGGCAGTCAGGCTACCTCTGGCGAGCACATGGAGGGCTGTGCGGCCTCCCAAAGAAATGCCACCCCACACCATGACTGACCCACCGCCAAACCGGTCATGCTGGAGGATGTTGCAGGCAGCAGAACGTTCTCCATGGCGTCTCCAGACTCTGTCACGTCTGTCACGTGCTCAGTGTGAACCTGCTTTCATCTGTGAAGAGCACAGGGCGCCAGTGGCGAATTTGCCAATCTTGGTGTTCTCTGGCAAATGCCAAACGTCCTGCACGGTGTTGGGCTGTAAGCACAATCCCCACCTGTGGACGTTGGGCCCTCATACCACCCTCACGGAGTCTGTTTCTGACCGTTTGAGCAGACACATGCACATTTGTGGCCTGCTGGAGGTCATTTTGCAGGGCTCTGGCAGTGCTCCTCCTTGCACAAAGGCGGAGGTAGTGGTCCTGCTGCTGGGTTGTTGCCCTCCTACGGCCTCCTCCACGTCTCCTGATGTACTGGCCTGTCTTCTGGTAGCGCCTCCATGCTCTGGACACTACGCTGACAGACACAGCAAACCTTCTTGCCACAGCTCGCATTGATGCGCCATCCTGGATAAGCTGCACTACCTTAGCCACTTGTGTGGGTTGTAGACTCCGTCTCATGCTACCACTAGAGTGAAAGCACTGCCAGCATTCAAAAGTGACCAAAACATCAGCCAGGAAGCATAGGAACTGAGAAGTGGTCTGTGGTCACCACCTGCAGAACCACTCCTTTATTGGGGGTGTCTTGCTAATTGCCTATAATTTCCACCTGTTGTCTATTCCATTTGCACAACAGCATGTGAAATGTATTGTCAATCAGTGTTGCTTCCTAAGTGGACAGTTTGATTTCACAGAAGTGTGATTGACTTGGAGTTACATTGTGTTGTTTAAGTGTTCCCTTTATTTTTTTGAGCAGTGTACTTTACACCACTGGTTTTCAACCGTTGGGTTTGTTAAGTGCTCCCTACATGAGGTCAAGGACTGCAAAAGAAAGGCTATATAATAGACTCACTGTGTTTTTCTTCTTAAAAATAATATCTGACCCCTCTGCCCCTCCCCAAAACACACACTCTCTCTCTCTTTTACTCTCTCACTGATTTCAATTCAAGGGCTTTATTGGCATGGGAAACATGTTTTTTTCTCAAGTATGACAATTGTTTACTTTTTACACCACTGCCTGTCTATTAATATATCTTTGATGTTTTGTCTGGACTCCAGGAAGAGCAGCTGCTACTTTAGCAGAGGATCCTAATAAAATACGAAATACTAAAATAAAATACTAATTCTACAAAGAGGGGTGGCGTCTGGAGAGGTGGGTGGGATCTGGAGAGGTGGGGTCTGGAGAGGGGGGTGGGGTCTGGAAAAGGGGGTGGGGTCTGGAGAGGGGTTGGGGTCTGGAGTGGGGTCTAGTGAGGGGATGGGGTCTGGAGAGGGGTGAGGACTGCTGTGGGGTTTGGGGGCGTCTGGAAAGGGACATGGGTCTGGAGTCTTATTGAAAACAACCCTAGTTGTGAAATGCAAAGGTTTGCCCTTGTCAGTAGTTTTCACAGTCTATATTAGAGACTTGGTGCATGTGTAATGGTTAGGATGGCGCCAGAGGGGATGGCTGCCGTTTCATGGGCTCTTAACCAACCGTGTTACTTTGTTTGTTTTTTCACATTGTTTGTAACTTATTTTGTAAATAATGTTGCTGCTACCATCTCTTAAGACAAGACACTCATTTCAAAAGTAATTTGAGCATTGCATTCTGAAAGGCATTTACTTTATACATTATATATACAAAAGTATGTGGACATGCCTTTAAATTAGTGGATTCGGCCACAACCGTTGCGGACAGGTGTATAAAATCTAGTGCACAGCCATGCAATCGCCATTGACACACGTTGGCAGTAGAATGGCCTTACTGAAGAGCTCAGTGACTTTCAACTTGGCACCGTCATAAGATACAACCTTTCCAACAAGTCAGTTCATCAAATGTCTGCCCTTCTAGAGCTGCCCGGGTCAACTGTAAATGCTGTTATTATGAAGTGGAAACATTTCGAAGCAACAACGGCTCAGCCGCAAAGTGTTAGGCCACACAAGCTCACAGAACAGGACCGCCGGGTGCTGAAGGACGTAGCATATAAAAATTGTCTGTCCTCAGTTGCAACACTCACTACTGAGTTATAAACTGCCTCTGGAAGCAACGTCAGCACAAGAACTGTTCGTCGGGAGCATAATGAAATGGGTTTCCGTGGCCGAGCACAAGATCACCATGTGCAATGCTAAGCATTGGCTGGTCCACCATCTGGAACAGTGGAAACACGTTCTAGGGGTGATGAATCACGCTTCACCATCTGGCAGTCCAATAGACGAATCTGGGTTTGGCAGATGCCAGGAGAACGCTACCTGCCCAAATGCATAGTGCTAAGTGTAATGTTTGGGGGAGGAGGAATAATGATCTGGGGATGTTTTTAATGGTTCGGGCAAGGCCCCTTAGTTCCAGTGAAGGAAAATCTTAACGCTACAGCATACAATGACATACTAGACAATTCTGTGCTTCCAACTTTGTGGCACCAGTTTGGGAAGGGCACTCTCTTGTTTGGGCATGACAATATCCCCGTGCACAAAGCAAGGTCCATACAGAAATGGTTTGTCGAGATTGGTGTGGAAGAACTTGACGGGCCTGCACAAAGCCCTGACCTCAACCCCATCAATGAATTGGGATTAATTGGAACGCTGACTGCGAGCCAGGTCTAATTGCCCAACATCAGTGCCCAACCTCAGTAATGCTCATGTGGTTGAATGTAAACAAGTCCCCGCAGCAATGTTCCAACATCTAGTGGAAAGCCTTCCCAGAAGAGTGGAGGCTGTTATAGCAGCAAAGGGCGGACCAACTCCATATTAATGACCATGAATTTGGAATGAGATGTTCAACGAGCAGGTGTCCACACACTTTTGGTCATGTAGTGTATGAACATGTATTACAATGTGAAACATGTACAATATTTCTAGACGAAACACTGATTACGTTTGTTGAAAAAGTTACCTTTACAATTTTCTTTGTTGTTCTTAGTCAATTGAAAATGCGATTAGAGTTTTGAAACAATTGTTTTGAGTTTTGTAGTAAGAGTTGTGAAAATAAATTTCACCAAAGCGATAAAAAAACTGTACCATGGAAAAATGACCCTGCTACTGCTGAAGGAGAGATACTGTACATAGTTTTAAGAATAAAATAAAATGGTATTCGTCACATGCGCTGAATGCAACAGGTGTAGACCTTACAGTGAAATCCTTACTTACAAGCCCTTAAACTACTTAGGGAGAAGTGGCGCGCTATGGTTGGCGCGTTTGATTGGCGCATTATGGTTTGGTTGGTGTGTTATGGTCAGAAAATCCAACGTCGAGTCGCCCATTGAACCGTGAAGAGAACATGTTCAAATTATACCTATACACTTTCTACAAACAAATCAAACATCATTTTTAATGTATCCTTACGTATCCTTTTATGTATATTTACTGTAATATTTAAACCGGACGATAACGTGAATGATAGGAAAGGAAAATAAAGTGGGGCGTGCTCACAATCCCGCGCCCGTGAAACGTTGTTGACAAATGTGGTCCCTTCACTACTTCCTCTTCCTATTTGTTCTGCTTAGTGCTAGAGCCTCCAGACACTGTATAAAGACTGTTGACATCTAGTGGAAGCCATAGGTACTGCAGTCTCAGTCCTAGTTAAAATAGAAATGAATAGGCAGCCTGGAGAAGAAGGTCATGTACAAAGAAACCGGAAATCCGGATGGATTGTCCTCTGGTTTTTGCCTGCTAATTGAGTTCTGTTATACTCACATACATTATTTTAACACTTTTAGAAACTTCAGAGTGTTTCCTATCCAATAGTACTAATTATGTGCATATCCTATTTTCTGGGCCTGAGTGGCAGGCATTTTACTTTGGGCACGCCAGACTCTCCAAAACCGTCACCTCTGCTGCCGCTCCCTAAGCAGTTAACTCAGGAAATACACCTGTGTGGAAGCAACTGCTTTCAATATACTGTACTTTGTATCCCTCATTTCCTCAAGTATTTCCATTAATTTGTCAGTTACCTGTAAAGACAGAGTTGTTTTTGTTAGTATCCCCTCGAAATAGAATTCACAAGGAAAAGGGAGGAGAGAACATCCATCGTCGATGACCTGTGCTCCTCATAGAGCGATAGTAAGTAAGTCACCCCTTTCTATGTATTACTGATGGGAGGTATTCACATACCCAGTTGACATATCTGGGCACAATATTCATGTACAGTTATACTGCATACATTTTGCACAACAATAATAAATATACTGTAAATCTCAATTACGAATTCAACCCATAATGTAGTACTACTCTTCAGATATTCAACGCAAAGCCACCAAATGACAACGCTTATTCTTATAGGATTCTGATTATTTACTTTGATGATGATGTTGACCGTGAGCTATCCTATTCACAACACATAATAGAGTGGTTATTGCATCTCCTGCATTCGGATGTCTGTTGTGTCAAACCAACAAACCCGGACAAACCCAGACCCCCGTCAAGCGTCTGTTGCTGTCAAGCACCTATAATCACTGCTGTCAGGCCCCTCTGTTCAATAACACGGGCCTGTTAGATAGTCAACACACAAACAGCCGCCGGGTTGTACTGTCAATTTACAGAGCCTCGTCAAATGCTTCAGCCAAATGTTAACATCTGAACTGGCTGTCATTGATGGCGAAGGAAGGCCTTTAACACTGTGCAAACTTAATTAAACATCAAATTCTTTGCCCTTCTTTGACTAGAGAGAGAGAGAGAGAGAGTACTCAAAGTGAAATTGGATTTGTATTTACTGGTTTTCATTGTTTTGGGAAGCTTGAACCATTCAATTCAAAGCACATAAAAACAACAGCATGCCTTTGGTTATATCATCACGTGAGTTCTCAGATTAAGTTTGGGTATAAAGGAAACAAAAGTAATGACTTCAATCCAAATATGAATAGATACAATGATACTATATTGCTGTGCATTGTGGGTGTGCCTGATTTAAACCCTGGAGCATGTCCATTTGATTTCAAAGTACTGTACATATTTAATCTTCAACACAAAAGCCCGGGCAAAAAAAAAAGACACACTTCTTAACCATCTCTAATACTTCTATTGTCTACATTAGGCTCATGTGTCAAAAGATGGCAGGCGAGCCTTACTCCTCCCAACCAGCGACTTATTCAGACAATGGAAGTAAGCGAGGAAGAAAAGCCAGGAAAGCCCCAACAAGATAAGAGTACAGTAGGAAGCAATATGTATTCTGACCTCATTGTATTCGGCCCAGAGTGATAGTATACTACCACTGTCAACGGGATTCCATTCTTCTCGGCTCCTTTTCTAAATGATCACCTCTAGTGCTGCACTTTTAAATCTAGAAACAAAAAAGTGTATTCTGAGTGTGGGAGCTAGTTGCACTTCGCAGCTGAGAGAGGATGCCTGCTTGAAATCAAATCAATTTGTATTTGTCACGTGCCGAATACAACAGTTGTAGACCTTACAGTGAAATGCTTACTTACAAGTCCTTAACCAACAATGCAGTTTTAAGAAAATACCCCCAAAAAGTAAGAGATAAAAATAACAAATAATAAAGTGTTTGAGTTTTATTTTCTTATTCCCCTTCTATGTTTAGTTATTGTGAAGAAACAAAGGACAATCACTAACACTTTCTTTTAACTGACTTACACAAAGAGAAGGAATTATTTTACGTATCGGTGGTGTGGTACACTTTTTTGGGAGCGCTGTGCAATAGCCAATTGCGTAGGTTCAGTGCTTGACCACCTATGAGGTCATAACCCAGGAAGTGGAACATCTACAGCGGGGATATACCCTCCACATCCACGCACGCCACACACACACACACACACACACACACACACACACACACACACACACACACACACACATAGAGGGAGAACACAGAGAGAATATCAGTTGACTCCTTTATTTCTTGAAAACCATATCATCGAACAACCAGGGTTTTATTCTAAGATTATAGAAGTCACAGCTGCAATGTAAGAAACCCTGAAAACCTCCTCATATCAGTTGTTAGGTTCCAGACACACTCAGCACATTTTACACCTGCCCGCTCCAACTGACAATGACCTTTGCCTCCATCGGAGAAAAAAATACAAGGCTGACATCCAAACACATATAATTGATCTCTCTTACACTCTGAGAGGTCACACCAATTAAGTTCAGTTTGGAGGAGAAGCTGACAGGAGGAGGGGGAAGATGAGGAGGGGTGAGGACTAATTATCTTAAGGCCTGGTGGTGAGATCTTTCTTTTTTCTTCTCTTCCCTCCTTCTCTTCTCCTTCTCTCAATAAGACTGAAAATGCAAAACAGAAGTCAGAAAAATGTGCCACCTGTAGGTCACCCTCTGTCGCTCCTTTTTTGTCCTTGTTTTCACTCTCCTTGATTCTCAACCTGTTTTCGCTCTCCTTGTTTCTCAACTTGTTTTCACTCTCCTTGTTTCTCATCTTGTTTTCACTCTCTGTGTTTCTCATCTTTTTTCACTCTCCTTGTTTCTAAACTTGTTTTCACTCTCCTTGTTACTCATCTTGTTTTCACTCTCCTTGTTTTTCATCTTGTTTTCACACTCCTTGTTTCTCACCTTGTTTTCACACTCCTTGTTTCTCAACTTGTTTTCACTCTCCTTGTTTCTCAACTTGTTTTCATTCTCCTTGTTTCTCAACTTGTTTTCACTCTCCTTGTTTCTCATCTTGTTTTCACTCTCTGTGTTTCTCATCTTTTTTCACTCTCCTTGTTTCTAAACTTGTTTTCACTCTCCTTGTTACTCATCTTGTTTTCACTCTCCTTGTTTTTCATCTTGTTTTCACACTCCTTGTTTCTCACCTTGTTTTCACACTCCTTGTTTCTCAACTTGTTTTCACTCTCCTTGTTTCTCAACTTGTTTTCAGTCTCCTTGTTTCTCAACTTGTTTTCACTCTCCTTGTTTCTCACCTTGTTTTCACTCTCCTTGTTTCTCATCTTGTTTTCACTCTCCTTGTTTCTCATCTTGTTTTCACTCTCCTTGTTTCTATTTTTTTTCTCTGTGGTATAATTTGTAGACACTCCACGTCAACCCTGTCTCCTGTCACATGAACACACACGTTACACTGTATTGTTACATATATTCCACCACTTATGAGGGAGGGAGTAGGTTAGTACTGTCACTGCCCTAGGTTTGCCAATCATTATTCTAGTACGTGTGAATAACGACCAGGCTAGAGGGTGTTGAGCCGCATGTCGACAAGCTAAGAGAGCAGAGGAGCAACATTGGAGTAAAATATTAGAGAGAGGGTGAGAAAGACAGAGAGAGAAAGACAGAAAGACAGAAAGAGAGAGAGAGAGAGAGAGAGAGAGAGAGAGAGAGAGAGAGAGAGAGAGAGAGAGAGAGAGAGAGAGAGAGAGAGATATGCTCGCTTTGAGGCTAGCAACATTGAAGCATACACAAGAGCACCAGCTGTTCTGGATGACTGTGTGATAATGCTCTCGGTAGCCGATGTGAGCAAGACCGTTCTTAGGGAGCGGCAGCAGAGGTGACGGTTTTGGAGAGTCTGGCGTGCCCAAAGTAAAATGCCTGCCACCCAGGCCCAGAAAATAGGATATGCACGTAATTAGTACTATTGGATAGGAAACACTCTGACGTTTCTAAAACTATTAAAATAATGTCTGTGAGTATAACATAACTGATATAGCAGGTGAAAACCTGAGGAATTTATTTTGTGACATTTCCTCTTTTCCATTGACTTGCTATTGAAATCCATGGGTTTTAGCTCCTAGGTTGCAGTACCTATGGCTTCCACTAGATGTCAACAGTCTTTATACAGTGTTTGGAGGCTTTAGCACTGAGCAGAACTGATAGGAAGAGGAAATAGTCAAGGGACAACAAATGTCAACAATGCTTCCCGGGCACAAGACTGTGAGCGCTGCCCACTTTATTTTCCTTATATATCGTTTATGATATCATCCGAGTGCATTATTATCGCTAATATTCATAAAAGGATAGCTAAGGATGCATTATAAATGATCTTTGATTTGTTTGTGCAAAGTTGATAGGTATATTTGAACGCGTTCTCTTCACTGTACATAACCAAACGGAGATTTATGGATATAATAAATGACTTTTTCTAACAAAAGAACCATTGGATGTCTTCGTTGGACACTTGGGAAGCCCTCAGCAGAAGTTTTTCGAAAGGTAAGTGATTTATTTTTGCTCTTATATGGGTTTTGTGTGACACGCGCTGGATATGAATTGATGCTAATGCATAAATATTGGAGGTGCTATCCTCAAACAATCAAATGCTGTGCTTTCGCCGTAAAGCCTTTTTGAAATCTGAAAACGCTGTGATATTGCCAAGAATCAGAGTTTTTGATGACTATGCAACACTTGTATATTGATGAAAGTTTAACTTCTTTGGGAGCAGCGCCCCACCGCTCCCTAAGAAGTTAATAATTCAACTTTTGGATTTTGAATTTGGCGCCTTACATTTCACCGGGTGGTGTCGGGAGCGGCCCGCTAGCGCGCCGCTTCTCCCTAAATAGTTAAACAGGTAAACATTCACAAAGCCGCGAGGCCAGACTAATTACCAGGACGTGTACACAAAGCATGCGCTGACAAACTGGCAAGTGTCTTCACTGACATTTTCAACCTCTCCCTGACTGAGTCTGTAATACCTACATGTTTCAAGTAGACCACCATAGTCCCTGTGCCCAAGGAAGAGAAGGTAACCTGCCTAAATGATTACCGCGCCGTAGCACTCACGTTGGTAGCCATGAAGTGCTTTGAAAGGCTGGTCATGGCTCACATCAACAGCATCCTCTCGGACACCCTAGACCCACTCCAATTCGCATACCGCCCCGACACATCCACAGATCCACAGCCCTTTCACACCTGGACGAAAGGAACACCTATGTGAGAATGCTGTTCATTGACTACAGCTCAGCGTTCAACACCATAATGCCCACGAAGCTCATCACTAAGCTAAGGACCCTGGGACTAAATACCTCTCTCTGCAACTGGATCCTGGACTTCCTGACGGGCCACCCCCAGGTGGTAAGGGTAGGCAACAACATGGCTGCCAGACTGATCCTCAACACTTGGGCCCCTCAGGGCTGCGTGGCCAAACACGACTCCAACACTTGTTAAGTTTGCTGACGACACAACAGTGGTAGGCCTGATCAACGACAATGACGAGACAACCTATAGGGAGGAGGCCAGAGAACTGGCAGTGTGGTGCCAGGACAACAATGTGAGAAAGACAAAGGAGCTGATTGTGGGGCTCCCGGAAAAGGCAGGCCGAACAGGCCCCCATTAACATCAACTGGGCTGTAGTAGAGCGGGTCGAGAGTTTCAAGTTCCTTGGTGTCCACTTCACCAACGAACTAACATGGTCCAAACACACCAAGACAGTCGTTGAGAGGGCACAACAAAATATTTTCCCCCTCAGGAGACTGAAAAGATTTGGCATGGGTCCCCAGATCCTCAAAAAGTTCTACAGCTGCACCATTGAGAGCATCCTGAATGGTTGCATCACCGCCTGGTATGGCAACTGCTAAGCACCGTAAGGTGCTTCAGAGGGTAGTGCATACGGCCCAGTACATCACTGGGGCCAAGCTTCCTGCCATGCAGGACCTATATAAAGGCGGTGTCAGAGAAAAGACCATAAAATTGTCAGAGACTCCAGTCACCCAAATCATTGACTGTTTTCTCTTAATTGTTCAACTAAGAATGCTGAACAATTAATCAAACGGCCACCGGACTATTACATTGACCCCCCATTTGTTTTTTATACTGCTGCTACTCGCTGTTTATTATCTATGCATAGTCACTTCACCCCTACCTACATGTACATATTACCTCAACTAACCTGTACCTCCTCACACTGACTCGGTACAGGTACCCCTTGTATATAGCCTCATTATTGTTATGTTATTGTGTTACTTTTAATTATTTTATTTTATTTTATATTTTACTTTAGCTTATTTGGTAATTTTTTACTGAACTCTTCTTGTACTGCACTGTTGGTTAAGGGCTTGTAAGTAAGCATTTCACGGTAAAGTCTACACTTGTTGTATTCGGCGCATGTGACAAATAAAGTTTCATTTGATTTAAGGGCGTGTTTAATGGCGTTTTTAAGGGTGTGATTAATGTCGCAGCACACAAATGAGGATGGGGACAGTGGGGATGCTCGTACACTGAGGCAGATCCTAGTGAGTACTAGCTTCATAGGGTCACAGTAAGTGTGTGTGTGTGTTTTACTGTGTGTGTATGTTAGTGCCTGTTCTAGCTTGTGTGTGTGTGTTTGTGTGTGTGTGTGTGTGACTGTGTGTGTGCATGTTTGTATCTGTGTTAGTGTGTGTGTAGTCTCTAGCCCTCCTCAGGCATCACTCCTCATCTCTCTACATGTTAGAGGCAGCCCCCCCCCTCCTCCCAAAGGGACTCCCCACTGTGTGCAAATGAGACAAATCGAAAAAATAACGTGATCGCTCTACTAACACTACACATAGGCCTATATTCTACTAGAAACACCCGTTTCACAATCACGCCTTCAGAGAGAGTGACTTGGTGTTTGATTTGGTCTTTGATTGGTAATGTACAGCGAGGCCTGGTCTCTTATACCAAAGTGTTAGACCCAGAAATAGCTCCATATGGTTTGATTGCTCTGCCTCTCTCCTTTTAAGTTCACGGTCAAGTTTGTTTATTCGTATGATTTACAGTTGAAGTCGGAAGTTTACATACACCTTAGCCAAATACATGTAAACAAATATTTTCACGATTCCTAATATGTAATCCTAGAAAGAATTCCCTGTCTTAGGTCAGTTAGGATCACCAGTTTAGTTTAAGAATGCGAAATGTCAGAATAATAGTAGAGAGAATGATTTATTTCAGCTTTTATTTCTTTCATCACATTCCCAGTGGGTCAGAAGTTTACATACACTCAATTAGTATTTAGAAGCATTGCCTTTAAATTGTTTAACTTGGGTCAAACTTTTCGGGTAGCCTTCCACAAGCTTCCCAAAATAAGTTGGGTGAATTTTGGCCCATTCCTCCTGACAGAGCTGGTGAAACTGAATCAGGTTTGTAGGCCTCCTTGCTCGCACAAGCTTATTCAGTTCTGCCCACAAATTTTCTATAAGATTGAGGTCAGGGCTTTGTGATGGCCACTCCAATACCTTGACTTTGTTGTCCTTAAGCCATCTTTCCACAACTTTGGAAGTATGCTTGGGGTTATTGTGCATTTGGAAGACCCATTTGTGACCAAGCTTTAACTTCCTGACTGTCTTGAGATGAAGCTTCAATATATCCACATAATTTTCATCCTCATGACACCACCTATTTTGTGAAGTGCACCAGTCCCTCCTGCAGCAAAGCTACCCCACAACATGATGCTGACACCCCCGTACTTCACAGTTGAGATGGTGTTCTTCGGCTTGCAAGCCTCCCCCTTTTTCCTCCAAACATCACGATGGTCATCTTGGCCAAACAGTTCTATTTTTGTTTCATCAGACCAGAGGATATTTCTCCAAAATGTACGATATTTGTCCCCATGTGCAGTTGCAAACCGTAGTCTGGCATTTTTATGGCGGTTTTGGAGCAGTTGCTTTTTCCTAGCTGAGCAGCCTTTCAGGCTATGTCGATATAGGACTTGTTTTACTGTGGATATAGATACTTTTGTGCCTGTTTCCTCCAGCATCTTCACAAGGTCCTTTGCTGTTGTTCTGGGATTCATTTGCACTTTTCGCACCAAAGTACGATCATCTCTAGGAGACAGAACGTGTCTCCTTCCTGAGCGGTATGACGGCTTTGTGGTCCCATGGTGTTTATACTTGCGTACTATTGTTTGTACAGATGAATGTGGTACCTTCAGGCATTTGGAAATTGCTCCCAAGGATGAACCAGACTTGGGAAGGTCCACAATTATTCTTCTGAGGTCTTGGCTTTTCCAAGCTTTTAAAGGCACAGTCAACTTAGTGTATGTAAACTTCTGACCCACTGGAATTGTGATACAGTGAATTATAAGTGAAATAATCTGTCTGTAAACAATTGTTGGAAAAATGACTTGTGTCATGCACAAAGTATATGTCCTAACCGACTTGCTAAAACTATAGTTTGTTAAACAAGAAATCTGTGGAGTGGTTGAAAAACGAGGTGTAATGACTCCAACCTAAGTGTATGTAAACTTCCGACTTCAACTGTACATGGGGTACACAGTGCAATAAAATGCTTACTTGCATCATTCAAAATTAGGACTTAATTGTCACCTAGCATTTGAAAGGGTGAAGGGAATTTCAAAGGTACTGTAACTACGAACCTCTTCATTTGGTCACCCGTCTCTAATACACTTCAGTGAGTGTTATGGTGTGATTGTGTGTGTGTGTGTGTGTGCGTACCTGTATAAGAGTTTGTGTGTGAGTGTTGAATAAACCAGGAAAACATACCGGTATTGAGACTATGAGAAAACACTATTAGAAACATTCAGAACGTACTGATTGAGTATTGTAGGGCTCATAGAAAAAAACACACACAAACAAAAAAATAGACGCTGAAAATGTATACCTCATTAGAGGACTAGATCTGCATATAAACAGCCAGCTGCAACCATGGAACAAGACGCAGGTCTCATCCAGTATGACACACCAGTCAGATTTCTTTGTAAATTACTGGTTTGATTGTTATTGTGTTGTGAAATAAGACATTTGTGGGAGAGAGGGAGCGAGAGAGCGAGAGAGCAAACGAGTGTGTGTGTTTGTATATACAGTGAGGGAAAAAAGTAATTGATCCCCTGCTGATTTTGTACGTTTGCCCACTGACAAAGAAATTATCAGTCTATAATTTGAATGGTAGGTTCATTTGAACAGTGAGAGACAGAATAACAACAAAAAAATCCAGAAAAACGCATGTGAAAAATGTTATACATTGATTTGCATTTTAATGAGGGAAATAAGTATTTGACCACTCTGCAAAACATGACTTAGTACTAGGTGGCAAAACCCTTGTTGGCTATCACAGAAGTCAGACGTTTCTTGTAGTTGGCCACCAGGTTTGCACACATCTCAGGAGGGATTTTGTCCCACTCCTCTTTGCAGATCTTCTCCAAGTGTTGTTGTATGTGTCAAACTGCTTTGCTTTATCTTGGCCAGGTCGCAGATGTAAATGAGAACTTGTTCTCAACTTGCCTACCTGGTTAAATAAAAGTGAAATAAATAAATAAAAAAAGTCATTAAGGTTTCGAGGCTGACGTTTGGCAACTCGAACCTTCAGCTCCCTCCAAATAATTTCTTATGGGATTAAGGTCTGGAGACTGGCTAGGCCACTCCAGGACCTTAATGTGCTCTTCTTGAGCCACTCCTTTGTTGCCTTGGCCGTGTGTTTTGGGTCATTGTCATGCTGGAATACCCATCCACGACCCATTTTCAATGCCCTGGCTGAGGGAAGAAGGTTCTCACCCAAGATTTGACGGTACATGGCCCCGTCCATAGTCCCTTTGATGCGGTGAAGTTGTCCTGTCCCCTTAGCAGAAAAACACCCCCAGAGCATAATGTTTCCACCTCCATGTTTGACGGTGGGGATGGTGTTCTTGGGGTCATAGGCAGCATTCCTCCTCCTCCAAACACGGTGAGTTGAGTTGATGCCAAAGAGCTCCATTTTGGTCTCATCTGACCACAATACTTTCACCCAGTTGTCCTCTGAATCATTCAGATGTTCATTGGCAAACTTCAGATGGGCATGTATATGTGCTTTCATGAGCAGGGGGACCTTGCGGGTGCTGCAGGATTTCAGTCCTGGAGGCCTGTAAACAGTAGCTATAAAAAGTGATTGAGTAGGTTGCATAGATTTCATGACTAGAAGCTGAAAAGACGAAAACGTCATTTTTTTTTGTAAATAGAAATTTGCTATCGTAAATGTTAGCAACACCTCTGCCTTTGCGGGATGCGCGGGGGCTATGGTCACTAGTGTAACCAGGAGGTGAGGCCTCATTTAACATAGTAAATTCATCAGGCTTAACTTCTTAGGGCCCCACTCCCGACACTACCCGGTGAAATGCAAGGCGCCAAATTCAAAATCCAAAAGTTGAATTATTAAACATGCATCAATATACAAGTGTTTGATAGTCATCAAAAGCTCTGCTTCTTGGCAATATCACAGCATTGTCAGATTTCAAAAAGGCTTTATGGCGAAAGCACCACATTTGATTGTTTGAGGATAGCACCCCACATATTACTCCATTACCATAATTTCATAAGCTATCACGGTTCACAGAAAACACATTTCACAGCAAAAACAAATCAATTACCTTTTGAAGAACTTCTGCTGAGGGCTTCCCAAGTCTCCAACGAAGACAATCCATGGTTCTTTTGTTAGAAAAAGTAATGGATTATATCCATAAATCTCAGTTTGGTTGGCGCGTTATAATGAGAAAATAGAGCCTCCAATCGTCCATTGAAACTTGAAGAAAACTCGTTCAACTTATACCTATAAACTTGTCCAAGAACAATCAAACATAATTTTAAATGTATCCATAGGAACACTTTTATGTATAAATAGTATAATATTTCAACCGGAATATAAACTGGGCGATAAGAAAGGACAAAACCAAAGAACGCGCCAGCCGGGAGCGCGCATTTACTTGTATTGACATCTGTGTGGACACTTCCTTATTCGTTTTCTTCTCTGCTCTAAAAGCATGTAAAATGAATCAGAACACTTTCTCGAGACTGTTGACATCCAGAGGAAGCGATAGGTACTGCATTCATATGCCCTTATATGGGCATTTTCATAAGGGAGGGGTTCTAAATGAGGCAATCTGTCAAAACCACTTTTTCCAGGAGAGAAATTCCTCGGGTTTTTGCCTGCCATATCCGTTCTGTTATACTCACAGACAACATGTTAACACTTGTAGAAAATTCAGTGTTTCCTATCCAATGGTACTAAATATGTGCATATCCTATTTTCTGGGCCTGAATGGGAGGCACTTTACTTTGGGCACGCCAGGCTCTCCAAAACGGTCACCTCGTGCGCTGCTCCCAAAGAAGTTAAGCCATGTATCAGTCAGGCCAATCACATCAAGATAATGACCAGTGATTAGTTAACTACTTAGGGAGAAACGGCGCGCTCACAATCTCGCGCCCGTGAAACGTTGTTAACAAATGTTGTCCCTTCACTACTTCCTCTTCCTATCTGTTCTGCTTGGTGCTAGAGCCTCCAGACACTGTATAAAGACTGTGGACATCTAGTGGAAGCCATAGGTACGGCAATCTAGGAGCTGGATCCCATTAAAATCAATAGGCAGCCTAGAGAAAAAGGTAATATACAAAAAAAACTGCAAATCCGGATGGATTTTCCTCGGGTTTTCGCATGCTATATCAGTTCTGTTATACTCACGTACATTATTTTAACACTTTTATCCAATAGTACTAATTATGTGCATATCCTATTTTCTGGGCCTGAGTGGAAGGCATTTTACTTTGGGCACGCCAGACTCTCCAAAACCGTCCCCTCTGCTGCCGCTCCCTAAGAAGTTAATTGACTATAACTGCCTTGGAAGTGAGGGATCTAACATTAAGTAGCACTATTCTGAGAAGTGAGGTATCACAATCTCTTTCAATAATGGCAGGAATGAAGGAGGTCTTTATTCCAGTGAGAATGCTAAGGCGAACACCGTCATGTTTAGTTTTGCCCAACCAATGTTCGAGGCACAGACTCGGGATAGCTGAGCTGACTACACTGACAGTGCTATTGGCAGACTCCACTAAGCTGGCAGGCCGGCTAACAGCCTGCTGCCTGGCCTGCACCCCATCTCATTGTGGAGCTAGGGGAGTTAGAGCCCTGTCTATGTTCGTAGATAAGATGAGAGCACCCCTCCAGCTAGGATGGAATCCGTCACTCCTCAACAGGCTAGGCTTGGTCCTGTTTGTGGGTGAGTCCCAGAAAGAGGGCCAATTATCTACAAATTATATCTTTTGGGAGGGGAAGAAAACAGTTTTCATTGAGTTGTGAGACTGCTGTAGAGCTCATCACTCCCCCTAACTGGGAGGGGACCAGAGACAATTACTTGATGACGACACATCTTTCTAGCTGATTTACATGCTGAAGCTATGTTGTGCTTGGTGACCTCTGACTGTTTCATCCTAACATCGTTGGTGCCGACGTGGATAACAATATCCCTATACTCTCTACACTCGCCAGTTTTAGCTTTAGCCAGCACCATCTTCAGATTAGCCTTAATGTCAGTAGCCCTGCCTCCTGGTAAACAGTGTATGATCGCTGGATGATTCGTTTTAAGTCTAATACTGCACGTAATGGAGTCGCCACTGACTAGGGTTTTCAATTTGTCAGAGCTAACGGTGGGAGGCTTCGGCCTCTCAGACCACATGACGGGAGGAGTAGAGACCAGAGAAGGCTCGGCCTCTGACTCCGATTCGCTGCTTAATGGGGAGAACCGGTTGAAAGTTTCTGTCGGCTGAATGAGTGACAAAGCTTGAGCATTCCTACAGCATTTCCTTCTAGAAGCCATGAGAAAATTGTCCGGCTGTGGGGACTGTGCGAGGGGATTTATACTACTAACTGTACTTACTGGTGGCACAGACGTTGTTTTATCCTTTCCTACACTTAAATTTCCCTTGCCTAATGATTGTGTCTGAAACTGGGCTTGCAGCACAGCTATCCTCTCTGTAAGGTGATTGTTCTCCTGTATGTTCTCCTGTATATTACAGCGACTGCAATTAGAAGGCATCATGTTAATGTTACTACTTAGCTTTCGGCTGGTGGAGGTCCTGACGAACCACGTCCAGATAAAGTGTCCGGAGTGAAAAAGTTGAATGAAAAAAGTTGAGCAATGGAAAAACAAAAAATATAAACGGTAATTACAAAGTAAAAAACGTAAAGTTGGCAGGTAGCAAAGTAAGGTTAGCAACAAAATGCACAGCAGCACGTAAACAAGTCTACAAGTTGTGACTGGAAATTACGTAGTATTGTTACTGGTACAGGTACAGTGATCGGTAAGCTGCTCTGACAGCTGATGCTTAAAGTTTCAGTGATTTTTGCAATTTGTTCCAGTCATTGGCAGCAGAGAACTGGAAGGAAAGGCAGCCAAAGGAAGTGTTGGCTATGGGGATGACCAGTAAAATATACCTGCTGGAGCGCGTGCTACTGGTGGGTGTTGCTATGGTGACCAGTGAGCTGAGATAAGGCGGGGCTTTACTTAGCAAAGACTTATAGAGGACCTAGAGCCAGTGGGTTTGGCGACGAATATGTAGTGAGGGCCAGCCAACGAGCGCATACAGGTCGCAGTGGTGGGTAGTATATGGGGCTTCGGTGACAAAAGGGATGGCACTGTGATAGACTGCATCCAGTTTGCTGAGTAGAGTGTTGGAGGCTATTTTGTAAATGACATCGCCAAAGTCAAGGATCGGTAGGATAGTCAGTTTTACGAGGGTATGTTTGGCAGCATGAGTGAAGGAGGCTTTTGTAGCCTTAGCTTTCCTAACTGACTGAGTATATTGGTTGCAATTGAGTATAAGTTGCAATTCGAGGGGGCTATTCGATGCTAATGCAGAACGTCACAGGATGTTTTTGTGCTGGTCAAGGGCAGTCAAGTCTGGGGTGAACCAAGGGCTATATCTGTTCTTAGTTCTACATTTTTTGAAAGGGGCATATTTAAAATGGCGAGGAAAGCACTTTTAAAGACCAACCAGGCATCCTCTACTGACGGGATGAGGTCAATATCCTTCCAGGATACCCAGGCCAGGTCGATTAGAAAGGCCTGCTTGCTGAAGTGTTTTAGGGAGCGTTTGACAGTGATGAGGGGTGGTCGTTTGACTGCGGACCCATCACGCACACAGGCAATGAGGCAGTGAACGCTGAGATCCTGGTTGAAGACAGCAGAGGTGTATTTAGAGGGCAAGTTGGTCAGGATGATATCTAGGAGGGTTCCCATGGTTATGGATTTAGGCTTGTACCTGGTAGATTCCTTAATAATTTGTGTGAGATTGAGGGCAACTAGCTTAGATTGTAGGACGGCCGGGGTGTTAAGCATATCCCTGTTTAGGTCATCTAACAGTACGAACTCTGAAGATCAATCAATTCACATATGTTGTCCAGGGGCACAGCTGGGGGCTGAAGGGGGTCTATAACAAGCGGCAACGATGAGAGACTTGTTTCTGGAAAGGTGGATTTTTAAAAGTAGAAGCTCAAATTGTTTGGGCACAGACCTGGATAGTATGACAGAACTCTGCTGGCTATCTCTACAGTAGATTGCAACTCCACCCCCTTTGGCAGTTCTATCTTGTTGGAAGATGTTATAGTTAAGGATGGACATTTCTGGAATTTTGGTGGCCTTCCTAAGCCATGATTCAGACACGGCTAGGACATCAGGGTTGGCGGAGTCTGCTAAAGCAGTGAATAAAACAAACTTAGGGAGGAGGCTTCTAATGTTACATGGATGAAATCAAGGCTTTTACGGTTACAGAAGTCAACAAATGAGAGAGCCAGAGGAATAGGAGTGGTGCTGGGGGCTAAAGGCTATAAGAACTGGTTGTCTAGTGCGTTCGGAACAGAGAGTAAAAGGAGCAGATTTCTGGGCGCGGAAGAATAGATTCAAGGCATAATGTACAGACAAGGGTATGTTAGGATGTGAGTACAGTGGAGGTAAACCTAGGCATTGTGTGACGATGAGAGAGGTTTTGTCTCTAGAGGCACCAGTTAAGCCAAGTGAGGTCACTGCATGTGTGGGGGGTGGAACAAAAGGGCTATCTAAGGCATATTGGGCAGGGCTAGGGGCTCTACAGTGAAATAAGAAAAGAATCACTAACCTAAACAGCAATAGACAAGGCATTTTGACATTAGTGAGAGGCATGTGTAGCTGAGTGATCATAGGCTCCAATGAGTAGCACTAGATGAGTCAGGGAGCCAATTGCGTAGTCGCTGCTATGCTAGGCAAGATTGAGACATGGCAGTTCAGACAGCTTGCGGGCCGGGGCTAGCAGATGGGCATCCGGCGACGTCGCAATGGAAGAGCCTGTTGAGACCACCTCGGACGGTTACGTCGGCAGACCAGTTGTGATGGATCGACGGGGCTCCGTGTCGGCAGTAAAGGGTCCAAGCCAATTGGCAAAAGATGTATTGTAGCCCAAGAATTGGCTGGTGGACCTCTTTGGCTAGCCGGGAGATGGGCCTAGCTCAAGACTAGCTCCAGGCTAACTGGTGCTTGCTTCGGGACAGAGACGTTAGTGAGTAGCCACTCAGATAGCAGCAAGCTAGCTGCTATGATCCGGTGTAAAGGTTCAGAGCTTACGGTAGAAATCCAGAGATGTGGTAGAGAAAAAGCAGTCCGATATGCTCTGGGTTGATATCGCGCTGTGCAGACTGGCAGGAATTGACCGGGTTGAGGCTGGCTGATGTCCGAGTTAATGAGTAATGAGTTAACGGTGAGGACCGCTAGCAGTGGCTAACTAACTACTAGCTAGTAGCTAGTTAGCTGGCTAGCTTCTGAAGGGGGTTCCGGTTCTAAAGTATAAAAATAGCAGATCCGTACCACATTGGGTGAGGCGGGTTGCAGGAGAGTATATTCAGTCCGTAAATGGAAAGTGAGATTAAAATATAAACAAAATATATACAAAAAAATGATATATACATGGGACAGGACGGAACAAGACAAAGACACACGTCCAACTGTTACGCCATCTTGGAATATAATGAGGTATGGTCCTGGGGATGAGGGTTATAATGAGGTATGGTCCTGGGGATGAAGATTATAATGATGTATTGTTCTGGAGATGAGGGTTATAACGAGGTATGGTCCTGGGGATGAGGGTTATAATGATGTATGGTTCTGGAGATGAGGGTTATAATGAGGTATGGTCCTGGGGATGAAGGCTATAATGAGATCTGGATAAGGTCCTGGCGATTAATGTTATTGTAAATTGGACGCTGGGGGTCGGGAAGCAAGTGCAGGTGGTGAGATTAATAATAAATGGAACAAAACAAGAAACACTAGTAGAGTCAAACATGAAACACAGTCAATCTTGCCTGAGGAATAGACCTAAGGGAGTGCCAGATATATGGGAGGTAATGAGAGATGAAATGGAGTTCAGGTGAGCCTAATCATGAGGAGCAGGAGTGCGTAATGATCGTTGCCAGGACTGGTGGTTACTAAACCGGCAACGTCGAGCGCTGGAGGGGAGGAATGGGAGTAGAAGTGACAGTATCCCCCCTCCCCTTGACGCGTGGCTCCAGCAGCAGGACGACGCCGGCCAGAGGGACGCACCTGAACCACTCTTCTGCGCGCCTGAAACATTCATCCACCGCAGGAGCGTCGGTCTGGCCCGGGGTCCACGGAGCCCAGAACTCAGCTCGCTGGAGGAGTGACATAATGAATTCTGGGCGTACTCTGCCCGTGGAAGGAATCGGGCCCACTCCCCTGCCGGTCCTGGCAGTGACTTCTCAGGAACCTCCCCAGGAGTCCAGAACCTCCCCAGATTATGGTTCTTCCTCTCCACCTGTCCATTTGACTGAGGCCTATACCCGTAAGTGAGGCTGACCGTGACCCCGAACTTCTCCATAAAGGCTCTCTATACCTGTGATGTGAATTGGGGGCAACGGTCAGAGACAATGTCCTCCGGAAGGCCATAATGCCGGACCTGGAGAGCAGTAGGGAGACCAGAGAGAGGGATGAAACAACAAGATTTTGAAAATCTGTCCACACCCACCAGAATGGTGGTGAAACCGTCAGAGGGGAGATTGGTAACAAAGTGAATGGACAGATGAGACCAGGGACACTGAGGCACGGGAAGTGGAATGAGTTTCCCTGCTGGAGCATGCCGGGGAGACTTATTTTGGGCACACACAGAACAGGAGTTGACGTAGCGAGTAATGTCCTGTGCCAAGCTGGGCCACCAATACTTTTCCGAGAGCGATTGTATAGTATGGGTGATCCCAGCTTGTCCATCGACGACAGCTGTGTGAGCCCAGGTCAACAGTCGCTCCCTTATCCCCGTGGGAATGTAGATGAGCTCAGGAGGACAGGTAGTGGGAGCAGGTTCCCTCTCCAGAGCCTGGAGAATGTCCACATCTACGTCCCAGACCACAGGGGCTACGACATGAGAGGGAACAGGAAAATAGGTCCTCCGGCTTTCGGGTGTCCAGTCCGTGATTCTCTTCTTCGACCATGAGATGGTGGAGCTATGGTGTTGGAGCCATGGGAGGCCAAGGATGATCTTGTGAGCTGGTGCACTAGTGATGAAGAAGGGGATGTTTTCCTGATGAATGGACTCCACGCTGAGGGTGAGTTGTGTGGTGATGTGTGTGATGGTTCCGGATCCTAGTGGCCGATTATCAAGGGCTTGAACCAGAAACTGAGAGGATAGCGGGTATGAGGGGATGTTCAGAGAGGAGTCAAGGGTCTGGTGAATAAAGTTCCCCGCTGCACCGGAATCCACTAGCGCTGTAGAAACAGTACATGAGGGACAGACAGCCAACAAAAAAGGGTTTAGCAGAAAGTGAAACTGGGATACTTACACCTGCCCCAGGACGTGACCGTCCCTCTGCTCTCATGGATACCGAGTTGGGACGTAGCGGACACTGCTGAAGCTGGTGCCCCCCTTGACCACAATAGAGACATAACCTCAGCTGTCTCCATCTGCGTCGCTCCGCTGCAGGGAGGCGTGTGACCCTTGCCTCCATAGGTTCAGGCTCTGCTACAGAGTGTTCACTGAGAGAGGGAGAGAAGCGATGTGGGTACTGACAATCCCAAAGTAGGTTATCCAACCGGATAGCCATCGCGATGAGTGCATCCAAGGTGAGGTTGTCGTCACGACATGCCAGTTCTGTTTGGACGTCCTCATGCAGTCCTCTTAGTGTACGGAGTGCCGGCTCATTCCATCCGCTGGATGCTGCTACTGTCCGGAAAGTAAGTGCGTACCCGGCAGCGGTCTGGTCATCCTGCCGTAGTTGGAATAGGCGCTCACCCGCTCTCTGGCGTCCGGTGGATGATCGAAAATACCTCTGAACAGAACCATGAACCCCTCATACAAAGCCAGCTTATCCTCTCCTCTCTCCCAGGCGGCCTTAGTCAACTCCAACGTCCTCCCAGTCAGCGGAGAAATAACCGTGGCAACCTTGGACCTCTCGGTGGTAGGGGCTCCCATTCAATGCGCAAAACAGAGGGAGCACTGGAGTAGGAAACCACGGCATTTAGATGGGGTTCCGTCATATTTATCCGGGAGGGACAAACGGGCATCGCTGACCTGGGCGGACTGCTGAATGGACAGATGTGCTGGATCGCTAGGTCGACTGGTAGCAGAGTATCCTCCGCTAGTGGAAGTCAACGCCTCTCGGGCATGTTCGAGACATTTAAGACTGCGAAGAACCTCTTCCATAGAAGTCCCTAGTTGCACCAGCTGGTCGTGGTGCTTACGAAGTAGGTATCCCTGTTCGTCGACCGTCTGGGAGATGTAACATGGACGCTGGAAGTTTAATAATAAACGGAACATGGAACAAAACAAGAAACATGAGTGGCATACAGACATGAAACCCATAGTCAGTACTGCCTGGGGGAGTAGACTTAAGGGAGTGCCAGATATAGGGGAGGTAATGAGAGAGGAAATGGAGTCCAGGTGAGCCTAATCATGAGGAGGAGGTGCGCGTAGTGATCGTTGCCAGGACCGGTGGTTAGTAAACCGGCAACGTCGAGCGCTGGAGTGGAGGAGCGGGAGTAGAAGTGACAGTACCCCCCCCCCCCCCCTTGACGCGTGGCTCCAGCAGAGGGATGCGCCTGAACCACTCTTCTGCGCCTGAACCACTCCGTCGACATCGAACGCCGGAGGGGAGGAGCGGGAGTAGACGTGACAGTTATAATGAGTTTATGGTCCTGGGGAAGAGGGTTATAATGAGGTCTGGATGTGGTCCTGGGGATGAGGGTTATAATGTGGCATGGTCCTGGGGGTGAGGCTTATAATAAGGTCTGCATATGCTTGGATGAAATGGTGACCTTGGAATAATATGCATTCTCTCTGTGTTATCTCACACACAGCTACTGAGGGGGCTTTACAGTTATGAGCTGATACACACAGAGAGACACATAATACCCTTCAGGCCACTAGTGAAGAGTGTGTGTGTGTGCATGCGTGTGTGTGTGTGCGCATTTTAATGTGTTTGGAGAGGAGTGGGACACAGAATACAGTATATAAGAAAAGGAAAATGCATACACGTCCAACATATTCAACCCTCCAATTCTCTGTAATGCACAGCATGTTGGATTCATGAAGATGACCTAGTATCTGAACAAGTGGTCGGTAGGTGGTTCAGTAATGTACCCATGCATATCCCAAATGAAACACACACACAAGACTAGCTAGAGGGGATGCAAAATGGTAATATAATTTAGGTTGATATTTATGATTGAGAAATGTACAGGTTTCCACAACATATCTAGGTAGAGCTAAGATAATTAGCAGTTTTGCTACAGATACTGTAGCTATCACTTATTGACTTCAATGAGTGAAAATGTATTTTATTTGTCTCCTGTCCTTCACCAGCGCTGATATGCTGTAACAAGGACTGGACAGGTGAAAGTAAGTCCAGTGGTTTCCACTATCCACCATGTTGCTTTCACCCATCCCCTCTTTTCAGATCAGTGTGAATGAAGTGAACAAGGAAATGAAGGTGACAAGGAAAGGATTAAGCAAGCCAGTTTACAATGTGACACAGCCTTACTGTTTTTATACATAATACTGTACATCTACATGGTCTCATTAGAATAATACTGTATGTCGAAACAGTGACATTTAACCTTAGTTATGTCAGCTGAGATTACATTTTAGTTCTATGTCAACTAAGCTGACGTATTATGTGTAGCGGTAGTTGCCATATGGCCAAAACTAAATTTTTTAATCAAAAATGTAAGTAAAAAAAACAACATATAGTTGCAATAAATTATGTCTAAACAAATCAAAATGTTACATGGCCACCTTCAATTTTGAGTTTATATCCAATTTAACGAACCATTTCATGCATTAGTTACTTATTTAATTACTTCTGTCTTTAAATCAGTGATCATATTCTGGTGGTACAAATGCAAAACACATAATTTTCTTGTATAATGATGATACCCAAAATGTAATAGCGAGACAATTGGTTAAGATTTACAGTAATTTCTCTAAACCTAAATAAAAAGCAATTATCTTACTTGTGTATTATTATAATGTTACCTGCTACATGCTTAACAATTATTTTTAGATTTTTTCCAAGACACCTTTTTTTCCTTTCATTTATTGGCGTCACCCGATAGGATATTATGTCACACCGATGGACAGTACACCACAGGTAGTCACATTTTACTGTTAAAACATAATTAATTACACTTTTAGAAGTTTCTTACCACTGTAAAAATGTAGTTCTAAACATCGGTAATGTATTCTCATTAAAGGATTTGAAGTGTATTCATTCCAATTACAGGACTCGAAAGAGTCCTGTATTGTTATTTTTCGTTACTAGCTCCCTGAATCAGGAGTGGATAATTTGCGTGCCTGCGGCCTTCCTTGCATGTGGTAGCTGTTTCTCAGGCTCCCTGCCCGTTACCCATGGTCACCATGGTAGGCACAGAAAAGTCCATCGAAAGTTGAAAGGGGAGACATTCGAATGAGACTCCAGTGCCACGAAATGTCACTAAAAGGTCACTAAAAGCACCCGAGAGCACCCTGTATGGGTTTGGGTCTGATAAATGCACATGTCCCCGAAGGTCGGTACTTGTTGGAATATCTTAGCTCTAGAATTGACATAGTTACTCAAGTAAGATTGAAGTGATCAATGGAACCATAACTGATTTGATGAGCTATTCACAGTTTCACTTGCATAGCATAATCTTTGGGGGGAAAATATGGCAGGATCTACCAGATAGAGCAGAGGGAACAGTCTCCAAAAGAGGCGTGGCTGATGTGGGCTCTCTGATGGGGGCTTATCAGGTATGCCAATCGTTCAGGAGGAGGCGATGGATGGTCTATTGCAGGGAGTAAAAACTAGGAACAGAAGCACCGTAGCCAGACCACAATGTATGCCTGTACCATTTCTAGGGCCAGGTAAAATAACTAGATAGTACGTTTAAAAACATATATTTTGATAAATAGAATTGAAACGTGTGTCTCATTATGGTAAGTGGTGAAATAAGTATAGCCAGTTCTAATTGTAATGGCTTAGCAGATAATAAGAAAAGATTATCAGTATTTACCTGGCTAAAAGAGAAGGAATATAATATCTATTGTTTACAGGAAACTCATTCAACAATTTTAGATTAAGTTTTGTGCAAAAAGGACTGGGTGGGCAAAATATATTACTCCCATGGGCAAAGAAATTCAAAAGGGGTGATGACATTAATTAACAGTAATTTTTATCTAAATGTGCAAATTGTCCAAACAGATCATCAATGTAGATGGATTATTTTAAATATGTTATTGGACAATAAACAGATATGGCTTATTAACCTGTACGGTCCAAATAATGATGATCCAAGCTTCTTAGAAAATATATATAAGTATTTATCAACTCTACAAGAAACACTAGACTCTGTTATATGGTGGGGGATTTTAATACAGTTTTAAATGCCTCTTTGGACCGTAAAGGAAATCACAATACAAACTATCACCCTCGAGCACTTAAGGAAATCATGAATGTCATGGATATATTGGAATTAGTGGATATATGGAGGCTTAAATACCCTGACCTAGTGAGATATACATGGCGGAGGCTTAATCAAGCTAGTCATCTTGATTACTTTCTTATGTTATTCTCTCTGGTACCAAAAGTTTAAAGTGTTGATAGGGGACAGAATGCGGTCAGATCATCACATAATTGGCATAAATATTACTCTTACAGAATTTCTGGAAATTTAATCAAAGCCTACTTGTTTATAACTAGGACAGAATAATTTGTAACTGACTTTTTCCGACATAACATAGGTACAGCAGATCACCTTATTGTATGGGACACTTTTAAATGTGCCTTTAGAGGCCATGCAATTCCGTACTCATCTATAAAACTTAGGCAATTTAGATCAAGAGTCCATAAACTTGTTAGGGCTAGGTGTCACGATCTCCTGAAGTGACAGACCAAGACGCAGCGATGCTTCCAGTATAAATTTTTATTACGAACGTAACTGGGACAAAACAACAAAACAAACGTAACGAAGATCGTGAAGCTGACCACAACTAAACATAAAACAAGCTATGCTCAAACAATAACCCCAAAAAACCTAATAGAAAACCCCAAACATATATATGGTTCCCAATTAGAGACAACGACACACAGCTGCCTCTAATTGGGAACCATTACCTCAAGATAGAAATATATCACCTAGAACATAAAAACCCTACACCAAAAACAAAACTAAACACACCAGCCTGTCTTCTCAGGCCTGGACGCGACACTAGGATCCTTTTTTCAGAATTTCCGCCTGACTGACGTGCCTAAAGTAAACTGCCTGTTACTCAGGCCCAGAAGCCAGGATATGCATATAATTGGTAGCATTGATAAAAATGTTAAAATATTGTCTGAGACTATAACACAATTGATATGGCAGGCGAAAATCCGAATACAAACCAACCAGAATGTATTTTTCTAAATTTTAAGTCCCAGGCTATGGGTCCTATGTAATTCTGGCTCGCAGATAGCAATTCCTTTGGCTTCCAATAGATGTCAACAGTCTTTGTTCAAGGTTTCAGGCTTTTTTCTTCATAAACGAGGAAGAATTTGGAGTTTTGGTATAGAGACCACCGGAACAATATCAGTCTGTTGGCACGAGAGGAAGGATGCGCTTACTAATTTTACTTTCCTATTGAATATACTACTTTCCGTATGAAATATTATAGTTTATTTATATTTTAGGGTACCTGAGGATAATGTAGTTTGACTTGTTTGAACAAAGGGGTCTTGTTTGAACAAAGTTTAGCGGTAGCTTTTTGGATTCCTATGTCTGCATGTTGAACAAAAGGATTACTGAAGTCGATGGCGCCAACTAAACATACTTTTTGGGATATAAAGAAGAATTTTATCTAACAAAACGACCATTAATTTTGTAGCTGGGACCCTTGGGATTGCAAACAGAGGAAGATTTTCAAAAGTAAGTGATTTATTTATTCGTTATTTGTCATTTTGTGAAGCCTGTGCTGGTTGAAAAATATGTTGATGTGTGGCGACGTCCTCAGACAATCGCATGGTATGCTTTCGCTGTAAAGCCTATTGTAAATTGCAGTTAGATTAACACGAATGTAAGCTTTTAAATTATATAAGATACTTTTATGTTCATGAATGTTTAATATACCAATTATTTATTTGAATTGCGCGCCCTCCAATTTCACCGGATGTTGTCGACTGGTGTCCCGCTAGCGGGGACGCCTAGCTTTAAGTTAACAGTACAGTTAGATAGCAATAAAAACTGTACCATCGAGGCACAGAATAAGTTAGAAGAAAAACAAAAATAAATGGAGGAACTTATTCAAGAAAGATCCAGTGTAATATATTATAAAAATAAAGCGAACTGGATGGAATATGGGGAAAAATGCACCAAATTATTTTTCAATCTTCAACATAGAAATTCTACCAAAACAAATGTATTGAAACTTGTTACAAATGATGGATGTCACGCATGATTCACCGAATGATATTTTGAAAGAGGAAGTAAAGTACTTTAAAACCTCTTAGAGATCCAATCCTGTGAGCGGGATCGTTTTCGTAGCAAACGAAACGTGCCAAATTCAAAATAAAAATTAGTTAATTTAACATTCATGGAAATACAAGTGTTGCATACGGTTGCAAATATTAGAGTCTTGTTAATATCACAGCATTGTCAGATTTCAAAAAGGCTTTACAGCGTAAGCACAACATTTGATTGTTTGAGGATAGCACCTCTCTTATTTTATGCATTAGCATAAATCCATAACCAGCGCGGGTCTCACAAAACACATATAAGTTGCTTACCTTTTGATGATCTTCTGCTGAGGGGAATCCGAAGTGTCCAAGCAAGACAATTCATGATTCTTTTGTTAGAAAAAGTCATTGTTTATATCCATAAATCTCTGTTTGGTTGGCGCGTAATGTTCAGATAAAAAAATACAGTTTTCCGGACAGAAATATATCAGTTCTGTTATACTCATTATTTTAACAGTTTTAGAAACTTCAGAGTGTTTCCTATCCAATAGTACTAATTATGTGCATATCCTAGTTTCTGGGCCTGAGTGGCAGGCATTTTACTTTGGGCACGTCAGACAGGCAAAAATTCTGAAAGTGGGACCCTAGCCCTAACAAGTTAAGAATATGTTTTCATTTCAGTCTCCTCCATCTCCACTAACCAAAGCTAATTGTATGTTTTGTTTCCTATTAATAATGTAAAATTAACATCTGTACAGAAAGACTCATGTGAAGGCCAAATTACAGCGGAATAACTTCTTGATGCCATTAACCTTTTCACACGTACCAACACACGGATGTGATCCTTCTACAGTGGTCCCTGTAGCTTACAACCAAACCGGTGTGATTAGAACGCTTATTTAGAACGGCCAGTTTCGAATGATGCAACGTTCAGCATTTGAGCTGGCCACACTGTTTTTTCAGAAACATTTTGCACAAACACAGTCTCTACAAAGTTATGTCCAGAATTTGAGCAGTTTATTTTTGGATGCAATGTTCAGACATTCACAGAAGTATCTACAGCATAACACCATCATCCAAACCGGAAAAATGTAGGCTACATTTGCCCTAGTGCTAACTGAGGAAAGATTGACGTAACACCAGCAGTCATATTTGTATAACTCTCAGCTGACATAAACTACAATATGAATTAGCTAATAGAAATTACTATTTATAATTAATCACATCACGGGTGAGCTCACCATTGATCTAAATAATTGAGTAAAACACTCTCTAGAAATCGAGAGTAATCCCGATGATGTGTATTTTCTGCACGCTGCCATGCTTTTTTTGCCTACAGAAACCAAAGATAATAAGAGAAGACAGATGAGTTTTGTCTGTATATAGTATGCATGTTGAAGGGGGTGTGTCGTCTACCATCGTTCACATCCCACCACTCCTACCTAACCCTTACTCACCTAATTGTGTTATAAAATCTTTGGTCTGACAGATGTGAAACACAGAATTACGTGGAACCCAGAATGCATTGTCTGTCAACAAACATGGCTCCACACACAGCTGGAATTATTTTAGCTAATCATAATCAGTACCACCGCCAAAAAAGTATTTTACACACATATGTGCCCACATAATCTATGTAAGAATCGGAATGCATGATTTGTCACTGAAACTTGAAAACATGTGAAGAAAACAGTAAATATATCAATAATTACCACACAAAACATTTTCTGATAATGATTTATTGATACAAGTGGCGCGTGCCGGCAGCCCACTCTGAGCCATTCGGTGTTGATGTTTATGTATGTAGCTAGTGAGCTAAGCTTTAGCATTAGCAATGTCTTTTAAAAGTAGACAACTCACAAATGTGTAAATTCTGGAGAATTTTTTAACTTCTGACAATGAGTCTGAGAACTAAAGTCAGGAATCAAATTCTGACAGTGACAGTGACGGTGAGGAGCTGCCCCCCAACCTTGTAGCCATTGAGAACCCTGAATCTGAGGACCCCTTGTCCACTGACGAAGGTCCCAGGTCCCTTTGAAGATATTGGAGAAGGCTTCACGGCGAAAGCACAACATTTGACTGTTTGAGGATAGCACCCCACATATTTATGCATTAGCATAAATTCATAACCAGCGCGGGTCACACAAAACCCATATAAGAGCTAAAATAAATCACTTACCTTTCGAAGAACTTCTGCTGAGGGCTTCCCAAGTGTCCAATGAAGACATCCATTGGTTCTTTTGTTAGAAAAAGTCATTTATTATATCCATAAATCTCAGTTTGGTTGGTGCATTATGTTCAGAAAATCCACCGTCGAGTCGCCCATTGAACCGTGAAGAGAACGCGTTCAAATTATACCTATCAACTTTGTCCAAATAAATCAAACATCATTTTTAATGTATCCTTAGGTATCCTTTTATGTATATTTACTATAATATTTTAACCGGATTATAGCCTGAACCAGGAAAAAACCACAGAGCGCGCGAGACCGTGAACGCGCATGTCATTCTATTGAGTTCCGGGGTCCACGTCTAAGTTCTTCTTCTATTCGCTTCTAATTCAACCTAACATCATCAAACCCTGTCTAAAGACTGTTGACATCCAGTGGAAGCCATAGGTACTGCAGTTTGTGTCCTAGATAACGTTGAATCCCATAGGCAGCCAGGAGAAAAAGGTCAACAAAAAAAACCCTGCAAAACCGGATGGATTTCTTCTGGTTTTTGCCTGCTATATCAGTTCTGTTATACTCACAGACATTATTTTAATGGTTTTAGAAACTTCAGAGTGTTTCCTATCCAATGTGCATATCCTTTTTTCCGGGCCTGAGTGGCAGGTATTTACTTTAGGCACGCCAGACTCTCCAAAACCATACTCTTAACCTAAATAGTTAACAAGAAATTTGTGGAGTGGTTGAAAAGCGAGTTTTAATGACTCCTACCTAAGTGTATGTAAACTTCCGACTTCAACTGTGTATACAGTCCTCTTGCTCAGTTGTGCACCGGGGCCTCCTACTCCTCTTTTTATTCTGGTTAGAGACTTTTAAAATGATAAACTTGGATTAGCTACTCAATGTGCCATTGGAACACAGGAGCGATGGTTGCTGATAATGGGCCTCTGTACGCCTATTGTAGATATTCCATAAAGAATCTGCCGTTTCCAGCTACAATAGTCATTTACAACATTAACAATGTCTACACTGTATTTCTGAATGGTAGTGTGTATATATGTATGTATGTATGAATATGTATGTATGTATGTATGTATATCGATATTTAAGTTTACCAAACAAATATATGGGGGAATAGAAACTATGCAGACAATTACATTGATGTAAGCAACAATCTATCCACAATATTAAAGCTGATCCACCAATTAACTATAAAATAAAATTTAAAAAAGAGTGTGCAAAGCTGTCATCAAGGCAAAGCGTGGCTACTTTGAAGAATCTCAAGTAAAAATATATTTTCATTTGTTTAAAAATGTTTTGGTTACTACATGCTTCCATATGTGTTATTTCATAGTTTTGATGTCTTCACTATTATTCTACAATGTAGAAAATAGTAAAAATAAAGAAAAACTCTTGAATGTGTAGGTGTGTCCAAACTTTTGACTGGTACTGTCCATTCAAAAGACCTAAGGACAAAGAAAATTACCTCAATTACCTTGACTAACCGGTGCCCCTGCACATTGACTCTGTAACAGTACAGAGTCAATGTGTGTAGCCTTGCTTGTTATTTTACTGCTGCTGTTGAATTATTTGTAACTTTTATTTTAAATTTTTTACCTATCTATTTTTCATTAACACTTTTTTTTCTTTTTTTTCCTTAACTTCTTAAAGCATTTTTGGTTAAGGTCTTGTATAAGTAAGCATTTCACTGTAAGGTCTACACCTGTTGTATTTGGCGCATGTGACGAATACAATTTGATTTGATTAGATTTTATGGCAATGACATAAAAGTGCAATATTTTGATGAATATTTATCATAAAGCTTACAATCTGTTCAGACCATGTGCACAAGCTATGTCTTCTGTACTTCCTCATTGCAAGAGAACCCTTCCAAGCAATGATGCCCAAATGCTAGCTCTGTCACACCCTGATCTGTTTCACCTGTCTTTGTGATTGTCTCCACCCCCCTCAAGGTGTCGCCCATCTTCCCCATTATCCCGTGTATTTATACCTGTGTTCTCTGTTTGTCTGTTGCCGGTTCGTTTTGTTTTGTCAATTCAACCAGCGGTTTTCCCTCTTTCCTGTCTCTCAATATTTTCTAATTTTCCCCGGGGTTGACCTCTTCTGCCTACTCTGACCCTGAGCCTGCCTGCTGTCCTGTACCTTTGCCCCACCTATTTGGATTACTGACCCCTGCCTGCCCTTGACCTGTCTTTTGCCTGCCCCTGTTGGATTAATAAACTGTTGTTACTTCAACGTTGTCTGCATCTGGGTCTTACCTGAAACATGATAAGCTCATTGTTTAATCACATAATTGTGTCACACTAAGTAAACATTGCCTTAAGGGACAAAACATTTTATCAATCAGAACTATTTTGAAATATCATGAATAGACTTGCGGAATATTGTTTCTTGAAATAAACTGTTGTGTTACAATAAAAAAAGTAGGTGGAGAGTAGGTGGGAATTATATACATTTTTTCATTAATTTACTTAAGTTCCATAACCTTACCTGGGACAGTCACTATTGGATAATTACCACAAAATTGCATAAAGTTATATTTGTGTTTACCATGATGGACAAAAAAAAGGGGGCGTCATGTCAACTTCCCATATGTCACTATAATGGCGTCTGTGTACCTTAACAACCCCATTATGCGTGTCAATGCTTAAAATAAAGACTTGTTCAACTACTCATATTCCAGTCTTGGTTAAATTTGCTACTGTTGTGTTTTAGTAGTAGGCCTTATTTCCCATGAAATTTGTTTTCCATTCATGCAGTCTATTTTTTATCCCACATCAAAAACCCAAGTTTCTCTGAACGTACGTTGTTTTTTGTTAACGGCTATGGGTAAATTAATTATTTTTGCAAGAAAATAAATATATATACCCCAATATCAATATTGCTTTGAAGTGTGAGGTTTGCCTCAGGACAAGTAGTACTTCTAAAAGACGTACAGATGTAGGATCTTAATTTGAGCCAGTTTGCTACAGCAGGGAAATAATCCAGCAGAAACAGGAAATGTGAATTATTATGTGGATTATACGTAATGGACATTTTTGTAGGGGAAAATGAAGTCTGAAATGTCAAAGTGCAAATTACAAACTTCAGAAGCTTTTTTAACCTCAAATACGGTACATGTTTTAAATGTTCTGCATTGCAGGAATGTTCTCCTGCAACAGGATGATCAAATTAAGATCTTACATCTGTACCGTCATGTGGATAAGTACGAAGTGAAGGGCCTATGAAGAAGTGAAAGAGAAAAGAGTTGAATTCCTAATGTTATAAGCATATGTTACTTTTATTTATGTTGCACATTGTTTTGAATGAGTATATTTTCAAAAGCATATTAAGCATTTTCATTAGCTAGAGGTAATGTTGTGCTAAGTCTGAAATGTGATTTTCTAGGAGCGGCGCTGACAATGTTGTGAATGCAAATAAGGGGGACTCTAAAAGATGCAACAAAGACAATATAGGGAATGATAAGACATTGTAAACTGTTGTATTAGATTTAGGGTGGTTTTTCACAAGACATGAAGATCATCTTTAACATTAATATGTTCATCCATTGCCCACCAATATGATTGACAACAGTGTTGAAAAGTTACTACAATAGAGTCATATTCCTGTTAGGCTGAGAGAGGATCTCAAGTCAGATGATGTGGAAGTATGATATCAACAGAGAGGTATATTTTCTGGGTGACATAAATATTGACTGGTTGTCATCAAGCTGCCCACTCAAAAAGAAGCTCCTAGCCAGTATCCACACCCATGCATGTAGTGATCATAATATAATACCCATACCTAGAAAAACAAAAGTTCCTAAAATTGTGTATAAATGATCATACAAAATTCCATTGTCCTCTCACTGTGGAGGAATGGAATGTATGATGGGTCTATAGAGAACCTAGCTCAGAACAGTAACATGCAACTTTGGACTTTGGGATAATATGTTTCATCAGCCAAAATGGTAGTAATGATGATAGATGGAATATGAAAATGAATGTCATTTTTTTTGTTATGATGTTAAAAGTTAAATGACGACATTATAATGAAAACATTGTAACTTGAAGGGTTTTCACAATATTTACCTCATGTTTGCATACTGTACGTTGTGTGGAAAATGTCCAGATCAAAGAGAATGTAAAGATGAAATGTGATGTTAGTTGTCTAAATTTGAACCTGATCCAGACCTTGGCTCCAGACTAGTTTCGCCCAGAGATCTTGCCCTGAGGGCGGAAACGGCCATTTCTGACCCGAGGGTATAAAACATGTGAGTTAAGAATTAACATCATGACTAGCTGACCACGAGCTGCAGCCAAGGTCCGATTAGTCATAACCCCAAAATGCAACACAAGGTTGAAGAAGACAACGGAACCTTTTAACAATCTATGCTACGGATGAGTAGCTGTGACTAAGAGGGTGAATTCTAGCAGGACCACCCGGTTACCACTCTCTAAGGAATTGTGTGTCTACACTGATTTCATTCCTACAGCGGATCCCTGAGCTATACACGTCTGGCTGTCCTCAGAGACCCCTTATCAGAACAAGGGCGAGGAAACAGACCACTAAGACAAAGGACACTGACATCGGGAGGACAATCAGAGAGTTCTGACCCATGAGAGCGACAGTTCTGGGCAAGGTTAGGGTTAATTTAAGAATAGTTTACAAATGTACCCAAGTGTGCTTTTCTCTTGTGCACTCTCTCTTTCTCTCTCTTTTGAAATCCCCATTTTGTGTAACACGTGTCATATTGGGTTGGCCCGCTAGGGACCTGTTTCATTGTACTAAGTTCTAATCAGTAGCCCAGACTGGGTGTATGTGTATCTTATATTATAATTTCAGCTTGTTAGTAAATAAATTATCAACTCAATTGGTGTGGTATGGACTTATTTAGTGGGACTCGGGTTTGTGCAGATTCCCGGATTATGCGACGTTCAGAATCAGACTGTAGAGGGAATTAATTAATTAGCGACTGTTGTAAAATCAATATTCTGATATACTTTGAGTTAATTTGGGAAATAGAAACTTAATAAAAACTACTTTCCCGTGGTGAGTTATTATTAACTCATTCATTTAATCACGTAATTATAAACAGTTAATCATTAGATGCAGTCGTCACAGTAATCACTCAAACATCACCGACAGGGTTTTGCAATGATCTCGAAGATGTGAAAAATATTTGTTGGTCTGATGTGTGTAATGAGGAATATCCTGACTCTGCACTTGAAGCATTTATGAAACTGCTTCCAGTTACTGACAGGCATAGACCCTTCAAGAAACTGACTGTTAGAACTGCCAAATCCCCATGGATAGATGATGAATTGAAAAACTGAAAGGGATGAGACATACACAGCAGACTGGCAAAAATACAGTATATTTAGAAATCATGTAACTAAACTAAACTAAAAGAAGAAGAAACTAAACTATGGAACAAAGATACATTATATAAAGAATGATAGTAAAACGCTTTGGAGTACTTTCAAATAAATTCTAGGCAAAAAAGCAAACTCGGCTCCATCCTTCATTGAGGCAGATGGCTTGTTCATAACAAAACCTTTTGATATTGCCAAGCACTTTAATAACTTTCTTGTTGACAATAGTTGCAAACTTAGGCATGACATGCAAATGTGTCTTCATATTCGTGTATAATGGACCAAATAGTGAAAGACAAGCACTGTAGTTTGGAGTACCACAAAGTGGGTGTGGAAAAGGTGAAAATATTATTGGTATCTATTACTGAACAAAAATGTAAAGGCAACATGTAAAGTGTTGGTCCCAAGTTTTATGAGCTGAAATAAAATATCCCAGAAATGTTCCATACGCACCAACAAATTATTTATAATTCACCAATTAAGCAGCTGATTAAGCAGCATGATCATTACACAGGTGCACCTTGTACTGGGCACAATAAAAGGCCACTCTAAAGTGTGTAGTTTTGTCACACAACACAATGCCACAGATGCCTCAAGTTTTGAGGGAGCGTGCAATTGGCATGCTGACTGCACGAATGTCCGCCAGAGCTGTTGCCAGAGAATTTAATGTTAATTTCACTACTTTAAGCTGCCTCCACCGTCGTTTTAGAACATTTGGCAGTACGTCTAACCAGCCTCACAACCGCAGACCACGTGTAACCATGCCAGCCAGAGGACCTCCACATCTTGTCTTCTTCACCTGCGGGATTGTCTAAGACCAGTCACAAAGACAGCTGACGAAATTTAGGAGTATTTCCGTCTGTAAGAAAGACCTTTTGTGTGGAAAAACTTATTCTGATTGGCTGGGCCTGGTACCCAAGTGGGTGGGCATAACGCCAGTGTTATGGATTTACTTGCTCTGCCTTATTATAGATTGAGAGTTATTTATCTAAAAGAACACAGAGGGTTTTTGGATTTTAGATTCGACAAAGTAGCCACCCTTTGCCTTGGTGACAGCTTTTCACACTCTTGGCATTCTCTCAACCAGCTTCACCTGGAATGCTTTTCCAACAGTCTTGAAGGAGTTGTTGGCTTTTTTTCCTTAAATCTGCGGTTCAACTCACCCCAAACCATCTCAATTGGGTTCAGGTCGGGTGATTGTGGAGGCCAGGTCATCTGATGAAGCACTCTATCTATCTCCTTCTTGGTCAAATAGCCTTTACACAGCCTGGAGGTGTTGAGTCATTGTCCTGTTTGAAAAACAAATGATAGTCCCACTAAGCGCAAACCAGATGGGATGGCGTATCGCTGCAGAATGCTGTGGTAGCCATGCTGGTTAAGTGTGCCTTGAATTCTAAATAAATCACAGACAGTGTCACCAGCAAAGCACCCCCACACCATCATACCTCCTCCTCCATGCCTCAGGGATAAATTTCCACTGGTCTAATGTCCATTCCTTGTTTTTCTTGGCCCAAGCAAGTGTTTTCTTCTCATTGATTTCTTTGCAGCAATTCAACCATGGCCTGATTCACACAGTCTCCTCTGAACAGTTGATGTGGAGATGTGTCTGTTACAGTACAGTACAGCATTTATTTGGGCTGCGATTTCTAAGGCTGGTAAGTCTAATGAACGTATCCTCTGCAGCAGAGGTAACTCTGGATCTTCCTTTCCGGTGGCGGTCCTCATGAGAGTCAGTTTCATCATAGCACTTGATGGTTTTTGCGACTGTACATGAAGAAACGTTCAAAGTTCTTGAAATTTTCCGCATTGACTAACCTTCATGTCTTAAAGTAAGGATGGACTGTCGTTTTTCTTTGCTTATTTGAACTGTTCTTGCCATGACATGGACTTGGTCTTTTACCAAATAGGGCTATCTTCTGTATACACCCCCTACCTTGTCACAAAACAACTAATTGGCTCAAACACATTAAGAAGGAAAGACATTCCACAAATTAACATTTAAGAAGGCACACCTGTTAATTGAAATGCATTCCAGGTGACTACCTCATGAAGCTGTTTGTGAGAATGCCAAGAGTGTGCAAAGCTGTCATCAAGGCAAAGGGTGGCTATATCTCAAATAAAATACATATTTTGATTTGTTGAACACTTTTTTTGGTTACTACGTGATTCCATATGTGTTATTTCATAGTTTGATGTTTTCACTATTATTCTACAATGTAGAATATAGTAAAAATAAATATAGAGTTGTCCAAACTTTTGTCTGGTACTGTATACAGTGGGGCAAAAATGTATTTAGTCAGCCACCAATTGTGCAAGTTCTCCAACTTAAAAAGATAAGAGAGGCCTGTAATTTTCATCATAGGTACACTTCAACTATGACAGGCCGAAATGAGAAAAAGAAATCCAGAAAATCACATTGTAGGATTTTTATTTATTTATTTGCAAATTATGGTGGAAAATAAGTATTTGGTCAATAACAAAGTTTATCTCAATACTTTGTTATATACCCTTTGTTGGCAATGACAGAGGTCAAACGTTTTCTGTAAGTCTTCACAAGGTTTTCACACACTGTTGCTGGTATTTTGGCCCATTCCTCCATGCAGATCTCCTCTAGAGCAGTGATGTTTTGGGGCTGTCGCTGGGCAACACGGACTTTCAACTCCCTCCAAAGATTTTCTATGGGGTTGAGATCTGGAGACTGGCTAGGCCACTCCAGGACCTTGAAATGCTTCTTACGAAGCCAATCCTTCGTTGTTCGGGCGGTGTGTTTGGGATCATTGTCATGCTGAAAGACCCAGCCACGTTTCATCTTCAATGCCCTTGCTGATGGAAGGAGGTTTTCACTCAAAATCTCACGATACATGGCCCCATTCATTCTTTCCTTTACACGGATCAGTCGTCCTGGTCCCTTTGCAGAAAAACAGCCCCAAAGCATGATGTTTCCACCCCCATGCTTCACAGTAGGTATGGTGTTCTTTGGATGCAACTCAGCATTCTTTGTCCTCCAAACATGACGAGTTGAGTTTTTACCAAAAAGTTATATTTTGTTTTCTTCTGACCATATGACATTCTCCCAATCCTGATCTGGATCATCCAAATGCTCTCTAGCAAACTTCAGACGGGCCTGAACATGTACTGGCTTAAGCAGGGGGACACGTCTGGCACTGCAGGATTTGAGTCCCTGGCGGCGTAGTGTGTTACTGATGGTAGGCTTTGTTACTTTGGTCCCAGCTCTCCGCAGGTCATTCACTAGGTCCCCCCGTGTGGTTCTGGGATTTTTGCTCACCGTTCTTGTGATCATTTTGACCCCACGGGGTGAGATCTTGTGTGGAGCCCCAGATCGAGGAAGATTATCAGTGGTCTTGTATGTCTTCCATTTCCTAATAATTGCTCCCACAGTTGATTTCTTCAAACCAAGCTGCTTACCTATTGCAGATTCAGTCTTCCCAACCTGGTGCAGGTCTACAACTTTGACAGCTCTTTGGTCTTGGCCATAGTGGAGTTTGGAGTGTGACTGTTTGAGGTTGTGGACAGGTGTCTTTTATACTGATAACAAGTTCAAACAGGTGCCATTAATACAGGTAACGAGTGGAGGACAGAGGAGCCTCTTAAAGAAGAAGTTACAGGTCTGTGAGAGCCAGAAATCTTGCTTGTTTGTATGTGACCAAATACTTATTTTCCACCATAATTTGCAAATAAATTCATTAAATATCCTACAATGTGATTTTCTGGATTTTTCTTCCTCATTTTGTCAGTCATAGTTGAAGTGTACCTATGATGAAAATTACAGGCCTCTCTCATCTTTTTAAGTTGGAGAACTTGCACAATTGGTGGCTGACTAAATACTTTTTTGCCCCACTGTATATTTCTAATTCCCTTCTTTTACTTTTACCTTGAATGAGTAGGTGTTCTAAAACTTTTAACCGGTAGTGTATATCTTTCTTGTTATATTTATCCCCTTATTTTAGGGACTAAAACTTCCATAAATTATTTTAACTGGTACTGGGGACAATCAGACTAGTCTTGTGAGGCTTGTGAGGACCCTAGAGCAAAACGGAGAACACTACTGTGTTTGTGAGAGGTTGTACAATAGTTTGTAGGCCAAACCATTTGGACACCGATTTTCAGGATGTCTCATGGTCTGACAAACACCACTCAAGCTCTGCCACCTTTCACCGCAGATGCTGAAGTGCGATATTGGTGAAAAAGGAAGACAAAACCAACAGAAAATGAATAATGTATCGATGTCGGCTAGAAGACCGGTGACGTCGACCGCCGAAAAGCCGCCCGAACAAGGAGAGGGACCAACTTCGGCTGAAGTCGTGACAGTACCCCCCCCTTGATGCGCTGCTCCAGCAGCGTGCCGACACCGGCCTCGGGGACGACCCGGAGGACGAGGCGCAGGGCGATCCGGGTGGAGACGGTGAAACCCTCGCAGCAACGATGGGTCTAGGATGTCTCTCACCGGCACCCAGCATCTCTCCTCCGGATCGTACCCCTCCCACTCCACAAGGTACTGAAGGGCCCCCGCCCAACACCTTGAGTCCATGATGGCTCGCACAGTATACGCCGGGGCCCCCCTCGATGTCCAAAGGAGGCGGAGGAACCTCCCGCACCTCAGACTCCTGGAGTGGACCAGCCACCACCGGCCTGAGGAGAGACACATGGAACGAGGGGTTAATATGGTAATCTGGGGGAAGCTGTAACTTATAACATACCTCGTTCAATCTCCTTAACCCATACGGCATGATGAGGTACTCATAGTGCCCTGAGGTGGTACTAAATAGATCAGACGGTCGCGGACAGCAGACGGAACATACATACGCACAGCTGGACACTGAGGTGGAGTGGGCTCTGTACGTATCGCCCGCTCGATGTCCGCGTCCAGCTCCCACACCACCGGTACCACCAGGCAAGAGGCCGGAAGTATGGGAGTGGGATCTATGGACCGCTCCTCTGTGTCAAACATCCGGGACAGTGTGTGTGCCTTAGTGTTTTGGGAACCTGGTCGGTAGGATAGGGTGAAAACAAAATGGGTGAAAAACATGGCCCACCTTGCCTGGCGAGGGTTCAGTCTCCTCGCTGCCCAGATGTACTCCAGATTGCGGTGGTCGGCCCAGATGAGAAAAGGGTGTTTAGCCCCTTCAAGCCAATGTCTCCACATCTTCAGAGCCCTGACGACAGCCAACAGCTCCCGGTCCCCCACATCATAGTTACGCTCCGCCGTCCTGAGCTTCTTAGAAAAGATGGCACCCGAGCGCTGAGACAGCACAGCTCCTATCCCAGCCTCGGACGCGTCCACCTCCACTATGAACGCCAAAGAGGGATCCAGATGAGCCAGCACGGGGGCCGAGGTAAACAGAGCCTTCAGGTGACCAAAAGCCCTGTCCGACTCAGCTGACCACTGCAGTCGCACCGGTCCCCCCTTCAGCAGTGAGGTAATGGAAGCCGCTACCTGACCAAAGCCCCGGATAAACCTACGGTAGTAGTTGGCAAACACTAAGAACCACTGCACTTCCTTTACCGTGGTGGGAGTCGGCCAATTACGCACGGCTGAAATGCGGTCACTCTCCATCTCCACCCCCGACGTGGAAATGCAGTACCCAAGGAAGGAGACGGACTGTTGGAAGAACAGACATTTCTCAGCCTTGATGTACAGGTCATGCTCCAACAGTCGACCAAGCACCTTGCGCACTAGGGACACATGCTCGGCGCGTGTAGCAGAGTAAATCAGAATGTCGTCGATATACACCACTACACCCTGCCCGAGCAAGTCCCGGAAAATCTTGTCTACAAATTCCTGGAAAACTGAGGGAGCATTCATTAACCCGTACGGCATGACAAGGTACTCATAGTGCCCTGAGGTGGTACTAAATGCCATCTTCCACTCGTCCCCCTCCCGGATATGCACCAGATTGTATGCGCTCCTGAGATCCAATTTTGTGAAGAAGCGCGCCCTGTGCATTGACTCAAACGCACTGGCTATGAGAGGCAGCGGGTAGCTCTACCTCACAGTGATCTGATTGATACCTCGATAGTCAATACATGGGCGCAAACCTCCATCCTTTTTCTTCACAAAAAAGAAACTCGAGGAGGCAGGTGAAGTGGAGGGCCGAATGTATCCCTGCCCCCGTCATTCGGAGACATATGTTTCCATAGCCTCCGTCTCCTCCTGTGACAGAGGATACACGTGACTCCTGGGAAGTGCTGCGTCTACCAGGAGATCTATCGCACAATCTCCCCGTTGATGGGGCGGTAATTGAGTCGCCTTCTTTTTACAGAAAGCGAGAGCCAAATCGGCATATTCAGAGGGGATGTGCACGGTGGAGACCTGGTCTGGACATTCCACCGTAGTCGCACTGATGGAAACACCTACACACCTCCCCGAGCACTCTCGTGACCATCCCTTGAGAGCCCTCTGTTGCCACGAAATAATGGGGTTATGATAGGCCAACCAGGGTAGGCCCAGCACCACGGGAAACGCAGGAGAATCAATGTGGTATAAACTGATTCTCTCCTCATGAGAATCGGTAGCCTCCCTAATCAGCTCTGACCCTAATGGTCGACTATCTAAGGCGTGCACAGGGAAGGGCATATCAACAGGAACAATGGGGATCCCTAAACTATGAGCAAATGAACGATCAATAAAGTTCCCAGCTGCGCCTGAATCGACAAGCGCCTTATGCTGGGAAGGCGGGGAAAAATCTGGAAAATCAACAAACAAAAACATGTGAGCAACAGGGAGCTCTGGGTGAGTCTGGTGCCGACTCACCTGGGGTGACACGATAGTGCCCTGCCTACCGCCTCGACTCCCTGAGGAACCCCCTCTGCACCGACCAGCAGTGTGCCCTCTGCGGCCACAGAGGGTTTATGGAATGACCCCTCCTCCGGCCCCCCTAAGCGCAGTACCTCCCAGCTCCATAGGTGTCGAAGCAGAGGTGTTGGGGGATGGTAATGACAGGCCCTGATCCGGACGTCCACGGGTGGCCAGCAGGTTGGAGTGGGAGGTTGATATGATGGTGGAGGCGCTGGAAAACCTCCTATTTCCCATCGCTCCATATTTTGCAGCACGCGATCCATGGCTGTGCCGAGACTCAGCAACATAGTCGCATCCTGCTGAAGGCGCTCCTCGACTGGTAGAGAAGGGCTGGTTGCTCTTGCTGACTACATTGGTGGTGTGTGATTCTGTAAAGGTTCCCCGTGATGCCAGTAAGGCAGAGTCAGGTGCAGGACAACACAATTGAGTATTCATAGAGTTTACAAAAAAAAATTGTAGTGGTTTTTACAACAAATTACAACAAACAATCACACACAAAAACATGGGGGGAGACAGAGGGCTAAATAAGGAACATGTAATCATGGGAATGTAAACCAGGTGTGTGACAAAGGAAGACAAAACCAACAGAAAATGAAAAATGGATCGGTGTCGACTAGAAGACCAGTGACGTCGAACGCCGAAAGCCGCCCAAACAAGGAGAGGGACCAACATCGGCTGAAGTCGTACACTAATAATGTTCTGTACAATGCATTATTTCATGTTTCGTGTGGACACCAGGAAGTGTAGCTGATTCTTTTGCTGCGGCTAATGGGGATCCTAATAAATACCAAAATATAAAAAATATTGAGATTAGGATATTAACCTGATCCTAGACATTTAGAGTTAACCTTAAGCACTTAGTGTAGCACAGCTTAATACGCTCTGGGAATAAATTAATCAGCTTGCCCTCCCCCAAATCCTAAACCCTACGGATAAACTCTACTTTAAATCATAAACTCTAGGCTTGCCATAGGTACCTTAAATCTTAAACCCTAAACTTTCCCTAGCTACCTTGAATCCTAAATCCTAGGCTTGCCCACCCCAAATCCTAAACCCTAGGGAGAAACTCTACTTTAAATCTTAAACTCTAGACTTTCCCTAGCTACCTTAAATCTTAAAACCAAGGCTTGCCCTCCCCCCAAATCCTAAACCCTAGGGAGTAACCATACCTTACATCCTGAAGCCTAGGGAGAAACCCTACCTTAAATCTTGAACACTAGGGAGAAACCCTACCTTAAATCCTGAACCCTAGGGAGAAACCCTGCCTTTAATTCTAAACCCAATGGAGAAACCCTGCCTGAAATGCTAAACCCTAAGGAAAAGAAACCATGCCTTAAATCCTAAAATCTGGGGTGAAACCCTGCCTTAAATTCTAAACCCTAGGGAGAAACCCACACAAACTGACCTTAGATGAGTCTATGTTTATCTTGATTATATTAGAAGTATTCCATAACAGACATATCCAACACAACAACATTATAAGACAGGACCCAGGGTGTTAGATAAAGAAACAGAACAGTGTCATAACCATCCAAACCCACCTTTATGGCTATAAACAAAGAAATGTGAGCGTTAACAACGTACATTATGATTATTCAAGGTTACTTTTCAATACTGTATGCATATTCATGTACATTACAGTATGGCCTTAGAGTCTTCACAGTTAGGGAGAGTTACCAGATAGTATATAGCAGAGAAGCAAACTAATTATGACCATTAAATATGGGGTATAGTGTGCCACTTTTCAGACACAGATAGTAGTTGGAGTGAATCCAATACATTTTATTAAACTTTATAGTTCATGATTTTCCCAGTCCCATGTCGTCTTCACTGCCCGTCACTGTACTGGATCGTCCACTATCACCGGATACCCACAGTCAAGGGCCACGTACGTAAACTGGGGAGGACAGGCCAGTCTTCTCCAGGTGACGCTGCTCAAGGCTATAGGAGAGGAGAAAGGAGGAGTGGATTCATATTGTTTTCTGTCAAATGGATATCTTCGGGGCCTGAGGTGGTCTAGCGGTCTAAGCCACTGCCTCCAGAATACATGTACCAGTGCATTAGTGGGTTCAAATCTATCCCACTGCTATTCAAACACCCCTGTACTATTCAAGCACCACTGTACTTTCTAATTATATACAAGAATAAAAAATGTGTATATTTAAATGGATACCTTCAGTTATTAGAGAGTTGTCGGCCGAGGTCGAACAAATCTTCTTTTGTTTCTCTCGTTGTCGTTCTCACACTCTGGTCCCCCGAAGATCTGAACTGTCTCCTTCTGCTGTGGCGGCATGTTGTCGAACTCCTCCACCATGGTCGTCGTCACTTTCACACAGTTCTTGATGACCTTCCAACCTGGTCTGTTCAGGTCATCTCTCTCTTCAAGAACAGACATTGCATCACCGAGTGCAAAGCAAACACTGAGGAGCAGAGAGATGGTCAACATCATCTTCATGGTGATGAGAATTGATAGAGTGAGTCTGTGAGTGTTAGGTTCAGCTTCAGTAACAAGATGCTGGAGGCTGCATGTATTTTGTCTCCAACAACTCACCATTTTTATACCAGAATTAACCAAAGTCACTGTGCTGGTTCAACCAGGGGGCATGGCATTAGCCACATTAGAGATCACTATCACTAGTTCCACTTCCAAGGAGAGGGGAGTGAAGGGACAGCATTGCCTGTTATACTGTTTATGAAAGTGATCAGTAATTTTCTTTTGTATAACAGCTATTACACCATATCATATCATATTACATCATATTACATCATATCATATTTTACAATGGCCTAAGCCTGCGTCCCAAATGGCACCCGACTCCCAACAGTGCACCACTACTGACCAGGCCCCATAGGGCCCTCAGCAGAGCACCACTACTAATCAAGGTCCACAGGGCCCTCAGCAGAGCACCACTACTGACCAGGGCCCATAGAGCCTTCAGCAGAGTACCACTACTGACGAGGGCCCATAGAGCCCTCAGAAGAGCACCACTACTGACCAAGGCCCATAGGGCCCTCAGCAGAGCACCACTACTGACCAAGGCCCATAGAGCCCTCAGCAGAGCACCACTACTGACCAAGGGCCTATAGGGCCCTCAGCAGTGCACCACGTAAGCGATAGGGTATCACCTGGAATTAGCCATACACAAACGTAAAGTATGATAATGTGTAATAGGCTCTGATGAAGAGGAAATTACTGATCACTTTTTTAAGCAGTTTCATATGCTATGCCGTCCCTTCACTGGTACTGTTGCAATAAGAAGAAGATGATGATGATGATGATGATAGCACTTCTTTAAACATGCTATGCTGTCCCCTAACTGGTTGCAACATGATGATGGTGATGATAATGTTGGTGATGGTGTTGATGATGGTGATGGTGATAGCATTTCTTGAAACCTACAATGCTGCCCTTCACTGGTAATTTTTCAACATGACCAGTGGTGGAAAAAGGACCCGCTGCAACTCCCCAATGAGCTCGGGAGGCAAATGTCGAGTCATGCGTCCTCCGAACAGCACTTCTTAACACCCGCCCACTTAACCCGGAAGCCAGAGGCACCAATGTGTCATAGGAAGCACTGTTCCACGAGGTCAGCCTGCAGGCGCCTGGCTCACCACAAGTCACTAGAGCGCGATTAACCTATTAAAGCCCCTCCAGCCAAACCCTCCCCTAACCTGGACGACACTGGGCCATGGGACTCCCGATCACGGCCGGTTGTGATACAGCCCGGGATTGAACCTGGGTCTGTAGTGACACCTCTAGCACTGCGATGGAGTGCCTTAGACCCGTGCACCACTCGGGAGACCAAAGTAAAGATACCTTAATAGAAAATGAATCAAATAAAAATGAAAGTCATCCAGTAAAATACTACTTGAGTAAAAGTCTAAAAGTAATTGGTTTTAAATATACTTAATTATCAAAAGTAAATGTAATTGCAAAAATATACTTAAGTATCAAAAGTTTAAGTAAAAGTATAAATCATTTAAAATTCCTTAAGCAAACCAGACAGCCCAAATTTACAGATAGCAAGGGGCAAACTACAACATGCAGACATCATTTACAAACAGCATGTGTTTAGTGAGTCCGCCAGATCAGATGCAGTAGGGATGACCAGAGATGTTCTCTTGATATATGCATGAATTAGACCATGTTCCTGTTCTGCTAAGCATTCAAAAAGCAATGACTACTTTTGGGTGTCAGGGAAAATATATGAAAAAACGAGTTAAGTATTACTAAGATTTTTACTTAAGTACTTTACACCACTGAACATGACGATGATAATGATGATGATGGTATTTTTATAAACACACAAAGCTGCTATGAACATCACCAAATGTATTCTGCAACACAGACAGCGTTTTACCTAACCTCAATATCTGATTCTATGATATGGTGTAATACGCTGTTATAAAGAGGAAATGAGTAAACACTTTCAGAAACAGTTTGACACGCGATGCTGTCCCTTCACTGGGTTAATGTGGTGTTCTCATCATCACTACACTGTTGGAGCTAGGAACATAAACATTTAGCTACACACGGGATAATACTGTATCTGCAAAATATGTGTATGCGACCAATAACCTTTGATTTGATTCATTAAAGAGGACCGCAGTGGAATTGTTGCCTTCTAATTTTGATTATCAAATAAATTAAATAAATTATCATCATCACCACCATCATCATAATGCAATCAGACAGGTTAGGGGACAGCATTGAATGTTTATTTAATTTACGCTTAACATATGATAACATATGACAGTTGCATTGCCTTGCAAAAGTACTCAATGCATTTCTTCACATTTTATTATGTTACAAAGTGGGATTAAAATGGATTTACTGTATTTTTTGGTCAACATTCTACACAAAATAATATATTTTTTAAGATAAACACAAAATTCAGAACTAAAATAAAGTAATTGCATGAGTATTAAGCCCTTTGATTAGGCAAGCCTAAATCAGTTCAGGTGTAAAATTAGGGGTTGACATAATTTTTGAAAGACTAACCCTTCCTCTCTCCCCCATACATTCAACATTTGTAAGGTCCCTGAGTCAAGTATTGAATTTCAAGCACAGATACAACTACAAAGACCAGGGAGCTTTTTCGAAAGCTTCAAAGAAGGGCAACGATTGGGAGATGGGTAACAATAGCAAATCAGACATTGAATATCTTTTTAAGACTGGTCAGGTTAATAATTGTGTTGTGCAGTTGAAGTCGGAAGTTTACATACACCTTAGCCCAATACATTTAAACTCAGTTTTTCACAATTCCTGACATTTAATCCTAGTAAAAATGCCCTGTCATAGATCAGTTAGGATCACCACATTCTTTATTTTAAGAATGTGAAATGCCAGAATAATAGTAGAGAGAATGATTTATTTCAGCTTATATTTCTTTCATCACATTCCCAGTGGGTCAGACGTTTACATACACAATTCGTATTTGGTAGCATTGCCTTTAAATTGTTTAACTTGGGTCAAACGTTTCGGGTAGCCTTTGACAAGCTGCCCACAATAAGTTAGGTGAATTTTGGCCCATTCCTCCTGACAGAGCTGGTGTAACTGTGTCAGGTTTGTAGGTCTGTAGTGTCCGACCGTTTGGGCTACAAACTAATATGACCCCACTGTGGGAAAGGGAGACTCTCAATAACACAATGGTGTTCTCGTTTTGCTCTACAACCCTCACACGTGTCATGGGAATCGTCAGAAGGTAACCAAGTACAGGTTAAAATAAATTATGGAATTATGGAGGTAGTTGATTATGATTTTTTTTGACTGTCTGTTTTGACATTTATGAATGTGTTATTCAATGTGTTTCTGTGGGCTATAGCAGTAAAGGTCAAATTCAACATTTTATCCCCAACATAGCCTTTATTTTATGACATAGCCTTTTTTTATACCTACAGGGGTCCTAAAATTCAAAATCAAATAGCTAAATTATCCATGGTATGACCATCTTAAAACAATTCTGTATATCAACTTTTAGACCACCAAGACACATCAAAGATACAATCACCCTTCTGAACTGAGCTGCAGGACAGGAATGGACAGGAATGCAGGACAGGAATGAAACTGCTCATAGATGTTACCATTAGTGATTTTAAACAGCTACAGTATAAAGTTAAATGGCTGTGATGGGAAAAAACTAAGGATGGATCAACAATATAGGGGCGGCAGGTAGCCTAGTGGTTAGAGCGTTGGACTTGTAACCGGAAGGTTGCAAGGTTGAATCCCCAAGCTGACAAGGTAAAAATCTGTTGTTCTGCCCCTGAACAAGGCAGTTGACCCACTGTTCCCGATGACGTGGATGTCAATTAAGGCACCCCCCCTGCACCTCTCTGCTTCAGAGGGGTTGGGTTAAATGCGTTGTACAACTGACTAGGTACCCCCCTTTCCCAATATTGTAGTGACTCCACAATAATTACCTAAACGACAGTGAAAATAATACAAAATAAGGTAATATAGCAAGACTGGGAGAGGAATTCACCTTTCAGCAGGACAATAACCTTCAACACAGGAGCTGCTTACCAAGAAGACAGTGAATCTTCCTGAGTGGCCAAGTCAGAGTTTTGACTTAAACCTGCTTGAAAATCTATGGCAAGTTTTTAAATTGCGGTCTACTCATGATCCCCAACATCTTGACAGAGCTTGAATCATTTTGAAAAGAATAATGGGCAAATATTGCACAATCCAGATGTGGAAAGCTCTTAGAGACTTACTCAAGAAGCTGTAATCGATGCCAAAGGTGTTTCTAACATGTATTGACTTGGGAGCTGAATACTTCTGCAACAACTATATTTGATTTATTTCATTTTTATTAGTCTTTAAACAATGCTGTGCAAATTGTTGACACAATATGAAGAAATCCAAGGGCTCTGAATAACTTTGCAAGACATTGTATTTTAGTCTACCATACAGTGAGGGAAAAAAGTATTTGATCCCCTGCTGATTTTGTACTTTTGCCCACTGACAAAGAAATGATCAGTCTATAATTTTAATGGTAGGTTTATTTGAACAGTGAGAGACAGAATAACAACAAAAAAATCATGAAAAACGCATGTGAAGAATTTTATGAATTGATTTGCATTTTATTGAGGGAAATAAGTATTTGACCCCTATGCAAAACATGACTTAGTACTTGGTGGCAAAACCCTTGTTGGCAATCACAGAAGTCAGACGTTTCTTGTAGTTGGCCACCAGGTTTGCACACATCTCAGGAGGGATTTGGTCCCACTCCTCTTTGCAGATCTTCTCCAAGTCATTAAGTTCTTTGGGAGCAGCTCACGAGGTGACCGTTTTGGAGAGCCTGGCGTGCCCAAAGTAAAATGCCTCCCATTCAGGCCCAGAAAATAGGATATGCACACATTTATTACCATTGGATAGGAAACACTCTGAATTTTCTACAAGTATTAACATGTTGTCTGTGAGTATAACAGAACGGATATGGCAGGCAAAAACCCGAGGAATTTCTGTCCTGGAAAAAGTGGTTTTGACAGATTGCCTCATTTAGAACCCCTCCCTTATGAAAATGCCCATATAAGGGCATATGAATGCAGTACCTATCGCTTCCTCTGGATGTCAACAGTCTCGAGAAAGTGTTCTGATTCTTTTTACATGCTTTTAGAGCAGAGAAGAAGACGAATAAGGAAGTGTCCACACAGATGTCAATACAAGTAAATGCGCGCTCCCGGCTGGCGCATTCTTTGGTTTTGTCCTTTCTTATCGCCCAGTTCATATTCCGGTTGAAATATTATACTATTTATACATAAAAGTGTTCCTAAGGATACAATTAAAATTATGTTTGATTGTTCTTGGACAAGTTTATAGGTATAAGTTGAAGAAGTTTTCTTCACGTTTCAATGGATGATTGGAGGCTCTATTTTCTCATTATAACGCGCCAACCAAACTGACATTTATGGATATAATACATTACTTTTTCTAATAAAAGAACCATGGATTGTCTTCGTTGGACACTTGGGAAGCCCTCAGCAGAAGTTCTTCAAAAGGTAATTAATTTGTTTTTGCTGTGAAATGTGTTTTCTGTGAACCGTGATAGCTTATGAATTTATGGTAATGGAAAGAATATGTGGGGTGCTATCCTCAAACAATCAAATGTGGTGCTTTCGCCGTAAAGCCTTTTTTAATCTGACAACGCTGTGATATTGCCAAGAAGTAGAGCTTTTGATGACTATGAAACACTTGTATATTGATGCATGTTTAATAATTCAACTTTTGGATTTTGAATTTGGCGCCTTGCATTTCACCGGGTAGTGTCGGGAGTGGAGCCCTAAGAAGTTAAGCCTGATGAATTTACTATGTTAAATGAGGCCTCACCTCCTGGTTACACTAGTGACCATAGCCCCCGCGCATCCCGCAAAGGCAGAGGTGTTGCTAACATTTACGATAGCAAATGACGTTTTCGTCTTTTGAGCTTCTAGTCATGAAATCTATGCAGCCTACTCAATCACTTTTTATAGCTACTGTTTACAGGCCTCCAGGACTGAAATCCTGCAGCACCCGCAAGGTCCCCCTGCTTAAGAAAGCACATATACATGCCCATCTGAAGTTTGCCAATGAACATCTGAATGATTCAGAGGACAACTGGGTGAAAGTATTGTGGTCAGATGAGACCAAAATGGAGCTCTTTGGCATCAACTCAACTCACCGTGTTTGGAGGAGGAGGAATGCTGCCTATGACCCCAAGAACACCATCCCCACCTTCAAACATGGAGGTGGAAACATTATGCTCTGGGGGTGTTTTTCTGCTAAGGGGACAGGACAACTTCAACGCATCAAAGGGACGATGGACGGGGCCATGTACCGTCAAATCTTGGGTGAGAACCTTCTTCCCTCAGCCAGGGCATTGAAAATGGGTCGTGGATGGGTATTTCAGCATGACGATGACCCAAAACACACGGCCAAGGCAACAAAGGAGTGGCTCAAGAAGAAGCACATTAAGGTCTCCAGACCTTAATCCCATAGAAAATCTGTGGAGGGAGCTGAAGGTTCGAGTTGCCAAACGTCAGCCTCGAAACCTTAATGACTTTTTTTATTGATTTATTTATTTCACCTTTATTTAACCAGGTAGGCAAGTTGAGAACAAGTTCTCATTTACAACTGCGACCTGGCCAAGATAAAGCAAAGCAGTTTGACACACAACAACACTTGGAGAAGATCTGCAAAGAGGAGTGGGACAAAATCCCTCCTGAGATGTGTGCAAACCTGGTGACCAACTACAAGAAACGTCTGACTTCTGTGATAGCCAACAAGGGTTTTGCCACCTAGTACTAAGTCATGTTTTGCAGAGGGGTCAAATACTTATTTCCCTCATTAAAATGCAAATCAATGTATAACATTTTTCACATGCGTTTTTCTGGATTTTTTTGTTGTTATTATGTCTCTCACTGTTCAAATGAACCTACCATTCAAATTATAGACTGATAATTTCTTTGTCAGTGGGCAAACGTACAAAATCAGCAGAGGATCAAATACTTTTTTCCCTCACTGTATATACAAACACACACACTCGTTTGCTCTCTCGCTCTCTCCCTCCCTCTCTCCCACAAATGTCTTATTTCACAACACAATAACAATCAAACCAGTAATTTACAAAGAAATCCGACTGGTGTGTCATACTGGATGAGACCTGCGTCTTGTTCCGTGGTTCCAGCTGGCTGTTTATATTCAGATCTAGTCCTCTAATGAGGTATACATTTTCAGCATCAATTTTTTTTGTTTGTGTGTGTTTTTATTCTGTGAGCCCTACAATACTCAATCAGTACGTTCTGAATGTTTCTAATAGTGTTTTCTAATAGTCTCATTACCGGTATGTTTTCCTGGTTTATTCAACACTCACACACAAACTCTTATACAGGCACGCACACACACACACACACACACACACACAATCACACCATAACAGTCACTGAAGTGTATTAGAGACGGGTGACCAAATGAAGAGGTTCGTAGTTACAGTACCTTTGAAATTCCCTTCACCCTTTCAAATGCTAGGTGACAATTAAAACTTCTTAAGGAGTGGTGGTGCGCTAGCGCCCCACTCCCGACACTACCCGGTGAAATGCAAGGCGCCAAATTCAAAATCCAAAAGTTGAATTATTAAACACTCATCAATATACAAGTGTTGCATAGTCATCAAAAGCTCTGCTTCTTGGCAATATCACAGCGTTGTCAGATTTCAAAAAGGCTTTACGGCGAAAGCACCACATTTGATTGTTTGAGGATAGCACCTCACATATTTTTCCCATTACCATAAATTCATAAGCCATCCCAGTTCACACATAACACATTTCACAGCGTAAACAAATCAATTACCTTTTGAAGAACTTCTGCTAAGGGCTTCCCAAGTATCCAACGAAGACAATCCATGGTTCTTTTGTTAGAAAAAGTAATGTATTATATCCATAAATCTCTGTTTGGTTGGCGCGTTATAATGAGAAAATACAGCGTCGACTCGTCCATTGAAACGTGAAGAGAACTCGTTCAATTTATACCTATAAACTTTTCCAAGAACAATCAAACATAATTTTAAATTTATCCTTAAGAACACTTTTATGTATATATAGTATAATATTTCAACCGGAATATAAACTGGGAAAAAAACACAGAAAGGAAAAAACCACAGAGCGCGCCAGCCGGGAACGCGCGTTATCCTCTTGTTGACATCTGTGTGGCCACTTCCTAATTCTTCATCTTCTACAATCTAAAGAAGCTAAACAGAATCAAACCACTTTCTCAAGACTGTTGACATCTAGAGGAAGCAATAACTACTGCATTCATATGCCTATATCTGGGAATTTTCATAAGGGAGGGGTTCCAAATGAGGCAATGTGTCAAAATAACTTTTTCAGGACAGAAATCCCTCAGGATTTTCGCCTGCCATATCCGTTCTGTTATACTCACAGACAAAATGTTAACACTTTTCGAACCTTCGGAGTGTTTCCTATCCAATGATCCTAAATATGTGCATATCCTATTTTCTGGGCCTGAATGGGAGGCATTTTACTTTGGGCACGCCAGGCTCTCCAAAACCGTCACCTCGGGAGCTGCTCTCTAAGAAGTTAATTGTTCAACTAAGAATGCTGAACAATTAATCAAACGGCCACCGGACTATTACATTGACCCCCCATTTGTTTTTTATACTGCTGCTACTCGCTGTTTATTATCTATGCATAGTCACTTCACCCCTACCTACATGTACATATTACCTCAACTAACCTGTACCTCCTCACACTGACTCGGTACAGGTACCCCTTGTATATAGCCTCATTATTGTTATGTTATTGTGTTACTTTTAATAATTTTATTTTATTTTATATTTTACTTTAGCTTATTTGGTAATTTTTTACTGAACTCTTCTTGTACTGCACTGTTGGTTAAGGGCTTGTAAGTAAGCATTTCACGGTAAGGTCTACACTTGTTGTATTCAGCGCATGTGACAAATAAAGTTTCAATTTATTTAAGGGCGTGTTTAATGGCGTGTTTAAGGGTGTGATTAATGTCGCAGCACACAAATGAGGATGGGGACAGTGGGGATGCTCGTACACTGAGGCAGATCCTAGTGAGTAATAGCTTCATAGGGCCACAGTGAGTGTGTGTGTGTGTTTTACTGTGTGTGTATGTTAGTGACTGTTCTAGCTTGTGTGTGTGTGTTTGTGTGTGTGTGTGTGTGTGACTGTGTGTGTGCATGTTTGTATCTGTGTTAGTGTGTGTGTAGTCTCTAGCCCTCCTCAGGCATCACTCCTCATCTCTCTACATGTTAGAGGCAGCCCCCCCCCTCCTCCCAAAGGGACTCCCCACTGTGTGCAAATGAGACAAATCGAAAAAATAACGTGATCGCTCTACTAACACTACACATAGGCCTATATTCTACTAGAAACACCCGTTTCACAATCACGCCTTCAGAGAGAGTGACTTGGTGTTTGATTTGGTCTTTGATTGGTAATGTACAGCGAGGCCTGGTCTCTTATACCAAAGTGTTAGACCCAGAAATAGCTCCATATGGTTTGATTGCTCTGCCTCTCTCCTTTTAAGTTCACGGTCAAGTTTGTTTATTCGTATGATTTACAGTTGAAGTCGGAAGTTTACATACACCTTAGCCAAATACATGTAAACAAATATTTTCACGATTCCTAATATGTAATCCTAGAAAGAATTCCCTGTCTTAGGTCAGTTAGGATCACCAGTTTAGTTTAAGAATGCGAAATGTCAGAATAATAGTAGAGAGAATGATTTATTTCAGCTTTTATTTCTTTCATCACATTCCCAGTGGGTCAGAAGTTTACATACACTCAATTAGTATTTAGAAGCATTGCCTTTAAATTGTTTAACTTGGGTCAAACTTTTCGGGTAGCCTTCCACAAGCTTCCCAAAATAAGTTGGGTGAATTTTGGCCCATTCCTCCTGACAGAGCTGGTGAAACTGAATCAGGTTTGTAGGCCTCCTTGCTCGCACAAGCTTATTCAGTTCTGCCCACAAACTTTCTATAAGATTGAGGTCAGGGCTTTATGATGGCCACTCCAATACCTTGACTTTGTTGTCCTTAAGCCATTTTTCCACAACTTTGGAAGTATGCTTGGGTTTATTGTCCATTTGGAAGACCCATTTGTGACCAAGCTTTAACTTCCTGACTGTCTTGAGATGAAGCTTCAATATATCCACATAATTTTCATCCTCATGACACCACCTATTTTGTGAAGTGCACCAGTCCCTCCTGCAGCAAAGCCACCCCACAACATGATGCTGACACCCCCGTGCATCACGGTTTAATGGTGTTCTTCGGCTTGCAAGCCTCTCCCTTTTTCCTCCAAACATCACGATGGTCATCTTGGCCAAACAGTTCTATTTTTGTTTCATCAGACCAGAGGATATTTCTCCAAAATGTACGATCTTTGTCCCCATGTGCAGTTGCAAACCGTAGTCTGGCATTTTTATGGCGGTTTTGGAGCAGTGGCTTTTTCCTAGCTGAGCAGCCTTTCAGGCTATGTCGATATAGGACTTGTTTTACTGTGGATATAGATACTTTTGTGCCTGTTTCCTCCAGCATCTTCACAAGTTCCTTTGCTGTTGTTCTGGGATTCATTTGCACTTTTCGCACCAAAGTACGTTTATCTCTAGGAGACAGAACGTGTCTCCTTCCTGAGCGGTATGACGGCTTTGTGGTTCTATGGTGTTTATACTTGCGTACTATTGTTTGTACAGATGAATGTGGTACCTTCAGGCATTTGGAAATTGCTCCCAATGATGAACCAGACTTGGGAAGGTCCACAATTATTCTTCTGAGGTCTTGGCTTTTCCAAGCTTTTAAAGGCACAGTCAACTTAGTGTATGTAAACTTCTGACCCACTGGAATTGTGATACAGTGAATTATAAGTGAAATAATCTGTCTGTAAACAATTGTTGGAAAAATGACTTGTGTCAGGCACAAAGTATATGTCCTAACCGACTTGCCAAAACTATAGTTTGTTAACAAGAAATCTATGGAGTGGTTGAAAAACGAGTTTTAATGACTCCAACCTAAGTGTATGTAAACTTCAGACTTGAACTGTACATGGGGTACACAGTGCAATAAAATGCTTACTTGCATCATTCAAAATTAGGACTTAAGAGTGTGCTCCTAATCTCAGCTCGTTACCTGTATAAAAGTGACACCTGGGAGCCAGAAATCTTTCTGATTGAGAGGGTGTCAAATACTTATTTCCCTCATTAAAATGCAAATCAATTTATAACATTTTTCACGTGTTTTTCTGGATTTTTTGTTATTGTTATTCTGTCTCTCACTGTTCAAATAAACCTACCATTAAAATTATAGACTGATCATTTCTTTGTCAGTGGGCAAACGTACAAAATCAGCAGGGGATCAAATACTTTTTTCCCCTCACTGTAGGAGTAGGGTAAAGTTGCCCCTAGAAGCTGATCCTGGGTCAGTTTAGCATTTTCCTGAATCCCCACTAATTGTTAGGGTTAGGATTGAGGGAGGGGAAGCTGATCTTTACTTAGAGGAAACGTACCCTGGAGTATCTACATACAGTAGGGTACATACTGTACAGGTCACTGCCAAAATAAAAGAAACACTTGTGTAACTGAGGGATACAAAGTACACTACAAATTACAATGCTTGTCGAAAATCACATTCCAAAATTATGGGCATTAATATTCAGTTGGTCCCCCTTTGAGGTTATAACAGCCTCCACTCTTCTGGGAAGGCTTTCCACTAGATGTTGGAACATTGCTGCGGGGACTTGCTTCCATTCAGCCACAAGAGCATTAGTGAGGTTGAACACTGATGTTGGGCTATTAGGCCAGGCTCGCAGTCGGCGTTCCAATTCATCCCAAAGGTATTCGATGGGGTTGAGGTCAGGGCTCTGTGCAGGCCAGTCAAGTCTTTCCACACAGACAAACCATTTCTGTATAGGCCTCGCTTTGTGAACCGGGGCATTGTCATGCTGAAACAGGAAAGGGCCTTCCCCAAACGGTTGCCACAAAGTTGGAAGCACAGAATTATCTAGAATGTCATTGTATGCTGTAGCATTAAGATATCCCTTCCCCTGAACCATAAAAAGCAGCTCCAGAACATCATTCCAAACTTTACATTTGGCACTATGATTCATCAACCGTAATTCATCACTCCAGAGAATGCGTTTCCACTGCTCCAGAGTCCATTGGCAGCAAGCTTTAAACCACTCCAGCCGACGCTTGGCATTGCGTATGGTGATCTTAGGCTTGTGTGAGGCTGCTCGGCCATGGAAACACATTTCATGAAGCTCCCGACAAACAGTTATTGTGCTGACGTTGCTTCCTGAGGCAGTTTGGAACTTGGTAGTGAGTGTTGCAACCGAGGACAGACAATTTTTACATGCTACATGCTTCAGCACTCAGCGGGACTGTTCTGTGAGCTTGTGCGGCCTACCACTTCGCGGCTGAGCCGTTGTTGTTCCCACTTCACAATAACAGCACTTACAGTTGACCGGGGCATCTCTAGCAGGGAAGAAATTTGACAAACTGACTTTTTTGAAAGATGGCATTATATGACAGTGCCAAGTTGAAAGTCACTGAGCTCTTCAGTAAGGCCATTCTACTGCCAATGTTTGTCTATGAAGATTGCATGGCAGTGTCCTCGATTTTACACACCTGTTCTCAAGGCGTGAGGCTGAAATAGCAGAATCCACTAATTTGATGTGTCCTTTTGTCTATATAATGTATATTTAACGAGTCAAGGAGCAGTGGGTCGCTAGCGGGCTCATCCCGACACTACCAGCGACAATGTAAAGCGCCAAATTCAAAATCCGAAAGTTGAATTGTTAAACATCCACCAATATACAAGTGTTCCATACTCATCAAAAGCTCTGTTTCTTGGCAATATCACAGCGTTGTCAGATTTCAAAAAGGCTTTACGGCGAAAGCAGCACATTCATTTGTTTGAGGCTAGCACCTCACATATTTTCCAATAGCCATGTATCGATTAGCCATCATGGCACACACATAACACATTTCACAGCGAAAACAAATCAATTACCTGTTGAAGAACTTCTGCTGAGGTCATCCTAAGTGTCCAACGAAGACAATCCATGGTTCTTTTGTTAGAAAAAGTAACGTCTTTTATCCATAAATCCTCCATTTGGTTCATGCGTTATAATCAGAAACGACAGCTTCCACTACTCCATTGAAACGCGGCGCGAACTCGTTCAAATTATACCTATAAACTTGTCCAAAAACAATCAAACATAGTTTTAAATGTATCCTTAGGAACACTTTTACGTATATTTACTATTATAAATCAGCCGGAATATAAACTGAACGCTAAAGACGATAAATAAGACATGGCGTGACTTCTCGTGCGCGCGCAATGTGAACAGTTTTCATAACGAGGGGTCCTCATGGTTTTGTCGTTTTCTCTGGGATAACTCACCCAAAATGGAGGAAAACACCGTCTCGAGGCTGGTGACATCACAAGGAAGCGACCTGTACTGCATTCATATGCCTATATATGGTCATTTTCAATAGGGAGGGGTTCCCAAATGAGCAATGTGTCAAAATCACTTTTCCCAGGACAGAAATTGCTCGGGGTTTTGCCTGCTATATGCGTTCTGATTCACTCACAGACAAATAGTTAACAGTTTCGGAAAATTCAGAGTGTTTCCTATCCAATGGTACTAATATATGCATATCCTATTTTCTGGGCCTAAATGGGAGGCATTTTACTTTGGGCACGCCAGGCTCTCCAAAACGGTCACCTCATGCACTGCTCCCAGAGAAGTTAAAGGAGGTGCTTCCACACAGGTGTGGTTTCTGAGTTAATTAAGCAATTAACATCCCATCATGCTTAGGACCATGTATAAAAATGCCCAGTTGCCCATTGATAGAAGAGATCTCAGTGACTTTGAAAGAGGGGTCTCAAAGGAGCATAGGGGATTTAAAGGGTACACGGGTATACAGTATATGGGTGTGTTTGTGTGTGTGTGTGTTTCAGTCCACAGAGCTCAACCCAAATGAACACTTATGGAAGATTCTGGAGCTGCGCCTGAGACAGCGTTTTCCACCACCGTAATTTTTTTTCTTAAATATGGAATTTCTAAGGGAAGAATGAAGTCGCATCCCTCCAATAGAGTTGGCAGTTACCTGTACATAGGCCATATGCTAACACGATTGGACAGCTGAAAGTGAGGGCTCCACGACACAGATTCTATAAAACCCTATGATGTCATTCATTCCCATTCTTACAAATGGTTGGTACTTCAATTACTGAAGAAAATACAGAAGTACACATCTCTAATCTATACTGTACGTCTATTATTTATACAGTATTGTCGTGCTTTACTGTAGTACTCTAATAACAAACATATCTGTAGTCCTATGTAGTCTGGAATGATGCTGCAGTCTGAACCAAACCTGGTAGTTCTTGACTCCTAGGGATGCTTGACCCAAATACAAAGAAATGTGACAGGTGGAGGACTGCATGGCAAATTGGGCGTAGTGGGAATAGGGTTGGGCAGCAGCACGAGATAGCTCCAGGCTATATTTATTCTAAAGAGGTTACCTCTAGCCACTTCCGTCGTCAGCTGATCAAAGTACAATAGGAGGGACAATAGTAATCTCAGGGTCGTTTGAACTGAATTAGGCCACAGTTATTAAGCACCTGCAGCAATGCTAGTTTATATATTCAACCTTTGAAGGCGCAATCTGCAATTGGTACATTGATTTTTTGACTTTTAAATTAATTACATATACCCACTGTCTTATAGTTCAACTGCCGTACCCCATTACGGAATTATAACTCAAAATATACACTTGTTTTACTCCATTGTTTGTAAACAATGTATTGTAAAAAAAAAAAGACAATTTTGATTCTGTCAATGACTATGAATTTGAGTGTAGTTACATTTCTCCCCCAACCCCAAACCCCTCAGTGACTGTTTTATTGTTGTTTGAACAGCAGATTGACCCTTTAATGTTTCCCCTTACAATGTTTATTTGACTATGATTTCTTGAGACTAAAGAATTGTTGTAGGGCTTATGTTCTCTTCTAACCTCCCACAGATAACTGGTAAATCTAAGGAAATTTGGAAATCAGGGACAGTCACTTTCTATCAAAGTCGAAGTTACAGAGTGAGCTATATTGCCATCTAATGTTGGTTTAGGGAATTGTATTTTTATGGGACTACATTTTGCATCCTAAGTCAAAAGGTTTTTCCTCAAAAGAGGTTAACTGGTAGAAATAACGTAAGAAAAGCAGGCTAACCTCACATACCTGAATTGCATTTGACAATATGACTGAATGGTTTTAGATGTATCTACCTTCCCAAGTTTCACTATAGAGTGCGATGTTAAAGTTATAAAACAGTTCTGACCAATGAATGTGCTTGGTAAATATGTGTTAGTTCTAATATAACCTTCACCCTCCCCACTGCCGTACCACACATAGTACATTTTTTATCAGATACAGAGGGTCCATACTCAATCATTACTATCTTCACAATGCCAAAATATCATCATCCTTAGATTTTTTTATTTTATCTTTATTTCAACAGGGAGTCCCATTGAGACCGAGGTCTCTTTTACATGGGAGCCCTGCATTTTACAAAATACACATTTTATAGAATACAAGCAAACATAGCTGTGGGAAGAAGAGGTACTAAGCACCCCCTTCAGCACCCCCTTATTTTGTTGTTGTTGTTGTTGACAAAAGTAGTGCACTGGGCCTTTACTAGTCCTGTATTAGCCAACCGATATAGCCGTCTGGAGCGTAGTATTAAAAAAAGTTATTCAGCGCCGCCCCCCGTATACAAAAAATTGTCTATCAGCCTAATCAAAGTTTGGATTGCATCTCACATTCAAGTGTATGAACGTTTTGAACAAGGCTGCATATGATTTATCTTAATGCAATGGCAATGGCAATGGCCGCTTTAGGCATAATGCCAGGAGCCGCATGTGGATTTGATAGCTCTAACGCAGTCCCCACCTCTGACACCGTCAAAACATCAGTTACGCAGATTTTGGATAAAGCGGACCTGATTGAATCGGACCTGATAGAAAAGTTTCCAACCTGACCTGTACAACATTTTACATGTTTGTCTTTCACTTGTCTTTTTTGTGCAGATAAATCAACTATATTGTGACAGCAACAGGATCAATTTCCTTAAAAATATATTATTTTGAGCACACTGTACTGATGATGTGTGAAACATCACTGATGCTACACAGGAAGCTACAATCTCAGGAAATAAGTAAGACTTTAATTAGTATGCAAATGCAAAAAAATAGAACATGTTTGCATTTTTGTGTGTTTGAGACAGAGACAGAGAGAGCGTGAGAGACATAGAGAGAATGATGCAGATGTCAAGGTGTGCGCTACTGGGGTTGAAATCAGGTGCAGGAGAACGTAAAAGCGCACACTTTAATGGCAGAAGAAAAACAAATGAAAAACGCACAATGCGTAAAACTCTCCTCTAGCCACAACTAAAGTGTCCAGCGCCACGAATAACACAGTCCATAAATGACACAAAAATATACAAATATAATTACGGGTAAACGAACGTTATGCGGTGAACTTAGCCTGGTTCTACACGCTACAATGAAACATAGAACAATTCCACACAACGACATGATGAAAACCAGAGGAATAAATACATGCCGTAATTACTGGAACGCAAACCAGGTGTGAAGTGAACAAGACAAAAGGAAAGGAACAATGCATAACTGAGCGGCGATGGCTAGAAAGCTGGTGACGTCGACCTCCGAACGCCGCTCGAACAAGGAGAGGAGGCGACTTCGGTGGAAGTCGTGACAGCAGAGAATGAAGAATGAAGGAGGAAGTTGTGTTCACTGTAGGCTGCAGTTTGTGTTACAGTATGTTGTTACAGTGCTGTTTAACCATTTTCTCACAAATCCAGTTGCATTGACACATAACAAGTCATTCCACGCATTTAAAGGAACCTGTCCTGTTTTCATCTCAGCACAGTCCTCCTGCCTCCTACCATCACTAGGGTAGTTTCCCTCCAGTGCCTAGCCCTATGCCTCCAATTTCATGGCCCGCTGAAATCTAATTAACATTATACAAAAATCCCCATCAACATCTGTCTATTTAAAAATATCTGTGTCTCAATCCAGCCCATCTGCCGATATCGCCCTTCCGCATCTGCGGTGAAAGGAGGTAGAGCTAGAGCTGTGTTTGTCAGACCATGAGACGTCGTGAAAATCGGTCTTCTCATGAAAACATCTGTAGCGTCAGAACAGTTAGCCCTACAAAACTATTATGACCACTCCATTGAAAGATGAGACTCTCACGAACACATTTTTCTCTACAACCCGCACAAGCCTCAGAAGACTCGTCTGAATCCATTACCTAGTGGGTAAAGAACACAGAGAACCAGGCTGTGGTAGAAAATAATTGATAAGTATATGTTGTTGTCAACTGCAATATGCTATATATGTGGAAAATACTGGAAAATACATAACTGAGCAATGGATGTATTTTCTCTCTCTCTCTCTCTCTCTCTCTCTCTCTCTCTCTCTCTCTCTCTCTCTCTCTCTCTCTATTCAATTAAATTCAATTAAATTTGCTTTATTGATATGACGTAACATTGCACTTATTGCCAAAGCTTACTTTGGATGTTTACAATAATAATGTTTCCCAATAAGCAATGTATTTTTGTTTTGACTGTGTTGTAATTTGTTTTATTTTGATTGATTGGATGTTCTGGTCCTGAGGCTTCAGTGTCTTAGTAGAACATGTTTGTGAACTCAGCCCCAGGACCAGCTGCATGCTTTGTTTGTAGTTTTCCTCTGGACATGTAGGAGAATCTTACATAATTCTGCATGCAGGGTTTCAATGGGGTATTTGTCCCATTTGGTGAAATCTTGTTTTGCAAGTGGACCCCACACCTCGCTGCCATGAAGTGCAATTGGTTAAATGACACATTCAATTAGTTTTAGCCAAATTTGAATAGGTATTTCAATTTTCTCTCTCTCTCTCTCTCTCTCTCTCTCTCTCTCTCTCTCTCTCTCTCTCTCTCTCTCTCTCTCTCTCTCGTCTGACACACACCACGTCACTTTAGCAGTGTCTACTGCTTCAAAACCAATAGGCTTACAGGAGACCTTTCTCAAGGAGACCTTTCTCAACATTTGGCATTTGGACTTTTAAAGCTTCAAGGAGGGAAAAACTTCTTAACCAGGTAACTAACTATTTCACTTTGTGTATCCTTTTATTTTGTGTCTACACGACTTTTCTCAGTCTACACGATTTTTTGGGGTTGTTTAGTTATTAGGCTTGTATCAAAACTTTACCACCAAACGTGGGTTTTCTTGTCTAAGATGTGACTGTGGTGCAATAAATGTGACTAAGGTAGGTTTAGTGGTGGAGTGATGACACGAGGTGTGGTAGGGATCAGAGAAGTGGTATGTCCAAGTTAAATGGAATATAAACTGTACATTGTGCAATGTGTACATGGGAACAATAATAATTACTGTACTTACGATGGATTTGAATATAGCTCATTTACCTGGGAGTGATTCATCAAGACTTGGGTCCATTGTGCCATTATGCAGAATTCATGAGTCTCACTCACTGGATTTATTGGCTTTCTAGGCTTATTTCAAAGTAATGTAAGCCAAAGCCCAAAGGCGAGGTACTAATAAGATATTACATTACAGAATATTTAATATCATTTTGTTCATAATCGCTAAGCTCCCCCGTCATTCATAAGGTGAATTCTAATAAAAGGATCAATTCAATCCCCCTCCTTTGCTGTGTAATATATCCACATTCATCCTTTTTGTTGTTAATAGGGGGGCTTTCTCAAAGGGTTGGGAGTCTTTCAATGCAAGGTCCATTTAAATTTAGAACCAGCATGAACTGCTCATTATTCCTAATCAAACTTCGGATAACAACGCAGTTAGGCCTATACCGGATATTGCATTTAAACGTCATGAAAACCAGAAGAGCACAACATATTAGTCTTTCTGCCAAGTGTATATGTACAGCCGAGCAGTTGCACTGTATGTTACAATAAGCTACAGTAGTTTCTCTCTTTGTGGGACTCAGACATGACCTCAATTGTTTAGTTTTATATCTCTACATCTTAACAGTGTTTATGAGATTTGAACCGTCTCATAAAAACACAAACAGCCCATAGATGGATGTTGTTAGTCAGAGGATGGGCTTGGCAGGTTAAATGTACTTAAATAAATACGCCATCACGACATCAGAGAGAGTGACTCAGCCGAGCCAAACCTAATTACTGTTATTCCCCGAATGAGATAAGAGACATAACCGCCTCACAGGATAGACCTTGACTAAATAGCTAATTATCATAAGCGACCAATTGCACTACATTTAGCGAAAGTTCAAGATATGCGTGCCTGGATTAAATTCTCAATGAGGGGATATGATTAGTACATTATATGTTGACTGATTCATTTTACGGTTGGGAGGGCAATTGACTTGAGTGACTTGTTGCGGGACTTTATCGAACAAAAGGACCCTTTATTGTGTAGCTGGGACCCTTTGGATTGCCATCAGAGGAAGATCAATGAAGGTAAACAATTTATTTTATCGCTATTGTTGAGTTTTGTGACACCTGTGCTGGTTATGTTATTATGCTAATGGTGGAAGTCTGCAGGGGCGCTGTCCTCAGACAATCAAATGCTATGCTTTCGCCGTAAAGCCTTTTTGAAATCTGACAACGCTGTGAGATTACCAAGATTTACAGCTTTTGAATGGTGTGCAACACTTGTATTTTCATGAATGTTTAATATTACTATTTTTGTAATTTGAATTTTGCACTATGCATTTTACCGGATGTTGTCGTAGGTGGAGCGTTAGCGCCCCACGGATCCCTAATAAGTTTTAAGGGCTTGTAAGTAAGCATTTCACAGGAAGGCCTACACCTGTTGTATTTGACATGTGACAAATAAGAATTTATTTTATTTGTCATAAGGCCTACATAACACTGTCATAACGCTGTCATAACACTGTCATAGATATACTAGCCATGACAGATGATTTCTACTTTTGGTAACTGACTTGGCCAAAACATCCCTTCAAAATGTCAAAACATATATGTCTCTTTCAGATACATTAAGTAGGCTACAATCAGCCATCTTTCTCTCCTAATATGAACACCATACTCTCTAATTTTCCCAAACTCATTTCCTCCTTAGTGGCTTTGGAGGGTTTGAGGGTTCCCTGGACGGAAAGCCTTTAAGCTTGGCACAAACACAGGCAGACAGGTGTGTCAGCAGAACCTCCTAGGACACACACACACACTCTGGTACACACAGGCTCTCATGCAGTTGAACCTACCAGCTCTCACAGTCTGATGTCAGACTTAGACGTTTATCCATGTTTCTCAAATGTCAAATTTCGAAGTTGTTCCAAATGTCAAACCTTGAAGTGTTTGTTTGAGGTCATTTTTAAGGTTATGGTAAAGTTCAGGCATTAACTCAGAATTCTTAAGGTTAGGAATTAACTATGACTGGTTAAGGTAAGGGTTAAGAATTGTTTGTTATAGGTTTGAAACAAAAATATCAAAAACAACTTTCTACCGCTGGATTCGTACATGCAACCGCAGATGCGCTCACTGTTGCCCCTAGTGGCTGGATTCCACATCATCACCCAACGTCCTCAGACATGGATGGACGTCGAATACTGACTTGTATCACGGGTGACCTGCCTGGTTTAACAGACAACAGTAGATAGTGTTGTTGTTTTGTAGACTTAAAGTAAACACACACACAGACAGACATACACACACACACGCACACATGCTGTTAAACCGGAGACAAGAGTAGAAAGTGTCTTTGTTTTGTAGACTAGTGGTAAACACACGTGAAGGCATGCACAAACACACACACACACGCACACAGACAAATGCAGGCCTGGATATGATCTTTAGAAGCCTACTCCTGCAGTAGATAATGGCTTCAAGTAATTGCAGCTATGTCATTCTATGTCGTTCAGAAATACATTGTTGCCACTTACTGTCCAGTAGATGGTAGTTAAGAGTAAATGTGTCAAATACAGTAGGTCAAACCAACAATATACGTGACATTTTGGGGTATTTCATTGATCGACCTGTGTCATTTCTTGCATTTATTTTCATGTAACTAAAAGACAGGCACAGCCCGCTCTAGACTGCTTCTCTCTGCAGATGTCTTGAGCTTGTTTTAGAACACAATAGACCCTGGAGTGTGTTTGTGTGCATCAAGTGTGTAAACAGTTCTGCAGGCTCTTTGCTACCAGGATCCCTTTGTGGTCTCCACAGCTGCAGACGGGTCGGCTCCAAAAACACACACACACACACAAATGAGGGACTGTGGCTCCCTCACTCAGACCAAACCCATGTCTGGCAACCTGTGTGACCATCTGAAAAGCTTCAGTTGTGTTCAGTTCAATTCCATTCTATACAGATATTCTCAACTTTACTTCAATTCAATTTGAACAGCCCTATTGAACATTAATATGGGACACTTTGTAAAAGGCTTAGAATAGTAGGCCCTAATTCTGTAAACACAATAAATAGGCCTTGTAGGCTGCAGCACAACTAAGTTAATTACCTGTATACTAATGGCTAATCACTCCAACTAACTCAAAATGATCCAAAATTATGAATTTATTTAAAATATTGCTTTGAAATTACACTTCTTGTACTCATTATTACCGTGTTTTCTTTTACATGCCAGAGATTTTCTACATCTTTTACATTTTCATTAATTGCACACATCACTGTTATTAATTGAAGCATATTGCTGGATTGGTCTTTATAAAGAAACACACATAGTAATAAGAAAAGGCCATTTAGCAGGCCTATTTTTTTCTATCCATCCATTTGAGTAAATGTGACCCCAGCAGGAATCATACCCTTACGTTGCTGGTGCCATGCTCTTACCATCTGAGCCACACAGAATCTGGTAAATCTACAAAGGAACACAGATATAATGTACTGGGTGTCAAAACCTACCTCTGTCTTTGGCACTCATACTTCAAATTGGTGCTCCATTGTACTAGGGAGGAGTCTTGGGAGGAAACAACATGGTGCTTTGAGTACGTAGAACCTCCCTGTGAAGGACAGACAAAGTCTTGGGGAAAAACTCTTTCCACCTCAGCATTGCAAGATAGAGATCACAGAAAGTTTAATGCAAGTCTGTTTTCCAAGGTATATGCAGCTGCAGTTCCAAGTCGGCTGTACAACCTGTCAGTAAACCATTGTTTCAAAGTTGTATTCTGTAGCTTCCCAACTGTTTTTGCAGTCAGAGGTGAAGATAATGTAAGAGGTAGGTTTCTAAGGGTTCTAGTCTCTTAGGATAGGGTTTGGAATAATTCAAACAGGCAACCTGAATAAAGGTTACTTCTTTTTTACAATACTATTTGTGACCCAATTCAGGAAACTAGGCGTATGTCGCAAGTCACCACCTCACAGGAGAGCTGTTTGAACGAAAAAAAATATTGTTTTATCAAAATGCGTTTTTTGGGAGACATTCCTTCTCCAACATGTGAACTTTCATGTGCCTTAATATAAAACTTGTATGCCATCTGTAAATATGAATAAAATTGTTAAATTACGAGCCTAGTTGGTTTAGCCACAGAAAAAGCAACCTTCGCGCTAGCCTTGATTGGCTGAGATAATGAGTGGGCTGGACATGTCTAAGTAATCGTGTCAAACGCAGCTTTTCTTTTTATGTATCCCGTAATTAAACTGCAAAAACCTAATGTCAAGTTAAAATGTACTGTTAGCTAGCTAACGTTAGCTGGCTGGCTTGCTCGCTAACGTTATGTGTATGCTCTCCACTTTCTGGAGGACCGAGTTTTGAAATCAGTGTAATTCGAGTATGATAGCTAAGGAGATGGAGAAAACACCTGTCTGGATTACATCGTCAAACTAAGGGCAACCATGCATGGCATCAGACAGGAGATGCATCCAACCATATCATGATAGTATGGCCGCATGGTAGTATGGTATTATGACAGTATGGTATTATGGCAGCATGGTAGTATGGCAGTATGGTATATAATGGCAGTGTGACAATATGTTAGTATGGCAGTATGTTAGTATAGCAGTATGTTAGTATGTTAGGATGGCAGCATGGCAGTATGGCGGTATGGTAGTATAGTAGTATGGCAATGCGTGAGTATGACAGCAAAGACGGTATCGACAGTGTATGTTGGTATGGTGGTGTATGGTGAGTATTGTGGCGGTATGGTAGTGTGATGGCATGGCGGTATGGCAGTGGCAATATGGCGGTATGGCAGTGTTGCCAGTGGCGGTGTGGTGTCCTGTGGTAGTATGGTAGTAGATGTGTGATGGTGTGGCAGCATGGTGGTATGGCCCGGGATAGTGATGCGGTATCATGAGTAGTATGTAGTATGGTGGTTGTACGATGGTGAGTGGCGGTATGGTGGTATAGCGGTATGTTGGTAATGTTGGGATGGCAGCATGTGATATAGTAGGTATGTTAGTAAAGTGGTATGTGGCAGTATGCTGAGTATGACAGTAAGACGGTAATATTGCTATGTTGAGTATGGCGAGTATGGTATGTGTAGCGGTATGGTGGTATGATAGCATGCAGTATGGCAGTATGGCAATATGGCAGTATGGCAGTATTGTAGTATGGCAGTGTGAATCATGGTAGCATGGCAGTGGTGAGTGTGATGGCATGGCATTATGATGGTATGTCCAGTTTGAGTACAGTATGGTGAGTATGACAGTATGGTGTATGGTGGTATGGAGTAATGTTAAGGACGACGAGGTATGGTAGTATGGGGGTATGGTAGTATGGCAGTATGGCAGTATGGTGGTAGTGTAGTATGGCAGTATGATGGTATGGCAGTATGGTGGTATGGTAGTATGGTAGCATGGTAATATGGTAGTATGACAGTATGTTAGCATGGCAGTATGGTAGTATGTCGGTATGGTAGTATGGTGGTGGCAGTATGGTCACGGTGAGTATAGTGAGTGGCGGTATGCTGAGTATGACAGTAGGCCGGTATGTTGAGTATGGTGGTATGATGGTATGGCAGTGTGCTACATTGTGAGCCCAGTAAGGCAGTGTGTTAGTATGGCAGTGTAGGGTGTCATGGTGGTCATGTGGTGTGGTATCATGGTGGTGTAATTTAGTATGGGTGAGTATTGGTATGGTAGTATGACGGTATGGTAGTATGGCAGTATTGTGGTACGGCAGTATAGTAGTATGGCAGTATGCTAGTATGACAGTAAGGCAGTATGTTAGTATGGTAGTATTTTAGTATGGCAGTATGCTAGTATGACAGTAAGGCAGTATGTTAGTATGGCAGTATGGTGTCATGGTGGTATGTCAGTGTGTGGTATCATGGTAGTATGGCAGGTATGGTGATTATGGCGGTATAAGTGATTATGGTAGTATTTAGCATGAGATATGTTAGTATGGCAAGTATATTAGCATGGCAGTATGTAGTGGCGTATATTTGTATGGTAGTATAGTGATATGGTGTCATGGTGGGTATGTAGTGTTATCATGACAGTGAGTATACTTGGTATGGTGGTATTGTGGTATATGACTGAGTATGGCCAGGTATGGCAGTATGGTGTTATGGTGGTATGGTAGCATGGTAATGAGTAGTATAACGTGTTAGTATGTTAGGATGGCAGCATGTGTGTGGCGGTATGGTAGTAAAGTAGTATGGCAGTATGCTAGTATGACAGTAAGGCAGTATGTTACTATGTTAGTATGGTAGTATGGTAGTAGTATGGCAGTATGGTAGTATGATAGCATGCAGTATGGCAGTATGGCAATATGGCAGTATGGCAGTATTGTAGTATGGCAGTATGGTATCATGGTAGCATGGCAGTATGGTAGTGTGATAGCATGGCATTATGATAGTATGTCAGTTTGGTAGTATGGTAGTATGACAGTATGGTAGTATGGTAGTATGGAAATATGTTAGGACGGCAGTATGGTAGTATGGGGGTATGGTAGTATGGCTGTATGGCAGTATGCTAGTATGACAGTAAGGCAGTATGTTAGTATGGCAGTATGGTGTCATGGTGGTATGGCAGTGTGGTATCATGGTAGTATGGCGGTGTGTTTAATTGTTGTGAGTATGTGATGTGTGGGTCATGGCGGTATGGTGGTATGGTGGTGTGTTGGCATGGTATTATGGTGAGTATGAGCAATTGTCATTGTGGCGGTATGGTGGTAATGTCGGTATGGTGAGTATGGTGAAGTATGGCGGTATGTTGATCACGGTGAGTATAGTAGTGTGGCAGTATGCTGAGTATGACAGTAAGACGGTATGTTAGTATGGTGGTATGATGGTATGGCGGTATGCTGAGTATGACAGTGTAGACAGTATGTTAGGTATGGCAGTGTAGTTGTCATGTGGTGGTATGTGATTATTGGTATCATGGTGAGTATGGTAGTATGGTGTGTTATAGTATAGTGTGACTGGGTATGGTGAGTATAAGCGTATTGCTTTGATGCAGGCAGTATAGTGAGTATGGCAGTATGCTGAGTATGTGGTAAACAGTATGTTAGTATGGTAGTATTTTAGTATGGCAGTATGGTGGTATGGTAGTATGGTAGCATGGTAGTATGGTAGTATGACAGTATGTTAGCATGGCAGTATGGTAGTATGTCGGTATGGTAGTATGGTAGTATGGCAGTATGGCGGTACGGTAGTATAGTAGTATGGCAGTATGCTAGTATGACAGTAGACCCAGTGTGTTGGTATGGTAGTATGTTGGTATGGCCCAGTGTACTGTATGACCCAGTAAGACCCAGTATGTTAATTATGGCGGTATGGTGTCATAATTGGTATGGCAGTGTGGTATCATGAGTAGTATGGTAATTATGGGTGGTGTTAATGACATCCATTGAAGTATGAAAGCGGTATGGTGGTATGGCAGTGATAGCGATGCTGACAGTATAGTAGTATGGCGGTAATGCTGAGTATGACGGTAAGACGGTATGTTGAGTATGTGGTATTTTAGTGTGGCAGTATGCTGAGTATGACAGTGAGCGGTATGTTAGTATGGCAGTATGGTGTGTCATGGCGGTCACATGGCAGTGTGGTATCGTGGTGATATGGCAGTGTATTGGTATGGCAGTATGGCGGGTATGGTGTGTTACAGCATGTAGAATGGTAGTATGGCAGTATGTTAGCATGGCAGTATGGTAGTATGGCGGTATGGTAGTATGGCAGTATAGTATCTCTGCAAATCCATGGTAGTAATGGCCCAGTATGGTATAATGGCAGTGTGACAGTATGGCAGTATTGTAGTATGGCAGTATGGTATCATGGTAGTATGGCGGTATGGTAGTATGGTAGCATGGTAGTATAGCAGTATGTTAGCATGGCAGTATGGTAGTATGGCGGTACGGTAGTATTGCAGTATGGTAATATGCAGTATGGTAGTATGGTAGGATGGCGGTATGTTAGTATTTTAGCATGCCAATGTGGTAGTATGGTAGTATGTTAGCATGGCAGTATGGTAGTATGGGAGTATGGTAGTATGGCAGTATGGTAATATGCAGTATGGTAGTATGGCAGTATGGTATAATGGCAGTGTGACAATATGGCAGTATTGTAGTATGGCAGTATGGTATCATGGTAGTATGGCAGTAAGGTAGTATGATAGTATGGCAGCATGGTAGTATGGCATTATGGTAGTATGGTATCATGGTATCAGGGTAGTATGGCGGTATGGTAGTATGGTATGGCACGATATAAATGATATAGCAGTATGTTAGCATGGCAGTATGGCAGTTTGGCAGTATGGTCGTATGGCAGTATGGTAATATGCAGTATGGTAGTATGGTAGGATGGCAGTATGGCAGTATGTTAGTATGGCTGTATGGTATAATGGCAGTGTGTTATAATGGCAGTGTGACAATATGGCAGTATTGTAGTATGGCAGTACGGTATCATGGTAGTATGGCAGTAAGGTAGTATGATAGTATGGCAGCATGGTAGTGTGGCAGTATAGTAGTTTGGCGGTATGGTAGTATGGCGGTATGGTAGCATGGTAGTATGGCAGTATGGTAGTATGGCAGTATGGTAGTATGGTAGTATGGCAGTTGGTTAGTATGGCAGTATGGTATAATGGCAGTGTGGTAGTATGGCAGTGTGGTAGTATGGTAGTATGAGTTTACCCATGTCAGGCTTGTGTGAGTGCGTGTGTGTTTGTCTGTGAGTGTGTTTGTGAGTGTCTAGTTGTGTGATTTATAATATATGTTATTGCAGGATGTGTGTGTGTGTGGGTGTGCAGCTTTTGTATACCAAATCTTTAATCCTGTGTCTGCAGGCTACCTGGCAGTATGAGGGGGTCTGGTGCTTAGTTTAGTGTGTGTGTGTGTGTGTATGTGTGTGTGTGTGTGTGTGTGTGTGTGTGTGTGTGTGTGTGTGTGTGTGTGTGTGTGTGTGTGTGTGTGTGTGTGTGTGTGTGTGTGTGTGTGTGTGTGTGTGTGTGTGTGTGTGTGTGTGTGTGTGTGTTTGTGTGTGTGTGTGCCCATGTGCGTGTGTATTCAGTGTGCATCTGCCAGTGGGTGTGTGTTCAGTGTTTAGTTTGGGTGTGCCAAGGTGATTGGGCTCTCTCTCTCTTCCAGACACACAGTTGTGTTATTGATGTTGTTTTGAGGCCCCTGCCATGGTGGCCAGTAAATCTTGTCCATGTTTGTTGCGTCTGGACTGGACTGTTGCCTCACCCACTGAGGCTCTGGCTCCAGCCAAAACATCTGCTGCCTGCATCCATAGACCACAAACCACAGAGAAAGGGGGGTTGAGAGGTTGTAGAGTGAGAGAGAAAGTGTGTGTATGTATGTGTGTGTGTGTATGTGTGTGTGTGCGTGTGTGAGATAGAAAGACCGAGACAGAGAGACCCAAAGAGAGTGAGAGACAGGGTAGGTGGGGGATCAAAAGTGAGTGAAAGTAATAGTGTCTGCAAGCTTTGGTTTGGCTGGCGCCTAGCCGAGTCGAACGAGTGTACTTGCTTAAAAGACCATCACTTCAAAAACTAGAAAAAAGTGGTAATAGTAGTTTGTTCATATTGAGACTTAAATCAAGAAATCGGTCATACATTTTAAATATTTTGCAGAGGACATCTTAGTCATGCAATTTTACATTTAACTAAGATGTTTGGTGCTATATTTCTCAAGTGAAAAACTTTACAGGAAAATGAGTAATCTCTCGTTGAACGACAACAAGTGCTTCATTGAAGAATCCCTACTGTTGACCAATAACTGACGAAGGGGCCTAGACTTCAGCTACCGACTTTAGTAGCCTTGCTGCAGTCGGGTCAGCCCGAGTGTCGCAGCGGTCTAAGGCACTGCATCTCAGAGCTAGGGGCGTCACTACAAACCCTGGTTCGATCCAGGGCTGTATCACACCCGGCCTTGAACAGGAGTCCCATAAGGCGGAGCACAATTGGCCCAGCATCGTACGGTTAGGGGAGGGTTTCGCCGGGGTAGGCCGTCATTGTAAAATAGGAATTTGCCTAGTTAAATAAAGGTTAAATAGTTACTGATTTCCCTAGTTAAATAAAGGTTAAAGAAAAAATAAAACATGTTTTGTGTACACGAACAGCTGAAAAAAACAAAACGAATGAAAGCATCACAAAAATGTCATCATAATATTTGCACAAACTGTTCCCGAACTGCTTCAGATTGGAAGCATGCGGACACCTTAAGCAGGAGAGGGTGAGAGATTTATAAAATTATTGAGAGAAGAACTGAGATAGAAATTGTTGAACAAGGAGAGAGGAGAGAGAGAAAAACAGGGAACCAGAGAGAGCAAGTACCATAGAGGAGACAAATAAAAATAAAGTAACAGAGAGTGAGAGAGAGAGAGATGAGAAACTAAAGCAGGAAGTACCAGTGACTCGCTCAATAAGGAAGTGGTCAGATGACGCGGATGCTACGCTACAGGACTATTTTTCTAGCACAGACTGAAATACGTTCCGTGATTCATCAATAAGAGCATTGACGATGTAGTCCCCACAGTGACTGTACATACATACCGCAACCAGAAGCCAGACGCTTATAAGAAATCCTGCTATGTCCTCAGATGAACCAAATAGGCAAAGCATCAATACAGAACTAAGATTGAATCCTACTGCACCGGCTCTGACGCTCGTCTGATGTGGCAGGGCTTGAAAAATATTTATGACTACAAAGGGAAACCCAGCCGCGAGTTGCCCAGTGACGTGAGCCTACCAGACGAACTAAATGCCTTTCATGCTCACTTCGAGGCAAGAAACACTGAAGCATGTGTGATCATGCTCTCCAGAGCCGATGTGAGCAAGACAGTTAAACAGGTCAACATTCACAAAGCCGCGGGGCCAGATGGATTACCAGGACGTGTACTCCAAGCATATGCGGAGCAGCTGGCAAGTGTCTTCACTGACATTTTCAACCTCTCCCTGACCGAGTTTGTAATACCTACATGTTTCAAACAGACCACAATAGTCCCTGTGCCCAAGAAGTGTGAAGGTAACCTGCCTAAATGATTACCGCCTGTAGCACTCACGTCGATAGCAATGAAGTGCTTTGAAAGGCTGGTCATGGCTCACATCAACACCATCATGCCGGAAATCCTAGACCCACTTCAATTCGCATACCGGCCCAACAGATCCACAGATGACGCAATCTCAATCGCACTCCACACTGCTGTGTCCCACCTAGACAAAAGGAACAAAAAGGCGGGCCATCCCCAGGTGGTAAGGGTTGGCAACAACACACAACTCCAAGCACAACTCCAACACCATCATAAAGTTTGCTGATGACACAACAGGGGTAGTCCTGATCACTGACAATGATGTGACAGCCTATAGGGCATTGGTCAGAGACCTGGCAGTGTGGTCCCCCGATCCTCAAAAAGTTCTACAGCTGCACCATCGAGAGCATCCTGCCCGGTTGCATCACTGCCTGGTATGGCAACTGCTCGGCATCTGACCGTAAGGCGTTACAGAGAGTAGTGCGTACGGCCCAGTACATCACTGGGACCAAGCTTCCTGACATCCAGGACCTATATACTAGGCGGTCAGAGGAAGCCCAAACAAATTGTCAAAGACTCCAGTCACCCAAGTCATAGACATTTCTCTCTACTACCGTACTGCAAGAGGTACCTGATTGCCAATTCTAGGACTTTAATGCGAGTGTAGCGAAATGCTTGTTAGCAGACCACTGTTGTTTGCAGACTACTGTTGTGTCGTCTGCAAACTTAATGATGGTGTTGGAGTCGTGCATGGCCATGCAGTCGTGGGTGAACAGAGAGTACAGGAGGGGACTGAGCACGCACCCCTGGGGAGCTCCAGTGTTGAGGATCAGCGTGGCAGATGTGTTGCTACCTACCCACACCACCTGGGTGCGGCCCGTCAGGAAGTCCAGGATCCAGTTGCAGAGGGAGGAGTTTAGTCCCAGGATCCTTAGCTTAGTGATGAGCTTTGAGGGTACTATGGTGTTGAACGATGACCTGTAGTCAATGAATAGCATTCTCACGTAAGTGTCCAGGTGGGAAAGGGCAGTGTGGAGTGCAGTAGAGATTGCATCGTCTGTTGATCTGTTTGGGCGGTATGCAAATTAGGGGGTCTAGGGTTTCTGGGATAATGTTGTTGATGTGAGCCATTACCAACCTTTCAAAGCACTTCATGGCTACGGACGTAAGTGCTACGGGTGCTACAACCACCCGAGCCACTGCCTGTTCACCCCGCTATCATCCAGATGGCGAGGTCAGTACAGGTGACTGGGACCGAGAGACTGAAAAACAGCTTCTATCTCAAGGCCATCAGACTGTTAAACAGCCACCACTAACATTGAGTGGCTGCTGCCAACATACTGGCTTAAATCTCTAGCCACTTTAAATAATAGAAAATTGGATGTAACAATTGTATCACTAGCCACTTTAAACAATTTTGTATATGATGTTTACATATTTTCGACATCACTCATATCAAATGTATACACTGTACTCTACACCATCTACTAAATATTGCCTATGCCTTTCAGCCATCGACTCAAATCTCTAGCCACTTAAATAATTAAAAAGTGGATGTAATAAATGTATCACTAGCCACTTCAAACGATGCCATTTATATAATGTTTACATATCCTACATTACTCATCTCACATGTATATACTGTACTCTATACCATCTACTGCATCTTGCCTATGCCGGTCAGCCATCGCTCATCCTTATATTTATATGTACATACTCGTATTCACTCCTTTACACTGTGTGTATAAGGTAGTTGTTGTGAAATTGTTAGATTACTTATTAGATACTACTACATGGTCGGAACTAGAAGCACAAGCATTTCGCTACACTCGCATTAACATCTGCTAACCATGTGTATGTGACAAATAAAATTTGATTTGATTTGATTTGTCGTTCCCTTCATTCTAGTATGTTGTTGTTCCCTCGTAGAAGGATGAGAACGCTACATACCTCAATTCATATTGCCAATTGTAAAGGATGAATAATGGTCTGAGGCTTATTTTCATGGTTCAGGCTAGGCCCCTTTGTCAGTGAAGGAAATTTTTAAGCTACAAAATACAATGACATTCGAGATGATCCTGTGCTTCCAACTTTGTGGCAACAGTTTCAGCATGACTATGGCCCAGTGCACAAAGCAAGGTCCATACAGAAATGGTTTGTCGAGATCGGTTTGGAATAAATTGTCTGGCCTGCACAGAGCCCTGACCTCAACCCCATCGAACACCTTTGGGATGAATTGGAACGCAGACTGCGAGCCAGGCCTAATTGCCCAATATCAGTGTCCGACCTCACTAATGCTCTTGTGGCTGACTGAATTAAGTCCCTGCAGCAATGTTCCAACATCTACCTGACAGCCTTCCCAGAAGAGTGGAGGCTGTTATAGCAGCAAAGGGAGGACCAACTCCATATTAATGAATTATATGTTCAATGAGCAGGTGTCCACAAACTTTTGGTCATGTAGTGTAAGTCAAAGAAAAGTCTCCAGTGAACAAAAATAGAATACTGTGTCTCTCAAAACCTATCCCTGCATTGGCCTACTTTAAAACAAAATACCCATGAAGCAATTTTCTAAAACTGTCTCTTCCCAGCTATAGGAACTCGTTTTGCAGGCTGGGGAAAAGTCTAATGTTTCTAGTCTTTTCCAGCCAGAGCACGCATGGTGCATTAATCTTAGTGTTGGATTCACCAAGCTCACGCACATTTCAGACAATGTTGTATCTGTATTGTTTTCTACAGGATCGGAGATTGTCTTCGACTAGAGAATCGCTCCAAAATCAGTCTTCGGTATGTTCCTGTGCGACACTAACTTAGCCATCCTTTAAATATTGTGTTCTTATACTTCCTAGCAAATAATGACTTTCAGATACATTGGCATTGGAGCCTGTGTCCATAACATTACAAAGACATATTCAGGGATAAACCAGAGTTACACACATGATGTGTCATTATGGAATCACAGAGGGGACTGAGCAGATAAACCAGATGGAAAGCAATTTAGAGTGTTGGATAACTCTCAGTGGTCTCGTTTAGCACCTATAAAGATGTAACATAACTTCTGGAACGTGATAGATTTATGGTTTTACAATTACAGACAGTGTACATTTGGGAAACTTTAATGTCATGGTATATCATTCAAGTCTGGTTTTTAAGATAGTTGACAGTCTACTTTACCATACTGCATAACTTAGTACATGCACACAAGAGCGAGCAGGCACGCGCACACACAGGCGCACACACAGAAGCGCGCGCACACAGAGGCGGGCGCACACAAGTAGTACTTAAAAGTATTTTTACTTAAGTCGTTTTTTGGGGTATCTGTACTTTACTTTTTATACTTTTACTCCACTACATTCCTAAAGAAAACAATATACTTTTTACTCCTTACATTTTCACTGACACCCAAAAGTATTTGTTACGTTTTGAATGCTTAGCAGGAAAGGAAAATCTAATTCACGCACTTATCAAGAGAACATCCCTAGTCATCTGTAGTGCATCTGATCTGGCAGACTCACTAAACACAAATGCTTTGTTTGTAAATAATGTCTGAGTGTTGAACTGTGCCACTGGCTATCCATGAATAAAAAAAAACAAGAATTGTGTTGTCTGGTTTACTTAATATAAGAAATTTTTTATTATTTTTAAGTACATTTAAAACCAAATACTTTTAGGTTTTTACTCAAGTAGTATTTTAATGGGTGACTTTTACTTGAGTCATTTTCTTTTAAGGTATATTTACTTTTACTCAGTTATGAAAATTGGGTACTTTTTCCACAACTGCACAGGCACACAAGCAGACATACACACACAGTGACACACACAGTTGCACATGCGCACAAGCACACACACAGAGACACACACACAGATGCACAGGCCCATGCACGAACTCTCATGCACACACACACACATAGCTTTGTTTTCGTGACATTTCTGGACTTTGAGTGTAAAAGTGTTTGACCATTAAAAATCAGATTTTTCCTAACCTTAACAGCAAAACCCTTCAAAGTCCTGACTTTTCAAAAAAGTTATTGTTTTCCTATCTTTTCAGGACATGAATTGTTAGGACATTAAGGTCCTGATAATGTAGGAAAACAAGTACATACACAGCTCCAGGCTGTTTCACTCACCCTTCAGGAATGCACTTTTTAGCGTTTCCCAATACGATCTGTATTAGCTAAAGGAACACAAGTAATGGCACACTAGGAGTCAACATGAATCTTTAAGTCCCTATAAGCCCCTCTTAAAAGAGAAATGCCCCATGTGAATACCTCACACAAACACATCTAGGGTGAGGACAGATGGTGGATGATGGTCTGCTATACTACCTGCTGTCTGTTGAGAGAGAATGTAGGGTCATATTCATTAGGCACTAAACGGAAGATAACGGACTGAAACAGGAAGGGACTACTGGAAGTTGTCCAATGAGAAGCGTTTGTTTTCGTATCCATATGGCTACGGTGTGCACTAATAAATATGGCCGTAGAAAGTCTGTCTAAATCACCACCACAACAACCCAGGCCAGGCAGGATATGACGTCGTAGTCTATATAGCAGGAGATCTCCAGACAGAGATAACAAGGCACTCTGTCTGGTGAAGGGAGGAGAGGAAACAGATAACACTGTTGTCCTCAGATTCCTCCTTTCATCCTCCCCGTACCCAGATGAAACACTTCAAACATCAAGACTGGGATCATTGTCATATAGACACATTTAATGACATTTATGTTCTATGAAATGTTATGATTATTGCTATATTTGAGATAATGTGTCCATGCACCCACACACACACAGACATGAACACACACACAGACACTAACACACACACAGACACTAACACACACACAAGGAAATGGGGGAGTGAGGGGAAGTGGGAGGTCTTCATTCTTAACCCTAGGGGTCTCCCACTCACTGAGAAGGAATGACCAACAGGAGGGTTGGGGGATTAGAGTTCTCATCCTGCTGTGTGTGTGTTTGTGTGTGTGTGTGTGTGTGTCATCATCTGTATCTGGCTGCCATTATCTGTGTTCTTTTACATCTCTGTTGGTCTACATTACATCTGTCTACATTATGTCTTGTCTATTTCTATGTGTGTCTGTGTGTAAAATGACTGGCCCAGTTCTGCCTCATCCCTCGCTGCCATGACCATCCAACTAGCCCCCAGTCTTAGTGGAGATGGACACCACATCTGGTTTTAATGAATGGGGGGCTGTGGTCAGCCGCTGTGGTCTCTATGATCCAGCACAGCCTCACCAGACAAGCATGTTTCATATGGAGCGACAGCACCAGGGATTGCCACAACGATGAATAAAACCCAAACCAGACCCAGATGTCTTCTCTCCACATGCACATTGACCAGAGGCAAATGAAGGCATATTCAGCGAGTTAGGGAAGTGTTGAGGAATGTTTGGGTTAAAACTAGAATGTACGTAATGAAATGGAAAATGGTTCTCTGCCAAAGGAGAGGTTATGCACAGTATGTTAAATGTATAAACATTATTTTCAGTATTCCCCCTGGTCCTTTTACATATGCAGGAAGCTGACAAAGAGAGAGGAAGAAAAGGGAGCGAGAGAGAGTATTGTCAAATGTGTGTACTTCAGAGAGAGAACCTTTTACCTTTTAATAGAGGGAGAGAGAGAGCTATATGGTGAAGGAGAAGAATGGGAGTCTGAGTAACTGCTGCTTCGCTCTCTGCCACCCCCCCTGCCAAACACCTCTCCCCCAGTGACACACATCTGTCCATCTGTGGAAACCCTACAGCAGGCTCTTGCCCTTTCCCAAAACCAGAGAGAGCGAGAGAGAGAGTGAGAGAGAGAGAAGGGGGGGGAGAAAGAGAGAGAGAGGGTAGGGAAAAAGAGAGAGAGAGGGTAGGGTAGGGAGAAAGAGAGAGAGGGTAGGGAAAAAGAGAGAGAGGGGGTAGGGTAGGGAGAAAGAGAGAGAGGGTTTGGTGAGAAAGAGAGAGAGAGGGTAGGGAGAGCGAATGTTTGTTTTGTTTTACATTCCACATATAGGTTCAACTACATTCTTTTCACCTTTTTGCTGAGATAAACACTATTATGCTATTTAAACAATGTTTTCTCTCTCGTTCTTCATTAAAAATGTTTGAGGCACATAGTCGGTCTTAAAGTCATATTGAGCCACAATGAGTATGGTTACATGCACACAACAATACAATTATTGTGAATAGTCAGATTAATATAATAGTTAGATTTAAATGTTTACATGCTTTTCAAGAAGAACACCAATGTTTACATGTCCTAATAATTCTAAAAATGGCAAAAAAACAGGTGTTTCAATCGGTGTATGCTTACTTACGATTATGACCATACACTGACATAATCAGTGTAATATCAAATTATTAGTGTGCATGTAAACATACTCATTGAGACAGAGAGAGAACAGCTGAAATGCTCTCCATTCCAGTTACTTAATCTACATTATTCTTGTGCTTTTGGCTCAGAGAAATATAAACTTCTCAGTTCTCTCTCCTTCATTATAGGCGATGTCATCTACAAAACAGCTTCCAATACTCTTCTCTAAACTGGATGCAGTCTATCACAGTGCCATCCGCTTTGTCACCAAAGCCCCTTATACCACCCACCACTGCGACCTGTATGCTTTAGTCGGCTGGCCCTTGCTACATACTCGTCGCCAGACCCACTGGCTCCAGGTCATCTACAAGTCCCTGCTAGGTAAAGCCCCGCCTTATCTCAGCTCGCTGGTAACCATAGCAGCACCCACCCGTAGCACGCGCTCCAGCAGGTATATCTCACTGGTCACCTCCAAAGCCAATTCCTCCTTTGGCCGCCTTTCCTTCCAGTTCTCTGCTGCCAATGACTGGAACGAACTACAAAAATCACTGAAACTGGAGACACTTATCTCCCTCACTAGCTTTAAGCACCAGCTGTCAGAGCAGCTCACAAGTCACTGCACCTGTACATAGCCCATCTGTTAATCGCCCAACCAACTACCTCATCCCCTACAGTATTCATTTATTTATCTTGCTCCTTTGCACCCCAGTATTTTTACTTAGCACATTCATCTACTGCACATCTACCATTCCAGTGTTAAATTGCTATATTGTAATTACTTCGCCACCATGGCCTATTTATTGCCTTATCTTACCTCATCTTATCTTATCTTACCTCATTTGCACACATTGTATATAGATTAAAAAAAATGGTACTGTATTATTGACTGTATGTTTGTTTACTCCAATGTGTAACTATGTGTTGTTGTATGTGTCGAACTGCTTTGCTTTATCTTGGCCAGGTCGCAGTTGTAAATGAGAACTTGTTCTCAACTTGCCTACCTGGTTAAATAAAGGTGAAATAAAATAAAAAATAAAACAAGCTCTATGGACAATTTCTTCGACCTGATGGTTTGGTTTTTTCACTGACATGCACTGTCAACTGTGGGACCTCATATAGACAGGTGTGTGCCGTTCCAAATCATGTCCAATCAATTGAATTTACCACAGGTGGACTCCAATCAAGTTGTATAAACATTTCAAGGATGATCAATGGAAACAGGATGCACCTAAGCTCAATTTCGAGTCTCATAGCAAAGGGTCTGAATACTTATGTAAATAATGCATTTCGGTTTTACTTTTTTCATACATTTTCAAAGAAATTCTAACAACCTGTTTTTGCTTTGTCATTATGGGGTATTGTGTGTAGATGAGGAAGAAAGTTAATTTAAGAATTAGGCTGCAACGTAACAAAGATTTCCCCTTCACCACTCAGACCACTCCAAAACAGTTCTAACAATATTCTTGCTTGCGAAACTGTTATTTGTTTATTTTTGACCATTTTAATGGAAAACAATCACAGTGAGGTACTTCATTGTTACCCAGATATGATTTGACATTGAGATGAAAATGGCTGCATTGGTCCATTAAGGAATGTTTAGTCAGTCCTGATGTTCGTCGCTCTCGAAACCACCGACTGGAGAGAGAGAGCAGCCATATAAAATGTTGCCATATTCAAAGCACTTCACTTCCATTCCTTGTAGCTTTTAACTGCGAGAAATAAACACTATTCTCTTTCTGTCTGTCTCTCCCTCGACGAAAACACTAAAGGAATGTTCAAGCAACCCCGCCGCTCACACACTAGCTCTTGAGTTTCATTCACCATACCAGCAACCCCTCAGAAGTAGGCTACAGTCCAGAGAGGGTGTAACCTTACATTCCATCATTCTGCTGTGGAAGCAGCTAGCTATAGCTAGCCTATCACTCTGCTAATGCCCTACTGTTGCACTTGGCCATTTTCATTCGGGACTAAACATAAGAAAAAAGGTTGGAAACACGGAGGGACTACCTGGTCCCAAATTTTTTGCTAAGGTGTGCCATAATGAACTGGACCCTGGACTTCTCCTCTATGCCTTCTCTTCCAAGTGTTGTAATACTGGACAGTCTCATAGAGCAGAGGCTCTGTGCAGAGGAAATTAAAGCGTCCCAAAAATGCGTCCCAAAAATCACCATATTCCCTATTTAGTGCATTACTTTTGTCTCTAGCCCTATGGTCCCTGGTTAAAAGTGGTGCATTATGTAGGGAATAGGGTGCCATTTGGCAGGCAGTTTAAGCCTGCCGCAGCCAATAGCCAGTAAAAAGAGGAGACTCTAAAGGGGACTAAGCTATGAAGCTACCCTCCCAAAGCCTTAATGATTAAAATAGACCGAAGGGGGCCGCTATAGAAGGAGGCGATATCAACGGTAGTGTGTTTTGTTATTGAGTGTGGGGAAGAGTGAATGGAAGGGTTTGTGTATGTATGTGTGTGTCGATATTTGAAAACTCATTTCACTTTAGATCTCAATACAGATTTTATTACTTTATTGAGATCCAAAATTAAATAAAGCTTTCAAGTGTGTCTGAGCGAGTGTGTGTGTGTGCGTGTGTGTCTGTGTGTGTGTGTGTATGTGTGCGCATGTGCCTGTGTGTGTAAGAAAGAGAAAGAAAGAGAGAGAGAGAGCGAGAGAGAGAATCCCACACTGGTTTGAAGCTACTGCTTCCCCTGAGAAAAAGCCTGAAAAGCCTAGAGGGATTTTCTTCTGAAAGGGAAAGCTTTTCTCCTCCCCCTTCTCAGGCATTTTCTCTTGCTCCCTCTCTCTCCTTCGCTCACTCTCTTGCGCTCTCACTGGCTCCATAAACACAGTGCTGCCTGAGAAGCTGAAACGTGGAGCCAGTGAAGCAATAGGCAGCTATACACTTCACAGCTCGGAGCGCAACTCACTCAAACGGGAAAGCCACTAACGAATGGGAGTTTTCCTACTTATTCTTGTTCGCAGACCACTAACTGTCATGTGGACCTTCCTTTATTGATGGCAGTAACTTGGATATTAAGAAACATGGCAAGAAGACCTCTCTCTCTCTGGAGTCAAATGGAATTCATCTGGACTGGATTATAAAGACAAAATGAGAAGACAAATTTCAGCAGGATAGAAGAGATACTGTCAGAAAGATGGTAACGAAAGGCACTTTTTCTATTGGGCTGTCATGTGCTTTTGTTTCAGTTGTCTCATGTTACAGTACTTCTCCAGGTCTATGAGTTGTGGTGCTCCACTGACCTACTGAGTTAACAACCTGCGGGTTTGAATGAGTCTGTGTTGTCTTTCTCAGTGGCTTCTTCTCTAATGCATGAATGGAGAGTGTTCTGTATGCATTTTATTATTCAAAGCACACTGTTGGCAAACTGAGATATAGAGTACAGTATGGATTTCATAGATTAATAGCAAAGCCAGTTAGCCTACTACTGCAGCAGGTGCTATGTTTTTGTATGGCCTTGATAATGTTGATTAAAAACTTCTAATCTGAAAGAAATAAGTGAACGCTCACTACAAGTATATACCAATTTCGGTCTCCTAAAAAAGTGACACATATTAAATGTATTGTCCCCAAAGCACAATGTACTGTATGATGTTAGGGACACTGTTTCATGCAGCTAACTGAACACAGCATCTCAAGCCCCTCAGGTGTTCCTCCACTACTTAAGAGAGAGAAAAGCTGCAGCACCGTGTTTTTGTTAGGCTGCGACGGCAACACTTTAGCCCTTTGATTCGAATTGAATTGATGTGAATTGCACTCATCCTCGGGATAGCCAATGACAGTATAGGGGCTAAGCAGGAGTATTTCTCACATTGGGCAGTGTACAAGGCAGAGTGCTTTGCATTTTGGAATAATGTGATTCTTCAGTTCAGTGAGCTGCTTCTATAAACTCTGTCAAAGTCCGGCCCAGAACCCCACAGAGTCCTTTCTGTCTGTTGGGGACTAATCCTGGTCACAATGGGGACTAATTAATGACAGAGGTTCAACCACACGAGGAAGCCGAAAGTGGTGCGACCAATGAGACGTGAATGGGGTTTTGGAAGGATGTGGCCTTTTTTAACTTTTATGGAGAGGTTTTTGGCTCTATAATGTTGGAAGGAGGAAGACATAGCGTATAGCTTTAGTGGACTAGTGCTGAGATTGGAGTCAATCAAACATGTGCCAAAATCCTGGAATCTGAGTAAACAAAAGCTGCAGACGATGATTGTTTTCATCGCATTCTCAAAGCAAAAACTATGACCTCTGAATGTGTCTGATCATTTGCATAGCTGATAACATGCATTGTTTTTGCAGTGCATGTTCATTTGATCAGCCTCCAGTTTTTGGCCCTGCAGGGTTGATTGAATCCCAAGCCAAGTGATACCGTACATGAAATATCTGTTCCACATTCAGCTTGCATCGTTGAATGTTACAGTAACTTCCCTGCAACCTTGAGTGGGAGGTAGCATCTCTAGACATACCTCAGTATCTTCCTTTCCAAGGTTTGTCCCTTAGTTACACATCTAATGTAGGCTACTTCACTCACAGGTGCTACAGCTCAAACCGTTCCTTGGAAAATTGTGTGATTGTATGGCTGCAATGTTCTTAGAACTTCCTACATTGTGACTGACGCTATTGTCGCGTTCCGCCCACCTGATTTAAATGTGTTATCCTATCAGTTAAAATGATTCAATTACCATACTGTGCCTGTTCTGGTTTTCCATTTTTTTTTTAAGCTCAATGCTGTTATACAGTAATACTGTATGTTAGTCATTCACTACTTACTGGTCAGTTTGTTTAATACATGACAAATCACCATGTCAAGTAAACAATTGACTAAGAAAATATAAAAATTCCTATCAAACTTCCTTTGGTCTAGATGCCACATCAGCATGTGTGCTCCAGTCAAACCCAACTTGGTGGTCTGATGCCGAACAGATTGGATTTGGGACGCCACGCCAAAAGGGTTTGTCATGGGATTCAAACTTCATGTAAATGATCAACCCCAGGGCCTGAGCAGCACTTTTGGACAAGTTCTCAACAGTTCAAAGTCAACAAATGTTTATTGAAAGCTAAACACGTCTCTCCATTGCTCATAAATGACTGTAACACAAACAGAGAGTACAACATACAGTATGAGAAGGTCATGAACTTTACAGGAATACAGGTCAATGATTTGGTTGAATCTCAAATTGTTGGATATAGTATATCATACATTGTGGAACTCTTTCTTGGCATGTGCCAACACTATTTGACTCACTGAATCAACCCTATTGATACAGTAGGCTATGTGAGAACTACTTTGTCGATTAAGGATATTTCACAATATCATGGCACAATACCACAACATGATGCTCATAAAGTATGAAGTTGTGGGAATGTATGTTTTTGGTTTTATATTGGTTGTGGGAACGGAGCCATACGTTTCCTTAATACATCGGAGAGTACTTCTGGAAACATTTATTTTTAGGTTGCTGGGAGGTTCTTAGAACATTTTACTCTGGTTCCTTGAAAGATTTCCTGGGGGCTCTTTTATTAAGAGTTTTTGGAAAAACTTCTTTAAAACTTTCACTGAATGTTTCAATAAAACACTATTAATAACACTGCTAGCTTCTTTTGGATTAACTTTTTATTTTACTTCAAGCACATTAAGGACACATGGAAATTCAGTTCCTTAGGCATTAATCCAGCCTGGTCAATAGAAACAGTCTTCTATTTCGGACATTTGAAAAGGTCTTGAGGACGTCGATATATACCTTCCTTGGCGCTCACCCCCCAAAAAACAAGACTTGGCACTAGAGCACGCTGCTTTGAACATTGTGCCACGGCAGTTCACAAGGCTCTAGCATGCAGGAAGAGTACATGATGATACTTGACAGAAACAGCGCATTGTTTTTAATTCTTTTGTTTTAAGCCTTCCCCAAACCATAGCCCTAACCTTAAACTTGAAATAAATGCCTAAATTTAACCCTTTGAGTTGTTTCTGTTTTAACCCTGTAACCACACGTAATTAACCCTATAACCACGTGGAATTAATGCACCCAAATATCGACTTTCATCCATAATATAGCAAATTACGAAGTGAAACTATGAGATCAACACATGTATTGTGACTAGAGGTCTTCACAGATCTGGGTCCAAAATTCTAACTTTTCCGTCAGGTCCGGGTCATGCCCTGTTTGATTGTCATCAGGTCTCGGGTCTACGGTATGTAACTACAGCTGATAGACTTGAATGGACCTAACCACGGCTCTGCATAGCTTATAGCATATTTATTTTACAATAATAATGTACATTTATTGGCTTTTAGTAGCCCTATTCAACATACAGTACCAGTCAAAAGTTTGGACACACCTACTCATTCAAGGGTATTTCTTTATTTTTACTATTTCCTACATTGTAGAATAATAGTGAAGACATCAAAACTATGAAATAACACATATGGAATCATGTAGTAACCAAAAAAGTATTAAACAAATCAAAATATATTTTATATTTGAGATTCTTCAAAGTAGCCATCCTCTGCCTTGATGACAGCTTTGCACACTCTTGGCATTCTCTCAACCAGCTTCATGAGGTAGTCACCTGGAATTGATATATGCTTCACAAGAGTTCAAGTAACAGACACATATCAAGATCAACTGTTCTGAGGAGACTGTGTGAATCAGGCCTTCATGGTCAAATTGCTGCAAAGAAACCACAACAAAGGACACCAATAAGTAGAAGAGACTGGCTTGAGGCCAAGAAACATGAGCAATGGACATTAGACTGGTGGAAATATGTCCTTTGATCTAATGAGTCAAAATGTAAGATTTTTGGTTCCAACCACCATGTCTCTGTGAGACGCAGAGTAGTTGATGTCCACAAGTGTGGTTTTCACTGTAAAGTATGGAGGAGAAGGTGTGATGGTGTGGGGGTGCTTTGGGGAAAGGGAAGGGGGGTAACTAGTCAGTTGTACAACCGAATGCCTTCAACTGAAATGTGTCTTCCGCATTTAACCCAACCCCTCTGAATCAGAGAGGTGCAGAGGGGCTGTCTTAATCGACATCCACGTTCAGGGGCAAAACGGAGAGACGGAGAGTAAGTGAACGGATGATCTCCATGTGTGGTTCCCACCGTGAAGCATGGAGGAGGAGGTGTGATGGTGTGGGGGTGCTTTTCTGGTGACACTCTCTGTGATGTATTTAGAATTCAAGGCACACTTAATCAGCATGGCTACCACAGCATTCTGCAGCAATACGCCATCCCATCTGGTTTGTGCTAAGTGGGACTATCATTTGTTTTTCAACAGGACAATGACCCAACACACCTCCAGGCTGTGTAAGGGCTTTTTGAACAAGAAGGAGAGTGATGGAGTGCCGTATCAGATGACCTGGCCTCCACAGTCAACCGACCTCAACCCAATTGAAATGGTTTGGGATGAGTTGGACCACAGCGTGAAGGGAAAGCAGCTAACTAGTGCTCAGCATATGTGGGAACTCCTTCAAGACTGTTGGAGAAGCATTCCTCGTGAATCTTGTTGAGAGAATGCCAAGAGTGTGAAATGCTGTCATCAAGGCAAAGTGTGGCTACTTTGAAGAATCTCATATAAAATATATTTTGATTTGTTTAACACTTTTTTGGTTACTACATGATTAGATATGTGTAATTTCATGGGTGTGATGTCTTTGCTATTATTCTACAAGGTAGTAAATAGTACAAATAAAGAAAAACCCTTTCATGAGTGGGTGTGTCCAGACTTTTGACTGGTGCTGTATAGGAAGTCATACGCAGCAAAGAAAATAAACATTTGTGTGTGTGTGTGTGTGTGTGTGTGTGTGGGGGTTATTGGTATACTTTCAGAGATTGTTGAAGTATTGGTGTCGTGGTGTTATGTCGTGGTATTGGTGTCGTGGTATTGGTGTCGTGGTGTTATGGATCCCCATGAATCCTGTGCTTTCCGTCTCGTGATAATAGAACTGTTGTAGCCAGCCAAATGCACTTCAAAGCTCGCCCACTTTTTAGCCTTTAGAGAGAACAAGAAAAAAACACAGCAACTGTCAGTGCCGTTCACCCACATGAACATACACACACACGCAACCCACCAGTGTCTCCACACTCAGTGTTAACTGAAGGAAAAATCATTCACTGTGATACCTGGAGTGCAAAGAGTAAATTGGATGCCTTACGGGCTAAGACTACGCCTATTAGTGCTGCGTCCAACGCTTTGGCCTATTTAACTATGTGAAGGGTACTCTGGGAGCCATTACTTACAACTCCCCAAAAACAAACAAATATGTTTCCTTTTTTCTCGGAAAGCAAGCTCAAAGAATAGCTTGGAGACAAAAAAATACATTGTTTTTTCGTGCTAAGTGGGTTGTCAGTATTCAGCTGTCGAAAAAGTGCCCGGAAAAAAAACTAATGAGCAATTCAATGGTAAAGGAATCAGAGTCTCAGCGTAGTTCTGTTAGTGTGGAATTGCACAGATATGAAAAACCTATATATTTTTAAAATCTGCCCGCTGTTCCTCTCACAATATGATATTTTTCTTTGGGTCGGGTTGCCAGAATTGGCATGTGAACGAACCAGTTCCACAGGTGTGCAACTCCGCCAGGCATTGGTGAAGGGGTTGAGGTGTACGGATGCAGGGGCTCACTTTGAAAACGTTAAAAAATCCTTCCTTCCAATTATAAATCAACATTCGATAGATGAAAGCTAGGTTAAACTTGAAATTTTACCTACCAATTCATTTCAGGTACAGTATATATGATATTCAAGGACAGGAGGAATTAATGATGCAATGTCAAACTATTAAGGATTTTTCATTTAAATCATAAGCATTGTTGCTTTTGGCCAAAATGTGACAGGGGATTGTGATAAAAAACAATACTAATGTGACAAGGAGGGTTACTGGAGCATTTAATTACACTAAGCCCATCGTCCTCAGAGGCATGGCACAATACAGTATAGGCCTCAATGTATTTTCTTCATCTGTAACTCAAGATTCAGATCATTTGTATTTGAGCTTGAATCCCAGCACACCCACAGGGACCTGTTTTTAATACTTCCGAAGACAAAGACAAATAAAACATCAGACACCCCAAACACTGCCTGAGAGTCTTAGAGGCTTGTTAATTAAAACTAGTGGTGTATACAGTAGGCCAAATCCATTTGCTAGCAACACAACATACAAGACTTCGCTAAAGCGTTGATAGATGGATGGATGGATGGGTGGATGCATGCAGGGACTTGTATTGTAGGGGCCTTCTTTATGAGGCGGGTTCAGCTTTAAAAGGATTTAAAATATCTTAGTTCAATTGTGTGCCCCTTTGCCAAAGCTCTAAGCCGTGGTTTACAACAGGGCCTCGGACAAAGACAGTACTGTCCCAACAACCAACGAGAGTAGCCCTTTCCTGAAGAAAGATAGGAAAAAGAGAAAGAAAGGAGGAGGTGGGGGAACATGCTGGGAACAGGGAGCATGCTGGGAACAGGGAACGAGTTGTTGCACGTTGGAAGCTTGAAATACAGACCTTCTTATACCTTAAAGCAGTTTGTTCTTAGTTTATTTCCAAATGTGCGGCCCACGTATTATACATGTGTTCGCTGAAACAAGTATCTTGCCATCTATACAGCCCATTTACTGTATATCGTACTGTCCTAAGTTGCTCTACTTGCTCGTACATGAGGGATATGGCAGTGACACAAAGTGCATAACACCCCGAGTAGGGCTCCCGAGTGGCGCAGCAGTCTAAGGCAAAGTGATGTCAGTGCTGGAGGTGTCACTACAGACCCTGGTTCAATTCCAGGCTCTATCACAACTGGCTGTGATTGAGAGTCCCATAGGGCAGTGCACAATTGGCCTAGCGTCGGCCGGGGTATGCTGTCATTGTAAACAAGAATTAACTGACTTGCCTGCATTTCATTTATATGATCTCTCTAACGGTTATTTTAGCTATTGCTTGTTTTGGGAACAACGTGGAATTGTCCTGCCCACCGCCTTGTGTCCACACAGACATAATAATGTGGTTTTGGCTAAATGTGTCGTCTGGGATTTGCTGTCTACCTATCTGTCTGGCCAGACGAGCATGATGAGTCACTAGAGTTTACCAACGGGTCACTGCTCTTTTTCTAAACACACAAACCATCACTTCTAATCAAAAGTGGCATTCTTTGGAGCATTGGAGAGTTTATAGCCTACTTTCCTGCGTAGTGGTTTGGGCTGTGGTCTTTAGCCCGGTGGGGCTATTGACTTGCCTGTCCATCCCTCACAAGGGTTTGTGGAAAAATGTGATGATTAGTTCTCGAAATCATGTGCCCATTGCATGTCGCACAAAGGGATAGGGGGTAATTTGCTTGGAGGTCAGAGATGATCTTTAGGCTAAGCACATTTGTATTTGTTTTATGCCTTTAAGATTTTGACCTTGCTGCTGATTACAGGGTTCAAACACTGCCAGTCTACACATAGCGTGACACACACCTTGACAGGTTGTTTACATAGCCAATGAAATCCAAGAGCAGTCCTACCTTCGTTGACCAGTGCACAAGGCAGTAGAAGGAGGGAGGGAGGGGTAGTTAGTGAGAGAGAGGGGGTATGTAGAGAAAGAGAAAGAGTATGTAAAGTGAGAGGGGGGGTAGGTAGAGCGAGAGAGAGGGCGGGTAGGTAGAGCGAGAGAGGGGGGTAGGTAGATAGAGGGATAGGGGTGTAGGTAGAGCGAGAGAGAGGGGTGTAGGTAGAGCGAGAGAGAGAGAAAGAAAAACGACTAAGATATGAGCTGTGTTCGAATACCCATACTAACATACTGTATACTACATACTTAATGAGTATATACTACATACTAGGGATGCACAATATATCTGTAAGCATATCGGAATCGGACGATATTAGCTAAAAATGCCAACATCGGCATTGGCCCGATGTCTAGTTTAACACCGATGTGCAAAACCGATGTCAAAGTTGACATTCATACTTATATAACCTCTACGGGCTAGGGGGCAGTGTTCTGAGTTTTGGAGAGTCTGGCGTGCCCAAAGTAAAATGCCTGCTACTCAGGCCCAGAAACTAGGATATGCACATAATTAGTAGTATTGGATAGAAAACACTCAGATTCTAAAACTGTTCAAATCATGTCTGTGAGTATAACTGATATGGCAGGTGAAAAATCCATCCAAGAAAATCTGATTTTGTGACATGCCTCCTTTTCCAATGGGTTGCTATAGGACATGCTTTAATCCAGGACCCAGGTTGCAGTACCTATGGCTTCCACTAGATGTAAACCGTCTTTAGACAAGGTTTCAAGCGTTTACCTTGAAAACTAGAGGAATACAGGATGTTTTTTCCAAGTGGAGTGAGGAAGTAACTTCTGACTGTGACGCGCGAGACCCGGGAGCGCGCACCTCGTTCTTTTACTTTTCTATCGCATAGAATAATATCCGTTTGAAATATTATACTTAATATACATAATAGTGTATCAATTACGATCAATTAGAAATGTTGTTTGATTTGTTTGGACAAAGTTTATTGGTATATTTTTTGTCTTGTATAATGGGACGAGTGGACGGTGGATTTTCTGAACAGAATGCGCCAACCAAACGTCCAGATATTGCAGCTCTTTCAGATCATCAGCTATCTGGATTTGGGTGAATGAGAAATGGGGGGGGCTTGGGCGAGATGCTGTGGGGAGTGTGGGGCTGTTGACCTGGGTAGGGGTAGCCAGGTGGAAAGCATGGCCAGCCGTAGAAAAATGCTTATTGAAGTTCTCAATTATAGTGGATTTGTCAGTGGTGACAGTATTTCCTAGCCTCAGTGCAGTGGGCAGCTGGGAGGAGGTGCTCTATTTCTCCATAGACTTTACAGTGTCCCAGAACTTTTTTGAGTTTCTGCTACAGGATGCAAATTTCTGCTTTAAAAAGCTAGCCTTAGCTTTTCTAACTGCCTGTGTATATTGTGTATATTGGTTCCTGTCCCTGGAAAGTTGCATATTGTGTGGGCTATTCGATGCTAATGCAGAACGCCGCAGGATGTTTTTGTGCTGGTCAAGGGCAGTCAAGTCTGGAGTGTGCTGGTCAAGGGCAGTCAAGTCTGGAGTGAACCAAGGGCTATATCTGTTCCTGGTTCAAAATTTTTTGAAAGGGGCATGCTTACTTAAGATGGTGAGGAAGGCACTCTTAAAGAATGACCAGGTATCCTCTACTGACGGGATGAGGTCAATATCCTGCCAGGATACTTGGGCCAGGTCGATTAGAAAGGCCTACTCGCTGACGTGTTTAAGGGAGCGTTTGACAGTGATGAGGGGTGGTCGTTTGACCGCAGACCCATTACGGATGCAGGCAATGAGGCAGTGTTCGCTGAGATCTTGGTTGAAAACAGCAGAGGTGTATTTAGCGTGCAAGTTAGTTAAGATGATATCTATGAGGGTGCCTGTGTTTACTGATTTGTGGTTGTATCTGGTGGGTTCATTGATAATTTGTGTGAGATTGAGGGCATCAAGCTTAGATTGTATGATGGCCGGGGCGTTAAGCATGTCCCAGTTTAGGTCACCTAGCAGCACGAGCTCTGAAGATAGATGGGGGGCGATCAGTTCACATATGGTGTCAAGGGCACAGCTGGGGGCAGAGGGTGGTCTATAGCAAGCGGCAACGGTGAGAGACTTGTTTCTGGAAAGGTGGATTTTTAGGAGTAGAACCTCGAATTGTTTGGGTACAGACCTGGATAGTAAGACAGAGCTCTGCAGGCTATCTCTGCAGTAGATTGCAACACCGCCCCCTTTGGCAGTTCTATCTTGTCGAAAATTTTTATAGTTAGGGATGGAAATGTCAGGGTTTTTGGTGGACTTCCTAAGCCAGCATTCAGACACGGCTAGGACATCCAGGTTGGCAGAGCGTACTAGGGCAGTGAATAAAACAAACTTAGGGAGGAGGCTTCTAATGTTAACATGCATGAAACCCAGTCTTTTACGGTTACCGAAGTCAACAAATGATAGCGCCTGGGGAGTGGGAGTGGGGCTAGGCACTGCAGGGCCTGGGTTAACCTCCACATCACCAAAGGAACAGAGGAGGAGTAGGATAAGGGTACGGCTAAAGGGACTGGTCGTTTAATGTTTTCGGACCAGATAGTGAAAGGAGCAGATTTCTGGGTACGGTAGAATAGATTCAAGGCAAAATTTACAGACAAAGGTATGGTAGGACTTGAATACAGTGAGGGTAAACCTGTGCATAGAGTGGCGATGAAAGAGATATTGTCTCTATAAATATTGTTTGAACCAGGTGATGTCTCCGCATGTGTGGGAGGTGGGACTAAAGTGTTAAGTAAGGCATATTGAGCAGGGCTAGAGGCTCTACAGTGAAATAAGGCAATAATTACTAACCAAAACTACAATGGACAAGGCATATTGACGTTATCGAGGGGCATGTGTAGCCGAATGGTCATAGGAGACCAGTGTGTGGCTTCAGGCAGCTAGCAGGCCGGGGCTAATAGCTAGCAGAAGGGCCTTTTAGGGACGTCTTGACGGGAGAAAGTCTGTTTTGGCCCCCTCGTGTTGTTCTATGACCAATAAGCATACTATATACTCAATTCACAGCACAAATAGTACGGTTAGTGTGGTTAGTATGAGTATCCAAACACAACTTAACTCTTCAGTGCTTACCTCAGTGAAATACCCAGGGGACATCCCTCTAATAGACAGGACAAAGTCCCACCCATCACGACAGATGCCACAGCAGAGAACAGACAATCCATGTCAAACAATAACCTTTGATTGAAAGGCTTCAAGAGTGTGTTGAATAGGGTTAAACCTCTGGATCCACAGGACAATAGATGCCAGATGGAAAACCCCAGGATCACACACACACACACACACACACACACACACACACACACACACACACACACACACACACACACACACACACACACACACACACACACACACACACACACACACACACACACACACACACACACACACCAGGGCTTACTTGAGTGGACGGCAGGGTAGGCGGTACTGGAATGTTGCTGTCAGCTGGATTCAGAAGTAGTCTACTGTCTATGTGGACTAAGGGGAATCCCAATAGTGTAATGTGCTTTTCTCTCACTGTCTCCTCTCCTTCGTTTGCACTCGTCTGAAAGCATTAGATAGGTGAAAGTAATGTGGTAGATGCCCACCAAGGATTTGCTTACACCAGCTCAGTAACATCAGCGCAGGTAAAGGAGCCGAGAAGAGGAGGCTACTACTTCCTATTGAGATACATTCTCCATTATAATGCTTGTGGATTCAAGCCTGATAAAATATTTTGCTCTGGTTCTCTGTGATTCAAAAGCCTTTCGGGAAAGAGAGGTAACCCAATCCATTTTAGTTTTTTTTACATATGGAAATAGAGCTAGATACAGCAATATACTGTAGTGCTGTTATGTGTTGTCACAAGGATGTGGGGCAGTGATAGTGCAAGGGTATAAATGGGAGTTAACCAAATTGTTATAAGCCAGAAGTCATTTTAGTGAGAGAAAGCTCTGAAATACAAAGCAATAGCATCAATACTACTCAAAACAATGCAACAAACTAATTCATCCTCATCTTTCCCCAACACTATGGTATGGGGGTCATTGTGGTCAAAAGGATTTTGAGACGGGTTTCCTATTTTTCATCATCTGTTTTTGTTGCTGAGTTGCTTATACCATCACATTTCATTTAATCACAAATCATCAGATATTAGATTAAGAGGGCTGACAAGTTGCTATGAGCCTAGCCAATGCTTAGCGTGTAGTCGGAGGCCAAAGGGGCTGCTATCAGAGCCCAATTTAATACACGGCTCCTTTATGCAAATACCGGACCCATCTGCCATCAAAGACAGTGTTTTCCCTGGGAAGAAGTCATGCTGAACTGCGCACGGCCCCGGCCTGTTTGGCATGTCGTGCTGGCAGTTGGTCAAGTGTAATCGGATACAAAAGAACTCATAACACCAGGCTCCCTTCCTCCACTCACTTCACTTGTCTTAAAGAGGCAGTCTGAACAGGATCAAGGTGCAGAGCTATGTTTACTGTAGCTCAATGGGGTCCCTCTCACCAGAATATATCACCAGCCAAGCCACCCATGAAATGGAATGAGTCAGGGTGAGAGGCGAAATCTACAATGAGTTCAGCCTATCTGGATTGAAAATGTACCTTGACAGGATTTGGTCATTTTAGCCAGTTGTGAAGTTAATGAAAAGAGGCAGCCATTTTAAGATTATATTATTTTTACATTTATTTAACTAGGCAAGTCAGTTAAGAACAAATTCTTATTTACAATGATGGCCTACCCCGGCCAAACCCGGACGACGCTGGGCCCATACAGGCTGTGATACAGCCTGTATGTGGCCGGTTAATGTGCCTGCCAGCTACTACTAGCTAGCTTCATTCATTGACAACACAGAGTTGGAACTTATATAATATTATTTTAATGGTCTGTAATAAACCATTTATAAGGTATTTAGGTAACACATTCCTTGACACCCAGTGTCATAACACATTATGACACGGTCATAACCATGTCATAATATGTCATAACAGCTGACAACTTGTCATCACATCTCATAATATGGTCATAACACTGTCATGACCCATATATTTACACCTGTTGTAAAATATATTGCATTATTTTACAGCTGGTTATGACACCTTCATAAGAATGTTAAAACCCACATTACATTTTTTTCCTGACAAGAAGTTTCCTTTCATTTGAAAGTTTGTTTCTTAAATCCTTTGTTGTTGTAATGAATTCTTTAAATTACACTACCGTTCAAAAGTTTGGGGTCACTGGGAAATGTCTACTTTTGAAAGAAAAACACATTTTTTGTCCATTCAAATAACATCAAATTGATCCGAAATACAGTGTAGACATTGTTAATGTTTTAAATGACTATTGTAGCTGGAAACGGATGATTTTTTTATGGAAATATCTACATAGGCGTACAGAGACCTCTTGTCAGCAACCACCACTCCTGTGTTCCAATGGCACGTTGAGTTAGCTAATCCAAGTTAATCATTTTAAAAGGGTAACTGATCATTAGAAAACCATTTTGCAATTATGTTAGCATAGCTGAAAACTGTTGTGCTAATTAAAGAAGCAATAAAACTGGCCTTCTTTAGACTAGTTGGGTATCTGGAGCATCAGCATTTGTTGGTTCAATTACCCGGCTCAAATTGGCCAGAAACAAAGTACTTTCTTCTGAAACTCATCAGTCTATTCTGGTTCTGAGAAATGAAGGCTATTCCATGCTAGAAATTGCTAAGAAACTGAAGATCTCGTACAACGCTGTGTACTACTCCCTTCACAGTACAGTGTAAACTGGCTCTAACCAGAGTAGAAAGAGGAGTGGGAGGCCCTGGTGCACAACTGAGCGAGAAGACAAGTACATTAGAGTGTCTAGTTTGAGAAACAGACACCTCACAAGTCCTCAACTGACAGCTTCATTAATAGTATTTGCAAAACACCAGTCTTAACGTCAACAGTGAAGAGGCGACTCCGGGATGCTGGCCTTCTAGGCAGAGTTCCTCTGTCCAGTGTCTGTGTTCTTTTGCCCATCTTAATATTTTCTTTTTATTGGCCAGTCTGAGATATGGCTTTTTCTTTGCAACTCTGCCTAAAAGGCCAGCATCCCGGAGTCGCCTCTTCACTGTTGACGTTGAGACTAGTGTTTTGTGGAAACTATTAATGAAGCTGCCAGTTGAGGACTTGTGAGGTGTATATATATATTTTTTCATATTTTAAATAACTTTTAGAAAATACACTTTATGACACGGTCATGAAGCATTATGACCATCCTGTGTCACCTTACTTGGACTAAGAAAATACACTTTATTACGCTGTCAAGAAGCATTATTACCATCATAACCATATAAGCCAGATAGGCCTGTCATGTACATTCCAATGTCATTTTAGAGAATTTGGAACTCCACATCTGGTTTCTTCACCTGCGGGTTCGTCTGCGGAGGGGTGCTGAGGAGTATTTCTGTCTGTAATAAATCCCTTTTTTTGGGAAAAACAAGTTCTGATTGGCTGGGCCTGGTTCCCCAGTGGGTGGGACTGGTTGCCAATTGGGTGGGCCTATGACCTCCCAGGCCCACCCATGGCTGCACCCCTGCCCAGTCATGCAAAATACACAGATTAGGGCCTAATGAATTTATTTCAATTGACTGATAACAAAGTAAAATCTTAGAAATTGTTGAATGTAACGTTTATATTCTGGTTTAGTTTATACTAATAATTAGATATGGTCAACAACAAAAAAGTATTATAAATACAGTGAGGAAAAAAAGTATTTGATCCCCTGCTGATTTTGTACGTTTGCCCACTGACGAAGAAATGATCAGTCTATAATTTTAATGGTAGGTTTATTTGAAAATTGAGAGACAGAATAACAACAACAAAAAATCCAGAAAAACACATGTGAAAAATTTAAAGATTTGATTAGCATTTTAATGAGGGAAATAAGTATTTGACACCCTCTCAATCAGAAAGATTTCTGGCTCCCAGGTGTCTTTTATACAGGTAACGAGCTGAGATTAGGATCACACTCTTAAAGGGAGTGCTCCTAATCTCAGTTTGTTACCTGTATAAAAGACACCTGTCCACAGAAGCAATCAATCAGATTCCAAACTCTCCACCATGGCCAAGACCAAAGAGCTCTCCAAGGATGTCAGGGACAAGATTGTAGACCTAAACAAGGCTTGAATGGGCTACAAGACCATCGCCAAGCAGCTTGGTGAGAAGGTGACAACAGTGGTGCGATTATTCGCAAATGGAAGAAACAAAAAAGAACTGTCAATCTCCCTCGGCCTGGGGCTCCATGCAAGATCTCACCTCGTGGAGTTGCAATGATCATGAGAACGGTGAGAAATCAGCCCAGAACTACACGGGAGGATCTTGTCAATGATCTCAAGGCAGCTGGGACCATAGTCACCAAGAAAACAATTGGTAACACACTACACCGTGAAGGACTGAAATCCTGCAGCGCCCGCAAGGTCCCCCTGCTCAAGAAAGCACATATACATGCCCGTCTGAAGTTTGCCAATAAACATCTGAATGATTCAGAGGACAACTGGGTGAAATTGTTGTGGTCAGATGAGACCAAAATGGAGCTCTTTGGCATCAACTCAACTCGCTGTGTTTGGATGAGGAGGAATGCTGCCTATGACCCCAAGAACACCATCCCCACCGTCAAACATGGAGGTGGAAACATTATGCTTTGGGGGTGTTTTTCTGCTAAGGGGACAGGACAACTTCACCGCATCAAAGGGACGATGGACGGGGCCATGTACCGTCAAATATTGGGTGAGAATCTCCTTCCCTCAGCCAGGGCATTGAAAATGGGTCGTGGATGGGTATTCCAGCATGACAATGACCCAAAACACACGGCCAAGGCAACAAAGGAGTGGCTCAAGAAGAAGCACATTAAGGTCCTGGAGTGGCCTAGCCAGTCTCCAGACCTTAATCCCATAGAAAATCTGTGGAGGGAGCTGAAGGTTCGAGTTGCCAAACGTCAGCCTCGAAACCTTAATGACTTGAAGAAGATCTGCAAAGAGGAGTGGGACAAAATCCCTCCTGAGATGTGTGCAAACCTGGTGGCCAACTACAAGAAACGTCTGACCTCTGTGATTTGCCAACAAGGGTTTTGCCACCAAGTACTAAGTCATGTTTTGCAGAGTGGTCAAATACTTATTTCCCTCATTAAAATGCAAATCAATTCATAACATTTTTCACAAGCGTTTCTCTGGTTTTTTGTTGTTGTTATTCTGTCTTTCACTGTTCAAATAAACCTACCATTAAAATTATAGACTGATCATTTCTTTGTCAATGGGCAAAAGTACAAAATCAGCAGGGGATCAAATACTTTTTTCCCTCACTATACACAGTCGGAAGTTTACATACACCTTAGCCAAATACATTTAAACTCAGTTTTTCTGACATTTAATGCTAAAAAAAAATCCCTGTCTTAGGTCAGTTAGGTTCACCACTTTATTTTAAGAATGTGAAATGTCGGAATAATAGTAGAGAGAATGATTTATTTCAGCTTTTATTTCTTTCGACACATTCCCAGTAGGTCAGAAGTTTACATACACTCAATTAGTATTTGGTAGCATTGCCTTTAAAATGTTTAACTTGGATCAAACGTTTCTGGTAGCCTTCCACAAGCTTCCCACAATAAGTTGGGTGAATTTTGGCCCATTCCTCTTGACAGAGCTGGTGTAAATGAGTCAGGTTTGTAGGCCTCCTCACTCGCACACGCTTTTTCAGTTCTGCTCACAATTTTTCTATAGGATCGAGGTCAGGGTTCTGTGATGGCCACTCCAATAACTTGACTTTGTTGTCCTTAGCCATTTTTCCACAACTTTGGAAGTATGCTTGGGGTCATTGTTCCTGACTGATGTCTTGAGATATTACTTCAATATGTGCACATAATTTTCCATCCCCATGGTGCCATCTATTTTGTGAAGTGCACCAGTCCCTCCTGCAACAAAGCACCCCCACAACATGATGCTGCCACCCCCGTGCTTCACGGTTGGGATGGTGTTCTTCGCTTGCAAGCTCCCCCTTTTTCCTCCAAACATAACGATGGTCATTATGGCCAAACAGTTCTATTTTGTTTCATCAGACCAGAGGACATTTCTCCAAAAAGTACAATCTTTGTCCCCATGTGCAGTTACAAACCGTTGACTGGCTTTTTTATGGCGGTTTTTGAGCAGTGGCTTCTTCCTTGCTGAGTGGCCTTTCAGGTTATGCCGATATAGGACGTGTTTTACTGTAGATATAGATACTTTTGTACTTGTTTCCACCAGCATCTTCACACGGTCCTTTGCTGTTGTTCTGGGATTCATTTGCACGTTTCGCACCAAAGTACGTTCATCTCTAGGAGACAGATCGTGTCTCCTTCCTGAAGGGTATGACGGCTGCGTGTCCCATGGTGTTTATACTTCCATACTATTGTTTGTACAGATGAACTAGGTACCTTCAGGAATTTGGAAATTTCTCCAAAGGATGATCCAGACATGTGGAGGTCTACAATTTTTCTTTCTGACGTCTTGGCTAAGTTCTTATGGTTTTCCCATGATGTCAAGCAAAGAGGCACAGAGTTTGAATGTAGGCCTTGAAATACATCCACAGGTACACATGCAATTGACTCAAATTATGTCAATTAGCCTATCAGAAGCTTCTAAAGCAATGACATCATTTTCTGGAATTTTCCAAGCGGTTTAAAGGCACAGTCAACTTAGTGTATGTAAACTTCTGACCCACTGGATTTGATACAGTGAATTATAAGTGAAATAATCTGTCTGTAAACAATTGTTGGAAAAATTACTTGTCATTCACAAAGTAGATGTCCTAACCGGCCTGCCAAAACTATAGTTTGTTAACAAGAATTTTGTGGAGTGGTTGAAAATGAGTTTTAATGACTCCAACCTAAGTGTATGTAAACAGTACCAGTCAAAGGTTAGGACACACCGATTCATTCAAGGGTTTTTCTTTATTTTTACAATGTAGAATAATAGTGAAGACATCAAAACTATGAAATTACACATATGGAATCATTAAGTAACCAAAAAAGTGATAAACAAATCTAAATATATTTTATATTTGAGATTCTTCAAAGTAGCCACCCTTTGCCTTGATGAGAGCTTTGCACACTCTTGGTATTTTCTCAACCAGCTTCACCTGGAATGCTTTTCCAACAATCTTGAAGGAGTTCCCACATATGCTGAGCACTTGTTTGCTGCTTTTCCTTCACTCTGTGGTCCAACTCATCCCAAAACATCTCAACTGGGTTGAGGTTGGGTGATTGTGGAGACCAGGTTATCTGATGCAGGACCCAATCCCTCTCCTTCTTAGTCAATAAGCCTTTACACAGCCTGGGGGTGTTTTGTGTCATTGTCTTGTTGAAAAACAAATGATAGTCCCACTAAGCGCAAACCAGATAGGATGGCGTAACGCTGCAGAATGCTGTGGTAGCCATGCTGATGAAGTGTGCCTTGAATTCTAAATAAATCACAGTGTCACCAGAAAAGCACCCCCACACCATCCTCCTCCATGCTTCCTGGTGGGAACCACACATGGAGATCATCAGTTCACTTACTCTCCGTCTCACAAAGACAAGGCAGTTGGAACTTAAATTCTAAAATTTGGACTCAAGTACAAATTTGACCAAAGGATAGATTTCCACAGGTCTAATGTCCATTGCTCGCGTTCCTTGGCCCAAGCAAGTCTCTTTTTCTTATTGGTGTCCTTTAGTAGAGGTTTCTTTGCAGCAATTCAACCACGAAGGCCTAATTCACACAGTATCCTCTGAACGGTTGACAATGAGATTCCTTTTACTTGAACTCTGTGAAGCATTTATTTTTGAGGCTAGTAACTCTAATGAACTTATTCTCTGCAGCAGAGGTAACTCTGGGTCTTCCTTTCCTGTGGCGGTCCTTATGTGGTTGTTGTGACTGCACTTGAAATGTTCCAGATTGACTGACCTTCATGTCTTAAAGCAATGATGGACTGTTATTTCTCTTTGCTTATTTCGAGCTGTTCTTGACATAATTTGGACTCGATCTTTTACCAAATAGGGCTGTCTTCTGTATACCACCCCTATCTTGTCACAATGTAACTGATTGGCTCAAACACATTAAAACTACTTAGGGAGTGGTGGGGCGCGTGTTTTTGACACATTGACTCATTTTGAACCCCTCCCTATTGAAAACAGCCATATATGGGTGTAAGATTGCAGTACCTAGCGCCCCACCACTCCGTAAGTAGTTAATTAAGAACCTCCTACGGATCATTGGAGCGCTAGCGCCCCATTCCCGACACTACCCGGTGAAATGCAAGGCGCCAAATTCAAAATCCAAAAGTTGAATTATTAAACATTCATCAATATACAAGTGTTGCATAGTCATCAAAAGCTCTGCCTCTTGGCAATATCACAGCGTAGTCAGATTTCAAAAAGGCTTTACGGCGAAAGCACTACATTTGATTGTTTGAGGATATTTCCCATTAGCATAAATTCATAAACCATCGCGGTTCACACAAAACACATTTCACAGCGAAAACAAATCCCTTACCTTTTGAAGAACTTCTGCTGAGGGCTTCCCAAGTATCCAACGAAGACATCCAATGGTTCTTTTGTTAGAAAAAGTCATTTATTATATCTTTAAATCTCCGTTTGGTTGGCGCATTATGTTCATAAAATACAGAGTCCACTCGCCCATTGAACCATGAAGAGAACGCGTTCAACCTATACCTATACACTTGTCCAAGAACAATCAAACATCATTGATAATGTATCCTTAGGAACACTTTTATGTATATTTAGTATAATATTTCAACCGGATTATAAACTGGGCGCTAGGAAAGGATAAAACCACAGCGCGCGCAAGCCCGTAAACGCGCATCCTCTTCTGTTTACATCCGATGACCACTTCGAAATTCTTTTTCTATTACCATTCAGAGCAACTAAACATCATCAAACACTGTCTAGAGACTGTTGACATCCAGTGGAAGCAATAGGTACTGCAATCTTACTCCCATATATGGTCATTTTAAAAAGGGAGGGGTTCAAAATGAGGCAATGTGTCAAATACACAAACAAAGTGACTTCCTCCCTCCTCATACAAATTCTTCTTCTGTACGGTTGTCTTCCATGATAAAGGCATGAAACCTAGTCTAAAGACTGTTGACATCTAGTGGAAGCCATAGGTACTGCAATCTGGGTCCTATTTTACTGAGAGTCCCATAGACAGCCATTGAAAGTGAGTGCATGTCACAAAGAAAAAATATCTGGACAGAAATTCCTCAGGTTTTTGCCTGCCATATCAGTTATGTTATACTCACATTATTTTAACAGTTTTAGAAATCTCAGAGTGTTCCCTATCCAATAGTACTAATTATGTGCATATCCTAGTTTCTGGGTGGCAGGCATTTTACTTTGGGCACGCCAGACTCTCCAAAACCGACACCTCTGCTGCCGCTCCCCAAAAGGTTAACTTCTTAGGGAGCGGCTCCCAAGGTGATGGTTTTGGAGAGTCTGGCGTGCCCAAAGTAAAATGCCTCCCACTCAGGCCCAGAAAATAGGATATGCACACAATTAGTACCATTGGATAGGAAACACTCTGAAGTTTCTACGAGTGTTAAAATATTGTCTGTGAGTATAACAGAACGGATATAGCAGGCGAAAACCCGAGGAATTTCTGTCCAGATATTTTTTTCTTTGTGACATGCACTCACTTTCAATGGCTGTCTATGGGACTCTCAGTAAAATAGGACCCAGATTGCAGTACCTATGGCTTCCACTAGATGTCAACAGTCTTTAGACTAGGTTTCATGCCTTTATCATGGAAGACAACCGTACAGAAGAAGAATTTGTATGAGGAGGGAGGAAGTCACTTTGTTTTTTTGTGCGCGAGACCGTGTGCGTGTTCCTTGGTATTTTCTTTTTCTATCATTTAGGATATTATCTGTGTGAAATATAATCGTTAATATACATTAAAGTATACCTAAGGATACATTATAAATTATGTTTGATTTGTTTGGGCAAAGTTGATAGGTATAATTTGAACGCTTTCTCTTCACTGTACAACTGGTGAGTCGATGGGGGATTTTCTGAACATAACGCGCCAACCAAAATGAGATTTATGGATATAAACAATAACTTTTTCTAACCAAAGAAACATGAATTGTCTTGCTTGGACACTTGCCCTCAGCAGAAGATCATCAAAAGGTAAGCGATTTATTTTAGCTCTTTTATGTGTTTTGTGAGACCCGTGCTGGTTATGATTTTATGCTAATGCAGAAAATATGTGAGGTGCTATCCTCAAACAATCAAATGTTGTGCTTTACTGTAAAGCCTTTTTGAAATCTGACAACGCTGTGATATTGCCAAGAGTCTAAGCTTTTGAAGAGTATGCAGCACTTGTATATTGATGAATGTTTTATAATTCAACTTTTGGATTTTGAATTTGGCACCTTACATTTCCCCGGGTAGTGTCGGGAATGGGGCGCTAGCGCCCCAATGATCCGTAAGAGGTTCTTAACTACTTACGGAGTGGTGGGGAGCTAGGTACTGCAATCTTACTCCCATATATGGCTGTTTTCAATAGGGAGGGGTTCAAAATAAGTCAATGTGTCAAAAACACTTTTTCCAGGACAGAAATTCCTCAGGTTTTCGCCTGCTATATCAGCTCTGTTATACTCACAGACAATATTTTAACACTCTTAGAAACTTCTAGTTTCTGGGCCTGAGTGGCAGGCCTTTTACTTTGGGCATGCCAGACTCTCCAAAACCGACACCTCAGCTGCCGCTCCCTAAGAAGTTAAATAAAGGTTAAATAACATACAAATAAATAATAAGCGCACAACACAGGATATTTAAGGAAAAATATATTTTTGAATAACTAGCTTAATTATTAACATTTACAAATATAAATGGTGAGCAAACTGTTTGTAAATGCCTTATAAATGGTTTGTTACAGACCCTTAAAATATAGTGTTACCAGAACTTAACTAGCTAGCAAGTGATCTTGGGCACTGATAATGTGTGTTTCTTGTGTGTTATTTACAATAGTTTGACAGCTGCAGATGATGATGTTGTATACATGTTATTGTTCTCAGAAATCAGCCCTGAGCACTTTCCCAACCCGATAGAGTGCATGCAGACTAGTTTTTCATGAAAAAAAAATTCACTTGAGAAAAACTACACCAAAAACCTTAGCTGGATGTAAAATTGTGCGACTAAGACCTCCTTGGCAAAAAATATCTAAATTACTTGATTTATTCTGACAATTCTAAGGAAGTGATTATTTTGAGGAAGTGACTATGTTGTTGCTACGGTGACCCAGGAGGGACCAACAACAGTACCTGCCAGGGCATGATATGCAAATATAACACCCACATCAAACTACACCCCCAAGACAGCTCTCGCTTGGCTTCAGTCACGGCCACTAGAATTTCTTAATGAGCAATCTTAAAAACAAGGCCAAATAAGAAGTGCAGTGGCAGTTTAAAGACGCAGTCTGTAGTTTTATTTCTGGTAAAAAGTATTGACCTCAGCAGGGTTGAATGGGAAGGCCTTTGCGAGAGTACTGATACACCGATTGGCTAATTGTTTTAAACGCACGTGTTTTGTTTGTCTCAAATTTTGCTTAATTTTGTCCTGAGCCCATAGGCGACAAATAATGGATAGACTGTCTAGCAGCAAATATAGGACAATGTGCTGGCTCAGTCTGGTATAACTTCAGAGTACTTTTTCATTGAACATGGCGCTAAGTCTAGGTCAGTAGACATACGTATAGTAGAACTCATTCTTGAATGATGACTCATTCACAGCTGTTATACATTAACATCTGATGACCAGCCTCAAAGGTAGTTCTGTTCTTCAACTCCTGATGTATTGTGACAGATGTGCACAATTAGCAAAAAAAATAAGCATTATTTTCAGTTGAGGACGTAATCTTAATCTAAACAGACACAAAGATTTCATGTAATTAGTAAACTATCGATGGCGGTTCAATACAACCATAGATGTTATTATTGTATATTTTATCCACGTCCTGTTGCTGTAATGTACTAATAATATGAGCACAACTGCAAAGCCATACCTCGACCTACATTAACATCATGGTCGAAGTAAAACCTTGTTTTGTATCCTGTAGAACAGTGTTTTTTAGATGATTTTTGAGGGACAGACTCATGTGTTTGTTTGAGCCCAGCACTAACAAACCTAATCCAACTAATCAGGAGCTTGGCGATTATAATTAGAAGCAGGTGTTATTCCTAGGCTAGAACAAAACATTTGAGCACCGTGCAGGAATGGATTGAGAAACGCTAATGTATAATGCACAGTGCGTTTTGCTCAAGAGGGAAGTGCATTATCAGGTTATCATACATTAGCATTTAGCATATCTTTCGGGTCATCTGGCATATATTAGCATAGCATATATTAATGTATCTCTCCCTCAGCCAGTGTGAGGCCTTTGAAGACGTTGGAGGCCTGTTTACCCTATACCTCCCAGTGGCCTCGGCTAAGCCAGAGAGCTAAATCAGGTCAGGTCTAAAAACAGTCATTGCGGGGTTGGAGATCAACACAGAGGGGAACTTTGAACCGACTGTGAGCGCTAGCATGCTTCTTCTGCATCTCTGTGCTGAGACATCCTATCCAATCCAATATACAGTACACTGTGCAAGTATGAAACGTGGACCAAAGCTGCCAACTGATTGTGCAAAATATGAGAGTTCTCCCTCTCAGTCCTAGACAAAGCCAATGACATATTCAAGTCAAATACACATGACAGGCCTACAGACCTAGAGCTCAACTGCATTCAGATGAAATAGGAATCCAGTCTTGAAAATCCATGTAATTTCCAGGCAACTGTTTTCAGGTAGCATGTTCACGAATCCTCATAAAAACCAACAATTAGGCTGCGTTTACACAGACAGCCCACTTCTAACTTTGTTTCACTAATTGGTATACACCAATCAGATCAGCTCTGAAAAAGATCTGATGTGAAACGATCTGATGTTATTGGTCAAAGAACCAATTACTGGGAAAGAAGATCAGAATTGGGCTGCATGTGTAAACGCAGCCATAGCAATCCAAATAGTAAATTAGCTGAAAACAATTGGTCAGATTTATTTAGCTCATTACCAATCACATCAAGTTATTTTGTATTCTCATTGGTCCTTGAATCCATAAGAAGCCCATTTATAAAGGTATAAAAGGTTTTTATCTGTAAAAAGGGTATGGGCTACATTTGATAAAGAAGAATCATTTCTCCAATAGCAAGCATTTCGCTACACCCTCAAGAACATCGGCTAAATATGTGTATGAGACCAATAAAATGTAATTTGATTTAAATAGCTGAATATCCTTCTTTTCAGTTTGCTCCTCATCCTTGGTTGGAGAAGAAGTGTTTATTTCACTATATTCAACAAAATTATCAGTCTTTGGATTTTTGGATATGTCTAGGCTTCTAAAGGCTTGACAATATTCAAAGCATCTGTCAAGGATCTACACAAAATACTCTGTCAAAAGTGGAAAAAAATTCTAACATTTCTAATATATGAATATATAATATAACACTAATATACTGTATCTCGATTAGAAAAGTATTCAACCCGTGTAGTGGAGGGTATACACTCTTATTTTTAAGTGGGATACAACCCGGCGTAACCGACATACAGCAAACAGTTCCCCACACAGACATGGGAAAACCAGAGGGTTAAATACCCAACAGTAATGAGTAAAAATTAAAACCAGGTGTGTGTGAAAACCAGACAAAACAAATGGAAAATGAAAAGTGGATCGGCGATGGCTAGTAGACCGGTGACGTCGACCACCGAACGCCGCCCGAACAAGGATAGGAACCGACTTCGGCGGGAGTTGTGACAGTACTCCCCCCTTGACGAGCGGCTCCTGAAGCGCGCCGACACCGGCCTCGGGGACGACCCGGAGGACGAGGTGCAGGGCGATCCGGATGGAGACAGTGGAACTCCCGCAGCATTGAAGGGTCCAACACATCCTCCACCGGGACCCAGCATCTCTCCTCCGGACCGTACCACTCCCACTCCACGAGGTTCTGAAGGACCCTCGCCCGACAACTCGAATCCAGTATGGAGCGTACTGAATACGCCGGGGCCCCCTCGATGTGCGGAGGAACCTCCCGCACCTCAGACTCCTGGAGCGGACCAGCCACCACCGGCCTGAGGAGAGACACATGGAACGAGGGGTTAATACGGTAATTAGGGGTAAGCTGTAACCTATAACTCACCTTGTTTAGTCTCCTCAGGACTGTAAATGGCCCCACAAACCGCGGGCCCAGCTTCCGGCAGGGCAGGCGGAAAGGCAGGTTTCGGGGCCGAGAGCCAGACCCGGTCCCCCGGTGCTAACACCAGGGCCTCACTGCGGTGACGGTCTGCGCTGGCTTTCTGGTGCCTCATGGCCCGCTGAAGGTGAACATGAGTGGCGTCCCATGTCTCCGCCGCGCGACTAAACCAGTCGTCCACTGCAGGAGCCTCGATCTCCTCCTGATGCCAAGGCGCCAGAACCGGCTGGTACCCCAGTACACACTGGAAGGGGGAGAGGTTAGTGGAGGAGTGGCGGAGCGAGTTCTGGGCCATCTCTGCCCAGGGCACGAACGCCGCCCAGTCCCCCAGCCGGTCCTGGCAATAAAACCTCAGAAACCTACCAACATCCTGGTTCACTCTCTCCACCTGCCCGTTACTCTCAGGGTGAAAACCCGAGGTAAGGCTGACCGAGACCCCCAGACGTTCCATGAACGCCCTCCAGACCCTCAACGTGAACTGGGGACCTCGATCAGACACTATGTCCTCAGGGACCACGTAGTGCCGGAAGACGTGTGTAAACAAGGCCTCCGCAGTCTGTAGAGCCGTAGGGAGACCAAGCAAAGGGAGGAGATGGCAGGATGATCCACAACGACCAGGATCGTGGTGTTACCCTGTGAGGGAGGAAGATAGGTTAGGAAATCCACCAACAGGTGCGACCACGGCCGTTGTGGAACGGGTAAGGGTTGTAACTTCCCAAGGTTCCTAGGCAGGTGCCTAGGAACCTTGCACTGGGCGCACACCGAGCAGGAGGAAACATAAACCCTCACGTCCTTAGCCAAAGTGGGCCACCACTTCTTCCCACTAAGACAACGCACCGTCCGACCGATGCCCGGATGACAAGAGGAGGGTGACGTGTGGGCCCAATAGATCAACCGGTCGCGGACAGCAGACGCCCATCTGGACACTGGAGGGGAGTGGGCTCTGCACGTAGCGCCCGCTCGATGTCAGCATCCAGCTCCCACACTACCGGTGCCACCAGGCAGGAAGCCGGGAGTATGGGGGTGTGATCCATGGGCCACTCCTCTGTGTCATACATCCGGGACAGTGCGTCTGCCTTAGCGTTCTGGGAACCTGGTCTGTAGGACAGGGTGAAAACAAAACAGGTGAAAAACATGGCCCACCTTGCCTGGCGAGGGTTCAGTCTCCTCGCCGCCCGGATGTACTCCAGATTGCGGTGGTAAGTCCAGATGAGAAAAGGGTGTTTAGCCCCCTCAAGCCAATGTCTCCACGCCTTCAAAGCCTTGACGACAGCCAACAGCTCCCGGTCCTCCACGTCATAGTTTCGCTCCGTCGGGCTGAGCTTCTTCGAGAAGAAGGCACGGGGCGGAGCTTTGGTGGCGTACCCGAGCACTGAGGGAGCACGGCTCCTATCCCAGCCTCGGATGCGTCCACCTCCACTATGAACGCCAAAGAGGGATCCGGATGAGCCAGCATGGGAGCCAAGGTAAACAGAGCCCTCAGGTGACCAAAAGCCCTGTCCGCCTCAGCCGACCACTGCAAACGCACCGGTCCCCCCTTCAGCAGTGAGGTAATGGGAGCCGCTACCTGACCAAAACCCCTGATACACCACCGGTAGTAGTTGGCAAACCCTAGAAACTGCTGCACTTCCTTCACCGTGGTGGGTGTCGGCCAATTACGCACAGCTGAAATGCTGTCACTCTCCATCTCCACCCCTGAAGTGGAAATGCGGTAACCTAGGAAGGAGACGGACTGTTGAAAGAACAGACATTTCTCAGCTTTGACGTACAGGTCATGCTCCAACAGTCGACCAAGCACCCTGCGCACCAGTGACACATGCTCGGCACATGTAGCGGAGTATATCAGAATGTCATCAATATACACCGCTACACCCTGCCCGTGCAGGTCCCTGAAAATCTCGTCTACAAAGGCCTGGAAGACTGATGGAGCATTCATCAACCCGTACGGCATGACGAGGTACTCATAGTGCCCTGAGGTGGTACTGAATGCTGTCTTCCACTCGTCTGCCTCCCGGATACACACCTGGTTGTAAGCGCTCCTGAGATCCAATTTTGTGAAGAAGCGCGCCCCGTGCATTGACTCAATCGCACTGGCTATTAGAGGTAGCGGGTAACTGTACCTCACAGTGATCTGGTTGAGACCTCGACAGTCAATACACGGGCGCAGATCTCCATCCTTCTTCTTCACAAAAAAAACTCAATGAGGCAAGTGAAGTGGAGGACCGAATGTACCCCTGCCCCAGGGATTCGGAGACATGTGTTTCCATAGCCGCCGTCTCTCCTCTGCGACAGGGGATACACGTGACTCCTGGGAAGTGCGCCGTCTACCAGGAGGTTTGTTGCACAATTCCCCCGTCGATGGGGTGGTAATTGAGTCGCCTTCTTCTTACAGAAGGCAAGAGCCAAATAGGCATATTCAGAGGGGATGCGCACGGTGGAGACCTGGTCTGGACCTTTCCACCGTAGTAGCACCCACGGAAATCCCTAAACACCTCCCCGAGCACTTTCGTGACCACCCCGTGAGAGCCCTCCGTTGCCACGAAATAGTGGGGTCATGACAGGCTAACCAGGGTAGGCCCAGCACCACAGGATTTCCAGGAGAATCAATAAGGAAGAGACTGATTCTCTCCTTGTGATCCTCCTGCGGGACCATGCCCAGGAGCGCGGTGACCTCCCTAATCAATCCTACCCTATTGGTCGACTGTCTAGGGCATGAACTGGGAAGGGCATATCCACTGGAACAATGGGGATCCCTAAACTATGAGCAAATGATCTGTTAATGAAATTCACAGCTGCGCCTGAATCTACGAGCGCCTTATGCTGGGAATGCGGGGAAAACTCAAGAAAAAGTAATGTACAAACACTTTGGGTGAGCATGGTGCCCACTCACCTGGGGTGACGCGAGAGTGCCCTGCCTGCTGCCTCCATTATGATGGTGGGGATTCTGTCAAGCTTTGGGTGTAGCCGGTGTGAGGAAGTCAGGCGCAGGAGAGCAGAGATGAGTGGACTAAGCACTTTACTAGGCAAAATACTGAAACGCAACCGCGTTCAAAAAACAAATGTTCCAAAAAACGATTTGCGCATAAACACTGTTCTAAAATGCGCAACCCACATGCAAGCAGTTTCATGGACAGATATGGAAATATCCATTCGAAATTTAGAGAGAAGGGCGTTCTAAAGATGCAACAACTATCATGGGTTGCAATTATGACTGGGATAGTGACTTTGGCTGCTAGACAATGAAAGAAAGTTGAAAGAAAACCAATAGAACAAGAGAATGCATAATGTGGAAGTTTTTATAAAATAATTGCCTCCATGTTTCTATGGTGGAATTTTGGCTATAGGCTACTTTGAAGCAAGGTGAAACATGCCTCATAATATGAAGAAAAACTTCCAGGTTTCAAACAAGGAAATGGAACAATATAGCGATGTTAATAATAGGCCTTACCGTCTTCTGGCAGATGGAAAGGCTTTCCATAAAACCTTCTATGTTAACTGTTAACTAGCTACAAAGTAGCCTATGCCTACCTTGCAGAATGATATCATGATTATTTGCATCAATCCAGTGGCCATTTGATTTGCAAACTCCATCTCAGTGCTACAGAAACATCACTAACCAAACAACAGTGGGTTTTTTCATTTTTTTTCCCCAGACCTCAGAAACAGTCTCCTAATGTGGTTTAAACATTTTTATGGACTTAGAACATCCAATATTGTTGTTTTTCTTTGAGAATTAAAACCTGAAAACATATCTAAATGTGCCTACTTCCACAGTATAGCTTGGGTTGGGATTTATCATATTGGATTTATCATTGTAGGTCATTCAGAGTGTATGTTACTGTTTTTCATAATTTTTCACACAGGACACCTTTCCTTCGCCTGGCGGGCCACTAGAAAATTTTGGGCAAAATTAGAGTACCCACTTCTCCAGGCACATCTACACCACTGTTGAGTCAATACATGTTATATTCATCTTTGCCAGCGATTACAGAGTCTTTCTGGGTAAGTCTCTAAGAGTTTTCCGCACCTGGATTGTACAACATTTGTCCATTATTCTTTTTGCAATTCTTTAAGCTCTGTCAAATTGGTTGTTGATCATTGCTAGGCAACCATTTTCAGGTCTTGCCATACAGTTTCAAGCAGATTTAAGTCAAAATTGTAACTCGTCCACTCAGGAACATTCACTGTCTTCTTGGTAAACAACTCCAGTGTAGCTTTGGCCTGGTGTTTTTAGGTTATTGTCCTGCTGAAAGGTGAGTTCATCTCCCAGTGTCTGGTGGAAAGCAGACTGAACCAGGTTTTCCTCTAGGATTTTTGCCTTTATTCAATGCCAGGTTTTCTTTTTTTTACCCATCTACCAATAGGTGCTCCATTCATTTATTTTTTATCCTGAAAAACTCTCTGGTCCTTAACGATTACAAGCGTGCCCATAACATGATGCAGCCACCACTATGCTTTAAAATATAGCGAGTGGCCGGCTAGTACATCCGAGAGGCGAGGAGACTGAGAATCCATAGCATATACTGTATGTAGTAAAACTTTCATCATGCCTGACGTTAGTGCACAACGGTGTCTGTTTACACAATTTCTTCTCTATGGGGACCTGTGATGTGAAGGAGACCATACATTTATTTGTTCTCTCACTCTTCCCCTGCTTGAAGAGTACCAGCTTAAATTAGGTGCATTTTGGAAGGACATGAAACACAGAGCTAAGCATATCCAGAGCATGCCAAAGGCTTTCTGATTAGTTTAGTTCCCCACTCAAACAAAAACCTCGATCTTCCTAAACGTCCGTTTTTAATTTCCCTCAAACTAAAAATGAAGTCAGAGACTGAAATGATTACATTTTACAGGAATGTTTTGGTTTTGAGGCATTGTTCCTTATTTGCAGCGTTCCAATCACATTTTGATGATGTTGATGATTATGCTGAATATGAAGACACAACTAGAGGCTACAATGCCCCTAAAATTATATCAATACAGTTTACATCAAAGTTCAACATTTTTGGGTTGCTGACGCTAAAGTGATATTGGTTTGAGGCATTACAGAGGGCCCAGTGCAGCGGTAAAAGCCAAGAAAGATATCTGTCCACACACAGACACACAGGCACACACACATATATTTTGGGATTTGTACTCTGGCAAACATACCTGCATTGTATTCCAATTGCTGCAATGAAAAGGGTCAGGGTACAATTGCATTATCATTCACTTTTTGGTCATGCGTTCCAATCTTATATGAAAGTGAAATGAAATTAAATTGATGTTTGAACTTGTTGACGTGGAAGTCGACTTGAAACTAAAACATTCCTCTATCGCTCTCACTCCCTCTCTCTTTCTCTCCTCACTAGAATACAGAATCCCTGGACTCGTCCATTCAGAGTGCCCTGTCGGCCCTATTCCCGCCCTTCGAGGCCACAGCGCCCACCGTCCTCAGTCAGCTGTTCAGGACCATCGAGGAGCGCTACCGCGGTGATGCGCTGCACTGCCTGCTGGACTTCCTCATCCCGTCCAAACACCTCCTGGAGATCGTGCAGCAGGCGGCATGTGTGAGTACACACATACGTACATAGATACCCATACAATCAAATGCATATATACACACTCACTCACTCACTCACTTTCACTCACTCACACACACCTCTCAGACAGACACAAACACACACACGCACAGAGAGAGAGAGAGAATAGATGGAGAATCATGACAGTAACAGTAAAACCACAGAAGTTTACAACTGATGTTCTAACTGTATCTTAGCAAAAAGAGATCAACAAATGGTTTACATCCAAGCTGTTGTTTATGCTTCATCAATTCCGGAATTCTATTATTTTCTGTGGTTGCTAGCCAGACACGCAACTGAGCTGACATCGCTCAGCAAAGGATTATATTTTATTGTTTTTACTGTACAAAAGAAAACAGCCTAGAATACCAGGGATTGGTCTTATTGGCTGAGGCTCAATAACAGTCTGGTTTAGGCCAGAATCCGTTTTCCATAACCACAGCTCAGTAGTGTACTCACATAAAGGTGAATTTGACGTGAAATTAATGGTGAGTCTATCCTTCCCTCATTGCTTTCCAGTCTGTCAAATGCAATTTAAAGTAGAGATAAGCCTGATTTGTTTTGGATTCTAGTCTCCTCACATGGCCCATGCTACATAGCTTAAGTGCACCCCTAGTGGGTACCCTGGGAATTTAAATGATGGATCATTTAGTATTTTTTTCTTCTAGTCCAGCATTAACACACCTGATTAAACTAATCGAGGGTGTTGATAATTGGTTGAGATCAGTTGCGCTGGTGCTGGGCTGGAACAAAAAAGTGCAGTCCTACCGCAGAACTAATGACGAAAATACACTGACCTAAGAGATCGTAAATCCATGCATCTTACCTCCAACCTCTGCCTCCCTCTCCCCAGGCTGCGTACACGGATGTGCTTTTCCGTTGTGAGGGCTGGCCCCTATGCCTCAGCGACAGGATCGTGATCCAGCTGGCCTCGCTCAACCCTCTTCTGCTGCGCCCCGGAGACTTTTACCTGCAGGTGGAGCCCTTTGGAGAACAGGCAGCCCGCATAGTCCTCAAAAGTCTCCTGGAGGAGGGCTGCCATGAGGTGGAGGAGACCCCCATCCCCGAGACCTCTTACCCATGCATCTTCACCCTTGACTGGCTGAGGGAGGTGAACGACGGCCGCCACGGCACCCCACTGTCCCGCTGCCTGCTTTCCACCGACCAGGGAGTGATGAAGGTGCCCTGGGCACAAGTGGCCATTCCAGAGTTTCTGGACAAGCCCAAGACCATGACTACACCAAGTGTTATCCGTGACTTTCCGTTTGAGCAAGCGCCGTTGCAGATTCCCTCCTCTTCCGACTCTACTTCTTCCGCCCTATCCCCAGAGACCATGATCCTTCCTGCCAGGGACGGGATCTCTGTGTCTTTGAGACTCATGGATGGTACCTCAAAACTAATCAAGGGGGACCACGAAAAACCCGTTCCCAAACCGCGTGCCAAACCACCAGTCAAGCCTGTGGGCTGGGTGTCGCCCAACACCTGGGACACCAGCCGGAACTACCGCGAGGTCGAGGGTGACTACGTGGATTTAGTGGATTTCACCAAGGAGAAAGAGTCTCTTGCGGAATGCAGTAAGACTCCCAACTCTTCTACTCCCCCTTTGTTCAAACCAGTCAGGCCCCCTTCCCCTGTACCGCTCATGAACAGCACCCCCTGTGGGCGCACCCTCGGGTTTTCAGAGGAGCCTTGCATGCCGTGCAGCCAGAGGAGGCTAGGTCAGGAGCCTAGTGGGCAGGAACTAAAATGCAGGTACAGGGACTCCTATTTGGCAGCTCTGCGCAACCCAGTTCCCTTTGAAAGGGGGAGCATAGGTCTGCTAGCTACTCTGGAGGAGTCTGGCCCTTGTGAAGGGGAGGAGATGGGCTTCAGGGGTCACGCCAGAGGTCCGGGTCAGGACCCCGGGGAGTGCTGTAACCACTATAAGGAGCCTATTGTAGGTCACGAGCCACACCGACATGGACACTTCGGTAAGGAACCCCCATTGGACCTAAATTACATACCACACAAATCCATCGAACCTGCCATAACTCACAAACCAGGAAAACATACTAAAGAAACTCAAATAATCCATAAACTGTGCCAAGGGGAACCTCATCTTCAGACACACGACATGGCCCATCAAACGGGACCTGACTCAAAGGTAGCGTTATCTCCGGCAATCTCTCACCCGGTCGTGGTTGATGCGTGCAAGTGTGACTACACCTCCAAGCCAATTTGGAACCCGGAGGCGGTGAAAACTATTGGTAAACACAAAACCAAGCCCAGGTCACTGTCCACCGTGTCTGAGAAGGCCAGAGGAAGTCCTCTGGTCCATAAACTGTATAACAGGAGCCACAGTGACATCTGCCCAGAGATGATTCCCCCCAGTTCCCAGGTGGTGCAATGTAAGAAAGGCACAAGCTTCGGCCCGATGTCCCCCAAGCTGGACAGACGGCAGTCTGACAAGAAAGGTAATAGTGACTATGTACAGCATCCATATTAGCATCCATGTTATCAGTTTTCAGATGAAACAACTGGCAGTGTCGTCTGAAAGCTGAGTGACTTCAACATATGAATGCCGTATCTGTGACCACTGTGAAGAACTACCCGTTTAATAACATGTTTAAAGGGACATTGATGTTGTTCGGGATAACAACAGATTTAGAATTAAATTAGCCTATACTTGCATTGAGTTGGCAATGAATTGAATCCCAGATACAGTGTCAGTAGATTTTTACTGCTCCGCTATTGTGTGAGATTAATGTTTTGTATTTCCCAAGGGTCAAAATACTCCACACATAATACTGTTGTACCGCTATAATACTGTTGTACCACATTCAGCATACTGTCTTGCTTCATAAAAAGTGCATGTTTCAAATGGACACTGAGACCATCTCTGTGTACACCAACTAATTTAAACTCAACATTAACCCTTTTTGCTGAAGAGAGTGTGCTGTGTCAAAGGTCAGAGGATGCCATAAAGAGGCTCCCTATGATGTAGGGGTCCGGGGTGAATATGTTGTTCCCGGGGGGTCTGCTCTCTGGTCTGTTCTCCTGGGCAGAATGGCTGCAATCACTTCATTCCAGATACCAAGGGAGAAGGACAGAAATAGCTCTTATAAGGCGGTACTCTGAGAAGGGGCCGTTAGGCCAGAGTCCATTGGCTATGATAGTAAACATGACATTCCTTTAATGGAGAGAAACAGTTCCTGTTCCCTAAGCACTCACAAGGGCCCTAACAAGGGCACTCAGAGCACTATCAGTGAGCTAGGGAGGAAGGAGAGTGCACTGTCCCCATTTCCTATTACATACTTCCTCCCTATACCCTCACAAGGGCACTCAGTCTGGAGACATGTTTGTCAGAGACTATTGGAGACTGAGGGAGAGAGAGCACAGACAAGCCTTTGTTGACTCTGGAAGAAGTTAGAATGCTAGAAATCAAAGCCAGGCTTAACAGCCTCAAAGTGTTTGGCTACAGGGAGAGAACATGGCCAATGCAAGGCTGTGAATTGCGTAGATGTGGCGCGTAAGGATAAGGTTTGCATGAAAGAGGCCCATTGAGATTTATGTCCGAAAAAATAAATGCTCACAGTGCTAAAATACCAAAGGTCACTGAACAGGATATACAGTGAATACAGTAAAGAATTGTGTAAGAATTGCTTTGAAAATGCTGATCTATTGCATGTCAGATTTGTTTTTTGTTTTCGAAACAATTTGACCAGGAAGACTTTACAGTAAAGCATTGTTCTTCAACCCTGGACATTGAGAAATGTGTGTTTTGCAAACCGTGTCTATCTTCCTGGTTAAATTGAAATGTATCTGATCGGTCATTTCTTTTCACTACAAGATCCCCAGCCTGGCAAAGTTGAAACGCGGACTATTGCACCCGCCAACAGACCTGACACCAAACCCCAGAGCCCAAAGACGAAGCCCTCAGCACCCCCCATCCAACCCCCCTCCCCCGTATCCTGTTCTCCTCCATCTCCCTCCACCCAACACTCCATCTTCAGAAGCATCAGCGGCCTGCTTCACCTGGGCATTGTTAGTCTGCCAGGTACGGTGTTTGTTCTGCATTGCGTTCAGTGCTATCTAGTGTTGTCCAATAACAAACACTCATTTTCGTTTTCAGTTGCAAAGCGTGTTGCTACGGTCTGCCCTTATGAATACGACCCTGGTCCACACTTTTCTCCATCTAACCTCTCCATGACACCCGCTTTTGTCTTCTCAACCTCCAGGGGAGCAGAGACAGGGTGGGCAGGTCCGTGCTGGAGATCCATGGGGACAGGCAGGGCTGGACGTCTCCTCTGCTGTCCGCCCATGAGGTGTGCAAAGTGCTACTCTACCTCCACTCCATCCCCAGGTAATACCAATCAATCCCTAATCATCTTCGGTGATAGTTCAAGGTTTACTGTATGTGATTTTGTATAGGGTGTAGGTGATCAACTAGTCTGGTCTGCCCACCCTTACCTTACTTTAATATCCAGTCAAATATGTTTTGTGTCCTTTTACAACACATTGAAAACACATTGTGTGAGATGACCTACGAAATTAATGACATGGCAATGAGTAGTTTACATTGTTTGGAAATAACTGAAGTGACACTCAGCACTTTCTAGTGCAAGTTGTCAAAACATCCGTCATGGATTTTGTGTTATATTTTTTCACCAAAGGGGGGCAGTAAAACATTACTGTACATGTCTCATACACACGCCTGGTGCTTGAGCCCTATTTGAATACTCTATTAATGCATCCTTCCTTCTTTCTTTCCTTCCTTGAAGTAATCACTGACCTGACATGGTTTGTGGACTCTACATTTACATTTTTGTCATTTATAAGACACTTATCCAGATAGACTTACAGTGCATTCATCTTACAGTAAGATAGCTTTTTTTATGTATTTTTTATTTAACCTTTATTTAACTAGGCAAGTCAGTTAAGAACAAATTCTTATTTACAATGACGGCCTACCAAAAGGCAAATGACCTCCTGCGGGGACGGGGGCTGGTATTAAACAAATATATATATAAAAAATTAAAAACATAAATACAGGACAAAACACTCATCACGACAAGAGAGACAACACAACACTACATAAAGAGAGACCTATGACAACAACATAGCAAGGAAGCAACACAATGCAACATAGCATGGTAGCAACTATAGCTAGGTGAGACAACCACATATCACAGTCGTAGTAAGTACATTTTTCCTCAATAAACAAGCTATCAGCAAAGTCGGTGCTAGTAGTGCATGTTTTCATTTTATTTTTTAAATCTTCTAGCTTTACCCCCAGCTGACATGGTCTCGCAGCTAGGACTGTTTAAAAGCCAAATGTCCTCATAATACACATTTTACAGTTTCATCTGTTTACACAGCTTTAATAATGGACACACTTTGAAGTTCAAGGTGACGGCTGCCTGGTTAAACAGATAGGCCCTTTAATGTTGTTGCCTTTATGTCCCTCATTTAACCCTTTATGATGCATACAATCCTGACAAACCACAATGACTGCCAACTGTCTGGTATGCATGCTTTTAAAGAACAGAGGGGAAGGGGGGGCTTGAGTGGGGGTACTCTCTGTGTATGTGAGAGCTAATTATCAAAATCCAGAAAAGAGCCGTTCAATTCTACAACCACCTAAAAGGAAGCAATTCCCAAACCTTCCACAACAAAGCCATCAGCTACAGAGAAATACACCTAGAGATAAACCTACTCCCTAAGCAATGTGGTCCTGGGGCTCTGTTCACAAACACAAACATACCCCACAGAGCCCCAGGACAGCACCACAATTAGACCCAACCAAATCATGAGAAAACAAAAAGATAATTACTTGACACATTGGAAAGAATTTACCAAAAAACAGAGCAAACTATAATGCTATTTGGCCCTAAACAGAGAGTACACAGTGGCAGAATACCTGACCACTGTGACTGACGCAAAATTAAGGAAATCTTTGACTATGTACAGGCTCAGTGAGCATAGCCTTGCTATTGAGAAAGGCCGCCGAAGGCAGCCCTGGCTCTCAAGAGAAAACAGGCCATGTGCACACTGCCAACAAAATGAGGTGGAAACTGAGCTGCACTTCCTAAACTCCTGCCAAATGTATACCCATATTAGAGAGACATATTTTCATCAGATTACACAGACCCACAAAGAATTTGAAAATAAATCAAATTTTGATAAACTCCCATATCTATTGGGTGAAATACCAGTGTGCAATCACAGCAGCAACATTTGTGACCTTTTGACACAAGAAAAGGGCAACCAGTGAAGAACAAACACCATTGTAAATACAATCTATATTTATGTTCATTCATTTTCCCTTTTGTACTTGAACTATTTGCACATTGTATATATACATAATATGACATTTGAAATCTCTTTATTCTTTTGAAACTTTGTAAGTGTAATGTTTACAGTTAATGTTTACAGTTTTTTATTGTTTATTATCTATTTCACTTGCTTTAGCGGGGGGGGGCAGAGACACAACTTTCTAATATGCCCCAACTCACTTCCCTGTATTTTCCAAGAAAAGAGGTGCGGGACCTGGGAATGACAGTGGTGATCGATGCCAGGAAGAAACCTCCTCCCTCGTTCTTCTACAAAGCCCTACTGATGGTTCAGGTTAGGAAAATAAGAGTCATTCCTTCACATTAAAAGTCAATTGTCAAACTATAATCCATCTGTCGATCTATATTCTGAGATAAAGAGTTGATACTGGGGTGTCATACCATGAGGTATCTAGTTACTGGGTGTTAAAGGTCATAAACAGTCATGTTTTTCATGAAATTGTATGATATTTGAAGGAAACCAGATTCAAGTATGATGACCAAAGTATGAAAATGACAGGTGCCTCTACATTGATAAAGTTTGACCATAAAGTTACTGGTCCCTTCCCCCATGCCAAACACTTGGATTCATTTTTAGGAGGACAAGATGACATCACCTTAACTCTAATTTTAATACACCAATGGTAACATGATATTCTTATACCTAATTTAAATAAGTACCGCCTTGTAAACAACATCAGAGAAGGAGTGGTTGCAGAGGGGTGTGGTTTATATAGCTAGATAGCTACTCTACTGGTGCCAAAATGTGACTGTAGGATGTCAGCAAATGTGACCCGTATCAGGAAACTAGGCGTATGTCGCAGGTCACTACTTCACAGGAGAGCCGTTTGAACGTAAACTTTTTTTTAATCAAAATGCGTTTTTTGGCAGAAATGCCTTCTGGAATATGTGAACTTTCATGTGCCTTAATAACAAACGTGTATGCCATCTGTAAATACAAATAAAATTGTTAAATTACAGAAAAAGTGATAAACCTTCCCGCTAGCCATGACTTGCTGAGATAATGAGTGGGCTGGACATGCCGAGAGATGAGTTTGGATCCGTCTGCCATATAGCATGCTTCTGTCTATTTGAGCTGGTCTGTATGTCTAGGTAATCCACTCCAATGCAGCTTTAAAAATATATATGTATTGCGTAGTAAAACTGCATAAGCCCAATGTGAAGATAAAGTGTCCTGTTAGCTAGCTAACGTTAGCTAGCTGGCTCACTAGCTAACATTACGTGTATGCTCTCGAGTTTTGAAATCAGTGGAATTCGAGTACGATAGCTAAGGAGATGGAGAAAACACCTGTCTCCGGATTACATCTTCAAACTAAGGGCAACCATGGCATCCGACAGGAGACACATCCATCAATGATGTATGAGGGTAAGAAAGTCTAGCTAGCTACATTTTCAGATATTACACATTTTTAATTTTGACAGAAAGTGGTTTAATTTCAAGTTAAAGTGTACTGTTAGCAAGCTAATGTTTGCTGGGTGGCTCGTTAGCTAACGTTACATGTAGGATCTTATTATTCATATCTCAGACCCATTTGCTTGACTAGTTATACCCTAATGTTAGCTAGCTAACATTAAACCTGGTTGGTTAGCTACCTGCAGATTCATGCAGGGTTGGGATTATGGTTCATTGTTTACCTAGCTAGCTAGCTACAAGTCTTAACAAAAGACTCTCATCTTAGTGTGCCAGAGTGCAGAATAACTGATGAATTTACAAACGTTCAACACCCGTTGAAAATGGCCGGTGTCAGTAAACGTCGGCAGAAAAGCGTAATTAAATTGTTGCAAGCAGCACAGTTACAGTCACTAACACTCTGTATAACATGAAAACAGCCTAACCAGCTCTGCTAGGACGAGTAAAATGGTCAGAGTGGGGTGTTCTCTCATTATGTGTCTGGAAGTAGCTAGCAAGCAAGTCAATGTTAGCCAGTTAGCTTGCGTGCTTGACTGCCGTTGTGAGGTCAGAACGACCCTACTCCTCTGCCAGAGTGTCCAGTGTGCGCTTGAACACTCCGAGAGCGAAATGCTCTGAATTTACGAACAGAAAATCTGACAGCACAGTTGCAGTCACCAATGCTCTGGATAAAATAACAGCCTAACCAGCTCTGGTAGGGTGAGTAATGTTCAGTGAGCTGTTCTCTCATTTGTGTCTGGAAGTAGCTAGCAAGTTAGTTTGGTTGCCTGACTACTTTTTAAATGTTTTACTATTATTATGAACAAAACAAATACAAAAACTGAAATATGCAAGCAAGAGTACATAAACCTAACAGACAGGGGTATTACATATTGAGATACATTTTGTTCAATTTGTTAAAAAGTTTTATGGTACATATTGCTTTTTTTGTTTTTACACTTACTGATAATTTCAAAACAATGTTTCAATTCTGTCTTAAACAATGTGAAGAGGGGTTTGTTCTCCACCACTTTATTTTATGTATAAAGAATCTGCCATGAAAAATAAACAAATTAACAATGAAAGTTAAATAAGGGTCCATATAATTTGGATCAAAATAAAACATAATATTAGAGTCTTTAAAATGAACATTGATAGTAGTTTATTTTAAAATAAAATATTCTAACTCACTACAAAGTCTTCTGACATAAGAACAGTCCAAAAATAAATGGTCAAGTCTCTGGGTCACAACCACAAAATACACACTTGTCATTAATAGCTATTTTGAATCTGTGTTTAATCTAGGTTTTTACAGGGGTGCTTGACTGCATTTGTTAGTACAGAACGCTCGGATCAACTCTTAAAGAGATGGGTGGGGCTAAAGCTTAAGAGAGTGTGAACGATGCTGAATGTGTGTAGACAAAGAAGGTCTCTCCAGTAGTAGTACCTAAACATTCAAAGGCTATTTTCTCAAAAGTCAAATCAAATCAAATCAAATTGTATTGGTCACATACACATGGTTAGCAGATGTTAATGCGAGTGTAGCGAAATGCTTGTGCTTCTAGTTCTGACTGTGCAGTAATATCGTGCAGTAAGTGAGTTTACAAGTTTTTTAACTTTCAAAGCAAAATTACTTTCCCATTGTTCCTCAACTGTAGTGTATGATATATCATGTTTTAGCTTTTGAGTCTCTACTTTAATCCAATGTGAAAAACACCATTTCAAATTTTGCTACATGAGACCGATTTGAGCCTGTCGGTCAGAAATATAACTAAAAGCTTACCCTATTCATCTATGGCAAAGTTACTTATATGCAATGTTCCTTCACATGTTTTTTGGCACTGAGCTAATTTCAAATATGCTGAGAGCAAACTTGAACGTTGTGAAAAATCTGTGCAACTTCCAGCGTGTTTCCTGTGAATACTGATGCTGTAACCGCTTTTAAGTTACAGTTTTAACAGAGGCCAAGTAGGCTACTGTGGCTATTTGATCATTATAAAGACCTACCGGGTGGCCTAACATCAAAAACAGTGAAGAAAATGCATCACATAACATTTTAACATGAAAATAGCTGTTCTATCATTCAGCCTACAGTAGCAGACAATGTGTATTGTTCAATGTAGGCCTACATTCCTTGAGACTTAAAAAAAAAAAACCTGTTCTTCAGACATGGAGGTGACTGAAAATGTTGTTGTGTTGATTGAGAAAGAAACCACTTTACAATATAAAATGCGTTATTATTCCCGTACCATTATTACAGAGAATCAGACAAATTATGCTACCATCTGCCAATTGGCTACTTATTCGAGCCTCTCTCAAAATGCCCTTTTGACCCAAAGAAAAAGCTCTTTACCTGAGTAACATTTCAAAGATAGAAATGTACACGTTTGGTGCTCTTGTAGGAAGCAATCATTCCCCAATTGATGACTATAAATGATCTATAACTGGGCTGATAACTCACTAACTAAATCAAATCAAATTGTATTTGTCACATGCGCGAAATACAACAGGTGTAGACCTTACAGTGAAATGCTTACTTACACGCTACTTAACCAGCAATGCAGTTTCAATAAAATACCCCAAAAAAAGAAAGAGATACGAATAACAAATTATTAAAGAGCCGCAGTATATAACAAAAGCGGGGCTATAAACAGGAGGTACCGGTACAGAGTCAATGTGCGGGGACAACGGTGTTGAGGTAATTGACGTAATATGTACATGTAGGTAGAGTTATTAAAGTGACTATGCATAGATAATAACAGATAATAACCCTCTGTAGTGCCTTGCGGTCGGAGGCTGAGCAGTTGACATACCTGGCAGTGATGCAACCCGTCAGGATGCTCTCGATGGTGCAGCTGTAAAACCTTTTGAGGATCTGAGGGCCCATGCCAAGTCTCCTGAGGGGGAATAGGTTTTGTTGTGCCCTCTTAACGACTGTCTTGGTGTGCTTGGACCATGTTTGTTGGTGATGTAGACACCAAGGAACTTGAAGCTCTTAACCTGCTTCACTACAGCCCTGTCAATGATAATGGGGGCGTGCTCGGTCTTCCTTTTCCTGTCGTCCACAATTATCTCCTTTGTCTTGATCACATTAAGGGAGAGGTTGTTGTCCTTGCACCACATGGTCAGGTCACTGACCTCCTCCCTATAGGCTGTATCATCGTTGTCGGTGATTAGGTCTACCACTGTTGTGTCATCAGCAAATTTAATGATGGTGTTGGAGTTGTGCCTGGCTGTGCAGTCATGAGTGAACAGGGAGCACAGGAGGGGATTGAGCATGCACCACTGAGGGGGCCCCATGTTGAGGATCAGCGTGGCGGACGTGTTGTTACCTACTCTTACCACCTGGGGTGGTGGCCCGTCAGGAAGTCCAGGATCCAGTTTGCAGAGGGAGGTGTTTAGTCCATGGGTCCTTAGCTTAGTGATGAGCTTTTAGGGCACTATGGTGTTGAACGCTGAGCTGCAGTCAATGAATAGCATTCTCACATAGGTGTTCCTTTGTCCAGGTGTGAAAGGGCAGTGTGGAGTGCAATAGAGATTGCATCATCTGTGGATCTGTTGGTGAGGTATCCAAATTGGAGTAGGTCTAGGGTTTCTGGGATAACGGTATGCAAATTGGAGTAGGTCTAGGGTTTCTGAGATAATGGTGTTGATGTGAGCTATGACCAGACTTTCAAAGCATTTCATGCTACAGATGTGAGTGCTACGGGTCGGTAGTCATTCAGGCAGGTTACCTTAGTGTTCTAGGGCACAGAGACTATGGTGGTCTACTTGAAACATGTTGGTATTACAGACTCAAACAGGGAGAGGTTGAAAATGTCAGTGAAGACACTTGCCAGTTGGTCAGCGCATGCTCGGAGTACACGTCCTGGTAATCCGTCTGGCCCTGCGGCCTTGTGAATGTGGACCTGTTTAAAGGTCTTACTCACATCGGCTGCGGGGAGCGTGATCACACAGTCGTCCGGAACAGCTGATGCTCTCATGCATGTTTTAGTGTTACTTGCCTCGAAGCGAGCATAGAAGTTATTTAGCTTGTCTGGTAGGCTAGTGTCACTGGGCAGCTCTCAGCTGTGCTTCCCTTTGTAGTCTGGAATAGTTTACAGGCCCTACCACATCCGACGAGCGTCGGAGCCGGTGTAGTAGGAATCGATCTTAGTCCTGTATTGAAGCTTTGCCTGTTTGATGGTTTGTCGGAGGGCATAGCGGGATTTCTTATAAGCTTCCGGGTTAGAGTCCCGCTCCTTGAAAGCAGCAGCTCTACCCTTTAGCTCAGTGCGAATGTTGCCTGTAATGGCAAATGGGTGGGGTAAGGCTTGTGGTTGGGGGATGTACGTATAGTCACTGAGGGGACGACTTCCTCAATGCACTTATTGATAAAGCCAGTGACTGATGTGTCCCAGAGCAAATCCCAGAGCATATTCCAGTCTGTGCTAGCAAAACAATCCTGTAGTTTATCATCTGCTTCATCTGACCACTTATTTTATAGTCATTTGTGTTTCCTGCTTTAATTTTTGCTTATTAACAGGAACCAGGAGGATATAATTATGGTTAGATTTGCCAAAGGGAATGCTTTGTACACGTCTCTGTGTGTGGAGTAAAGGTGGTCTAGAATTATTTTCCCTCTGGTTGCACATTTAACATGCTGATAGAAATCGGCTAAAACTTATTTAAGTTTCCCTGCATTAAAGTCCCCGGCCACTAGGACTGGCGCCTCTGGATGACCGTTTTTCTGTTTGCTTATGGCGTAATACAGCTCATTGAGTGCGCTTTTTGTGCCTAGCAAATGATAAGAACAAAATGTGCACACGTGGCTACATGCAGCTCTCGCTTTGATCTCAAAACAAGTGCATCTACTCCGGACTGCTCATGCTGTAAACACAGTCCATTTCAAAGTGAATGGCAAAGATCCATATGTGGCAATGGTCTAATTGCATATAAACCTACTGCAGCTCTGATTGTTTATGCCGCAGTGGTCTGTGTGTCAATGCAATAGAATCCTACTCTGATGTGTTCTGCCTACCACAAAATCTCTTGCATAGTTAGCTTGCATACTAAGTCTTGCATAGTTTGTTTTGTTTCAGTAAGTTGCATTGAAAGTGACTATTATTGCTTTCATTCGATCCTAATTGCAACAGTAAAAAGAAACGTTGATAGTTTTAACTAACAGGGAAAACTCTAGAAAGATGAGTGAAGTTCAATCTCGTGCTTCTCACTGGTCCTGATATTTCTTCTGCACGGCTTAGAGGGAACATTGCTTATATGTTTCCCCTTTCATCTGTGTCTGGTGTAAGATAGTTACTGGCTAGCTTGGACTTCATGCAGCATGGAACAAAACGGGGGGGAATGGTCATTCAAAACTCTGATGAAGGTTTTTAGTCAACACATCCATCAGTGCTGCTGTGAACCACATTACTAGAGACATGCCAAACGGGAGATGTATAAAAAAATCTAGATATTATTGATGCATTTCAATATATTTTGTTATTCCTTATCTCCACGTTGTCTCCCTTTTGTTACGAACTTGGGGGCTCATCCGTGGGGATGAAAGTGGGGGCTTATCCGGGATCTTGAAGGTATTGTGTTTGGGAGAAAACGTGGAGTTAATGTTAATCTCTGTAGGTGCTTTGTTTGCATCTTTTGTTACAGTGTTTTTGAGTTGTAATGTTTGGTAGGCCCAGTGTTGGTTGCCTTTGTTTGTTTGGTAAACTTGCCACTGCGGTGGATAGTTTGTTGTGTGCTGCGTTGGAGAGAGTACTTTGGTTAGTTTCCAGGACTTTGCCCAGGCTGGAGACTCTTGCTCTACTCGCTGTTGGGACATCGGTCTGAGGAGGTGAGTACAATCTGCTGTGTACCTCAGTGGGAGATTTGGGTAGGGTAGTGACACTTACTACTCTGAGCTATAGCCTTTCTTTTTCCCTGTTTGGCTTAGCGACGTGTTTCACTTTGGAATACGTTGGGCATGGTTATTTTGTTTCTTATTTTTGCGTGGTGTCTGTGGACTGAGCAGTTGTCTAGGGGGCACATCCGAGGGTTGGGGGGAATCTGCCAGCGTGCTGGGTGGACGACCCTCCCACTCTGTCTGCCGAATTCTTTCTCTTTGCTCTTGTTTTCCTTAATAGGATGTCGGTGGGTGAAGTTGGGAGGGTCGTCAGCGACATGGGACACACCTGGGCCAGGGTGTGTCTCAGGATAAATGCACCACTTCCCCATTCACTGAGGAGAGTCTCTCCATGCAGACACTACTGATTACACACACCATTGTTAATTGTATTTACTTTACTTAATTTAGTAAATATATTTTTTATTCCTTATCTCCACGTTGTCTCCCTTTTGTTACGAACTTTGAGCCGGTTCGTGACAATAGGCTAATTTACATAATTTGATTCAATAAGAGGTGTACTTGTGGATGTATTTCAAGGCACCTTCAAACTCAATGCCTCTTTGCTTGACATGGGAAAATCAAAATAAATCAGCCAAGACCTCAGAAAAAAAATTGAGACCTCCACAAGTCTGGTTCATCCAGGGGAGCAATTTACAAACACCTGAAGGTTCCACATTCATCTGTACAAACAATAGTATGCAAGTATAAACACCATGGGACCACGCAGCCGTCATACAACTCACGAAGGAGATGCATTCTGTCTCCTAGAGATGAATGTACTTTGGTGCGAAAAGTGCAAATCAATCCCAGAACAACAGCAAAGGACCTTGTGAAGATGCTGGAGGAATCAGGTACAATAGTATCTACAGTGAGGGAAAAAAGTATTTGATCCCCTGCTGATTTTGTACGTTTGCTCACTGACAACGAAATGATCAGTCTATAATTTTAATGGTAGATTTATTTGAACAGTGAGAGACAGAATAACGACAAAAAAATCCAGATAAACGCATGTAAAAAAGTTATAAATGGAATTGAGGGAAATAAGTATTTGACCCCCTCTCAATCAGAAAGATTTCTGGCTCCCAGGTGTCTTTTATACAGGTAACGAGCTGAGATTAGGAGCACACTCTTAAAGGGACTGCTCCTAATCTCAGCATGGCCAAGACGGGGACAAAATTGAAGACCTACACAAGGCTGGAATGGGCTACAAGACCATCGCCAAGCAGCTTGGTGAGAAGGTGACAACAGTTGGTGCGATTATTCGCAAATGGAAGAAACAAAAAAGAACTGTCAATCTCCCTCGGCCTGGGCTCCATGCAAGATCTCACCTTGTGGAGTTGCAATGATCATGAGAACGGTGAGGAATCGGCCCAGAACTACACGGGAGGATCTTGTCAATGATCTCAAGGCAGCTGGGACCATAGTCACCAAGAAAACAATTGGTAACACACTACGCCGTGAAGGACTGAAATCCTGCAGCGCCCGCAAGGTCCCCCTGCTCAAGAAAGCACATATACATCCCCGTCTGAAGTTTGCCAATGAACATCTGAATGATTCAGAGGACAACTGGGTGAAAGTGTTGTGGTCAGATGAGACCAAAATGGAGCTCATTGGCATCAACTCAACTCGCCGTGTTTGGAGGAGGAGGAATGCTGCCTATGACCCCAAGAACACCATCCCCACCGTCAAACATGGAGGTGGAAACATTATGCTTTGGGGGTGTTTTTCTGCTAAGGGGACAGGACAACTTCACCGCATCAAAGGGACGATAGACGGGGCCATGCACCGTCAAATCTTGGGTGAGAACCTCCTTCCCTCAGCCAGGGCATTGAAAATGGGTCGTGTATGGGTATTCCAGCATGACAATGACCCAAAACACACGGCCAGGGCAACAAAGGAGTGGCTCAAGAAGAAGCACATTAAGGTCCTGGAGTGGCCTAGCCAGTCTCCAGACCTTAATCCCATAGAAAATCTGTGGAGGGAGCTGAATGTTCGAGTTGCCAAACATCAGCCTCGAAACCTCAATGACTTGGAGAAGATCTGCAAAGAGGAGTGGGACAAAATCCCTCCTGAGATGTGTGCTAACCTGGTGGCCACCTACAAGAAACGTCTGACCTCTGTGATTGCCAACAAGGGTTTTGCCACCAAGTACTAAGTCATGTTTTGCAGAGTGGTCAAATACTTATTTCCCTCGTTAAATTGCAAATCAATTTATAACATTTTTCACATGCGTTTTTCTGGATTTTATTTGTTGTTATTCTGTCTCTCACTGTTCAAATGAAACTACCATTAAAATTTTAGACTGATGATTTCTTTGTCAGTGGGCAAACGTACAAAATCAGCAAGGGATCATATACTTTTTTCCCTCATTGTATATCCCTCACTGTATAGTAAAACGAGTCCTATATAAACATAACCTGATAGGCCGCTCAGCAAGGAAGAAGCCACTGCTCCAAAACCGCAATAAAAAAGCCAGACTACGGTTTCCAAGTGCACATGGGGACAAAGATCCTACTTTTTGGAGAAATGTCCTCTGGTCTGATGAAACAAAAATAGAACTGTTTGGCCATAGTGACCATCGTTACGTTTGGAGGAAAAAGTGGGTGGCGTGCAAGCCGACGAACACCATCCCAACCGTGAAGCACGGGGGTGGCAGCATCATGTTGTGGGGGTGCTTTGCTGCAGGAGGGACTGGTACACTTCACAAAATAGTTAGCATCATGAGGAAGTAATATTATGTGGATATATTGAAGCAACATTTCAAGACATTAGTCAGGAAGTTCAAGCTTGGTCGCAAATGGGTCTTCCAAATGAACAATGACCCAAAACATACTTCCAAAGTTGTGGCAAAATGGCTTAACCTCTCTGGGCTAGAGGGCAGTATCTTGAATTTCGGCTGTCTGACGTGCCATATAATTGCTCTAAAAGTGTTAAAATAATGTCTGTGAGTATAACAGAACTCATATGGCAGGCGAAAACCCAAGGAAAACCCCAGCCACTTAAAATGTAAAGCTATTGGAAACTATGACTTCAGTTCCTATGGCTTCCACTAGATGTCAACAGTCTTTTTACATGGTTTCAGGCTTGGTTTTTTTTAAAACCAAGGAGTAATAGTTGTTTATCCATTGGGAGCTCTGTGGAAAAAGTAGTCTCTTTGCTGGCGTGAAAAATGGCACGCTTGTCATTCTTTTCATTTCCTATTGAACATAGTTCTCTCCCATTAAATATTATTGTTTATTTAGATATTAGAGTACCTGAAGATTAATTAGAAATGTTGTTTGACTTGATTAGACGAACTTTACCAGTAACTTTTGGGACTTCTTTGTCTGCATGCTGAAGGGGTGGATTACTGAACTCAATGATGCCTAATAAACTGACTTTCTTGGGATATAAAGAAGGACTTTATCAAACCATCATTACCATTCTTTGTGTTCCTGGGACTTTTGGGATTGCAACCAGAGGAAGATCTTCAAAGGTAAGTAATTTATTTTATCGCTTTTTGTGATTTTGAGACGCCTGTGCTGGTTTGAAAAATATGTTGTTAGGCTCTGACCTCAACTAATCAAATGCTTTCGCCGTAAAACCTATTGTAAATCGGACAACACAGTTTGATTACCAAGATTCTAAGCTAAAGAACGGTGTATTACACTTGTATTTTCATGAATGTTTAATGTTACGATTATTGTAATTTGAATTTGGCGATCTGCATTTCACCAGATGTTGTCGCAGGTGGGTCGCTAGCGCCCAACGGACAACCAAGTCAAGGTATTGGAGTGGCCATCACAAAGCCCTGAGCTCAATCCTATAGATTTTTTTTGGGCAGAACTGAAAAAGCATGTGCGAGCAAGGAGGCCTACAACCCTGACTCAGTTACACCAGCTCTGTCAGGAGGAATGGGCCAAAATTCACCCAACTTATTGAGGGAAGCTTGTGGAAGGCTCCCCGAAACGTTTGACCCAAGTTAAACAATTTAAAGGCAGTGCTACCAAATACTAATTGAGTGTATGTAAACTTCTGACCCACTGGGAATGTGATGAAAGAAATAAAAGCTGAAATAAATCCTTCTTTCTACTATTATTCTGATATTTCACATTCTTAAAATAAAGTGGTGATCCTAACTGACCTAAGACAGGGAATTTTTACTAGGATTAAATATCAGAAATTGTGAAAAACTGAATTTAAATGTATTTGGCTAAGGTGTATGTAATCTTCCGACTTCAACTGTAGTTGTTTCTAAGAGCTGTCAGTCAATATAAGCTCCCTGCCCACTCAACCTGTCTTTTCAAACTTCCTGGTAGTTAGCCATGAGAGAAAAAGTACTTTTCAGAATGACTGTTCGGGACCTTTAAAATGCTGTATGGAGGTATCTAGTTACTGGATGTTAAAATGCGGTATGAAGTCATCTAGTTACTGGATGTTAAAATGCTAAACAACCAACCCGTCTGTCCTGAAGAACAAGCAATGCAAACATTTTTCAATGGACCCTATATTCATATTGCATACATTATGATTATCTGCAATGATGTCTTGTCCTGACATGTTCACCTAATGGTCGGCTCCATAGGAACAAGCCCTGCATGCAGTCCGCATTGTGCTGATGCTAGTGGATAAAGATACAAGCCCTCGCCCTGAAAGACACCCTGGACTACAGGTCAGAGGGCATACACACACACATGCGTAACCACACACACGCATAATTCTGTTTTGCAAGACACCATAGCTTTGTCTCAGTAGTCTACATGGGGGTCCTCTCCTTGTCTCCTCTCCTTCATATACATTAATCTGAAAGCAATAGGAGGGATACGTTCTTTCCTCATTTTCAAAAGCTGCAATCTGGACTATTGAGACACGTCCACACAGGCCCTCGCTCTGTAATATGACTGACCCCTCCCCACATGCCTCCTGTTAATCAGATGGACATGGTGACTTCTCTGAAGGCCCTGCACAAGCTGGTGGAGGGACAACAGCTGACCTCTGACCTGGGCGGGACCTTCCCCTACAGCCACACTGATTGGCTGCAGTTTCATCAGGTGCAGTTGAATATTTATAAATAGTTTCAGCAAATGTCATGGCCTCTTTAAATAATTTGTATGGTCAAGATTTCTAGTAGATTTCTAGTAAATCGGCTATACAAGTGTCATCAAATACATTTTACATTGTTGTTGACAGATGTAGGATCTTAATTTGATCAAACTGTTGCAGGAGAACTTTTCTGCAATCCAGGAAATGTAAAACTTGTAGTGTAGTAGAGGTTTAAAAGGCCTCTTAAGTTTTTTAATTTCCACTTCGAAATTTTTGACTTTGAAAATGTTTTAAATCAACCCCTACATGTCCATTAATTATAATCCACATAATAATTCAACTTTCCTGTTGTTGCAGGATTAGTCAACAAGGAGCTTCTTGGGATAGTGGGCGAGTTTGGGCTTGTTTGCATAGCTGTTGTCATTGGTATTCCAAAGCATAAATCAAATCAAATCAAATTTTTTTATTTGTCACATACACATGGTTAGCAGATGTTAATGCGGAGTGTAGCGAAATGCTTGTGCTTCTAGTTCCAACCATGCAGTAGTATCTAACAAGTAATCTAACAAATTCACAGCAACTACCTTATACACACAAGAGTAAAGGAATGAATACGAGTATGTACATATAAATATATGGATGAGCGATGGCTGACCGGCATAGGCAAGATGCAGTAGATGGTATGGAGTACAGTATATACACATATATATGAGATGAGTAATGTAGGATATGTAAACATTATATAAATGTCATTGTTTAAAATGGCTAGTGATACCTTATTTCATCCAATTATAATTATTAAAGTGGCTAGAGATTTGGGTCGATGGCCGAACGGCATAGGCAAGATACAGTAGATGGTTTAGAGTACAGTGTATACATTTGATATGAGTATGTCGGATACGTAAACATTATATACAAAATTGTTTAAAGTGGCTAGTGATACATTTGTTACATCCAATTCCTATGTTTAAAGTGGCTAGAGATTTAAGTCAGTATGTTGGCAGCAGCCACTCAATGTTAGTGATGGCTGTTTAACAGTCTGATGGCCTTGAGGTAGAAGCTGTTTTTTAGTCTCTCGGTCCCAGCTTTGATGCACCTGTACTGACCTCGCCTTCTGGATGATAGCGGGGTGAACAGGCAGTGGCTCGGGTGGTTGTTGTCCTTGATGATCTCTCTGGCCTTTCTGTGACATCGGGTGGTGTAGGTGTCCTGGAGGGCAGGTAGTAAATCCCCCCTAATCTATTGCATTGGCTTTGTTTTGAGTCTGGATCCTAAAATCTATTTTCTATCCGTTTCAGAAACTAATTTCCTTTGTGTCGGACTTGCAAGGGGCAGCCCATATACTACATCGAGCAATCAAGAAAATTGATGGCAATCCAAAAATGGACACCGCCCAGGTAGCTACAGTTTCATGAAGTAACTTAAATAAAAACATTATACAATTTTTTTTTAGCTTTAGGTTGTTGTTTTTTTGTTCAGGACGTGCAGCTATGTATTCAAGATCAGAAGACCTCAATGAAAGAGGTACTGCAGGACATCCGATTAGTTACTTTACAAAGAGAAGGTGGGGCCATCCTGGCCAGAATGAGGAGGGAAGAGTTTCGATTTGCCAAGTCCGATGACTACAGGTATTGCTCTTCATCAAATTCATGATTTGTTGTGGATAACTGATGTGTAACACCCATAAAATGGTGAAAGCCCTCCATGACACTGCCCAAGCTAAAACGGGCTTTTGAGGCAAGTGACCACAATCCATCCCTCTCTATGGTATCACCCATCTAATTGATGCCACGACAGCCATTTTGTGCCAGAACTCCATAAACCATCTATCATTGTGAAGAGTTGAGGACAGGAGTTAATGTTTTCTAATGTCCACCTCTCACTACAGTGACGCTTTGGAGTCAGTGACGGTCCTGTATAACCAGGTGGAGGAGAGTGTTCATACGCTGGTGATGAGATCCAATGAGTCACTGCAGCACCTGGACTTCCTGCTCAAACTCAGGGAGGCGGAGTCAAATCTCGACATGGTAGGTCAGGAGGTTGCAACTTTACAGTGTCTTCAGAAAGTAATCACACGCCTTGACTTCTTCCACATTATTTTGTGTTACAGGCTTGATTTCAAAATTGACTAAATAGAGATTTTTCTGTCACCTGCCTACACATAATACCCTATCATGTCAAAGTGGAATTATGTTGTTTAAACTTTTTAAAATGTCTTGAGTCATTAAGTTTTCAAACCCCTTTGTTATGACAAGCCTAAATAATTTCAGGAGTAACAATTTGCTTTGTAAATGTATTTTATTTTATTTAAGCTTTATTTAACTAGGTTCTTATTTACAATGATGGGCTACCAAAAGGCAAAATCCCTAAAGTGGGGACAAAACACATTCCATGGCAGCAACACAGCACATGCGTTGCTGCTATGCTATGTTGTTGTTTTAGGTCTCTCTTTATGTACTGTTGTGATGTCTCTATTGTCATGATGTGAGTTTTGTCTTATATCTTTTTATTGTATTTTTTAAATCCCAGCCCCCGTCCCCGCAGGAGGTCTTTTGGTTAATCGTCTTTTGGTAGACCGTCATTGTAAATAAGAATTTGTTCTTAACTGACTTGCCTAGTTAAATAAAGGTTTAAATAAAATAAAACAACAACACCACATGACAACAACATGATAGCAGAACAAAACATGGTACAAACATTATTGGCACAGACAACAGCACAAAGGCAAGAAGGTAGAGACAACAATACATCACGCAAAGCAGCCACAACTGTCAGTAAGAATGTCCATGATTGAGTTTTGAAAATAAAACTGTCCAGTTTTTGTGTTTTTTGCAGCTCGTTCCAGTCGCTAGCTGCAGCGAACTGAAAAGAGGAGCTTAACCAGTCACATAATAATTTGCATGGACTCATAATAGTGTTTAACATGATTCTTGAATGACTACCTTATCTCTGAACCCCACATATACAATTATCTGTAAGGTCCCTCAGTCGAGCAGTGAATTTCCAACACAGATTCAACCACAACCTCTCAAACAAGGGCACCTATTGGTGGATTATTATATATATTTTTTTTTATTAAAGCTGACATTGTTTATCCATTTGAGCACGGTGAAATTATTAATTACACTTTGGATGATGTATCAATACACCCAGTCACTACAAAGATACAGTCGTCTTTCCTAACTCAGTTGCCGGAGAAGAAGGAAACCAATCAGGGATTTCACCATGAGGCCAATGGTGACTTTAAACAGTTAGAATGTAATGGCTGTCATAGGAGAAAACTGAGGATGGATCAACATTGTAGTTACTCCACAATACTAACCTAATTGACAGAGTAAGAAGAAGGAAGCCTGTACAGAATGAAAATATTTCAAAACATGCAATTTGACAGAGCTTGAAAAATAATTGGCAAATGTTGCACAATCCAGCTGTAATCTCTGCCACCAGTGCATCTACAAAGTATTGACCAGGGGTGTGAATTTCTATGTAAATTAGATTTCTGTATTTTCTTTTCAATACATTTGCAAAAATGTCTAGAAACATGTTTTCACTTTGTCATTATGGGGTATTCAAATCAAATCAAATCAAATTGTATTTGTCACATACACATGGTTAGCAGATGTTAATGCGAGTGTAGCGAAATGCTTGTGCTTCTAGTTCCGACCATGCAGTAGTATCTAACAAGTCATCTAACAAATTCACAACAACTACCTTATACACACAAGAGTAAAGGAATGAATACGAGTATGTACATATAAATATATGGATGAGCGATGGCTGACCGGCATAGGCAAGATGCAGTAGATGGTATGGAGTACAGTATATACATATGAGATGAGTAATGTAGGATATGTAAACATTATATAAATGGAATCATTTAAAGTGGCTAGTGATAGATTTTTTTCATCCAATTATAATTATTAAAGTGGCCTGAGATTTGAGTCGATGGCCGAACGGCTTAGGCAAGATTCAGTCAATGGTTTAGAGTACAGTGTATACATTTGATATGAGTAATGTCGGATATGTAAACATTATATACAAAATTGTTGCTATTGTTGGCTAGTGATACATTTGTTACATCCAATTCCTATTTTTAAGTGGCTAGAGATTTAAGTCAGTATGTTGGCAGCAGCCACTCAATGTTAGTGATGGCTGTTTAACAGTCTGATGCCCTTGAGGTAGAAGCTGTTTTTCAGTCTCTCGGTCCCAGCTTTGATGCACCTGTACTGACCTCGCCTTCTGGATGATAACGGGGTGAACAGGCAGTGACTCGGGTGGTTGTTGTCCTTGATGATCTTTTGGCCTTCCTGTGACATCGGGTGGTGTAGGTGTCCTGAAGGGCAGGTAGTTTACCCCCGGTGATGCGTTGTGCAGTCCTCACTACCCTCTGGAGAGCCTTACGGTTGTGGGCGGAGCAGTTGCCGTACCAGGCGGTGATACAGCCCGACAGGATGCTCTCAATTGTGCATCTGTAGAAGTTTGTGAATGATTGTGGTGACAAGCCGAAATTCTTCAGCCTCCTGAGGCTCTGTGTGGGTGGACCAATTCAGTTTGTCCGTGATGTGTACGCCGAGGAACCTAAAGCTTTCCACCTTCTCCACTACTGTTCCATCGATGTGGATAGGGGGTGCTCCCTCTCCTGTTTCCTGAAGTCCACGATCATCTCCTTTGTTTTGTTGACATTGAGTGAGAGGTTATTTTCCTGACACCACACTCCGAGGGCCCTCACCTCCTCCCTGTAGGCCGTCTCATCGTTGTTGGTAATCAAGCCAACCACTGTAGTGTCGTCAGCAAACTTGATGATTGAGTTGGATGCGTGCTTGGCCACGCAGTCATGGGTGAACAGGGAGTACAGGAGAGGGCTGAGAACGCACGCACCCTTGTGGGGCCCCAGTGTTGAGGATCAGCGGAGTGGAGATGTTGTTTCCTACCCTCACCACCTAGGGCCGGTCCGTCAGGAATTCCAGGACCCAGTTGCACAGGGCTGGGTCGAGACCTAGGATCTCGAGCTTAATGACGAGCTTGGAGGGAACTATGGTGTTAAATGCTGAGCTGTAGTCGATGAACAGCATTCTTACATAAGTATTCCTCTTGTCCAGATGGGTTAGGGCAGTATGCAGTGTGAATGCGATTGCGTTGTCTGAGGACCTATTGGGACGGTAAGCAAATTGGAGTGGGTCCAGGGTGTCTGGCAGGATGGAGGTGATTTGATCCTTGACTAGTCTCTCAAAGCACTTCATGATGACGGAAGTGAGTGCTACGGGGCAATAGTCATTTAGCTCAGTTACCTTAGCTTTCTTGGGAACAGGAACAATGGTGGCCCTCTTGAAGCATGTGGGAACAGCAGACTGGGATAGGGACTGATTGAATATGTCCGTAAACACACCAGCCACCTGGTCTGCGCATGCTCTGAGGACACGGCCAGGGATGCCATCTGGGCCAGAAGCCTTGCGAGGGTTAACACATTTAAATGTTTTCCTCACGTTGGCTGCGGTGAAGGAGAGCCTGCAGGTTTTGGTAGCGGGCCGTGTTGGTGGCACTGTATTATCCTCAAAGCGAGCAAAGAAGTTGTTTAGTTTGTCTGCTGGCAGGACGCCTTGCAGAGGGAATAGCTTGTATTCAGTCATGTTTCCGGTAGCCTTACCCTGGTTAAAAGCAGTGGTTCGCGCTTTCAGTTTTGCACGAAAGCTGCCATCATCCATGGTTTCTGGTTGGGGAAGGTTTTAATCGTTGCTATGGGTACAACATCACCAATGCACTTGCTAATAAACTCGCTCACCGAATCAGCGTATACATCAATGTTGTTATCCGACGCTATGCGGAACATATCCCAGTCCACGTGCTCGAAGCAATCTTGCAGCGTGGAATCAGATTGGTCGGACCAGCGTTGAACAGACCTGAGAACGGGCGTTTCCTGTTTTGGTTTCTGTTTGTAGGCTGGGAGCAACAAAATGGAGTCATGGTCAGACTTACCGAAAGGAGGGCGGAGAATAGCCTTTGTATGCATCACGGAAGTTGGAATAACAATGATCCAGGATTTTACCAGCCCGGTGGCACATTTGATATGCTGGTAACATTTCGGGAGCCTTGTTTTCAAATTAGCCTTATTAAAATCCCCAGCCACAATAAATGCAGCCTCAGGATATGTGGTTTCCAGTTTGGATTGGTGAGATTCTATATATTTTTCATCCATTTTGAATTCACGCTGTAACACAACAAGATGTGGAATATATCATACCCAAATCTAACTGCCTATATGCATAGTCTTGAAACCATTTGAAAGGAAACACTTTGAAGTTTGTGGAAATGTGAAATTAATGTAGGAGAACATAACACATTCGATTCCATCATCTTTGAAATGACAGCGAATTTAGATGATGGCCACCAGACAGCAGCAGTGTGTGTGCAAAGTTTCAGATTGATTCAGTGAATCTTTACATTTCTACACTATATGTTGTATCAAGTCTGCCAGGAGATTTTCCAATTGAGACAAATTTTCAATTAGATAAATGCTATGGTAACAAAAAAATGTAAGTTTACATACTTCAAGGAATGTCATACATGTTGGATAATTAGCTTCCCTACAGAAAAGACACTAACCTTCACACATCTAGATTGCCGGGTGGGGTGGGTGTGGAGCCAAAGACCGGGTGGGGTGGGTGTGGAGCCAGTTCCTACATTTGAAAATAAAAATGTATTTGATCAAACACAACTATGCTACCTGTTATCTCTGGGGCCCCCAGGATGACAAATCAGAGCAAGATTACTGAATATAAGTACATTATTTACCTTCAGATGTGAATGGATCAAACCAGTTGCGGTGATAAGTGTTTTGTTGTTGTGCACTCTCCTCTAACAGTAGCATGGTCTTTTTCACTGTAATAGCTACTGTAAATTGGACAGTGCAGTTGAATTAACATGAATTTATGCTTTCTGTCAATATAAGACATGTCTATGTCCTGGAAAGTTGTCTGTTACTTAGAACGCCATTCTAGTCATGTTAGCGCACGTTAGCAACAACCGTCCCGGTTTAGGGACACCAATCCTGTAGAGTTAACCTCTAAATCAAGGGCACCTAAAATGCTTGAAAGAAAACGAATACTCTATTCACCTAGGTCTGATTAGTATGCCTTATGATATATATTTTCCTATCTGAATGTGTACTTCATAGGCCAAGATGTGGTTTAATACAGAAGGAGAGCAACAGCTAAAGGTTTCCAACTCAACTGAGGACACCCTGGAGAGTGTGAGCCAAGCCCTTCAGCACTTTGGCTCCTTCCTCACTCAGGCCAAGGTACAACTGGGTTGGGGTTAGACAGTTTAATAAAGCTTATGAGGTATATTCAAGTCAATGATCGAAAATGGTTGTAAAACTCACGGAGTGGGCATTTAAGGGTTGATTCCTTAGTTGAGATCTATAGATGTGACTCACATTTCTCTGCAGACCCCCTATTGACATTAGTGAAGGCTATTCGCAAAAGGTCTGGTTTATATAGATACAGTTTTACTAGTCGGAAGTTGACATACACCTTAGCCAAATACATTTAAACTCAGTTTTTCACAATTCCTGACATTTAATCCTATTAAAAATGTCCTGTCAGTTAGGATCACCACATTATTTTAAGAATGTGAAATGTCAGAATAATACTAGAGAGAATTATTTATTTAAGCTTTTATTTCTTTCATCACATTCCCAGTGGGTCAGAAGTTTACATTCACTCAATTAGTATTTGGTAGTATTGCCTTTAAATTGTTTAACTTGGGTCACACGTTTCGGGTAGCCTTCCACAAGGTTCCCTCAATAAGTTGGGTGAATTTTGGCCCATTGGTCCTGACAGAGCTGGTGTACCTGAGTCAGGTTTGTAGGCCTCCTTGCTCGCACACGCTTTTTCAGTTCTGCCCACAAATTTTCTATAGGATTAAGGTCAGGGCTTTGTGATGTCCACTCCAATACCTTGACTTTGTTGTCCTTAAGCCATTTTGCAACAACTTTGGAAGTATGCTTGGGGTCATTGCCCATTTGGAAGACCCATTTGCGACCAAGCTTTAACTTCCTGACTGATGTCTTGAGATGTTTTTTCAATATATCCACATAATTTTCCTCCTCATGATGCCATCTATTTTGTGAAGTGCACCAGTCCCTCCTGCAGCAAAGCACACCCACAACATGATGCTGCCACCCCCGTGCTTCACGGTTGGGATGGTACTCTTTGGCTTGCAAGCTTCCCCAATTTTCCTCCAAACATAACGATGGTCATTATGGCCAAAAAGTTCTTGTTTCATCAGACCAGAGGACATGTCTTCAAAAAGTACAATATTTTTCCCCATGTGCAGTTGCAAACCGTAGTCTGTCTTTTTTTATAGCGGTTTTAGAGCAGTGGCTTATTCCTTATTTACTGTGGATATAGATACTTTTGTACTTGATTCCTCCAACATCTTCACAAGGTCCTTTGCTGTTGTTCTGGGATTGATTTGCACTTTTCGCACCAAATTACGTTCATCTCTAGGAGACAGAACGCATCTCCTTCCTGAGTGGTATGACGGCTGCGTGGTCCCATGGTGTTTATACTTACGTACTATTGTTTGTACAGATGAATGTGGTGTTTGGAAATTGCTCTGAAGGATGAACCAGACTTGTGGAGGTCTACAATTTTTTTTCTGAGGTCTTGGCTGATTCCTTTTGATTTTCCCATGATGTCAAGCAAAGAGGCAGTGAGTTTGAAGGTAGGCCTTGAAATACATCCACAGGTACACTTCCAATTGCCTATCAGAAGCTTCTAAAGCCATGACATCATTTTCTGGAATTTTCCAAGCTTTTTAAACGCACAGTCAACTTAGTGTATGTAAACTTCTGAGCCACTGGAATTGTGATACAGTGAATTATAAGTGAAATAATCTGTCTGTAAACAATCTTTGGAAAAATGACTTGTGTCATGCACAAAGTAGAGTTTAATGACTCCAACCTAAGTGTATGTAAACTCCCGACTTCAGCTGTATGTAGGCCTTATCTTAAGTTAAGATTTGACTCTTAAGAGAGGAAAAACTACATTCAATACATCCAGATGAGCCAGGTTAATAAATTCTATCTCATTCTTCACAGATGTATGTTTCTTTGACCATATTATTTTGAGATATCCGTTTCAAAATGTATTTCCTCTTACCCCACAGCTGCAAGAAAAACACAGTTGGAGCATATTTCCTCAGAACAAATAACGAAAAACCTATTTATCACAATGAATTGCGCTTATCAGAACTTATGTAATGTGCAGATGGGGAGGAAAAGCTGGAGTTGTGGGAATGTAAATCTTTGTTATTCATCATAGGAGAAAAAACAGCAGACCTTGACACTGATGATGGAGGTTGAGAAGATTTTGGGTCCCACCAACTCTAACACTGAGATGGAGGTTTTTCGGACCGTGATGTATACTTTCAAATCCAATATGACCGACTTTCTGTTGCGAGCGGAGAAAAGGCGTACCGAGCTTGACAACATGGTGTATGTCCATCGCTTCTGTGAACAGGTTAGTCGAGCAATACCCTGGTTCTTTCAAAACCTCTTCTTTCTTTTTACTCTTTTTATTGCTTCCTTTCAGCCTTAATTCTGGAGCAATTGCACTTAAATTCCAGTCAGCTACAGGATATGTATTTCACTTTGATGGAGGACTGACAGGAATTAAAATGTAATTGATTCTAACTCTGCATCATTTCTCCCACAATATTACTTTTACCATCACTAACACCATGTTTCTCTGTTGTAAATCATTTCATGTATGAAATGAAGAAGGAAGGATAAATAAATTTACGGACGTGCCCCCTCTTTAACCCCTAGCCACAACAGTAGTCAATCCCTCTCATCAATCTTTTCTGAACCCCAACTTCCCATCCAAGTAATACACAACAAAAAACACTTAAATTCTAACACTTCTGAAATAACACTATAACACTATAACACTAACAAAACTGCTCTCTGTATTGTTTCCTGTAGGTTGCTGCCCTAGCCAAGGAATGCAGGCAATATCTTGAGCAGGTAGAGACAGGGTGTTACCCTGCCAAAGCCAATCTAAGTACACTTAAGACCTACAAGGAGAGATTGGGTGACTGCTTCTCGGCTCGACACTTCCAGACTGTGAAAGCCAAAGCCTACAGTGCGAGGGGCTCTGGGGGGATGAGGCTGTGGAATGCAGCCTGGATCCAGTGCCAAGAAGTCAGCCAGCGGCTGGGGGAGAGATTGCAACAGAGGGGAGTAGCAGCCGACAAAGACCAGCAGCAGCCCACAGCCGGTGGAGCTCAAGTGAAGAGCAGGGTGTTACAGACGGGAAAGGAGAGGGAAGAGGAGAAGGAGGAGGAGGTGGGGGCCCCTTGCTCCCTCGCTCCGGCCTCAACCTTCCCTCCAGGGATGGCTGATAACTTGGGGAGGGCCTCCCGGGACCAGATGGAGAGCAGAGACAGCAGTACTAGGGACAGCGCTCACATCACATGTTTTAACCTCCCTATCAAAGCGGACTCGAAAGGGGGCAAAGGAGCCAAAGAAGTGTCCCAGTCATCTAAATCTCCAGGCAAAGAGGGGAAACTGATGCCAGTGGTGCCTCAAGATGGAGGAGGTGGACCAGGGAGGCGCCACAGCGAGGCAGACCTCAAAAGGGGGGATCCGATTGGCAAGTGTGAGGCGTTTCCATGGAAACACAGTGCCTTGGGGCGGTCCCTGAGTGAGGGTTCCTGTATGAGCTCTCTCCTGTCCTCAGAGTGTGGCTTCTCCCCCTTATCGGCAAGGCACTCCCATAGCCGGCACCTAGTAGTGGCACTGCAGTCACCCCAAAACCCTTATGATATCTCCCGTAATGGAAGTTTCTGCTCTGGCCACTCCTGCTGTAAGTCAAATGGGGACAGGGAAGGTGGTGACCCCATACAGGTGTCTTCAGTGTCCTTGACTGACCCTAGTGGTGACGAGACACAGGAGGCAACGTCATTAGCCGACACACAAGCTGAAGAAAATTGCAGCAACGTCCTGTGAGTGATCCTTCTCAACAGCTATCAGGAAATGTTTTCCCAGAAATTACCAGCATAGATGCGGTACAGAGGTTTATGCAACGCAGACCGTGGGGGATAGAAGAAGGATACCGGATTGGCACACGTTCAACAAATCTGCTCTAATAGTCTTAAAATCCATCATGACGGCTCTATTGTAAAATGTGGTTACAATTTGGTTGTATTTGTCTATTTTTGCTGCATAACTCATCACAGGTTTAGAAGAAGTGACTGCTAAATGCTAACTCCCATTCGTATAATCTGGTAGCATAGCTAACATAGAGAAATCGGAGGTGTTAGTCAAAGTCGTTTTAAACTGTAATGCAGTTGATTGGTAATGATGACATGAACATGTATTCGGTTTGACATCCACACTAGCATTACACTCCGATTTTTATCTCAACATAGTGTGAAATACACATATAAACAATAGCCTAAATGTAGGCTAATTTTGCTGGGGGACAATGAGGGGATTTGGGATCTTTCCCCCATGCGTTTCCATGGCATTTCCATACTTTTGGTCGAGTTCCATTGACCTCTTTGCAGCATCTATGCCATCAGTCACACAAGCTATTATCAATCTGCAATTGTTATGGGAATGGGTTTATGGGAAATACGTCTTAAATAAACAAATGAGGGACAAAGGACATTTACAGCATGCAGTGTTAGTAGAAATGCAGCATCGAGATGGTTACTCTTTGGGTCTTAGTTAGATTTCAGATTAAGATTAGTTGCCTGTAATCTTTACAATAACTACATACCGCATGGCAAGCGGTTCCGGAGTGCCAAGTCTAAGTCCAAGAGGCTTCTAAACAGCTTCTACCCCAAGCCATAAGACTCCTGAACATCTAATCAAATGGCTATATGCATAGTCACTAACTCTACCTACATGTACGTATTATCTCAATTACCTCGACTAACCGGTGCCCCTGGACATTGACTCTGTACCGGTACCCCCTGTATATAGCCTTGCTATTGTTATTTTACTGCTGCTCTTTAATTATTTGTTACTTGTATTTCTTATTTTCTTTAGGTATTTTTCTTAAAACTGCATTGTTGTTTAAGGGCTTGTAAGTAAGCATTTCACTGTAAGGTCTACACCTGTTGTATTTGGCTCATGTGACAAATACAATTTGATTTGATTTGATTAAGGAAACCGGTCACTGTTAATTTGTATAATCCCCTATAGATGATCTACAGATGTTCAAACTACCAACAAACTATCAACTGCAACTCTGTTGAAATGCAACAGCTTGCTAAAGTTACAGGGTTATGTTACAAGGTTAGCTTTAGGGTTAAAGTAAGTAGGGTGAGGGTAAGGGTTAAATTAGAGAATGCACTGTCCAAATTCTTCATCCTTAAAATTCCCAATTTCCTGTTTCCTGTGTGGACAGGAAGTTGCAGAGGATCATGGAGGAGCTGTTGTTGACTGAGAGAGAGTATGTACGATCTCTAGGCTATGTACGAGAGCACTACTTCCCTGAGCTGGAGAGGCCTGATGTGCCTCAGGACCTAAGGGGCCAGGGGGGGAACATTTTCGGCAACCTGGAGAAGCTCCATGACTTCCACCGCCACCACTTTCTGAAAGAGCTGGAGGGCTGCCTTCAAGAACCCTTCAGAGTGGGACGCTGCTTCCTACGACATGTGGGTTCCCATGGTTGCGAACCTTAACCGTGTGATAACTAAACCTAACCTGAAAGGGATATTTCAATCTTTTGTTCATAAATCCACTGTTAATACAATCCCCAAAATGTTGCATGTCAGCGGTTAAGTTTTCAAGAGAGCTTTTAATACAGAGCAAAAACTGTGATGATGCGTTTTAAGTGAAGGACGGCACCCTTTCCAGGGTAGTGTCCTCATCACTTCACAGAGAAGTTAAAAGGACAGTTAGTAACACTGGTAACACTGATATAACAGTATATTTTAATTAAACTGCTCTGAAACAAACAATCAACAAGTGTTTTACAATAATATGCGTTTACTTTTTGGGGTGAGAGACGTTTCAGTCTTTTGATTATAACTTATCTTTTCATCTGTTTTGCACTCACCAACAACAAGTGATGTGGACCGCATGCTACAAGTCAGGTCAATTATAATCTTGAGAAATCCACAGGCATTTAGGTTCTACAGCTGTGTAAAATAGAATACAATAATAATACTCTATATTTGATTTATTCATATTTTCTATTGAATTCTGTGCTTCTTACCCCTATCCAGAGAGAGAGCTTTGGTCTGTACGCCCTCTTTAGCAAGAACAAACCCCAGTCAGACAGCTTACTCATCAACCATGGCCAGTACTTTTTCAAGGTGAGGACGTCAAATAAACTGTCAGAGTACACTGATATTACAGTATATAATGCAATACTCATCCTTATGTGAAGTATTTGTAGTGGAAGTGCCCCCGGAACAATGGAGTTTGCAAAAAAAAAAAAAGTAACACGCTTTATTAACAGTATATTATAACATGCATGTCCCAACAGGGTTGTGGTCAATTTTATTTAAATTCGGTCAACAATCAAATTCCAATTTTTGAAAAAAATGCAATTGGAATTTCAGTTTTTAATTTCTGATTTGAATGAATTGATATGGAATTCTGTTTTCCTAACACTCCAGCAAAAACAGCTACAGCTGGGGGACAAGATGGACCTGTCTTCTTACCTGCTGAAGCCAGTGCAACGGATCAGCAAGTACAGCCTACTGCTGCAGGACATGGTGAGGGAGTGCGGGCCCCACAGGAGCCGTGAGGAGGCCGAGGTCCAGCACGCCCTGGAGGTCATCCAGTTCCAGCTACGGCATGGCAACAACCTGCTGGCCATGGACGACATCCAGGACTGTGATGTGAGTGAGGTTTTGGGAAGTGTGGATTGGAGGGAGAGGTATAAAAGGAGGACTGAAGAGTAACAATGTAAATAATGGCGCCGGAGGAGATGGCTGCCGTCTTATGGGCCCCGAACCAATTGTGCTATTTTGTGTGGTTTTTTTCACGTTTTTTGTAACTTATTTTGTACATAATGTTTCTGCCACCGTCTCTTATGACCGGAAAGAGCATCGATATCAGATCAGCGATTACTCACCTTGAACTGGACAAAGATTTTTTCATTAACGAGTCGAACACAAAGGATTTACCGGACCAGGCCCAAATCCCTGTCATTCGCATGAAATAGAGATGCCGATACAGGGGCGAGTGTGTAACCCGCCTCTACCATACGTCCTACTGGCCAACGTGCAATCATTGGAGAATAAACTGGATGAGCTCCGTTCAAGACTATCCTACCAATGGGACATTCAAAACTGTAATATCTTATGTTTCACAGAGTCGTGTCTGAACGACGACATGGATAATATACAGTTGGCTGGGTTTTCCGTGACAGAACAGCTGCCTCCGGTAAGACGAGGGGTGGTGGTCTGTGTTTATTTGTCAATAGCAGCTGGTGCACGAAATCTAACATTAAGGAAATCTCAAGGTTTTGCTCGCCTGAGGTAGAGTATCTCATGATAAGCTATAGACCACAGTATTTACCAAGATAATTTTAATCTATATTGTTCATAGCCATCTTTTTACCACCATAAACTGATGCTGGCACTAAGATCGCACTCAATGAGCTGTATAAGGCCATAAGCAAACAAGAAAATGCTAATGCAAAGGTGGTGCTTCTAGTGGCTGGGGACTTCATTGCAGGGAAACTTTAATCCGTTTGACCTCATTTCTACCAGTATGTCATGTGCATCATGAGGAAAAAAAACTCTAGACCACCTTTACTCCACACACAGAGACGCATACAAAGCTCTCCCTCGCCCTCCATTTGGCGAATCTGACCATAATTCTATCCTCCTGATTCCTGCTTACAAGCTAAAACTAAAATAGAAAGTACCAGTGACTTGTTCAATACGGAAGTGGTCAGATGACGCGGATGCTACGCTACAGGACTGTTTTGCTATCACAGACTGGAAAATGTTCCGTGATTCATCTAATGGCAATGGAGTATACCACCTCAGCTATCGACTTCATCAATAAGTGCATCGACGACGTCGTCCCCATAGCGACCAAACGTACACATCCCAACCAGAAGACATGGATTACAGGAAACATCCGCATCGAACTAAAGGCTAGAGCTGACGCTTTCAAGGAGCGGGACATTAATCCGGACGCTTATAAGAAATCCCTCTACAGCCTCCGATAAACCATCAAACAGGCAAAGCGTCAATACAGGATTAAGATTGGATCCTACTATACCGCACCGCACTCGTCAGATGTGGCAGGGCTTGAAAACTATTATGGACTACAAAGGGAAACCCAGCCGCGAGCTGCCCAGTGACGCAAGCCTACCAGACGAGCTAAATGCTTTTATGCTCGCTTAGAGGCAAGCAACAACGAAACATGCTTGAGAGCACCAGCTGTTCCGGACGACTGTGTGATAACGCTCTCAGTAGCCGATGTGAACTAGACCTTTAAACAGGTCAACATTCACAAAGCCGTGGGGCCAGATGGATTACGAGGACGTGTACTCAAAGCATGCGCAGACCAACTGGCAAGTGTCTTCACTGACATTTTCAACCTCTCCCTGACCGATTCAGTAATACCTACATGTTTCAAGCAGACCACCATAGTCCCTGTGCCCAAGGAAGTGAAGGTAACCTGCCAAAATGATTACCGCCCCGTAGCACTCACATCGGTAGCCATGAAGTGCTTTGAAAGGCTGGTCATGGCTCACATCAACAGCATTATCCAGGATACCCTAGACTTACTCCAATTCACATACTGCCCCAACAGATCCACATGCGCAATCTCAATCACACTCCGCACTGCCTTTTCCCACCTGGACAAAAGAATCATTAAGTTTGCTGACAACACAACAGTGGTAGGCCTGATTACAGACAACGATGAGACAGCCTATAAGGAGGAGGTCAGAGACCTGGCAGTGTGGTGCCAGGACAACAACCTCTCCCTCAATGTGAGCAAGACAAAGGAGCTCATCGTGGACTACAGGAAAATGCGGGCCTAACAAGTCCCCATTAACATCGACGGGCCTGTAGAGGAGCGGGTCGAGAATTTCAAGTTCTTTGGTGTCCACATCACCAATGAACTATCATGGTCCAAACACACCAAGACAGTCGAGAAGAGGGCATGACAACACCTTTTCTCCATCAGGAGACTGAAAAGATTTGGCATGGGTCCCCAGATCCTCAAAACGTTCTATAGCTGCACTATCGAGAGCATCCTGACCGGTTGCATCACTGCCTGGTATGACAACCGCTACAAAGGGAAGTGCGTACGAACCAGTACATAACTGGGGCCAAGCTTCCTACCATACAGGACCTACAGTATATACTAGGTGGTGTTAGAGGAAAGCCCAAATAATTGTCAAAGACTCCAGTCACCCAAGTCTTAGACTGTTCTCTCTGCTACCGCATGGCAAGTGGTACCGGAGCTCCAAGTCAAGCCATAAGCCATAAGACTGCTGATCATTGAATCAAATGGCCACCCGGACTATTTACATTGACCCATCCCCCCATTTGTTTTTACACTGCTGCTCCTCGCTGTTTATTATCTATGCATACTTTACCCCTACCTACAAATTACCTGGACTAACCTGTACCCCCACACGTTGACTCAGTACTGGTACCCCCTGTATATAGCCTCATTATTGTATTATTTTATCGTGTTACTTTTTATTGTTTTTTACTTTACTTTATTTGGTAAATATTTTCTTAACTCTTTCTTGAACTGCGTTGTTGGTTAAGGGCTTATAAGTAAGCATTTCATGGGAAGGCCTACACCTGTTGTATTCAGCACATGTGACAAATAAAGTTTTATTTGATTTTGTTCAGCTGACCCACTTTGGAAAAATTGGCACAACCCAAATCACCATCTGTAGCCTATACTGTAAACCACAATTGTGAGGCCGTTTGGATGTTTATATTTTCTCCCTTTTTTTGTTATCTTCCGTTGTCAAGCTTGTAAGATAAAGATAGATGTTTGACTCTTCCGGTCATACAGTAGAGTGCAGGGGTTTTGAAACCTTTTTTCAGGTGACCCACTTTGGCCCAATTTTTTACCCACCTAACCCAAATAACATCGATCTACCACAGTTGTGAGGTCGTTCAGGAACCTAAAACACTTCTTAGTTTGTTCCTATCAGGGGATGAATACAGTATAAGGTCAAATGTCAATGTACTAAAAAGGGTTCTTACCACCGATGCATCCTGACAGAATACAGCCTGCCTTCAATGTAATTTCTATTCTCCTGTAGGTCAACCTAATGGAGCAGGGGCAGCTGATTCGTCAGGACGAGTTCCTTGTGTCCTTCAGAAAGAAAAAGTGTTTCCGCCACGTCTTTCTCTTCCAGGACCTTGTCCTCTTCAGCAAGACTAAGAGGACCGACGTGGGCAACGACACTTATGTGTATAAACAGTCATTCAAGGTATGCAGATTCTCCATACAAAACACAGCACAATATACCCCAATGTGAAACTTGAGCCAAAGCTACCTGTTACGGATCACTCCGGAACTTTCATTACGCACACCTGTCCCCTATTCCCATTGATTTGTATTTCTATATATGTGCCCTTTGGTTTCCACTGGGCGGTCGATTATTGTTACAATGTCCGTTGGTGCGTTCAGGACGCACAGCACATTCTCCAAACACAAGGCCAAAGTCCCAGTTATTTGCAAGAGGAAGAGACGCAGGTACAGAGGACACAGAGCGGGATGCCTCATACGGATCCACAGAAGGCGAGTGGGAAAGCTTCCGTTACTGTCAATATTACTTGCCAACGTGCAATCATTGGACAATAAATTAGATGAGGTACGATCACGAATATCTTACCAACAGGACATCAAAAACTGTAATATCCTATGTTTCACAGAATCGTGGCTGAATGATGTAATGGATATTCAGCTAGCGGGATATACGCTGCACCGGCAAAATAGAACAGCACACTCCCGTAAGACGAGGGGGGGCGGTCTGTGCATATTTGTAAACAACAGCTGGTGCACGAAATCTAAGGAAGTCTCAAGATTTTGCTCGCCTGAAGTAGAGTATCTTATGATGAATTGCAGACCACACTACTTGCCTAGATAGTTTTCAGCTATACTTTTTGCGGCTGTTTATTTACCACCACAGACGGATGCTGGCACTAAGACCGCACTCAGTCAGCTGTATAAGGAAATAAGCAAACAGGAAACCACTCACCCAGAGGCGGCGCTCTTAGTGGCCAGAGACTTTAATGCAGGGAAACTTAAATCAGTTCTACCTAATTTCCATCAACATGTTAAATGTGCAACCAGAGGGGGAAAAAATCTAGATCACATGTACTCCACACACAGAGACGCGTACTAAGCTCTCCCTCGCCCTCTATTTGGTAAATCCGACCACAACTCTGTCCTCCTGATTCCTGCTTACAAGCAAAAATGAAAGCAGGTAGCACCAGTGACTCGGTCTATACAAAAGTGGTCAGATGAAGCAGATGCTAAACTACAGGACTGTTTTGCTATCACAGACTGGAACATGTCCCGGATTATTCCGGTGGCATTGTGGAGTACACCACATCAGTCACTGGCTTTATCAATAAGTGCATCGAGGACGTCGTCCCCACGGTGACTGTACGTACATACCCCAACCAGAAGCCATGAATTACAGGCAACATTGGCACTGAGCTGAAGGGTAGAGCTGCCACTTTCAAGGTGCGGGACTCTAACCCGGGAGCTTATAAGAAATCCTGCTATTCCCTGCAATGAACCATCAAACAGGCAAAGCGTCAATACAGGGCTAAGATCATACTACACCGTCTCCGACGCTCGTCTTATTTGGCAGGGCCTGCAAACTATTACAGACTACAAAGGGAAGCACAGCCGCGAGCTACCCAGTGACACAAGCCTACCAGATGGAGTACCAGGACGTGTGCTCCGGGCATGTGCTGACCAACTGACAGGTGTCTTCACTGACATTTTCAACATGTCCCTGATTGAGTCTGTAATAACAACATGTTTCAAGCAGACCTCCATAGTCCCTTGTGCCCAAGAATATGAATGCAACCTGCCTAAATGACTACAGAGCCGTGCTTTGAAAGGCTGGTAATGGCTCACATCAACACCATTATCCCAGAAACCTTAGACCCATTCCAATTTGCATACCGCCCAAACAGATCCACAGATTGCACTCCACACTACCCTTTCCCAACTGCACAAAAGGAACACCTATGTGAGAATGCTATTCATTGACTACAGCTCAGCGTTCAACACCATAGTACCCTCAAAGCTCATCACTAAGCTGGGACTTAACACCTCCCTCTGCAACTGGATCCTGGACTTCCTGACAGGCCGCCCCCAGGTGGTGAGGGTAGGTAGCAACACATCTGCCATGCTGATCCTCAACACTGGAATCACCCAGGGGTGCGTGCTCAGTCCCCTCCTCTACTCCCTGTTCACCCACGACTGCATGGCCAGGCACGACTCCAACACCATCATTAAGTTTGCAGACGACACAACAGTGGTAGGCCTGATCACCGACAACGACGAGACAGCCCACAGGGAGGAGGTCAGAGACCTGGCCGGGTGGTGCCAGAATAACAACCTATCCCTCAACGTAACCAAGACTAAGGAGATGATTGTGGACTACAGGAAAAGGCGGACCGAGCACGCCCCCATTCTCATCGATGGATATGTAGTGGAGCAGGTTGAGACCTTCAAGTTCCTTGGTGTCCACATCACCAACAAACTAGAATGGTCCAAACACAACAAGACAGTTGTGAAGAGGGCACGACAAAGCCTATTCCCCCTCAGGAAACTAAAAAGACTTGGCATGGGTCCTGAGATCCTCAAAAGGTTCTACAGCTGCAACATCGAGAGCATCCTGACTGGTTGCATCACTGCCTGGTACAGCAATTGCTCGGCCTCCGACCGCACGGGACTACAGAGGGTAGTGCGTATGGCCCAGTACATCACTGGGGCTAAGCTGCCTGCATCCAGGACCTTTACCCCAGGCGGTGTCAGAGGAAGGGCCAAAGAATTGTCAAAGACCCCAGCAAGCCCAGTCATAGACTGTTCTCTCTACTACCGCATGGCAAGCAGTACCAGAGTGCCAAGTCTAGGACAAAAAGGCTTCTCAACAGTTTTTACCCCCAAGCCATAAGACTACTGAACAGGTAATCAAATGGCTACCCGGACTATTTGCTGCTGCTACTCTCTGTTTATCATATATGCATAGTCACTTTAACTACACATTCATGTACATACTACCTCAATTGGCCCGACCAACCAGTGCCCCCGCACATTGGCTAACCGGGCTATCTGCACTGTGTCCCGCCACCCACCAACCCTTTTTTACGCTACTGCTACTCTCTGTTTATCATATATGCATAGTCACTTTAACCATATCTACATGTACATACTTCCTCAATCAGCCCGACACCCCGGTGCCTGTATGTATTCTCGCTACTGTTATAGCCTCCCTACTGTTATTATTTACTGTTGTTTTTATTTCTTTACTTACCTATTGTTCACCTAATACTTTTTTTGCACTGTTGGTTAGAGCCTGTAAGTAAGCATTTCACTGTAAGGTCTACACCTGTTGTACTTGGTGCACGTGAAAAATAAACTTTGATTTGAGTACATGTGCTCTGTGTTTTAGCTTTCGTGCCATTGTGGATTGCACAGATGATTACGGGTCTTGTCCCGTGTCTTAATCATTGTGCGCGTGTGTTATTTATTCAAGGTACTCCTCGCTCTTTTGTTTGGGTTTCAACCCTGTGTTTTTGTATAGTGTTTGTTTGGTCTTAGTTCCCGTGCCATTACACGGCATGCCGTAAATTGGGGCATTCCTGCGCCTGTCTCCCGAATCATTTACCAACGTGACAGAATATTCTACCATTAAGGGAGACAGTGGGAATGGCCCGTCTGACGACGCTGTGACTGGTACGTCCGGCGCTGCTGCAACTTCGGCACCTGCAACTGGGCCGTCTGACGTCGCCACAATGGGTATGTCCGACCACGCAACTGTCCGATGCCGCCACAACCGGTCCTTCCGACGCCCCTGCCACTGGTCCGTCCGCTGCTGCCGCATCTTCGGCAGTGGCAACTGGCCCGTCCGACAACGACGCAACTTCGGCAGCTGCATTGGGTCCTGATCGACCCGCACTGCGTTCCTTTGATCGTCCTCGAGGCCGGTGTCGTTGCGCTGCTAGTGCATTGCGTAAGGGGGGCCGGGTACTGTCACGGATCCCTCAGGAACTTTCATTCCTCACACCTGTCCCCTATTCCCACTGATTTGTATATATGTGCCCTTTGGTTTCCATTTGGCGGTCGATTATTGTTACAATGTCCGTTGGTGTGTGTGAGTACCTGTGCTGTGTGTTTTGGCTTTCGTGCCATTGTGGATTGCACAGATGATTACAAGTCTCGTCCTGTGTGTTAATCATTGTGCACATGTGTTATTTATTTGAGGTACTCCTCGCTCTTTTGTTTGGGTTTCAACCCTGTGTTTTTGTATAGTGTTTGTTTGATCTTCATTCCCGTGCCGTTACACGGCATGTCGTAAATTGGGGTATAATAAAAAAAAAAGATTACGCACTCACAAATACCAGCGTGACACTACCTTCCTTGGAAATCAATGAAACACATGCATACGTCATAAAAGGGCCATGTGGAGGCCCTACATGTGAAATTTCCAATTTGAGCTACAGTAGCTACCCTCCAAAAGTTTCACTTCCTCAATTGCGTGGCAAAACTGTATATGATTCACTGTCTGTTTACACATACGAACTACAAAAATTGTTGAAACTGGAGACACTTATCTCCCTCACTAGTTTTAAGCACCAGCTGTCAGAGCAGCTCACAGATCACTGCACCTGTACATAGCCCAACCAACTACCTCATCCCCTACCGTAGTCATTTATTTATCTTGCTCCTTTGCACCCCAGTATTTTTACTTTGCACATTCATCTACTGCACATTTACCATTCCAGTGTTAAATTGCTATACTTTAGTTACTTTGCCACCATGGCCTATTTAATGCCTTATATTCCTTATCCTACCTCATTTGCACACATTGTATATAGATTTGTTTTTTTCCTACTGTATTATTGACTGTATGTTTGTTTTACTCCATGTGTAACTCTGTGTTGTTGTATGTGTCGAACTGCTTTGTTTTATCTTGGCCAGGTCGCAGTTGTAAATGAGAACTTGCTCTGAACTTGCCTACCTGGTTAAATAAAGGTGAAATAAAACAATAAAAAATAAATAAAAAATACCCTGTTTATAAATGAAGGAAACATGTTTGTCTAGGTTGATAACTTTCTAAATATACGTACAGTTATATCCACGTATAGTCCTTTATAGTGTATGCCTTGTAAAGGGTTAATGAACACTTCATTTTTTATTTATTTCACCTTTATTTAACCAGGTAGGCAAGTTGAGAACAAGTTCTCATTTACAACTGCGACCTGGCAGGTCATAAGCCTTTACAAGTTGTAGTTAGTTTAAAGACCATGTTTTCTGTTCTGACAGACCTCTGACATTGGGATGACCCACAATTCGGGGGACAGCGGGCTGTGCTTTGAGATCTGGTTCAGAAGGAGGAAGTCCCAGGACACTTACACCCTGCAGGCCGGAAGCAGAGAGGTGAAGGATGCCTGGACCAAAGACCTTGAGCGCATCCTCTGGGAGCAGGCTGTACACAACAGAGGTCAGAGGTTACCCCTGAGATTAACCAACCAGTCAGATCTCTTGTGTCCTAAAATGATCTGGTCTGTATCTGAAACGTTACTAGCAGTCAAATCCTTGCTTGCTCTGTTCTTATTTCCTCAATTCCTCTCAAAGGGCATTAGAGGTGACGGTCCCATGGAAAGACTATGAATCATCTCATCCAATGCACTTTGAGAGGAATGAAAAACACAAGGACTGAGGAAGAAAGGATTTGCCAGCTTGTAAAGTTTTCAGATACAGCCACAGAGCTCAACCTACTATATTTTCCCACACTCCCACTGATCTGAAAATAGTTGATGGATTAAAGCAATGACTATTAAACCAACACTTTCAACAGACAATGAAAATACGCAATTTCAGGCTACTGGTATACTACTGCAGCAAAGCAGCCCCACAACATGATGCTGCCACCCCCGTGCTTCACGGGTGGGATGGTGTTCTTTGGCTTGCAAGTCTCCCCCTTTTTCCTCCAAATATAACAACGGTCATTATGGCCAAACAATTCTATTTTTGTTTCCTCAGACCAGAGGACATTTCTCCAAAATTACAATCTTTGTCCCAATGTACAGTTGCAAACCGTAGTCTGGCTTTCAGGTTATATTGATATAGGACTCATTTTACTGTGGATATAGATACTTTTGTACCTGTTTCCTCCAGCGTCTTTACAAGGTCCTTTGCTGTTGTTCTGGGATTGATTTGCACTTTTCGCACCAAAGTACATTCATCTCTAGGAGACAGAACGCGTCTCCTTCCTGAGCAGTATGACTGCTGCGGGGTCCCATGGTGTTTATATTTGCGTACTATTGTTTGTACAGATGAACATGGTACTTTCAGGCGTTTGGAAATTGCTCCCAAGGATGAACCAGATCTGAGGTCTTGGCTAATTTGTTTTTGATTTTCTCATGATGTCAAGCAAAGAGGAACTGAGTTTGAAGGTAGGCCTTGAAATACATCCACAGGTACACCTCCAATTGACTCAAATGATTTCAATTAGCCTATCAGACGCTTCTAAAGCCATGACATCATTTTCTGGAATTTTCCAAGCTGTTTAAAGGCACAGTCAGCTTAGTGTATGTAAACGTCTGACCCACTGGAATTGTAATACAGTGAATTATAAGTGAAATAATCTGTCTGTAAGCAATTGTTGGAGAAATTACTTGTGTCATGCACAAAGTAGATGTTCTAACCGACTTGCCAAAACTATAGTTTGTTAACAAGAAAAATGTGGAGTGGTTGAAAAACAAGTTTTAACGACTCCAACCTAAGTGTATGTAAACTTCCGACATCAACTGTACATCAAATTATTTATTATTAAAGTGGCTAGAGATTTGAGTCAGTATGTTGGCAGCAGCCACTCAATGTTAGTGATGGCTGTTTAACAGTCTGATGGCCTTGAGATAGAATCTGTTTTTCTCTCTGTCCCAGCTTTGATGCACCTGTACTGACCTCGCCTTCTGGATGATAGCGGGGTGAACAGAAAGTGGCTTGGGTGGTTGTTGTCCTTGATGATCTTTTTGGCCTTCCTGTGACATCGGGTGGTGTAGGTGTCCTGGAGGGCAGGTAGTTTACCCCCTGGGATGCGTTGTGCAGACCTCACTACCCTCTGGAGAGCCTTACAGTTGTGGGCGGAGCAGTTTCCGTACCAGGCGGTGATACAGCCCGACAGGATGCTCTCGATTGTGCATCTGTAAATGTTTGTGAGTGTTTTTGGTGACAAGCCGAATTTCTTCAGCCTCCTGAGGTTGAAGAGGCACTGTTGCTGGTGGGATTGAGACTAGCATAAAGCCATAGATTTGTTGGTTCAATGATTGAGTTTTCTTATTGTGTTCCTCCCCTAGTAGGTCAATTACCCTGTTCCTGGAGAACTACCCTCATGTAGGTTTTCAATCCAAACCTCAGTTGTAACTAACCTGATTTAGTTTATTAACCAGCTAATTATTAGAATCAGAAAGTGGAAGGGGTAGAATGTAGGGAACTTGTTTGTCTGCCCATTATTAAAGACCAAAATTGGCACCGTTTTTTTAAAAGTGAATACAGAAATATACCAGTTTTACTTGAGGACCAAAATGTGGAAATCGGCACCTTACAGGTTGCAAAATAGTTAGGAAGAGATTTCCAATGTGCCGAATCTGTGGCACATGGTTTATGAATTGATACGCAAAACAACTCTTGATTAAAAGCATAGTGTTTTTCCAATTTAAATTATTACATAATTCTTGCCACAAACAGAATGTTATGAATATGGGCTGTACAACCATCTCAGCTCTGCAGATTTTGCTACAAAGAGACAGAATCATTGGATCACTTATTTTGGTATTGCTACTATGTAGCTTGTTTCTGGTCACAGGTTCAAGAATGGCTGAAAAATAACAACATTTATCTAAAATGAACCCTAAAAATAGCACTGCTGGGAGATTTGAAAAACCATAGTCAATCAACAATATAACATTACTTTTACTTTTAGTAAAAATATGTATCTTTAGCTTACAATCTGTAGATTCTATGCGGTTAGACAGGTTCAGAATTTATGTGAAGAATCACAGCACAGTTAAAAAATCTATGGCTCATGGAAATCATAAGAGGGTGGTTTACGGAGATAGGTGGGATGGACTGAGAGTAGCTGAGGGGTGGGTTTATGGAGATAGGTGGGATGTCCTGACAGTTGCTGAGGGGTGGGTTTACGGAGACAGGTGGGATGGACTGAGAGTTCTTGAGGGGTGGGTTTATGGAGATAGGTGGGATGGACTGAGATTTGCTGAGGGGTGGGTTTACGGAGACAGGTGGGATGGACAGAGTTCTTGAGGGGTGGGTTTATGGAGATAGGTGGGATGGACTGAGAGTTGCTGAGGGGTGGGTTTTGGAGATAGGTGGGATGGACTGACAATTGCTGAGAGGTGGGTTTAAAAGCCCATGTTCTATAATAGTTATGAGTGAAAACACTATGTATTATGTATCAGTACTATCTATCTAGATGTAATGTATATCAAAATATCAAATTACTTTATTCTTGCTCTGTAACTACTGTAACAAAAAAAAATGCCATTTAAAATGTGTGTAGAATGTACATAAAATAAAGTGAAATAAAAGTTTGGGGGAAGTGGTGTATGGGTAAATAATAATATAATAATAATAATATTAGAATCAGGAGCGCTAGATTAGGGTTGGAACGAAAACCTACAGGATGGAAGCTCTCCAGGATCAGGGTTGGAGAGCCCTGCAGTCTACTTATTTCTGTCTATGGTAACATATTGTGCCTCGCTCCAAGAATGGTTGACCTGTGACAGTTTATCTAGGTAAATGTTATTATTATGGTTGCTTATTCCAGAGATCCATATGCAGGAGAGGGTGTTCATGGGTATCGGGAACAAGCCCTTCATGGATATCCAGCCTAGCGACGCGGCCATCAATGACAGGGCAGTCAACTGTGCTCTGATGGGAAGAGGTACAAATCCATAGCATACTATAGAGATTACATTAGGACAAGTTTAATTCCATTGGAATTCAATTCATCCCATTATTATTACGCATTCATTCATCAAATTCATCTAATATTGTAATTAGACTATGAATGGAACGGATATTCAGATAAAAAAATTCACACCATCATCGATGTTTTTCCCCAATCGTAGTTGTTCCTACTTTTCTTGTTGTCTCAATCCCGTCCTGTCCCATCTCATACAATTTATTCTCATCTGACCCTCCCAGAATCCAAGGCGTTGGCCTCCTCGGGGACGTCTGGCTTGCTGGGTGGGTTTCCTGTGCTGAGGCCAAACTCCTTTGGCTCGGGGAGCTGTTTGTCAACCTCCAGCAGCCACTCCTCTTCCTCCTCGGGGAGAGGGTCCCTGTCCTCCCCGACGGGGGGGTACCTGTGCAGCCCGAAGCTGAGGGGGGCTGCTGGGGGTCAAGGGGGGTATTCGGAGAGCCTTGGGGTCCTGGATGAGGATGACATGGACCAGGAGCGCGGGAGTCAGAATCTACTGAGTGAGTGGCTTTAATAAGGAAGGTAGCATGTTTGAAATGTAAACCATGCTAATTTGAGGGATTTTGACTTGTATTGGTCTTTCCATGGAAATGCTTAAGTTATCATTTGGTGACAGCAACCAGGTAAAGAAAACCAAAGCATGAATGGTTGTCTTTCCTTGTCCAAATCCTGCTTAATGTAATTTTGTAATTTGGGTGAACTATCACCTTAAGTCTCATGTGTCAGACTCTCTTTCACGCATCAAGCCAAGGCATCTGATGTCAACAGCGCAATATTTATCTTATTACAGTGCAGAGGTGGAAGATGGCTGTAGATGGCTAGGTAACTGCTGTTTGACTTCACATGAAACTAAACTACAGTTTTTAATCCTAGTGGTAAACTAGTGAGTAGCAGCTAATTGCTATATGTTTGTATATGCTTGTATATGCTATATGTATGTATATGCTATATGTATGTATATGCTATATGATAAGTATAATATTGACTGAGGGGAATGAAGCTACAGCAGTGTCATAACTCCTGTGACGATCTGAAGGATCAGGTTACAGTGGGTCCACTCTACAGCGTGCTCTCTCTCCTAGAGGGGGAGAGCGGGAAGTCAGCTGTTTTATGGTCGGTCATAAAATATGCTGCCCCTACGCTCTGTAGTGTTTGAGATTGGAATGTAAACTGTGGAACACAGAGAGGCCCTTGGACATCAAAAGTTTGAATAATTAAACAGTATTTATTTGTTTGAGAATGTTTGAGTGGTCCGTGGACACACTTCTTAGGGATCGGTGGGGCGCTAGCGTCCCACCTATGACAACATCCGGTGGAATGCAGAGCGCCAAATTCAAATTACAAAAATAGTAATATTAAACATGAATGAAAATACAAGTGTTGTACACCATTCTTTAGCTTAGAATCTTGGTAGTCTAACAGTGTTGTCAGATTTCAAAAAGGCTTTACGGCAAAGCATAGCATTTGATTGTCTGAGGACAGCGCCCGCATACTTGCAAATTAACAATTTGGTGTTAACTTTCTAAATGAGAAATTATGGGTTTTCATATATAGTTAACCAAATCAGGGGCCACGCCCACGTGAGCATAGACATTATGTCGGCATCATAAACCGCACATTTCTCAGAAGTGTATAAAACCCACTCCTGACGAAATGTACAATAGACCAAAATATATGGAGCTGACGCTACATGCTGAAATGGTTAAGAACTACAACTCCGTAGGCCACGGAGACCATACAGCGTGTAGCGTTGGCTACACGGCTGGAAATGGTTAAACTATGAGATTATCGATCACTACAGAATAAGAGCAAATCCTAGATGTAGTATTACTAGTCTGCAGCTGGAAATTAAATAAATCTAAATATGAGAATACCGACAACCGCGGAAGCATCTAGTCTATGCAAAGACCATGTGTACGCCTGACGTATCCATTTCTACAACTATCCAGAGCCGCAGAGAAAGCTACAACCACGAAATACATTGTGACTTCTGGGGAAGTTAACTAGAGACTCTCTGATGAACTGAAACTCCAGCAGACTGACCGGTGATTCCAACAAAGAATACAACAACGACATACGGGTGTAAATATATACATTGCAATTATTTTCGAGTGAGCGGCCATTCATGTGCAAATAATAAGCATTTCAATTAATATAATTATCAACAGTGTGTAGTGAATCAATTTGGTCTCTCCCACTCTTTCTCTGTCCCCACCCCTTTCCATGATCTACCAAGCCGTCATACCGGTTTAGCCCACTAGGGACTTATCAATGCATTGTGTTAGTAAACAATAACTAACATAAACTATTTGTTAATAACTATTTGTTTATGTATTTCTGATGTACATTTACTTAGTTAGTAAATAAATAATTAAGCAAATTTGTATATCGCTGATTCATCATTTAGTCTAGGGTTCATGCAGATATCCAAGGGTTTGCAACATTCAGTAATAAAAACTGATGAGGTAATAATGATACAATAATAGAAGACTAATCGATAAGATATGAAAATATCTGAAGAGTCGATTTTGGAAATAGAGACTATATAAACATTTTCCCGTGGTGCCCCAACTTCCTAGTTAATTAAAGTTTACATGATTAGTTTAATCGCGTAATAATAAATACACAGAATTGATTTGATAATACAACAGTCTTCACATTAATGAATAGTCACAGACACGACAGCAGCAAAAGGTTATCATGCTGTAGTCAATTTTGCTTGTTTTCGCTGTTTTCAAAATAGCATTTTAGTGTTTAAATTGTGAAGAAATGCATTAAATGAGCTTTAACTTGATCAAAATGAATTTGTAGGGGGGGCTGTCTGTTTTACTGTCTGGCTACTGTGGATGTCTCAAATGGGCTTTTGCCAGACAGGCAATAAATTCCATGTGTGCTTTATTATTAACATGAGAGGAGATCTGTGTTCTACTAGATGACATAACGAAAGACAGAGAGCTGCCAGGCACAAAGCGGATCAGTTTATTTTTTTAAATCAGAATGAATAAGCACTCCTACTCCGAGATGGTTTATGAATATGGACCCTGGTGTATACAGCCCCTCAATCCTTTCAGATTAGAATTTGGACAATAGTCTTCAAGTTTCCCTTTCTTTTCCAGTGGACAGCTCCGAGTCTTCGGGAGAGAGCGGGAGCGGCTTCAGCAGCTCTGCCTCCTCTGTGTGCGCCTCCATCGTCAGCCTGAAGGAGGCTCTAGCCCGCAGACCTGAAGACAACGACCTCCACAAGGCCAAGAGTCCCATCTGGTCTACAGTAAAAACCACCTCAACCTCGCTCCCTCCCAAACCACCTGGCCTGAATAAGGATCCTCCCAAGGTGTGGGTTGAGACTAACCAATTTTCCCATGAATATCATGCTATTAGGCTAAGTCATATGTTCACTTAACCATGCATTGATATTGTGCACTATGCACCAGATCAGTTTTACAAGGGTATGTTTGGCAGCATGAGTGAAGGATGCTTTGTTGCGAAATAGGAAGCCCATCCCATGACCTTTAAAAAAAAAGAATCATGGTGTGATGTGTCAATGGGAGTCATGAACTGATGTTCTGGTAATTTTCCCCACAGGTTCAAAATGCGGTCATTGGGACGTCAACTGAGGTTTGAGCTCTGAGTTTGGTAAGTTTGTCTGTAACGATGACATCACTCTGCACCATCTACAGTTAGCCTGTATATACAGTGGGGCAAAAAAGTATTTAGTCAGCCACCAATTGTGCAAGTTCTCTCACTTAAAAAGATGAGAGAGGCCTGTAATTTTCATCATAGGTACACTTCAACTATGACAGACAACATGAGGAAAAAAAATCCAGAAAATCACATTGTAGGATTTTTAATGAATTTATTTGCAAATTATGGTGGAAAATAAGTATTTGGTCACATACAAACAAGCAAGATTTCTGGCTCTCACAGACCTGTAACATCTTCTTTAAGAGGCTCCTCTGTCCTCCACTCATTACCTGTATTAATGGCACCTGTTTGAACTTGTTATCAGTATAAAAGACACCTGTCCACAACCTCAAACAGTCACACTCCGAACTCCACTATGGCCAAGACCAAAGAGCTGTCAAAGGACACCAGAAACAAAATTGTAGACCTGCACCAGGTTGGGAAGACTGAATCTGCAATAGGTAAGCACCTTGGTTTGAAGAAATCAACTGTGGGAGCAATTATTAGGAAATGGAAGACATACAAGACCACTGATAATCTTCCTCGATCTGGGGCTCCACGCAAGATCTCACCCGTGGGAGTCAAAATGATCACAAGACCGGTGAGCAAAATCCCAGAACCACACGGGGGACCTAGTGAATGACCTGCAGAGAGCTGGGACCAAAGTAACAAAGCCTACCATCAGTAACACACTACGCCAGGGACTCAAATCCTGCAGTGCCAGACGTGTCCCCCTGCTTAAGCCAGTACATGTTCAGGCCCGTCTGAAGTTTGCTAGAGAGCATTTGGATGATCCAGATGAGGATTGGGAGAATGTCATATGGTCAGATGAAACCAAAATAGAACTTTTTGGTAAAAACTCAACTCGTCGTGTTTGGAGGACAAAGAATGCTGAGTTGCATCCAAAGAACACCATACCTACTGTGAAGCATGGGGGTGGAAACATCATGCTTTGGGGCTGTTTTTCTGCAAAGGGACCAGGACGACTGATCCGTGTAAAGGAAAGAATGAATGGGGCCATGTATCGTGAGATTTTGAGTGAAAACCTCCTTCCATCAGCAAGGGCATTGAAGATGAAAGCGTGGCTGGGTCTTTCCAGCATGACAATGATCCCAAACACACCGCCCGGGCAACGAAGGAGGGGCTTCGTAAGAAGCATTTCAAGGTCCTGGAGTGGCCTAGCCAGTCTCCAGATCTCAACCCCATAGAAAATCTTTGGAGGGAGTTGAAAGTCCGTGTTGCCCAGCGACAGCCCCAAGACATCACTGCTCTAGAGGAGATCTGCATGGAGAAATGGGCCAAAATACCAGCAACAGTGTGTGAAAACCTTGTGAAGACTTACAGAAAACGTTTGACCTCTGTTATTGCCAACAAAGTATTGAGATAAACTTTTGTTATTGACCAAATACTTATTTTCCACCATAATTTGCAAATAAATAAACAAAAAATCCTACAATGTGATTTTCTGGATTTCTTTTTCTCATTTCGTCTGTCATAGTTGAAGTGTACCTATGATGAAAATTACAGGCCTCTCTCATCTTTTTAAGTTGGAGAACTTGCACAATTGGTGGCTGACTAAATACTTTTTTGCCCCACTGTATGTCTGTATATTTTCTAATATAGTTGTATGTATGTTTGTGTTGCATTTAACTATTTTACACATGGATGTTTTTTGTTTTTTGAGTCATTTTCCATAAGTTATCAAATTCAATCTTATTCGTTTATCTTTTTTCACAGATTTGGAATTATCCAGAACAGAAGGAAAGCATGAACTGTGTTACTGTATAAAGAGGAATGTTATATCACTCTGTTATGTGACAGTTACTGCACTATACTTTTTTTTAATTATTATTATTTAACCTTTATTTAACTAGGCAAGTCGGTTAAGAACAACTTCTTATTTACAATGATTTACAAGGATTTTAACATTTCCCATTAACATGAAGTTTTGTATTTTGTAAAAACAAATAGCATTTCTGTTATATTCAGTTTGTTTTTGATATCAAGACTTTCACCCATGATCATGTTGTTGTGTGCCTTATTGGACCATTCAATATGAAGTAAATATTCTTACCACTGAAAACCTGTGTTGGTGTGCATTACTTGTACTTATACTATGTTTCCATTAAAATGTATTATTAAATCTTTGAGGACCAGGAAGTTTGGATTACAAAGAGTTTGGAAGTGTAAGGGTTTGGAAGTGGCTCCCAAATAATCTGTCAATGCTAAGAATACATGAACCAGCCTGTGGGTCTCCTCAAAATGTATTTCAAAAATGATCTCCAAAAATAATCTCTTTCATACTGTCTGGTCTGATGACTTGCATGTATCACAGAGGAACAGGGAGGTTGTCTTCTGTGACTGTGGGTTTTGGAATAGATATGGAAATATAGCACTCGTTCTATCCTGGCAAATGGCGTCTTCAGTTATACCATCGGGCAGCACCATCAGAGAGAAAGAAGTGAAGCGATAGGGTTCTGTCCATGTCCATGTTCAGTTTTTGTATGGGAGGCAATGAGAGAGTGTTGAATATAGTCAAGATAATAATGTATTGCTGTTATGATACGTGACGCTTATTTGACCTAATATAAGTTTTGTAATGCTTAGGTTGTTACAAGTGTACTGATATAAGTGTGATGCATGTGACATCCCGGCAGCTTTGAGAAAAAATGCTTTATATCGGAGTTTGAAATTCGAGACAGTCTATGCATATTCATAGCTTCTCACTTTCCACTGATTACTGATGGTTGACGTCAACGCCCTTCATCGAATATTAAAAAAAGTATTAAAATAACTAAATGTGTCCACCAATCCAAAGAGAGGAATAGGCAGGAGCTTGACAGCCCGCTGTTCCGCTATGTGGACAACGAATCCTGTTGTTAGGGCAGAGACACAAGCTTCTCATCATTATATCCAGTATCTCTGCCGCCATGGGGAGCTTTTTGTCATTTTAAAGTAGTTCATGTTTTCTTCTTCTACTTCTACGAGTGTATGGGCAGTTCGTAAATAAACTGGAAAGGTGCATACCTACTGTGCTGGAGTGTGTATAGTCTGAACAGGTATCTAGCTAAGGTTGGTGATTTACTGCCATCTGCAGTTATGGAATGTTTGCTCAGGGTTTAAATTAATTGGATGACCCCTCCTGCTGACCTGGATGAAATCTTGTGAACCTTTCTTAACCCATAGCACATTCCACCCAGTTGATGACACTATCCATGCTAAAACGGGCTCTATCCATCCAGAGCCTTCTTTCTCTATGGTTTAGTGAGAATTTATGACGCCGCCGGAGTAGATGCCTGCCGTTTTACGGGATTGTGCTATTGTGTTTTTTTCCCGTTATTTGTAACTTATTTTGTACATGATGTTACTGCCACCGTCTCTATCTCTGCCTACTAGGCAGAGTTACTCTGTCCCGTGTTTGTGTTCTTTTGCCCATCTTAATATTACATTTTTATTGGCCAGTCTGAGATATGGCTTTTTCTTTGCAACTCTGCCTAGAAGGCCAGCATCCCAGATTCGCGTCTTCGCTGTTGACGTTGAGACTGGTATTTTGCGGGTACTATTTGATGAAGCTGCCAGTTGAGGACTTGTGAGGTATTTGTTGCTCAAACTAGACACTCTAATGTACTTGTCCTCTTGCTCAGTTGTGCACCGGGGCCTCCCACTCAACTTTCTATTCTGGTTAGAGCCAATTTGCGCTGTTCTGTGAAGGGAGTAGTACACAGCGTTGTACGAGATCTTCAGTTTCTTGGCAATTTCTCACATGCATAGCCTTCATTTCTCAGAACAAGAATAGACTGACGAGTTTTCTTTGTTTCTGGCCATTTTGAGCCTGTAATCGAACCCACAAATGCTGATGCTCCAGACACTCAACTAGTCTAAAGAAGGCCAGGCCATATTGCTTCTTTAATCAGAACAACAGTTTTCATAATTGCAAAATGGTTTTCTAATGATCAATTAGCCTTTTAAAATGACAAACTTGGATTAGCTAACACAACGTGCAATTGGAACACAGGAGTGATGGTTGCTGATAATGGGCCTCTATATGCCTATGTAGATATTCCATAAAAAATCTGCCGTTTCCAGCTACAATTGTCATTTACAACATTAACAATGTCTACACTGTATTTCTGATCAATTTGATGTTATTTTAATGGACAAAAATGTGATTTTCTTTCAAAACAAGGACATTTCTAAGTGACCCCAAACTATTGAACAGTAGTGTAGGTCGGGGTGCCTTGTAAGGATCCAACGGCGAGTGAGTAATCCCCCTCTACCATCAGTCCTATTTGCCGATGTACAATCATTGGATAACAAAATGAATGAGCTCCGATCAAGACTATCCTACCAATGGGACATTAAAAATTGTAATATCATATGTTTCACTGAATCGTGCCTGAACGACGACATCGAACACATACAGCTGGCTGGGTTTTCGATCCATCGGCAAGATAAAACAGCTGCCTCAGGTAAGGCAAGGGGTAGCAGTCTGTGTCTATTTGTCAATAACAGCTGGTGCACGAAATCTAATACTAAGGAAGTCTCAAGGTTTTGCTCGCCTGAGGTAGAGTATCTCATGATTAGCTATAGACCACACTATTTACCAAGAGTTTTCATCTATATCTTTCGTAGCTGTCTATTTACCACCACAAACCAATAATGGCACTAAGACGGCACTCAACGAGCTGTATAAGCAAACAAGAAAAAGCTCATCCAGAGGCGGCACTCCTAGTGGCCGGGGACTTTAATGCAGGGAAACTTAAATCCGTTTGACCTCATTTCTACCAGCATGTTAAATGTGCAACCAGAGGAAAAAAAACTCTAGACCACCTTTACTCCACATACAGAGACGCGTACAAAGCTCTCCCTCGCCCTCCATTTGGCAAATCTGACCATAACTCTATCCTCCTTATTCCTGCTTACAAGCAAAAACTCTTCATCAATAAGTGCATCGATGACATCGTCCCCACAGTGACTCTATGTACATACCCCAACCAGAAGCCATGGATTACAGGCAATATCCGCACGGAGCTAAAAAGTGGATATGCCGCTTTCAAGGAGCGGGACTCTAACCCAGACGATTATAAGAAATGCCGCTACTCTCTCTGACGAACCATCAAACAGGCAAAGCATCAATACAGGACTAAGATTAAATAGTACTACACCGGCTCCGAAACTCGTTCGGGTGTGGCAGGGCTTGCAAACTATTACTGACTACAAAGGGAAGCTCAGCCGCGAGCTGCCCAGTGACTCAACCCATCCAGACGAGCTAAACAATTTTGCAGCAATGTGTGAATAAGAATAAGAATTCATATACATTTTTCATGAGAGCAAATCAAGCCTGACATGTTTAAGTGGAATTACAGACTTTAAAAGCCATTTTAACCTTGAATACAATACACGTTTGCAATACACGTTTGAACACGTGATCATATTAACTTCTTTGGGAGCAGCGCCTGGCATGCCCAAAGTAAAATGCCTCCCATTCAGGCACAGAAAATAGGATATGCACATATTTGGATAGTACCATTGGATAGGAAACACTCTGAATTTTCTAAAAGCGTTAACATTTTGTCTGTGAGTAAAACAGAACAGATATGGCAGGCAAAACACCAAGGAATTTCTGTCCTGGAAAAAGTGGTTTTCATTTAGAGGCTCTCCCTTATGAAAATGCCCTTATAAGGGCATATGAATGCAGTACCTATCGCTTCCTCTGGATGTCAACAGTCTCGAGAAAGTGTTCTGATTCTTTTTAGATGCTTTTAGAGCAGAGAAGAAGAGGAATAAGGAAGTGTCCCCACAGATGTCCTTACAAGAAAATGCGCGCTCCCGGCAGGCACGTTCTTTGTTTTTTTCCTTTCTTATCGCTCAGTTTATATTCCGGTTGAAATATTATGCTATTTATACATAAAAGTGTTCCTAAGGATACATTTACAATGATGTTTGATTGTTCTTGGACAAGTTTATAGGTATAAGTTGAACGAGTTCTCTTCACGTTTCAATGGAGGAGTCGACGCTCTATTTTCTCATTATAACGCGCCAACCAAACGGAGATTTATGGATATAATACATTACTTTTTCTAACAAAAGAAAGCGCCCCACCGCTCCCTAAGAAGTTAACAAGAAATTTGTGGAGTTTTTGAAAACGAGTTTTAATGACTCCAACCTAAGTGTATGTAAACTTCCAACTTCAACTGTAGATAATACCTTTGATGATACAGTGTTAGCAATACATGGTTATAACATTTACCGAAAAGACAGAAATGCCAATGGGGGCGGTGTTGCGATCTATATAAAGAACTACATTCCTGTAAAGCTTAGAGACAATCTTATGTTAAAAACTGTTGAAGTTATTTGGCTACAGGTTCATCTGCATCACCTAAAGCCAGTTCTGATGGGAAGCTGCTATACACCTCCAAGTGCTAACAGTCAGTATCTGGATAATTTGTGTTTCTGCTGTGATTTGTGTTTCCGGCGCCAACAGAAAGGATCAGTCTATCATTTTAATGGTAGGTTTATTTGAACAGTGAGAGACAGAATAACAACAAAGAAATCCGGAAAAACGCATGTGAAAAATGTTATAAATTGATTTGCATTTTAATGAGGGAAATACGTATTTGACCCCTCTGCAAAATATGACTTAGTACTTGGTGGCAAAACCCTTGTTGGCAATCACAGAGGTCAGACGTTTCTTGTAGTTGGCCACCAGGTTTGCACACATCTCAGGAGGGATTTGGTCCCACTCCTCTTTGCAGATCTTCTCCAAGTCATTAAGGTTTCGAGTCTGATGTTTGGCAACTCAAACCTTCAGCTCCCTCCACAGATTTTCTATGGGATTAAGGTCTGGAGACTGGCTAGGCCACTCCAGGACCTTAATGTGCTTCTTCTTGAGCCACTCCTTTGTTGCCTTGGCCGTGTGTTTTGGGTCATTTTGTTTTGGGTCATTGTCATGCTGGAATATTTGACAATACATGGCCCCGTCCATCGTCCCTTTGATGCAGTGAAGTTGTCCTGTCCCCTTAGCAGAAAAACACCCCCAAAGTGTAATGTTTCCACCTCCATGTTTGACGGTGGGGATGGTGTTCTTGGGGTCATAGGCAGCATTCCTCGTCCTCCAAACACGGCGAGTTGAGTTGATGCCAAAGAGCTCCATTTTGGTCTCATCTGACCACAACACTTTCACCCAGTTGTCCTCTGAATCATTCAGATGTTCATTGGCAAACTTCAGATGGGCATGTATATGTGCTTTCTTGAGCAGGGCGCTGCAGGATTTCAGTCCTTCACGGCGTAGTGTGTTACCAATTGTTTTCTTGGTGACTATGGTCCCAGCTGCCTTGAGATCATTGACAAGATCCTCCCGTGTAGTTCTGGGCTGATTCCTCACCGTTCTCATGATCATTGCAACTCCACGAGGTGAGATCTTGCATGGAGCCCCAGGCCGAGGGAGATTGACAGTTCTTTTGTGTTTTTTCCATTTGCGAATAATCGCACCAACTGTTGTCACCTTCTTACCAAGCAGTCTCTCACTGTTCTGTCTGTCACTGTTCAAATAAACCCACCATTAAAATTATAGACTGATCATTTCTTTGTCAGTGGGCAAACAAATTCAGCAGGGGATCAAATACTTTTTTCCCTCACTGTATGAGCAATGTCAACTTATTAACATTACGACCAGGAATACGACTTTCCCGAAGCGGATCCTCTGTTTGGTCCACCACCCAGGACAATGGATCGGATCCCAGCCGGCAACCCAAAACAACAGTGCCACAGAAGGGGCAGGCTGGGAGGTCTTCTGCTCAGGCTCCGTAGATGGGCACATCGCGCACCGCTCCCGAGTATACTACTCGTCAAAATGTCCAGCCTCTTGACAACAAGGAAGACAAAATCCGAGCAAGGGTTGCCTTCCAGAGAGACATCAGAGACTGTAATGTTCTTTGCTTCACAGAAACATGGCTCACTCGGGATACGTTATCAGAGTTGGTACAACCACCTGGTTTCTTCACGCATCACACCGACAGAAACAAACATCTCTCTGGTAAGAAGAAGGGCGGGGGTGTTTTCCTTATGATTAACAAGACGTGGTGTGATCATAACAACATACAGGAACTCAAGTCCTTTTGTTCACCTGACCTAGAATTCCTTACAATCAAATTCCGACCGCATAATCTATCAAGATAATTCTCTTAGATTATAATCACAGTCGCGAATACCCCCAAGCTGACACATCGACGGCCCTGAAAGAACTTCATTAGACTCTATGTATTCTGGAAACCATATATCCTGAGGCTGCATTTATTGTAGCTCGGGATTTTAACAAGGCTAATCTGAAAACAAGGCTCCCTAAATTTTGTCAGCATATCGAATGCATAACCCGGGCTGGCAAAATCCTGGATCATTGTTATTCTAACTTCCGCAACGCATAAAAAGCCTTCCCCCGGCCCCCTTTAGGAAAATCTGGCCACGACTCCATTTTGTTGCTCCCAGCCTATAGACAGAAACTAAAACAGGAAACGCCCGTGCTCAGGTCTGTTAAATGCTGCTCCAACCAATCTGATTCCACGCTTCAAGATTGCTTCAATCATGTGGACTGGGATATGTTCCGCATAGGCCAATAACATTGATGAATTTAACATTTAACACCATAGTACCCTCCAAACTCGTCTTTAAGCTCGAGACCCTAGGTGGTGAGGGTAGGAAACAACATCTCCACCCCGCTGATCCTCAACACTTGGGCCCCACAAGGGTGTGTTCTCAGCCCTCTCCTGTACTCCCTGTTCACCCATGACTGTGTGGCCATGCACGTCTCCAATTCATTCATCAAGTTTGCAGACGACACAACAGTGGTAGGCTTGATTACCAACAACGACGAGACGGCCTACAGGGAGGAGGTGAGGGCCCTTGTAGTGTGGTGTCAGGAAAATAACCTCCCACTCAACGTCAAAAAAACAAAGGAGATGGTCGTGGACTTCAGGAAACAACAGAGGGAGCACCCCCCTATCCACATTGATGGAAGAATAGTGGAGAAGGTGGAAAGTTTTAAGTTCCTCGGCGTACACATCACAGACAAACTGAAATTGTCCACCCACACAGACAGCGTGGTGAAGAAGACGCAACAGCGCCTCTTCAACCTCAGGAGGCTGATGAAATTCGGCTTGTCACCAAAAACACTCACAAACTTTTACAGATGCACAATCAAGAGCATCCTGTCGGGCTGTATCACCGCCTGGTACAGCAACTGCTCCGCCCACAACTGTAAGGCTCTCCAGAGGGTAGTGAGGTCTGCACAACGCATCACCAGGGGTAAACTACCTGCCCTCCAGGACACCTACACCACCCGATGTCACAGGAAGGCCAAAAAGATCATCAAGAACAACAACCACCCGAGCCACTGCCTGTTCACCCCATTATCATCCAGAAGGTGAGGTCAGTACAGGTGCATCAAAGCTGGGACCGAGAGACAAACAGCTTCTATCTCAAGGCCATCAGACTGTTAATTAAACAGCCATCACTAACATTGAGTGGCTGCTACCAACATACGTTCTCCAATCTCTAGCCACTTTAATAATACATTTTTTTATGTAACAACTGTATCACTAGCCACTTTAAACCATTTTGTATTTAATATTTACATATCCGACATTACTCATATCAAATGTATACACTGTACTCTATACCATCTACTGAATCTTGCTTATGCCGTTCGGCCATCGACTCAAATCTCTGGCCACTTTAATAATTATAAAGTGTATCACTAGCTACTTTAAACGATGCCATTTATATAATGTTTACATATCCTACATTACTCATCTCATATGTATATACTTTACTCTATATAATCTACTGCATTTTTCCTATGCCGTTCGGCCATCGCTCATCCATAAATTTGTATGTACATTTTTTTATTCATTATTTTACACTTGTGTGTATAAGGTAGTTGTTGTGAAATTGTTAGATTACTGTTAGATACTACTGCATGGTCAGAACTAGAAGCACATGCATTTCGCTACACTCGCATTAACATCTGCTAACCATGTGTATGTGACAAATAAAATTTGATTTGATTTGAAAATGTATGAAATGCTTGATAATGTATGTGATGTCAACAGAGAAGTATATTTTCTGGGTGATTTAAATATTGACTGGCTCTCTTCAAGCTGCCCCCTCAAGAAAAAAATTAAAACTGTAACCAGTGCCTGCAACCTGGTTCAGGTTGTCAGTCCACCTACCAGGGTAGTTTCAAACAGCACAGGGATGAAATATTCAGCATGTATTGATCACATCTTTACTAATGCTGCAGAAATTTGCTTTAAAGCAGTATCCAATTGCATAGAATGTGGTGGTCACAATATAATAGCCAAAAAGTTCCAAAAGCCGGGCGAAATATAGTGTATAAGAGGTAATACAATACGTTTTGTAGTGATTTGTAGGAGCAACCAGACGCTGCACTTGACAAATGTATGAAAATCTTATTCCAGTTACTAATAAGCACACACCCATTAAGACAATGACTGTAAAAACTGTTAAATCTTCTAGGATTGATGAGGAATTGAAACATTTTATGGTTGAGAGGGATGAGGCAAAAGGTATGGCAAATAAGTCTGGGAGCCCAACTGATTGGCAAACATACATACTGCAAATTCAGAAATCATGTGACTAAGCTAAATAAAAATAAACTATACTATGAAACAAAGATAAATTATATTAAGAATGATAGTAATAAGCTTTGGAGCACCTTGAATACAATTTTGGGAAAAAATCCAACTCGGCTTTATCATTCATTGAATCAGATGGCTAATTTATCCCAAAACCCACTGAACTACTTTAATTACTTTTTCAATGGCAAGATAAGCAAGCTTAGGGATGACATGCCAGCAAAAAATGATGACACTACACATCCAAGTATATCTGACCAAATTATGAACAAGAATTGTACTTTAGAAGTCAGTGTGGAAGAGGTGAAAAAATGTATGTTGTCTATCTACAATGATAAGCAACCAGGGTCTGACAATCTGAATGAAAAATTATTGAGGATAACAGCGAACGATATTGCCACTCCTATTTGCCACATCTTCAATTTAAGCCTACTAGAAAGTGTGTGTCCTCAGGCCTGGAGGGTAGTGCATTGACTTTAGCTTCCCTCCAGGCCTGAGGGCACACACTTTCTAGTAGGCTTAAATTGAAGATGTGGCAAATAGGAGTGGCAATATAAAGCCACAGTAAACCCCTCTTTACTGGTTCAAATAGGCAATCAATCAGCCTGCTACCAACCGTTTGTAAACTTCTGACCAGATACAATGCTATTTCACAGTAAACAAATTGACAACAGCATGCATATTTATTTATTTTTTTACCTTTATTTTACTAGGCAAGTCAGTTAAAAACAAATTCTCATTTTCATTGACTGTCTGTGGGTTAACTGCCTGTTCAGGGGCAGAATGACAGATTTGTACCTTGTCAGCTCAGGGATTTGAACTTGCAACCGTTTGGTTACTAGTCCAACACTCTAACCACCAGGCTACCCTGCCGCCTCACTCAACAACACTCAACACTCAACAAGCACAGCACTTACACAAATGACTGATGATTGCCTGAGAGAAATTGATGATAAAATGATTGTGGGGGCTGTTAGACTTCAGTGCAGCTTTTGACATTATCGATCTTAGTCTGCTGCTGGAAAAACTTATGTGTTATGGAAAAACGTATGAGTTACTTGTCTAACAGAACACAGAGGGTGTTCTTTAATGGAAGCCTCTCAAACATAATCCAGGTAGAATCAGGAATTCCCTAGGGTAGCTGTTTAGGCCACTTTTTTCAATCTTTACTAACAACATGGCCAGTGTGTCTATGTATGCGGATGACTCAACACTATACATGTCAGCTACTACAGCGACTGAAATGACTGCAACACTTAACAAAGAGCTGCAGTTAGTTTCGGAATGGGTAGCAAGGAATGAGTTAGTCCTAAGTTTTTCCAAAACTAAAAGCATTGTATTTGGGACAACTCATTCATTAAACCCTAAACCTCAACTACATCTCAGAATGAATAATTTAGAAATTGAGCAAGTTGAGAGGTGACTAAACTGCTTGGAGTAACCCTGGATTGTAAACTGTCTTGGTCAAAACAGTAGCTAAGATGTGGAGAAGTTTGTACATAATAAAGCGCTGCTCTGCCTTCTTAACGACACTATCATCAAGGAAGGTCCAACAGGCCCTGGTTTTGTCACATCTAGACTACTGTTCAGTAGTGTGGTCAGGTGCCACAAAGAGGGACTTGGGAAAATTTCAGTTGACAGAACAGTGCAGCACGGCTGGCCCTTAGATGTACACAGAGAGCTAATATTAATAATATGCATGTCAATCTCTCCTGGCTGAAAGTGGAGGAGAGATTGACTTCATCACTACTTTTATTTATGAGAGGTATTGACATGTTGAATGCACCGAGCTGTCTGTCTAAACTACTGGCACACAGCTCGGACACCCATGCATACCCCACAAGACATGCCACAAGAGGTCTCTTCACAGTTCCCAAGACCTGAACAGACTATGGGAGGCACACAGTACTACATAGAGCTTTGACTACATGTAACTCTATTCCACATCAAGTAACTGATGCAAGCAGTAAATTTAGATTTAAAAAACAGATTAAAAAAAACGTATGGAGCAGTGGGGACTGTGAAGCAACACAAACATTGGCACAGACACATGCATACACACACACACACACACACACACACACGATAACATATGCACTATACATACACATGGATTTAGTACTGTAGATATGTGGTAGTGGTGGATTAGGGGCCTGACGCCACACATTGTGTTGTGAAATCTGTGAATGTATTGTAATGTTTAAAAAATTATGTAAACTGCCTTAATTTTGCTGGACCCCAAGAAGAGTAACTGTTGCTTTGGCAGCAGCTAATGGGGATCCATAATAAATACAAATACAAATATAATAGGGTTACAGATACAATACACATATAATAAAACAGGTTTATCAGATATTGTTCATCCTGATCAGACAGGTATTTACATGGACGATAAATTTTAGATAATATACGACAATTACTTGAAACATTTGAACATTATGAAACATCGAAGATACCAGGTCTGGTCTTCATAGCAGATTTTGAAAAGGTGTTTGATAAATTACGACTAAAATTTATATATAAATGCCTGTATTACTTTAATTTTGATGACACTCTTATACAATGGGTTAAAGTTATGAACAGCACCCCAGATGTAAAATAGTAACCAATGTTTACTTCTCAGAATGTATTGAGCTTTTAAGAGGCTGTCCGTTGTCTTAATATATATTTATTATGGCCATTGAAGTGCTAGCTATTAAAATTTGATCCAACAAGAACAACAAGGGGTTAGAAATCCAGGGGATAAAAACAAAAGTGTCAATGTATGCCCACAAACAGCGGCCCCAGCTGGGGAGGGTTTCGGGTCGAGAGCCAGACCTGGTCCTCCGGTGCGAACACCAGGGCCTCACTGCGGTGACGGTGGAGCACGGCCTGCTGAAGGTGAACATGAGCAGCGTCCTATGTCTCCTCCGCCCGCCTGAACCAGTCGTCCACCGCAGGAGCCTCGATCTGACTCTGATGCCAAGGCGCCAGAACCGGCTGGTACCCCAGTACGCACTGGAAGGGAGATAGGTTAGTGGAGGAGTGGCGGAGCGAGTTCTGGGCCATCTCTGACCAGGGCACAAACGCCGCCCACTCCCCCTGCCGGTCCTGGCAATAAGACCTCAGAAACCTACCCACATCCTGGTTCACTCTCTCCACCTGCCCGTTACTCTCGGGGTGATAACCTGAGGTAAGGCTGATCGAGACCCCCAGACGTTCCATGAATGCTCTCCAGACCCTCGAAGTGAACTGGGGACCCCGATCAGACACTATATCCTCAGGCACCCCGTAGTGCTGGAAGATGTGTGTAAACAAGGCCTCCGCAGTCTGCAGGGCCGTAGGGAGACCGGGCAGAGGGAGGAGACGGCAAGACTTAGAAAAACGGTCCACAACGACCAGGATCGTGGTGTTACCTTGTGAGGGAGGAAGATTGGTTAGGAAATCCACTAACAGGTGCGACCAAGGCCGTTGTGGAATGGGTAAGGGGTGTAGCTTACCTCTGGGCAGGTGCCTAGGAGCCTTACACTGCGCGCCCACCGAGCAGGAGGAAACATAAACCCTCACGTCCTTAGCCAAAGTGGGCCACCAGTACTTCCCACTCAGACAGCGCACCGTCTGACCAATGCCTGGATGACCAGAGGAGGGTAACGTGTGGGCCAAGTAGATCAGCCGGTCACGGACAGCAGACGGAACGTACAGACGCCCAGCTGGACACTGAGGGGGAGAGGGCTCTGCACGTAGCGCCCGCTCAATGTCCATGTCCAGGTCCCACACTACCGGTGCCACCAGGCAGGAGGCCGGGAGAATGGGTGTGGGATCGATGGACCACTCCTCTGTGTCATACAGCCGGGACAGTGCGGCTGCCTTCACGTTCTGGGAACCTGGTCTGTAAGAAAGGGTAAAAACAAAACGGGTGAAAAACATGTCCCACCTTGCCTGGCGAGGGTTCAGTCTCCTCGCTACCCAGGGAGCCGGGGTAAACAGAGCCCTCAGGTGACCAAAAGCCCTGTCCGCCTCAGCCGACCACTGCAAACGTAGCGGTCCCCCCTTCAGCAGTGAGGTAATGGGAGCCGCCACCTGACCAAAACCCTGGATAAACCTCCGGTAGAAACCACTGCACCTCCTTTACCGTGGTGGGAGTTGGCCAATTACGCACGGCTGAAATGCGGTCACTCTCCATCTCCACTTCTCTAGGAAGGAGACGGACTGTTTAAAGAACAGGCATTTCTCAGCCTTGACATACAGGTCATGCTCCAACAGTCGACCAAGCACCCTGCGCACCAGGGACACGTTCTCGGCGCATGTAGCGGAGTATGTCAGAATGTCATCAATATACACCACCACACCCTGCCCGTGCAGGTCCCTGAAAATCTTGTCTACAAAAGCTTGGAAGACTGATGGAGCATTCATCAAGATGTACGGCATGATGAGGTACTCATAATGCCCTGAGGTAGTGCTGAACGCCATCTTCCACTCATCTCCCTCACAGATACACACCAGGTTGTAAGCGCTCCTGAGATCTAATTTCGTGAAGAAGCCCGTGAATTGACTCAATCGCTGTGGCAATGAGAGGTAGCGGGTAACTGTAACTCACAGTGATCTGGTTTAGGCCTCGATAGTCAATACTCGGGCGCAGACCTCCCTCCTTCTTCTTCACAAAAAATAATATTGAGGAGGTGGGTGAAGTGGAGGGCAAAATGTACCCCTGATGCAGGGATTCGGTGACATATGTTTCCATAGCCTCCGTCTCCGGCTGCGACAGGGGATACACGTGACTCCTGGGAAGTGCGGCGTCTACAGGAGATTTTTTCGCACAATCCCCCGTCGATGGGGTGGTAATTGAGTCACCTTATTTTTGGAGAAGGCGCAGGCCAAATCGGCATATTTGGGGGGAATGCGCACGGTGGAGACCTGGTCTGGACTTTCCACCGTAGTAGCACCAATGGAAACCCCTAAACACCTCCCTGAGCACTCCCGACACCACCCCGTGAGAACCCTCTGTTGCCAGGAAACAGTGAGGTCATGACGGGCTAACCAGGGTAGGCCTAGCAGCACGGGAAATGCAGGAGAGTCAATTAGAAAGAGACTGATTCTCTTCGTGTGATCCCGCTGCGTCACCATGCCGAGAGGAGCAGTGGTCTTCCTAATCAACCCTGACCCCAATGGTCGACTATCTATGGCATGAACTGGGAAGGGCATGGCCACTTGAACAATGGGGATCCCTAAACTATGGGCAAATGATCTGTCTATAAAATTCCCAGACACACCTGAATCGACGAGTGCCTTATGCTGGGAATGCGGGGAAAACTCAGGAAAAGCAACACACAAAAACATGTGTGCAACAGAGGGCTCTGAGTGAGCATGGTGCCGACTCACCTGGGGTGACGCGAGAGTGCCCTGCCTGCTGCCTCGACTCCCAGAGGAACCAACCCGTCATCGACTGGCAGTGTGATCTCTGCGGCCACAGATGGTGCACGAACCGAAACCTCCTCCGGTCTCCCTGAGCACAGCACCTCCCGGCTCCATGGGCATCGGAGCGGTGGTGCTGGAGGATGGAACAGACAGACCCCCTTCTGAATGGCCGCGGGTAGCCAGCAGGTTATCCAACCGAATGGACAGGGCCACCAGCTGGTCGAAGGTGAGGGTGGTGTCCCTGCAGGCCAACTCCCGACGGATGTCCTAGCAAAAACTGCAGCGATAGTGGTCAATCAGGGCCCTGTCATTCCATCCCGCGCCGGCCGCCAGGGTCCAAAAGTCCATCGTGAACTCCTGGGTGCTCCTCGTCCCCTGCCTCAAATGGAAGTGACGTTTACCCGCCGCTCTACCCACGGGCGGGTGTACGAAGACGGCCCGGAAGCAGCGGTTGAACTCCTCGAAATGGTCCAACACTGCATCTCCTCTCCCCCACATGGCGTTGGCCCACTCCAGGGATTTCCGTGAGAGGCATGGGACGAGGGCGGACACCTTCTCACGGCCCGAAGGAGCCGGGTGGGCGGTTGCCAGGTAGAGCTCCAGCTGCAACAGGAAACCCTGGCAGCGTGCAACTGTCCCATCGTACTCCCGGGGAAGGGCGAGACAAATCCCACTGGGACCGGAGGAAGGGGGGGTGAGTAGTGAAGACCCTGGTTGTGCTAGCGGAGGTGCTGGAGGAACTCCCTGTCTCTCCCAGCGGTCCATTGTCTGGACGACGCGGTCCATGGCGGTGCCGAGATGGTGGAGCATTGCTGCGTGCTCCTGGACATGCTCCTCGACCCGTATACCAGGGGCACCTGCTCCTGCTGACTCCCTCGAGGGTTGGTAATTCTGTCATGCGGTGGGTGTAGCTGGTGTAGGTAGTTAGGCGCAGGAGAGCAGAGATTTTTTATTTCATTTTTTTATTTCACCTTTATTTAACCAGGTAGGCAAGTTGAGAACAAGTTCTCATTTACAACTGCGACCTGGCCAAGATAAAGCAAAGCAGTTCGACACATACAACAACACAGAGTTACACATAGAGTAAAACAAACATACAGTCAATATTACAGTAGAAAAAAAAAAGAAATCTATATACAATGAGTGCAAATGAGGTAGGATAAGGAAGGTAAGACAATAAATAGGCCATGGTGGCAGAGTAATTACAATATAGCAATTTAACACTGGAATGGTAAAAAAAAATGTGCAGTAGATGAACGTACTAAGTACTTTACTAAGGCAAATGTACAAACAGAACGCTGCCGCGTCACAAAAACAAATGCCCAAAACCAAGTAAGGCAGCACAAAGTACAAAATACACTTACAAATACTGGCTGCACAAAGCACGGGTGAAAACAAACACACCCAGCGCAAACCGGCATGCCGAACAAACAATTCCCCATACAGACATGGGGGAAACAGAGGAATTAAATAAACAATAGTAATGAGGGCAAATTAAAACCAGGTGTGATGGAAAACAAGACAAAACAAATGGAAAATGAAAAGTGGATCGGCAATGGCTAGAAGACCGGTGACGTCGATCGCCGAACGCCGCCCGAACAAGGAGAGGAACCGACTTCGGCGGAAGTCGTGACAGATCTGCTATTTTTATTTCTTATAACCTGAACTTCCATCAGGAGCTAGCCAGCTAACCAGCTGCTAGTCTTTGTTAACCACGGCTAGCGGTCCTCGCCTTTTTTCCCCCGGCATCAGCCAGCCTTGGCTCGGACAATCACCTGCTAGTTTGCACAGCGCGATATCAACCCAGAGCATATCAGACTGCTTCGCTTTACCATATCACCGGATTCCTGCAGCTCTGGATCATTACACCGGATCATTACTCCGGATCATCGCAGCTAGCTAGCTGCAAACGAGTGGCTACTGTTAGCTAACGCCTGTGTCCCGAAGCAAGCACCAGCTAGCCTTGAGCTAGCCTCGAGCTAGACCCATATACCAGCTAATTCTAGGGCTACAATACCTCCTTTGCCAATTGGCCTGGACCCTTTATTGTCGACACGGAGCCCCGCCGATCCATCACGACTGGACTGCCGACGTGATCGCCCGATGTGGACTCAACAGTATATTCTTTTACGATATCTCATTTTCTGAACGCTGTGTCCCCTGCTCGCCAAGCGTAGTAGTGATTACCGAACAGCACCTTGACTCACCTATTACTGCTCTTTTGACACTATGATCACTCGGCTACACAGCTGATGCCCCCTGGACTGTTTCAATAACATTGTACCTCATTTTGTTTACCTGCCGAACTCAGGTCCAGTATGTACCTAACAGACCCGCTCTGCCCATTCATCGCCATTTACCTGTTGTTATCTTAGCTCACCTGATTAACACCTGTGATTGCTTTATGCCTCTCTCAAATGTCAATATTCCTTGTCTACTGCTGTCTTAGCTAGTTTTTATTGTTTTATTTCACTGTAGAGCCCTCAGTTCCGCTCAAAATGCCTTAGATAGCTCTTTCTGTCCCCAACGCACTAGAAGACCAGTTCTTATAGCCTTTAGCCGTACCCTTATCCTACTCCTCCTCTTTTCCTCTGGTGATGTAGAGGTTAACCCAGGCCCTGTAGCCCCCAGTTACACTCCTATTCCCCAGGTGCAATCATTTGTTGACTTCTGTAACTGTAAAAGCCTTGGTTTCATGCATGTTAACATCAGAAGCCTCCTCCCTAAGTATGTTTTTTTCACTGCTTTAGCACACTCCGCCAACCCTGATGTCCTAGCTGTGTCTGAATCCTGACTTAGGAAGGCCACCGAAAATTCAGAAATGTCCATCCCCAACTGCAACATTTTCTGCCAAGATAGAACTGACAAAGGGGGTGGAGTTGCAATATACTGCAAAGACAGCCTGCGGAGTTCTGTCATGCTTTCCAGGTCTGTGCCCAAACAGTTTGAACTTCTACTTTTAAAAATGCACCTTTCCAGAAATAAGTCTCTCACTGTTGCCGCTTGTTATAGACCCCCCTTAGCCCCCAGCTGTGCCCTGGACACCATATGTGAATTAATCGCCCCCCATTTATCTTCAGAGTTTGTACTGTTAGGCACCTAAACTGGGATATGCTTAACACCCCGGCCGTCCTACAATCTAAACTAGATGCCCTCAATCTCACACAAATTATCATGGAACCTACCAGGTACAACCCCAAATCCGTAAACACGGGCACCCTCATAGATATCATCCTGACCAACCTGCCCTCTAAATACACCTCTGCTGTCATCAACCAGGATCTCAGCGATCACTGCCTCATTGCCTGCGTCCGTAATGGGTCCTTGGTTAAACAACCACTGTCAAACGCTCCTTAAAACACTTCAGCGAGCACTTCAGAAAACACTTTCTAATCGACCTGGCCCGTGTATCCTGGAAGGATATTGACCTCATTCAGTAGAGGATGCCTGGTTATTCTTTAAAATTGCTTTCCTCACCATCTTAAATAAGCGTGCCCCATTCCATTTTCTTTAACTAAGAACAGATATAGCCCTTGGTTCCCTCCAGACCTGACTGCCCTTGACCAGCACAAAAACATCCTGTGGTATACTGCATTAGCATCAAATAGCCCCTGAGAATTGCAACTTTTCAGGGAAGTTAGGAACCAATAAACATAGGCAGTTAGGAAAGCAAAGGCTAGCTTCTTCAAACAGAAATGTGCATCCTGTAGCACAAACTCCGAAACGTTCTGGGACACTGTAAAGTCCATGGAGAATGAGAGCACCTCCTCCCCGCACCTCTCTGATTCAGAGGGGTTGGGTTAAATGCGGAAGACACATTTCAGTTGAAGGCATTCAGTTGTACAACTGACTAGGTACACCCCTTTCCCTTTCCCTTTCCCAGCTGCCCTCTGCACTGAGGCTAGGAAACACTGTCACCACCGATAAATCTATGATAATTTCAATAAGCATTTTTCTACGGCTGGCCATGCTTTCCACCTGGCTATCCCTACCCCGTTCAACATCTCTGCACCCCCCACCAGCAACCCATTTCTCCTTCACCCAAATCCAGATAGCTGATGTTCTGAAAGAGCTGCAAAATCTGGACCCCTACAAATTAGCTGGGCTAGACAATCTGGACCCTCCATTTCTAAAAATAGAGATCCCCAAAGATTGGAAAGCTGCCATGGTCATCCCCCTCTTCAAAGGGGGAGACACTCTAGACCCAAACTATTACAGACCTATATATATCCTTCCCTTCCTTTCAAAGGTCTTTGAAAGCCAAGTTAACAAACAGATCACCGACCATTTCGAATCTCACCGTACCTTCTCCGCTATGCAATCTGATTTCCGAGCTGGTCATGGGTGCACCTCAGTCATGTTCAAGGTCCTAAACGATATCATAACCGCCATCGATAAAAGACAGTACTGTGCAGCCGTCTTCATGGACCTGACCAACGCTTTCAACTCTGTCAATCACTGCATTCTTATCGGCAGACTCAACAGCCTTGGTTTCTCAAATGACTGCCTCACCTGGTTCACCAACTACTTCTCAGACAGAGTTCAGTGTGTCAAATTGGAGGGCCTATGTGGGTGCCACAGGGCTCAATTCTCGGGCCGACTCTTTTCTCTGTATACATCAATGATGTCTCTCTTGCTGCTGGTGATTTTATGATCCACCTCTACGCAGACGACACCATTCTGTATACTTCTGGCCCTTCTTTGGACACTGTGTTAACTAACCTCCAGACAAGCTTCAATGCCATACAACTCTCCTTCCGTGGCCTCCAACTGCTCTTAAATGCAAGTAAAACTAAATGCATGCTATTCAACCAATCGCTACCCGCACCTGCCTGCCCGTCTAGCATCACTACTCTGGACGGTTCTGACTTCAAATATGTAGATAACTACAAAAACCTAAGTGTCTGTTTAGACTGTAAACTCTCCTTCCAGACTCACATTAAGCATCTCCAATCCAAAATTAAATCTAGAATCGGCTTCCTATTTACTTTTTAGCCACTATGGCCTACCTACCTAATCTTACTCCCTAATCGTACTTCACTGTATATTGACATTTTTCTATTGTGTTATTGACTGTACGTTTGTTTATTCCATGTGTAACTCTGTGTTGTTGTTTGTGTCAGACTGCTTTGCTTTATCTTGGCCAGGTCACAGTTGTAAACGAGAACTTGTTCTCAACTGACCTACCTGGTCAGATAAAGGTGAAATATATATATTTTTAAACTGGTACAAAAAACTACGCTTGATTCAAAACTTAGAGTTTTTTTATTTAAATTATTATGTAACATTCTTGCGATCAACAGAATGCTATATATATGGGGCATACAACAATCTCAGCTCTGTAGATTTTGTTGCGAAAGAGACAGAATCAATAGATCATTTATTCTGATATGGCCCCTACTGTGAGGGAAAAAAGTATTTGATCCCCTGCTGATTTTGTAAGTTTGCCCACTGACAAAGAAATTATCAGTCTATCATTTTAATGGTAGGTTTATTTGAACAGTGAGAGACAGAATAACAACAAAAAAATCCAGAAAAATGCATGTGAAAAATGTTATAAATGGAATTGCATTTTAATGAGGCAAACGTACAAAATCAGCAGGGGATCAAATACTTTTTTCCCTCACTGTATGTAGCTTGTTTCTGGTCACAGGTTCAAGAATGGTTAAAAAATCACAACATGCACTTAAATTTTACTTTACAAATATCACTGTTGGGCAATTTGCAAAGCCATAGTCAGTCAATAAATAATATATTAAAACTCGCAGGAAAGGTTTTCATCTTTAGCTCACAATTCATGTATAATATACGATTAGAAAGGTTCAAACATTTTGTCAAACATCACAGCACAATTGAAAAATGTATGGCACACGGAGACCAAACGAGGGTGGTCTATGGTGATAGGTGGGATGGGCTGAGAGTGGCTGAAGGTTGGGACTAAAGAGCTTATGTTTTTTATGTATTATTGTGATGTGACTGCTTTATATAAAAGTACAATGTAAGTAAAATGTATATGAAAAATGTTGCAAAAAAAAACTAAACAAAGGTTACCTTCGCTTTCTTGGCCACAGGGACTTTGATGGTCTGTTTGAAACATGTAGGTATAACAGACTCGGTCAGGGAGATATTTAAAATGTCACTGAAGACACTTGCCAGTTGGTCTTCCCATGCTTTGAGTACACGTGCTGGTAATCCGTCTGGCTCTGTGAATGTTGACCTGTTTAAAGGTCATGCTCACATCGGCTACGGAGAGCATGATCACACAGTCACCCGGAACAGCTTGTGTTCTCTCATGCATGCTTCAGTGTTTCTTGCCTCGAAGTGAGCATGAAAGGCATTTAGCTCATCTGGTAGGCTCGCACCACTGGACAGCTCGCGGCTGGGTTTCCCTTTGTAGTCTGTAATAGTTTTCAAGCCCTGCCACATCCGGCGAGTGTCAGAGCTGCTGTTTTGGATTCAATCTTAGTCCTCATATTGACGCTTTGCCTGCGGCCATAGCGGGATTTCTTATAAGTGTCCCATTCATTGAAAGCTCTAGCCTTTAGCTCGGTGCAGATGTTTCCTGTAATCCATGGCTTCTGCTTGGGAAATGTACGTATGGTCACTGTGGGGATGACATTGTCGATGCACTTATTGATGAAGCCGGTGAATGAGGTGGTGTACTCCTCAATGTCATTGGATGAATCTCGGAACATATTGCAGTCTGTGCTAGTAAAACAGTCCTGTAGCGAGGCATCCGCGTCATCTGACCACTTCCATATTGAGCGTGTCACTGGTACTTCCTGCTTTAGTTTTTGCTTGTAAGCAGGAATCAGGAGGCTCAAATTATGGTCAGATTTGCCAAATGGAGGTCGAGGGAGAGCTTTGTATGCGTCTCTGTGTGTGGTTTAAAGGTGGTCTAGAGTTATTTTTCCTCTGGTTGCACATGCTAGTAGAAATGAGTTAAAATCGATTTAAGTTTGCCTGCATTAAAGTCCCCGGTCATTAGGAGCGCCGCTTCTGGATGAGCATTTTCTTGTTTGCTTATGGCATACAGCTCATTGAATGCGGTCTTAGTGCCAGCATTGGTTTTTGGTGGTAAATAGACGGCTACAAATAATATAGATGAGAACTCACTTGGTTGATAGTGTGGTCTATAGCTTTTCATTAGGGATACTACCTCAGGCCAGCAATACCTCGAGACTTCTTTAATATTAGACATTGCACACCAGTAGTTATGGAGAAATAGACCCACACCCCCGCCCCTCGTTTTATCAGATGTAGCTGCTCTGTCCTGACGAAACACAGAGAAGCCAGACAGCTCAATATTATCCATGTCGTCGTTCAGCCAAGTCTCGATGAAACATACGATTTTACCGTTTTTAATGTCCTGTTGGTAGGACAGTCTTGAATGTAGATCGTCCAGTTTTCCAATGATTGCATGTTGCTTTACCTACTCGTCTGCGAATTCCTACAAGGCACCCGCCCTCCTCCCCTTGTCCTCTGTCTTTTCTTCACGCAGATGACAGGGATTTGGGCCTTGTCTTGACAAAGCAGTATATCCTTCGCGTCAGACTCATTAAAGAAAACATCTTCTTCTAATTTGAGGTGAGTAAGAGCTGTTCTGATGTCCAGAAGCTCTTTTCGGTCATGAGAGACGATCACAGAACCATTATGTACAAACAATTCGAAAAAACAAACAAAATAGCACAGTTAGTTAGGAGCCCGTAAAACGGCATCCCTCTCCTCCGGAGACATTATTACCACTGCGGCCCCGTCGATGTGGATGGAGACGTGCTCCCTCTGCCTTCTGCTGAATTCCACAATCAGCTAATTCGTTTTGTTGACGTTGAGTGAGAGGTTATTTTCTTGGCACCACTCTGCCAGGGCCCTCACCTCCTCTCTGTAGGCTGTCTCATCATTGTTGGTAATCAGGCCTACCACTGTTGTGTCGTCTGCAATCTTCATGATTGAGTTGGTGGCGTGCATGGCCACCCAGTCATGGGTAAACAAGGAATACAGGAGGGGGCTGTGCATGCACCCTTGTGGGGCCCTGTGTTGAGGATCAGTGTAGTGAAGGTGGTAAGTGTAGGCAACAACAAGTCTGCCATGCTGATCGTCAACACTGGTGCCCCTCAGGGGTGTGTATTTAATCCCCTACTGTACTACCTGTTCACCCACAACTGTGAGGCCAAACACGACTCCAACACCATCATTAAGTTTGCTGACGACACAACAGTGGTAGGCCTGATCACCGACAACGATGGGACAGCCTATAGGGAGGTCAGAGAACTGGCAGTGTGGTGCCAGGACAACAACCTCTCCTTCAATGTGAGCAAGACAAAGGAGCTGATCGTGGACTATAGGAAAAGGTGGGCCAAACAGGCCCTCAATAACATCGACAGGGCTGTAGTGGAGCGGGTCGAGAGTTACAAGTTCCTTGGTGTCCACATCACCAACGATCTATCAAGGTCCAAACACACCAAGACAGTCGTGAAGAGGGCACAACAAAACATTTCCCCCCTCAGTAGACTGAAAAGACATGGCATGGGTCCCCAGATCCTCAAAAAGTTCTACAGCTGCACCATCGAGAGCATCCTGACCGGTTGGATCACTGCCTGGTATGGCAACTGCTTGGCACCAGACCGTAAGGCGCTACAGTAGGTAGTGCGTATGGCACAGTACATCACTGGGGCCAAGCTTCCTGCAATCCATTATCTATATAATAGGCGGTGTCAGAGGAAAGCCCATAAAATTGTCAGAGTCTGCAGTCACCCAAGTCATAAACTGTTTTCTCTGCTATCGCACGGCAAGCGGTACCGGAGCACCAAGTCTAGGATCAAAAGTCTCTTTAACAGCTTCTACCCCCAGGTCATAAGATTGCTGAACAATTAATCACATTGTCACCAGACTATTATATTCACCTCCCCCCACCCTCCATTTGTTTTGTACGCTGCTGCTACTCGCTGTTAATTATTTATGCATTGTCACTTCACCCCTACCTACATGTACAAATCACCTCTAACCTGTACCCCCGCACACCGACTCAGTGCTGGTACCCCCTGTTTATAGCCACGTTATTGTTATAGCCTAGTGGTTAGAGTGTTGGACTAGTTTTTTATTTCACCTTTATTTAACCAGGTAGGCAAGTTGAGAACAAGTTCTCATTTACAACTGCGACCTGACCAAGATAAAGCAAAGCAGTTCAACACATACAACAACACAGAGTTACACATTGGAGTAAACAAACATACAGTCAATAATACAGTAGAAAAAAAAACAAATCTGTATACAATGTGTGCCAATGAGGTAAGATAAGGAACGTAAGGCAATAAATAGGCCATGGTGGCGAAGTAATTACAGTATAGCAATTAAACACTGGAATGGTAAATGTGCAGTAGACGAATGTGCAAAGTAAAAATACTGGGGTGCAAAGGAGCAAGATAAATAAATGTATACGGTAGGGGAAGAGGTAGTTGGTTGGGCTATTAACAGATGGGCTATGTGCAGGTGCAGTGATCTGTGAGCTGCTCTGACAGCTGGTGCTTAAAGCTAGTGAGGGAGATAAGTGTCTCCAGTTTCAGTGATTTTTGCAGTTCGTTCCAGTCATTGGCAGCAGAGAACTGGAAGGAAAGGCGGCCAAAGGAAAAATTGGCTTTGGGGGTGACCAGTGAGATATACCTGCTGGAGCGCGTGCTACGGGTGGGTGCTGCTATGGTTACCAGCGAGCTGAGATAAGGCGGGGCTTTACCTAGCAGGGACTTGTAGATGACCTGGAGCCAGTGGGTCTGGCGATGAGTATGTAGCGAGGGCCAGCCGACTAGAGCATACAGGTTGCAGTGGTGGGTGGTATAAGGGGCTTTGGTGACAAAGCGGATGGCACTGTGATAGACTGCATCCAGTTTGCCGAGTAGAGTATTGGAAGCTGTTTTGTAGATGACATCGCCGAAGTCGAGGATCGGTAGGATAGTCAGTTTTACTAGTGCAAGTTTGGCAGCATGAGTGAAGGAGGCTTTGTTACGAAATAGAAAGCCGATTCTAGATTTAATTTTGGATTGGAGATGTTTAATGTGAGTCTGGAAGGAGAGTTTACAGTCTAGCCAGACACCTAGGTATTTGTAGTTGTCCACATATTTTAGGTCAGAGCCGTCCAGGGTAGTGATGCTAGTCGGGCGGGCGGGTGCAGGCAGCGAACGGTTGAAAAGCATGCATTTGGTTTTACTAGCGTTTAAGAGCAGTTGGAGGCCACGGAAGGAGTGTTGTATGGCATTGAAGCTCGTTTGGAGGTTAGTTAACACAGTGTCCAAAGAAGGGACAGAAGTTAAATCGGACAACAGGCCCTCCGATTTAACACACTGAACTCTCTGCAAAGTAATTGGTGAACCAGGCCAGGCAATCATTTGAGAAACCAAGGCTGTTGAGTCTGTCAATAAGGATGTTGTGATTGACAGAGTCGAAAGCCTTGGCCAGATCACTGAATACGGCTGCACAGTAATGTCTCTTATCGATGGCGGTTATGATATCGCTTAGTACCTTGAGCATGGCTGAGGTGCACCCGTGACCAGTTCGGAAACCGGATTGCACAGCGGAGAAGGTACAGTGGGATTCGAAGTGGTTAATGACCTGTTTATTAACTAGGCTCTCGAAGACTTTAGAGAGGAAGGACAGGATGGATATAGGTCTATAGCAATTTGGGTCTAGGGTGTCACCCTCTTTGAAGAGGGGGATGACCGCGACAGCTTTCCAATCTTTAGGGATCTTGGACGACACGAGAGGTTGAGCAGACTGGTAATAGGAGTTGCCTTCCCTGAACAGTTTCCGAAAGGTAGTAAGATCAAATCCCTGAGCTGACAAGGAAAAAATCTGTCGTTCTGCCCCTGAACAAGGCAGATAACCCACTGTTCCTAAGCCATCATTGAAAATAAGAATTTGTTCTTAACTGACTTGCCTAGATAAATAAAGGTAAAATAAATAAATATTATTGTGTTTGAATAATTTTTTACTTTAGTTTATTTGGTAAATATTTTCTTAACTCTTCCTGAACTGCACTGTTGGTTAAGGGCTTGAAAGTAGGCATTTCACGGTAAGGTCTACACTTGTTTTATTCGGCGCATGTGACAAATAAAGTTTGATTTGATTTGTTGCCTACCTTCACCACCTGGGGGCGGCCCGTCAGGAAGTCCTGTACCCAGTTGCACAGGGCGGGGTTCAGCCCCAGGGCCCCAAACTTAATGATGAGTTTGTAGGGTACTGTGGTGTTGTAAGCTGAGCTGTAGTCAATGAACAGCATTTTTACATAGGTATAGATTAAATATGCCCGTAAACACTCCAACCAGCTGGTCTGCGCATGCTTAGAGGACGCGGCTAGGGATGCCGTCTGGGCCGGCAGCCTTGCGAGGGTTAACACACTTAAATGCCTCGGGAGCGGCCCGTGTCGGTGGCAATATGTTATCCTCAAAGCGGGCAAAGAAGGTATTTAGCTAGTCGGGGAGCAAGACGTCCGTGTCCGCGACGTGGCTGGCATTTCTCCTTTGCCAATGTAATGCATCCACCTGAAAAGTATGGCACATCAAGGAGCTGATTAAACAGCAAGATTATTACACAGGTACACCTTGTGCTGGGTACAATAAAAGGCAACTCTTAAATGTGCATTTTTGTCACACAATGCCACAGATGTCTAGATTTTGAAGTAGCGCGCAATTGGTATTCTGACTGCATTAATGTTCACCAGAGCTCTTGCCAGAGAATTGAACGTTCATTTCTCTACCATAAGCCACCTCCAAAGTCATCTTAGAGAATTTGACACAACCGCAGACCACGTGTAACCTTGCCAGCCCTGGACATCCACATACAGCTTCTTCACCTGTGGGATCATCTGAGTTTAGCCACCCGGACAGCTGATGAAACTGAGGAGTATTTCTCTTTAATAAGTCCTTTTGTGGGGAAAAACTCCTGATTGTCTGGGCTATGCCCTTCCAGGTCCAGCCATGTCTGCATCCTTGCCCTGTCATGTGAAATCCATAGATTAGGGACTAATGAATGTATTTAGATTGACTGATTTCCTTATATGAACTGTAACTCAGTAGAATTGTTTAAATTGTTGCTTGTTGCATTTAGATGTGTGTTCAGTATATTTCCTAGAAGTAAATTGTATTTTGACATTGATGTACATTTTATTCCTGACATGATGACTAAATGAAAATGACTTCCCTTTTCCCTATTGTCACACAAATGTATGCAGGAAATTGTGCAACTACTGTATAGGTCGAGGTCGCTACAAGGTCAATAGAGTGTATGTGCATGTGTCTGTGTGAGTGCGTTCGTGCGTGCTTGCTCATGCATGTGAGCAGGTGCACGTGGGTGTTCGACGGAAGAAAACCAACATGCCCAGATTACTTCACAGCCCACGTTATGCATTATGCCGTCCTTTTCCGCAAAATGGTAAGAGGAGTCTATTTACAATGAATTTTGGTGACGCGCATGACCACTACAAATATGACTGTCGTTCACAGTCAGAAATGTTGCGCAGTGTAGAGAATACTTTCAACAGCCTAACACAGACCATAACCCGGCTGTACATCAACGCGATAATGGCTCAAGGTAAGATTGTAATAACTGTTTGAAATGTTTTATTTGCAATGTTTTATTGAATGTGTTGTATCTATGTACGTGCATAGTATTATTGCACATTTGAAAATAACTGTGAATTACATGTTTAAGTTTCATCAACAGTAAAACAACGAATGCATTATATTTTCAATATCAACGAAAAACTTGAATCATGGTCTACAAAGTAGACAGTGGCAGATAATTTAAAATAGATTATCATGTTATGTTATTGCTTCCTAAAATAAATACTTCCTCGCAGGACTGGGCCATCTGCCAGAATATGTATCTAAATATTTGAAGCATTTAGAGGATTTCAATATTGCCTTAAAAGGCTGGTGAACAATTGATTCGTTTAGCAAAAACTCTCAAAACTAAACAGCAAAGTGAAACCTGATCCCTCCCTACTTTCTGAAGGCACTGTATTCAGTAAAACCAGCAAAACGGCTAATGTAAACCAGGGGGACAAAACACACTATCCCCCCCTGTGCCCAATAAAAAACCACACACCCCTCACCAAAGCAAAACAAAAAGTTAGACTATTTTGGATGCTATGCTATAATGCGTAAACACTTTGCCTAGCTGCCAACCTGCTTGCACCAATCTGCTAAAATACTGAAATGCAAAACATTCCCCTCAATGAATTTCATTCATTCATTTAGATTATGGTAGCATTATTATTATTATTTATTTTTTCTACAGTTTAATACTTTACATTTAATGCTATTGTACTGTTTGTCATTCCACAGTACTTGATTTGATACTGTATTTATATTACAGTAGGTGAGGTGCACTGTAATATGACATACAGAATTGTCCTTGCCACTGAGCTGCCTGTAAGTTAAATTCACAACAGGCCCTTTACAGTGCATGTTATAATGGTGTGAAAGTTCAAGTTTTAATGTCACATGCACAAATTTCAGTGAAATGCCTTTCTTGCAAGCTCTGAATCCGACAATGCAGTAATCAATAACAATGTAATACTAAAAATAACATAAGGAGGAACAAAAAACAGACAATAAATTAAAATAAGAAATAAGAACACAAGAAAGTAAGTAAGCGTACTATATATAGGGTCAGTCAGTTCCAGTACCAAATTTACAATGTGTAGGGATTCTGGCGTGATAGAGGTATATACTGTATGTTTAGGGATAAGGTGACTAGACATCAGGATATATGATAAACAGAGTAGCAGCAGCGTATATGATGATTGTATGTGAGTGCATGTGCATAGAGTCAGTATATATGTATGTGCATCTTATGTGTGTGAGCAAATTATGAAGTGTGTGTGTGTTGGAGTGTTAGTGTGTGTGAGTATATAGGGTTCTGTGTGTGCATAAAAAAAAAGGGTCAACTCAGATAGTTTGTGTAGCTATTTTGTTAACTATTTAGCAGTCTTATGGCTTGGGTATAGAAGCTTTTCAGGAGCCTGTTGGTGTCAGACTTGATGCACCGGTACCGCTTGCCATGCAGAAGAAGACAGAACCGTTTATGGCTTGGGTGGCTGGAGTAACATTTTTCCGGGCCTTCCTTACACACCGCCTGATATAGAGTTCCTGGATGGCAGGGAGCTTGGCCCCAGTGATGTATTGGGCTGTATGCGCCACTCTTTGTAGTGCCATGCGATCGAGGGCGGTGCTGCTGCCATACCAGGCATTGATGCAGCCAGTTAAGATGCTCTCAATGGTGCAGCTGTATAACTTTTTGAGGATTTCAAGGCTCAAGCTAAACCTTTTTAACCTTTTGAGGGGGAAGAGGTGCTGTCGCACCTTCTTCACAACTGTGTGTATGTGTGGACCATTTTAAGTCCTTAGTGATTTGGACACAGAGGAACTTGAAGCTCTCGACTCTATCCACTCTATCCCTGTGGATGGGGGGCACCTTGGTCTTACTGACGTTGATAGAGAGGTTGTTGTTCCGGCACCAGACTGCCAGGTCACGGACCTCTTCCCTATAGGCTGTCTCATCGTCGACGGTAATCAAGCCTACCACCGTCTTGTTGTCAGAAAACTTGATGATGGTGTTTGTATCATGCATGGCTACGCAGTCGTGGGTGAACATTGAGTACAGGAGGGGACTAAGCAGAGGGGAGGTGTTCAGTCCCATGGTCCTCAGCTTGGTGAAAAGCTTAGGTGGGACAATGGTGTTGAACGCTGAGCTGTAGTCAATGAACAGCATTCTGACAAGTGCACCAACCAAAACTGTCATCCAACATCTAAAAGTTGGATGGGGTGAGAACTTATTTTCGCATTGCCAATGCTGAAACCATAACCACTAAATGACAGCTTAACTTAACGTGCTGTCTATAGGCCATTGTGGTTGATGTCTTAACAGAACAAAATGAAATTTTTACATATATAACAGCAGCCTTTTATTTTTCTGGCTCACCATTGCTGATGACACAAGTGTTGTCTCCCACCTAGTCAGCTAACCATAAGCTTCAGCCTAGTCGTATGCATCTTCAATGCATCTGAGGAATGTGTTTCAGAGGGAGTTAACTGTTGCTAAGGGAACTTTGGGCTTTAAATAACAGACAGCAGCTGTAACTGAAACCAGAAACTGTGGAGAAATTAATTTGTCCTTGGAATGATTTTGCAAAGCCCCTTTGAACCCATTCAAACCTTTTACACCTTGCACACACATGCACGCGTACACAAGCACGCACACACATACACACAGACAGACAACGCTGCTGTTCTATACACTATTCCCTTTTATTTGTAAATACATACTTGACATAGCACACTCATAAAATCAAAGAAGGCTTGTGGTCTAGATAACATCAGAAGTTAAATGCTGAAAAACAGCACACCTGAGTTGCAAAATGCTGTGCTTAAATTGTTCAACGTGGTTTTAACTTCTGGCTGCTTCCCTGATGTCTTGAACCAGGGGCTCATCTCCCCTATCCACAAAAGTGGAGACAAATCAGACCCCAATAATTACATTTGCGTAAACAGAAACTTGGGAAAGGTTTTCTGTAGACTTTTTAATTCAAGAATTCCAAAAAAAAATTAAGAAAAAAATGTAATAAGTAAATGTCTTTGCTTGCTTTATTGACTTAAAAAAAACATTTGGTTCTATTTGGCACAAAGGGCTATTCTACAAAATTCTCCAAAGTGGGCTTTGTGGTAAGATATATGCCTTAATAGAATGTATGTACACAGAAAACAAGTGTGCAATAAAAATCTAAAACCAAAGAACAGAATTCCTTTCACAACGTTGAGGTGTGAGACAAGGCTGCAGTTTGAGTCCAAATCTTTTCAACATTTATATCAATGAATTAGCAGACATGTTGGACCATTCTACAGACAGAGGACTCACACTATTTGACAGAGTTAAAATACCTGCTATATGCTGATGACTTGGTACTTCTATCACCAACCAAAGAAGGTCTTCAACAGAACCTTAATATTCTAGAGCAATATTGCCATAATTAGGCCCTGGCAGTAAAAAATAAACACGAAAATCATGATTTTCCGCCCAAAAAACAGATGTCAGAAACACAAATATAAATTCACCTTGAACAACACCATAATTGAAAACACAAATAACTATACATACCGTGGTCTGACCATATCTGCATCGGGAAACTTTAATATGGCAGTGAATGCACTCAAAGAAAAAGCCCTCAGAGCATTGTATAAAAATAAAAATGAAATTATTCAATATCATTTTGAACCAAAATATTTAACAGTGTAATCCTACCAATAGTTCTTTACGGAAGTGAGGTTTGGGGGCCACTCAATAAACTGGACTTTAATATGTGGGACAAACATACAATTGAATCCCTACATGCAGAATTCTGTGGGGATATTATACAAGTCCAGAGAAATACACCAACTAATGCATGTAGGGCAGAATTGGGCCACTTTCCAGTGGTAATGAAAATACAGAAAATATCATAAAATTAAATTCAAGTCAAACTTCAAGTCTGCAATTCAAAGCACTTCAAACCCAAGAGCTGAGCCCAGAAACGAGCCCTCTCAGTCAGCTGGTGTTGGACCTAACCAACCAAGCTGACACCAGCACTGCTTCAAAAGCAAGAATTCCAATAAACAAAATCATGAACCAATCAAGGACTCATATTTACAACATTGGAAAAACTAAACAAAATCCCAAAGCCGACTAAATTGCTATCTGACGCTAAACAGAGAATATGAATTGGTTGATTATCTCTACTCTGTCAGAGATATGAAGCAGAGAGATCCTTACCAATTACAGGCTGATTGACCTCCAATTGGCAATAGAAACCGGCAGACATAAAAAGACATGGCTACCCAAAGAGGAGCGTGTATGTGGTCACTGCACGACAGGGGAGGTAGAAACAGAGATGCACTTTCTCCTTTACTGTAAGAAATGTTCCTCACCAAGAGATTCATTATTCACAGAAAGAGAGAGAGAGGCCAGGAAAGGCGAGGAAAAGCGTGAGTGAATAAGACGTCTAACATGTGTTTCCCATGCCAATAAAGCCCCTTAAATTGAATTGAGAGAGCTCTTGCCGCTTCATTCGTGACTAGGCTGGATAGGTTGCTGTTAATAGCTGAAAGAATGTATTTATTTTTCCTGGGATTTACTGTACCTGCTTCTGTGCATTTTTCCCTGATGGGTCTTTCATTGCCCCAACCTTATTGGGTTTATTTTGGACCAGTAATTCTGCTTGGCCTAGAACAGGACTGTTGATGTAGTGTTGTTCAAGTTTGGTAGACTGGAAGAAAACAAGGGAGTGTAAGTCTAGAGTGATGGCATGGTGGAAATGGTGAACTCATGGTAGTAGCCTGCTCAATGGGGGCATGTGATCACATAAATGGGAAGACCTCTCCACACACACATAGCTCACCTTGATCTCTGTCCGTTCATTTATTTTTGCACTATTCATGTTAGTGACAGACTGTAATACATTGCTGTCTTCCCAGTGCAATTGAACAAAGCAAAACAACAATAACTACACCTTAATTTCAGAAACCGTTCCATTTAAATTCAGACTGCACATTATCTTACATCAGCTTTCATTCCACAATGCGAGAGTGGCTAATAAAAATGCATTTTATTTGATACCAACAGTGTGACACAAGAATTGAAACGCATCAATAACTACACTTTACCATTACTTTGATTGAGCCGGCGTTGTTTGGCCTGTGTTGTCGAAAACAACATTTTGGTTGTTTATCTGCTATCAATCTGCCTAATGGTCTCCAGATTCTAGGTTTGTAGTCCTGTTGCCTCTAGCTGTGGAAAAGCACAAGTTCCCAGCCGCTTTATGACTGAGTAAAATAGGCTTATTGACAACTTTATTTCTCTATAGGATGAAAGAGCTGGACTGTCTGATGCAGCTGTATGGACCCTATGGGAAGAATAAACTTGGTTTGAAGTTTCATATTGTCCGCTGAGTTTTTACTCTGGAAATTAGAACCTAACAGGTTGACCCCATAGGAGAACCCTTTGAAAACCCTGTTGGTTCCAGGTAGAACCCTTTGTGTTCCATGAAGAACCCAGGGTTCTACATGGAACCCAAAAGGTATATATGAACCCAGGGTTCTACATGGAACCCAAAAGGGATCTACCTGGTACTGAAAAAGGTTATGTCTGGAACCTAAAATGGTTCTCCTATGGGGACAGCCGAAAAAAACTCTAGGACTCTAGGAGTTTGGGCATAACCATTGTCACCTCACATTTTGTTTTCATGTCGTTTTCTTCTGCCAAGATTATTTAACAACCAGTCTTGTCTTAAAGAAGCAGGATGGCTGTATATAAGAAATCAGAGGGTGGGAACTTATTCACACACCAAGCCCTGGGGATAAGGAGGTGTACAGTATTTGCTTGCACACCTCGCCTCGCAGGGAGTGACAGAACACTGCTCATTCATGTTTTCTTGTTTTCTCTCCTTTGAAATACTTCCCTTTTTGAAATGAATCAATGAAAGAGTTCAAGTCTGTGTCTCAATGGGTTGGTGTAGTATTTTCCCGCTAGTGGTACTTGAGTAAATATAGTTCCCAAGATAGTTATTTTCAAAGCAGCATTTCCTGTCTGAAGGATTCCTATGATTTTTAAGGCATGTTTCTCTTTCCACTCAACATCAGGAAGTGAACTTTTATGGTCAGTTTAAATGAAAATGTAAGTCCTTGGATTCATGCCTGCTGCCAGAGATAAGATGGCAGAAGGTCTGAAAATGTCTGGAAACAATTTGCAGAAGTCCTTTAACTATTTGTCTAAGGCCTATTTACCACAAGTTAATTCAGACACCCTTAATGATTTAGCCATGCGCACGTTTTATTAATATGATTAAGTATACCATAACTTATGTACATTTTCTTAAACACTAAAACCGCTAAAGCAGTCATTTTGACAGCTCATGAATAAGAAAAATGTAAAGTGGTGCCCCCCTCCGTCCTTGACACTTGGCGCATATAATGATGTTTAGGCTACTGATGCTTTCATCATTTGACCCCGCGTCTTGCTGACCATGCGTCTTTGTGGTTGGGGTATTTTATTTATTTTGTTGTTATAAAAATAAGCTGTTGCCGTGTTCCAACACATATGCTTTTTGTTTCATAGTTGTAATAAAGGCATTCCCTAAAGAAAATTGATTGAACATATGAAATGTTGTGTTTTTTGTGTGTTTATGTTTTTCCATACAGTATATCCTATAATAACATAAACTAATGGAAATTCTATGGTGTTCTAAAAATTATTGTTTTTGCAATAGCATATATGAAATGTTCTTAATTACACTGTTATAATGTTGCAGTCAGAATGACTGCTCGTTAGCTTGCAACAAACATATATCAGAAGCTCTTTCTGTAAAAGCACATAGTCAAAGAGCTGGATAGCTAGCATAGAAACTCTCTCTTCAGAGGTCAGTAGAATACTTAATTGTAGTGCTAAAAATATAATTAAGTACCAGAGTTGAAATGCTACAATAAAATGTAAAGCAACTATTATAGACATGTCCAAAGTAGTAGTGCCATTGGCGGTGAGAGGAAGGGGTGGTCTACTGGGAAGGAACCAGCGTTGAGAGTTGGGGAGCCAGTTTGAAGAGGCAAGTCATCAGCCTAGCTAAACATGGGTATAGACCCAATTGTCTTAAAAGCAATGGGGGAGTTTGGTCCACCACTGAGGCACCATGAAAGAGAAGACAATCAATCGATAAAATAATATTTGTAAAGCACTTTTGACAACACATTTGTCAGAAAGTGTTAAGCCTTACTATACTGAAGACTGGACTGACACCCACAAAGATCAAACAGAGGAACTGTAGGGCAAGTTGTATTCCCTTGTAACTGGCTGGGTAGATGGTCAATCCTGAGGTAATTCTACTCACTATTTTCTTTTCTCTCTCTCATCCATCTCCCAGCACTGGACATTGCCCAATGGGACCTGGAGTGTGAGTTCAACAACACAGACCACCGCACGGAGCTCAACGGGGTGGAGCGCCTCATCGTGAGAAGGGGCCAGCCGTTCACCATCAACCTGCACCTCCGCTCGGGCGTCTACCAGCCTGGTGGCAGCGCCCTTGACCTCACCGTAGAGACAGGTACTGTGTTATCCTTGGGTTGTCGACTAATCAATTCCATGTGAAAGGCACTAGATAAATGTTGTTACATTTTTATTAAATCCTAAAGGTTAATCTTAATTAAAATATAAGATAATTTCAGTGTTTCCACTAGATATTTCCAAAGGCAGGACACAAAGGGTCGCAAAAGCAACATCTACGGTTCCTGACAACAGAAAATGAAGCCTGGGCAGGGTGAGTAATGGTAAGGGAGGCAGGGTAGCTAACTGTTCTGTAAGAGTAAATAGTCTTATCACAGATAATTGGAGCAGGATCAAACAGTTTCCCTATCCTCTAAACAACATTAGACCTCAACATTAACTTTTCGTATCCCTTTCTCCCTATCGCTTTGGAGAAAATAAACAAGTTCCCAAAGCCAATAGAAACATACAATTAGGTGCTGCTGTGGTGCCTGAAACATTTCCTGACAGACACAACCCAGTAAAATAATGCTTTCCATTCTCTGCTCAAAATCAAAACAGAAACCCACTTCCATAATCTTTGCCATGAGGACTTATTGATATGCTCCAGTGAATACTTACTTCAATTCTTCCTTGATTGAATGAAGTCTATTGGCATGTGACCGATAAATCTCAAGTCAAAATCTTAACTTCCCGCGAAGTTTGAAAATACCTCATGCATGTGCTGCTGCATAGTGTGTAACACTATAACAACAGACTCTATGCTATATTTTTCAATTGTTTTAACCCCTTGAAGTCTAAGGCCTTTTTTTCACTACCTTTACATTTTTGGCTTCTACAGGCATTTCTGTAATAGAAACCATCCACAGGTATTCACTGGAGCTGTCCAATAAGTTGATTTTGGAACTGGCTTGCTGTTTAGATTTTGACCAGAGACCCAGTCTGTAATACCTACATGTTTCAAGCAGACCACCATAGTCCCTGTGCCCAAGGACGCCAATGTAACCTGTCTAAATGACTATCGCACCGTAGCACTCACATCTATAGTCATGAAATGCTTTGAAAGGCTGGTCATGGCTCACATCAACACAATCATCTCAGACACCCTGGACCCACTCCAATTCGTATACTGCCCCAACAGATCCACAGATGACGCAATCTCTATTGCACTCCACACTGCCCTCTTCCACCTGGACAAGAGGAACACCTATGTGAGAATGCTGTTCCTCGACAACAGCTCTGTGCTCAACACCATAGTGCCCTCCAAGCTCATCACTAAGCTGAACACCTCCCTTTGCAACTGGATTTTGGACTTACTGACAGACTGCCTCGAAGTGGTGAGGGTAGGAAACAACACATCCACCTTGCTAACCCTCAACACGGGGGCCCCTCAGGGGTGTGTGATCAGTCCCCTCCTGTACTCCTTGTTCACCCACGACGGCGTGGCCGCCGCACACGAACGCAACACGATCATGAAGTTTGCTGATGACACGACGGTGGTATGCCTGATCACCGAAGACGATGAGACAGCCTATAGGGAGGAGACAAAGGAGCTGATCGTGGACTACAGGAAATGGAGGGCTGAGCACGCCCCCATTCACATTGACAGAGCTGTAGTGGAGCAGGTCGAGACCTTCAAGTTCCTCTGTGTCCACATCACTAAGGAATTCCATGGACCAAACACACCAACACAGTCATAAAGAAGGCACGACAACCCCTCTTCCTCTTCAGAAGGCTGAAAAGATTTGCCATGGGCCCTCAGATCCTCAAAGTTCTACAACTGCACCATTGAGAGCATCTTGACTGGCTGCATCACCGCTTGGTATGGCAACTGCTTGGCATCCAAGCACAAGGCCCAGTACATCACTGTGGCTGAGCTCCCTGCCATCCAGGACCTCTATACCAGGCGGTGTCAGAGGAAGGCCCTGAAAATTGAAAGACTCCAGACACCCAAGTCATAGACTGTGGTCTCTGCTACCGCACAGCAAGCAGTACCGATGCACCAAGCTTGGAACTAACAAGACCCTGAACAGCTTTTACCCCCAAGCAATAAGACTTCTAAATAGTTACAGTGGGGCAAAAAAGTATTTAGTCAGCCACCAATTGTGCAAGTTCTCCAACTTAAAAAGATGAGAGAGGCCTGTAATTTTCATCACAGGTACACTTCAACTATGACAGACGAAATGAGGAAAAGAAATCCAGAAAATCACATTGTAGGATTCTTAATTTATTTATTTGCAAATTATGGTGGAAAATAAGTATTTGGTCAATAACAAAAGTTTATCTCAATACTTTGTTATATACACTTTGTTGGCAATGACAGAGGTCAAACGTTTTCTGTAAGTCTTCACAAGGTTTTCACACACTGTTGCTGGTATTTTGGCCCATTCCTCCATGCAGATCTCCTCTAGAGCAGTGATGTTTTGGGGCTGTCGCTGGGCAACACGGACTTTCAACTCCCTCCAAAGATTTTCTATGGGGTTGAGATCTGGAGACTGGCTAGGCCACTCCAGGACCTTGAAATGCTTCTTCTGAAGCCACTCCTTCGTTGCCCGGGCGGTGTGTTTGGGATCATTGTCATGCTGAAAGACCCAGCCACGTTTCATCTTCAATGCCCTTGCTGATGGAAGGAGGTTTTCACTCAAAATCTCACGATACATGGCCCCATTCATTCTTTCCTTTACACGGATCAGTCGTCCTGGTCCCTTTGCAGAAAAACAGCCCCAAAGCATGATGTTTCCACCCCCATGCTTCACAGTAGGTATGGTGTTCTTTGGATGCAACTCAGCATTCTTTGTCCTCCAAACACGACGAGTTGAGTTTTTACCAAAAAGTTCTATTTTGGTTTCATCTGACCATATGACATTCTCCCAATCCTCATCTGGATCATCCAAATGCTCTCTAGCAAACTTCAGACGGGCCTGAACATGTACTGGCTTAAGCAGGGGACACGTCTGGCACTGCAGGATTTGAGTCCCTGGCGGCGTAGTGTGTTACTGATGGTAGGCTTTGTTATTTTGGTCCCAGCTCTCTGCAGGTCATTCACTAGGTCCCCGTGTGGTTCTGGGATTTTTGCTCACCGTTCTTGTGATCATTTTGACCCCACGGGGTGAGATCTTGGTGGAGCCCCAGATCGAGGAAGATTATCAGTGGTCTTGTATGTCTTCCATTTCCTAATAATTGCTCCCACAGTTGATTTCTTCAAACCAAGCTGCTTACCTATTGCAGATTCAGTCTTCCCAACCTGGTGCAGGTCTACAATTTTGTTTCTGGTGTCCTTTGACAGCTCTTTGGTCTTGGCCATAGTGGAGTTTGGAGTGTGACTGTTTGAGGTTGTGGACAGGTGTCTTTTATACTGATAACAAGTTCAAACAGGTGCCATTAATACAGGTAACGAGTGGAGGACAGAGGAGCCTCTTAAAGAAGAAGTTACAGGTCTGTGAGAGACAGAAATCTTGCTTGTTTGTATGTGACCAAATACTTATTTTCCACCATAATTTGCAAATAAATTCATTAAAAATCCTACAATGTGATTTTCTGGATTTTTTTCCCTCATTTTGTCTGTCATAGTTGAAGTGTACCTATGATGAAAATTACAGGCCTCTCTCATCTTTTTAAGTGAGAGAACTTGCACAATTGGTGGCTGACTAAATACTTTTTTGCCCCACTGTACATGGAATATCTGCATTGGCCCTTTTTGCACTGACTATTTTGACTCATCACATACGCCAGTGTTTCCTAACTCCGGTTCTCAAGTAGCCCAACAGTTCACATTTTCATTGTAGCCTTGGACAAACACACCTCGTTCAACTCATCGAGGGCTTCATGATTAGAACCACTGAAATACGCTGCTGCTGCGGTTTATTGTATATCCTGTTGCCTAGGCACTTTACCCCTACCTATATGTACATGCAGTGCATTCGGAAAGTATTCAGACCTCTTCCCCTTTTCCACATTTTGTTAAGTTACATCCTTTTTCTAAAATGTATTAAATTGTCAATCTACACACAATACCCCATAATGACAAAGCAAAAACGTTTTTTTTTTTTTTGTGCAAATGTATAAAAATAAAAGAATGAAATAAGTATTCAGACCATTTACTCAGTACTTTGTTGAAGCACCTTTGGCAGCGATTACAGACTTGAGTCTTCTTGGGTATGACGCTACAAGCTTGGCGTACTTGTTTTTCGGGAGTTTATCCCATTCTTGTCTGGAGATCCTCTAAATCTCGGTCAGGTTAGATGGGGAGTGTTCCTGCACAGCTATTATCAGGTCTCCAGAGATGTTCGATCGGGTTTAAGTCCGGGCTCTGACTGGGCCACTCAAGGAAAATTAAGAGACTTGTCCCGAAGCCATTCCTGCGTTGCCTTGGCTGTGTGCTTAGGGTCGTTGTCCTGTTGGAAGGTGAACCCTTTCTCTTGATCCTGACTAGTCTCCCAGTCCCTGCCGTTGAAAAACGGTAGGGACTGCCTTCACCATGCGCCACCACCATGCTTAACTGTAGGGATGGTGTCAGGTTTCCTCCAGACGTGAAGCTTGGCATTCCGGCCAAAGAGTTCTATCTTTGTTTCATCAGACCAGAGAATCTTCTTTCTCATGGTCTGAGAGTCCTTTAGGTGCCTTTTGGCTAACTCCAAGTGGGCTGTCATGTACCTTTTACAAAGGAGTGGCTTCCGTCTGGCCACTCTACCATCAAGGCCTGATTGTCTTACGACAAGTGCCATGGTCACCTCCCTGGGACCTTCAATGTTGCAGAAATGTCTTGTAAATAAGGTATTTCTGTGTTTTATTTTTAATACATTTGCAAAATAAATTCTAAACTTTTTCTCTTTGTCATTATGGGGTATTTTGTGTAGATGGATGAGGAACATTTTTTGATTTAATCCATTTTAGAAAAAGGCTGTAACGTAACAAAATGTGGAAAAAGTTAAGGGGTCTGAATACTTTCCGAATGCACTGTATCTACCTCAATTACCTTGTACCCCTGCACATCAACTCGGTATATAGCCATGTTATGTATTTATTCTGTGTGTTATAATTATTTTCTAGAATTTAATTTTATTTTTCTCTCAGCGTTGTTGGCAAGGGCCGGCTCGTAAGTAAGCATTTCACTGTTAGTCTACACCTGTTGTTTACGAAGCATGTGACAAATAAAATTTGATTTAGTTCTGATTTGAAAGCATTCTTTTACTGGGTTGTGTCCGTCAGGAAATGTCAAGGGTACTATGGCCATGCCTTCTTGAGTGTTTCTATTGGCATTGGAAACTTATTTATTTTCCCCAATGGTCATTGTGATCTAAAAAATGATAAGGAGGAAGAAAAGCTAATGGTGAGGTCTAATGTTGTTTCAAGGAAAGGGTAACCGTTTAAGCCTGTTCAAATTTTCGTTGATAACGCTATTGACTCTTGCAGAATAGTTAGCTGACACTCTACCCTGCCTCCTTTTCCACTACTCACACTGCCCAGGCTTTGGGCTTTGGTTCTGTTGTCAGGAACCATCGATGTTGCGTTTGGGACCCTTTCTGTCCCACCTTTGGAAATATCTAGGAGAAAACACTGAAATGATCAGATGTTTTAATCAAGATTAATGTGTCAGATGTAAGTTACAATCATAAGAGGGGTGGAGTGGCCATTGTACAGACCACAGCAGTTTCTACAGTATCCACCAGTTTGAGAACAGGAAGAGGATCACTCCACAGGAAAGCATGTGTCCTATGAAAGATAAGGCTATCACAGTGAAAGTAAAAAAACAAACCAATGGGCTGTAATATAACCATTAATACACAGAACAGCCAAGGAAGGAATCTAAGTTGTTTCAGCATGCTGCTAAAAGCAAAGGGGTTAAAAAGGGTGATTCTTTGGCGTTATGCCCAGTCTGAACACAATGTAATTTCAGTTCAGGAAGTTTATCTGCCCTCGGATCTTAACGGAGGTCACTGAAGGAAGCTTTCCATCGTCTTTGATTCCAGTGGAATCGTCCACCATTTTCCAATGTTCTCGCTGAAGGGTTTGGGAATAGTATGTCAATTGTACAGTCTGAATTTTGAAAATGTTTCATTTGTGACCTGAAAGCATCTGTGTGCTTCATATTTTTCATAATACAGTAAAGAAAATAATTATTATAAAGGACAGCAACTTCTGTCGAGGTCATGACTTTTGTCAAGGCCTATTTAAAACCCCACTTTAGATCCATTGACACATCTCATGACAAAGATTGACATAATAGCTATTTCCCTCCAATGGTAAAATAAGTAGGCAAGCGCTAGTGTTTTGGCTTTGAAGTTCTTTACATCATTCCTAGTCAAGTGTTCCATCTTTAACCCTTTCTCTTCTTCATGTCCTCTACTAGGTCCCCAGCCCTCTGACCAGTATGGTACACAGGCCTCCTTTGGGCTGACTGACCAAATCGACACCTCCCGCTGGAGCGCCGCCGTCACCAGTCCCCCCGGGAACATGGTGTCCCTGTCCATCTGTTCCCCCCCGGACGCGCCCATCGGACGTTGGCGCCTGACCCTGGGTCAGGGGGGCAGGGTGGACTTTGTGCTACTCTATAACCCCTGGTGCACCGGTAGGTAAACATTCCATACATCATTCTGTCTGCGAGTGTAGTAGGGACTGTGCATATTTGAGTGGAATGCCTTAAGAGTAATTCACAGACGCAGAGACGAGACATAGCTATGCGGAATGTGTTGACAGTTGGAGAAATTGCTTGAGCCGTGCTGATAATTCGAAAAGTAAGAGAGCCAACAGTCCAATATTTTAGAACATGAATGATATGATATGTTTTGGACTCTGATGGGCGCTTTAGATCTCTGTTACAAAGTCAGCCAGCATGACCAATGGAGAGATGCAGGCTTACAGGAAGGATCCCACAGTGGGGAGAACAGGATGGCATGAATGGATGGATGGTAGTTTGAGAGAGGATATGATGATCATACAATGGAGAATGGGATGGATGGAGATGGATAAGTATTTTCCAGTATCTCAAAATGTTTAGCCCTATCATGTGCTGTATCTACAATACATGTTACACTTAGACATTTTGTTACAATTAGACATTTTGTTTCCTTAGACATCAAAGTAAATAGACAGCAGATAGTCTCATTAAAGATGCACCCTCAAACTTTTGTATCATTTCAGCCAGTGGATTTGAAAGTGGTGCTCATGAGCCAAAAGTGGTCCCCATTTTTTGTGTACAAATTCATCCAATTGCTTACTACATCATATGATATGTTACATCCGGAAAAAATATCTATGTTTTATTTTTGGGCAATTCGTATTATATGTTACAAATCCAATTTCTACTATGTTACGAATTTGTTGTAGAATCAGGTCTACCATACATGTTTCATTGAAATGTATATTGAAAAGAAATTGTAATTTAATAAGCCCTATGTATTTTGAAATACTGTGTACTATTGCAAGCAGATAATGAGGCACTCTTTATTCCATTCAGCCTTTTGTGACCTTGTCTTTTTCTATGGAGGACGATACTTTATCCCTGTATTATTTACGTCTCTCGGCAACAGGTGATGTGGTGTACATGGACAGTGAGGAGAAACTGAGGGAGTACATCTTGGCTCAAGATGGTATCATCTACCGAGGCGGCTGGAAATACCCCATCCCTACACCTTGGAACTATGGCCAGGTACTAACAGCAGCACAGCTCTGATCGTTGTATAAACAGCCTCCTTGAGGAGAGAAAAACCAGAATTTGGCGGTGGCAGTGATAAAGGCTTGGCTTTTGAATTTGGCTAACGCTTACCCTGATAAGGGAGAAATAGCCATTCATCAAGAGATGTATGTTGAACTGCTTTCCAGTGTAACTACTGTACTGTGCACTTTCAAAGGTGAGATCATGCTGCCTCATAGTACTGTATATTTATAGGATCTTAATTTGATCACCCTGTTGCAGGAGAAATTAAAAACTTGTACTGTATTTGAGGTTTAAAAAGGCTTCTGAAGTTTGTAATTTCCACTTTATTCTTATGAAAGAAATGATCAACCGCTACAAAAATGTCCAATAATTATAAGCCACATAATCATTCACATTTCCTTTTGCTGCAGGGTTATTTTCCTTCTGTAGGAAACCGGCTCAAATTAAGATCCTACATCTGTATAAGTGGCCTTACAAGTTTGATAAAGTGAGAAGATAAATTATGGTTAAGAAAAACTTGTGATGGGTTAACTGTTGACTGGTAAAATCTAATTGAGGCTATTTGCTTTCCACATCAAGACGCTTGCATTGGTTCAATCTGTGTATAATTGACAGATCATGATAATCCCACTGAGATGGTGAGACCAAGATTCAATTGTTGGTACAGCTCATTATCTAATTTGTGTGTGTCATAGTTGCATATCGTGCACACTGTTTATGCATGTTACTGGCGTTCAGCTTTACTAAACGTTTGCACATTATATTTTCAGGAGGTAATCAAAGATGAGAACCAAACTTCTAATCCTTTGATCTTTATTCAATATTTTGCTCACCTTTGCATGCTTAGTTCCCTTTTGAAAATAAATAGCAGGTTGATTTGACCTTGTGTTGTTTTCTCTGTGTGGTGTAGTTTGAGGATGGGATCCTGAATGCCTGTCTGAGAATCTTGGATATGAACCCGAAGTGCCTGCGTAACCCTGGGAAAGACGCTTCAGGGAGGAGGAACCCAATCTATGTGTCCAGAGTCCTCAGTGCCATGGTGAGATCACATCAGTTGGTTTCCCATCCTGTCATAGAATATAGAATATAAAAATACACTTGAACATATAGTAGATGGTAAATAGCATTGCTCAATATAACAACAAAGCTGAATTTGAAATGAAGAGCCTAACCATTGTTGTCCATGTCCCTTAGGTGAACTGCAATGACGACAAGGGAGTCTTGCTGGGCAGGTGGACTGATGACTATGACGGCGGGGTGAGCCCTCTGTCATGGAAAGGCAGTGTGGAGATCCTCCGGAAATGGGACACAAATGCCTGTCAGCCTGTGCGCTTTGGCCAATGCTGGGTGTTTGCAGCAGTGGCTTGCTCAGGTTAGACATGAATGCGTAGACATTAAGACTGAGTTTTTTACATACTGTATCATTATATTATGTAAGAGACATTCTGTCCCATTTCTGTATTGCATAAGACATCTTTAGTAACACATTCATCACTAAGATAAGGACTCTGGGACTAAACACCTCCCTCTGCAACTGGATCCTGGACTTCCTGACGGGCCGCTCCCAGGTGGTAAGGGTAGGCAACAACACGTATGCCACACTGATCCTTAACACAGGGGCCCCTCAGGGGTGTGTACTTAGTCCCCTCCTGTATTCCCTGTTCACCCATGACTGTGTTGCTAACACGACTCCAACACAATCATTAAGTTTGCTGACGACACAACAGTGGTAGGCCTGATAACCGACAACGATGAGACTGGCAGAACTGGCAGTGTGGTGCCAGGACAACAACCTCTCCCTCAATGTGAGCAAGACAAAGGAGCTCATCGTGGACTACAGGAAAAGACGGGCCAATTAGGCCCCCATTAACATCGACGGGGCTGTAGTGGAGCGGGTCGAGAGTTTCAAGTTCCTTGGTGTCCACATCACCAACGAACTATCATGGTCCAAACATACCAAGACAGTCGTGAAGAGGGCACGACAAAACCCTTTCCCCCTCAGGAGACTGAAAAGATTTGGCATCGGCCCCCAGATCCTAAAAAGGTTCTACAGCTGCACCATCGAGAGCATCCTGACCGGTTGCATCACCGCCTGGTATGGCAACTGCTCGGCATCTGACTGTAAGGCACAACAGAGGGTAGTGCGAATGGCCCAGTACATCACTGGGGCCAAGCTTCTTGCCATCCAGGACCTATATGAATTAATAAGCGGTCTATTAATAGGCGAAAGCCCATAAAATTGTCAGAGGCTCCAGTCACCCAAGTTATAGACTGTTTTCTCTGCTACCGACAAGCGGTACCGGAGCGCCAAGTCTAGGACCAAAAGGCTCCTCAACAGCTTCTACCCCCAAGCCATTAGACTGTTGAATAATTCATAAAAATCACCAACGGACAATTTACATTGACACCCCCCTTGTACACTGCTGCTACTCGCTGTTTGTTTGTTACCTATGTTTAGTCACTTCGCCCCCACCTACATGTACAGATTACCTCAACTAGCCTGTACCCCTGCACACTGACTCGGTACCGGTTCCCCCTGTATATAGCCTCATTATTGTTATTCTTATTGTGTTACTTTTTTTGATTGCTTTTTATTTTAGCCTACTTGGTAAATATCTTCTTCTTTTTGAACTGCGCTGTTGGTTAAGGGCTAAGGGCTTGTAAGTAAGCATTTCACGGTAAAGTCTACACTGGTTGTATTCGGCGCATGTGGCAAATAAAGTTTGATTTGATTCTATGAATAGGGGGGCAGGTAGCCTAGTGGTTAAGAGCATTGGGCCAGTAACCAAAAGGTTGCTGTTTCGATCCCCGAGCCAACTAGGTGTCCCCTTGAGCAAATTTACCCAAATTGTTCCTGTCCGTCACTGGATAAGAGTGTCTGCTAAGTGACCTAACTGTAAAATATATACTTGTTTATGATGTATTTATAATGCCATATGTTAGATCTGTAGTAGAATAGTTGATGAGTAGTATTGGCTAACTGTACATGATGTATGTGCCCTCTCAGTTTCACGAGCCCTGGGCATCCCTTGTCGACTGGTCACCAACTACAATTCAGCCCACGACACCAACAGTAACCTGGTGATAGAGCGCTACGTGGATGAGAACGGACAACTTGTTCAGAAGTCCAGAGACATGATATGGTGAGACCTCAGGAGGACTATCAAATTGGTTTATTTCCACTCAGACAAATTCAATACAGAGCTAGCCATGTATTTGTTCATGCCTTTTTGCCAACAATCTGGAAATAGTCAAGGCATTCCGGAGGTTGGGTATATGAGCAAATGTCCTTCTCTTGTAGCAGATCGTCTGGAAACGGTTAAGGGGTTACTATGGTTGGGTATATGAGCAAATGTCCTTCTCTTGTACCAGACCGTCTGGAAACGGTTAAGGGGTTACTATGGTTGGGTATATGAGCAAATGTCCTTCTCTTGTACCAGACCGTCTGGAAACGGTTAAGGGGTTACTATGGTTGGGTATATGAGAAAATGTCCTTCTCTTGTAGCAGACCGTCTGGAAATGGTTAAGGTATTCTGGAGGTTGGGTATATGAGCAAATGTCCTTCTCTTGTAGCAGACGGTCTGGAAATGGTTGAGGGGTTACTATGGTTGTGTGTCTTTGTAGGAACTACCACTGCTGGGTCGAGAACTGGATGACCAGACCTGACCTCAAACCAGGTTTTGACGGCTGGCAGGTTATGGACCCCACACCACAGGAGAAGAGTGAAGGTAAGGCCTAGATGGTATTGAGAATAACTCCAAAACCCCAACTACAATAACTCCAAAACCCCAACTACAATAACCCCAACTACAATAACCCCTACCACAATAACCCCAACTACAATAACCCCAACTACAATAACCCAAACAATTTCAGAATAGCCCATAAAAGGGCCTGACCCCAATTCATATGTGTATTGATTCCAGAAAACTCCTGAATTACTAATCATCAGATTTTGCTAGAATTGATAAAGATATGGCTTCAGATATGTCATAAAAACATGTAATTTTCAGTTCGCTCACAGATTATCCTTCTTTCAGGGGTTTACTGCTGTGGCCCTATCCCACTGAAAGCCATCAAGGAGGGCGAGCTCACCTATAAATATGACGCCCCATTTGTGTTTGTGGAGGTCAATGCTGACGTGCACACCTTTATGAAGCGCAAAGATGGCAGCACAAAGAATATCATCAGCTCCGTCGATGTGGGCCTGAAGATCAGCACTAAAAGCGTGGGCAGTGATAGGAGAGAGGACATCACACACCTGTACAAGTACCCTGAGGGTAGGGAGCTTCGCTATGACACCACTGTAACATGCTACCAGGACACACCAATGTCACATTACACCACGATATGCCGCCAAGACAGCAGATAGGAAAGTCACATATTCTTTCTTTAGTATTTGAAGTAGAGTGTTCATTATATGTACAATCAGATAAAGTATGGCGCTTCAAAATAAGAAATATATGGTGAAGTTCACTAAAGACTACTCTGGAAACAAGTTCTTATTCTTCCCTAAATGTGTCAGAATGTATCCGAGTTAATTTACTGTATATGAAAGCATGTATAACTTTCGTTTCTGTGGCCCCAGGTTCTGACGAGGAAAGGGAGGCCTTTACAAAAGCCAACCACCAAAACAAACTACTGCAGCAGCAAGACAATGCTGGCCTGCTTATCGTCATCAAGGTTTCGGCGGAGATGAGAAAGGGCTGTGACTTTGACGTGTTTGCCGTGATTACAAACAACACGCCCAATGAGAAGAAGTGCCGTCTGGTGTTCGGCTCCAGAGCTGTGTCCTACAACGGTATTCTGGGAGAGAACTGTGGGTTCAAAGACCTGCTCAACGTACAGTTGGCACCTGGAGAAGGTCAGTTGGCTTTGTATAATGGAAAGTTTTGTGTATATATGCAGTGCCTTCGGAAAGTATTCAGACCCCTTGACTTTTTCCACATGTTGTTAGTTTACAGCTTTATTCTAAAATTGATTGCATTGTTTTTTCCCCTCATCAATCTACACACAATACCCCATAATGACAAAGCAAAAACATGTTTTTAGACATTTTTGCTAATTTATATAATTATTTTTTAAATGTAAATCACATTTACACAAATATTCAGACCCTTTACTCAGTACTTTGGTGAAGCACCTTTGGCAGCGATTACAGCCTCGAGTCTTCTTGGGTATGACGCTACAGTCTTGGCACACCTGTATTTGGGAAGTTTCTCCCATTCTTCTCTGCAGATCCTCTCAAACTCTGTCAGGTTGGATGGGGAGCGTTGCTGCACAGCTATTTTCAGGTCTCTCCAGAGATGTTCGATCGGGTTCAAGTCCAGAATTTGGCTGGCTACTCAAGGACATTCAGAGACTTGTCCCGAAGCCACTCCTGCATTGTCTTTGCTGTGTGCTTAGGGTTGTTGTCCTGTTGGAAGGTGAACCTTTGCCCCAGTCTGAGGTCTAGAGCACTCTGGAGCAGGTTTCCATTAAGGATCTCTCTATTCTTTGCTCCGTTAATCTTTACTTCGATCCTGACTAGTCTCCCAGTCCCTGCCGCTGAAAAACATCCCCACAGCATGATGCTGTCACCACCATGCTTCACCTTAGGGCTGGTGCCAGGTTTTCTCCAATGTGCTGCTTGGCATTCAGACCAAAGTGTTCAATCTTTGTTTCATCAGACCGGAGAATCTTGTTTCTCATGGTCTGAGAGTCTTTAGATTCCTTTTGGGAAACTCCAAGCGGGCTGTCACGTGCCTTTTACTGAGGAGTGGCTTCCGTCTGGCCACTCTACCATGAAGGCCAAATTGGTGAAGTCCTGCAGAGATGGTTGTCCTTCTGGAAGGTTCTCCCATCTCCACAGAGAAACTCTAGAACTCTAGTCAGTGTGACCATCGGGTTCTTGGTCACCTCCCTGACCAAGGCCCTTCTCCCCCAATTGCTCAGTTTGGTCGAGCGGCCAGCTCTAGGAAGAGTCTTGGTAGTTCCAAACTTCTTCCATTTAAGAATGATGGAGGCCACTGTGTTCTTGGGGACCTTTAATGCTCTTGAAATGTTTTGGTACCCTTCCCCAGATCTGTGCCTCGACACAATCCTGTCTCTGAGCTCTACGGACAATTCCTTCAGCCATTCTGACATGCACTGTCAGCTGTGGGACCTCATATAGACAAGTGTGTGCCTTTCCAAATCATGTCCAATCAATTGAATTTATCACAGGTGGCCCCCAGTCAAGTTGTAGAAACATCTCAAGAATGACCAATGGAAACAGGATGCACCTGAGCTCAATTTCGAGTCTCATAGCAAAAGGTCTGAATACTTTTGTAAATATGATATTTTAGTTTTTATTAACAGTTGCAAAAAAATCTATAAACCTGTTTTCGTTCATCATTATGGGGTGTTGTGTGTAGATTGATGAATAAATTGTTTTATTTAATCCATTTTAGAATAAGGTTGTAATGTAACAAAATGTGTAAAAAGTCAAGGAGTCTGAATACTTTCCAAAGACACTGTATGTGTGAGCGTGATATACTGTATGTATCTCTAGATTTGATTAGAATTTACACATAGCTCATTTAGAGTTTAAGACCGTGTATGGAGTTATCTTTTCATGTTATTTCATGTCTAATGCTAATTTGTGAATGTGTGTCTGTGTGCATTGGAATCATACTGTTCAGTGTTCTATGTATCTGCTTATGTCAACGTGTCAACATCCTGAGGAATTGTGTGGTGTCTCACTTTCTCTGCTTTATGTCTCGCTCCAGAAAAGCGGGTTGCTCTTAGGATGAACTACTCCAAGTATGCAGAGAACCTCACTGAGGACAACCTGATCCGGCTGGCGGCTCTGCTCCTTGACTACGGTACCCAAGAGGCCTACCTCGCTGTGAGGAACGTCGTACTGGTTAACCCCGAGATCAAAGTCAGGGTACGGCCACTACTGTCACTACTTTAACACTTTACAAACACAAGAATACAGTGATTAACATGAGTAATAAGTATACTTATTGCAGCAACCTCAGCGGAGTACTCTGACTAGGGAATCAAACATTCAAGCATTTGGTCCCAAGCCAAGGACGCTAACCACAGCTCCAAGAGAACTAAGTTGCTTGGAAGTACTCATGCTAGGACAGAGGTCACAATGTGAAAGAACTGTACCAGCTGGCATTGCAAGCTTGAGTGTGATTATCAGAGATATCAAATTAAAATCCTACATCTGTAGCTAAAGACATCCATAGATAGTTGAAATATTTATCTAAACTTTCATAAAAAATAATCAACTGTCTCATGTCAACATGTGTCAACATCTGATGAATTGTTTATAAGAACCGTTCCAGCTGGCATCGCAAGCTTGAGTGTGATTATCAGAGATGGAGCGTTCTCCATGTTCGCCTAGCCATTGAAATGCAATGTGTCAAAGCATTAAGATAATTTATGTTCCCTGATATATAGATCCTTGGGGAACCCAAAGAGAACCGTAAGCTGGCGGCTGAGATCACCCTGCAGAACCCTCTCCCAGTACCACTGCAGAACTGCTGTTTCACCGTGGAGGGGTCCAATCTCACTGGAGGACAGATCGTCACTGAGAGGTAGGAGGGAACCATGACAGGGTGACATTTATTTCCAAACGGGACTGTTTACAGATCAAGTGCATTTACCGCTAAAAGTAACAGGAGTGTAAATAGGACCTATTAGTGAGGGTCAAAGCAACAATTACATGTAATGTTTGTCAGGGATGTCTAAAAAGATCTATATAATTCATACACATATAATCAATCATGTTTTAAGTCACCAAGTGGTGCATGTCCATGCCTTGGTAGAGTTGGAGGTGTTCACAACAAGGGAAATGTATGTTTTGTAGCAGACTCACAATAGTGCTTACATGTCAAAAGCAGACTAAAAGTCTTAGTGCTAAGTGGGATACTGAATTCCCAGCCATGTACAATTCAAGCACACTTTAACTATCCAAGAGTTTTGCCAAGACCATAATTTAATGAATCTTCTCAAAAAATGTTTTGGGTTTGAAAACGAACACTTTTACATCAAGACTAGGACGTTGGCTGGACAGAGCTGACTGTTTCACCAGGTTGTGAATGTTTATCTGGATTTATTCAGTATTTATAATAAAAATTGTGAGTATCATTTTGTCAGAGTTGGTTTCCCAAGCATTCAGGTGGTATAAGGGCATAAGGCGAGACCCAGATGCAGATGTTTATTATAATCCAAAAGGGTAGGCAGGAGAATGGTCATGGACAGGCAAAAGGTCAAAACCAGTTCAGAGTCCAGAAAGTACAGAGTGGCAGGCAGGCTCAAGGTCAAGGCAGTCGGAATGGTTAGGCAGGCAAGTCCAGAAACAGGCAAGGGTCAAAACCGGGAGGACTAGCCAAAAAAAAAATAGAAAAAACCAGGCGCACAGGGAAAACCATGCTGGTTGACTTGAACATACAAGACAAACTGGCACAGAGAGACAGGAAACACAGGCATAAATACACCGGGGAAAATAAGCGACACCTGGAGGGGGTGGAAACAATCACAAAGACAGGTGAAACAGATCAGGGCGTGACAGATGGTTGTGATGAGTTGTGGGTTTGGTTGCCATGTGACTCCTAGATGTTTGGCTCAATGTGGTGTTAAACAATCAAGACTAGTTCAGACATATGTCCATGTAGAGAACTATGGCTGAGGCAATACATACACAGTCCTTGCTGGTCAGCTCAGCAAAATCATTACAATCACACTACAGCTGTAGGATCTACATTTGAGCCAGTTTGCTACAGGGGGGAAATAATCCTGCACCAACAGGAAATTAATTATTATGTGGATTATTATTCATGGACATGTTATGTAGGGGTTGATCCATTTTTCGTTAGGGCAAATCAAGTCTGAAATTACAAAATGGATATTACAAACTTTATAAGCCTTTTTAAAACTCAAATACACTACAGGTTTGCATTTCAAGACTCAGCAACAAAAGAGTGATCAAATGAAGATCCTACATCTGTAGCTAAAGACATCCATAGATAGTCAAGATATTTAACTAAACTTTCAAGAAAAAGTATCAACTGTCTAAATATTTATGCTGGGAATGTAGCGTGATAGTGTTACAGTGCATGTAGATAGAGTAACTTCTAAATATTTACCCTCCTTAGACTTAACTCCACAGTGGAACCTGGGCAGGATGCCAAGGTCAAAATCTACTTCACGCCCACCCACTCGGGCCTAAGGAAACTGGTGGTTGACTTCGATAGCAATAAGTTGTGCCATGTCAAGGGCTACAGGAACGTCATCATCGGCAAATAGAGGACCCACCCTGACCCTACACTCCATAAAACCTGATGAGAAAGAAGCCTTGTTACGAAATCTTTTCAAAGCAACATATTGCTGTTCTCATAGATATATCTCACTTATCACCTATAGTTTTATACATTTATACATTTTATAGGATGTATAAATCTTTTGCATGGAAAGCTTTGAATTGTAACACTTTCCCATTTTTGCATATTGATGTCAACATATTCATATTGTAAATGAATTTATTGACAATATAGTGCTACAGACCTTTTTAATAAATACATGGAAATATTTCTATTTTTCGGGCTCTCTTCTTTGTCAAGCAAATCCACAATTTGTTGAGATTATAAATCTTTTCAAGTAATGCTTAATAATGTAAGATTTCTGTTATGCTTGTTTATACAGTAAGTGGGCTATGTTCTAAATGATGTATTGACAATGCATACATTTTTCAATTGGGCAAATCAAGTCTGACATTTTATAGTGGGAATTACCAACTTTAAAAGCCTTATTAAACCTTGAATACACTATAAATGTGCATTTTCTGCTGTGCAGGAAAATGATCAGTAACAAAAGAGTGATCAAATTAAGATACTACATCTGTATGAAATGGCATAATGGTTACTATTTACTATTTGTATACTTAGTTTGCGGTAACTGCTATCATTTAAAGTTATTGGATTATACCTTATACAAATACATTTTGATACCCATAAAAAGGTATTTGATATGCCCATGTATTATTTAGACAGACACAGCTTTACAGAAGTCCCGCCAGCTCTAAGCCTACGAACCCTGTGTCAACAATTGTGCAAGGAGAAAAGTATTAAGCAACATGATCAAATAGAACTGATAAGCAATCTTTTGGCAAATACTTAGCAATTTCCTTGAGGAGAAAATAGTTTGCCTCCATCTTCTTGACAGCTCTGAAATAGGAAGACAATGTTCTGCATTAAGCAGGTAAATAGTTGGCAGTAGCTAGAGATACAAATCGGAACTTCCACAATGAGAACGCATGGCAGCGTAAAAACAAAAGAGATTGCCAACATCCTTTATCTGGAAAATAGTCAAGTCTACCATGAATGGACAAGCCACAGGTACATCTTACCCAGCTTGGACATTTGGTTCCTTGGAAGTTGTGGGAACATATGTTTTTGGTTTCACATTCATTGTGGGAACGAAGCCATGCGTTTCCTAACCGGTAAAACGGTTAGTAAAAATTTTGACTGTTCTGGGAATGTTTATTTTTACGTTGCAGGGAGGTTCTGAGAATGTTTTACTCTGGTTCCTTGAAAGTTTTCCTAAGAGGTTTTATTAACACTGAAAAGGATTGTTGATTGCCTTCCTTAAAACTTTCACTGAATGTTTCAATAAGACTTTTAATAACACTGCTAACTTATTTGGGGTTAACTTTTTTGAACTCCAAGCACAGATAGTACACATAGAAATTCCTTTCCTTAGCCATTAATCACACAAACATTGTGACACTCCATCAGTAAGATTTGAATCTATAATTTTCTGTTCATTATCCATGGAATTAGTCCACAGAGCCACCAGAATGGAGCTAATGTGCCAGGTATTTTTACGCATACAAACCTGTTCATTTTAGTCTATTCACACAGACCCCATTTCAAAGTAAACAAGAACTCATTAAGATCAGGTGTGGCCAATTAGTGAGTGTGGCCAACACACCTGAACACACTCAACAAGATAGAGGATATAGAGCATTTTGTAGACGCTGAGAATGGAATGTATATGTTTTTAAATAACATTCTTATAATGTTCTCTGAGAGTTACTCAAGTTTTCTTGTGGTTTTTATGGAAAATGTTTACGTTCTCAGAACAATTTGAGAACATGACTTTAAATAGAATCATGATGAAACCTGTTGGAAACGTTATGCTGAAGTACTGAAATTCCCACAGAAGAACATTGTTTCTCAACGTTCTCTGAACTATTTGAGAAAATTCCCTAAGTCAAACCAGAATGGAGAACGTTCCTAAAACATTACCAAAATTGAAATAAAATGTAACCATGTTTTAACTTTTAGGAAACGTTCTGTTAAAGTAATAAAATAACAAAAAAAATACGTTTCTTTTGTAAAATTCGTTAAATGTGCTGAGAATGTTCTAAAGCCAAGCAACTATCTTGCACGATTTCCAGAAAGGTTGTATGCAAAATAACCATAGGATAACCACGCTCTCAACAAGCTCTAAGAAACATATGGTTCTCAGAATGTTATGTGCTAGCTGGAAAATGTCTGGATGATGTTGCCATAAAGAATAGGTGTGCCATTAAGTACATATGTAGGACCTTATTTTGATCACCCTGTTGCTGGAGAACTTTCCTGTAAAAACTTGTACTTGTGGTTCATGCTTCTGAGATTCTGTTCTACTAGACAACTCTAAGAAGAACTCGGGCAATTTTATCCTGGAAATGTGCCATGTTGGGAAGGTTTAGTGATACTACCCGTTAAATACTACCACTAAACCTTTGCACTCTGTATAATCCCTTCACTTCCATTGATTCTACACCACCAATCTCCTACAGGACTTCAGCTAAAGAAACACTAAGAGCAGGTTAGAAGCCATAAGAAGGCTATGACGGGAGGTGTTGATGAGGGGACCAAGGTGCAGTCAGAAGAAACAGGTCGGTCTTGGCTTTAAAGCTCAGTTGACCTCAGTGAGAGGAGCTAGTAATCCATCAGTTTACATATAGTACCATGCAAAATGCTGAGGGAAATGAAATCCATGGGGAAATGCAGAAACAAATTCCAAAATGTTGATGTAACGGTCTGGTACTGGTTAGGGTTCAGCTCTATGGTTTTTACGAGTGGACCTCCATTTTGTGGTGTACAGCCAAGTTAGCCACAAGGAAGATGCTTTGCACTGATTGTTCATTCAACTTTGACAAAACATGACGTTGTATTTATAAAATGTCACATACCATAAAATGCACTGCTACTAAGAGATGGTGACAGGTTTACTAAACCACTCTCCCAAGAAATTTTGAATTATTTGAACTCTCTTACTTTATGATTTCCTGTTAAATAATTTGATTGTTTGAAAACAAGCTAAATAAGTACAAGTATAAGTTGTAAAGCAAATGTACAAACATACTAATTATTCTGAAGGTAGTTACCAATGACCTCAGACATCTCTAACCTGCCCATGGCATATTCTCAACATTGCAGCTTTTGTGTCATGTTGATGCAATGATCACTGCAGCGTGTTCATCTGGGATGGAATTCCTACAGCATTTCCAGACACGATTAAAGTCACAATCAGCAGTTTAAACAATAACAAAGCGTCTCCCCTCCTGTTTCAGTAAAAAGCTGAGGGATGGAGCTGGAGAAATATAACCACTCTCAAATTCATATACGGAGCTATTGATGCAAGGACTGACCATCACTGGTATTAAAATTATAGTTTTAACCATGTTTTGACGCTATATGGTGCTTCTTTACATTGGCTTTGTTTACAAACATTGTAATAAAAAAAGCTTATATTTTGGGTTCTGATGGGGTATAACGGTTGAACTAAGCTCATGATCTGAAAAGACTTGAACTGCCTCACATCCATGCGGGAATTACCTCACATGCATACGCAAAGGTAATATGGTTCCCCCTTATCTAAGAGCTTTAACTGTAACTTCACAGTGGATATTTTGGCATCAGCAGTACCTCATGACCATAACCTTACTTTTCTAAGTTAGGAATACAGAATGTTGACTGCATGGTTCATGGTGCAACCTATTGTTACTGTGGTCCGTGACTGTAAAAACACCACTGAAAACGCACCAGACTCGTTACTGAGAAATTCCTTTTCAAAGGGATAAGTAGTCTCAGATATGTGTAATGGCAGGTTAGGGTCCTGTTTTTTTATGGTCAATATGGTCAGCAGGTGATAGGATGTGTAACACGGACCTCTATTGTTTAAACAAGATAGTGCAATTAAGCAGGCTGAGGAGCACTGGTAATTGTAATTCATTGTTAGGACTGTGTGTGGCAGTAGTGCACTGCAAATAGAGGATAAGAAGATAGGAAGAGTGAAAAAGGGGGACGTGTAACACTTCATATTCCTTTGTTGTGTCCACAAACCAACATAGACCAACTGAAGGGACCAAATAAAAAAATTACCATTTGGGGGGGATTTAATAAATATGACAGGAATTGTTCCATATATTTCCTAAAATATTTCACAATGGCAGCATAACATTGGGGATGTTGCATTCCACATCCCAGCTCTCCTTTTAAATGTTCAGAGAGTATATAACTGTCACCTTACGTTCCAATGATATGTAATGAATGGTTGAACTTTTTTTTAAACATAGAACTGTCTGTCCAACTTCATTCTACTCCAAATGTGTAATTCAAACAATTTACCAGCTAAGCAACTTTTAAGAGAAGCGTAAAAAACAATCAATTGATCCACACCTCATATTTGAATGCACTAATTGTAAGTTGCTCTGGGTAAGAGTGGGTGCTAATTGTTTAAAATGTATTTATTTCAAAATTGTACAGTTAATATATTATTTCACGGGTTATTCAGGGTTTTGTTTAATATGTACCTGTCCGTTTATCTTGGAAATACTAACAGGTGGTTCATAGTCTGTCATAAAAGCTCAAAACACTGCAATAATGAAGCTTCTATTCTCCTTACATGTAATTCATGACAACTATATCTGACAGATGCTTCAAAAGGTGTTTGCTGGTGTATTCATGATCACAGCAAAGCAGATGTAGAAGAATACAAGCATCCATGGTCCTGTTGTGCATTTAATACCTCCCTTTCCTTCGCTCATTTCAAAAATCGCACTCCGCCTATTGAGAATCGACTGTTTCATCAACCATCAAGTTCAAATGTTTTGATTTCTGTGAATTACTTTTTTTCTCTGACAGGAGATCACGCAGACATAACAATACATTAACTGAAACAATAAAAATACATTCTAAAGACCAAAGGTTTCCCATCAAATTAATGTATTTAACAGAATAGATATCAAACAGCAGCACTTAGATTGAAGAACAAACACTGTCAATAAGACGAACATGAAAAGAGTTTAAAAAAACATACCTTAACTGTCATTTTAACTCTACTGATGAAATAATTGCACAAAAAAGCCCAACACTAGTTGGAAATAGAATGACAAAAAAGCAAGGATTAACATACTCTGGGGATGTTTCTCTGACACATATTAAGCCTAGTCCAGGACTAAAAATCACAGGCTTAATCTGGGTCCAGAAAGCCAACCCACTATGTGCTATATGATTCATTTGGTTACTTAGCAATGAATACATTGTATTGTGTTGATAGGAAAAGTGTGTGTGTGTATTGTGAAGATAATATTATACAGTTTATTCCAAGTGATGAAGGCATACATGTATGTTTAGGTTTCCATTAGACATTCTAGAAGTGATTTAAAAAGTTACACTGTTTTTATGCAGATTTCTCTAACATAACATCAAAGCAAAATGTAAGTACAAACCAAAAAACAACTCTCCAAAGTACTTTCACAGACCTTGATAAAATTAAAAGTGTAGTGTGCATGTAAAAACTGTAGTTTCTTTTGGCACACATTTCCATAAAACACCATTGAGGAATGAGGCATTTCAATGTATACATCACTGAGAGCAAAATCTCCCTATCTAATAAATGTGTCATGGGGTGTGTCTTTCTCTCCTTGTCTCCTTTACTTTATAACTACAGATAGGGAAAGATCTGGATTGGTTCCTACTATGTCGCCTTGTCCCTTTCCAGTAATTTCATGTCAGTGCTTATGAAGGAAAGTAAACAGGGGAAGGAAGAAAATTCAGACTTTTCAGACACAGGCCTTGCCTCCATCTCCTCTCCATCCAACAATACCCTAATCTTCACCCATCACAATACCAGAGTCAGAAATCATGGAAAAGGATTTAAAGGTCAAATGCAGCCATATTTATCTCAATATAAAATCATATCTGGGTAATAATTAAGTACCTTACTGTGATAGTTTCCAAACAAAATTGTCAAAAAATAAACAAAAATAGGTTCTTAGCAAAGAGCAATTTCTAAAGCAAGAATTTAGCTAGGACTGTCTGGGAGTGGTCTGAGTGGGGAGGGGAAAACTATCTGCCAGAGAGGTCTAGAACTCTCTTTCTTACTGGTCCATTATGATGTCACGAGGCAGGCCAAACTCCATCCCACCAAAACAGGCAGAAGTTTCAGCCAATCTTTTCAAACAGCTATTACACTAAAAGGGCATAATAATCATTTTTACAATTTCACAGTATTAATAAAACCTCATGGTGTGGAAATTAATATAAAACACAGGAAAACACGTTTTTGACTGCACTGGGGCTTTAACGAAAGCGACGAGAAATAACATGACATTGAGAACCAAGATAATGTACGATCATGCCCCCTGGTGGTCTCTGACAATCCTAATCCAAACAAGCATAAAGAAATATAAGACAAAAAAACAAGCCAAATAAATCGATTCATAAATGAACATATAAATTAATCAGAAAGAGTCCTGTTTTTGTCCAGGCCTCTCTGTGGGTGTTAAAAACATCATCCTTCTTATGATAATTGGGAACATGCACTCCTGTTCTTCCCATCTGGACACAATAACCTTTAGAGCACACAGCTCTCAGTGCAGTCCGTGGTGCTGTCATCGGCCGAACGCCTCTTTAGGTCCCGGCCCTCTGTTTGGTGTAGGTCCGCCTGGCTCCCGTGTCCCATGGGCCGAGGCTCCTGAGACAGGGTGTCTGCCGAGATGTGGCCCAGGCTTCGTTCAGCCTCCACCTGGAGGTAGGCCCGGACGCGGTGGTGTTGCGCCACGCTGCCGCTGAAGTCGATGACACGGCACTCGTACGTGCCCTCGTCCGACCGCTTGATGCTGGAGAGGCGAAGCTTGTGGGAGATGTTGCTCCCGGCCACTTTTACCACCTGTGGCAGAAGATAATACATTTGTAAATCATATGCATATAAATCCTATTCCTCGGTGTCAATAGTATGTACATTGACAATGAGTTAATCATGTTCAGCTTAAGGCTTAGCTTCGTTTCCATGTTTAGCTTAAGGTTTAGTGCAGTACTGTGCACTGATGTGTCTACTCACACTTATTTTGGCGGCATCTTTAGACATCTCCATGGGAACCACCTATAAGGAATTGATGGAAAGAAGTCAGGCACATGGCTGAAATAACATTAGCAAGTGACATACAGTATCAGTATAGATAAGAATCAAATAGCACTTGAAAAATGTCGACATTTTGAAATATGTTACATCAACAAATGAAAATGTGTTACAGTCAAACACCTGCAATTTTTTATTTATTTTTATTTTACCTTTATTTAACCAGGTAGGCTAGTTGAGAACAAGTTCTCATTTACAACTGCAACCTGACCAAGATAAAGCACAGCAGTTTGATGGGATGTATTACTGTGTACATATCTTAGCTTTCACATATCTGCACTGTGATCAAATAAATGATTTCCTATCCACACTGGGTAGTCTAATATCTTGGTTGTTATGTCACTGGGTAGCCTAATATCTTGGTTGTTATGTCACTGGGTAGCCTAATATATTGGTTGTTATGTCACTGGGTAGCCTAATATCTTGGTTGTTATGTCACTGGGTATCCTAATATCTTGGCTGTTTTTATGTAACTTAGTATCCTAATATCTTGGCTGTTTTTATGTCACTGGGTAGCCTAATATCTTGGTTGTTTTTATTTCACTAGGTAGCCTAATATTTTGGTCGTTTTTATGTCACTGGGTAGCCTTATATCTTGGTTGTTTTTATGTCACTGGGTAGCCCAAGATCTTGTTTTTTGTTATTTCACTGGGCAGCCTAGTATCTTGGTTGCTGTTGCACTGGGTAGACTAATATCTTGCTTCCTGTTGTACTGGGTAGCCCAATATCTTGGTTGTTGTTGTGTCTGCTAGCTAGCTATTTCGGGGAGTTGAGTGAAGAAAATATCTTTGAAAGTTGGGGAGGGGCAGGAATTATTTTGGGGCATAGGTATGCATTATGCATCGAACAGAGATGTGGAAAATCTATTTCTTCCTTAGTGCCAATTATAGTGTCTAGCACCACAGCAGGAGCTCGAGTTTCCCTAAGTTAGAGAAGTCAACCTGCTCCCACAGTGCTAGAAAAATGCTAATCAGCAATTATCTATTCTTTCCTGTGCCAAGGGCTGCAGCGAATGTTTTCCTCTGCCTGCTGTATTGTAGGCTAATGTAGATTCAGTCAATTCAGTTCTGTACATTATCTCTTTGTATGGTAATAGTGCGTTAACAAAGTCTATGTGGGCTTAATGAATGTTTTTAGCATGATGATGATAATCAGATACAGGACTCCTCTTTTAAGAAACAAGCACATAAGTCAAGTGAATAATGCATTGACCTGTAAGGGAGGAGGTTATACACATGCCGACAAGCGTATCTCAAGTTAGGATTTAGGGCTCCATTTGTAACCTTTCAACAGACAAACCAGGGTTGACAGTTACTAATCTCTTAGTGGGTAGGTCTACATTGTTTCATTGTGCTCATCAAGTCCTGAGCAAACACAAACCCTGCTACTCTATGTCGAACATAATCACAGACAGTTAATAACTCATAGGTGTCACCCCCGGGCCAATAAAACTCTCCCTTTAATAACATTCTCCCTGTGACCATAACATTTATCTCAGCGGCTCACCTGATTGAGGGTCCAGGCGGGTTTCTCTGGCCAGTCTCTGTGGTTCTTCATGTACCACCACTGGATCTCCAAGGAGTAGGAGGGGCCCGCCCCCCGAAACGAACAGGCCATCTCCACGTCCTGACCGCTCTGCGTCGTGATGTCATGAGGAACCTCCGTGAAGACAGCTGAGTGAAGAGCGAGGGAATGAAGAGAGAGAAGAGTATTTATGCACCTGAAAAGTGACCCAAAAAAGTGACCGACCAATCAAGCTGTCAAGCAATCAATTAAACAAATTACTCTAACATCTGTACAATCTGTAACTTTCCTTCCTAGTGAAGAAAACCCACCCCCAAAGTTTACAAACAGGTGCAGCGGTACCACTGGAAATAAAGGTTATATACCAAAGGTTAAAAATCCAAATCTTTCTCCTGTGATGGCCTCTGTCTGTTAAATGTTGCCAAACATTTTGCTACAGAAAATGAAAAAGACTGTTTCTTATTGGAAAAGTCCAGGTAGTCCCTCCATATTTCAGTCCATTTTCTTCCATTTGGTGCCTAATGAATAGGACCCAGGTCTGTTGACTCAGACAACAACATGTGTGGGCTTTTTTTGTTTTCCGTTCCTAATCCTTCAGAGGGCCAAAGTAGCCTGGGACATTTCTCAAATGAAAACATCACTCCCCCATATCCCTTATCTATCCTCACATATCTAGCTATTAGGCTAAATCCTCTTGCCAGTTCTGTTTAAAACACATTGCTAATTCAAGAGACTAATCCTCCTTTATAACTTCCCCACCACCGAGACTTCCTCCACCGAGAGCTTCAGTCTTATAGACAAGTCTATGAAAGATAAAGTAGTCAATGGTATTTTGTTTAAACAATGTGCTGTTGTTTAAGTTGCACCATCTGCAGACAATTACGAGGATAAAACTTCAGCAAAAAACAACAGGCGGATGAAGATAATTAAGTTGAAGGGCACTTTGGGGATTGTAGGGAGGATTTTTTTGCATGCTGTTGGGAGATGTGTCTTGAAGAAAGGGAGATACATTTCCAATGTCTATACGAACTAACTAAGACACACAAAACGTATCAGACAAATGTAACTTTACTGGATAATTACATTTCTGAATCATGCTTCTTATGGATGTTGTCCTTCAGGTAATGAGAAGCATGAGTACAAAATGTATCATAATACATAACTACTTCAATAGATTGTGAGATGTGTCTTATCTAAAAGATATAGCATGATCAAAGTGATTGCCCTAACTGTCATACAGCTACCCCTTGTGTTAGAACATTATATAGCATCCTTTGTCCTATTTGTGTAATAGCATATTCCCCCGCCAACCCTACCGTACATGCATGACAACAGGTTACAATACACACAGTATCACTGTATCATGCCTCTATCAAATCAAGGTATTTTCCAGGGGTCTCCAAATCCCATCCATGGTGTGCAGGCTTTTATTCCAGCCCAGCATAACACACCTGTTTCAAATAATCAGTTAATCATGATCTTGATTAGGTGAATTAATTGAGTTAGTGTTGGGCTGAAACAAAAACTTGCACACCCAGTAGCTGGGTGTGCAAGCACATCCATCATGTTGATCTATCTTCATTTGATCAATCATCATACTGTACCAATGAAAGTGGTTTAAAATGTGTGGTGAAACGAGATGCATGTTCAGTACATTCAGTTCTTGATCTACAAAGTGTAGAAGTTGAGCCTGAGGTGATGTGGTTGTAAACTCATCACACCCCATTGAGTCTCTATATTTTGCTCTCTCTCTCTCTTTCGCCATATTTATTTTATATGACTATGTACTTACAGTGGTGAATTATTGTGGAAGTGAGTGCTTTGTCCTGTTTAAGTGGGTCTCATTTGTTCACTTTATATTCTTGCACAAATGTTGTTTTTCAGTAAACAGACCTTGCAGAGTAGCTCTAAGCAAATAACATTTAACAAAGGACACAAAAGGAGGACACAAGTAAAAGGTTCGTAAGCTAAAATGTACATAACCATTGCTGTACTTCAAACTCATCACACCCCATTGAGCCTGAGAGGAAAACATGTGTTCTGAATTCCATGTCAGTCTGGGACCATAAAACAGACAAGTGTGAGGGCGCCACAGTAGCAGCCAATGTGTGGTGTTCAATGTAGGCCTACATTCCATGAGACTTTTGAAAAAAACATGTAGGGATTGACATTAACCTGTTTATCCACTTGTCCTTCAGACAAGTAGGTGACTGAAAATGTTATGTTGTTTGATGCAAGAAACCACTATAGAAAATCAAATTAATTAGTTTTCCCATACCATTATTACAGAGAAACAGACAAATTATACTACCCTCTGCCTATTGGCTACTTAGCTTACTCAAGCCTGTCTCAAAATACAACATTGACCCTTTAAGACAGAAAATAAGCTCTTTACCTGACTTGCTTTTCAAAGATGGCTAAAAAAGAACACGTTTTGTTCTCTTGTAGGAAGCAACCACTCCCCCATTGCTGACTAGAAATTAGCTATAACTGGGCTAATAACTCACTTACTAGCAAAGAATATGAACAAATGTGCAAATGTGGCTACATGCAGCTCTCTCTTTGATTTCAAAACAAGACCACTCATACTATAAACATTGTCCAGTTCATAGTGAATGGATGAAAGAGAAATGAAGTTTGAACTGTGAAATTCTGTTAGCCTGATGCTGTTAGCTAAGATAGCTAATTGGTGTTAATTCAGTTTGCTAATTGGTGTTAGCTAAGTTGTTTGCTAATTGGCATTAGCAAAGTTTGCTAATTGACACTAGCCATTCAAGAGAATTGCATTACCCAGGCAATTAGATCACTACAGATGCTAGTATTATGAAGCTGCAATGATGGTTATTTTTTGGTGCATATATTTTCTGTTCTGTAATTAAGACAATTAGGACATGCTTGTTGGCCAGCTGTATTTTATACAGGCATAATCAACATGACACTGAATCAAGGTTGAGACAAGCAGTTTCTTAACTTGATGTTAAAATATCTAGTGTTACGATATAAAAATGTCAATTTGTTCACCATTGTAGAAAGAATTTTAGCAGCAATCAAGTCTTCAGAAAGGGATTGATCTATGGACACACCAATATAAGTTACAATTCTTTTAGATTCAATCTTCTTGCCTGCACAGTTTACCTTCATATTGTCAGCCCTAAGCAATCTACGTTTTGTTCCAAACAAAACTTATTCCGTTTTTCCCAAATGTAGCAACAATTTGTTGTCAGTCAGCCAATCTCTAACAAAACGCAATTCCTTACTCAGGGTCTCCTGAGTAAACTGTATCCTTCCTGCTATGCCTTTGCATTTGCATATTCAAGTTTAATGTTACTGAATAGAGCCTTGTTGTGTAGCCATTGCATACCCTGATAAAATGTAGGACACAGACTCCACCCCACGTGCACTTCTTGAAGGTGCACTTATTTTATCATGTCCGTTAACTGAGAGTACCATGTCATAAACAGCAACAATCGGGAGAAGAGTTGCTAGGGAGTGGAGAGAAATTGAATGAGCCAACTGGAAACTACGGATGATTAGAAGGCCATGGTAAGTGAGTGGTCAGGTTAGGAGTTTCAGACAGGTAGATCTTGATATTACAACAAAAATAGGCCTTAATCCCCAAATGAATGGGAGAGCTTGGCACCATCTAATAAAATGGCAATAAGAATTAAAGTTTGGCTACAGTATGCTCCACTATAGTTAACGTATAGGTGTATAAACATTAGACAAACTCTGATTTTGGGGTGCACTTCACCTTTAAAAATGCCAGACTCAGGACAGCTGTATTCTCATCCTCATTCTCATAAATAATAATCTTTCTGAGAGCCCCTGCTGATCAAAAAGACTAGAATCTTTAGGCTGCGGGAGAGAGAGAGAGAGAGAGAAAGTAAGGTCCAAATGTGTAATTGATATTCCATCAGGCCTGTGGATCTGTGACACAGCTGGGAGGGAGGGAGTTAAAGAAAGAAGGAAAGAGATGCGGGAGGGGTAAGGATTGACTGACTGACTGACTGAGCTCCCACGAGTCGTGCCCTGGATGCTCTGCTGCTCACGGCCAGGCAGTGGCCTCATTTGTGAGGAGAGAGGGAGGGAAAGGGACAGAGGGCGAGGAGAGTGGGAAAGATGAGATACACCCAACAACACTTATGGAGGGCATTGTACACACCAACTGTATAAAACTGGGTGAAAACTACTCACACATGAATAAGGGGTGCCTACACACACTGGAAATTCTCCACCTAACAGAGAGTGACACTATCATTATTGTATTTTGAATCATGAGCAGTGTGCAGGCAGGCACCTTCCTTTTGAAAAGTTGTTTAGCGGGACATCACAATTCATGTGTAGCCTAAACCCAAGATAGGAACAGTGATTGTGGCAGTCTACTGACAAGAGCGTTTGTTACACAATACAGACAGTTTAAGGCTTAGCATATCCATCTCACTAACTGGCTAGAAGCTAAACATTAACATAAATAAACAGGTGAAGGATGGTGGTTGATCGAAAGAGAAGATTAACAATAATGATCATAGCAAAGACAGACACAATGTATAACACATACATTTAAACAACGAACTTGGGTTCGTGATCATTTTCATATGAGCAGCGAAAGAAAAGCAATGAATGTAGTTTTGATCGGATTTCGGAAATCGGATAGAATTAAATGCTCAGAAATACACTGCTCAAAAAAATAAAGGGAACACTTAAACAACACAATGTAACTCCAAGTCAATCACACTTCTGTGAAATCAAACTGTCCACTTAGGAAGCAACACTGATTGACAATACATTTCACATGCTGTTGTGCAAATGGAATAGACAACAGGTGGAAATTATAGGCAATTAGCAAGACACCCCCAATAAAGGAGTGGTTCTGAAGGTGGTGACCACAGACCACTTCTCAGTTCCTATGCTTCCTGGCTGATGTTTTGGTCACTTTTGAATGCTGGCGGTGCTTTCACTCTAGTGGTAGCATGAGACGGAGTCTACAACCCACACAAGTGGCTCAGGTAGTGCAGCTCATCCAGGATGGCACATCAATGCGAGCTGTGGCAAGAAGGTTTGCTGTGTCTGTCAGCGTAGTGTCCAGAGCATGGAGGCGCTACCAGGAGACAGGCCAGTACATCAGGAGACGTGGAGGAAGCCGTAGGAGGGCAACAACTCAGCAGCAGGACCACTACCTCCGCCTTTGTGCAAGGAGGAGCACTGCCAGAGCCTCTAGCAGGCCACAAATGTCTGCTCAAACGGTCAGAAACAGACTCCATGAGGGTGGTATGAGGGCCCAACGTCCACAGGTGGGGGTTGTGCTTACAGCCCAACACCGTGCAGGACGTTTGGCATTTGCCAGAGAACACCAAGATTGGCAAATTCGCCACTGGCGCCCTGTGCTCGTCACAGATGAAAGCAGGTTCACACTGAGCACGTGACAGACGTGACAGGGTCTGGAGACATCGTGGAGAACGTTCTGCTGCCTGCGACATCCTCCAGCATGACCGGTTTGGCGGTGGGTCAGTTATGGTGTGGGGTGGCATTTCTTTGGGGGGCCGCACAGCCCTCCATGTGCTCGCCAGAGGTAGCCTGACTGCCATTAGGTACCGAGATGAGATCCTCAGACCCCTTGTGAGACCATATGCTGGTGCGGTTGGCCCTGGGTTCCTCCTAATGCAAGACAATGCTAGACCTCATGTGGCTGGAGTGTGTCAGCAGTTCCTGCAAGAGGAAGGCATTGATGCTAAGGACTGGCCCGCCCGTTCCCCAGACCTGAATCCAATTGAGCACATCTGGGACATCATGTCTCGCTCCATCCACCAACGCCACGTTGCACCACATACTGTCCAGGAGATGGCGGATGCTTTAGTCCAGGTCTGGGAGGAGATCCCTCAGGAGACCATCCGCCACTTCATCAGGAGCATGCCCAGGCGTTGTAGGGAGGTCATTCAGGCACGTGGAGGCCACACACACTACTGAGCCTAATTTTGACTTGTTTTAAGGACATTACATCAAAGTTGGATCAGCCTGTAGTGTGGTTTTCCACTTTAATTTTGAGTGTGACTCCAAATCCAGACCTCCATGGGTTGATAAATTTGATTTCCATTGATAATTTTTGTGTGATTTTGTTGTCAGCACATTCAACTATGTAAAGAAAAAAGTATTTAATAAGATTATTTCATTCATTCAGATCTATGATGTGTTATTTTAGTGTTCCCTTTATTTTTTTGAGCAGTGTATAATGAATAGAACAGACATATCATTGACTTGAATGGGGACGCCCGTTCTATTGACTATATTTCTATGCATTTAATCCTATCCGATTACCGAAATCCGATCAGATCACTTTTGAAAAATTGGACCCTGACGCTATAGCTTAACAGATAAAACCCTAAAGCAAAGTCATCTCAAAGACAGCGCTATACATGTAGCCCTGTGTGAGGCATAGATTTGGAATTCCGCACCACAGTAGGATGCTCTTATAAGATCCTGTACTTTCAATTCCCACAGCTCAAAAGAGACGTACTAAAAAGACTCATTCTGCAGACTCAAGCTTTTTCTCTCTAATTCCCTCCCTCCCTCCCGCTCTCTCGCTTGCTATCTTTCTCTCTCATTTTGTCTCTCTCTCTCTCTCATTTTGTCTCTCTCTCTCTCTCTCTCTACCCTACCCTACCCTACCCTACCGTTTCAAACTCACACGAGTCTTCGAAAGCCAAGTTAACAAACAGATAACGAACCATTTTGAATCCCACCGTACCTTCTCCGCAATGCAATCTGGTTTCCGAGCTGGTCATGGGTGCACCTCAGCCACACTCAAGGTCCTAAACGATATCATAACCGCCATCGATAAAAGACAATACTGTACAACCGTATTCATCGACCTGGCCAAGGCTTTCGACAATCACCGCATTCTTATCGGCAGACTCAACAGCCTTGGTTTCTCAAATGACTGCCACACCTGGTTCACCAACTACTTCTCAGACAGAGTTCAGCGTGTCAAATCGGAGGGCCTGTTGTCCGGACCTCTGGCAGTCTCTATGGGTGTGCCACAGGGTTCAATTCTCGGGTATACATCAATGATGTCGCTCTTGCTGCTGGTGATTCTCTGATCCACCTCTATGCAGACGACACCATTCTGTATACTTCTGGCCCTTCTTTGGACACTGTGTTAGCTTCAATGCCATACAACTCTCCTTCTGTGGCCTCCAACTGCTCTTAAATGCAAGTAAAACTAAACGCATACTCTTCAACCGATCGCTGCCCCAACCTGCCCGCCCGTCTAGCATCACTACTCTGGACGGTTCTGACTTAGAATATGTGGACTACAAATACCTAGGTGTCTGTTTAGACTGTAAACTCTCCTTCCAGACTGACATTAAGCATCTCCAATCCAAAATGAAATCTAGAATTGGCTTCCTATTTTTCAACAAAGCATCCTTCACTCATGCTTCCAAACATACCCTGGTAAAACTGACTATCCTACCGATCCTTGACTGCGGCAATGTCATTTACAATATAGTCTGCAACACTCTACTCAGCAAATTGGATACAGTCTATCACAGTGCCATCCGTTTTGTCACCAAAGCCCCATATACTACCCACCACTGCGATCTGTATGCTCTCTCGTTGGCTGGCCCCTCGCTTCATATTTGTCGCCAAACCCACTGGCTCCAAGTCATCTATAAGTCTTTGCTAGGTAAAGCCCCACCTTATCTCAGCTCACTGGTCACCATAGCAGCACCCACCCGTAGCACGCGCTCCAGCAGGTATATTTCACTGGCCTGCTAACCCAGGCCTGGACGTGACATTACCCCCCCCCCCCCAAAGGCGCGGACTCCGACCGCGCCAAAAAGTCCATGGGGGGGTCCTCGGGTGGGTCTTTGTGTCCTTGGTGGCGGCTCCGGTGCCAGCCGTGCTGACCCAAGAAAATGCACCGGTGACCCAGGGCTTGGAGCCAGAACAGAGGTCATCAGACTCTGGATACACCCGCTGGACCTGATGCGCTGAGCAGGAACAGTACGTACCAGGCTGGGACGACACTCTAGATACCTGGTGCGTGGAACAGGAACATTACGTGCCAGGCTGGGACGACACCCTAGAGGCCTGGTGTGTGGAACAGGAACATTACGTACCAGGCTGGGATGACACCCTAGAGGCCTGGTGCGTGGAACAGGAACAGTCCGTGCCGCTCTCTTGATGCGCACAGGGGCCCTGGTGCAGGAAGCAGGAACAGGCTGTGCTGGGCACGCGATGCGCACAGGGGTTCTAGTGAGTGGAGCAGGCACAGGCCGTGCTGGGCTCGCGATGCGCACTGGGGTTCTAGTGCGTGGAGCAAGAACAGGCCGCGCTGGGCTCGCGATGCGCACTGGGAACCTGGTGCGGGAAGCAGGAACAGGCTGTGCTGGGCTCGCGATGCGCACAGGGAACCTGGTGCGGGGAGCAGGAACAGGCCGTCCTGGGCTCGCAATGCGCATAGGGGACCTGGTGCGGGAAGCAGGAACAGGCTGTGCTGGGCTCGCGATGCGCACAGGGGTTCTAGTGCGTGGAGCAGGAACAGGCCGTACTGGGCTCGCAATGCGCACTGGGAACCTGGTGCTGGGAGCAGGAACAGGCCGTGCTGGGCTCGCGATGCGCACTGGGAACCTGGTGCGGGGAGCAGGAACAGGCCGTGCTGGGCTCGCGAAGCGCACAGGGGTTCTAGTGCGTGGAGCAGGAACAGGCCGTACTGGGCTCGCGATGCGCACAGGGAGCCTGGTGCGGGGAACCGGCACCCTTCTTCCAGGCTGTTCACTCACCCTAGCCTCACAGATGCGGGGAGCTGGAATGTCGCGCACCGGGCTGTGGGCGTGCACCGGAGACACCGCACGCAGAGCCGGCGCAGGATATCCTGGTCCAAGAAGGTACACTGGAGACCAAGATCGCTGAGCCGGCACCCTCTTTCCAGGCTGTTCGCTCACCCTAGCCTGACAGACGCAGGGAGCTGGAATGTCGCGCACCGGGCTGTGGGCGTGCACCGGAGACACCGCACGCAGAGCCGGCGCAGGATATCCTGGTCCAAAGAGGTGCACCGGAGACCAGGAGCGCTGAGCCAACACCCTCCTACCTGGCTGCAAACTCCCCCTAGCTCGACAGATGCGGGGAGCTGGCATGTCGCGCACCGGGCTGTGAACGCGCACTGGAGACACTGTGCGCTTCACCGCATAACGCGGTGCCTTACCAGTGCGACGCTCCCTCCGGTAGGCACGGGGAGTTGGCTCAGGTCTCCAACCTGGCTCACACAACCTCCCCGTGTGCCCCCCCCCCAAAAAAATATTGGGGCTGCCTCTCGGGCTTCCTCTCCAGCCGTGTTCCCACGTACTTCTGCCGCTCGGGTTTCCATGCTCCATATTTTTCTTCATATTATGGCCGCTCAGCCTTCGCTGCTTCCAACTGCTCCCTGGGATGGCAATACTCCCCAGGCTGGTTCCAGGGTCACTTTCCATCCAGGATTTCTTCCCATGTCCAGTTCTCCTGCTGACCCCGATTATCTCGCTGCTTGGTCCTTTTATGGTGGGTCATTCTGTCACGATCTTCTTGAGGGACGGACCAAGATGCAGCGACGTTTCCAGTGTACATACTTTTATTAACGTAACGTAACTGGCAAAACAATAAACAATACAAAGATCGTAACTCTGGCGTGGCTCAACTAAAGCACAAACACACAAAATAACATGAAAATCCAATGTTAATATAAACAATGACCCACAACCCCAGTAACGAAAAGAACAAACATATATATGGTTCCCAATTCGAGGTAACGACAATCAGCTGCCTCTAATTGGGAACCATCAAACCAACATAGAAATATAACACCTAGAACACAAAACCCTTCTAACCAAAACTCAAACTAAACACCAGCCTGCTAAACCAGGCCTGGACGTTACACAACTGGCCTACCTGGTTAAATAAAGGTGAAATAAAATAGAATCTCAATGTCTCTCTCTCATTCTCCTTCCTCCCTCTCTCTCTGTATATATCAACCTCTCTATATATATCAACCTCTCTCTCTATATATATATATCAATCATTCTATCTATATATACATATATCAATCTCTACATACATCAAACTATTTCTATATATATATACACAAATATATATATATATACATACACATATATATATATACACAAATATATATATATAGAGAGAGAAAGAAACCTCTTTCTATATATCTCAACTTCTTTCTATATATATATATAAACTTCTATATATATATATATATATATATATATATATATATATATATATATATATATATATCAACCTCTCTCTCTATGTATATCAACCTCTCTCTCTATATATATATATATATATATATATATATATATATATATATATATATATCAACCTCTCTCTATGTATATCAACCTCTCTCTCTATATATATATATATATATATATATATATCAACCTCTCTCTATATATATCAACCTCTATATATATATATGTATATATCAACCTCACTATATATATATTAACTTCTCTCTATATATACACGTATCAACCTCTTTCAATATATATATCGACCTCTCGCCATGTACATATTAACCTCTCTCTCACTCTCTCTCTCTTTCTCTCTCTATATATATACATATATCTATATATCAACCTCTCTCTACATATAGCAACCTCTCTCTCTCTCTCTCTCTCTCTCTCTCTCTCTCTCTCTATATATATATATATATATATATATATATATATCAATCTCTATAAATATATACAGTGGGGCAAAAAAGTATTTAGTCAGCCACCAATTGTGCAAGTTCTCTCACTTAAAAAGATGAGAGAGGCCTGTAATTTTCATCATAGGTACACTTCAACTATGACAGACAAAATGAGGAAGAAAAATCCAGAAAATCACATTGTAGGATTTTTAATGAATTTATTTGCAAATTATGGTGGAAAATAAGTATTTGGTCACATACAAACAAGCAAGATTTCTGGCTCTCACAGACCTGTAACTTCTTCTTTAAGAGGCTCCTCTGTCCTCCACTCGTTACCTGTATTAATGGCACCTGTTTGAACTTGTTATCAGTATAAAAGACACCTGTCCACAACCTCAAACAGTCACACTCCAAACTCCACTATGGCCAAGACCAAAGAGCTGTCAAAGGACACCAGAAACAAAATTGTAGACCTGCACCAGGTTGGGAAGACTGAATCTGCAATAGGTAAGCAGCTTGGTTTGAAGAAATCAACTGTGGGAGCAATTATTAGGAAATGGAAGACATACAAGACCACTGATAATCTTCCTCGATCTGGGGCTCCACGCAAGATCTCACCCCGTGGGGTCAAAATGATCACAAGAACGGTGAGCAAAAATCCCAGAACCACACGGGGGGACCTAGTGAATGACCTGCAGAGAGCTGGGACCAAAGTAACAAAGCCTACCATCAGTAACACACTACACCGCCAGGGACTCAAATCCTGCAGTGCCAGACGTGTCCCCCTGCTTAAGCCAGTACATGTTCAGGACGGTCTGAAGTTTGCTAGAGAGCATTTGGATGATCCAGATGAGGATTGGGAGAATGTCATATGGTCAGATGAAACCAAAATATAACTTTTTGGTAAAAACTCAACTCGTCGTGTTTGGAGGACAAAGAATGCTGAGTTGCATCCAAAGAACACCATACCTACTGTGAAGCATGGGGGTGGAAACATCATGCTTTGGGGCTGTTTTTCTGCAAAGGGACCAGGACGACTGATCCGTGTAAAGGAAAGAATGAATGGGGCCATGTATCGTGAGATTTTGAGTGAAAACCTCCTTCCATCAGCAAGGGCATTGAAGATGAAACGTGGCTGGGTCTTTCAGCATGACAATGATCCCAAACACACCGCCCGGGCAACGAAGGAGTGGCTTCAGAAGAAGCATTTCAAGGTCCTGGAGTGGCCTAGCCAGTCTCCAGATCTCAACCCCATAGAAAATCTTTGGAGGGAGTTGAAAGTCTGTGTTGCCCAGCGACAGCCCCAAAACATCACTGCTCTAGAGGAGATCTGCATGGAGGAATGGGCCAAAATACCAGCAACAGTGTGTGAAAACCTTGTGAAGACTTACAGAAAACGTTTGACCTCTGTCATTGCCAACAAAGGGTATATAACAAAGTATTGAGATAAACTTTTGTTATTGACCAAATACTTATTTTCCACCATAATTTGCAAATAAATAAATTAAAAATCCTACAATGTGATTTTCTGGATTTCTTTTTCTCATTTCGTCTGTCATAGTTGAAGTGTACCTATGATGAAAATTACAGGCCTCTCTCATCTTTTTAAGTTGGAGAACTTGCACAATTGGTGGCTGACTAAATACTTTTTTGCCCCACTGTATATAAATCTCTCTCTATATATATATCAATCTCTCTCTCGATATATATATATATACATACATATATATAGAAAATAGAAACCTCTTTCTATAGATATATATATATATATAGATATCTCATCTTCTTTCTATATATATATATATCTATATCAACCTCTCTCTATATATATATAAAACTTTCTCTATATATATCAACCTCTCTCTCCATATATATATCAACCTCATATATATATATTAACTTCACTCTAAATATACATATCAACCTCTTTCTATATATATCGACATCTCTCTATATATATATATAGATATATAAATATATCTATATATCAATCTCTCTTTACATATAGCAACCTCTCTCTCTCTCTCTCTCTATATATATATATATATATATATATATATATATATATATATATATATATATATAAATCTCTCTATATATATATCAATCTCTCTCTCATTTCTCTCTATATATATATATACAAATATATTTCAATCTCTCTCTAAATATATACCAATCTCTCTCTATATATATATCAACATCTCTCTTTATATATCAACCTCTCTCTATATATATATATCAACCTCTCGCTCTATATATATATATCAACTCTCTCTATATATAAATATATCAACTCTCTCTCCCTCTCCCTCTCTCTCTCATATATATATATGTCCATGTCTATATATATATCTCATATGTCTATGTCCATGTCTATATATATATCAACCTCTCTCTCTCTCTCTCTCTCTCTCTCTCTCTCTATATATATATATATATATATATATATATATCAACCTCTCTAAATATATATCAACCTCTCTCTATATATATATATATATATATATATATATATATATATATATATCAACCTCTCTCTCTATATATATATATATATCAACCTCTATATATATATGTATATATCAACCTCTCTCTATATATATTAACTTATCTCTCTCTCTATATATATATTTCAACCTCTTTCTATATATATCAACCTCTCTCTCTCTCTATATATATATATACCTTAACCTCTCTCTCTCTATATATATATATATATATATATCAATCTCTCTATATATATCAATCTCTCACTCATATATATATATATTTATATAGAGTGAGATATTGATATATAAATATATATATCAACCTCTCTCTCTCTCTATGTCTATGTCAACCTCTCTCTCTCTATATGTCTATGTCAACCTCTCTCTCTCTCTATGTCTATGTCAACCTCTCTCTCTCTCTGTCTATGTCAACCTCTCTCTCTCTCTGTCTATGTCTATGTTCAACCTCTCTCTCTATGTCTATGTCAACCTCTCTCTTTGTCTATGTCAACCTCTCTCTATGTCTATGTCTATGTCAACCTCTCTCTATATGTCTATGTCTATGTCAACCTCTCTCTCTATGTCTATGTCTATGTCAACCTCTCTCTCTATGTCTATGTCAACCTCTCTATGTCTATGTCAACCTCTCTCTCTATGTCTATGTCTATGTCTATGTCAACCTCTCTCTCTATGTCTATGTCAACCTCTCTCTCTATGTCTATGTCAACCTCTCTCTCTATGTCTATGTCTATGTCAACCTCTCTCTCTATGTCTATGTCTATGTCAACCTCTCTCTCTATGTCTATGTCTATGTCAGCCTCTCTCTCTATGTCTATGTCAACCTCTCTCTCTATGTCTATGTCTATGTCTATGTCAACCTCTCTCTATGTCTATGTCTATGTCAACCTCTCTCTATGTCTATGTCTATGTCAACCTCTCTCTCTATGTCTATTTCAACCTCTCTCTATGTCTATGTCTACCTCTCTCTATGTCTATGTCTATGTCAACCTCTCTCTATATGTCTATGTCTATGTCAACCTCTCTCTCTATGTCTATGTCTATGTCAACCTCTCTCTCTATGTCTATGTCAACCTCTCTATGTCTATGTCAACCTCTCTCTCTATGTCTATGTCTATGTCAACCTCTCTCTCTATGTCTATGTCAACCTCTCTCTCTATGTCTATGTCAACCTCTCTCTATGTCTATGTCAACCTCTCTCTCTATGTCTATGTCAACCTCTCTCTCTATGTCTATGTCTATGTCAACCTCTCTCTCTATGTCTATGTCTATGTCAACCTCTCTCTCTATGTCTATGTCTATGTCTATGTCAGCCTCTCTCTCTATGTCTATGTCAACCTCTCTCTCTATGTCTATGTCTATGTCCATGTCTATGTCTATGTCAACCTCTCTCTATGTCTATGTCTATGTCAACCTCTCTCTATGTCTATGTCTATGTCAACCTCTCTCTATGTCTATGTCTATGTCAACCTCTCTCTATGTCAACCTCTCTCTCTATGTCTATGTCTATGTCAACCTCTCTCTCTATGTCTATGTCTATGTCAACCTCTCTCTCTATGTCTATGTCAACCTCTCTATGTCTATGTCTATGTCTATGTCAACCTCTCTCTCTATGTCTATGTCAACCTCTCTCTCTATGTCTATGTCAACCTCTCTCTCTCTCTCTCTCTCTCTCTCTCTCTCTCTCTCTCTCTCTCTCTCTCTCTCTCAACCTCTCTCTCTCAACCTCTCTCTCTCAACCTCTCTCTATTTATCAACCTCTTTCTCCATATACAGTGGGCTCCAAAAATACTGGCACCCCTGACTAGCAATGCACAAACAATGCTTAAAAAAATATAAACAATATAATTATAGAGATAAACTCAAAATACCAACATGTGAGAAATACTGTACTTTATTAATGTTTCAATGGAACCAACCAAAATCATACAATTATTTAATACAAAATAAATTTAACCAAAATCAAGGTTTCATAATTATTGGCGCTCCTCATTTAGTACTTAGTGCAACCACCTCTGGCAAGGATAACAGCATGGAGTCTTTTCCTGTAATCTTTGACAAGGTTAAGGAACACATTTGGAGGGATTTTGGACCATTCCTCTATGCAGATCCTTTCAAGATCCTTCACATTCTTGGGTTTGCGCTTATCAACTGCCCTCTTCCACTCAGCCCACAGGTTTTCGATTGGATTGAGGTCCGCGACTGAGATGGCCATGGCAGAACATTGATTTTGTTGTCACAGAACCATTTCTGTGTGGATCTTGAGGTATGTTTCGGGTCATTGTCTTGCTGGAAAGTCCACCTACGGCCAAGTCCCAGCCTTCTGGCAGAGGCAACCAGATTGTCAGCCAAAATTGCCTGATACTTGGTGGAATTCATTATGCCATCAATCTTAACCAGTGCCCCTGGACCTCTGGAATTAAAACAGCCCCAAAACATCACTGAACCCCCCATATTTCACCGTGGGTATGAGGTGCCTCTCCTTGTATGCATCTCTGTTTCGACGCCAAACATGCCGATGCTGTATCTGACCAAAACGTTAAATTTTGGTCTCATCTGACCAGAGCACCTTCTTCCAGTCATAATTTAAATGACGATTGGCAAACTCTAAGCGCTTGCGTCTGTGTCTTGGGGTCAGAAAGGGCTTTCTTCTGGCAACCCTTCCAAAGAGCCTGTGGTTGTGGAGGTGGCGTCTGATGGTGCTTTTTGAAACCTGGTGACCCCAAGACGCCACCAAGGCATGCAATTCTTTCACAGTGATTCTTGGGGATTTTGTTGCTTCTCTCACCATCCTCGTCCCTATCCTGGGGAGCAAAATGCATTTGCGTCCTCTACCCGTGAGGTTTTCAACTGCTCCATTTCTTTTGAATTTTTTTTATAATTGCCCTGATAGTGCTCAGTGGTATATTCAATCGTTTGTGGATCTTCTTGTAGCTATTACCAGATTTATGAAGATCTACGACCATCTGTCTCTTTTGAACTGCCAGTTCTTTTGTTTTCTTCATGGTGTTGGATGACAAAGGGATATTGCATGCGTGTTACCTCATTTTTATACCCTAGTGAAACAGGAAGTGATGTAATGGCTCAATATAGTTCCTTAAGACTTAGATAAACTTAAATAAGTGGAATTTAATTTGTGGTTTAATTTTGGTAGATGTTATTTACAATAATCTTTAAGGGTGCCATTAATTGTGAAACCTTGATTTGGAGGACATTGATTTTTAATTAAATCAATAAATTATTTTGGTGGGTTCCATTGAAACATTAATAAAGTACAGTATTTCTCACATGTTGGTATTTTGAGTTTATCTCTATTATTATATTGTTTATATTTGTTTAAGTATTATTTGTGCATTGCCAGTCAGGGGTGCCAGTAATTTTGGAGCCCACTGTATATGTATTAATCTCTCTATATATATAAATATATATACCTCTCTCTCTATATATCAACCTCTCGATATATATACTTCAACTCTCTCTCTCTATATATATATATATATCAATCTCTCTCTCTCTATATATGTATATATCAACCTCTCTATATATATCAACCTCTCTATCTACATATATATCAACTCTCTCTATATATATATCAATCTCTCACTCTATATATATACAGTTGAAGTCGGAAGTTTACATACACTTAGGTTGGAGTCATTAAAACTAGTTTTCAACAACTCCACACATTTCTTGTTAACCAAGTATAGTTATGGCAAGTCGGTTAGGACATTTACTTTGTGCATGACACAATACATTTTACAAACAGATTATTTCACTAATAACTCACTGTATCACAATTCCATTGGGTCAGAAGTTTACATACACTAAGTTGACTGTGACTTTAAACAGCTTTGAAAATTCCAGAAAATTATGCTAGTTGACATCATTTGAGACAATTGGAGGTGTACCTGTGGATGTATTTCAAGGCCCACCTTCAAACTCAGGGCCTTTCGATTTACATCATGGGAAAATCAAAAGAAATCAGTCAAGACCTCAGCAAAAAAATTGTAGACCACCACAATTCTGGTTCATCCTTGGGAGCAATTTCCAAACGTCTGAAGGTACCACATTCATCTGTACAAACAATAGTACGCAAGTATAAACACCATGGGACCACGCAGTCGTCATACCGCTCAGGAAGGAGACGTGTTCTGTCTCCTAGAGATGAACGTACTTTGGTTTGAAAAGCGCAAATCAATCCCAGAACAACAGCAAAGGACCTTGTGAAGATGCTAGATGAAAACAGGTAGAAAAAGTGTCTATATCCACAGTAAAACAAGTCCTATATCAACATAACCTGAAAGGCCGCTCATCAAGGAAGAAGCCACTGCTCCAAAATCGCCATTAAAAGGGCCAGACTACGATTTGCAACTGCGCATGAGGAGAAAGATCATACTTTTTGGAGAAATTACCTCTGGTCTGATGAAACAAAAATAGAACTGTTTGGCCATAATGACCATTATTATGTTTGGAGGAAAAAGGGGGGAGGCTTGCAAGCCAAAGAACCCCATCCCAACCGCGAAGCACAGGGGTGGCAGCATCATGTTGTGGGGGTGCTTTGCTGTAGGAGTGACTGGTGCACGTCAGAAAATAGATGGCATCAAGAAGGAGGAAAATTATGTGGATATAGTGAAGCAACATCTCAAGACATCAGTCAGGAAGTTAAAGCTTGGTCGCAAATGGGTTTTCCAAATGAACAATGACCCCAAGCATACTTCCAAAGTTGTGGCAAAATGGCTTAAGGACAACAAAGTCAAGCTATTGGAGTCTCCATCACAAAGCCCTGACCTCAATCTGAAAAAGCATGTGCGAGCAAGAAAGCCTACAAACCTGACTCAGTTACACCAGCTCTGTCAGGAGGAACGGGCCAAAAGTTACCCAACTTATTGTGGGAAACTTGTGGAAGGCTACCCGAAACATTTTAACAATTTAAATTTAAGGTTAATGCTACCAAATACTCATTGAGTGTATGTAAACTTCTAACCAACTGGGAATGTGATGAAAGAAATAAAAGCTGAAATAAATCATTCTCAATACTATTATTTGTTTCACATTCTTAAAATAAAGTGGTTATCCTAATTGACCTAAGACAGGGGAATTTTTACTAGGATTAAATGTTAGGAATTGTGAAAAACTGAGTTGAAATGTATTTGTATAAGGTATATGTAAACTTCCGACTTCAACTGTATATATATATATACACTGCTCAAACACTTAAACAACACAATGTAACTCCAAGTCAATCACACTTCTGTGAAATCAAACTGTCCACTTAGGAAGCAACACTGATTGACAATAAATGTCACATGCTGTTGTGCAAATGGAATAGACAACAGGTGGAAATTATAGGCAATTAGCAAGACACCCCCAATAAAGGAGTGGTTCTGAAGGTGGTGACCACAGACCACTTCTCAGTTCCTATGCTTCCTGGCTGATGTTTTGGTCACTTTTGAATGCTGGCGGTGCTTTCACTCTAGTGGTAGCATGAGACGGAGTCTACAACCCACACAAGTGGCTCAGGTAGTGCAGCTCATCCAGGATGGCACATCAATGCGAGCTGTGGCAAGAAGGTTTGCTGTGTCTGTCAGCGTAGTGTCCAGAGCATGGAGGCGCTACCAGGAGACAGGCCAGTACATCAGGAGACGTGGAGGAGGCCGTAGGAGGGCAACAACCCAGCAGCAGGACCGCTACCTCCGCCTTTGTGCAAGGAGGAGCAGGAGGAGCACTGCCAGAGCCCTGCAAAATGACCTCCAGCAGGCCACAAATGTGCATGTGTCTGCTCAAACGGTCAGAAACAGACTCCATGAGGGTGGTATGAGGGCCCGACGTCCACAGGTGGGGGTTGTGCTTACAGCCCAACACCATGCAGACGTTTGGCATTTGCCAGAGAACCAAGATTGGCAAATTCGCCATTGGCGCCCTGTGCTCTTCACAGATGAAAGCAGGTTCACACTGAGCACATGTGACAGACGTGACAGAGTCTGGAGACGCCGTGGAGAACGTTCTGCTGCCTGCAACATCCTCCAGCATGACCGGTTTGGCGGTGGGTCAGTCATGGTGTAGGGTGGCATTTCTTTGGGGGGGCCGCACAGCCCTCCATGTGCTCGGCAGAGGTAGCCTGACTGCCATTAGGTACCGAGATGAGATCCTCAGACCCCTTGTGAGACCATATGCTGGTGCGGTTGGCCCTGGGTTCCTCCTAATGCAAGACAATGCTAGACCTCATGTGGCTGGAGTGTGTCAGCAGTTCCTGCAAGAGGAAGGCATTGATGCTATGGACCGCCCGTTCCCCAGACCTGAATCCAATTGAGCACATCTGGGACATCATGTCTCGCTCCATCCACCAACGCCACGTTGCACCACAGACTGTCCAGAAGTTGGCGGATGCTTTAGTCCAGGTCTGGGAGGAGATCCCTCAGGAGACCATCCGCCACCTCATCAGGAGCATGCCCAGGCGTTGTAGGGAGGTCATACAGGCACGTGGAGGCCACACACACACTACTGAGCCTCATTTTGACTTTTAAGGACATTACATCAAAGTTGGATCAGCCTGTAGTGTGGTTTTCCACTATAATTTTGAGTGTGACTCCAAATCCAGACCTCCATGGGTTGATACATTTGATTTCCATTGATAATTTTTGTGTAATTTTGTTGTCAGCACATTCAACTATGTAAAGAAAAAAGTATTGAATAAGATTATTTCATTCAATCAGATCTAGGATGTGTTATTTTAGTGTTCCCTTTATTTTTTTGAGCAGTGTATATGTCAATCTCTCTTTCTCTCTCTGAGTGTACAGCCCCGTGTTCTGCTCTCCTGTTTGACGTACAGTGATGCTCTCACACTACCAGTGGCACACTAGAGCTGGATTTCCCAAACTCTGTCCTGCCCCTCCCCCCTGGGTGCACGTTTAGGTTTTCGCCCCTGCACTACACAGCGGTATATGTATGTGTGTGACTGCACGGTGTGTGTGCTAGGAGGGTTTGTTGGTGTGTGTGTTTGGAGGGTTTGTTGGTGTGTGTGTGTGTATGTGTCTGCGTTTGTGTAGGTGTGTGTCAGCGCAGAGTGGGAAGGAAGTCTCTAGGTAGGAATGCCATCCATGATGTCCTTTGATACTGTGAGAGAGGACGGATGTATGCAGCCATGGCCCTGCCAATTTACACCCACTCCACTCACAACCCCCTCCTCTTCCCACAGACCCCTATGACTCTGTACTTGCTAATCCCACAACATGCCCCCTCTCCACAACACCCCCAGCCCCACAAACAATCCTGGATTCAGGAAGCTGGCAGATAGATTCATCCAAGCACAGAGAATTATAGCCATTTCAAAGATCAAAGATGAAAACAAGAACTGTATCCTCTGTGCAGAGAACGGAAGGGAGACAGGGACAGAGTACATCTGTGAAAAAATTACACGGAAGAGTGATTCTCTACGCAATGACTACATGCAAGGAAAACAGTGTAATATTTAGCAAAAACAACAACATGGTTATGTTCTCAATTAGAGTCGTTGTTTTTCTTAATCGTGCAGTGGTTGAGAGTGTTGTCATGTGGTGTTATTTTTATTCAGCGAATTAGCTGTTTCTCAGTGTTGTTTGTGTTTGTTTTTACGTGTTTTAGAAATGTGCAAATATCTGGGTTTCATATCAATATAATTCCAAATGTAAATACAGAGTAAGAAAGAAAGAAAGATTATAGATCTATAGTATCCAGTTAGTAAGACAGACACAGAGGCACATGGCAATGATAGACAGACAGACACACAGAGACACATGGCGATGATAGACAGACAGACACAGAAACACACTGTGATGATAGACATGCAGACAGACACAGAAACATATGGCGATGATAGACAGCCAGACAGATAGATATGTCGCAGTGGCTGGGAACAGACCTGGCTCAAAGTAGTATTTGTTTTGTTTGTATTTATTTTATAAAAATTTTATTTAACCTTTATTTAACTAGGCAAGTCAGTTCTTATTTACAATGATGGCCTCAGTTACTATATGTGCGCTTGGGTGGGCAGGGTTTGTACACTTGGGACTATTCCATTGGTGTAATTGCACCAGGCAAGCTAAATCAAGGGTGCTTAAAGTGTTTGGAAGACAATAAATACTATTTTGACCCAGGGCTGGTTGTGAAACCTAGCCTAAATACTAACAGAAAATGTAGATGTATGTACACTGTCAGTCATAGTTGACTTAGGGTTAGTTTCATTCTACACCATCATGTACAGTAAGTACAAACACTACCCAATAGGAACAGATGATGCCAAACAGTTTGCTATTAACGCATGACCCATGTGTGTATCTGTAAAGAGCGTGTCTAGACCTATAAGGACAACAGCGTATTTAAGATGCAACTTTTTTGTCATTGTTTTGTACTACAGCAAGGGTTTCCCAAACTTGGTCCTTGTTTCTTTACTATTGTGCAGGAAACCAGGATACCAGAGGAGGTTATTTGTGAGTTCATTATACTGGCCACTAAGTCTGACTGAGATAAGCGGTAGGGGATTTTAGTGCTGTCTTCAACTGATCAGAGATCAGATACTGGCCACTAAGGCTGACTGAGATAAGTGGTAGAGGCTATTAGTGAGTTCATAATACTAGCCACTAAGGCTGACTGAGATAAGTGCTGATCTTTGTCCCCATCTGCAGTTGCAAACCGTAGACTGGCTTTTTATGGCGGTATTGGAGCATTGGCTTCTTCCTTGCTGAGCGGCCTATCAGGTTCTGTCAATATAGGTTGACCCTTCTTTTTCAAGACCTCTGCAATCCGCCCTTGCATGCTGTCAATTAACTTCTTGGCCACATCCTGACTGATGGCAGCCCATTCTTGCATAATCAATGCTTGGAGTTTGTCAGAATTTGTGGGTTTTTGTTTGTCCACCCACCTCTTGAGGATTGACCACACATTCTCAATGGGATTATGGTCTGGGGAGTTTCCTGGCCATGGACCCAAAATATCTATGTTATTTTAGCCGAGCCACTTAGTTATCACTTTTGCCTAAAGGCAAGGTGCTCCATCATGCTGGAAAAGGCATTGTTCGTCACCAAAATGTTCCTGGATGGTTGGGAGAAGTTGCTCTCGGAGGATGTGTTGGTGCCATTCTGTATTCATGGCTGTGTTCTTAGCCAAAATTGTGAGTGAGCCCACTCCCTTGGCTGAGAAGAAACCCCACACATGAATGGTCTCAGGATGCTTTACTGTTGGCATGACACAGGACTGATGGTAGCGCTCACCTTGTCTCCTCCGGACAAGCTTTCTTCCGGATGCCCCAAACAATCGTAAAGGGGATTCCTCAGAGAAAATGACTTTACCCCAGTCCTCAGCAGTCCAATCCATGTACCTTTTGCAGAATATCAGTCTGTCCCTGATGTTTTTCCTGGAGAGAAGTGGCTTCTTTGCTGCCCTTCTTGACACCAGGCCATCCTCCAAAGGTCTTTGTCTCACTGTGCGTGCAGATGCACTCACACCTGCCTGCTGCCATTCCTGAGCAAGCTCTGTACTGGTGGTGCCCCGATCCCGCAGCTGAATCAACTTTAGGAGACGGTCCTGACACTTGCTGGACTTTCTTGGGCGCCAATTGAACCGTTCTCCTTGAAGTTCTTGATGATCCGATAAATGGTTGATTGAGGTGGCAGCAATATCCATGCCTGTGAAGCCCTTTTTGTGCAAAGCAATGATGACAGCACGTGTTTCCTTGCAGGTAACCATGTTTGACAGAGGAAGAACAATGATTCCAAGCACCACCCTCCTTTTGAAGCTTCCAGTCTGTTATTCGAACTCAATCAGCATGACAGAGTGATCTCCAGCCTTGTCCTTGTCAACACTCACACCTGTGTTAACGAGAGAATCACTGACATGATGTCAGCTGCTCCTTTTGTGGCAGGGCTGAAATGCAGTGGAAATGTTTTTGGGGGGATTTAGTTCATTTGCATGGCAAAGAGGGCCTTTGCAATGAATTGCAATTCATCTGATCACTCTTCATGACACTCTTCATGACATATGCAAATTGCCATCATACAAACTGAGGCAGCAGACTTTGTGAAAATTTATATTTGTGTCATTCTCAAAACTTTTGACCATGACTGTAGATACTTTGTACCCGTTTCCTCTAGCATCTTCACAAGGTCCTTTGCTGTTGTTCTGGTATTGATTTGCACTTTTTGCACCAAAGTACGTTCATCTCTAGGAGACAGAACGCGTCTCCTTCCTGAGTGGTATGACGGCTGCGTGGTCCCATGGTGTTTATACTTGCGTACTATTGTTTGTACAGATGAACGTGGTGCCTTCAGGCGTTTGGAAATTGCTCCCAAGGATGAACCAGACTTGTGGAGGTGACATAATTTTCTGGAATTTTCCAAGCTGTTTAACTCTTTAGGCATCATCTGCAGTGGTGACGGTTTTGGAGAGTCTGGCGTGCCCAAATTAAAATGCCTGCCACTCAGGCCCAGAAACTAGGATACGCACATAATTAGTACTATTGGATAGGAAACACTCTGAAGTTTCTAAAACTGTTAAAATAATGTCTGTGAGTATAACAGAACTGATATAGCAGGCAACAAACCGTTTCTGTCCAGTTTTTTTTGTTGTTGTGACATTTCCTCTGTTTGATAGACTTCCTATTGAAATCCATGTATAATTGCTCCCAGATTGCAGTACCTATGGCTTCAACGAGATGTCAACAGTCTCTGGACAGTGTTTCAAGGCTTTAGCACTTAACTTGTTAGTGAGTGGCAGCTGAGGGGTCGGTTTTGGAGAGCCTGGCGTGCCCAAAGTAAAATGCCTCCCATTCAGGCCCAGAAAATAGGATATGCACATATTTGGTACCATTGGATTTTCCAAAACTGTTAACCATTTGTCTGTGAGTAAAACAGAACGCATATAGCAGGCGAAACCCCGAGGGATTTCTGTCCTGGAAAAAGTGATTTTGACACATTGCTCATTTGGGCACCCCTCCCTCATGAAAATGACCATATAAGGGCATATGAATGCAGTACCCATCGCTTCCTTTAGATGTCAACAGTCTCGAGACAGTGTAAGTTTTCATTTTGGATGAATAAGACCAGAGAATAAGAGCAAACCAGGAAGTCACTCATTTATGTAAACAGAATGGAACGCGCGCTCCCGAGAAGGCACGCAGTGTCTTTTTTTACCGTCGTTATCGATCAGTTTATATTCCGGTTGATTTATAATAGTAAATATACGTAAAAGTGTTCCGAAGGATACATTTAAAACTATGTTTGATTGTTCTTGGACAAGTTTATAGGTATAAGATGAACGATTTTGCTTCACGTTTCAATGGATGAGTGGAAGCTGTCGTTTCTGATTATAACGCGCGAACCAAATGGAGGATTTATGGATAAAATACATTACTTTTTCTAACAAAAGAACCATGGATTGTCTTCGTTGGACACTTAGGATGACCTCAGCAGAAGTTCTTCAACAGGTAATTGATTTGTTTTCGCTGTGAAATGTGTTATGTGTGTGCCATGATGGCTAATCGATTCATGGCTATGGGAAAAATATGTGAGGTGCTACCCTCAAACAATCAAATGTGCTGCTTTTGCCGTAAAGCCTTTTTGAAATCTGACAACGCTGTGATATTGCCAAGAAACAGAGCTTTTGATGAGTATGGAACACTTGTATATTGGTGGATGTTTAATAATTCAACTTTTGGATTTTGAATTTGGCGCCTTACATTTTACCTGGTAGTGTCGGGAGCAGCCCGCTAGCGCCCCAGTGATCCCTGAGAAGTTAACAGAACTGAACAGAAGAAGAAATAGTCAAGGAACCACAGATGTCAATACGTTCTCCTGGGCACGAGACCGTGAGCGCGCCCCTCTTTATTCTCCTTTTAAATCGTTTAGGATATCATCCGTGTAAAATATAATCGGTAATATTCATAAAAGGATACCTAAGGATGCATTATAAATGATGTTTGATTTGTTTGGACAAAGTTCATAGGTATAATTTCAACGCTTTCTCTTCACTGTACAACGGGCGACTCGACGGGGGATTTTCTGAACATAACATGCCAACCAAACAGAGATTTATGGATATAATAAATTACTTTTTCTAACAAAAGAACCATTGGATGTCTTCCTTGGACACTTGGGATGCCCTCAGCAGAAGTTCTTCGAAAGGTAAGTAATTTATTTTAGCTCTTATATGGGTTTTGTGTGACCCACGCTGGTTTATGAATTTATGCTAATGCATAAATATGAGAGGTGCTATTCCTCAAACAATCAAAATGTTGTGCTTTCGCTGTAAAGCCTTTTTGAAATCTAACAATGCTGTGATTTTGCCAAGAATCAGCTTTTGATGACTATGAAACACTTGTATATTGATGAATGTTTAATAATTAAACTTTTGGATTTTGAATTTGGTGCCTTACATTTCACCGGGTAGTGCAGAAAGTAGATGTCCTAACCGACTTGCCAAAACTATAGTTTGTTAACAAGAAATGTATGAAGTGGTTGAAAAACGAGTTTTAATGACTCCAAAATAACAGGCTGACTACACCGCTCACGTCACATGCACGAGCGTTGCAAAATAAATTTAGAAATCTATATTATTCAATTATTGCACCCACACTGCTCGCGCGCGACAACGAGCATCTGCCTACCCAAGGGCTAAAATAGACGTCAGTTCTATTTTTGACGCAGATCGCGCTGCTAGTCCTGCCTCTCCCATCTCCTCATTGGTTTATAGAAGCAGGTACCCACATGCCATCTCCTCATTGGTTATACCCATGTGGGTGACTGAAAGACAAACGAGGTAGGTGGCGGTAATGCACCTAATTTATGAAAGTTGCCAATCGTAAAATAAAGTCCAGAGAAGAAAAGTATAACCAGCCTGGAAGGATGACTAGAAACGATTCGGTTGATCGTTTTCTGTGTGGATTAATTGTCGGAGTAGAGGACCTTGTGCATTTCAGGTAAAATTAACAACTCAATGTTTATATCCCAGGACAAATTAGCTAGCAACAACAAGCTAGCTAAATAGGACAAATTAGCTAGCAAGTGCAAGCTAGCTAGCTAAATTGCCATAAATGTTTCAAGCTTTTCAACCTGTCCCCAAATGAATATACTTGGTTCAGAGTTTGTTTTGATATTTTAACCTGTGTGTTGTGATCGCGTTTGGTGTGGGGGGACAAAATACATTTATTCACGATGGCGCACGCGTGCAGACGGTTTGGGAACCGTGTAAGTGTATGTAATCTTCCGACTTCAATTGTAGGTAGGTACAATCTAAAAAGTAAGCAGGGTTGGGCCAAGTTAGTACTTGGAAGGGTGTCACGTTCAGGCCTGATATTTATAGGCTGGCGTGTTTAGTTTCGTTTTGGTGTAGGGTTTTTTGTTCTAGGTGTTGTGTTTCTATGTTGGGGTAATGGTTCCCAATTAGAGGCAAGTGTCGTTACCTCTAATTGGGAACCATATATATGTTTGTAGTTTTCAGAGGGGTTTTGTGGGTTATTGTTTGTTCATAGCTTTGTTAGTTTACGTGTTATGTTCAACGTTAAGATCTTCGTTCGTTTTTGTTTATTGTTTTGCCAGTTACGTTGCTTAAATAAAGAATGTATACTGGATACCTCGCTGCGCCTTGGTCTGTCCCTTCAGGAGATCGTAACAGAATAACCCACCAAATAAGGACCAAGCAGCGAGAGACCCGGGAGTTCTGGACTTGGGAGGAGATATTGGCTGGTAAGGGACCTTGGGAGAAGACGGCGGAGCATCGTCACCCCAGGGAGAAAAGTGGAGCAGCGAAGGCGGAGTGGGGGAGTTATGAGGAATTATACGGAGCGTGGAATCCAGAGAGAGAAAAGTTTGTTGGAACTCGCCTGGCTAGGAAGCTCGAAAGGCAGCCCCAAATAACTTTTTTGGGGGGGCACACGGGGAGTTTGGCTGGTTCAGGATGGAAGTAGTAGTATCGGCTCCACGCACCAGGTCTCCTGTACGCTTAGATAGCCCAGTACGTCCAGTCCCTGCTCTGCGCACCAAGTCCCCTGTGAGCTTAGAGAGTCCAGCACGTCCTGTTCCGGCTCCGCGCACCAGGCCCCCTGTGCGCTTAGAGAGTCCAGCACGCCCTGTTTCGGCTCCGCGCACCAGGCCCCCTGTGCGCTTAGAGAGTCTGGCACGTCCTGTTCCGGCTTCGCGCACCAGGCCCCCTGTGTGCTTAAAGAATCCAGCACGTCCTGTCCCTGTTCCACGCTCCAGGATCCCTGTGCCCGTCGTGGACTCAGCACGTCCTGTCCCTGTTCCACGTTCCAGGATCCCTGTGCGCGCCGTGGACCCAGCACGTCCTGTCCCTGCTCCACGCTCCAGGATCCCTGTTCCCGTCGTGGACTCAGCACGTCCTGTCCCTGTTCCATGTTCCAGGATCCCTGTGCGCGCCGTGAACCCAGCACGGCCTGTTCCTGCTCCCCGCACCAGAGTCCCAGTGCGCGTCATGAGTCCAGTACAGCCCGTTCCTGCTCCCCGCACCAGAGTCCCAGCGCACGTCATGAGCCCAGTACGGCCCGTTCCTGCTCCCCGCACCAGAGTCCCAGCGCGCGTCATGAGTCCAGTACGGCCCGTTCCTGCTCCCCGCACCAGAGTCCCAGTGCGCGTCATGAGTCCAGTACGGCCCGTTCCTGCTCCCCGCACCAGAGTCCCAGTGCGCGTCATGAGTCTAGTACGGCCCGTTCCTGCTCCCCGCACCAGAGTCCCAATGCGCGTCGACAGTCCGGAACCTCCAGAGAAGGTTCCCAGTCCGGAACCTCCAGAGAAGGTCCCCAGTCCGGAACCTCCAGAGAAGGTCCCCAGTCCGGAACCTCCAGAGAAGGTCCCCAGTCCAAAACAAACTGTTCCGGCAAATAGCCCAGGGCCTCCGGTGTGGGATCCCGAGCCAGCACGGCCGGCACCAGAGCCGCCACCTGGGACAAGGAGGCCCACCCGAAGACCCCCCCAATGGACTTTTGGCACGGTCGGAGTCCGCGCCTTTGGGGGGGGGGGGTACTGTCACGTTCAGGCCTGATATTTATAGGCTGGCGTGTTTAGTTTCGTTTTTGGTGTAGGTTTTTTGTTCTAGGTGTTGTGTTTCTATGTTGGGGTAATGGTTCCCAATTAGAGGCAGCTGAGTGTCGTTACCTCTAATTGGGAACCATATATATGTTTGTAGTTTTCAGAGGGGTTTTGTGGGTTATTGTTTGTTCATAGCTTTGCTAGTTTACGTGTTATGTTCAACGTTACTATCTTTGTTCATTTTTGTTTATTGTTTTGCCAGTTACGTTGCTTAAATAAAGAATGTATACTGGATACCTCGCTGCGCCTTGGTCTGTCCCTTCAGGAGATCGTGACAAAGGGAGACCACATGTTATTATAGTTTGATTAGGGTGTAAGGCTCTTTATAGTAGCTTATATCTAACCTAATATTTTTCAATCAACATAGCACTGCCTACACACCCACACATAAATACATACAGTGCATTCGGAAAGTATTCAGACCCCTTGACTTTTTCCACATTTTGATTTATTAAATATTTTTTTCCCCTCATCTATCTACACAAGACACCCCATAATCCTTAAACAGTTTAGTAATTTTTGCAAATGTATATAAAAAAAATGTAAGATCACATCTACATAAGTAATCAGACCCTTTACTCAGTACTTAGCTGAAGCACCGTTGGCAGCGATTACACCCTCAAGTCTTCTTGAGTGTGACGCTACAAGCTTGGCACACCTGTATTTGGGGAGTTTCTCCCATTTTTCTCTGCAGATCCTCCCAAGCTCTTTCAGGCTGGATGGGGAGTGTCGCTGCACAGCTATTTTCAGGTCTCTCCAGAGTTGTTAGATCGGGTTCAAGTCTGGGCTCTGGCTGGGTCACTCAAGGACATTCAGAGACGTGTCCCGAAGTCACTTCTGCATTGTCTTGGCTGTGTGCTTAGGGTTGTTGTCCTGTTGGAAAGTGAACCTTTGCCCCAGTCTGAGGTCCTGAGCACTCTGGAGCAGGTTTTCATCAAGGATCTCTCTGTACTTAGCTCCGTTCATCTTTCCCTAGATCCTGACTAGTCTCCCAGTTCATGCTGCTGAAAAGCATCCCCAGGGCATGATGCTGCCACCTCCATGCTTCACCGTAGGGATGGTGCCAGGTTTTATCCAAATGTGACACTTGGCATTCAGGCCAAAGAGTTCAATTGGTTTCATCAGACCAGATAATCTTGCTTCTCATGGTCTGAGAGTCCTTTAGGTGCCTTTCGGCAAACTCCAAGCGGGCTGTCATGTGCCTTTTACTGAGAAGTGGCTTCTGTCTGGTCAATCTACCATGAAGGCCTGATTGGTGAATTAAGTAAGTTAAGAACAAATTCTTATTTACAATGACGGCTACCCCGGCCAAACCCAGTGGCCGCTGGGCCAATTGTGCGCCGCCCTATAGGACTCCCAATCATGGCAGGTTGTGATACAGCCTGGAATCTAACCAGGGTCTGTAGTGACACCTCTAGCACTGCAGTGCCTTAGACTGCTGTGCCAATCGGGAGCCCCAAATGCTGCGCCCATCTCCCCCCGATTGCTCAGTTTGGCCGGGCGGCCAGCTCTAGGACGAGTCTTGATGGTTCCAAACTTCTTCCATTTAAGAATGATGGAGGCCATTGTGTTCTTTGGGAGCTTCAAGGCTGCAGAAATGTTTTGGTACCCTTCCCCAGATCTGCTCTGACATGCACTGTCAACTGTGGGACCTTATATAGACAGGTGTGTGCCTTTCTAAAATTTTGTCCAATCAATTTTATTTACCACAGGTGGACACCAATCAAGTTGTAGAAACATCTCAAGGATGATCAATAGAAACATGGATGCGCCTGAGCCCATAATGTCATACATTTTTTTATGAATTTGCTAAAATTACAAAAAAACTTTTTCGCTATGACATTATGGGGTATTGTGTGTAGATTGATGAGGAAAAAAAATATTTAATACATTTTAGAATAAAGTTGTAACGTAACAAAAGTCAAGGCCTCTGAATACTTTCCAAATGCACTGTATACCAACAAACTTACTCACTCACACACATCTCCACAACAGCCACACACACACAAACACACCCACTCACATCAACACTTCTACATGCTGAGCACACACTTGCATCTATCTACAACACATGCCCAAATTATCACCACTAGCAAATCATGCTCGGACTTGGAGCTCTGCCTCTTTCTCTTTTCCAGTCTCCCTGCCTTATCGACCTGACAGTTGTCAAATTGCCTTGCAGCTCAGTATGCAGGCTTCTCTTCCAGCGGCCTATGAAACATGACTTGTTGACAAACAGGCTATATCCCAGAGTGCCTTGTGCCAATATTAGGTCCTGACAGGCCTGCTCAGCAAACATCTGACATGTTCATGAATCAAATTAGTGTGGTGGGAAAATCAATCCGCTAAACTTAGGTGGACGTTAAAACAACATGGTGGTTACATCCAGCCTGCTTCAATGGCAACTTGCCGCTGAGAATGAGCATAGAAAACAAGCGGAAACATTTGAATTTCAATACTGTTGAAGGTAAGTCTGCACTCATGAATTTGAGATGAAAAAATCACCACCTTTGTGGTATTTTGTACCAGCAGAAAAACAATCCAAGGAGGGGGAGCATTGTCTTACTTGACCCATTCTTTTTCAGTTAACTTGAAAATTGCTACACTCAGCCTAGCTAGCCAACAACTTTAAATTTGATAGATGGTGCAGATCCGAGCATGAAACTCATAAAGGCAGTGGTGTCATAATCCTCCCCCGGCAGTGGCAGACGATGCTCGTTTGAAGATGCAGCACATGCATTTTTAAAACGCCCTACGTACACATGTAGTTGTTCACTGTATTGCTTGGAGTGCTATGATAGAAATGTGGTTGTGACACACAGAGACTGCCGGCTGCTGTCGACTGAAGCTTCATTAAAAATGAAAAGGGGAGAAATAATGAAATAAAGCGGAAAGTGACGCAGGTAAATAAATATATAAACAAATTTGCGCAATCTTGAGAGACCCTACTCCATATATTCACTTCCTCTTCCCAGTGAGTCCAACATGAAATGAGATGGATAAATCCAGCTAGTGATCTGTCGATCTTTCTTTCTTTCTCCCTTGTCTCTCTCTCTCTCTTTCTCTGTCAGACTCTCCAAAGGGAATTGAATGAGTTAGGCCGAATCACAGGAGTCTAATTAGCATGGGCAATAGCCCATGGCTAATAACTGTCTCACCACAGCAACGAGAGAGTGTGTGTTTGTGTGCGTGTTGTTCAGTCGAGTGGGAGTCTGGAACCGAGAATCAGATGCCTAATCAGGCTAAAGACAGACAACAGTGGGGGAGTTAACACTGTGTTGTCCACGCATTCTCTCTATCCATTCACCACTCATCCTTCTGCTTCCTTTCTCACACTTGCTGTCTGTCTAAAGGCCTAAATAGTCCTCCGCAGCCAAAAGAGAGTAGGGATTGAGTCACTGGGCCGTTCCGAACTCTTCGCCTTTGTGTGTAGTTACTGTGCTTGCAACTTTGTAATTGAACTGCCATATCATGGAAAATAGTACTTTTAAAAAGTCATTTAAGAAACTTGAAGAATCTCTGAAGCATAATTTGCATGCAGATCCTGTAGTAATATGACATAATAAGTAATGACTTATTACAGAGGTATTTACCATATTATGCTAACTACCTCTGTAATAAGTCATTACTTATTTTTACACAATCGTCAGTCTTATACCTGCAGAGAGTGATTTAGGAGCACCATCATCCCACACTTAAACACACTGAGAGGCTGATACACGGCGTAAAGTATTTGATGTAAGAGCAGTGACTGGAAACATCTCGACGTTAAGTGAAAAAAAAATTATATAGAAATGTACCACCCTGAGGTGAAAGACTGCAAAATCAAAGGGTCATTGAATCATCACTTTGAGTCACATCCAGAGGGTGAGAGACAGAAAATAGATGCATGAAGCTATAAGAAAAGGGATATACACTGAGTGTACAAAACATTCAGAACACCTTCCTAAAATTAAGTTGCACCCTCTTTTGCCCTCAGAACAACCTCAATTCGTCGGGGCATGAACCCTACAAGGTGTCGAAAACGTTGCACAGGGATGCTGGCCCATTGGGTGGTGGACCATTCTTGATACACATGGGAAACGGTTGAGCGTGAAAAACCCAGCAGCATTGCAGTTCTTGACACACTGCTGTGCCTGGCACCTATTACCATTACCCCGTTCAAAGGCACTTCAATATTTTGTCTTTCCCATTCACCCTCTGAATGGCACACATACACAATCCATGTTTCAATTTTCTCAAGGCTTAAAAAGCCTTATTTTATCTGTCATCTACACTGATTGAAGTGTATTTAATAAGTGACATCAATAAGAGATCATAGCTTTCACCTTGATTCACCAGGTCAGTCCATGTCATGAAAAGAGCAGGTGTTCCTAATGTTTTGTACACTGTGTCTATCCCAGTTTTCAAGCACAAAGAAACCCCATGTAACCCTGCACCAAGGTGAATGCATATATCCCTTGAGTAGCACCCTTTGGAAATGAAAAATGTGCATTTAAGTGATTAATGAGTTAGGGTAGTCAGAAGGGAATAGGTGCTGTAACAAGCTGTTGCTTCTTGTAGATGTGTAATTTATCATATTCCATGTAGTGTAGTGTAATATTGTGAGGTAAAATTAACATGCACTGAGCTTACAAAACATTAGGAACACCTTTCTAATATTGAGTTGCACACCATTTTGTCCTCAGAACAGCCAAAATTCATCGGGGCATGGACTGTACAAGGTGTCGGAAGCATTCCACAGGGATGTTGGCCTATATTGACTCCAAAACTTCCCACAGTTGTGTCAACTTGGCTTGATGTCCTTTGGGTTTTGGACTATTCTTGATAAACACGGGAAACGGTTGAGTGTGAAAGGCACTTAAATATTATGTCTTGCCCAATCACCCTCTGAATGGCACACATACACAATCCATGTCTCAATGTCTCAAGGCTCAAAAATCCTTCTTTAACCAGTCTCCTCCCCTTCATATATACTGATTGAATTGTTAACAGGTGACATCAATAAGGGATAATAGTTTTCACCTGGATTCACCTGGTCAGTCTATGTCATGGAAAGAGCAGGTGTTCCTCATGTTTTGTATTCACAGTGTACATTATAATGTCTATAAACACTTCAAGTAGATAATGTTCTTTAAATGTATTTGTTGTTGTTAAACACTTCATCATACAGGAAAGACCAAGAGAAAAACTCCCCTAAAATATGTTATCAACTTGTTATTGTCAATAAACCTTTGGATAGTAGAAAAATCTCAATATCACCCTTCTCTAATGCGTTGAGGGATTTCACTGGAATACAGTTACTGTCGGCCGCTCATAACCAAAATATGAGAAAAAGTCATAATACTGATAAAAATCTAGTCTGGGAATTCTCTGAGAAGCCAATAAATGCCAAGGCAGCTTAAGGTCACCGTCGGATCGAGCTGGCAGAACCTCCTTGGGGAAATAATGGCTTGTTGCAAGACCTTCAGCCTCCATTCAAGCTGGAAGGTAAAATAATGAAATAAGAATGAGCCGGTAATCAACCGAGGAGCTGTCTGTCTGTAGTTGCCGATACTCGGGCCTCGGGAGTGAATTTTTCATAGCCTTGGGGACAGGTGGCTCAGAGGCTATTTCCTCCCTCCTTGCAGTGTATGTGTGCGCTGCGCGTGTGCGTGTGTCGTGCACAGATGTAGCTGCCTGTGTTGACAAGAGTGGCTGGGAGCTAACTGCAGCTCCACATCACTTTTCTCCATCAGAAGACCCTTGGGTACAAAGCTGTTGGACTTCATCTCTTCATCTCAACACTTTGCCCCTGAGAGGGTTTTTCTGGCACACCTTTTTGATGAGCTGCAATGGTTGTGCAGTGCAGAATGGTTATACTTCTAGTAATGGACTTAGCATCTAAGTGATGTCTTTCTCTATATCCTTTCCATTGCCTAAGCTCACATGGTTGTTGAACTCAATTAGGGTTTGCTGTTACGGAATTATTCACAACTTGGATGCCAAGCCCCATGTACCTGCAGTAAATACCATGCACAGGTATCAGAGAGTCAAATGTGAAGAATTCCATCTCATGGAACTACTTTAGTTTATACAACTAGCTCTTTACTCGATGCACGTGAAGGCTTTGGAATAATGGAGTCTTTCAAACCCCTGTTTGAGCGAGAGATTCACCAGTTTTGCATAGTGAACCCCTTGAGTTTTGAACCTCAAGGTGAAGCTTTCTACAGCCACGGTGTGTATGAGAATAGATAAGACCTTGCACAAAGCTCAATCCCCCAGGCTCCCTGCTAAGTGTCATGGTATGTGGACCTATTCTTCAAAATGTTATACCGCCTGTGATCTTGATTTGCCGAAGACTCCTCTCAACAGATCAAAGGCTCAGAGCATTTCTTTTGATTTTCCCCGCCATCATTCCACTGCCATGTCTAGCCCATACAACTCTTCAGGAACCATCATGTTGCTACACCACATTCAATTGAGAACATGGTAGAGAAGCACCTGCCTATTTCAGAATATGTGTATTGGTCCTAAGTACTACTTAAGTCTTTTTTTAGGTATCTGTACTTTACTTTACTATTTATATTTTTTAATACTTTTTACTCCATACATTTTCCCTGAAACCCAAAAGTGCTCGTTATATTTTCCATGCTTGGGGCGGCAGGGTAGCCTAGTGATTAGAGCGTTGGACTAAAAACCGAAAGGTTGCAAGTTCAAATCCCAGAGCTGACAAGGTACAAATCTGTTGTTCTGCCCCTGAACAGGCAGTTAACCCACTGTTCCTAGGCTGTCATTGAAAATAAGAATTTGTTCTTAACTGACTTGCCTAGTTAAATAAATGCTTAGCAGGACAGCAAAGTGGTACAATTCACTCACTTATCAAGAGAACATCCCTTACTGCCTCTGATCTGGAGGACTCACTAAACACAAAGGCTTTGCTTGTATATTGTGTTGTAGTGTGCCCCTGGCTATCCTTAAATTTAAAAAACAAGAGAATTGTGCCATCTGATTTTCTTATTATAAGCAATTTGAAATGATTTATACTTTTACTTTTGATACTTAAGTATATTTATGACCAAATACTTGTAGACCTTTACTCAAGTAGTATTTTTCTGGGTGACTTTCCCTTTTACGTGAGTCATTTTCTATGAAGGTATCTTTACTTTTACTCAAGTATGACAATTTGGTACTTTTTCCACCACTGCTTGGATGACCAACCACCATATTGAAATGTACCGACGTAAATTGCGACGTAGACTTCTTCCTGGTATCAACACTTCGATAGTAAATATATCACAACTTCTAATTAATGTTCTAAAAACAGTATATTTCTTCCACAGAAAGTAATCTATAAAACCAGGGTTTCCGTGAGCCGGAAATAGCCGGCTTTTGGCCATATATTACAATTTAGTGAAATTAAATTGGTGCGTGTGTACAGTATATTCGTTATGTATCTTATTTATCACATGTCCAGCATAAAGATACAAAGCCTTTGAGCAGAAAATCTGTCAGACAGTGTGAAAGCTGCTGCAACAGCATCTCAAACAGCAAATGGTTAGGCAGTGGAAAGCAGGCTTCATCAGAGCGCAACACAACACTGTGCAATGAGCTGGAGGCAGTCTGCATTTTGAAAACATTTACTTAATTTTTTGAAACCTGAACGTTTTACTACATATTATGAGGCATGTCTTATCTTGCTTCAAAGTCTAGCCAAAATCATATCAATTATTTTATATAAACGTTCTTTCATTGTCCAGTAGCCAAAGGCACAATCCTAGTGATATTAGCAACCCATGCTAGTTGTTGCATATTAGATCTCGCCTCCCTCTTTTCAAAATGTTATAATGGATATTTAAATCTCTGTCACATGAAACTGATGGCATGTGCTGTGCTCTTTTGACAAAGGTGTATCCCGCTAATTGCATTAAGGAACGAACATTCACAAGTAGCCTATTGCCTTATACGCATTGCTGCCCATATAATGTGAAGAAATAGTTGATCAACATTTTAAGCTTAAACATTCTGATCTGTTGCATCAGACATTACTTTTTAACTTGTTTTTTGGCAGCCTAGGCCTACTGGTTGTATGAATTTGGGATCTATAGTCCCACAGTTGTCCCAGAGTCGGTTTGGAATAGGCAATTTCTTTCTCGACAAGCTGACCAATAGAATAGGTACACTTTTCTACTATGGGGAATAGTAGATTGATATAGGCAAATGTTGCTGTTCGTTATTCTTCTTGTTGGCTGAGGAAAAAGAATGTGGACAGCTATACTAAAATCTTCAAAGTACGCATCAGAATCCGGTAAGAAGGACCGCACATCGTTGCATCCTCGACTCGAATCAGGTTACGCACCCAATATGGGTCCCGTAAATTTCTCAAATGTCCAGTAAATTAAAATGCTGATGGTCAAATGTCTGGCACCACCTTTTCCTAAGAGAAAACCTATATCATACAGTCATAGAGAACTATTTGTGTGTAGAATTATTGTGGATTGATCCTTTAAGGTTCAGTCTTAAATACAAAGCGAAGCTCTCACTTCCTGTCAGTCCTCTCCACTCACCCACCAGGTCTCTGCCATCACCCTCTGTTGTGACAGTGGGAGTGTCCAATCTGTTGGCCCCTCCCTCACAGCCAGAGCCATATTCAATTAAAGCCAAAGAAAACTGCATAATGAATTCATACAGTATGCCCAGACTGTGAATTTAGTGTAAACACCGGTTACATGGTGAAACCATGGTGGTCCCGTGTGGCTCAGTTGGTAGAGCATGGCGCTTACAACACCAGGGCTGTGAGTTTGATTCACATGGGGGAACAGTCAGGAAATGTATGGACTCACTCTGGTCAGGTTGTATAGGCCTACAGATGTTTTTTTAGATACCTTTTAGCGACCTGGGGCATAAATCTACAGTATACGTCTACAGTATACGTCTACATTTTAATTATACGTCTACACAGTTTAGCAGAGGCTGCCACGATTTAGCAGCGACGGTGAGCCACTGCTAAATGCAAATAGGGGAAACACTGCTTCCTGGTACACATGGAGACGCACTCAACATTGTTTTCGACCCCCTTTCCTCTTGCTTGTCTCTGTACAACCTTCCGAGACCTGGCGCTGTGAGATTGACAGGGTCGAGGCAGAAATAGACACGTCAAAGGAACCAGGTGTTGTTAGGCCTGACCATTTCAACTTGCCTTCCGATGCCAAACAATGTTCCACCTAGCTGCACAGGTGTTAGACCTACAGACCTGTACATGAGCTGAGCAGGGGACCATGCAGGGGCCACGAAGCCTCGGACGAATGCCCTTATCTGGGGTCTGAGCCTGGGCCAAATCTAACAAGCGCTTTCTGGAACACTGCATGGGCTTCTGTAATCTACATGAAGGCACAACTCCCAAGTGTCTGGGGAATATATCAACCCACCAGTGTTTGGGCTGATAAAAAAACCTCCCATGGGGATTACTTAACCTCAAAGGGATGCAGCTCTAATTTCTGTTGGGAGAGACAGGCTATTTTTCCAGGTCTCCAAACAGATAACAAATTTGAAAGCGCGAGCCACCGCATTTAACCATGGAAAGAGGTCTGGGAATATGGCCGAATACAAAAAAGTGTAGTTATTCCCTCCGCAAGGCAATCAAACAAGCAAAATGACGGTATAGGGACAAAGTGGAGTCGTAATTCAACGGCTCAGACACGAGACGTATGTGGCAGGGTCTACAGGCAATCACGTCACAGACACCGACGTCTTGCTTCCAGACAAACTAAACACATTCTTTGCCCGCTTTGAGGATAATACAGTGCCACCGACGCAGCCCACTACCAAGGACTGTGGGCTCTGCCTCTCCTTCTCCGTTGCCGACGTGAGTAAGACATTTAAACGTGTTAACCCTCGCAAGGCTGTCGGCCCAGATGGCATCCTAACCGCATCCTCAGAGCATGCGCAGACAAGCTGGCTGGTGTGTTTAACGGACATATTCCATCTCTCCCTATCCCAGTCTGCTGGCCATCTTGAAGCATGAGGGGACACCATTGTTCCTGTACCCAAGAAGGCAAAGGTAACCGAACTAAATGACTATAGCCCCGTAGCACTCACTTCTGTCATCATGAAGTACTTTGAGAGACTAATCAAGGATCATATCACTCCCACCTTACCTGCCACCCTTACCTGCCACCCTAAAGTTCCTCTGCATACACATCACAGACAAACTGAAATGGTCCACCCACACAGACAGTGTGGTGAAGAAGGCACAACAGCACCTCAGGAGGCTGAAGATATTTGTCTTGTCACCTAAAATCCTCACAAACTTTTACAGATGCACAATTGAGAGCATCCTGTCGGGCTGTATCACTGTCTGGTACGGCAACTGCACCACCCACAACCGCAAGGCTTTCCAGAGGGTGGTGCGGTCTGCACAACGCGTCACCGGGGGGCAAACTACCTGCCCTCCAGGACACCTACAGCACCCAATGTCACAGGAAGGCCAAAAAGATCGTCAAGGACAACAACCACCCGAGCCACTGCCTGTTCACCCCGCTACCAACAGCTTCTATCTCAAGGCCATCAGACTGTTAAACAGCCATCACTAACACAGAGAGGCTGCTGCCTACATACAGACTTGAAATCATTGGCCACTTTAATAAATGGATCACTAGTCACTTTAATAATGCCACTTTAATAATGTTTACATATCTTACATTACTCATCTCATATGTATATACTGTATTTTATACAATCTATTGCATCTTGCCTATGCCGCTCGGTCATCGCTCATCCATATATTTATGTGTATATATTCTTATTCCATCCCTATACTTAGATTTGTGTGTATTAGGTAGTTGTTGTGGAATTGCTGGATTACTGTTAGATATTACTGCACTGTCGGAACTAGAAGCACAAGCATTTCGCTACGCGGCGCAATAACATCTGCTAACAATGTGTACGTGACCAATAAAATTTGATTTGATTTGAGTAAGATCTGAGTTATAGCTATGCCATTTTATGAAATTCCCCCCTGAGCCATTCTCTTTTGTGGATGGTAAGATGTAGACTGTGGAGAGAACATCACAGTCAAACTCCATTTTAATTAACTCCCTCAGGGAGTGATGCGTGTTAATTGATTTTTATACCCATCCAAGATAGTCAATCCATCCAGCGCCAGTATACGTCACACTCATTCTTATTGATTTGGCTAAAGCTAACATGCTAAGGAGAGAGAGTTCCTGGGACCGGCTGGGGATGCACAATGATAAAGTGTTTATCGCACATGATCAAATTAAATCGTATAGCAGCCTGCAGATAGAGACAACCTCCTGGGAAACCTCTTTGTGACAGGGAAAATGGCAAAAATGTTATGCCACAAATACCAATTAGTAAGCTTCCCCCCTTTGCTGCTATAACAGCCTCCACTCTTCTGGGAAGGCTTTCCACTAGATGTTGGAATATTGCTGCGGGGACTTGCTTCCCTTCAGAGAGCATTAGTGAGGTTGGGCACTAATGTTGGGCAATAAGGCCTGGCTCGCAGTCTGCGTTCAAATTCATCCCAAAGGTGTTCGATGGGGTTGAGGTCAGGGCTCTGTGTAGGCCAGTCAATATCTTCTACCCCAATCTCGACAAACCATTTCTGTACGGACCTCGTTTTGTGTGCAGTGGTAGGAAAGGGCCTTCCCCAAACTGTTGCCACAAAGTTGAAAGCACATAATCATCTAGCATTGTATTGTATGTTGTAGCATTAAGATTTCTCTTCACTGGAACTAAGGGGCCTAGCCAGAACCATGAAAAACAGCCCCAGACCATTATTCCTCCTCCAAACTTTACAGTTGGCATGGGGCCAGGTAGCGTTCTCCTTGCATCCGCCAAACCCAGATTTGTCCGTCGGACTGCCAGATGGTTAAGCGTGACTCATCACTCCAGAGAACGCGTTTCCACTGCTCCAGAGTCCAATGGTGGCGAGCTTTACACCACTCCAGCTGACAGTTGGCATTGGGCATGATGATCTTAGGGTTATGTGCCACTACTCGGCCATGGAAACCCATTTCATGAAGCTCCCAACGAACAGTTCTTATGCTGATGTTGCTTCCAGAGGCAGTTTGGAACTCCGTAGGGAGAGTTGCAACCGATTACAGATGATTTTGACGCGCTACAAGCTTTGGCACTCTGCAGTCCTGTTTTGTGAACTTCTGTAGCCTACCACTTTGCGTTGTTGCTCCATGTTGCTCCACTACACAATAGCAGCACTTACAGTTGGCCAGGGCAGCTCTAGCAGGGCAGAAATTTTACAAACTTACTTGTTGGAAAGGTGGCATCTTATGACGGTACCACGTTGAAAGTCACTGAGCTCTTCTGTAAGGCCATTCAACTTAAGGCCAAACTACGAATGTTTGTCTATGGAGATTACATGGCTGTGTGCTAAACTGTATAGACCTGTCAGCAACGGTTGTGAGTGGAATTTGAAGGGGGATCCACATACTTTTGTATATATAGTGTATGTTTAAGCATGTTGGTAATACTGCGGATAAAGGAATGTCCATCAATCTTGATAATATAGATTGGTTTATTAATTTGTTTCTTACCTAACTTTTTCTAGTTTAACAGTGCAGCAGGAGCAACGGTCAGTTGTGATTGAATGTATAAGTGTCTCTCTTTGTTTTTAGAATATGCAGTATGATGTACTGACTGGTTTAAATGTGTGTTATGTGACAATGTTTGTGTATGTGATCCTTTTAATAGAAGGTGATGGTTAAGAAAAATATCCCTCCTGGATGGACAATACATTTCTATTCTATTCTAACTCCAGGGATTCAGGGCCTGACTGAACAATTATATTTATTTAACTTACTAGGCAAGTCAGTTAAGAACAAATTCTTATTTTCAATGATGGCCTAGGAACAGTGGGTTAACTGCCTATTCAGGAGCAGAACAACAGATTTGTACCTTGTCAGCTCAGGTATTTGAACTTGCAACCTTTAGGTTATCTAGTCCAACGTGCTAACCACTAGGCTACCCTGCCGGCCCAGTTAAGAAAACATAGATCAAGATTGATTTATAAAGATTTAAAACTATTGGTTTCTATAAATAATGGGGCCAATGTGTGACATTGGAATTGAAAAAAATATTTTTGAAACAAAAATATGGCCAATAACTCCATATATACAGTTGAAGTCGGAAGTTTACATACACCTTAGCCAAATACATTTAAACTCAGTTTTTCACAATTCCTGACATTTAATCTTGGTAAAGATTCCCTGTCTTAGGTCAGTTGGGATCACCACTTTATTTTAAGAACGTGAAATGTCAGAATAATAGTAGAGATAATGATTTATTTCAGCTTTTATTTCTTTCATCACATTCCCAGTGAGTCAGAAGTTTACATACACTCAATTAGTATTTGGTAGCATTGACTTTAAATTGTTTAACTTGGGTCAAACGTTAAGGGTAGCCTTCCACAAGCTTCCCACAATAAGTTGAGTGAATTTTGGCCCATTCCTCCTGACAGAGCTGGTGTAACTGAATCAGGTTTGTAAGGCCTCCTTGCTTGCACAAGCTTTTTCAGTTCTGCCCACACATTTTCTATAGGATATTGCAAGCCTCCCCCTTTTTCCTCCAAACATAACGATGGTCATTATGGCCAAACAGTTCTATTTGTGTTTCATCAGACCAGAGGACATTTCTCCAAAAAGTACAGTCTTGATCCCCATGTGCAGTTGCAAATCATAGTCTGGCTTATTTATGGCAGTTTGGAGCAGTAGCTTCTTCCTTGCTGAGCGGCCTATCAGGTTATGTCGATATAGGACTCGTTTTTACTGTGGATATAGATACTTTTGTACCTGTTTCCTCCAGCATCTTCACAAGGTCCTTTCTGTTGTTCGCACCAAAGTACGTTCATCTCTAGGAGACTGAACGCGTCTCCTTCCTGAGCGGTATGACGGCTGCGTTGTCCCATGGTGTTTCTACTTGCGTACTATTATTTGTACAGATGAACGTGGTACCTTCAGGCGTTTGAAAATTGCTCCCAAGGATGAACCAGACTTGTGGAGGTCTTGGCTGATTTATTTTGCTTTCCCCATGATGTCAAGCAAAGAGGCACTGAGCTTGAAGGTAGGCCTTGAAATACATCCACAGGTACACCTCCAATTGACTCAAATGATGTCAATTAGCCTATCAGAAGCTTCCAAAGCTATGACATCATTTTCTGGAATTTTTCAAGCTGTTTAAAGGCACAGTCAACTTAGTGTATGTACAATTCTGACCCACTGGAATTGTGATACAGTGAAATATAAGTGAAATAATCTGTCTGTAAACAATTGTTGGAAAGATTACTTGTGTCATGCACAAAGTTAATGTCCTAACCGACTAGCCAAAACTATAGTTTGTGAACCACTCCAGAAATTTGTGGAAATTTTAATGACTCCAACCTAAGTGTATGAGGTGGCAGCTAGCCTAGTGGTTAGAGCATTGGACTTTTAACCGGAAGGTTGCAAGGTCAAATACCTGTGCTGACAAGGTAAAAATCTGTTGTTCTACCCCTGAACAAGGCAGTTAACCTTCTGTTCCTAGGCTGTCATTGAAAATAAGAATTTGTTCTTAACTGACTTGCCTAGTTAAATCAAGGTACAATTTATGTTAACCTCCGACTTCAACTGTATATATATTTATATATAACTTCCCAAGTAAGTCACAGAGTAATCCTCAACATATCGTACATAGTGTGCTCACACCTGCCATATCTGGGTCTGAACCACCTAACCTATATGGTTCTGAACCACCTAACATATCTGGGTTCCATACCACCTGCCACCAATGTACATCGTTGACATCCTCGATTTCACAGCAGACAAATGAAGCAAATTTTGGCATCCAGTGTCTCAAGACAATCAATGTACTGTATATCCTCCAACAAACGTAAAATGACATGGTTGATTCATAGCTTTGGAACATGAACATTGATTGTCCTCTTACCTGTATTGTTCTGTCAGTAAATTAGCCCAAGATGCACTGCTACCAAACAGGTAATACCATTTACAAAAGCCAACAGCAATTGCTCAACACAGTTGAGCCAAGTAAAGCATTGTGAGATATGATCTAGTTTGAACAGCCCCTCACAAAATGGCCATTGAGTTCATAAAATTGTATTGTACTGTAGGAAAAAACGTAACAGCTGTTGATATCAACTATTTCACCTTTTCAGTACTAAAACTTGCCATATAAATTATTATTGCATTAATGAACACATAATTAATTTATAATAACAACAAAGCAATGTTCACAGAGACAGGCTTAACAGCGCAGGAAGTCTTAAAAAGCCAATTTCATAAAAAAATAAGTTAATATTGCTGAGCTTGTATTTCATTCATGAACTGTTTTTTTATTTTACAGATATTCATTATTGTAGGGACAAAATGTTCTTCTGTCATAACTTTATATTCGAAACAATAGCCGCAGGTATCATCTCGGCATCAGTCAACCTTGCCCAATCACTCTAGTCGTGAATAATGTATGGGATACATAATTACCGCGACAGTAAACCTACCATTTCCAGATATATGATTGTCCACCTCTGCCGCCACAGCCGGGTTGGAAGCAGCGTTAAGTTGACCATAGAGTCCCATATAATGTAAAATTCCTATTATCACTCGAAATGATCCCATTGCTTTTGTTCTTGTTTCAAGTGGTGTACGAAAATCTCACATTAGGCAGAGCACGTTCACTAAATAGTATCCAATCCGTCCTGGATGACAGTCCCCTCCGAAATGCAAAATAACCCCCGGACAAAAAGTGCGCTTTACTGCGCGAGGTATAGACTGCCCAAAATTATAAGCACTGTTGGTTCCCTGTGCTTCGGCAAGCAAGCATCTCCAACTGAGGCGGACGGAGAAATGCATGAAGATAAGTGCAGCGGCTTGCTGAGAAAGTAAATTAGGCGGAGGGATCTATAATAATGATACTGTTATAAACTTTTATGACAAGTTATATTTAGGTATCAGCCTGTTTTAACATCTTATTTTATGAATACTCATTATACAAAATATATTCAATAGTCAAATCTCCTGTACTGTATTCTTCCTTGTCTATAAATCTTTTTGAATTTAGTAGCTAGGCAACTCTCAAGATGGGCAAGGTTTACATCTGCATTACATTGCATATAGATAAGATTGCATATAGCAATCTATTTATCCATCAGTTTATTTAATGTCACGACTTCCGCCGAAGTCGGTCCCTCGCGTTCGGCGGTCAACGTCACCGGTCTTCTAGCCATCGCCGATCCACTTTTCATTTTCCATTTGTTATGTCTTTGTTTTCTTCACACTTGGTTTCAATTCCCCAATTACATGTGCATGTATTTAACCCTCTGTTTCCCCCATGGTTGTGTGCGTGTTTGTTATTAGTTCAGGTTGTTTTTTAGAAGGCTGGAATTTGTTGCCAGGTGTTTGTATTGTACGCCCGTGTATTTTGTGTGACCGGTATTTTTACGCACCTTTCGTATTTGTTGTATACTGGTGCTTTATTGTATTAAATACCTTGTCCATGCATCACTGCTATCCTGCGCCTGATTCACCTTACCAGTTACCCACAGCCTGACATTTAAGAAGCACCATGACATATCTTCAAATCTGCAAAAATCATTGAGAAACCAAAAGCATTTGAAAATCATTCCGCTATGGTAAGATATTCTCTTAGTGTACAAAACATTCTGAACACCAGCTTTTTCCATGACAGACTGAGCAGGTGAAACCAGGTGAAAGCTATGCAGGTGTGCCATTCAGAGGGTGAATGGGCAAGACAAAATATTCAAGTTCCTTTGAACAGGGTATGTTAGTTGGTGCCATGCGCACTGGTTTGTATGAATAACTGCAACGCTGCTGGGTTTTTCATTCTCAACAGTTTCTCATGTGTATCAAGAATGGTCCAACACCTAAAACACATCCAGCCAACTTCACATTGGAGTCAACATGGGCCAGCATACCTTTGGAACACTTTCGACACCTTATAGAGTTCATGCCCGACACTGATTGAGGCTGTTCTGAGTGCAAAAGGTGTGTGTGTGTATGGGGGGGTGCAACTCAATAGTAGGAAGGTGTTCCTGATGTTTTGTACACTCAGTGTATATGTGCTTATATGTGATGGTTTTATTCTCAGCCATACTGCATGCAGTTTGATTCCATAGAAATGTAGGTTACTGTCCTTTTCTGAACCACTGGAGGAATATGTCAACTAACTAACCTGCTGCCATCATAATTACCACAGGGCATTACAGCATTATTAACCTAGGCCTCTGTGCTACAGCTGTTAGCCTAGCACTGCATGTCCTCCTATGGGTCTCGTATTGGCATGCAGAGAGCTCACAGGCTCTTAATGGACATCAAGATAAAAATAATGCCCTGGAATTTTAATGGTCAAGCTGGCTGGCTACTACTCATAGTGTGGTTGAACATTCGCACAGGGCATTAATAAAACTACACGAGCCTCCTTCATCATACTGAATGAGCTACATCTGGCGAAGCTATCCTCTGTACATGTGAATCAACGAGGAAATCCTTTCTGGTGTAGAAAATGCAAGCGTTTGCTGGTTACTACAGGCTACTGTATAGCCTTGGATGTGTGTGAAAGGTTTCGCAATATACAGTATGGCTGACAGAACTGCTCAAGCAAACAGAATTCCTACAGTCACACACAACCCAAGATTGGGCTTTGAGTGTAGGCCTGCTAACATTACAATTGGAATTCATTGAACGGCCCAACTCTCACTGCAACAGGAGTGACCTTGGATAACATAGTCTCCTCACAAGTGGCCCAGCCTCTTCATTCCATCTGGCATGACCTGTGCTATCTGTGAAATATTTAAAGCACAATGTGAAGAGAAATGCTCCTTGAGTTGTGTCCAGTTTCAGTATAAGAATTCATTGAGGTCTATTTCAAAGCGTTTCATAATAAGAATTCACTTAGGAGGTCTAGTTCAAAGCGTTTCAGAAGAATAATTCACTGAGGAGGTCTAGTTGAAAGCTTTTCAGTATTAGAATTCACTGAGGAGGTCTAGTTCAAAGCCTTTCAGTAAAGGAATTCACTAGGGAGGTCTAGTTCAAAGCGTTTCAGTAAAATAATTCACTGAGGTGGTCTAGTTCAAAGCCTTTCAGTAAAGGAATTCACTGAGGAGGTCTAGTTCAAAGCGTTTGAGAAGAAGAATTCAATGAGGAGGTCTAGATCAAAGCGTTTCAGTATAAGAATTCACTGAGGAGGTCTAGTTCAAAGCGTTTCATCATAAGAATTCACTGAGGAGGTCTAGTTCAAAGCCTTTCAGTGTAGGAATTCATTGAGGAGGTCTAGTTCAAAGCATTTCAGAATAAGAATTCACTGAGGAGGTCTAGTTCAAAGCCTTTCAGAATAAGAATTCACTGAGGAGGTCTAGTTCAAAGCCTTTCAGAATAAGAATTCACTGATGAGTTCTAGTTCAAAGCCTTTCAGTATAGGAATTCGCTGAGGAGGTCTAGTTCAAAGCGTTTCAGTATAGGAATTCACTGAGGACGTCTAGTTCAAAGTGTTTCAGAATAATAATTCACTGAGGAGGTCAAATTCAAAGCCTTTCAGTATAATAATTCACTGAGGAGGTCTAGTTCAAAGCGTCTCAGTATAAGAATTCACTGAGGAGGTCTAGTTCAAAGCGTTTCAGTATAGGAATTCACTGAGGAGGTCTAGTTCAAAGCGTTTCAGTATTGGAATTCACTGAGGAGGTGTAGTTCAAAGCATTTCAGAATAAGAATTCACTGAGGAGGTCTAGTTCAAAGCGTTTCAGAATAAGAATTCACTGAGGAGGTCTAGTTCAAAGCCTTTCAGAATAAGAATTCACTGATGAGGTCTAGTTCAAAGCGTTTCAGTATAGGAATTCACTGAGGAGGTCTAGTTCAGTGTTTCAGAATAATAATTCACTGAGGAGGTCTAATTCAAAGCCTTTCAGAATAAGAATTCAATTAGGAGGTCTAGTTCAAAGCCTTTCAGTATAATAATTTACTGAGGAGGTCTAGTTCAAAGCGTTTCAGTATAGGAATTCACTGAGGTGGTCTAGTTCAAATCGTTTCAAAAAAAGAATTCACTGAGGAGGTCTAGTTCAAAGTGTTTCAGTATAGGAATTCACTGAGGAGGTGTAGTTCAAATCGTTTCAGAATAAGAATTCACTGATTAGTTCTAGTTCAAAGCCTTTCAGTATTGGAATTCACTGAGGAGGTCTAGTTCAAAGCGTTTCAGTATAAGAATTCACTGAGGAGGTCTAGTTCAAAGCGTTTCGGTATAGGAATTCACTGAGAAGGTCTAGTTCATAGGGTTTCAGAATAATAATTCACTGAGGAGGTCTAGTTCTAAACGTTTCAGTATAAGAATTGACTGAGGTCTAGTTCAAAGCGTTTCAGTATAAGAATTCACTGAGGAGGTCTAGTTCAAAGCGTTTCAGTATAAGAATTCACTGAGAAGGTCTAGTTCAAAGCCTTTCAGAATAAGAATTCATTTCAGTGATCAAAAGGGTTGTGGTCAATAGGCAGCACAAAAACAGAAAAATAGCTCTCTCATTGGACAAGATTACATACTGACCGAGGCTTGGATACAATATGTGAAAATAAATAAAAACTAGAAAATGTGGCCATCTGCTTCGCTTAATATAAGGAATTTGAAATTATTTATACTTATACATTTACTTTTGATACTTAAGTATATTTAAAACCAAATACTTTTAGACTTTTACTCAAGTAGTTTTTTACCTGGAGACTTTCACTTTTACTTGAGTAATTTTCTATTAAGGTATGACAATTGGGTACTTTTTCCACCACTGATGGAACGGAGTAAAACATGTGGTTTCCATATGTTTGATGTGTTTCAAACCGTTTCAAATATTCAATTTCCAGCTATTAGAATTAGCCCATCTTCCTATATCTCCTCCCACTAGCCTCCTCTGCTGGTTATTTCCAGGTGCTGTGTGAGGACTCAACATTCTCTTTTTAAAAGTTCAACAAATTTAACAAACAAACCTGCTAGTAGGCCTAACAAGACTTTAAACGCGTTTAGCTCTACACTAAGTATACCACAGTTGATCAAATGAACAGTTAATAACTAATAATGAGACTAATAGCCAGCTATGTGTCTGGGTCTTCAAGAGAGTGTAATCTAGCCTCACTTAATATTCAGACATCGCACTCATTTGTTTTGCTTGAGATGGTACTTAATTACCATTAGCAGTAAGGGGGACTATTTCTCCTCTTGACATAGCTACACAATGTTCCACTCGGGGGCAGACTGCTAGGAACATAGTTGTAGAGATCCTGCAGTTGGTAATATTATTTGCACATTAAGATGATTCATCATTTTACCAATCCAATTTTCTATATTGAACTTCCGATTTCATATGAGATTGAACTTTAGAGAGCAATATGAAGATATTACTGGCGTCGAGAGTGAGGGGTCTTTATTTCTATTCAACATTTAGCTTTATCAAATGAAGTTTTCAGTTTGAATATCATCTATTTGAGTATCAAACATACTGCAGTCTATGTTCTATCAAACCTGAAAATATGTTTTTCACTCTCAATGAGCCATACAGAAGGATTGAATCCTTTCAAGTCCATAAAAAGCAGTTAACCTTTAGGATCTCATAGAAACTCTCCCTTTTTGACTTTGTGTCAGGTGCAAAAGCATCTCAAACTCCATGTCTTTTCTTCTCCCCAGGAGCTCCACTCCTCTGCTCTCTCCCTAGAGATGTCAGCTCCAGGCTGCAGCCGGGGGAGCTTTGGGGGAAAGTGAAGCTAATGTATGCAGACTTGAGTCGCTGAGAAGGACATCACCTGCCTGGCAGCCCTGAACTCCACACCTCCCGGCGCTAAGTGCTTGAGACAGCCCATCCAGAGATGAGGTGTGTGTGTGTGTGCGCGCTTGTGTGTGTGCACCCGCGTGTGTGTGGGTGCAAAGAACTGGAAGAATTCTTTAACGTAGTCTTTCATCTCAGAAGTTATTGAGTTTCTGACACTACTATAAGTTGACCTTTTTAACCTGCTGCATTGGATGCAAGGTTTCTTTTACAGGATATGTATAACATTTATGAGGCTACACAATGGTAATTCTCTTGAAACGACAATCAAGGCCTCTCAACCATGCGAACTTATCAATCTTACATAGCAGGCTGGCTTTCATAACTATGATTATAGTTAACTTAATGATTTAACAATAAAGCAAGAGTATTTAATTGAAAGAATGACCAAGTGTCACCTTGCCTCTGTTTTGGTCAAATGCTAAGGGAAGGGTTTTTCTATGGTTTGCTGTGCCACTCCCTCTTTGTATTTACAAACAGATCTATTTTAGAATCCTCCCTGTTGGCTGGTCTCCTTGGAGACTGAGCTGGCCCAGGCCTGGACCTGACTGCTTGGCTAACACCTAACTCTCGAAGTCCTCCTGACTTCAGAGTCTGGAATGGCTCTTTGATGTTGTCGGCACAATCCATCATTAATGAAGGGGGCTGTGCTTTTACTGGTTGGCTCTCCTCTGTGTCTTTCTCATTCAAACACCCACACGCACAGCCACTCACATCCCCCAGTGCTGCCCACTTCCATTACAACAAGAGGTCTCAACACCCAAGGAAAAAATTTGAGAAAACCAATCCAAACCGTTGCACAATTTCTGAGCAAATATTGCGTTAACAAATAATCTCCTTTCCAGACCAGTGTGGTCATAGCTCTCCCTGTTGCTACAGTATGAGTCACGTGGGTCGCGTCAGCCAGACTATTAACGAGCTACCAAACATTTGAAAAAGGAGCTTTCAGGTTTCAGCTTTGGCCTGTTGCTGGAGGGAGAACACCACTGCCGTACTGCTGCTGGCGCCACCACTACCACAACCACCTGGACCACGTCACACCCAGCCACCAATGGCCTACAGCCAAAGAGAGACCAAACGTGTGAGTTTGGTATGAATACTTCTGTTCAGAAGAGTTTCCTGCTCATGCATGTTATCCTCTCCCCCTCTATTGTCTGCTTGGACCAGACCATGGGCTGGGTACCACAGACGCCTGATGACACCGGACGACAAGAAACAACTGCCGAACGACTACTGACAAACGAACAAACAAACAAACGTACCAACGGCAGATGGTACGGCCTTTTGGCGGCGGCCATTTTGCCGACCCTAAAACAGCATGGACATTTTTCACTTGGACTGAGTTTGTTGTGTGTGTGCGTGTGAATGGTGTTTTTTTTACTTGTACTCCCTTAAAAACCTTTACAACCTAGTCTGTGCGGTGGCCTGGGATTAATAAAACTTGTACTTGATATTTATATGTACAGTTGAAGTCGGAAGTTTTCATACACTTATGTTGGAGTCATTAAATCACCACACATTTCTTGTTAACAAACTATAATTTTGGCAAGTCGGTTAGGACATCACTTTGTCTGGTTCATCCTTGGGAGCAATTTCCAATCGCCTGAAATGTACAAACCTGATTCAGTTACACCAGCTCTGTCAGGAGGAATGGGCCAATATTCACCCAGCTTACTGTGGGAAGCTTGTAGAAGGCTACCCGAAACATTTGACCCAAGTTAAACAATTTAAAGTCAATGCTACCAAATACTAATTGAGTGTATGTAAACTTCTGACCCACTGGGAATGTGATGAAAGAAATAAAAGCTGAAAGAAATAATTCTCTCTACTATTATTCTGACATTTCACATTCTTAAAATAAAGTGGTGATCCTAACTGACCTAAGACAGGGACTTTTTACTAGGATTAAATGTCAGGAGCTGTGAAAAACTGAGTTTAAATGAGTCTGGCTATATGTTATACTCTTTGCAAAGTAATGTAAATAGTAAGTGCTTTCTGGGGGGGCTTTGCAGTTCTATTACATCTGTTGATATTCCAAAAAGGGAAGTGGCAGTTTATCTTGAAAATGCCATCTTTCCACTGTAGTTACTTTTTTGACCACTCGTTTACCTCATCTACCATTTTAATGCTGCTAGAACAAAATATATTTTAGCTCCTGCTCGCCTAGAGATCTCAACGCCTTCATGAATATTAAAGTGTGCTTCGAGCTTCAGAGTCTTGGAGAAACCAAATAACCAAAGCTTTACTGCACAAGGTAATAGCTTAAATGTGGGCAAAGCCGTTTGCATGTTCAATCGTTCCCAGTGCTTTCAGGTTGTTTTGGGAAGCTGCTGCTATCCTTTACACGATCTACAGGGATTTAGCTCCGGAGGTGTTTAAGTCCCTGGGCTTCTCTTTCTCTGATGGCTGAGGCTTTTTAGCATGTAAATAACATGGTTATTTATTTACAATAGGGAGGCTATTTTGTGAGTCAAATGTAGGGAGTGGGAAATGTAGGTTTGCACAGGTAAGGACATGAAGGGATTTACACTTTGAGGATAGTTTCTCTCAGGGTCAGCGAGAGACTGAAAAATGCAATGGAATAGAAACAGGGGTAAATGTGTGGAGGCCTGCTTTTGTCTTTTAGAACCTAGTAAAGTGTCAGTACATTGTTTTGATGGCACTAAAATAGCACTTGTAACATTGAATCGGGGATCATTACTCCTGATTCTAATTAATTTCCCAGCATTTACCTATGTCAGTTGTAGCGATATAATTCCTTTAGCCAACTACAACAAAAGTTGTAACATTCTGCAGTTTTGATTATAGGGCTCCATTGCTATGTAGTCTTAAATGCTCTACATGCAAAAATATGTAGGCTGTGTCACCTGCTGCATTGCTGTCTTGGCTACGGTGATGCATTCGCCAACACAACCTCTAAGTAATGTTATATTGTAACACGAGTTCTCAAAAGAAGAAATATATGTTTTTTCACACCCCAACAGTCCCATCAACTTCCAGTCAGGCGTTGCTCTGGCCAGCCCTTTCCTCTCTCTCCACCTGTCATCTGGCTGACCGTCCAGGAAAATGTATATGATTGTAAAATCTCGCCACCATTTCCTGGTTCACTGACTACGGCTTCCTGCTCCAGTAAATCTTTCGCTGTTCATTTCCAGAGCAATTCCAACCCGCTACATCGGAGAGCGGAGATGTCAAGAAGCCACCCAGCAGCTGGAGGTTCTGAACATTAACTTGCTCTAACATTCACTGCCTTCCTCCCAGGGGCTAATGTGGCTTGACAGAGTAATGAAATGAATATGGATGTAGGTATGGAGAGAGGCCATTGGCTGTGATGAATGCACCGCACATGACACGCATCAGGCATGATGTCTCTGGCTGTTCGGGGAACATTATGCATCACAATTGGCATTCCATCACATCAACTGCATTGGGGAGACATGCATTGTCTTGTTTGTCCATATATGAATAGTCAAACACTTTAGGCGCTATTGAAGCCTTGCCGCAGATCATCCCTTGGGCAATGTATCCCTATCCATTTGGCAGATGGATGGATGGATACCTGTCAACAGACAAAGACTCTCACAAAATTTGACAAGCAGAAGACAGATGCACTAATACCGGAGGTGCATTACAGTTGTAGCTGTCTATGAAGGTCCATGAAGCTGCACCACAAGGAAAGGAGTTGTTCCTACACTGCTTTGCTTGATTACGTTCCCTAATATACACTTGGCAATCAATTAAGCTTTGTAAGCACCCATTTAAAATCTCTTGTCTGTGGATTGCCTGTGTAGGGTAGTCTATGGGGAACTCGACCAGCACTTAAAGGTCTATTCGAGCTATTAACATGTGCAGTGTCAACACACCGTTATTAGAGTAAGAATTTTGCACAGGCGGTGATGCAATCTTCATTCGCATCCCCTCTTTTAGCAACCTGTGGCATTTCCACACAGTGGTCGCTGATTGCGGCAAACTGCTTTTTAATCTACAACCACTTTTAATCAGGGTCTCTCACCCTCCTCTCTTTCTCCATTCCGCTTCTGTCTTTTCTTCAACCTCCCACTAGTCAACTGCTTCAGTGACACTTCATGGCAAATGTGACAGTTGACAAAAAGATATGCTTCACATTGTGTGCAGCATCGGGGAGAGGGGGGCTACTTTATAATAAGAGGAAAACATCAGCTCGTCCTCCATCTTAAACTTGCCGTTTGATCTTCCAGGACTGCCTCAGTCTTTCACATGAATTTCTCTCAACCAAGGAAATGTATACTTTACCACATACTCTCCCTTGTTCACCTCCTGTTCACTGTTCACCCCCCGGTTCATCCCCCGGTTGATCCAGAATAGGCCTCATTCCAAGAATGCAAAGTAAAACGAAGACAGATACGTGTAACAACATTCAATACCTTCACAATTATGCACATACAAATTCAAGAGATGGAAGTTATTCAAATAGCTTTGAGAAGCAGACCCTCTCAAAAATAGGTGTAGCCCAATGTGGACTAATGAGGGGAGAATTGAGGGGATAAGAGAGAGATGATATATACAGAGCCTTCAGAAAGTATTCAGACCCCTTGACTTTTTCCACATTTTGTTATGTTACATCCTTATTCTAAAATTGATTACATTTAAATAATCCTCAGCAATCTACACACAATATCCCATAATGATAAAGTGAAACTATGAGAGCTCAGGTGAGCTCAGGTGCATCCTGTTTCCATTGATCACCCTTGAGATGTTTCTACAACTTAATTGGAGTCCACCTGTGGTAAATTCAATTGACTGGACATGATTTGGAAAGGCACACATCTGTCTATATAAGGTTCCACAGTACATGTCAGAACAAAAACCAAGCCATGAGGTCGAAGGAATTGTCAGTAGAGGCACACCAAAACATTTCTGCAGCATTCAAGGTCCCCAAGAACACAGTGGCCTCCATCATTCTTAAATGGAAGAAGTTTGGAACCACCAATACTCTTCCTGGAGTGGGCTGCCCGGCCAAACTGAGCAATCGAGAGAGAAGGGCCTTGGTCAAGGAGGTGACCAAGAACCCGATGGTCACTCTGACAGAGCTCCAGAGTTCTTCTGTGGAGATGGGAGTGTAGCGGATGCGTAACTGGTTTGCAGAGAAGTCAGGCGCAAGAGAGCAAAACTGGGTAAACTTAGTGGTTTAATAAACAACCCCAAAACGGTTCAAACAAACACGGTAGTACATGGGCACAAAAATAGCCTGTAACGCACCAGTATACAAATGTGCACAAGCACTACACAGAAACAATCCCACACAAAGGCATGGGGGGGAACAGAGGGTTATTTACAAAACATGTAATTGAGGGAATTGAAACCAGGTGTGGAAAACAGACAAAACAAATGGAAAATGAAAAGTGGATTGGTGATGGCTAGAAGACCGGTGACGTCGACCGCCGAACACCACCCGAACAAAGAGAGGCACCGACTTTGGCAGAAGTCGTGACAGGGAGAATCTTCCAGAAGGACAACCATCTTTGCAGCATTCCACCAATCAGGCCTTTATGGTAGAGTGGCCAGACAGAGGCCATTCCTCAATAAAAGGCACGACAGCCCGTTTGGCACCTAAACACGTTCAGAGAAACCTAAACACGTTCAGAGAAACAAGATTATCTGGTCTGATGAAACCAAGATTGAACTCTTTAGCCTGAATGCCAAGTGTCACTTTTGGACACAGCCAAGACAACGCAGGTGTAACGCCCAGGCCTGAGATGACAGGCTGGAGCGTGTTTGGTTTTGTTTTGGTGTAGGGTTTGTGTGTTCTAGGGTGTCTATTTCTATGTTGGGATAATGGTTCCCAATTAGAGGCAGCTGAGTCTCGTTGTCTCTAATTGGGAACCATATTTATGTTTGGGAGTTGCACTTTAGTTTCGTGGGTTATTGTTTATGTTACGTTCATCATGTTCAGTCGGGTTCTTGTCTTTCGTGTCTAGTTAGGTTTCTCCAGTCAAGTCTAGTTAGGTTTCTCCGTTCGTGTTTAGTTAGGTTTCGCCAGTCGTGGTTAGGTTAGGTTTCGCCAGTCGTGGTTAGGTTTAGATCTTTGTGTTGAGTTTAGAATTTAGCGTTAGGGCTCAGGTCTTGTTTCTTCGTTTATTGTTTTGTTCCGTCTCGTCAATAAATCATGTATTCTGGCTACATCGCTGCGTCTTGGTCTGTCCCGAAGGAAGAGAATCGTGACAGCAGGAGTGGCTTCGGGAAAAGTCTCTGAATGTCCTTGAGTGGCCAGCCAGAGCCCGGACTTGAACTCGATCGAACATCTCTGGAGAGACCTGTGCAGCAACGCTCCCCATTCAACCTGACAGAGCTTGAGGATCTGCAGACAGGAATGGGAGAAACTTCCCAAATACAGGTATGCCGAATCTTTTAGCATCATACCCAAGAAGACTCGAGACTGTAATCGCTGCCTAAGATGCTTCAACAAAGTACTAAGTAAAGGTTCTGAATACTTATGTAAATGTGATATTTCCATTAATTTATATTAATACATTTGCTGAAAATTCTAAAAAACTGTTTTTGCTTTGTCATTATGGGGTTTGTGTGTAGCTTCACGAATAAAAAACCGATGTAATCCATTTTAACGTAACAAAAGGTGGAAAAATCAAGGGTCTGAATGTCTGAACGCATTGGATGTGCCCATGGCCACCTGAAAGTGCCTCCATTCCTATACTGAAAGCTAATGGGATTTGAATGCAAAGTAGAATCGTGCATTTGTCCCTGGAGTTCCATGTTCGTTTAGCATCCACAATGGGAGATCTAACACAGTTTTCCTAAGTATGAATGTAGTATGCAGTATGAATTTAGAGCCAATCAATTTGGATTGTGTTCTACAGCTTGCTGGATTTTTAACCGTAGTAAGTTATAGGCCCCCATCCTTCCACATCATATATGCAGTTGCGTGGTTGACACACACACACACACGCAAACACACACGCAAAAACACACACACACACACACACACACACACACACACACACACCAGGGTTAGTTCTAATTTAAGTCACTCAATTCAGGAAGTGAATAGAACAAAAAATTCAAAAAGGTTTGAAATAAATAGCTTCTCCTTTTCAGTATTGAGAAATCATTGAAAATGTATGCAATATTTTCAATTATTGAATCGGAATTTCAGTTTATTTCCAAAATTAAATGACTTGATTAAATGAATTGACCCCAACTCTGATACACACGCATGCGCACACACACAAACAAATATCATCCCTCTCCTAAAATCCCTTCTATCTAACAGAAAGTTGGCCACCCTTGGATAGAAGATAGGTTAAGAGAGGAGTTAAGAGAGGAGTCTTTAAAGTGCTGTCAGCCAAATCCTCAAGCACACAGGCTCTGTTCCATTGGCTCAGCTTCAGTCTTCCAACAGATGGGTTTTTATTACACTGTTTCATGTTTGACATTGCCAGCCTGGCCCAATGAACTGGCATCCTTTCCAACACCCCTAGCCAACCCCCTAGGGGATTCATGTGTCTTTTGAAAAACAAGGGCCTGGTGTGATGTGCCAAGCAGTAAAAAATCATCACTGGAAAGGAAATGAGCACCGTAAGTATGGACCCGGGTTTCTAAAAAACAATCATAAAAAAGGGACAACACTGTTTGCAGAGGCCAAAGTCTGAACATCAAACTTGTTTTTTTCCCCCCAGGCCAAACTTGACTGATTGCTAATTAGGTGAAGTAACTATGATAATGAAAGTGAAAAATGCTATATGAAGGTCAATCTCTCTTTTAAAGCACACATGGCTGCCAACTCCAATGCTATATTAGGCTATGACTAGTTATTTTATTAAACAAATTCTTCATTTGGTATGCCCTACTCTTTTGTGAATTGTGACCTTTATTTTTTGTTGTGCTGGCATGCGCATAGCCATGTCTCTCTATTTTACCTTGTTGAAGACTTCCGCAGAAATCTCTATTTGATCACACGTGTCATATAATGTAGGATTGCTTGATAGGATTGTCTCTAGCTTGTATTTCCGTTATGTACAGTAAAACAGCAAACGGTGAAGCCTGGCTGTGGCAAAGGTAATCAATCCAGTGTCTTCTGTCAGCTGTATGTGGGCAGGCCTAATGAACACAACCATGGCTAAGGGCAGAAACTGATGATACAGAGATGTGAGACGCCATTAGCACGGAGAGACTTTGCTGTCCACCCACTCAAAGCCCTTCTCCTCCAGAGTCCTACTCTCTGATCCCATAGCACTTAGATAGACACATTTTGTACACATAGGGGGGAAGGGGGATTTGTAATTGGACACAGTTCCTTTTCCCTTGGCTGGCTGTGTGATCCCATGCAGATCCACTCTGTTATAGATGTGATCCCATGGAGCTCCTCTCTATTATAGAGTTGGCAGCTGTAGCACCACACGGGACAGTTTGTCCACATCTGTCTGCCGTCCCTGACAGGAACATGGAACTTGGCATGTCTGAGAGCCTGTAATTGTTCTTCCAGAGGTTCTGTGGGACAAAGCGCTTTCTCTTCAGGATGAAAGTAGCAGGTTGCTGATCCCATTATGGGGGAAAGGCCACAGGTTAATTCATATTGTAGCAGAAACTCTACCCATAGAACAATACACAACCAGGAGTTATAAAATATGCCTTTTGATGTTCAGGTCTTGTGTGACATTTAATACAAAACAACGTTTTAATAATAAAATACAGTAGACAGTGTACACTATGGTATTTAGAAATGTATTTCTTTTTCTGAGGTAAAATGGAAGTTTTGTCAGCCAAAGAAGATAATGCGTGGGCGTGTGCGTATGCTACATCAACACATTCTAAGGAAGCTAATGAAAGTCTTCATTACAATTTTCAAGACTGTGGGATTGCAATGGAGGAGAATTTAAGACAGAGCAACAAAGGGGCCAAGAACACATTCAAATGTCTGCAGCTATTAGACATAGTATTGGACTAGTTTAGTAGATACAAATGGTTGCACTTGTATCTGTGATAGGTAAAACTGATGGGACCAGACAACAAGAACGTATTCAGCGCTTCTTCATCATTAGACTGTGAAAGGGTTGACAAAACAAACACAATTCAAAAGACAAAAATAGATAGCAATGACATGTTGGTACTACATATTCTGAGGACCGGAACGTTTTGTTATTCTTCCTGTGGGTTTGTCAATGCTCAACCACAGATATAAATGACATTGATTCAGTCTATTATTGTATGCTACTGTATTTTCATTAGCAATGATTCGTGCAAGGATTTGTACGGAAATTAAACCCATAAGTGGCCCCTACAAATAAATGCATTGATCAGACATATTTCATTTTGTTATTTGAAAGTACTTGGAATAGTTTTGAGCACTTTCTCTTAATCCAGAAGTCTGAGGCTCAGTTTGCCTTCAAGGGACTTAACTAAGTGCTTGACGCAGATCCCCGGGAGTCTGAATCTGTATTGACAATGACGTCCATGCGAAGAAGAATTACTCTGACACTTGCCAGTTATTTTTTTCTCAACAGGGACAGAGTTTCTCTCCATTTAGGTCACTGCTTTTATCTGCAGTTTTCTAGTGCTTAGCACTCTGTGTTTACACGCCCCGTCGCATCTGTTTACTACTGAGACCTCAGCGTTTCCATACTAGAAAGAAACTGAGGCAAGAAGAAATGGGCAGAGAGTTCCTCTGAAGATATACAGGCAGAGTGGAGAGAGAGAGTTCCTCTGAAGATATACAGGCGGAGTGGAGAGAGAGAGTTCCTCTGAAGGTATACAGGCGGAGTGGAGAGAGAGAGTTCCTCTGAAGGTATACAGGCGGAGTGGAGCGAGAGAGTTCCTCTGAAGGGATACAGCAGAAGTGTTGAGAGGTACGGGGAGCTGAGATGTCAGAAACTCCACAGACGTGAGTGGCATTTTAAGAGACAGCCACGCTAAGATGATCCAGAGGTAGGAATATAGCACTTAGTTCCCTGTCAATCAGTCAACAATACATTTTATTAGTGGAATACAGACCTAACATTACCACTGTCAGTTGATAAGAATTGATTGAGTTTGGGGTTAATTACTTTTTAATTCCAACAGTTCAGGAAATTTACAGAATCTGATTAATGGATTAGAAAATTCTTAGGCTTATTTTCAACAAGGGCTGCTTCAATTAAGCGACTCAATGTTGGTCCACTTACTGTGATCGTGTAAATCATATCAATGATCACTGAGAACATATTTAATAATGTTGTTCAAGATTCCCCAACAAGGGATACCAGTAATAGACTGGCCAATCAGAATGGATGATGGATGTCAATATCCCTGGTTACCTTTTCATCCCCGGTTTCCACAGAGACAGACCATTCCTTCAGCACACACTGAGCTAACCCTCAAGTACACAGAGACTGGCCTAATAGAGGACTGAACAACAGGCTCACTTGGGTGATTATGCCTTGAAGCAGGTTAGCATAAAGGACCCCTAGCAGGAGCTCCCGCCAGGCGAGAAGTCAGAGATACAACGTCTCGGTTTTTGCTCAGTAATTAAATAAAGCTATTTTCCCATCGCATGAGGGCTCAGATAAACAAGAGTCAGAGGTCTGGAAGGGATTAGGATGAATAGGATGTCTAAATCAACGGCTGAAATACATTAACATGATATCAGTTTTGTTGAAATGTCCACAGCTTTTCAAAAAGCCATCCCAAATGATAGTGATATAGTTCACAGAACTCATCACATGCGTGGCTGAATATCATAATCTGCCCATGAGTATTCATATAAGCTCTAATGAACTGCTATAATGTATAATGATGATACCTGTATGCCTCATATCAGCATGGCCACGTATTGTCTATGAATGCAAGCACTTAACAGGCTGGAAGACCTTCTAATAACATCCACTTCTTTGCTTTCCATGAAGTAAAAATATATTTTCTAAAGAGATCAGCGCTAGCTGATGTTCCCCATTTTATGTAGGTATTGTAAAACTTCTGAATAAGGGAAAGATCTAGTCTGTTATACAACTGAATGCCTTCAACTGAACTGTGTCCTCTACATTTAACCCAACCCCTCAATCAGAGGGGGCTGCCTTAATCAACATCTTAACCACTTGAGGAACAGTGGGTTAACTGCCTTGCTCAGGAGCAGAACGACAGATTTTTACCTTGTCAGCTCGGGGATTCGATCCAGCAACCTTTCGTTTACTAACCCAACACTCTAACCACTAGACTACCTGCCACCCCAATTATGGACTGCTCCAAATGCGCACAGCCATAAAAACGGCAGTGCTGTGACAACACCATTAGCACAGATGAGTGTAAGGAGTTAAAACACTCAGGTGATAAATCCCAAGGACCCGCTGCCCTGCATACAGACAGATTAGCTTTAGCAGTGGTGCAGCAATAATTACCTGTCTCGGGCGTTAATCCATTTGCACTCTACCTGGCACTGATACCATCTGGGCAGGGGAGCAGTCACAGGAATAGACACTGACCCTGTGACCCTGTTTTTGGGTTCAAACACAAGGTCGTGACCCTGACATGTTTCCACCAAATGTGAAGTGGCCAGGTTTCATGTTTACAAACATATGTCACGATCCCTGGGTCAGCTTTGATTGTATAAGTGTGCACAGACACACCTGCACACACAGTCATTATCGGCAATACTTGTGTGTGCGATAGCTGAGCAGCATTGTTCCCTCAAAAAAAATTGAATTCTGTGCAACCTCCAGCGCATGTTTACTGTGAACACCGCTTCAATTTACAGTTGACGGTGGTCAAGTAGGCCACTGTGGCTATTTGATCATAATGTAGGTCTACCAGATTAGCCTACCATAAAAAACAATGGAGAAAATGCATTCAGCCTACAGTACCCAGATAGCAGACAATTCCGGACCACTTGCAGTAACTGTTTGGCACTGCTGGCTTTGCCCTGGCAGCGGCCGGTCCTATGTGGGCCAACAGTGGGCCAAATATGACAAATTATTCTGTATTCATTATGGCAGGCCACATTTGGCCCGATTGTGGCTTGCGATATAATGCCAACATATATTTCATTTTTTTTTTATTAAATGTGCACTGGACATCTTCTTGCACTCATCATTGTATCCCTCTCATACATACATATCAATTTCACAGTTCTATTTAATTTCTTTTAACTGCCTGTTTGCACATTCTCTGTACCCTTTGATCCATTGTTAATCTTTTAGATTGTGTATTAGTATAATTTGTGCTTGCTGTTGTTGGCCAACATGCAAGTAAGCCTTTCGTTGTAATGTATTACTCTAGTTCTTGCATATGACAATAAACGTACTTGACAATGGATTTCAATTAACCCCATTTTTTTGTGCAATATAAAGTTTAACCTATTGTAATGTCCTGATCATAAATGAACAATTGTCCAGACAGGTTTGAGTTTACGAATTCCCGGTTTATTAACCAAACTCAACACAGGCCATAGCCCACGCCAAATAAATCAAGGATACCCGTATAAAACAACCGTGACCATCTCATTAAGACCAGACGTAAGAGAGAGGCTTTATACCCCCCCACCCAGCTAACTTCATGAAGTCGTCAAGTTAGGTTTTTCCCCTACCTGACCTTTATATAGCTTAGCTAGCTAGCTATCAATAATACATATGTGTGATACTAATATTATTGATACTATTGGAAAGGAAACACTTTGAAGTTTGTGGAAATGTGTAATTAACTTAGGAGAATATAACACATTAGATTGGATAAAAGATAAAACAAACATTTTTCTGGGGGATTTATTTGCATCATCTTTGAAATGCAAAATAAAGGCCTTACAATGACCTGGGTTGCTTGGTGTACTGTAGATGTTGTCCTCAAGAGGGCAGCAGTGTGAAACGTTTCAGACTGATACATTGAAGAATGACAGCCCTGCATAATGTTTTGTATCAGGTCTCCCAGGTGTCCCTCACGAGTTTGCCTAAATGTACCCAAGTGGCTGAATTGGTCAATTGATACATTTCCAAGTGCATAACTTTAGAGAACATACAAAAATGCTATGGTAATAAAACATTTAAGTTTACACACTCCCTGGAATGTCATACATGATAGCTCATTAGCTTCCCTACATAAAAGGTTACTAACCTTCACACATCTAGATGGCCGGGCGGGGTGGGTGTGGAGCCAGAGACAGCAGAGAGGTCAGACTGAAGAAGCCTGTTCCTACATTTGAATGGGGGATGGAGGACTTGAATGTAGTTTGTTTCAAGTTGGCTTCCCAGGTCATGTTACTTTCTACCACTATTGAGGATCAAAAAAATCAGATAGAACTCAAGTTTACTGTTACTTATTTTATTTAACCTCTATTTTAGCAGGGGGTGAGCACTGCATCAATACATCAAATACACAACACATATCTATCAACATGTATACTATATAGAGTATGGGGAATATAATCACTGTGATGAAATATGTGGATCAATAGGCAACAAGACACTATACTAAGACTATACTATATAGACTATACTAATATATGTATGCCTCAGGTCTATATATTATATATACACATATATAGAAGTCAAAGACAAATATCTTAAATGAATATTTCAACCATTTAAACAACTGGATTAGCATGAGAAGCAAAACATATTTTACTTCTGATCTAAAAAATAACGTTACATTCTCCTTTCACGTGCACAGGACTCCTCATGTCTCTCTCCCTATCAATTTCTGCAATAATCTCATCCAAATGTGTAAACTTGAAGTTCGATTTAGTGTTCATAGTCTTAGTAGCCATGTTGTACTTCTTAAATTTTGAGAAAGGTTTCTAGAAGAAAGCAAGCTCCCTTGTGCCCTGTTGATTTTCAATGCAGAAAGAATTGCGGTGCGCGCAGTATAAACGCGAGGTCAGTACAGGTGCATCAAAGCTGGGACCGAGAGACTGAAAAACAGCTTCTATCTCAAGGCCATCAGACTGTTAAACAGCCATCACTAACATTGAGTGGCTGCTGCCAACATAATGACTCAAATCTCTAGCCACTTTAATAATAAAAAATTGGATGTAATAAATGTATCATCACTAGCCACTTTAAACAATGCCACATTATATAATGTTTACATATCCTACATTACTCATCTCATATGTATATACTGTACTCTATACCATCTACTGCATCTTGCCTATGCCGTTCGGCCATCGCCCATCCATATCTTTATATGTACATACTCGTAGTCATTCCTTTACACTTGTGTGTATAAGGTAGTTGTTGTGAAATTGTTTGATTACTTGTTAGATACTACTACATGGTCAGAACTAGAAGCACTCGCATTAACATCTGCTAAACATGTGTAGGTGACAAATAAAATTTGATTTCATAGGAAAATGGCTCCTACTCCTACAAAGGGCCATCACATACTCATGTAAAGCTCAGATCATTGGCTGTCTAGCTAGCTATGTTTCAAAACAATAGGTGGTCATTTGACCAAGAGACTGTCAATCTCATTGGTACGTAATGATGTCTGTTCTTCGTGGGCTAAAAGAGGTGTTGTGTAGCCAATACGTAATGTAGAATGATGAAAAAAAGTTTGGTTGCTGATGTAATATGTCAGGGAGATATGTATACTTGTCAATGCCGGTGTGTGTAGCTGGTGCATAAAGTCAGGCGCAGGAAAGCAGAGATGAGTGAACAACGTATTTAATCCAATACGGCAAAAGGTAATCAAATACAACGTGCCGAAAACACACGGGCGAAAAAACTGCAGGAATAGAACTAACCGACCATGAAAAAAATAAATAATAATAATTCACTCACAAACAAACATGGGGGAACAGAGGGTTAAATATTGAACAAGTAATTGTGGGATTGAAACCAGGTGTAAAACAAGGACAAAACCAATGGAAAAACGGATCGGTGATGTCTAGAAAACCGGTGACGTCGACTGCCGAACGCCGCCCGAACAAGGAGAGGGACCGACTTCGGCAGAAGTCGTGACAATACTAAAACTAAGAAAGTGATACTAAGTGTATGTTGTGTAGTAAGCTGTTAGCAGCCCATGTGCCTCACCCTAATAATTTGATGTATTTTCACCTCTTAATTTCACATAACATTACTGTTCTGACATGTAGCCTATAACCTGTTTTTGAGAAATGTAATCATTGAATATTGTTAGAGCTTAAATTGTCTGCTTATTTGCTCCCTTTATTTATTCTACGGTTCTGACTTGGTGTACAGGGAAAACAATGTAAGAACGGACAATATTTTGAATTCTGTCGATGTACATTTCAAAAGTGCTGAACAAATAGTTATAATGACTACGTCCGTCCTGGCTGGCTCAATGTCTTAATCGAAATTATGGATTGCCTTATCCACTTGTCGTCCCCTTATGCCATAGTTTGTACATCTCAATTGTCAGTAGAAAATGTCAGCCATATCAGCTATGTTTTTTTTAAAGGCAGTAAATGAGGCAGAATTAACTAATTCGCTGCCAGGTGTAGCAGTGTTAAGGTGTTGTGACTGCTGTTGGGACTCTGTTGTCGGGAGAGGTTTATGTAGGCCCTAACAGTTTGTGGATGCCGTTTGTCACCGTTATTGTGCAATTAATGTATTGTTTAGTGTTGTGTTGTGTAGTGGCTTTGCTGGCATGCATCCCACTTGTTTCTTTTTGCCCAACCAAGATTTACATGCTAAAATTGCCACTGTCAGAGAGGCAGGAGGGTCCTTCAAGAAGACCTACCTGATGGTCTTTATCCAGTAGGCAGTGTTCAACAAATGAAACACTTTGATGGGGAGCTGAAGGCCAGCATAGAGTTTAGACAAAAGATGGTGAGAACTCTTTTTGCATTTCTATCTCCTGACCTAGTCAGCCATTATAATTATGCTTTAAAGTTTGTGGTATTATTATGAGGAGAAACCGGCTCATGTCCAATGCAACCGACAAAGAAGTGGATAAAAGCGTCAAAAGATGGTTCCATCAGTCAGGGGATCGAAATGGTGGTCGCAAGGAAAGAAGACAAATAACAATATTTAGATACTCTTTGTGTGGTTCTGATGATAACCATCAAAGGTGTTAGTTGCAATTAACAACTTGTTAGGGATCGGCTCATGAGGTGACCGTTTTGGAGAGGCTGGCGTGCCCAAAGTAAAATGCCTCCCATTCAGGCCCAGAAAATAGGATATGCACATATTTAGTACCATTGGATAGGAACCGCTCTGCATTTTCCAAAAGTCTGTGAGTGAAACAGAACGCATATGGCAGGCAAAACCCTGAGGAATTTCTGTCCTGGAAAAAGTGATTGTTATAGGTATAAGATGAACGAGTTTGCGTCACGTTTCAATGGAGGAGTGGAGGCTGTCGTTTCTGATTATAACGCGCGAACCAAATGGAGGATTTATGGATAAAAGACATTACTTTTTCTAACAAAAGAACCATGGATTGTCTTCGTTGGACACTTAGGATGACCTCAGCAGAAGTTCAACAGGTAATTGATTTGTTTTCGCTGTGAAATGTGTTGTGTGTGCCGTGATGGCTAATCGATTCATGGCTATGGGAAAAATATGTGAGGTGCTACCCTCAAACAATCAAATGTGCTGCTTTCGCCGTAAAGCCTTTTTGAAATCTGACAACGCTGTGATATTGCCAAGAAACAGAGCTTTTGATGAGTATGGAACACTTGTATATTGGTGGATGTTTAATAATTCAACTTTTGGATTTTGAATTTGGCGCCTTACATTTCACCTGGTAGTGTCGGGATTGGGTGCACTAGCGCCCCAGCAATCCCTGAGAGGTTAAGTAAGTTGCAATTAAGATCAGCGGCGCCGGGGAATCTAGCTCGTATTTTTACCAAGTGATCAAATTGTGCTTCTATATGCTTCTAGTTCCGACCGTGCAGTAATATCTAACAATTTCAAAACAACGGCCTTACACACACACACACACACACACGTTGTAACCTCTCCCTTCTAGACTGAGGGTTTTAACTCTGGAGGTCGTAGCAAATCACTATGGGCAGAGTTTCAGTGGGGCAAACATAGGTTTGGGGAAAGGGAAAAGGGCAAAAACTGTAACTTAGGTAACTCTTCCTTCTTCTGGTTGCTCCTTGCGGCATCAGTTTACTCCTGGAAGGGAGGCAGAAGAGGTGTAGGATTAGTTAAGGTGGTTCATCTTACTCACGTCCTTAACCAGGCCTCTTTCTCCAAGAGGGTGGTTGGGTTCCAACTGGTCCTAGGCCTGGGCTGGGATACATCCAACACTCTATCTGCTCTCTTCTCCTGCCTCTCCCTTTCTCTACTGTGGCTTCTTTGTTCTCTTTATGTGGCTACTAATTGGGCCCAACAGTCTGCAGCTGAGGCTCCCTGTCAGAGGGGAAATGGTGCACAACTGTGTTAGAGCTGTCCTTGGTCCTGAACACCACTGTTTAGCCCAGACCTTGTGTCGTCCTCTGATGGTGCTCTCCATGGTGCTGCAGGTGACTGTGCTGTGTGGTGAGGGACTGGGTTTCCTTCTGGCCACCACAAAGTGTAAATGAATGAATAGAAATATGTACATATAAATATATGGGTGAGTGATGGCCGTGCAGCATAAGAAAGATGCAGTAGATGGTATAGAGTACAGTATATACATATGAGATGAGTAATGTAGGATATGCAAACATTATATAAAGTGGCATTGTTTAAAGTGACTAGTGATATATTTATTACATCCAATTTTTTATTATTAAAGTGGCTAGAGATTGAGTCAGTATGTTGGCAGCACCCACTCGATGTTTGTGATGGCTGTTTTTTCAGTCTCTCGGTCCCAGCTTTGATGCACCTGTACTGACCTCGCCTTCTGGACGATAGCGGGGTGAACAGGCAGTGGCTCGGGTGGTTGTCCTTGATGATCTTTTTGGTCTTCCTGTGACATCGGGTGGTGTAGGTGTCCTGGAGGGCAGGTAGTTTGCCCCCGGTGACGCGTTGTGCAGACCTCACTACTCTCTGGAGAGCCTTACAGTTGTGGGCGGAGCAGTTGCCGTACCGGGCGGTGATACAGCCCGACAGGATGCTCTCGATTGTGCATCTGTAAAAGTGTGTGTGTTTTTGGTGACAAGCCAAATTTCTTCAGCCTCCTGAGGTTGAAGAGGCGCTGTTGCACCTTCTTCACCACGCTGTCTGTGTGAGTAGACCATTTCAGTTTGTGGATAGGGGGGGTGCGCCCTCTGCTGTTTCCTGTCCACGATCATGTCCTTTGTTTTGTTGACATTGAGTGTGAGGTTATTTTCCTGACACCACACTCAGAGGGCCCTCACCTCCTCCCTGTAGGCCTTCTCGTCGTTGTTGGTAATCAAGCCTACCACTGTAGTGTCGTCTGCAAACTTGATGATTGAGTTGGAGGCGTGCATGGCCACGCAGTCATGGGTGAACAGGGAGTACAGGAGAGGGCTGAGAATGCACCCTTGTGGGGCCCCAGTGTTGAGGATCAGCAGGGTGGAGATGTTGTTTCCTACCCTCACCACCTGGGGGCGGCCTGTCAGAATGTCCAGGACCCAGTTGCACAGGGCTGGGTCGAGACCCAGGGTCTCGAGCTTAATGACGAGTTTGGAGGGTACTATGGTGTTAAATGCTGTGCTGTAATCGATGAACAGCATTCCTACATAGGTATTCCTCTTGTCCAGATGGGTTAGGGCAGTGTGCAGTGTGATTGCTATTGCGTTGTCTGTGGACCTACTGGGGCGGTAAGCAAATTGAAGTGGTCTAGTGTGTCAAGTAGGATGGAGGTGATATCATCCTTGACTAGTCTCTCAAAGCACTTCATGATGACGTAAGTTAGTGCTACGGGGCGATAGTCGTTTAGCTCAGTTACCTTAGCTTTCTTGGGAACAGGAACAATGGTGGCCCTCTTGAAGCATGTGGGAACAGCAAACTGGGATAGGGATTGATTGAATATGTCCGTTAACACACCAGCCAGCTGGTCTGCGCATGCTCTGAGGACACGGCTAGCGATGTTGTCTAGGCCGGCAGCCTCGCGAGGGTTAACAGGTTTAAATGTTTTTTCTTGCATTGCCCGCGGTGAAGTTGAGGCCGCAGGTTATGGTAGCGGCCGTGCCAGTGGCACTGTATTGTCCTCAAAGCGAGCAAATAAGTTGATTTATTTTGTCTGGGAGCAAGACGGTGTCCGCGACGGGGCTGGTTTTCTTTTTGTAATCCGTGATTGACTGTAGACACGTGTCTGAGCCGTTGAATTGCAACTCTACTTTGTCTCTATACTGAAGCTTAGCTTGTTTGACTGCCTTGCAGAGGGAATAGCTACGCTGTTTGTATTCGGTCATGTTTCCGGTCGCCTTGCCATGATTGAAAGCAGTGGTTCGCGCTTTCAGTTTTGCGCAAATACTGCCATCAATCCATGGTTTCTAGTTGGGGAAGGTTTTAAAAGTCACCGTGGATACAACATCACGATGCACTTGCTAATGAATTCGCTCATCGAATCAGCGTATACATCAATGTTGTTGTCTGAGGCTATATATCCCAGTCTTGAAACGTGGAATCCGATTGGTCAGACCAGCATTGAACAGACTTGAGCACGGGTGTTTCCTGTTTTGGGTTCTATCAATAGGCTGGGAGCAACAAAATGGAGTCGTGGTCTGCCGAAAGGAGGGCGAGGAGGGCTTTGTATGCGTCGTGGAAGTTAGAGTAGCAATGATCCAGAATGCTTCCATCCCGGGTCGTGCATTCAATATGCTGATAACATTTAGGGAGCCTTGTTTTCAGATTAGCTTTGTTAAAATCCCCAGCTACAATAAATGCAGCCTCAGGATATATGGTTTCCAGTTTACATTAGAGTCCAAAGAAGTTATTTCAGGGCCGTCGAGGTGTCTGTTTGGGGGAGATATACACGGCTGTGATTAGAATCAAAGAGAATTCTCTTGGTACAGAATGCTGGTGGCATTTGATTGTAAGGAATTCTAGGTCAGGTGAACAAAAAGACTTGAGTTCCTGTACGTTGTTATGATCACACCACAACTCGTTAATCATAAGGCATACACCCCCGCCCTTCTTCTTACCAGAGAGATGTTTGTTTATGTCGGTGCGATGTGTGAAGAAACCGGGTGGCTGTACCGACTCTGATAACATATCCCGAGTGAACCATGTTTCCATGAAACAGAGGATGTTACAATTACTGATGTCTCTCTGGAAGGCAACCCTTACTCGAATTTCGTCAACCTTGTTCTCAAGAAACTGGACATTGGCAAGTAGTATACTCCGGAGCGGTGAGCGATGTGCCCGTCTACTAAGCCAGACCAGAAGACAGCTCCGTCTGCCCCTTCTGCTGCACTGTTGTTTTGGGTCACCTACTGGGATCCGATCCATTGTCCTGGGTGGTGGTCCATGTTGGTAAGTTGATGTTGCTCTTATATCCAATAGTTATTCCCAGCTGTATGTAATAAGACCTAAGATTTCCTGGGGTAACAATGTAAGAAATAATACATAAAAAAAACTAAGCACTGCATAGTTTCCTAAGAACGCGAAGCAAGGCGACCATCTCTGTCGGCGCCATCTTCAGTCAGATGATGATACGGTGTCATTCCCTGGACAAGTGTTTTTTTTCACCGTCAATGTTGTTGTCTTAGAGACTAGTTCTAATGTTTTCACTGTTCTGATGTGGCCCTGTTTATAGGGCTTGTTGTCATTTGCAAGTCATGTCTCTATTTTGTCTTTACAAAGCTCATTTGGGCAACAATCATTTGAGATGTGAGCTGGTTTTAAAACAATATGTGTAACAGTGTTAGCTGTGTTGTCACTTCAGAACTTTATTGTTTTGTATCAATGATCTTGTTTGTTATGGTGTATGACTGAGTAAGCTAGCATGCACAAACTAGACTTTAGAACATTACAGTAGAGCACAATAGAGTACAGTATACATTACTGTGTTCTAATTTAATGTGCTTTATTGTGCTAACTGTGCTGTACCATACAATTGTAAAGACAATTCCAGTATTTAGGACCCTAATCATATACATGCCATGTTATAGAACGTTGAAGACACTTTTTTTGAAATATCACAAGTTTTTCAGTAACCTGCAGCAGTAGTCTTTCTGAGCATCTTCCTGAGATGGAAATAGTAACAAAGGCTTCAAAACCACACAAATACCTACTTTTACATGTTGCAAAGTTCTCGTTATCTTAGTGCAGGTCTGTAGATGTTTTAGAAATTAACATTTTGTAAACTTTATCTGCAATATCTGTCTCAAAATACAACACTGCCCCTTTAAGACAAAGAAAAACATTCTTACCTGACTCACTTTTCATAGATGCCTCGAATTGTACACGTTTTGTGCTCTTGTAGGAAGCAGTCACTCCCCTATTGCTGACTACAAATTATATATAAATGGTCTAACTCACTAACTAGCAAAGTATATGAACAAAATGTGCACATGTGGCTACATGCAGCTCTCGCTTTGATCTCAAAACAAGCACATCTACTCAGGACTGCTGATGCTGTAAACACAGTCCAGTTCAAAGTAAATGACACAGATCCAATGGTCTATTTGCATATGATTATTATTATACTTTTTTTGCATATAGGCCTACTGCAGCTTTGATTGTTTATGCCACACCGGTCTGTATAAAGTACGGACTGAGTAGTGCATGTCAATGCAATAGAATCCTACTCCTATGCATTCTGCCTACAACAAAATCTCTTGCATTGATCATAAAGGCCACAGTAAAGGGAAACGTTGATAGTGTTAACAAGGAAAACTCTAGAACAGTGGTCACCAACCTTTTCTGAGTCAAGACCACTTTGAGTCAAAATGCAAGTCGAGATCTACCCCTCAGATTTTCTTTTAACCTGACTTAAAAAAAATAAGCCTATGCAACATTAACCAATTATAAACAGTACTGTAGCAATGAGGTTTGTGCAGTAAGCTATAGGCCCAATACATTATCACTGCATATTGGCTTTGCTTGAATTGCCCTGCCAATGCACTGTTTGGGCAATATTTTTTTTAATAATATTTCAAAATTGTAGGTAGGCTATATGATCACAACAGTAATAGATCCGTTGTTGTATTACTTGTGAAAAACAGCTGAGTGAGCATACATTTAAATAATTAGGTTTTTATTTTACTGGGCTGATGGTGCCTGCATCTGATTGTCAGTCTCAGTGGAGGGAGAGAAGAGCAGATTGAGGGTCCACCTCTCAACATCCCTCCGCTCTCCCTTTCCTCCGATGACACTGACCAAAAAGGGACAACGTCTTCCAGCTGATGGCGAAACTCGCCTCATGCACAAATTCATGTTGTTACTCCTACAGTGAGGGAAAAAAGTATTTGATCCCCTGCTGATTTTGTACGTTTTCCCACTGACAAAGAAATTATCAGTCTATAATTTTAATGGTAGATTTATTTGAACAGTGAGAGACAGAATAACAAAAACATCCAGAAAAACGCAAGTGAAAAAAGTTAAAAATGGAATTGCATTTTAATGAGGGAAATAAGTATTTGACCCCCTCTCAATCAGAAAGATTTCTGGCTCCCAGGTGTCTTTTATACAGGTAACGAGCTGAGATTAGGAGCACACTCTTAACTTGTTAGGGAGTGGCAGCTGAGGGGTCGGTTTTGGAGAGTCTGGCATGCCTAAAGTAAAATGCTTGCCACTCAGGCTCAGAAAATAGGATATGCACATAATTAGTACTATTGGATAGGAAACACTCTGAGGTTTCCAAAAGTGTTAACCATTTGTCTGTGAGTGAAACAGAACGCATATGGCAGGCGAAACCCCAAGGAATTTCTGTCCTGGAAAAAGTGATTGACACATTGCTCATTTGGAACCCCTCCCTCATGAAAATGACCATATAAGGGCATATGAATGCAGTACCCATCGCTTCCTTTAGATGTCAACAGTCTCGAGACAGTGTACATTTTCAATTTGGATGCTTTAGACCAGAGAATAAGAGCAAACCAGGAAGTTACCTTTTTATGTAAACAGTACCCAGTGCGCGTTCCCGACAAGGCGCGCAGTGTCTTTTTTACCGTCTTTATCGATCTGTTTATATTCCGGATGATTTATAATAGTAAATATACATAAAAGTGTTCCTAAGGATACATTTAAAACTATGTAGGTTTCCAAACATGTTAACATTTTGTCTGTGAGTGTAACAGAACTCATTTGGCAGGCAAAAACCAGAGAAGATTCCATCCGGAAATGTCATTCTGGTGGCTTATGGCTCACTTAGAGAGACTGCCTATTGAAAAGTCTTTATACCAGGACACTGAATGTAGTACCTATTGCTTCCACTGGATGTCAGCAGTGTATACGTAAAGTTTCATGGCAATCGGAACCAATGTGTTCAATAGGTAGGGGTTTTGGTGAGGGGAGCTCTTTTTCAGTTGCACATTTTTGGGCGCACGTTTGGCTGAGCGGTCCACTTATATAACGTTTAGGTGACCATCCAAGTGAAAGATTATCACTTTTATTCATAAAAGATAAGCTAATGATGCATTTTAATTGGTTTTTGTTTTGTTGAGGGAAAGTTTATAGGTTTAGTTGAACGCGTTCTCTTCACGTTGGATTTTCTGAACACAAGGCGCCAACCAAACAGAGATTTATGGTTATAATAAATTACTTTTTCTAACCAAATACCCATGGATTGTCTTCGTTGGACACTTAGGAAGCCCTCTGCAGAAGTTCTACAAAAGGTAAGGCACAGGTTTCCCCTGTGAAATGTATTTTCTATCGACCACGCTGGCTAAAGATTTTATGGTTATGGAAAATATTGAAGGTGCTACCCTCAAACAATCAAATGTAGTTGTCACGATCAGCTAGAAGTGGTGGGTGTGGAGTCAGACGCAGAGAGCACGGTGTAGGGAAAAACGCTCCTCTTTAATTCGGCGTGTGAATACAATGCCCAATACTCAGCAGGCGCACAAACAAACAGGCGCTCAAAACAGAAACACGGGCACAAAATGATGAGATGCACGAACGTCCACCAAAACAGAGAAACAAGCCCGCACAAAAGGAGGCGGGCTTGACCGGCTTAAATAGCCCTAGAATAAAAACACAAAACAGGTGCAAACAATAGAACAATCAACAGAAAGGAAACGAGGATTGTGGCAGCTAATAGGCCGGTGACGACGACCGCCGAACGCCGCCCGAACAGGCAGAGGAGCCACCGTCGGTGGAAGTCGTGACAGCACCCCTCCTGGCCGGGCTCCGCGGCAGCGCCGACAGCGGCCTCGAGGACGACCCGGAGGGCGAGGCGCAGGGCGATCCGGGTGAAGGCGGTGAAACTCCGCCAGTAGTGACGGATCCAAGATGTCCGTCACCGGTACCCAGCACCTCTCCTCCGGACCGTACCCCTCCCAGTCCACGAGGTACTGCAGGCCCCTCACCCGGCGCCTAGAGTCCAGAATGGAGCAGACTGTGTACGCCGGGGACCCCTCGATGTCCAAGGGGGCTCCGGCACCTCACCTTCCTGCAGGGGACCAGCTACCACCGGCCTGAGGAGAGACACATGAAACGAGGGGTTAATGCGGTAGTAAGATGGAAGCTGTAGCCTATAACACACCTCGTTTATCCTCCTCAGGACTTTAAATGGCCCCACATACTGCGGCCCCAGCTTCCGGCAGGGCAAGCGGAGGAGCAGGTTCCGGGTCGAGAGCCAGACCCGGTCCCCCGGGGCGAACACGGGGGCCTCACTGCGGTGACGGTCAGCGCTCCTCTTCTGTAGCCCACCAGCCTGTTTTAATGATTCCTGGACAGCTCTCCAGGTCTCCTTTGAGCGCTGCACCCACTCCTCCACCGCAGGAGCTTCAGTCTGGCTCTGATGGAATGGTGCCAGGACCGGCTGGTAGCCCAACACGCACTGGAATGGTGACATGTTGGTAGAGGAGTGACGGAGTGAGTTCTGCGCCACCTCCGCCCATGGGACGTACCTCGCCCACTCCCCGGGCCGGTCCTGGCAATACGACCGCAGAAACCTACCCACCTCCTGGTTCAGGGCCTCCGCAGTCTGTAGGGCCGTAGGGAGACCGGGCAACGGGATGAGACGACAGGACTTAGAGAACCGATCCACAACGACCAGGATCGTGGTGTTCCCCTGGGACGGAGGAAGATCCGTGAGGAAATCCACCGACAGGTGAGACCACGGCCGTTGTGGAACGGGGAGGGGCTGTAACTTCCCTCTAGGCAGGTGTCTAGGAGCCTTACTCTGAGCGCACACCGAACAGGAGGAGACATAAAACCTCACGTCCTTAGCCAACGTGGGCCACCAGTATTTCCCCCTAATAACCCGCACTGTCCTCTCAATACCAGGATGACCCGAAGAGGGTAGCACATGAAACCATCGAATCAATTTGTCACGAACACCGAGCGGCATGTACTGGCGACCTGTAGGACACTGAGGAGGCGCAGGTTCCAACCGCCGTGCCCGCTCGATGTCCGCGTCCACCTCCCATACCACCGGTGCCACCAGACACGAAGCAGGAAGTATGGGAGTAGGCTCGATGGACCGCTCCTTGGTGTCATAGAGACGGGACAGCGCGTCTGCCTTAGTATTCTGGGAACCTGGCCTATAGGAGATCTTGAACTGAAAGCGGGTAAAAAACATGGCCCACCTAGCCTGCCGCGGATTCAGTCTCCTCGCTGCCCGGATATACTCCAGATTACGGTGGTCAGTCCAGATGAGGAAAGGGTGCTTAGCCCCCTCAAGCCAATGTCTCCACACCTTCAGGGCTCTGACCACAGCTAACAACTCCCGGTCCCCCACATCATAGTTACGCTCCGCCCGGGCCGAGCTTCCTTGAAAAGAAAGCGCAGGGACGGTGTTTCGTTGGCGTGCCTGAGCGCTGTGATAGCACGGCTCCAACACCAGCCTTAGACGCGTCCACCTCCACTATGAACGCCAAAGAGGGGTCCGGATGAGCCAGCAAGGGCGCGTTAGTAAACAGCTCCTTCAACCTACTGAAAGCTCTGTCCGCCTCCGCCGACCACCGCAACCGAGCCGGCCCCCCCTTCAGCAGTGAGGTAATGGGAGCAGCCACCTGACCAAAACCCCGGATAAACCTCCGGTAGTAATTGGCAAACCCTAAAAACCGCTGCACCTCCTTTACCGTGGTCGGAGTCGGCCAATTACGCACGGCTGTAATGCGGTCACACTCCATCACCACCCCAGAAGTGGAAATGCGATATCCCAGGAAGGAAACGGCTCGTTTGGAAAACACACATTTCTCCGCTTTGACGTACAGGTCATGCTCCAGCAGTCGCTCAAGTACATTGCGCACCAGAGACACATCTTGGCGGCGTGTGGCGGAATAGATCAATATATCATCTATATACACCACCACACCCTGCCCGTGCAGGTCCCTGAGAATCTCGTCCACGAAAGATTGAAAGACGGCTGGAGCATTCTTCAACCCATACGGCATAACGAGGTACTCAATGACCAGATGTAGTACTAAACGCTGTCATCCACTCATCTCCCTCCCGGATACGCACCCGATTATAAGCACTCCTGAGGTCCAGTTTTGTGAAAAAACGCGCCCTGTGAAATGATTCAACCGCCGTAGCAATGAGAGGTAGCGGGTAACTAAATCCCACTGTGATGGCATTTAGACCTCTGCAATCAATGCACAGGCGCAGACCACCCTCCTTTTTCTTCACAAAAAAGAAACTCGAGGAGACGGGTGATACGGAGGGCCGAATGTACCCCTGTCGCAGAGATTCAGTGATATAGGTCTCCATAGCCACTGTCTCCTCCTGTGACAACGGGTACACGTGACTCCTGGGAAGTGTTGCGTTTACCTGGAGGTTTATCGCACAATCCCCTCGTCGATGAGGTGGTAATTTGGTCGCCCTCTTTTTACAGAAGGCGATAGCCAAATCGGCATATTCAGAGGAATGCGCACAGTGGAAACCTGGTCTGGACTCTCCACTGTTGTGGCACCGATGGAAACTCCGTCACACCTACCTGAACACTCCTCTGACCACCCCTGGAGAGCCCCCTGTTTCCACAAAATCATAGGGTTGTGCTTAGCCAGCCAGGGAATCCCCAGCACCACTGGAAACGCAGGCGCATCAATGAGGTATAGACTAATCCGCTCCCCATGACCCCCTGCGTTACCATGTCCAGCGGAACCGTGGCCTCCTGACCAGCCCTGACCCTAACGGTCTGCTATCTAGGAGTGAACGAGGATGGGTTGATCTATCGATACTAGCGGAATACCTAGTCTCGAGGCGAGTCCGCGATCAATAAAGTTCCCAGCTGCGCCTGAATCGACTAGCGCCTTATGCTGGAGAGAGGAAAAAACTCAGGAAAGAGATTAATACAAACATGTGACCAACAGGGAGCTCTGAGTGAGTCTGGTGCCGACTCACCTGGGGTGACCGAGCAGTGCTCCGCCTGCCCTCTCGATTCCCAGAGGGACTCCCCCAGCACCGATCGGCAGTGTGTCCTCTCCGACCACAACTGGTGCAGGAGGAGCCTCCTCCTCCGGTTCCCCTCGATGCTGCCCCCCCTAACTCCATAGGGATAGGAGCGGAAGGTTCGGAAGGTGGAACAAACAGGGCCCTTCCCGACCGTCCGCGAGCTGCCAGCAGGTTGTCCAGTCGTATGGACATGTCGATCAGCTCATCGAGGGAGAGGGTAGCATCTCGACATGCCAACTCCCTGCGGACATCCTCCCGGAGACTACAACGGTAGTGGTCGATCAGGGCCCGGTCGTTCCACCCCGCTCCAGCAGCCAGGGTCCGAAACTCTAGAGCAAAGTCCTGCGCACTCCTCGTCTCCTGTCTAAGGTGAAACAGCCATTCACCCGCCGCTCGGCCCTCTGGTGGGTGGTCGAACACGGCCCGGAAACGGTGGGCGAACACCGGGTAGTTGTCCCTGGCGGAGTTTGGGCCATCCCATACTGCGTTGGCCCATTCCAGGGCTCTACCCGTCAGACTGGAGACGAGGGCGCTCACGCTCTCCTCCCCAGGGGGCGTCGGGCGGACGGTGGCCAGGTACAACTCCAACTGGAGCAGGAACCCCTTACATCCAGCCGCCGTCCCATCGTACTCCCTAGGGGGGGCGAGACGGAGCGTGCTGGATCCGGCCGCCGTCGAAGGAGTCTGTTGAGGCGGGGAAGGTTGAGTGGGCGAGGGAAGGAGACCACCCCTCTCCCATCGGTCCATTCTCTCCATCATCTGGTCCATTGCCGACCCGATCCGGTGGAGGACGGTGGTGTGGTGGAGGACACGCTCCTCCATAGATGGGAGAGGGGGAGTCGCTGCTCCTGCTGACTCCATGAAGATGGTGCGGGCTTCTGTCACGATCAGCTAGAAGTGGTGGGTGTGGAGTCAGACGCAGGGAGCATGGTGTAGGGAAAAACGCTCCTCTTTAATTCGGCGTGTGAATGCAATGCCCAATACTCAGCAGGCGCACAAACAAACAGGCGCTCAAAACAGAAACACGGGCACAAAATGATGAGATGCACGAACATCCACCAAAACAGAGAAACAAGCCCGCACAAAAGGAGGCGGGCTTGACCGGCTTAAATAGCCCTAGAATAAAAACACAAAACAGGTGCAAACAATAGAACAATCAACAGAAAGGAAACAAGGATCGGTGGCAGCTAATAGGCCGGTGACGACGACCGCCGACGCCGCCCGAACAGGCAGAGGAGCCACTGTCGGCGGAAGTCGTGACAGTAGTGCTTTCGCCGTAAAGCCTTTTTGAAATCTGACAACGCTGTGATATTGCCAAGAAGCAGAGCTTTTGATGAGTATGAAACACTTCTATATTGGTGCATGTTTAATAATTCAACTTTTGGATTTTGCACTAGCAACCCACCACTCCCTAACAAGTTTTAAAGGGAGTGCTCCTAATCTCATTTTGTTACCTGTATAAAAGACTCCTGTCCACAGAAGCAATCAGTCAATCAGATTCCAAACTCTCCACCATGGCCAAGACCAAAGAGCTCTCCAAGGATGTCAGGGACAAGATTATAGACCTACACAAGGCTGGAATGGGCTACAAGACCATCGCCAAGCAGCTTGGTGAGAAGGTGACAACAGTTGGTGCGATTATTCGCAAATGGAAGAAACACAAAAGAACTGTCAATCTCCCTCGGCCTGGGGCTCCATGCAAGATCTCACCTCGTGGAGTTGCAATGATCATGAGAACGGTGAGGAATCAGCCCAGAACTACACGGAAGGATCTTGTCAATGATCTCAAGGCAGCTGGGACCATAGTCACCAAGAAAACAATTGGTAACACACTACACCGTGAAGGACTGAAATCCTGCAGCTCCCGCAAGGTCCCCCTGCTCAAGAAAGCACATATACATGCCCGTCTGAAGTTTGCCAATGAACATCTGAATGATTCAGAGGACATCTGGTTGAAAGTGTTTTGGTCAGATGAGACCAAAATGGAGCTCTTTGGCATCAACTCAACTCGCCGTGTTTGGAGGAGGAGGAATGCTGCCTATGACCCCAAGAACACCATGCCCACCGTCAAACATGGAGGTGGAAACATTATGCTTTGGGGGTGTTTTTCTGCTAAGGGGACAGGACAACTTCACCGCATCAAAGGGATGATGGACGGGGCCATGTACCGTCAAATCTTGGGTGAGAACCTCCTTCTCTCAGCCAGGGCATTGAAAATGGGTCGTGGATGGGTATTCCAGCATGACAATGACCCAAAACACATGGCCAAGGCAACAAAGGAGTGGCTCAATAAGAAACACATTAAGGTCCTGGATTGGCCTAGCCAGTCTCCAGACCTTAATCCCATAGAAAATCTGTGGAGGGAGCTGAAGGTTCAAGTTGCCAAACGTCGGCCTCAAAACCTTAATGACTTGGAGAAGATCTGCAAAGAGGAGTGGGACAAAATCCCTCCTGAGATGTGTGCTAACCTGGTGGCCAACTGCAAGAAACGTTGGGTTTTGCCACTAAGTACTAAGTCATGTTTTGCAGAGGGGTCAAATACTTATTTCCCTCATTAAAATGCAATTCCATTTCTAACATTTTTCACATGTGTTTTTCTGGATATTTTTGTTGTTATTCTGTCTCTCACTCTTCAAATAAACCTACCATTAAAATTATAGACTGATCATTTCTTTGTCAGTGGGCAAACGTACAAAATCAGCAGGGGATCAAATACTTTTTTCCCTCCCTGTATGAACAGAGAAAGTGATATATTCCACGATATAAAAAAAGTCACTAATAATAACACCTGGTTTCTATCCCATAATTACATATTCCTTATTTAACCCTCTGTTCCCCTCATGTTTTTGTGCGTGATTGTTTGTGTTTCTTTGTTTCCGTGTATTCGAGTGGTTGGTTTTTCCCCCACTCATGTAATTTTGGAAATATTGAGTAAAGCATTTGAAAACTCATATTCGTTGTCCTGCGCCTGACTCTGCCTTACCGGCATCACGGAGAACTTTGACATGGAGTCATTTTCTATTAAGGTATCCTAGTGTTAGAGAGTTGGGCCAATAACCGGAAGGTTGCTGGATCAAATCCCAGAGCTGACAAGGTAAAAATCTGTCATTCTGCCCCTGAGCAAGGCAGATAACCCACTGTTCCCCAGTCGTCAAAGACGTGGATGTCGATTAAGGCAGCCCCCCGCACCTCTCTGATTCAGAGAAGTTGGGTTAAATGCGGAAGACACATTTCAGTTGAATACATTCAGTTGGACAACTGACTAGGTATCCCCCTTTCCCCCCCTTTACTTTTACTCAAGTATGACAATTGAATACTTTTTCCACCACTGCATGTCCATTAATAATTGCATAACAGAAGGCTGCAACATCAATAAACTTAAGTTATAGGCTATTTATTAAATCCGTTTGCCAGCTCCAGGTACTGTAAGCTACACAAGTGACACCAATTTATTTGTAACTACTCCAGTGATATCTTCATTTCAACATATTTATTGTATAAAATGGTAGCCTACAATGGCATATAAATTAGTAGGCTACTTTAAGGCCAACACAGGCAAATGTATCATTCTCCACATGTCAGTTTCATTTTCATAAGAGAAATACCATGGTGGTCGCGGTGCAACTTAGAAATAGCCCAAAAACCAAAACATTTTCACCTGCCACATCGATTTCAATGTATCCAAATTTGGCTAGAAAACTGTGGACATGGCAACCCTGCGGACAGGGTGGGTTTGGTGGATAGCTACTGTACAGATCCGCAGCCTCTGCTTTTATTAATTAAGATTTAATTTGAGAACATCCCCCATCCTCACATATTCGGGTTTCAATCATTTCAATATTTCCCGCTAATCCTTCGATAATAAAACAACTTTGTTGAGGACTGTTATTTTGTCTGTCTGTAAATATCAAGCCCTTTTCTGTTAGTGTCACTTTGTCTATTTCACACAGATGGGGGAGAGAAATCTATAAGCACTCAGGTGAGGAACCACACACTTGGCTTTGGATCATTTGAAATGATACTCGGACATAAATGACTGAATCTCTGCGCACACGTCCTTGAAATTTTGTCACCCTGTGTAATCACAAGTTGTTTTCAGAGCCTTCTGGAAAGCTTATCAGAAGTAACACATTTAAATTACATTCTGACATCATTACAATTATAATCTAACTTTGTATTATTATGATTCACACACAGAAAAATATCTAATATGCTTATTAACAGTAAAAAGCTTGTAATAAGCAAAGAAAGATATAGGGACAGAGAGGTAAAAGACAAAGAAAGATTATGGGGACAGAGAGGCAAAAAGCGAAGAAAAATGATGGGGACCGAGAAGTAAAAAGTGAAGAAAGATTATGGGGACAGAGAGGTAAAAAGTGAAGAAAGATATGGGGACACAGAGGTCAAAGGCAAATAAAGATTATGGGGACAGACAGGTAAGGAAGATGGGGAACATAGCAACAATGAAACTGTAGGAAAATAACCTCTGCTTCACTAAAACATCTATCTAACCAGAGAGCTGTGAATAGAGAGGGGAGAAAGAAAGAGAGAGACAGAGGGATGAAGCAAGAGAGAAATAGAACTGGAGAATAGAGACTTATGTGGAGAGGTGGTGAGAGAAAGAGGAGTTGAAACCGAGAAGTGGATTGAGGGACAGTGCTAACTAATGGTACGAGGAGCATAAACATTCCCCAACACACGAGGGAGAGGAAATCGATTGAGCTTTAGGGCTGAATAGGTGATGCATGCAAGCCAACTGGGGCAACCATGGTGAGCTGGAGAGAAACTCACATACAATGTGCTGCTGACAGAATATCCACAAGGAGAAGGTTGCCTTTACACATGCAAAGACCAAACAGGGCTGAAAATGCTTTTCATTGGTTGTGTAGGTGAAAATACAAGCATAATACCACAATTCAATCACTCAACCAAAATTAAAAAACTGTACCAACATTTTTTAAAATAAAAGTGGTTGACAACACATCCATGGCTCCCCCCGATTGCACACCTATTCACCTATTCATTGTTCCTCCTCCCCTTCTGTGTCAGCCCAGCCAAGGTCAAAGGGAGATATGGGGTAAAGCAAAGAGTCTGCCGGGGCCTATTGAACAAAGTAAAGTGTCATAAATCCCACAGGGTGACATCATAGGAAAGGTGAAGCGGGATTGAGCTCCACCGAGCCTTCAGCAGTCAGCGATACTTTTTAAAGGCTTGCCTATAAAAAGTGCAGTCGTGGCACTAAATGTCCACCCGGACCGCATAACTCATTACCTTTTTGTCCTCCTATCGGAGCACACCCTAGTGCAAACACAAAAAAATATAGATTTTTTATTTAACCCTTAAAGAAGAAGGTGCGTCTGTGTGGCACGCCGCTTCGCAAGAGGGGATTTAAATGTTTTTGTCACAGTGATCCTTTACAGCCTTCAAAGGGAAACAAGTATTGTAAAAACATAGGGATGGATATGAAGCCATGCAGCCTTTAATGGTGGAGGAGTTGGATGGGGCTAGCAGTTTCACAGGGCAAACATTAATATTACAAAGCTGTCTCAGACCATTGATGTATGAATCAGAGAGAGAAATGTATATAGAGAGAGGAGGAAGAGAAATCAGTCCCACTCAAGATGACTTCATCATGCTCTTGAGATGAGCCAATCTAGTACTTTAAAAATATCCCGCTTTTATTTAATACTTTGTACACTGACATGATGTAATTAATGTGTGTATAATACATTTTAATGTACACGTTCGCTGTTCCTATTTGATCATTGACAGAATTGTCAGAATATCTTATATTCCCTCATTTGTAAAGGAGAGGTATGCTCATCCTATACCAGAGAGCCTTTTGTGTAAAGGTTGTCACAGGTTAGAGAAGAAACAGATCTGTCTAGGCATGGACACACGGGGATGCTGGGTGAAATACACAATGACTTTTGTCGAGACTGTAGAGCACATCTCCATGTAGATATGCACAAAGCACAGTAGCCGTCAAAGGAACAATAGCCTGCAGATAGACTTACCCGAAAACAAACAGGCGAGATAAGCCTCCAAGGGGAATGAAGAGATACTAGCTACAATCACAGTGGTTATGTAAACAAAACGATAACGTACATGCCGTTGACAACTGGGAGAATGGTAAAGTGACTGGCAGTAATTAAAATTGTACGTTTGCAATGGTGTGACACGGAATAAAATTCAGAGATGTTGTGCGGCCTTTAATCACATATTTGTTATGAGGAGCACATCCCTGCTCGGTCGTGATGAACCAAACGGATTAGGGATTTGAGAGAGCGCCGTGTGATGCCTCAATTGGAATGTGGTGCCTGTCTGCATACGAAGCAACTATTGCTCCTCTATAGGGCGGCTAGGATAAACTGTTTCATATAGCAGCTTCAATCACTGTAGCGCTCTAAAGTCATTTCTGGGTAATGACTGAAAACATCAAAGGTTAGGTAAGTGGAAACCATGCAAATAATGAGGGTTTAGTATTTTTGAGAAAATGCCATGCAAGGAACATAGGCCACTCTTCCAATCCATAGTTTATCAAGAAATATGCAAATGTATGTATGCAATAAATAGGCTGATCCAAAATTCAGCCTGTGCTTTTAGATAGGCACACACAGCACATCACACACAGCACATCACACACAGCACATCACACACAAGGCACATCACACACAGCACATCACATCACACACAGCACAGCACACACAGCACAGCACATCACACACAAGGCACATCACACACAGCACATCACACACAGCACATCACACATAACTCCCAGCTAGTCAGTCAGTCAGCTAGTATGTCAGCACTGCATCAGCAGAACTCTGATCTGTTCATTTGAGATTAAAAAAAGAGCAGGCCATCTCTCCAGGACATTAGCAAGCACTCACACACCTTATTACCTCTCAATCCACCTCTCAATCCCCACTGTGTCATTTCAGTTAGAGACAACTCCGGAAGAAAATACAGCTATGTGCTAACTATGTAAAATGAACTGCAAATGAACATAACTTTGGCTGTCCATTTTTGGGTGTCCTTGAATAATTCATAACACTTTCAAGATGGAATATGAAATAATCAGTGTATTCTGAAATCATATCCGGTTTTGACAGGGTTTTAATCTACCTCTGAAAAACGAATGAATCTGGGTTTGAAAGAAATACGAGGTGGATATGAAGAAGGCCTCCAACTATAGAGGGGTCTAGGAGTTGATCACTAGCCTACAGTCATAATTATGTATTTAGTTCTTATTTAGCTCTTGATGTTTTTAGCTGAGGAGCCTGGGTACTTCCAAATCGACAAGGAGCTAGCACAGCTCTTATTTTACAGCACAGTTTTCCATAATGCTTTATGCTGCACTGTAGGTGTAAACCATGCTATGGCCGACCCAGTACCAAAGCTGCTTCAGACTATCAATTTCATTGGTACTAAAATATACACTATTGTTCGACGAGCAGGTGTCCACTTACTTTTGGTAATGTAGTGTATATCGTGGATGTTTAAGCCACTGCATCTTAAAAATATTTAAAGTGAATCCAAACCGTGGAAGGGGAGGTAGGCTTTATTGTTAACTCTTACTGTGTACTTCCGGCCATAGTCTCTCTGACTGTCTGTGTCCCAACACATCACTAGTACTACTTTGCATGCAACCAAGCATACAGCCAAACCCTGACTTTACTCAATACCACAAAGTCATTAGCCTTCCAGCTCATTTGAAAGCAATATTACATCCAATTTTCTATTTGTCTCAGAAACAATGCAATCACGAGTTTCGATTTTAAGTTTCCCTATCTAAAGGCTGGGGGGGAGGGAGAGGGGGAGGGGGAGGGGGGTAGAGATATAATTTAAGCATTCTGGCTATTGTTATTTAGTGAACATTTATAATAACATTTGGTTTCATTCTGAAAGTAATTTTCCCCTCTTATTCTCTGTATAGGAAGATTATGAGCCAATGAACTGAAAAAGCGTTATGAAGCCATTACTACACTATTATTCTTGCATAATGATGACTATATTATGAGTCACACAATTCATAATAACTACTGAATAAGTATTCTTTATGCCAATCTCAATAATGTTGAAATACATATATAAATCTCTTGACCAAGAATCTACTCTACCGAGTCATTATATTTCGACATTGTTGAATCAGGTCAATTTGTTGATTCAATTTCATTTAAATGTTATGATATCTTTGTACTTCAGCCATATAAGTTCAGTTTACAGTTACATTTGAGTCATTTAGCAGACGCTCTTATCCTTGCTCAAGGCCTTTTGGTTACTGGCCCTACGCTTTTAACATCTAGGCTACCTGCCGCCTGTAAGTAGCCCAAGGTACAACACATGTAGCTCAGCTGTATACTGATACAGTCAGTCTAGTTAGATCCTAAAGGGCCTCTTACTATGGAACACAAATCTTGAACTTCTTCTGGTTCAGTGTATACCCACTACCCAGCATATCTTGGTGTGACATGAAACACTTTATTCTAAATGTACTGCATTTTATTTTACTAGGCAAGTCAGTTAAGAACAAATTCTTATTTTCAATGAGGGCCTAGGAACAGTGGGTTAACTGCCTGTTCAGGGGCAGAATGACAGATTTGTACCTTGTCAGCTCAGGGATTTGAACTTGCAGCCTTTCAGTTACTAGTCCAACACTCTAACCACTAGGCTACACTGCCGCCGTCCACATTATACTTCTGGGACTTTAAGACCTCAACCAAGCTGTAGTCTATAGGTAGAGTTTAAAAACACATGACAGCTACAGGTAATAACACAATATTAAATTAATAAACGCTCATATACTGTAAATGTCAACTCTTGATGCCATGGGAACAACTGAAGGTATTCATTTATTTTCCGTATTTGCTCTCACATGCTCGTACTCCACAGCTCTGTATTTCCGTTACACTATAGCTACTGTGCAGCACACAGTAAGTTTAACAAAAGTGAGTTACAACTTATATGAAGACTGTATTTATATGCGTTGCCTCTTAGATTTGAATAGAATTTTAACAAAAATACATTCAATCAATCCTATAAACATAGTGGAAATCTTCATTTCTTGGATGGCTTTGCAGGTTTTGTGTTAGGAAACAATCTCTTGCTCCCCCAATAGGTTAAGGGACACAACCAGCTTAGTCACTGCACATCATTTTATCTACTAGCCTGAGGTCAATACTGGTACCCTTGTAGGTTTAAAACTTAAAAATAACCTTTTTTCTTTGAATAGAATGGAACGTTAAGTCCTCTTCAGGACTTTCTTATATCAATTTAGCAAAGCAACACTCAAAGCTCTTTCTTTTCTGGAGTAGTTACCAGCAAGGCTTGTCAGGGAGGCAGAAAATCCCTTTTTCAAGTGTGTCATTTCAAGTTTATGAGCACTGGCTGGCAGTGCCTGCTCTGGTTGTCACCTTCGATTAGTCACAGGACGCACAGCAGCAACATGCAAACAGCAGACGATTGGCAAAGCAGCCATCCTTGAGAGAACATAGAAAACGGGAAGGGTAGAGAGGTAGAAAGAGGGAGACAGAGAGAGGGTGGGGTGTAGAGAGAGAGAGAGAAAAAAAAATGCAGGAGTCACTGTGAGAGAAGAGGAATAAAAGGCATAAGACTCCCATACAGTGTATTCAGAAAGTATACAGACCCATTCCTTTTTTGGACATTTTGTTACGTTACAGCCTTATTCTAAAATGGATTGAACATTTTTTCCCCCCCTAATCAATTTACACACAGTACCCCATAATGACAAAGCAAAAACAGTTTAAAAAAATTTCAATTGATTGGAAATGATTTGTAAAGGCTCACAAGTGTCTACATAAGGTCCCACAGTTGACAGTAAATGTCAGAGCAAAAACCAAGCCATGAGGTCGAAGGAATTGTCCATAGAGCTCATAGACAGGATTGTGTCGAGGCACAGATCTGGGGAAGGATACCAAAAATGATTGCAGCATTGAAGGTTCCCAAGAACATTGGCCTCCATCATTCCATCATTCAAACTGAGCAATCGGGGCAGAAAGGCCTTGGTCAGGGAGGTGACCAAGAACCCGATGGTCACTCAGACAGAGCTCCAGAGTTCCTCTGTGGAGATGGGAGAACCTTCCAGAAGGACATCCATCTCTGCAGAACTGCACCAATCAGGCCTTTATGGTAGAGTGGCCAGACAGAAGCCACTACTCAGTAAAATGCATATGACAGCCCAATTGGAGTTTGCCAAAAGGCACCTAAAGGACTCTCAGATCTCTCTGGTCTGATGAAACCAAGATTGAACCCTCATCACTGTCAAAAGCTCCCTAAAACAGCAGGCCTTTCTAATCGACCTGGCCCGGGTATCCTGGAAGAATATTGACCTCATCCCGTCAGTAGAGGATGCCTGGTTGTTCTTTAAAAGTGCTTTCCTCACCATCTTAAATAAGCAAGCCCCTTTCAAAAAATGTAGAACTAAGAAGAACAGATATATCCCTTGGTTCACTCCAGACTTGACCTTGACCAGCACAAAAACACCCTGTGGCATATTGCACTAGCATTGAATAGTCCCCGCGATATGCAACTTTTCAGGGAAGTCAGGAACCAATACACACAGTCAGTTAAGAAAGCAAAGGCTAGATTTTTCAAACAGAAATTTGCATCCTGCAGCACTAATTCAAAAACATTTTGGGAAACTGTAAAGTACATGGAGAATAAGAGTACCTCCTCCCAACTGCCCACAGCACTGAGACAAGGAAACACTGTCACCACTGATAAATCCATGATAATCGAGAATTTCAATAAGCATTTTTCTACGGCTGGCCGTGCTTTCCACCTGGCTACCCCAACCCCGGCCAACAGCTCTGCAACCCCGCAGCAACTGCCTCTCTCTCTCCGCTTCTCCTTCACCCAAATCCAGACAGCTGATGTTCTGAAAGAGCTTCAAAATCTGGATCCCTACAAATCAGCTGGGCTGATTTGGACCCTCTCTTCCTAAAATGACCCGCCGCCATTGTTGCAACCCCTATTACTAGTCTGTTCAACCTCTCTTTCGTATCGTCTGAGATTCCTAAAGATTGGAAAGCGGCCACGGTCATCCCCCTCTTCAAAGCGGGAGACACTCTAGACCCAAGCTGTTACAGACCTATATCCATCCTGCTCTGCCTTTCTAAAGTCTTCGAAAGCCAAGGTAACAAACAGATCACCGACCATTTCGAATCCCACCGTACCTTCTCCGCTATGCAATCTGGTTTCCGAGCTGGTCACGGGTGCACCTCAGCCATGCTCAAAGTACTAAATGATATCATAACCGCCATCGATAAAAGACAGTATTGTGCAGCCATCTTCATCGACCTGGCCAAGGCTTTCGACTCTGTCAATCACCACATCCTTATCGGCAGACTCAACAGCCTTGGTTTCTGGTCACCATAGCAACACCCACCCGTAGCACGCGTTCCAGCAGGTATATTTCAATGGTCATCCCCAAAGCCAACACCTAATTTGGCCGCCTTTCCTTCCAGTTCTCTGCTGCCAATGACAGGAACGAATTGCAAAAATCACTGAAGTTGGAGACTTATATCTCCCTCACTAACAGAAAGCATCAGCTGTCAGAGCAGCTTACTGATCGCTGCAGCTGTACACAGCCCATCTGTAAATAGCCCATTCAACCAACTACCTACCTCTTCCCCATATTTGTTTTTCTGCTCTTTTACACACCAGTATTTCTACTTGCACATCCTGATCTGCACATATATCACTCCAGTGTAAATTGCTGAATTGTAATTACTTCGCCACTATTGGCCTATTTATTGCCTTTCCTCCTAACTTCATTTGCACACACTGTATACACTGTTTTTGGTATCAAAAAATAATTGCCAAGCGTGACATCTGAAGGAAACTTGGCACCATCCTTACAGTGAAGCATAGTGGTGGCAGCATCATGCTGTGGTGATGTTTTTCAACCATTGAAATTTAAGTTCTAGATTAGGTTTGTGTAGGTTCACATGACCCACACATGACTCCTATTCATTAGCCAAGTCGATGCACAAGCAATAAACAAAACAAATCTTGTCTTCATTCATGACACATATACTGTACTGTGCACATCCAATCACCAACAGTAATGAAATAACTGTATCTGAAACACATTATTGCTCCCACTCTGGACAGGGTCTAGATGTGACTCTTCCTAGAGAGAGAGAGAGAGAGAGAGAGAGAGAGAGAGAGAGAGAGAGAGAGAGAGAGAGAGAGAGAGAGAGAGAGAGAGAGAGAGAGAGAGAGAGAGAGAGAGAGAGAGAGAGAGAGAGAGAGAGAGAGAGAGAGAGAGAGAGAGAGAGAGAGAGAGAGAGAGAGAGAGAGAGAGAGAGAGAGAGAGAGAGAGAGAGAGAGAGAGAGAGAGAGAGAGAGAGAGAGAGAGAGAGAGAGAGAGAGAGAGAGAGAGAGAGAGAGAGAGAGAGAGAGAGAGAGAGAGAGAGAGAGAGAGAGAGAGAGAGAGAGAGAGAGAGAGAGAGAGAGAGAGAGAGAGAGAGAGAGAGAGAGAGAGAGAGAGAGAGAGAGAGAGAGAGAGAGAGAGAGAGAGAGAGAGAGAGACTCCCACCCAAACTGCCACTCTCTCAAATGGAACCAACTCAATTACTGGCACTACTTTGTTCCAAGGACTCCACGGTGTTCCATCTTCTGATTGAATAGCACAGGAAATTCCATCAGCCTGCTACATCTCAGAAATGAAATGAGAGCCTTCATTCTCCCAACCCTCACTTTTGTGTGAGAGGTATATCACTTAAAGGTCCGCTTCGCCTCACAAACTCAGCCAGTCCAGGTAATAGAATGTTGTGTTGGTGAATTCAGCCAGCTTGGCGGGTTATTCAATCTCTCACGCATGAATATGTAATTGACAATATTGAAGAAGATTATAATTGGATGGTTGAAAGATACCCGTTACTGTAAATAACAATAGATTTTAAGAAATCTTTTTTTTTTTACACTTTGATCAAGTGACCATATCTTAGAGTCTTAGCACTTTGTTTCTTTTTTTGTAATCAATGCTTTTTTTTGGACTCAACTGCCAAGACATTTAGCATTTCAATGAATACTGTCTGGCTCACCTGGCCTTGTTGGTACTTGATTTTTTTTTTTTACCATAACTACAGTTAACAAAAATATAAACGCAACATGTAAAGTGTTGGTCCCATGTTTCATGAGCTGAAATTAAAGATCACAGATATTTTCCATATGCATACAACTTTTTTCTCTCAAATGTTGTGCACAAATATCTTTACATCCATGTTAGTGAGCATTTCTCCATTGCCAAGAAAAACCATCCACTTGACAACTGTGGCAAATCAAAAAGCTGATTAAACAGTATGATTATTACACAGGTGCACGTTGTGCTGGGGACAGTAAAAGGCCAGCCACTCTAAAATGTGAAGTTTTGTCACACAACCCAATGCCACAATGTCTCAAGTTTTAAGGAAGTGTGCACTTGGCATGCTGACTGCAGGAATGTCCACCAGAGCTGCTGCCAGAGAATTCAATGTTAATTTCTCTACCATAAGCCACTTCCAATTTCGTTTTATAGAATATTGCAGTACATCCAACCGGCCTCACAACCGCAGACCATGTGTATGGCGTTGTGTGAGCGAGCGGTTTGCTGATGTCTACGTTGTGAACAGAGTGACCCATGATGATGGTGGGGTTATGGTATAGGCAGGCAAAAACTACAGACTACGAACACAAATGCGTTTCATCGATGGCAATTTGAATGCACCAAAATACCGTGAGGAGATCCTTAGGCCCATTGTGATGTCAATTATTTTTTATTTGAGGGGGGGGGTATTTGTGAGCAATAAATGTACAGTTGAAGTCGGAAGTTTACATAGACTTAGGTTGGAGTCATTAAAACTCGTTTTTCAACCACTCCACAAATTTCTTGTTAACAAACTATAGTTTTGGCAAGACGGTTAGGACATCTACTTTGTGCATGACACAAGTCATTTTTAAAAAAAATTGTAAACATACAGATTATTTCACTTATAATTCACTGTATCACAATTCTAGTGGGCCAGAAGTTTACATACACTAAGTGGACTGTGCCTTTAAACAGCTTGGAAAATTCCAGAAAATGATGTCATGGCTTTAGAAGCTTCTGCTAGGCTAATTTACATAATTTGAGTCAATTGGAGGTGTACCTGTGGATGTATTTCAAGGCCTACCTTCAAAATCAAAAGAAATCAGCAAAGACCTCAGAAAAAAAAAGTCTGGTTCATCCTTGGGAGCAATTTCCAAACGCCTGAAGGTACCACGTTCATGTGTACAAACAATAGTACGCAAGTATAAACACCATGGGACCACACAGCTGTCATACCGCTCAGGAAGGAGACGCGTCTCCTAGAAATGAATGTACTTTGGTGCGAAAAGTGCAAATGAATCCCAGAACAACAGCAAAGGACCTTGTGAAGATGCTGGAGGAAACCGGTACAAAAGTATCTATATCCACAGTAAAACGAGTCCTACATCAACATAACTTGAAAGGCCGCTCAGCAAGAAAGAAGCCACTGCTCCAAAACCACCATAAAAAAGCCAGACTATGGATTTCAGCTGCACATGGGGACAAAGATCGTGCTTTTTGGAGAAATGTCCTCTGGTTTGATGAGACAAAAATATAACTGTTTGGCCATAATGACCATCGTTATGTTTGAAGGAAAAAGGGGGAGGCTTGCAAGCCGAAGAACACCATCCCAACCGTGAAACATGGGGGTGGCAGCATCATGTTGTAGGGGTGCTTTGCTGCAGGAGGGACTGGTGCACTTCACAAAATAGATGGCATCATGAGGGAGGAAAATTATGTGGATATATTGAAGCAACATCTCCAGACATCAGTCAGGAAGTTAAAGTCAAGGTATTGGAGTGGCCATCACAAAGTCCTGACCTCAAGCTTATAGAAAATTTGTGGGCAGAACTGAAAAAGTGTGTGCGAGCAAGGAGGCTTACAAACCTGACTCAGTTACACCAGCTCTGTCAGGAGGAATGGGCCAAAGTTCACCCAACTTATTGTGGGAAGCTTGTGGAAGGCTACCAAAACATTTGACCCAAGTTAAAAAATGTAAAGGCAATGCAACCAAATACTAATTGAGTGTATGTAAACTTCTGACCCACTGGGAATGTGATGAAAGAAATAAAAGCTGAAATAAATCATACCATTATTCTGACATTTGGTATTCTTAAAATAAAGTGTAGATCCTAACTGACCTAAGACAGTGTCAAGATTCTCAGTGTATCATGTAGGTAGAGTCAGGCGCAGGACATCGGAGATGAGTATACAAATATTTACTCATAAAACAAACTACCAAAATTGGTAGTAAAAGTTACATGCTCACAAACAAGAAAGACATCTAACAATTAACAAACACGCACAAAACCATGAGGGAAACAGAGGTTTAAATAAGGAACAAATAATTAAGTGATTGGAAACCAGGTGTGTAATATGAAGACAAAAACATAGAAAATGAAAAGTAGATTGGCGGCAGCTAGAAAACCGGTGACGTCGACCGCCGAAAGCCGCCCGAAGAAGGAGAGGGACCAACTTCGGCTGAAGTCGTGACAGTACCCCCCCTTGACGCACGGCTCCAGCAGCGCGCTGACACCGGCCTCGGGGACGACCTGGAGGACGAGGCACAGGCCGATCCGGGTGGAGACGGTGAAAATCCAGCAGCAACGACGGGTCAAGGATGTCCTCCACCTTCACCCAGCATCTCTCCTCCGGGCCATACCCCTCCCACTCCACGAGGTACTGGAGGCCCCTCGCCCGGTGCCTTGAGTCCATGACTCGGACAGCATACGCCGGGGCCCCCTCGATGTCCAGAGGTGGGGGGCGGTGGGAACCTACCCACCTTAGATTCCTGGAGTGGACCAGCTACCACCGGCCTGAGGAGAGACACATGGAACGAGGAGTTAATACGGTAATCTGGGGGGAGCTGAACTTATAACATACCTTGTTCAATCTCCTCAGGAATTTAAAGGGCTACACAAACCACGGGCCCAGCTTCCGGCAGGGCAGGCGGAGGGGCAGGTTTCGGGTCGAGAGCCAGACCCTGTCTCCCGGTGCAAACACCGGGGCCTCACTGCGGTGGCGGTTGGCGCTCACCTTCTGCCGCCTCACGGCTCGTTGTAGGTGCACATGGGCGGTCTCCCAGGTCTCCTCCGAGCGCCTAAACCATTCATCCACCGCAGGAGCCTCGATCTGGCTCTGATGCCACGGTGCCAGAACCGGCTGGTACCCTAGTACGCACTGGAAGGGGGAGAGGTTAGTGGAGGAGTGGTGGAGAGAGTTCTGGGCCATCTCTGCCCAGGGGATGAAACTCGCCCACTCCCCCGGCCGGTCCTGGCAATAGGACCGCAGAAACCTACCCACATCCTGGTTGACTCTTTCCACCTGCCCGTTACTCTCGGAGTGAAAACCTGAAGTAAGGCTGACCGAGACCCCCAGACGTTCCATAAACAACCTCCAAACCCTGGACGTGAACTGGGGACCCGATCAGAAACTGTCCTCAGGCACCACGTAGTGCCAGAAGACATGGGTGAACAGGGCCTCCGCAGTCTGTGGGGCCATAGAGGGACCGGGCAAAGAAGGGAGGCGGCAGGACTTAGAAAACCGATCCACAATGACCAGGATCATGGTGTTTCACTGTGACGGTGGAAGATCTGTCAGGAAATCCACAGACAGGTGTGACCATGGCCGTTGTGGAACGGGTAGGGGTTGTAATTTCCCTCTGGGCAGGTGCCTAAGCGCCTTGCACTGGGCACACACCGAGCAGGAAGAAACATAAACCCTCACGTCCTTAGCTAAGGTGGGCCACCAGTACTTCCCACTAAGGCAGCGCACTGTCCGACCAATGCCAGGATGACCAGAGGAGGGTGACGTGTGGGCCCAATAGATCAGACGGTCGTGGACAGCAGACGGACGTACAGACGTCCAGCTGGACACTGAATGGGAGTGGGCTCTGTACGTAACGCCTGCTCTATGTCCGCGTCCAGCTCCCACACCACCGGTGCCACCAGGCAAGAGCCCGGAAGTATGGGAGTGGGATCTATGGCCCGCTTCTCTTTGTCATACATCCAGGACAGTGCGTTTGCCTTAGCGTTCTGGGAACCTGGTCTGTAGGAAAGGGTGAAAACAAAATGGGTGAAAACAGAGTTTTGGTGGCGTAGCCGAGCACTGAGACAGCACAGCTCCTATCCCAGCCTCGGACGCGTCCACCTCAACTATGAATGCCAAAGAGGGATCCGGATGAGCCAGCACGGGGGCCGAGGTAAACAGAGCCTTCAGATGACAAAAATACCTGTCCGCCTCAGCTGACCACTGCAGTCGCACCGGCCCCCACTTCAGCAGTGAAGTAATAGGAGCCGCTACCTGACCAAAGCCCCGGATAAATCTCCGGTAGTAGTTGGCAAACCCTAAGAACCGCTGCACTTCCTTTACCGTGGTTGGAGTCGGCCAATTACGCACGGCTGAAATGCGGTCATTCTCCATCTCCACCCCTGACGTGGAAATGCGGTACCCTAGGAAAGAGACGGACTGCTGGAAGAACAGACATTTCTCAGCCTTGACGTACACGTCATGCTCCAACAGTCTACCCAGCACCTTGCGCACCAGGGACACATGCTCTGAGAGTGTGGTGGAGTATATTAGAATGTCGTCGATATACACCACTACACCCAGCCCGTGAAGGTCCTGGAAAATCTTGTCTACAAATCCCTGGAAGACTGATGGAGCATTCATCAACCTGTACGGCATTACGAGGTACTCGTAGTGCCCTGAGGTGGTACAAAATGCTGTCTTCCACTCGTCCCCCTCCTGGATACGCACCAGATTGTGTGCACTCCTGAGATCCAATTTGGTGAAGAAGCGCGCCCCATGCATTGACTCGATCGCACTGGCTATGAGAGGCAGCGGGTAGCTGTACCTCACAGTGATCTGATTGATACCTCAATAGTCAATACACGGGCGCAGACCTCCATCCTTCTTCACAAAAAAAGAAACTTGAGGAGGCAGGTGAAGTGGAGGGCCAAATGTATCCCTTTCTCTTATGCTGAGAACGTGGGGAAAACTCCGGAAAATCTATAAACAAAAACTTGTGAGCAACAGGGTGGCTCTGGGCGAGTCTGGTGCCTACTCACCTGGGATGACACGATAGTGCCTTTGCCTGCTGCCTCGACTCCCTGAGGTACGTTCCAAGCACCGACCAGCAGTGTGCCCTCTGCGGCCACATAAGGTGCAGGGATTGGTCCGTCCTCTGGCCCCCCTAAGCGCAGTCCCTCCTAGCTCCATAGGTGTTGGATCCGAGGTTTTGGGGGGATGGAATTAACAGGCCCTGATCCGGACGTCCACGGGTGGCCAGCAGGGTATCCAGCCTGATGGACATGTCTACCAGCTGGTCGAAGGATAAGGTGGTGTCCCTGCATGCCAGCTCCCGTCGGACGTCCTCGCGCAGACTGCACCTGTAATGGTCAATCAGGGCCCTGTCATTCCATCTTGCTCTGGCGGCCAGGGTGCGGAACTCCAGTGAAAAGTCCTGTGTGCTCCTCGCCCCCTGCCTGAGGCGGAACAGGCGTTCACCCGCCGCTCTACCCTCAGGTGGATGGTCAAACACTGTCCTGAAGCGGCGGGTGAACTCCTCATAGTGGTCCAACGCCGCTCCGTCCTCCCCCCATACGGCGTTGGCCCACTCCAGGGTTTTCCCGGATAAGCAGGAGACGAGGGCAGACACGCTCTCACATCCCGAGGGAGCCGGGTGAACGGCTCTATTCGGAGTAGGAACCCCTGGCACCCTGCAGCCGTTCCATCATATGCCCTCGGGAGCACAAGCCAAATCCCACTGGGTCCAGGTGAAGGAGGTGTGAACAGCTGTGTGGGTTGTGGAGTAGGAGGATGAGATTCTGGTGGAGGCGCTGGAAAACCTCTCTCCCATCGCTCCAGATTCTGCAGCACGCGATCCATGACTGTGCCGAGATGTTGCAACATGGTCGCGTGCTGCTGGATGCGCTCCTCAATATGCAGAGGAAGGCTGTGTTCTCCTGCTGACTCCATTATTGGTGCGTGTTTCTGTCAAGATTCTCAGTGTACCATGTAGGTAGAGTCAGGCGCAGGACAACGGAGATGAGTATACAAATATTTACTCATAAAACAAACTACCAAAATTGGTAGTAAAAGTTACATGCTCACAAACATGAAAGACATCTAACAATAAACAAACACGCACAAAACCATGAGGGAAACAGAGGGTTTAAGTAAGGAACAAATAACTAAGTGATTGGAAACCAGGTGTGTAATATGAAGACAAAAACATAGAAAATTAAAAGTAGATCGGCAGCAGCTAGAAAACCGGTGATGTCGACCGCCGAAAGCCTCCCGAACAAGGAGAGGGACCAGCTTCGGGTGAAGTCGTGACAGACAGTGAATTTTTTCTAGGATTATATGTCAAGAATTGTCAAAAACTGAGTTTAAATGTATTTGGCTAAGGTGTATGTAAACTTCCGACTTCAACTGTATATATATATTCCTAGTCATGTGAAATCCCTAGATAAGGGCCTAATTAATTCATTTAAATTTACTGATTTCCTCATATGAACGGTAACTCCGAAAAATATTTGAAATTGTTGCATGTTGCGTTCATATTTTTGTTCAGTATGAAAAGATATGTGCCAATAACTTGTGTGAGCTTGTTGTGTGCTAACCTTTATAGGTGTTTTAATGTTTATTACTTTACGGATTACAACTTTGTTCCCAGATGACGACATTTACAATCTTGGTGTCACTGCGTTGATATCAGAAGTGATATCCATCAAATTAACGAATCTCATTAAAACGCTCTATCATCCCTGCTTTTTTGCACATAGGCCTACAAATAAACACGCAATAAACTGCAATATGCAAAACACAAGATCTCCCTTTTTCTTGCTTCAAAAACACTCAGACGAGACACTTAAGAACATTTTTTAACCAACAGTATAAAAGCCATCCTCTCTGCTTCCAGTAGTAGAGGCGGGCCATAAGCTATGAGAAGGGAACAAATTTGAGCAGGCCCATTGTTAAATTGTTGCCAATTGGCCTGGTTAACATCTTGGTGAAATGGAATACCAAATCTCATGGGGCTCTGTTTCAAACAGCCAATAAAGATGTGATAAAAAGTATACATTTTAACAAGGCTGCCAGCGCTCCCTCTCTCCCCGGCTACCCCGGTTCCAGACCATCCCCTGTCCAGCCACATCAGCTGGAGAGCGACAGACACTCTGGGGTTAATCAGTGTCACTAATGGATGCCTGGATGCTTAGAGCCTTGGCGATTAGCAATGGAGAGAGGGCTACGGAATGGTACAGTCAAAATGAATTTAAATCAGACGCCCTGGGGGTGGGGGGGTACGCTTAGAATGGAAATGTCCACTACTCACTAAATTACTTTTTTTGGAATAGATTTTTTTCATGGAAGAAAAGTGTCCAGGCTCAATTTATGTAGAATGTTATCTATTCATTTAAATATAAAGATGATTAAGATGTCTCTCCAAGAGATCAAATACAGTAAACCAAATACATAAAACATTTTAATACTGTACTGTGATAAACAGAGCCATAATGACAGAGCCATAATTTGCTTTATTAGCTTTTTTTAGCTACAGTTCAGTTACAGGTAGGCCATTTTCTCATACAGTATATCCCCAAAAATGTGGCATGATGCACGTGTAATGATTTTTTGCATTGACTGCCCATCTCAACAAAGGTTAATGTCGAAAAATCTGAGGAAAAGTGAATCTCCAGCCCCGTCTGCTGCCCTGTATCTGTTTAAACATTGCAAAAGGTCAGATTCAGATCTTCAAAATTGTATATCATACACTGTGATTGGAAGAAGCATTGGAAAGTTATGCTGCATTAAACATTAAACAAATAATTCACATGCAAACGCCCTCCATTATCAGCAGGAAGGATCCAGAATGTCTACCTATATAGTTCAAGTGCTTTCTCCATGAATAAACTAGGCTCATAATTTAACATATAACATATATTGCCTTCTTGAAACGCCTTCTTGAACATGTGAACTTTCATGTGCCTTAATTACAAACTTGTATGTGTCTGTAAATAGTTTTTTTTAAGCGGCCGCCGTATGGCATACAAGTGAAATACTTGGTCTTGAATTGGTTTCTCAACCCAGAGCTGGTCCCTCTCTTTAGTCATGGCGTTGTACCTGGTCTGGAACTTGGCTCTCTCAACCCAGAGCTGGTCCCTCTCTTTAGTCATGGCATTGTACCTGGTCTGGAATTGGTCTTGTTCAGCCGACGAGTTGGTTTTACAAACTAAGATGTTCTCTTGAAAACTGCCCATCACTCCGTTATAATAGACAAACAGGCCTATGATCCCAGCCAGTAGGAGAACACACAGCAGCCCCAGACACACTGCAGCAGCTCTAATGGGTTTCTTCTCAGTACCTGAGTTTGTAGCCTGTGGTCTGCTCTTTGGGGAGACGTCCTTTGTCTTGCTTCTGGGGTCATGAGAATTGATGGTGTCTTCATTGGTGTAAAGATATTCAACCCTGTGTGCTAACCAATTGTCAATGCCAAACTCCACATTGGCATATATCTCATCAGACATCTCCATGGTCTACCAATGTCTCCATGATTTTATCTGACAGATTCAGTACTCTGTCAGAGCTGTACAGTGTTTCTAGCATTACTACATACTGTATGTGTCACTTAAACCCAATGGACACGAAACTGTCACACCAGTAAGACTGGTGAATTACAATGAATCACAATTCATTCAAATTCATTACACTTAAACAGAAGTGTGACATCTCACCTTTGTATGTTCAGCTGTATTGTTATAGCTGGTTCCTCTGTGCTTTGTGATATTGATTGTAATTTTTGTAACACTTAATTTTTCCGGTTTCTCCAGTTTTGCATTTTGCCTCCAGCATCTTCACTAATGGGTTTTGCGTGTGCAGTAGTTTCTGCCTATTATGTAACTTCATTTGAAATAAAGGATCGGAATATTGACTGAACTAGAATATAGGAACAGTATTATGTTGTAGTAATGGATTGGGAAGTTGTCAATGCATTTATTAAGGTGCTGCATGTTTCTCTTTCGCCATCCATATACTCTATGTATGGAGGGCGAAAGGACCACCTCTAGGCAAATTAAACCGTCTCTCTACCATTATTTGCCTTTGATCCATTTCATATTTCAGTTGTTGATATTGCTTTATTCACAATAACTGTCCGTAAGTTTGACATGAAAACTAAGCATCTGTATAAAGTGAATTTTTCTGTGAATTTGGAAATTGAGAGGCCCTCCCAACCAAGCCATATCCCACCCCAAAATGTTCAAAGTAAACTCCAAAAATAACCCAACCTGTGAGGATATCATCTACTCAACCAGCCGGTTGTAATTAAAACATTTATTTTCTCAATTAAAATCTATTCATCTGATGGTGACGGTATGCTTTGGGCGTTTGCGGTTGCCACTATTAATAAGTGTTAGGAGATGAATCCTCCATCAGCCGTAACAATCACAGTGTCGCATGGTGAATGTTGAGTAAGTACCAGGGCCTTCATTGAATTGCAGGGTAGCTGGCGATTACCAATGGAGAGAGGGATCATGGGCAACGGAATTGTACAGTCAAAACGAATCAATTTGTGTACAAAGTTATTATTTTTATTGAAAAATAAGATCTAAGAGATCGAATACAGTGAAACCAAGTACAGTTGAAGTCGGAAGTTTACATACACTTAGGTTGGAGTCATTAAAACTCGTTTTTCAACCACTCCACAAATTTCTTGTTAACAAACTATAGTTTTGGCAAGTCGGTTAGCATGACACAAGTCATTTTTCCAACAATTGTTTACAGACAGATTACTTCACTTATAATTCACTGTATCACAATTACAGTGGGTCAGAAGTTTACATACACTATGTTGACTGTGCCTTTAAACAGCTTGGAAAATTCCAGATAATTATGTCATTTTATTTTATTTATCCAGGTAGGCTAGATGAGAACAAGTTCTCATTTGCAACTGCAACCTGGCCAAGATAAAGCACAGCAGTTCGACACATAAAAACAACACAGAGTTACACATGGAATGAACAAAACATACAGTCAATAATACAGTAGAAAAAGAAAACAAAAAGTCTATATACAGTGACTGCAAATGAGGTAAGATAAGGGAGGCAAGGCAATAAATAGGCCAAGGTGGCAAAGTAATTACAATATTACAATATAGCAATTAAACACTGGTGGTAGATGTGCAGAAGATGAATGTGCAAATAAAGATTCTGGGGTGCAAAGGAGCAAGATGAATAAACAAATACAGTATGGGGATGAGGTAGTTGGATGGGCTACAGATGGGCTATGTACAGGTGCATTGATCTGTGACCTGCTCTGACAGCTGGTGCTGATGGAGATAGGAGTCTCCAGCTTCAGTGATTTTTGCAGTTCGTTCCAGGGATTGGCAGCAGAGAACTGGAAGGAAAGGCGGCCAAAGGAAGAATTGGCTTTGGGGGTGACCAGAGAGTGCTGCTATGGTGACCAGTGAGCTGAGACAAGGCGGGGCTTTACCTTGCAGAGACTTATAGATGACCTGGAGCCAGTGGGTTTGGCGACAAGTATGAAGCAAGGGCCAGCCAACGAGAGCGTACAGGTCGCAGTGGTGGGTAATATATGGGGCTTTGATGACAAAACGGATGGCACTGTGATAGACTGCATCGTTTGTTGAGGGTGTTGGAGGCTATTTTATGAATGACATCGCCGAAGTCAAGGATCGGTAGAATGGTCAGTTTTACGAGGGTATGTTTGACAGCATGAGTGAAAGATGCTTTGTTGCGAAATAGGAAGCCGATTCTAGATTTAATTTTGGATTGGAGATGCTTAATGTGAGTCTGGAAGGAGAGTTTACAGTCTAACCAGACACCTAGGTATTTTTAGATGTCTACATATTCTAAGTCAGAACCGTCCAGAGTAGTGATGCTGGACGGGCGGGCAGGTGCGGTCAGTGATTGGTTGAAGAGCATGCATTTAGTTTTACTTCCATTTAAGAGCAGTTGGAGGCCACGGAAGGAGAGTTGTATGGCATTGAAGCTCGTCTGGAAGTTAGTTAACACTGTGTCCAAAGAAGGGCCAGAAGTATACAGAATGGGGTAGTCTGCGTGGAGGTGGATCAGAGAATCACCAGCAGCATGAGCGACATCATTGATGTATACAGAGAAGAGAGTCGGCCCAAGAATTGAACCCTGTGGCACCCCCATAGAGACTGCCAGAGGCCCGGACAACAGGCCCTCTGATTTGACACACTGAACTCAATCTGAGAAGTAGTTGGTGAACCAGGCGAGGCAATCATTTGAGAAACCAAGGCTGTTGAGTCTGCTAATAAGAATGTGGTGATTGACAGAGTCGAACGCCTTGGTCGATGAATACGGCTGCACAGTAATGTCTCTTATCAATGGCGGTTATGATATCGTTTAGGACCTTGAGCGTGGCTGAGGTGCACCCATGACCAGCTCTGAAACCAGATTGCATAGCAGAGAAGGTACGGTGGGATTCAAAATGGCCGGTGATCGGTTTGTTAACTTGGCTTTCGAAGACCTTAGAGAGGCAGGGTAGGATAGATATAGGTCTGTAGCAATTTGGGTCTAGAGTGTCTCCCTCTTTGAAGAGGGGGATGACCGTGGCAGCTTTCCAATCTTTGGGGATCTCAGACGATACGAAAGAGAGGTTGAACTAGCTAGTAATAGGGATTTCAACAATTTCGGTGGATAGTTTTAGGAAGAGAGGGTCCAGATTGTCTAGCCCTGCTGATTTGTAGGTGTCCAGATTTTGCAGCTCTTTCAGAACGTCAGCTATCTGGATTTGGGTGAAGGAGAAATGGGGGAGGCTTGGGCAAGTTGCAATCAGGGGTGCAGGGCTGTTGACCGGGAAAGTGGTAGCCAAGTGGAAAGCATGGCCAGCCGTAGAAAAATGCTCATTGAAATTCTCAATTCTCGCGGATTTATCAGTGGTGACAGTGTTTCCAAGCCTCAGTGCAGTGGGCAGCTGGGAGGAGGTGCTCTTGTTCTCCATGGACTTTACAGTGTCCCATAACTTTTTGGAGTTAGTGCTACAGGAAGCAAATGTCTGTTTGAAAAAGCTTGCCTTACCTTTCCTAACTGCCTGTGTATAATGTCAGAAGCTTCTGATAGGCTAATTGACATAATTTGAGTCAATTGGAGGTGCACCTGTGGATGTATTTCAAGGACTACCTTCCAACTCAGTGCCTCTTTGCTTGACATCATGGGAAAATCAAAAGAAATCAGCCAAGACTTCAGAAGAAATTATTGTAGACCTCCACAAGTCTGGTTCGTCCTTGGGAGCAATTTCCAAATGCCTGAAGGTACCACGTTCATCTGTACAAACAATAGTACGCAAGTATAAACACCACGCAGCCGTCATGCCACTCAGGAAGGAGACGTGTTCTGTCTCCTAGAGATGAACGTACTTTGGTGCAAAAAGTGCAAATCAATCCCAGAACAACAGCAAAGGACCTTGAGAAGTATCTATATCCACAATAAAACAAGTCCTATATCGACATAACCGGAAAGGCTGCTCAGAAAGGAAGAAGCCACTGCTCCAAAACCACCATAAAAAAGCCAGACCACGGTTTGCAACTGCACATGGGGACAAAGATCATACTTTTTGGGGAAATGTCCTCTGGTCTGATGAAACAATAATAGAACTGTTTGGTCATAATGACCATCGTTATGTTTGGAGGAAAAAGGGGGAGGCTTGCAAGCCGAAAAACACCATCCCAAACGTGAAGCATGGGAGTGGCAGCATCATGTTGTGGAGGTGCTTTGCTACAGGAGGGACTGGTGCACTTCACAAAATAGATGGCATCATGAGGAAGGAAAATGATGTAGAAATATTAAAGCAACATCTCAAGACATCAGTCAGGAAGTTAAAGTTGGCTATTGACTGTACGTTTGTTTATCCCATGTGTAACTCTGTGTTGTTTGTGTAGCACTGCATTGCTCTATCTTGGCCAGGTCGCAGTTGGCTTAAGGACAACAAAGTCAAAGTATTGGAGTGGCCATCACAGCTTCCCGAAACGTTTGACCAAAGTTAAACAATTTAAAGGCAATGCTACCAAATAATAATTGAGTGTATGTAAACTTCTGACCCACTGGGAATGTGATGAAAGAAATAAAAGCTGAAATAAATATTTCTCTCTCCTATTATTCTGACATTTCACAAAGTGGTGATCCTAACTGACCTAAGACAGGGAATTTTTACTAGAATTAAATGTCTGGAATTGTGTAAAACTGAGTTTAAATGTATTTGGCTAAGGTGTATGTAAACTTCCGACATCAACTGTGCATGAAACGTAATAAATTCACATGAATTGTATAGGAAAACATGAACATTGCTACAGTAATATTGTACTGTGACAGAGCAATACTTTAATGTATTGGCTTATTTTGGTTACAGTTCTGTTACAGGTAACCCATTTTCTCACATATCCAAAATGTCAATTTGTTGCACTGTACATCATGCCAATTCTTGTCTGGGGTAGAATCCTCAAAAAGAATCGTGCAGAACAATCCTCCTCCATGTCATAAATCTTCTCAGGGAGTGGTGGGTCGCTAGCGACCCACCACTACCAGGTGATTCAGCTACCAGGTGAAATGCAAGACAAAATTCCAAAATTGAATTATTAAAAATGCACCAATATACAAGTGTTCCATACTCATCAAAAGCTCTGCTTCTTGGCAATATCATAGCATTGTCGGATTTCAAAAAGGCTTTACGGCGAAAGCACTACATTTGATTGTGTGAGGCTAGCACCTCACATATTTTCCATAACCATACCAGCGCGGTCGATAGAAAATGCATTTCACAGGGAAAACCTGTGCCTTTCCTTTTGTAGAACGTCTGCAGAGGGCTTCCTAAGTGTCCAACGAAGACAATCCATGGGTATTTGGTTAGAAAAAGTAATTTATTATATCCTTAAATCTCCTTTTGGTGACGAGAACGCGTTCAACTATACCTATAAACTTTCCCTCAACAAAACAAAAACGATTTAAAATGCTTCCTTAGCTTATCTTTTATGAATAAAAGTGATAAACTTTCACTTGGATGGTCACCTAAACGTTATATAAGTCAAATAAAGTGGACCGCTCAGCAAAATGTCACTATCACAGAAGTAGTTGGTGAACCATGCGAGGCAATCATTTGAGAAACCAAGGCTGTCGAGTCTGCTGATAAGGATGTGGTGATTGACAGGGTCGAAAGCCTTGGCCAGATCAAGTACGGTGGGATTCGAAATGGTCGGTAATCTTTTTGTTAACTTTGCTTTCAAGACCTTAGAAAGGCAGGGTAGGATAGATATAGGTCTATAGCAGTTTGGGTCTAGAATGTCTCCCCCTTTGAAGAGGGGGATGACCGCAGCTGCTTTCCAGTCTTTGGGAATCTCAGACGACACGAAAGAGAGGTTGAACAGGCTAGTAATAGGGGTTGCAACAATTTCGGCAGATAATATTAGAAAGAAAGGGTCCAGATTGTCTAGCCCGGCTAATTTGTAGGGGTCCAGATTTTGCAGCTCTTTCAGAACATCAGCTAACTGGATTTGGGAGAAGGAGAAATGGGGGAGGCTTTGGCGAGTTACTGGGGGTGCAGGGCTATTGACCGGGGTAGCCAGTTGGAAAGCATGGCCAGCCGGTGAAAAATGCTTATTGAAATTCTCAATTATTAACCTTTTTTTAACTAGACAAGTCAGTTAGGAACAAATTCTTATTTACAATAACGGCCTACCAAAAGGCCTCCTGTGGGGATGGGGTCTGGAAAAAAATAAAAAATAAATATATATATATATATATATATATACACACACACACACACGCACAGTATATATAAAATATAGGACAAAACACACATCACGACAAGAGAGACAACACAACACTACATAAAGAGAGACCTAAGACAACAACATAGCAAGGCAGCAACACATGACAACACAGCATGGTAGCAACACAACAACATGGTACAAACATTATTGGGCACAGACAACAGCACAAAGGGCAAGAAGGTAGAAACTGCAGTACATCACACAACCGCCACAACTGTCAGTTAGAGTGTCCATGATTGAGTCTTTGAATGAAGAGATTGAGATAAAACTGTCCAGTTTGAGTGTTTGTTCCAGCTCGTTCCAGTCGCTAGCTGCAGCGAACTGAAAAGAGGAGCTACCCAGGGATGTGTGTGCTTTGGGGACCTTTAACAGAATGTGACTGGCAGAACGAGTATTGTATGTGGAGGATGAAGGCTGCAGTAGATATCTCAGATAGGGGGGAGTGAGGCCTAAGAGGGTTTTATAAATAAGCATCAATCAGTGGGTCTTGCGACAGGTATACAGAGATGACCAGTTAACAGAGGAGTATAGATTGCAGTGATGTATCCTATTTTTATTTTATCTTTATTTAACTAGGCAAGTCAGTTTAGAACAAATTCTTATTTACAATGACGGCGTAGGAACAATGGGTTAACTGCCTTGTTCAGGGGCAGAAGGACAGATTTTTCCCTCGTTCATTCAGGGATTTGATCTGGTAACCTTTCGGTTCTGTCCCAATGATCTAACCACTAGGCTACCTGCCGCCCCTATAAGGAGCATTGGTGGCAAATCTGATGGCCAAATGGTAAATAACATCTAGCCGCTCAAGAGCACCCATAACTGCCGATCTAGAAATTATGCCGCCGTAATCTAGCATTGGTAGGATGGTCATCTGAATCAGGGTTAGTTTGGCAGCTGGGGTGAGAGGAGCGATTACGATAGAGGAAACCAAGTCTAGATTTAACTTTTGCATGTAGCTTTGATATGTGCTGAGAGAAGGACAGTGTACCGTCTAGCCATACTCTCAAGTACTTGTATGAGGTGACTACCTCAAGCTCTAAACCCTCAGAAGTAGTAATCACACCTGTAGGGAGAGGGGCATTATTCTTACCAAACCATATGACCTTTGTTTTGAGGTGTTCAGAACAAGGTTAAGGGTAGAGAAAGCTTGTTGGACATTAAAACATCTTAGGGAGCGGCAGGTGAGGTGACGGTTTGAAAGCAAAATGCCTGCCACTCAGGCTCAGAAAATAGGATATGCACATAATTAGTACTATTGGATAGGATACACTCTGAAGTTTCTAAAAGTGTTAACATAATGTCTGTGAGTATAACAGAACTCATTTAGCAGGCAATAACCAGAGAAAGAACATCCGGAAATCAGTTTCTGGTGACCTTTGGCTCTGTTAGACACACTCCCTATTGAATCCATGTGTTACCAGGACTGAGACTGCAGTACCTATGGCTTCCACCAGATGTCAGCAGTCTATATTCAAAGAATCAGAGAGATGGGATTTGGGATTTGTTATCACTGTGAAATGTGTTTTGTGTGAACCGCGATGGTTTATGAATTTATGCTAATGCAGAAATATTGGAGGTGCTACCCTCAAACAATCAAATGTTGTGCTTTCGCCGTAAAGCCTTTTTGAAATCTGACAACGCTGTGATATTGCCAAGAAGCAGAGCTTTTGATGACTACGCTACACTTGTATATTTATGAATGTTTAATAATTCAACTTTTGGATTTTGAATTTGGCACCTTGTATTTCACCGGGTAGTGTCGGGAGTGGGGCTCTAGCGCACCACCACTCCCTAAGTAGTTTTTAAGAAAGCTTTGTTGTAGAGTATTTAACACCAAATACGGGGAGGGGCCAGCTGAGTATAAGACTGTATCACCTGCATATAAATGGATGAGAGAGCTTCCTACTGCCTGAGCTATGTTGTTGATGTAAATTGGGAAGAGCGTGGGGCCTAGGGTTGAGCCTTGGGATACTCCCTTCGTGATAGGCAGTATACACTGCACTCTTTGAGAGAGGTAGTTAGGCAAACTAGGCCAAAGACCCCTCAGAGACACCAATACATCTAAGTCAAGCATGGAATGGTCTACCGTATCAAAAGCTTTTGCCAAGTCAATTAAAATAACAGCACAACATTGCTTAGAATCAAGGGCAATGGTGACATCATTGAGGACCTTTAAGGTTGCAGTGACACATCCATATCTTGAGCGGAAAACAGATTGCATACCAGAGAATACTATAGAAATCAAGAAAGCCAGTCAGTTGATTATTGGCAAGTTTTTCCAACACTTTTGATAAACAGGGCAAAATAGAAATAGGTCTATAACAGTTTTGATCAGCAATATGAGGTATTAAAAGACCTCCAGGTTTATACTGTAGGTTAAGTGTAAAACAATCCCCCAAAAATTGTTTCAATTTCAGAAGTTTCAATTACAGTTGAATTACATCTCCATCTCAATTACATTTCCATCTCTGAACATCAGATTCAATCTTATTTACACTGAACAAAAATATAAATGCAGCATGCAACAATTTCTAAGATTTTACTGAGTTACAGTTCATATCAGGACATAAATGCATTATTGCCCTAATCTGTGGATTTCACATGACTGGGAACACAGAAATGCATCTGTTGGTCACAGATACAGTACCTTAAAAAAAAGTAGGGGCTTGGATCAGAAAACAAGTCAGTATCTGGTGTGACCTTTCCCTCAAAACTTGAGAAGTCTGTGGCGTTGTGTTGTGTGACAAAACTGCACAATTTACTACAACTCAAGTTATTTGTGCGTATGGAACATTTCTAAGATCTTTTATGTTTTCTTTCAGCTCATGAAACATGGGACCAACACTTTACCTGTTTATATTTCCGTTCAGTAAATTAAAGCTAGGTGCAGTCTGTAACTTTATTAAGCATGTTAAGAGAAATCAAAGGTCTTAGGAGACTAAAAAGACAATCATAGACAGTGCTTGAGAATGAGATACTGCATTAAATTGGCTGTTTCCTCTCCAAATCTTTGGAACATAGGAATAGGGGCCACTTAAAAGTATTGTGAGGAGTTTTTTTTTCTACGAGCAGGGCTGAATTGATGACCACAGGACAATATTTCAGGCAACACCTTAAAAGCTACAGCAAAGAGGGTCAAAATGAAAGCTGTGTAATCAGACACAGGAAGAGCCCCAGGGATCAGTGCTGCGTTCACAACATTTTGTAAATTCGCCAATACCAGCATGCCACTAGGAAAAATCCACTTGAATGCCCCTTCAACTGATAATTTCTAGTGTGAAACTTGTCTATAATCTCTGAGCTCTGCTGAACTCTAATGTGACATACTAAGGAAACAGCATTTTCGGCAGTTAAATGCAACAACAAAATATTTTAAAAAGCGATCCATTCATATGTTTTTTTTTTTAACACTATAAATTGTTTGCGACCATGATAGCTGTATTTTTTCCTTGTGCATCTCCTTCTCATAGAGTTGATTAGGCTGTTGATTGTGGCCTGTGGAATGTTGTCCCCCTCCTCTTCAATGGCGAGAAGTTGATGGATATTGGCTGGAACACTGTTGTACACGTCGACCCAGACCACCCTTCTCCCAATTGCTCAGTTTGGCCGGGTAGCCAGCTCTAGGAAGAGTCTCGGTGGTTCCAAACTTCTTCCATTTAACTGTGAACTGTGGGACCTTATATAGAGAGGTGTGTGCCTTTCCAAATCATGTCCAATCAATTGAATGACCAATGGAAATAGGATGCAACTGAAGTCAAAGTCTCATAGCAAAGGGTCTGAATAGTTATGTAAATACAGTATTTCTGTTTTAGTTCTTTTAAAAATTTGCAACAATTGCTAAGAATTTTTTTTCACTTTGTTGTTATGGGGTATTGTGTGTAGATTTACTTAATCAATTTTAGAATACAGTTGTAACGTAACATGTGGAAAATATCAAGGATCTGAATACTTTCCGAATGCAGTGTAGACCAATATTATTTATATAAATACTAAAGAGAGCAGGTCCCAATACCAACCCCTGTGATACACCTTTTGTAATATCCAGGATCCTTGACTTAACACCATTCAAAATCACACATTGTGTCCTGTCTGACAGATAAGGGAAATGAAAGAGCAGGAAAAGGGAGGATATGTAATCAGTTGTACAAGTGAATGCCTTCAACTGAAATGTGTCTTCAGCACTTAACCAAAACCCTCTGAATTGTCAAACCACTTGCAAGAAGCCTGATCCAGGCCTATTTCAGTCAACATTTGAATGAGAGTGTGATGGTCAACAGTGTCAAAGACATTGGAAAGGTCTATAAATAAGGCAACACAATGATTTTTATGATCTAAGCAATTTAACATCTAAAACATCATCTAAAACAAGCGTAGCAGCTGAAACGGTGTTATGTCCAGGTCTAAAACCGGATTTGCGCACATTAAGAATAGAGTGAGAAGTTAAAAAGTTATTAGCTGACAGTTGGCCAGGGATTCTACAGCTTTGGAAAGGCAAGATAATTTGGGGATTTTATGGTAGTTATCTAAGTCAGAAGGATCTCCTCCTTTATGTAGGGGGAGGACATATTCCTCGTTCCAGATCTTAGGGATAACACCAGAAACAATTGTCAAATTAAAGAAATTGGTCAGTGGTTCTGCAATAAGTGGGGCAGAGAGCTGCAGTAACGTCAATCTTTAGCAAAGCACTTAGTACATCATAGACATCAAAGAGTTTGAATTAAAATAAAGTCTATGAGTCTATTAGAAGTTTTGGAAAAAGTACCCAATTGTCATACTTGAGTAAAAGTAAAGATACCTTATAGAAAATGACTCAAGTAAAAGTGAAAGTCACGCAGTTAAACACTACTTGAGTAAAAGTCTAAAAGTTGAGTTAGATTTAGCTCAGTACAGATATCTTTCAGCCCATCAGATACTGCCATCAACCGAACCAGATCAAGATCGCCCACCTTTAATACATTTGGATTTAGCATAGTTAGACAGCAGGTCAGATAATTTGTTAAGAGCACATAAGGAGGTTGAGGGATGGCAATAAATTACATTTAGTGTCAAATCGGCATTATTATCAAGGCCCACATTTTGGACTAGACATTCAAATTGATTAGGGACAGAGGTGCTAATGGATACAGAAACATTTACATTGCTCTTTATGTATATGGTGACATTCCCTCCACTGCCAACTCTATCAAATCTAAAAACATTATAACCAGTCAGAGACACACCAGAGTCCGGTTTAGACTTCTTTAGCTAAGAATCAGTTATAACCAGAATGTCCGCATTGGTTTGAGAAGCCAGTAACAATAAAATCTATTTTTGAACTCAAACTTTATTTCAATTAATCAAATATATTTATAAAGCCCTTTTAACATCAGCCGATGTCACAAAGTGCTATAAAGAAACCCCTGCTAAAACCCCAAACAGCAAGCAATGCAGATGTAGAAGCATGGTGGCAAGTAAAAACTCCCTAGAAAGGCAGGAACCTAGGAAGAAACCTAGAGAGGAACCAGGCTCTGAGGGGTGGCCAGTCCTCTTCTGGCTGTGCCGGTTGGAGATTATAACAGTATATGGCCAAGATGTTCAAGCGTTCATAGATGACCAGCAAGGTCAAATAATAATAATCACAGTGGTTGTAGAGGGTGCAACATGTTAGCAGCTCAGGAGTAAATGTCAGTTGGCTTTTCATAGCCGATCATTCAGAGTTAGAGACAGCAGGTGCTGTAGAGAGAGTCGAAAACAGCAGGTCCAAGACAAGGTAGCATGTCCGGTAAACAGGTCAGGGTTCCATAGACACAGGCAGAACAGTTGAAACTGGAGCAGCAGCACGACCAGGTGGACTGGGGACAGCAAGGAGTCATCAGGCCAGGTAGTCCTGAGGCATGGTCCTAGGGCTCAGGTCCTCAGAGAGAAATTAGAATACAGAAACTGGAGACACTTATCTCCCTCACTAGTTTTAAGCATCAGCTGTCAGAGCAGCTCACAGATCACTGCCAACCAACTACCTCATCCCCTACCATAGTCATTTATTTATCTTGCTCCTTTGCACCCTAGTATTTTTACTTTGCACATTAATCTACTGCACATGTACCATTCCAGTGATAAATTGCTATACTGTAGTTACTTTGCCACCATGGCCTATTTATTGCCTTATGTTCCTTATCCTACCTCATTTGCACACATTGTATATAGATTTGTTTTTTATTCCTACTGTATTATTGACTGAGTGTTTGTTTACTCCAATGTGTAACTATGTGTTGTTGTATGTGTTGAACTGCTTTGCTTTATCTTGGCCAGGTCGCAGTTGTAAATGAGAACTTGTTCTCAACTTGCCTACCTGGTTAAATAAAATAAATAAAAAAAGAAGAGAGAAAGAGAGTGAGAATTAGAGGGAGCATACTTAAATTCGCACAGGACACAGAACCAGTCCCAAGGTAGGATTTCAGATCAGACATGGTCTCTAATATGAACATTCCATGTTCAGCAGGTAACCCCTTATTAGAAAATACCATGGGATTGACCTAAATTGGATTAGAAACAAAATTGCTTCAAGTTCCTTGGTGTCCACATCAACAACAAGCTAGAACGGTCCAAACACACCAAGACAGTCGTGAAGAGGGCACGACAAAGCCTATTCCACCTCAGGAGACTAAAAAGACTTGGCATGGATCCTGATATCCTCAACAGGTTCTACAGCTGCAACATCGAGAGCATCCTGACTGGTTGCATCACTGCCTGGTACCGCAATTGTTCCGCCTCTGACCGCAAGGCACTACAGAGGGTAGTGCGTACGGCCCAGTACATCACTGAGGCTAAGCTGCCTGCCATCCAGGACCTCTACACCAGGTGGTGTCAGAGGAAGGCCCTAATAATTGTCAAAGACCCCAGCCACCCCAGTCATAGACTGTTCTCTCTACTACTGCATGGCAAGCGGTACCGGAGTGCCAAGTCTAGGACAAAAAGGCTTCTCAACAGTTTTTACCCACAAGCCATAAGACTCCTGAACAGGTAATCAAATGGCTATCCGGACTTTTTGCAGTGCCCCCCCCCGACCGACCGACCAACCAGTGCTCCCGCACATTGGCTAACTGGGCTATCCTATCTGCATTGTGTCCCACCACCCGCCAACCCCTTTTTTACGCTACTGCTACTCTCTGTTCATCATATATGCATAGTCACTTTAACCATAGCTACATGTACATATACTACCTCAATCAGCCTGACTAACCAGTGTCTGTATGTAGCCTCGCTACTTTTATAGCCTCGCTACTTTTACAGCCTCGCTACTGTATATAGCCTCGCTACTGTATATACTGTTGTTTTTATTTCTTTACTTTGTTCACCTAATACCTATTTTATTTATTTTTTATTTTTTGCACTGTTGGTTAGAGCCTGTAAGTAAGCATGTCACTGTAAGGTCTACACCTGTTGTATTCGGCGCATGTGACAAATAAACTTTGATTTTATTTGATTTGAAAATTGTCTAGAACTGAACCATTAGGCCTATGCTTTGAATGAGGACATGGGTTAAAACAATAGTCAATGAGGATTACCTGTTGCGGGAAAGGACGGATATCCCATATTTTTTTTTGTACCTATTCGATGTTAGCACACATCCTAGCTCCTCTCGTGCTTGGGGGAAAGCCGTCCCTTTTTTAAGAACTGACGATGTTCTAAAAATGAGTCGAAATGTTCAATAAAATCCAATGCTCTTTTAAAGAGCACGGAGCCAAGAACACTGGATGGCTGAGGTAGTGGGCCTGTGGGGCGTGGGACGCTACAGAAAATGGCAGACTCAGTAATCAAGGACCAGAGGTTGAGTTGTGTGAGGGCAATTTCTGTTAAACCTTACTGATGCTTGTCTACTATAAACTGTTAAAGAAACTAGATCATCTAAGATAGAATTGTGTGTATTAGTAAAGGCCTGTTTTAACTGTTGTGTGTGTAGAATAAGAACCTAACTTTGGAAGTATGTCCATGATGTTCTTGGGACACAGCAGGCACAACCTAGGGTTTTCTTTTTTTATCTGACTAGGGAAGTCTAGGGAACTAGGGAACACCCTATGGGACTCCCAATCACGTTCGGTAGTGATACAGCCTGGATTCGAACCAGGGTGTCTGTAGTGACACATCTAGCACTGAGATGCAGTGCCTTAGACCGCTGCGGCACCCAGAAGAGAATGAACTGGCACCTCTTAATCTACTGTAAACAGAGCAAAGTGTTAAATTCTGCACACCAGTTTAAAGCTGTTGTCCTGGCTTGGGCTAGTTGCTGGGCAAAAGGGTCCCTGTGTCAATCGTGCTCTCACCTTCCACCTCAGCGTGTAGGGTCAACACACTCTATTACTGCAATTCTTGTTAATAAAGACTAATTGTTTGAAGAAATAACAAAGACTCCTGATTGATTTGAATTTTCATGACACCAACGATTGTAACGCGATTCTGATTGAACCAAAAATTCTTACATTGTGCCCCTGGACTGAGAGGATGGAAGTTCAACATGTAGATATATGTAGTATGCTCATGTTTACTAGCTGGCCTGGTGCAGCGTTGCCCATGAAAGGAAGTTAGGCTAGCAAGCAAGCATTTTAGACAGGTATCCTAGGACAGCAAAAACTAAATGCATGTACTGTATGACAGAGTCATAGACCGTTTAGACAACATAAAAGAGGATAATCCACAATAATCGAGAATTTCAATAAGCATTTCTCTACAGCTGGCCATGCTTTTCTCCTGGCTACCCCAACCCCGGCCAACAGCTCCGCACCCACCGCATCTACTTGCCCAAGCCTCCCCAATTTCTCCTTCACCCAAATCCAGATAGCAGATGTTCTGAAAGAGCTGCAAAACCTGGAGCCGTACAAATCAGCTGGGCTAGACAACCTGGACCCTCTCTTTCTAAAATGATCCACCGCCATTGTTGCAACCCCTATTACCAGTCTGTTCAACCTCTCTTTCGTATCGTGCGAGATCCCTAAAGATTGGAAAGCCCCCTTCAAAGGGGGTGACACTCTAGACCCAAACTGTTATAGACCTATATCCATCCTGCCCTGCCTTTCTAAAGTCTTTGAAAGCCAAGTTAATAAACAGATCACTGACCATTTCGAATTCCATCGTACCTTCTCCGGTGTGCAATCCGGTTTCCGAGCTGGTCACGGGTGCACCTCGGCCACACTCAAGGTAGTAAACAATATCATAACCGCCATCGATAAAAGACAGTACTGTCCAGCCGTCTTCATCAACCTCCCCAAGGCTTTCGACTGTCAATCACCGTATTCTCATTGGCAGACTCAACAGCCTTGGTTTCTCAAATGACTGCCTCGCCTGGTTCACCAACTACTTCTCAGTTCAGTGTGTCAAATCGGAGGGCCTGTTGTCCGGACCTCTGGCAATCTCTATGGGGGTACCACAGGGTTCAATTCTCTGGCCGACTCTTTTCTCTGTATACATCAACGATGTCGCTCTTGCTGCGGTTGATTCCCTGATCCACCTCCACGCAGACGACACCATTCTGTATACATCTGGCCCTTCCTTGGACACAGTGTTAACTAACCTCTAAACAAGCTTCAATGCCATACAACACTCCTTCCGTGGCCTCCAACTGCTCTTAAACTGTAATAAAATCAAATGCATGCTCTTCAATCGTTCGCTCCCCGCATCCGCCCGCCTGACTAGCATCACTACTCTGGACGATTCTAACTTAGAATATGTGGACAACTACAAATACCTAGGTGTCTGGCTAGACTGTAAACTCTCCTTCCAGACTCATATTAAATATCTGCAATCCAAAATTAAATCTAGAATCGGCTTCCTATTTCACAACAAAGCCTCCTTCACTCACATACAAACATACCCTCGTAAAACTGACTATCCTACCGATCCTTGACTTCGGCATTGTCATTTACAAAATAGCTTCCAATACTCTACTCAGCAAACTGGATGCAGTCTATCACAGTGCCATCCATAGCTCCTTATACCACCCACCACTGCGACCTGTATGCTCTAGTCGGCTGGCCCTCCCTACATATTCGTCGACAGACCCACTGGCTCCAGGTCATATAAGTTGATGCTAGGTAAAGCTCCGCCTTATCTCAGCTCACTGGTCACGATAACAACACAATAACAACAGCACGCGCTCTAGCAGGTATATCTCACTGGTCATCCCCAAAGCCAACACCCCCTTGGGCCGCCTTTCCTTCCAGTTCTCTGCTGCCAATGACTGGAATGAATTGCAAAAATTGCTGAAGCTGGAGACTTATTTTTCCCTCACTAACTTTAAACATCAGCTATCTGAGCAGCTTACCGCTCGCTGCAGCTGTACATAGCCCATCTGTAAATAGCCCACCCATTCTACTTACATCATCCCCATATTGTTTTTATTTACTTTTCTGCTCTTTTGCACACCAGTATTTCTACTTGCACATCATCATCTGCTCATCTATCGCTCCAGTGTTAATTTGCTAAATTGTAATTACTTCGCTACTATGGCCAATTAATTGCCTTACCTCCGCACCCCATTTGCACACACTGCATATAGACTTTCTTTTTTTCTATTGTGTTATTGACTGTACACTTGGTTATTCCATGTGTAACTCTGTGTTGTTGTTTGTGTCGCACTGCTTTGCTATATCTTGGCCATGTCACAGTTGTAAATGAGAACTTGTTCTCAACTAGCTTACCTGGTTAAATAAAGGTGAAATAAAATAAAATAAAAAATGATGGCATTAGCGTTTCTCTACAAGTAGGGTGAGTCAACATGTTTGTTCTATTTGTACATACGCTCAAACTACACACACACTACACACACACAGAGAAATCAGTACCATGGACAGCCAAATCATATTTAGCTTAAGTTGAATAGACCAAATAGTTTTTGGTGTCTTTTAGTTCTCACTGTATTATACGAAGCATAGGTGATTAGATGATGTTGAAATGTTGAAGTTGAAATGGTGCTGGAATAGCGGAGGCATGTCCTGTTTTCTTTGCGACTTGCGGTAACTCTCCATGGTTCTAAGCAATAGTTGTTTAGTAGTCCAAAAATGTAGGAAGTATTACCTTGCTTGACCATGCTATGGGTCATGTAACTGTTTGTTACTGTCACACCAGCCTTCGCTTTGGCTCCCCCTCCTGTCCAGCTCATGCGTTCGGCGTTATTTTGGACTTTGGGTTTCGACCCACTTTTATATATATATATATATATAGTGCTTTAATAAACTCAGTAGTTCTAAACCTGCGACTGCTTCCTGCCTACTCCTCTTTACACTTGTGACAGTTACATGCTATATGTTTTGTGGACTTCACCGGACAGATGTTGCTTTCCGGTTTTGTAATGGGCACAAAATAGCCCGTAACGCACCAGTACATAAAGTGCACAAGCACTACAATGAACAATCCCACACAAAGACATGAGGGGGAACAGAGGGTTAAATACAAAACATGTAACACAGACAAAACAAATGGAAAATGAAAAGAGGATCGGTGATGGCTAGAAGACCGGTGACGTCGACCGCCGAGCACCACCAGAACAAGGAGAGGCACCGACTTCGGCGGAAGTCGTGACACACATTTTATTCGCAGCTGTCTTTTAATATCTGTTTCCTCCTTCCTTTGTGATAGAGTTTGTACTTTTCCTCTTTCCTTTCTGATAGTGTTTGTATTTTTCCTATTTCCTATGTGATAGTGTTTGTATTTTTTGTAACACTTCATTTGAAATAAATTTACTGAACTAGACTATTGAGGAACTTTATTCTGTTGTAGAAAAAGATTAGGAAGTTGAAATCAGATATATTGATAGTAAAGGGAGGGTATGCTGAGAATGGAGATTTAAAAAAAAACGGTTTCAAAAATGTTAAAGAAAAGTGTCCAGACTCAATTTGTGTGAAAACATTTATTGAAATATTTTGATTATTAAGATGTCTCTCCAAGACATCTTAATACCAAATACATACACCTTAAGAAAGTCATTCTAAATTAGTAGGAAAACTTAAGCACTGGTATGTTAAACTGGAAATAAATGTGACATATGCATAATTAGCTGCATTAGCTATTTTGGTTACAGTTCAGTTACAGTTAGGCCACATTTCTCACATATCCAAAAGTGCAATTCGTTGCACGGTGCATCATGCCAACCAGTGTTTGGGGTAGAAAGATCAGACCATTGCCCTTCTCCATTCCGTTCTGATTATTAGGCTGTCCCCTGCCCCAGTACCCTGTGGTCCACCCGCTTCCAGATCACCTCTTCAACTCTGTCAGTCAGGCCAAACTAGAACGTCTCCTTGTTCAATCCATGGATAAATACATATTCCTCTCTGTTGTTTATGACCATCACATCTGCTCCTCTCCTCAGACAGTCCTCTCTGCTCCCCTCCCAGGTTTTCATCCCAGTAGAGATGAAGTACAAACTGGACTTGTAATACCTCCATCCCTGTTGGTCCATCACTTTAGTCATGGCGTTGTACCTAGTCTGGAATTGATCTTGTTCAGCTGAGGAGTTGGTTTTACAAACTAAGATGTTCTTTCCAAAACTGCCCATCACTCCATTATAATAGACAAACAGGCCTATGATCCCAGCCTGTAGGAGAACACACAGCAGCCCAAGACACATTGCAGCATCTCTGGTGGATCTCCTCTGAGCTCTCTGTACCTGGGTTTGTAGCCAGTGGTCTACTCTTTGGGGTGACATCCTTTGTCTTGCTTTCGAAGTAATGAGAATTGATAGTGTCTTCATTGGTATCAAGATCCTCAACCCTGTCTGCTGCCCGATTATTCTCATGATTAAAAGTAGCATTGGAATAGATTTAATTAGACATAACCATTTTCTATCACTGTCTGTAATTTTATCTGACAGACTTGTTGCTTTATTTTTTCGTACTAACCACACTGTAAAAATTGACCCACTGGCTTAGTAAATATTGCAGAAGAAAATCAATGATTTTTACTTAAAATAATAGGCTTCTGGTTTTACAGATTTTTTTTATATTGTACTTAATCTATGTGTTGAAAAAGACTGGCATTTGCAAATAAAAATCAAAGGTAATATGCTGCTAAATTTGAACGAATATTTCTAACTAACAACCAACAACTTAAAAATATGATATTCAAATTATCATTATTGTGTTGGACTGACATGCTAGATTTAGTTATGAATGTAAATTGTGCTTGGAACATTTCAACGGACGGCATCTTGATCTTTCTCCTCTGGAATGGCCATGCGGCAAGAAAGGACCAAATTATAACTTGGAATGTAGTTTGGATCTCTCTACACATATTTTCAACGAAATGTCAGAAAGATTAGTTAAATAATATTCTTCAAGTACGAAAAGCCTTTAGCTAGCTATATTGCCAGAGTATGTTACATACTTGCACGTTGATAAGCTAACTAGTTAACGGCCGTGATGTCTGTATAGTTAGCTAGTGGTGGGCATGCTACTAATATTAGCTAGTAAGTTAGCAGTGCATTTACTTGCCTCAGCGCTGTTTATAACTTTTGGCATTTTTTTATACGTTTTATATTAACCCGAAATAGCTATGTAACATATTAGCTACCTAGCTTACCAAAAAATGCATCGTCAGCAAACATTACAGTCGAACTGAACACATGTATCCCTGTAAGGTAATGTTTGCCTGCTAGGAAAGCTACCCAGGAAGAGACAGGTAGGAACAATACGTAGCTAGCTAGCTAACTACACCTAGCTATCTAACTACACCAGTCCTTGTAGAAACCTTCTTGTTGTTCACGTATTCACACCATGTTCAAGGCAGCACTGCAAACATTGACCTTGTGCAGTAGTTATCTAGTCAATATCTAACAGCCAAACTAGCTAAATGAAATAATTGGGCTGGCTAGCAAGATAGATAACAAGCAGCTCTACCAAGTCAGCTTGGATTTCCGTTTTTTAGCTAGCTAGCTATCTAAAGCTGAAGTCATTTCAAATCAAATCAAATCAAATTGTATTTGTCACATACACATGGTTAGCAGATGTTAATGCGAGTGTAGGGAAATGCTTGTGCTTCTAGTTCCGACCATGCAGTAGTATCTAACAAGTAATCTAACAATTTCACAAAAACTACCTTATACACAATTATAATTATGAAAGTGGCTAGAGATGTGAGTCGATGGCCGAACGGCATAGGCAAGATTCAGTAGATGGTTTAGAGTACAGTGTATTCTTTTGATATGAGTAATGTCGGATATGTAAACATTATATACATTACATACAAAATTGTTTAAAGTCGCTAGTGATACATTTATTACATCCAATTCCTATTTTTAAAGTGGCTAGAGATTTAAGTCACTATGTTGGCAGCAGCCACTCAATGTTAGTGATGGCTGTTTAATTAACAGTCTGATGGCCTTGAGATAGAGCTGTTTCTTAGTCTCTCGGTCCCAGCTTTGATGCACCTGTACTGACCTCGCCTTCTGGATGATAGCGGGGTGAACAGGCAGTGGCTCGGGTGGTTGTTGTCCTTGATGATCTTTTTGGCCTTCCTGTGACATCGGGTGGTGTAGGTGTCCTGAAGGGCAGGTAGTTTACCCCCGGTGATGCGTTGTGCAGTCCTCACTACCCTCTGGAGAGCCTTACGGTTTCCACCTTCTCCACTACTGTCCCGTCGATGTGGATAGGGGGGTGCTCCCTCTCCTGTTTCCTGAAGTCCACGATCATCTCCTGTTTTGTTGACATTGAGTGAGAGGTTATTTTCCTGACACCACACTCCGAGGGCCCTCACCTCCTCCCTGTAGGCCTTCTCGTCGTTGTTGGTAATCAAGCCTACCACTGTAGTGTCGTCAGGAAACTTGATGATTGAGTTGGATGCGTGCTTGGCCACGCAGTCATGGGTGAACAGGGAGTACAGGAGAGGGCTGAGAACGCACCCTTGTGGGGCCCCTGTGTTGAGGATCAGTGGGGTGGAGATGTTGTTTCCTACCCTCACCACCTGGGGCCGGCCCGTCAGGAAGTCCAGGACCCAGTTGCACAGGGCTGGGTCGAGACCTATTGTCTCGAGCTTGATGACGAGCTTGGAGGGCACTATGGTGTTAAATGCTGAGCTGTAGTTGATGAACAGAACAGCATTCTTACATAGGTATTCCTCTTGTCAGATGGGTTAGAGCAGTATGCAGTGTGATTGCGATTGCGTCGTCTGTGGACCTATTGGGACGGTAAGCAAATTGGAGTGGGTCCAGGGTGTCTGGCAGGATGGAGGTGATATGATCCTTGACTAGTCTCTCAAAGCACTTCATGATGACGGAAGTGAGTGCTACGGGGCGATAGTCATTTAGCTCAGTTACCTTAGCTTTCTTGGGAACAGGAACAATGGTGGCCCTCTTGAAGCATGTGGGAACAGCAGACTGGGATAAGGATTGATTGAATGTGTCCGTAAACACACCGGCCAGCTGGTCTGCGCATGCTCTGAGGACACGGCCAGGGATGCCATCTAGGCTGGGAGCCTTGCGAGGGTTAAAACATTTAAATGTTTTACTCACGTTGGCTGCGGTGAAGATGAGCCCGTAGGTTTTGGGCGGTGTCGGTGGCACTGTATTGTCCTCAAAGCAAGCAAAGAAGTTGTTTAGTTTGTCTGGGAGCAGGACATCGTGGTCCGCGACGGGGCTGGTTTTCTTTTTTGTAGTCCGTGATTGACTGTAGACCCTGCCAAATTCCTCTTGTGTCGGAGCCATTGAATTGTGACTCTACTTTGTCTCTATATTGACGCTTAGCTTGTTTGATTGCCTTCCGGAGGGAATAGCTACACTGTTTGTATTCAGTCATGTTTCCGGTCGCCTTACCCTGGTTAAAAGCAGTGGTTCGCGCTTTCAGTTTTGCGCGAATGCTGCCATCAATCCACGGTTTCTGGTTGGGGAAGGTTTTAATAGTTGCTATGGGTACAACATCACCGATGCACTTGCTAATAAACTCGCTCACCGAATCAGCGTATACATCAATGTTGTTGTCTGATGCTGTCCGGAACATATCCCAGTCCACTTGCTCGAAGCAATCTTGCAGCGTGGAATCAGTTTGGTCGGACCAGTGTTGAACAGACCTGAGAACGGGCGTTTCCTGTTTTAGTTTCTGTCTGTAGGCTGGGAGCAACAAAATGGAGTCATGGTCAGATTTGCCGAAAGGAGGGCGGAGAATAGCCTTGAATGCATCACAGAAGTTGGAATAACAATGATCCAGGATTTTTCCACCCCGGGTCACACATTCAATATGCTGATAAAATTTAGGGGGAGACTTGTTTTCAGATTAGCCTTATTAAAATCCCCAGCCACAACAAATGCAGCCTCAGGATATGTGGTTTCCAGTTTACATAGAGTCCAATGGATTTCTTTCAGTGCCGTCGATGTGTCAGCTTGAGAGGGGATATACACAGATGTGATTATGATCGAGGAGAATTCTCTTGGTAGATAATGCGGTCGGCATTTGATTGTAAGGAATTCTAGGTCAGGTGAACAAAAGGACTTGAGTTCCTGTATGTTGTTATGATCACACCACGACTCGTTAATCATAAGACACACACCCCCCCGCCCTTCTTCTTACCAGATAGATGTTTGTTTCTGTCGGCGCGATGCGTGGAGAAACCATGTGGCTGTACCGACTCAGATAACGTGTCCTGAGTGAGCCATGTTTCCGTGAAGCAAAGAACGTTGCAGTCGCCGATGTCTCTCTGGAAGGCAACTCTTGCTCGTATTTCATCTACCTTGTTGTCCAGAGACTGGACATTGGCAAGTAGAATACTTGGGAGAGGTGCGCGATGTGCCCGTCTACGGAGCCTGACCAGAAGACCGCCCCCGTCTCCCCCTTCTCCTGCGCCGCCATTGTTTTGAGTCGCCAGCTGGGATCCAGTCTATTGTCCTGGTTGGTGGACCAAACAGAGGATCCGCTTCGGGAAAGTCGAATTCCTGGTTGTAATGTTGGTAAGTTGACGTTGCTCTTATATCCAATAGTTCCTCCCCGCTGTATGTAATAAAACATAAGATTTCCTGGGGTAACAATGTAAGAAATAATTGCTTTATCCAGAAGCTGGATGAATATACACCAAAACTTTTGGACTTGTTTAGGTCAAAAGGAGGTGCTGTAAAGGTGGGAATGCAGAAATGTTTTGAAGTTCTGTACGGGGTATGCACAGTAACACCTACACAATAGTATATAGGTTATACTGTATTTATTTAGTTGCCGGTATTAAATGCAATTATTGATTAGATAACATCATATTACAGTGCAACACCATCCAGGAAAGAAGAGACAGTGTGATCCGTGGCCTGATCATATACCTTGGTGAGAGGGTTGAAGACCTTATTGCAGAAACAAGGTAAAGGCTTTCATTTTTGTATCCTTATTTATCTCTAAATTAGGTATCTTCTTTTGTTTCCCTCTCCTCCTCAAGTTGCACAGTTAATGTAATAGCCTAGTCTTTTATTTCTTAATTTTTTCACTCAGGATGCTGACGACACCATGATCCGAGAGGACCTCGTTCAGCATGTGATGAAGGTGTTCACTGTGAAGGATCTGCACCAGAATATATGGGATCTGCATCGAAGGTGCAGAGGTCCTGGCTGGTATTCGCAGTGTTACAGTCATGTACCTTGCTATTGGGCCTCATCTATGGCTTAAATCTAAGGTACCCCAAAGAACTGAAATATACCTTTGAGGTGTTCCAAAAAGTATTTTTGGAACTTGATGATCTCAGGACCTCCCCATGGGTCCAAGCTCTAAAGATGAAGTTACTTGTTTTCAGAGATATCTAAAGATATCTATGAGAACTCTCAAAGGGCCACTCACAAACTGTGGTCTAAACCCTACTCAGTAAGCTGAAAAGCTAGCTGCTAGGTGGTACAGGAGCTACAGTTTATATGATGCTCTTTTTCAGGTGAAGTCATAAGAGACATTGTCAATTCATGGTTAAAAAAGCAGCTTTGTTTTAAAACTTACTTCATTGGCACTAGTGGATTTCTGAGATTATTGTAGTCAGGTGCAAGCTATCTGGATGTAACTTTACCTAAGGAGGCAAGGTGGAGTTATACCCAGAATGCTTATATCTGTCAAAATAATATGTCCATATGGGCTTCACTAGTGCATATGGAGTCAGGTTTAAGGGACAATTTGGCATATATTTTGTAACAATATGTGCAATGTATGTTTTGAAAACCCATATTTTGATTAATCTAAAACAGTTTGAATGAGGTTGTATTTGAGCTAAAGTTCATATTGTGCTTCGTGTAAAGTCTATTAAGATAAATCGTTAATTTACGTTTTTGTTAAAATATCGCTTTGATGTTAAGGGGCACACAGACTACCAGAGAATTCTTGCCAAACTACAGGATGTGAGGTCAAAGTGCTAATCCCAAGCTATCACCTAAACTACAGTTGTGAAGATCTGAGATTATTTGTAGTCAGGTGCAAGCTATCTGGATGTTACTTTACCTAAGAAGGCAAGGTGGAGTTATACCCAGAATTAGGTATCTTCTTTTGTTTCCCTCTCCTCCTTTCGGCTTGTCACCAAGCCAAATTTCTTCAGCCTCCTGAGGTTGAAGAGGCGCTGTTGTGCCTTCTTCACCACGCTGTCTGTGTGGGTGGACCATTTCAGTTTATCCGTGAAGTGTACGCAGAGGAAAAGCGAAGTATATTACACTTAAATGATCATCCTTGTTAGATTTACTTAAAAGGCTGATGCAAAAAGTTACCTACATTTTTTTAAGTAAATGGGGCACAATATTTTTTACAGTGCACCAATGGACAGGAAACTGTCATACCAAGAAGACTATGAATAACAATGCGTGTGGTTGGCTGTTGGTCATGATGTCAGATAGTCTCCAAACAGAAGTGGGACTTTTTTTCTGATGTCTTGTGTTTTCTTCTCTGTTGTCTTTTAATATCTGGTTCCTTTTTGCTTTCTGATACTGTTGTACTTTTTGTAACACTTAATTTTAAATAAAGAAACTGAATATTTACTGAGCAAGAATATTTAGAGATGGTATTCTGTTGTAGTAATGGACTGAGATGTTGTCAATGCATGTGCTACTGTAATTCATTGCTGTATGATTGTATTGCTCCCTCCATAGTTCTTTTTAAAGCTTCAAAATAACTGACAGTAGGCCAAGTCAGTTGTCTCTATAACAGTATTTGCCATTGATCTAGTTTATATTTTAGTTGTTGATATCACTGAAGCCAAAGTTGTGTAAATCAAACTTAAGGATAATTTATGATAGTTATGGTGGATGAAGTGATATCAACAACTAAAATATAAACTAGATCAATGGCAAATACTGTTATAGAGACAACTGACTTGGCCTACTGTCAGTAACCAAAAGATCGCTGGTTTGAATCCCATAGCCGAAAAGGTGAAAAATCTGTCGCTGTGCCCTTGAGCAAAGCACTTAACCCATTCCCTGCTGGTGTCTTAGAGGAAGTTGGGATATGCAAGAAATACTTGTACAAGTTTGTAAATGGAAAAAATAAGCACCCCTGAAATGATTATTATTACATGAAAATCAAGGATCTGACAATTGTTGTAGTTGTAGTAAAGAATTAGAAAGTTGGCATCAAGATGTATTTGTTTAGATAAGAAAAGTGTCCAGACTCAATTTGTGTATATTTTTTAATTGAAAGATTAAAATTATTAAGATGTCTCTCCAAGAGATCGAATACAGTAAAACCAACTAGGTAAAACTTAAGAAAATCATTCTTGATTATTGCGAAAACATAAGCACTGGTATTTTTTAATGGAAATTAATGTTACAGAGCCATAACTTTCCTTTTGACTTATTTTAGTTACAGTTCAGTTACAGGAAGGGAACTTTCTCACATATACAAAAGTGCAACTCATTGCACGGTGCATCATGCCAGCCGTTGTCTGTGGTAGAAAGATCAGACCATCGCGCAGCACAATCCTCCTCCATTCCGTTCTGATTATTAGGCTGTCCCCTGCCCCAGTACCCTGTGGTCAGTGCTGTGCCGTCCACCCACTTCCAGATCTCCTCTTCAACTCGGTCAGTCAGACCAATCCAGAACTTCTCCTTGTTCAATCCATGGATAAATACATATTCCTCTCTGCTGTTTATGACCACCAGATCTGCTCCTCTCTTCTGACAGTCCTCTCTGCTCCCATCCCAGGTTTTCATCTCAGTAGAGATTAAGTAAAAACTGGACTTGTAATACATCCATCCCTGTTGTGTGTGTTGTTCTACCATTGAGAGCTTTGCTTGAAGATTGTCTCTTTCAACCCGGAGCTGGTCCCTATCTTTAGTCATGGCATTGTACTTGGTCTGCAACTGGTCTTGTTCAGCTGAGGAGTTGGTTTTATAAACTAAGATGTTCTCTTCAAAACTGCCCATCACTCCGTTATAATAGACAAACAGGCCTATGATCCCAGCCAGTAGGAGAACACACAGCAGCCCCAGACACACTGCAGCATCTCTGGCGGATCTCCTTTCTGAGCTCTCAGTACCTGGGTTTGTAGCCAGTGGTCTACTTTTTGTGGAGACGTCCTTTGTCTTGCTTCTGGAGTCATGAGAATTGATGGTCTCTTTATTGGTATAAAGATCCTCAACATTGTCATTATCAAACTCTACATTGGCATAGATTTCATTAGACATCACAATTGTCAACAACAGTTTCTGGGAGTGTACCTGACAGACTTGGTGCTCTAGTTTCAAAGCTGTACAGTGTATTTGAGACTTAACATATGAACAGGAAATTGTAATATCAGGAAGACCATAAATAACAATGTGTGTGCAGTCAAACTGAAGTGTGACTTTCTTCAGATGTCTTGTGTAACTTCTCTTTTTTACCTTTATTTTACTAGGCAAGTCAGTTAAGAACAAATTCTTACTTTCAATGAGCCTAGGAACAGTGGGTCAGAACAACAGATTTGTACTACCTTTCGGTTACTAGTCCAACACTCCAACCACTAGGCTACCCTGCCACCTCTGTTGTCTTTTAACATCAGATTCCTGTATTCTGTTGTAGTAATGGACTGAGCTGTTGTCAATGCATGTGCTACTGTAATTCATTGCTGTATGATTGTCTTGCTCCCTCCATAGTTCTTTTTAAAGCTTCAAAATAACTGACAGTAGGCCAAGTCAGTTGTCTCTATAACAGTATTTGTCATTGATCTAGTTCACATTTCAGTTGTTGATATCACTTTATCTATCATCAGTGTACATGATATGGGAAAAAGCTCTGACGAAGGCCAAAAGGTTAACAAGTAAGCTTAAATAAAAAAATGTATACTAGCAAGAGCAGTCTGCGGGTTTCGCATTGCTGCATCTGTAACAAGATAACTCAAGATAACCATTTGTGGCCGTAGAGGGCACACGGCTGGTCGGTGCTGGGGGGGTTGCTCAGGGAGTCGAGGCAGCAGGCAGGGCACTATCGTGTCACCCCAGGTGAGTCGGCACCAGGCTCACCCAGAGCCCCCTGTTGCGCACATGTACAGTCGTGGCCAAAAGTTGAGAGTGACATAAATATTAATTTTCACAAAGTCTGCTGCCTCAGTTTGTATGATGGCAATTTGCATATACTCCAGAATGTCATGAAGAGTGATCAGATGAATTGCAATTAACTGCAAATTCCCTCTTTGCCATGCAAATGAACTGAATCCATAAAAAACATTTCCACTGCATTTCAGCCCTACCACGAAAGGACCAGCTGACATCATGTTAATGATTCTCTCGTTAACACAGGTGTGGGTGTTGACGAGGACAAGGCTGGAGATCACTCTTTCATGCTGATTGAGTTCGAATAACAGACTGGAAGCTTCAAAAGGAGGGTGGTGCTTGGAATCATTGTTCTTCCTCTGTCAACCATGGTTACCTGCAAGGAAACACATGCAGTCATCATTGCTTTGCACAAAAAGAGCTTCACAGGCAAGGATTTTGCTGCCAGTAAGATTGCACCTAAATCAACCATTTATCGGATCATCAAGAACTTCACGGAGATCTGTTCAATTGTTGTGAAGAAGGCTTCAGGGCACCCAAGAAAGTCCAGCAAGCGCCAGGACCGTCTCCTAAAGTTGATTCAGCTGTGGGATCGGGGCACCACCAGTACAGAGCTTGCTCGGGAATGGCAGCAGGCAGGTGTGAGTGCATCTGCATGCACAGTGAGGCGAAGACTTTTGGAGGATGGCCTGATGTCAAGAAGGGCAGCAAAGAAGCCACTTCTCTCCAGGAAAAACATCAGGGACAGACTGATATTCTGCAAAAGGTACAGGGATTGGACTGCTGAAGACTGGGGTCTTGAAAAAGAAGGGTCAACACTGCAAATATTGACTCTTTGCATCAACGTCATGTAATTGTCAATAAAAGCCTTTGACACGTATGAAATGCTTGTAATTATCCTTCAGTATTCCATAGTAACATCTGACAAAAATATCTAAAGACACTGAAGCAGCAAACTTTGTGGAAATTAATATTTGTGTCATTCTCAAAACTTTTGGCCAAGACTGTATGGGTTTATAAAATTTCCTGAGTTTTCCCCGCATTCCCAGCATAAGGAGGAATTTTATTGACCGTTCATTTGTCCATAGTTTAGGGATCCCTATTGTTCCTGTGGATGTACCCTTCCCTTTGCACTCGTCCACACGTCGCCATACACGGGCTCTGCTGTTGTGAGGCCGGTTGGATGTACTGCCAAATTCTCTAAAATGACGTTCGAAGCGACATATGGAAAAGAAATAAACATTAAATGATCTGGGAACAGGTACAGTACAGTCCTGCAGTCAGCATGCCAATTGCACGCTCCCTCAAAACTTGAGGCATTTGTGGCATTTTGTTATGTGACAAAACTTCACATTTAATGGCCTATTATTGTTCGCAGCACATGCTGCACCTGTGTTATGATCATGCTGTTTAATCAGCTTCTTGAAATGCCACACTTGTCAGGTGGATGGATTATAGTTGCAAAGGAGAAATGCTCCCTAACAGGGATGTAAACAAATGTTGTCACAGGTTAGAGGTCATCAAGGATTGCTATCCTTGAGGGTGCCACGGGAGGGCATCCTTATGTGTGTAGTGTCCATGTGAGCCTGATTGGGATTATTGGGTTCACCTGGTTTGGGACTATCTAGGTTCCTCTATGGAACTGGGCCGGTTGCTCAGGTCTCTTGTCTTGTGTTATGTTGTACTCATGTGCACTTGCTTTGTTATTTTTCCTGTGAATACTTCAGTAAACATTCTGGATTTACCCTCACCTCTGCCTTCTGGGTTTCTCTGCGCCTGGGTCCGAGTTCGTACTAGAGTTACTGTCACAGATTGTAGAGGAATAATATTTTTGTACATATGGAACATTTTGGGGATCTTTTATTTCAGCTCTTGAAACATGGGACCAAAACTTTACATGTTGCGTTTATATTTTTGTTCAGTGTACTTCCCTAACCTTAACTCCTAACCTTAAACACGTTAACCTCAATACTAACTTTAACCTCTTACGGATCACCCCGGCACTACCCTGGGAAATGTAAGGCGCCAAATTCAAAATCCAAAAGTTGAATTATAAAACATTCATCAATATACAAGTGTTGCATAGTCTTCAATAGCTTAGACTCTTGGCAATATCACAGCATTGTCAGATTTCAAAAAGGCTTTACGGCGAAGCACATCATTTGATTGTTTGAGGACAGCACCTCACATATTTTCTGCATTAGCATAAATTCATAACCAGCGCGGGTCTCACAAAACACATAAAAGAGCTAAAATAAATCGCTTACCTTTGATGATCTTCTGCTGAGGGCAATCGGAAGTGTCCAAGCAAGACAATTCATGTTTCTTTTGTTAGAAAAAGTAATTGCTTATATCCATAAATCTCCGTTTGGTTGGTGCGTTATGTTCAGAAAATCCACCGTCTACTCGCCCATTGTACAGGGAAGAGAAAGCGTTCAAATTATACCTATCAACTTTGCCCAAACAAATCAAACATCATTTATAATGTATCCTTAGGTACACAGAAGTTCCGCGGGTTTTCGCCTGCCATATCAGTTCTGTTATACTCACAGACATTATTCTAATCGTTTTAGAAACCTCAGAGTGTCTCCTATCCAATAGTACTAATTATGTGCATATCCTAGTTTCTGGGCCTGAGGGGCAGGCATTTTACTTTGGGCACACCAGGCTCTCCAAACTTCCGAATACTTCCCCGGTGCCTGTAGAGGTTAACCCTAACCCCTAGCCTAGTTAATGTTAGCCACCTAGCTAACATTAACTTGTTAGGGAGCGGCAGCTGAGGGGTCGGTTTTGGAGAGTCGTGCGTGCCCAAAGTAAAATGCTTGCCACTCAGGCTCATAAAATAGGATATGCACATAATTAGTACTATTGGATAGGAAACACTCTGAGGTTTCCAAAAGTGTTAACATTTTGTCTGTGAGTGTAACAGAACTCATTTGGCAGGCAAAAACCAGAGAAAATTCCATCCGGAAATGTCATTCTGGTGGCTTATGGCTCACTTAGAGAGACTGCCTATTGAAAAGTCTTTATACCAGGACACCTATTGCTTCCACTGGATGTCAGCAGTGTATACGTAAAGTTTCATGGCAATCAGAACCAATGTGTTCAATAGGTAGGGGTTTTGGTGAGAAGAGCTCTTTTTCAGTTGCACGTTTTTGGGCGCACGTTTGGCTGAGCGGTCCACTTTATTTGACTTATATAACGTTTAGGTGACCATCCAAGTGAAATATAATCACTTTTATTCATAAAAGGATAGCTAAGGATGCATTTTAATTGTTTTTTGTTTTGTTGAGGAAAAGTTTATAGGTTTAGTTGAAAGCGTTCTCTTCACGTTGGATTTTCTGAACACAAGGCGCCAACCAAACGGAGATTTATGGATATAATAAATTACTTTTTCTAACCAAATACCCATGGATTGTCTTCGTTGGACACTTAGGAAGACCTCTGCAGAAGTTCTACAAAAGGTAAGGCACAGGTTTTCCCTGTGAAATGCATTTTCTATCGACCGCGCTGGCTAAAGATTTCATGGTTATGGAAAATATTGAAGGTGCTAGCCTCAAACAATCAAATGTAGTGCTTTCGCCGTGAAGCCTTTTTGAAATCCGACAACGCTGTGATATTGCCAAGAAGCAGAGCTTTTGATGAGTATGAAACACTTGTATATTGGTGCATGTTTAATAATTCAACTTTTGGATTTTGCGTTCGATGACTACTTCCAAATTAGCTCGCATCTGACGCACCAGGGCTGTCCCCTTTGCGTGTCCAAAGTAATTTCCACCAAGGTGGATGAAAAATAAAGGAAATTCACATAAGCACCACAATGCCTATTCCACCCATGCTGTACCAAGGTTTTCCAGCACACAGCGATGACTTACTACAGTAGCTATGTTGGTATTGTACTTCAAACTATGTATAGACAGGTTGCTTAGGATTCAAACCTTAATTCATACTCTTCAGAGGGATAATGGACTTTACAGTGTCCTGCTAATAAAATTATGTAAACAGGGGCCTCCCGAGTGGCACAGTGGTCTAAGACACTGCATTGCAGTGCTTGAGTCATCACTACAGACCCAGGTTCGATCCCAGGCTGTCACACTGGCAGTAACCGGGAGACTCATGAGGCGGTGCATAAATGGCAGGACACTGTAAAGTCCATTATCCCTCTGAAGAGTATTCTAAAATATATATTTTTCTCTCATCATTCTACACACACAATACCCCATAACGACAAAGCAAAAACATGATGAGAGAAAAATATATATTTTAGAATAAGGCTTTAACCTAACAAAATGTGGAAAAAGTCAAGGGGTCTGAATACTTTCCAATGGCACTGTATATGTAGAAAATAACCTCATACCTACTGTAAAATATGGTGGTGAATCTTTGATAATATGGAACTGTTTTACTTCCACTTGTCCTGGGGACACCTCCCAATGTGTTCTCCAAACTCGTAAAACATTATAGACAAAGGCTACGTGCCGTTATATTCACAAGTGTTGAAAACAGCATTGATAATAATTCTGGCACCTATATTTTAGCAATTTTTGTATTACTTGTTAAACAAAAAAAATCTATAAGCAATTGTATTAGTGTAAAACAATATCATTTCCCCATTTTTTTGAGTATACAATATAGCTCAGTATTTGTATTATTTATTTTATAGTCTTTTTGTCTCAGCTTTATCAATGGTGCCAATAATTTGAGGAGACTATATTTTCTTACAACCAAAATACTGAAAGAAGGTAAATATCCAGTCACAGTGATTTCCAGTTTCTGTGCTATACTTTAGATAATGAATAGTGCCTACTCCGAATACTGCATATTCTGATTCAATCTTACTTCATAAAAGACTACCAGAGTACTCCTGTGTCTCTGTGGTAACCAAGAAGCAGCATCCTAAATTATTATAAAATGTTTCCCTCTTGTTGTGTGTGTGTGTGTGTGTGTGTGTGTGTGTGTGTGTGTGTGTGTGTGTGTGTGTGTGCATGCAAGTCAATGTGGTAGGGTGTGAAAGGTTGATGCTGTGTGCATTAGTTTTGGTTGATGCCTGTGTTGGGGTGAAAAATGTATGCTGTGTGTGTGTTGTGTTGAAATGTTGATGACGTGTGTGTGTGTGTTGGGGTGAAAGGTTGAAACCGTGTGCATGTGTGTTGGAGTGAAAGGTTAATGCTGTATGCATGTGTGTTGGGGTGAAAGGTTGATGCTGTGTGTGTGTGTGTATGTTGGGGTGAAAGGTTGATGCTGTGTGCCTGTCTGTTGTGGGGGGAATGGAGTGTTAACCTCACCTCCCCTCTCTTCAATGTTCTCATTTAATAGAGGTAATAATTTCTCCCTGATGAGTGTCGACACAGCGTGTCGACACAGCGTCCCGCCACGCTCCGCTTTACGACCCCTCCACCATCGACACCTCCCCTGCTGGCTGCTGCCACACTATTTCCCCTCCAGCAGTTTTCAATTTAGATTGTAAAAACGAGTGTGTTCTTTTTTTAGCACCCTGGGAAGTAAATCTGAGGACAGCTGTGAAGTCACGGACAGTGTGGATCCTTATGGCCCGCGCCTTTTTCAAAATGATCTGAACTCAGGTGGGTGTCAGACCCGTTGTGTGGACAGGGGTGACCGTTGTTACCGTAGCCTTTTGAATGTCAATGGTCTTTGTTGAACTTTTCAATTTCCTTGTTAGTTCTTTATTCAACCATTGCAACCTTTCTTTAACCTACAAGCAAATACAATATTTGGAGATATTAAATGAAATTAATAACCAATATTTTGAGAACAGTAATCTATCAATGACTTTGACAGCATCTACATCAACAAATATGGAAGTGATGTCAACAGTGGCATAGTCATTGTTTTCATGTTGTCTCTTCTCCCAATGAATCTCTCATCATAATGGTATAAAGAAGCTGTTTCCAGAAATGGCCTTAGTCTTGCTCTCCCTGTTTGTAAAGATATGAACTGCTTAAATCGACAACAAGCTAAATAACAAATGGAACTGTAAAAGCCCTTCAGTAATAGAGCCTTCTGCCATAAAAAAAACACCCCAAAATTCATATCACCTTACACAAATGTGATCACACACTACTTTTATTGACAGTGTATAATTGAAAAATGTGGCCTAGAAAATGGTGTCTGGCCTGCTGCTTTCTTTCTGTGATTTTCATTTTCTAACTTCCAGAGAAAGATGCATTTGCAAAGCAAATAGCTTTGATTCATTGCAAAGCCGCCCGGCAGAGTTGCAGTTCCGAAGCCTGAAATGAGTTGCAGTTCCATGGTCTGAAATGAACAGAGATGGAGAATCCTAAGATAAAAGCACAAAGGCACTATGTGTCCGTGGAGGCAGGGAATCAGGGGAAAACGGAGTTCTATCACCCACGATTTTAATATGTTACTTTGAAAGGCTAGTACAGGAGCTAGACTTACCCACTAAAGTTGAACAGCCGAGGTATTGCGAGAAGAAATGTGGCAGTATAGCCCAACTGTCAGGGATCAGCCAGGCACCACCACCACACAATCACAGAGATCACTGTCGCCTGAGTTCTAATCACCCACACCTGCAAGTCATTGGATCATCAGCACAGTCAGCATATAGGCACTCCCCCAACACAGTCACTTTGTCTGGTCTCGTTTGAGTAAGGACTCACTCCCTGTTCCTCTAACCTTCGTTATCTACCTTGTTTCATCTACCTTCCAGTGTCTCCCTCGTCTTCCTGGTTCCAGTGTTCATCCTCCGGCTACCTCCTTCTCCTCATACAAGAAAACCTGTCTGGATTTCCCATCACCATCTTACAGAGACTTTCTCTACTTCATTTTTTCATCACCAGCTATATTTCATTAAACCTGTTACTCCTTTTTGAAACCTTTTTGTCTTGAGTCTCTGTTCCATAACACCAACAGCCACATAATTTAATAGAAAACTATGTAAGTGTATTGTTTCGCCCCCACAGTTAGCCTAATGGTTAGCTAGCGAGCTAAAGAAATGTACATTTAGTTAACAACGATAATAAGTGATGCATTCCAGTGAAGCTGTGGTTTAATGAGGCCTACACATACTCATTTTCAAGCATCATGCCATGAAGAAGTGTTGTATACTATTGCCTACCCATGTAAGTATAATGACACAGTTAATACTTTTCCCCATACTGTATAATTGCAGGCCCATTTTGTGCCATATATCAATTACCCTTTGAATATAATTACTATCACTTCCAAAGGTTAATTTCATTATCCTTTGGAAAGGAGTAATGTCGTGCTACAGAAGTAGCGCTTTTAAGGCTAAATGCTAATAATCGCTATTCATAGAACAAAAGGTCATGTCACTTAGTAATAAGAATTGAATGTGAATAGGTCAGGTGACCAGCTGACTGGTTGCCACCATACATTCCACAACAGACACAGCAGCCATTTTGACCTTTAGCTAATGTGATCAAGATGCTAATTTGGAATGACCCATTATTTTCGCTCTGATGAAGGTGAATTTGAATAAGCGACGTCTATTCAAGGCAATGATCCTGAAAGCATTAATCTCAAGTACACTCTTAGAAACTTCTAATTATCTACAACTTAAAAGGGTTTTTCGGCTGTCCCCATAGGGGAACCCTTTGAATAACCCTATTGGGTTCCATGTAGAACTGTTTTCCCAGAGGGTTCTACATGGAACCCAAAAGAGTTATACCTGGAACTAAAAAGGGTCCTACCTTGAACCAAAAAGGGTCCTCCTATTGTATGAGAACAACAGAAGAACCCTTTTGGAACCCTGTTTTTTCCAAAGTGTGCATGTACATTAGACCATACATTTTGATTTTCTAGGGGCAGGGCTGAAGTGATGACCACAGGACAATATTTCAGGCACCGCTGTAAAAGCTACGGTAAAGAGGGTCAAAATGAAAGCCCAGAACAATAACCCACACTTCCTCCACAGGATATCTATTACCTTCAGTTGGTGGAGAGGGAGCTGAGAGGCTGGGGTGTGATCAGACAGAGGAAGAGCCCCAGGGGGTCAGTGCTGCATTCATAACATCTAATAAATTTGCAAATACCAGTACGCCACTGGGAAAAATCTACTTGAATGCCCTTTCAACAGATCATTTCTAGTGGGGAACTTGTCTATAATCTCTGAGCTCTGCTGAACTCTGATGTGACATACTAAGGAAACAGTATTTTCGGCAGTTAAATGCAACAACAAAACATTATAAAAAATTCATATTTTTTTTAACACTATAAATTGTTTGTGAGCATGATAGCTGTACTTTTAGTTTATGATTGATGCAGCTTGTTTGCCATTAGTTAATCAGCATTCTCAATGAGTTCAAAGCACTTGAACACACACAACTAGTTGCTAACAGTTTACAAATAGTAATTCCCCAGCTTCCCACTTGTTATGAACAGCATACAGAAATATGTAGGATCTAATTTTATCACTCTGTTGCAGGAGAACTTTCAAATGTGTAGCGTATTTGAGGTTTAAAAATGCTTCTGAAGTGTTTAACTTGATTTTCCCTCACGGAAAATGTATCAACCCCTACAAAAATGTAAATGAGTTATAATCCACATAATATTTCACATTTCCTGTTGTTGCAGGATTAACTGTCTCAAATCCTGAACTGCTCCTTAACCAGTGGGCTGTTTGGATCATCGCTTGGCAGGCCTGGACAACAGGACTTACAGTATGATTTCGACTGGTTCTATTTTTAGATGCATTGTAGATGTAGGTAAACACTGGTATTGGTATACTGTTTCTAGTCCTAGTAGCAACAGGCAGCAAACATTATGGACATTCCGGGAATCAAGCAAGTGATTTGCCCTTCGATTAGTTTTGCTTTAGCAGTGCTTCAATACCAGGATATCATTAGCTGATATGATGGTAATTATACATCAGAAGTACCATATGGTGTTCATCTGGAGTTCAGTTGATAGAGCGTTGTGCTTGCAACACCAGGATAGTGGGTTTGATTCCCGGGGCCACCCATACATAAAATGTATGCATGCATGACTGTAAGTCTCTTTGGATAGAAGCATCTGCTAAATGGCATACACTGAGTATACAAAACGTTAAGAACACCTGCTCTTTCCATGACAGACTGACTGGGTTAATCCAGGTGACACAGGTTAAAGATGGATTTTTAAGCCTTGAGATAATTGACATTTTATGTGCCATTCAGAAGGTGAATAGTCAAGACAAAAGAGATCACGTGCCTTTGAACAAGGTATTGAGTACCACAGTATGAGTCATAATACCCATAAAAAACCTAGCGGTCAAACATTATATTTTAGAAACACTTCAAATAAGGGCTGTGTTTCGTGTAGGCTTACCCTGGAGTGACGTGTTGCTAACCGTGTAAATCTCTCTAGGACAAGGTGACTTGTATCAATATATTTGCCTGTATTCTCCTGCCATATCAGAACTGAAACTAGACAGATCTGGGAGTGGTTGATAGCTGAAACACTGTCCTGACAAGGTCAAACATTGAATACAAAGTGATTTTTTTGGCAGACAGCAAACTAAGTCTGTCTCCACTCTCCATTCAAACCACCACACACTGCATTTTTCATTCTCTAACTTCAGGGGCTTCTAACAGCTTTTTTTTGTCTCGGAGCGTGTCACTATTGATTTCATCTTAGGAATTTATGCCTTTGTAAACAATATTTCTCAGGCAGTTGGTACTGCAGATGTTTTGCAAATGAAACAGTTTATCCCTCAAAGTGGGACTGTGGATACACAAATAGCAAATCACTTGATACCACTGGGCAAGGTATGGTAAAAATGTATTATGAAATATCGCATTCAAACATTAATAATTTTTTCTTCCAAGGCTGTATAAACACTGTTCAGACAAGTATATTGAAGGTGTTGTTTTGCAAAACAATATTTATTGGTTTTGGAGGAAGTGAGAGCTTTTTCGACACCCACCCACCACTATTTTGAGACAGCGTGATAGATTGAGGTGTTCTATAAAATGCCACAGATTCACAGTAGCATAATACTGCCGGTGTCAATGGAGCTATTGATTTCCTGAATGCAATTCTCCATGTTATTGTTCGATGACCTCCCTCAAAATCAGGTACGCAAGATTGTTTACGCATGCAAATACAAGGGCATACTCGTGTACAGTGAGGGGAAAAAAGTATTTGATCCCCTGCTGATTTTGTATGTTTGCCCACTGACAAAGAAATTATCAGTCTATAATTTTAATGGTAGGTTTATTTGAACAGTGAGAGACAGAATAACAACAAAAAAATCCAGAAAAACACGTGTGAAAAATGTTATAAATGGAATTGCATTTTAATGAGGGAAATAAGTATTTGACCCCCTCTCAATCAGAAAGATTTCTGGCTCCCAGGTGTCTTTTATACAGGTAACGAGCTGAGATTAGGAGCACACTCTTAAAGGGAGTGCTCCTAATCTCAGTTTGTTACCTGTATAAAAGACACCTGTCCACAGAAGCAATCAATCAATCAGATTCCAAACTCTCCACCATGGCCAAGACCAAAGAGCTCTCCAAGGATGTCAGGGACAAGATTGTAGACCTACACAAGGCTGGAATGGGCTACAAGACCATCGCCAAGCAGCTTGGTGAGAAGGTGACAACAGTTGGTGCGATTATTCGCAAATGGAAGAAACACAAAAGAACTGTCAATCTCCCTCGGCCTGGGGCTCCATGCAAGATCTCACCTCGTGGAGTTGCAATGATCATGAGAACGATGAGGAATCAGCCCAGAACTACACGGAGGATCTTGTCAATGATCTCAAGGCAGCTGGGACCATAGTCACCAAGAAAACAATTGGTAACACACTACGCTGTGAAGGACTGAAATCCTGCAGCGCCCGCAAGGTCCCCCTGCTCAAGAAAGCACATATACATGCCCGTCTGAAGTTTGCCAATGAACATCTGAATGATTCAGAGGACATCTGGGTGAAAGTGTTGTGGTCAGATGAGACCAAAATGGAGCTCTTTGGCATCAACTCAACTCGCCATGTTTGGAGGAGGAGGAATGCTGCCTATAACCCCAAGAACACCATCCCCACCGTCAAACATGGAGGTGGAAACATTATGCTTTGGGGCTGTTTTTCTGCTAAGGGGACAGGACAAATTCACCGCATCAAAGGGACGATGGACGGGGCCATGTACCATCAAATCTTGGGTGAGAACCTCCTTCCCTCAGCCAGGGCATTGAAAATGGGTCGTGGATGGGTATTCCAGCATGACAATGACCCAAAACACACGGCCAAGGCAACAAAGGAGTGGCTCAAGAAGAAGCACATTAACCCTTTCACACGTACCATCTCATAGCTGTGATCGTTCTACAGTGGTCCCGATCTCATCCTTGTGATTAGAATGTTCGTTTAGAATGTTTATTTAAAACGCCAGTTTCGAATGACAACAATCAACAATTGAGCTGGCCACACTTTTTTCAGAAACTATTTACACAAACACAGTCCTTACAAAGTTATGTCCAGAATGTGAGCAGTTTATTTTTGGATTCAACGTTCACAGAAGTAGGTACAGCATAACACAATCACCCTAATCGGAAAAATGTAGGCTACATTTGTCCTCGCGCTAACTGAGGAAAGATTGACGCAACACAAGTGGTCACATTTTCTAACTCTCGGCTGACATAAACTACAATATGAATTAGTTAATAGCAATTACTGTGTATAATTAATCACTTCACAGGTGAGCTCACCATTGACCGAAATAATTAGGTAAAACACTTTCTAGACGTCGAAAGTAAACGAGTTTCAGCGCACAGCCATGCTCTTTTCCTCACAGAAACCAAAAATAATAAGAGAAGACAATATGACTTTGGTCTGTTTATAGTATGCACGTTGAAGGGATGTGTCGTCTACTATAGTTCACATCCCACCATTCATTTCCGGAAGTCCTCAAAAAATTTGTGAACCCCCTAATTTTGCTATAACATCTTTGGTCAAACAGACGATTACGTGAAACCCAGAATGCATTGTATGTCAACAAACATGGCTGCACAGCTGGAATATTTTACACACAGAATATGTTCCCATTACAATCTATGCAAGAATCGGAATGCATAATTTGTCACCTGTAATTGAAAATGTGAATAAAACAGTGAATATATAAATAATTACCACACAAAACATTTTCTGATAGTGATTTATTGATACAAGTGTCGCGTGCTCAACGTAACCTCTCACTCCCACTCTGAGGCACTCAGTGTTGTTGTTTATGTATGTAGCTAGTGAGCTAAGCTGTAGCATTAGCAATGTCTTTCAAAAAGAGACCACTCACAAATGTGGAAATTCTGGAGATTTCTTTTAATTCTGACAATGAGTCTGAGTATGAAAGTCAGGAATCTGATTCTGACAGTGACAGTGAGGAGCTGCCCCCCAATCTTGTAGCCATTGAGAACCCTGAATCTGAGGTTCCCTTGACCACTGACGAAGTACCAGGTCCCTTTGAAGATGCTGGTGGTGATGGAGGCAGACCGACAGTGGATGAAGTACAGGAGTTCTGTGGTAGCTGGAAGGCCGCCAGTCATTTCAACCCTCCTGGCCCTGCTGTTTGCTTTGATGAGTCCCAGTCTGGAGTGCAATGCCCCTTGCCATTTCCAACTGAGGCAGGGTGCTTCAAGTTGTTTCTGACAGAGGAGCTGGTGGGAAACATAGTAGAGGAGACCAATCGCTATGCCTTGGAGCTACAGGAGAAGAGACAGCCAGGAGTGAGGGGGAAACTCGCTAAATGGGTGACAACCACAATTATTGAAATGTATACTTTCCTGGTGACATTCCTCCTCATGGGGATAGTAAAGAAGAACTCCCTAAGAGAATACTGGAGCACAGATCCTATGTTTGCAACCCCCTTCTTTGCCACCCTCTTTTCCCAAGACCGCTTCCTAGCTCTGCTGCGATGCCTGCATTTTGTCAACAATGCTACTGCCATCCTAAGTGACCCGTTACACAAAATAAGAAATGTTTTTATCAGCCTGACATCAGCATTTGGTCGGGTCTTTGTGCCATACAAGGACCAATGCATTGATGAGTCCCTGATGTTATGGAAAGGTAGGCTGGCGTTCCGTCAATATATTCCCTCCAAAAGGCACAGGTTTGGGGTCAAGTTCTTTGTCATGTGCGACGTGAAGATGGGATTTGTCCAGGACATTATAGTTTACACAGGGTCCACCATTGACATCAAACATTATGAGAGGCTTGGGGTGTCCGGGTTCGTGGTGATGACCATGCTGGCTCCTCATCTCGGCAAGGGACACACTTTGTACGTGGACAATTGGTACAGCAGTCCCACATTCTACCAGCATCTGCTCTCCAACAGCACAGGGGCCTGTGGCACAGTCAGGTCGAACAGGAAGGGGATGCCGGCATTCGGCTGCAGGAAGATGCAGAGAGGGGAGGTGGAGTTCAAGGAGAACGGTCAACAGCTGGCATGACAAACGAGATGTCCATGTCCTCTCCACTGTCCATACAGCAACCGTGTCAGCCACAGGGAAGGTGGACCACCTGACGAGAGAGAGAAAGATCAAACCAGACTGTGTGCTTGACTATAATCTCAAAATGGGGGCAGTGGATAAGGCGGACATGATAAACAGCTTTGTGGAATGCGCTCGGAAAACGACCAAGTGGTATAAGAAGATATTTTTCCATCTGATCGACACTGCTGTCCTCAACGGCAGCATAGTTCACCGCCAACTAACAGGTGAGATGATTACTGAACAAGGTATTTTTGTAATTGGATGTACAGTTCACATACAAATACATTATGCAATTATAGTGACAATATCTCACCCACCTACCCACTGCCTCATCATCCTCTAACTTTCCTCATCCTCCCCACTCCCTCATAGGTAAAGTAATTACCTACCAAAAGTATAGAGCGAACCTCATGAGAGAGCTGCTGGAGGAGCACCACACCCCTCGGCGCCAATCCACTGGGGGGTCGCCCTGCTGCGGACAATCCCCTACGCGGCAGGTAGCCTAGTGGTTAGAGTGTTGGACTTGTAACCGGAGGGTTGCAAGTTTGAATCCCCGAGCTGACAAGGTAAAAATCTGTCGTTCTGCCCCTGAACAAGGCAGTTAACCCACTGTTCCCCCGGGTGCTGAAGATGTGGATGTCGATTAAGGCAGCCCCCTGCACCTCTCTGATTCAGAGGGGTTGGGTTAAATGCGGAAGACACATTTCAGTTGAAGGCATTTGGTTGTACAACTGACTAATAATGGTGACTTTGACTTTGCCTCACTGCATGGCATTTTCCCTGCAAAGTCCCTCAAACTGCTGCTCAAGGTAGCCACACACGGAGGCACTGCAAAGACTGCCTGTCTGGCACCAGGAGAAGTAAGCAGAGGAAGTTGACAAAATACATGTGTTTAGCTTGTGATACACCTCTATGTTTCACCATGCTTTGAGGAGTATCATATGCTCAAGCACTATTGAGCACATCTGCAGCAATAAGTGACTGACTGACCTAACAGGTGACTTGACAGGTGACCTGCCATGATACTATGCCTTCAGAGGTGCAGTTGTTATTCAGTCACTGCATGAATATTAAATATGGGTTATGCATATTCAGTTTTTTTTCCTCTAGTAAAACAAGTTGTTGTTGAACCAACCACCACCAATACTGCAATAAAATTGACGACTATTACATATTGGCCTATGTGTTTCTTGCTGTGTTTTCATCCAGTAAAGCTGTTAAGGAGTGTACGCTAGCATACATAGGCTGGCCTCAATCTTCAGCTCGAAAGATGTCCAGTTCCAGTTATGATATTGGCGTGGTTTCTGAAAGTATAGAATAAAGAGGACTTATTCATTAGAATACAATATCAGGATATAGAAATTAAACAATATTACAAAGAAGTAACATAATAAAACACTATAAAAATAGAGTACTGCATTGACAAAATTGGGCCAATTGTGTGCCGCCCTATGGGACTCCAAATCACAGCCGGTTGTGATACAACCTGGATTCGAACCAGGGTGTCTGTAGTGATGCCTAGCACTGAGATGCAGTGCCATAGACTGCTGCGCCACTTGGGAGGCATAAGGCCAGGGTAGTTTCAAAATGCAACATAAGCTAATACTTTTCTGATGCAACTAGCATTGTTTTACAGAGCTGATAGAAGAATGTAGCTAGCTACCTAAGCAAGATTGAATATAACACCATAAAGGTTATGAAATGAGTAACGTTACCTCACGTGTCCGCGGTTATAAGGAATATACAAATATATTATGCTCCATAAATACAGTGAGCTACAGTAGAAACGACATACTGAAACTACTACAACGTAATAAGGCACTTACTTTGATAGAAACGCACACATTTCCAAAGTTATTATTAGTAACGAAAACAACAATGACTGCGATGCTGGCAAAAGAAGGAAAATGTGAACACGTGTGAACAATCAGATTCTATTATGGAGAGAACGTCATAACATCATCACGTGCATAAAATAACTCACGCTGGGGCGACCGTTAGAGATATTTGGAACTCACACATGAAAGGGTTAAGGTCCTGGAGTGGCCTAGCCAGTCTCCAGACCTTAATCCCATAGAACATCTGTGGAGGGAGCTGAAAGTTTGAAATGCCAAACGTCAGCCTCGAAACCTTAATAACTTGGAGAAGATTTTTGCAAAGAGGAGTGGGACAAAATCCCTCCTGAGATGTCTGCAAACCTGGTGGCCAACTACAAGAAACGTCTGACCTCTGTGAATGCCAACAAGGGTTTTGCCACCAAGTACTAAGTCATGTTTTGCAGAGGGGTCAAATACTTATTTCCCTCATTAAAATGCAAATCAATTTATAACATTTTTCACATGCGTTTTTCCGGATTTTTTTGTTGTTATTCTGTCTCTCACTGTTCAAATAAACCTACCATTAAAATTATAGACTGATCATTTCTTTGTCAGTGGGCAAATGTGCAAAATCAGCAGGGGATCAAATACTTTTTTCCCTCACTGTAGGTGTTAGCGCCTCAGTAGCGCTTCTAAATCAATTATCAATTTCTGGTGATTGTATATCATTTCTTGATCCATTTAATAGCGACACAGCAACTTTTCTGCGTCCCAAAACTAGCATACTATACAGGGAATTGGGTGCCAATTGGAACACAAGGCCTAGTGTTCTTATCATTATATACATTGCCCAGGGTTGTAATAATATTCACAAAAATGTGTGAGTAACACGATCCCCCAATTATTATTTTTCAAGTAACCATATTAATTTTCAATCAGCAGAAGATGAGCGTAATTACAGAGGTGGCAGCCGTTTTGTGTCTGCCATTTGTCATGCGGAGCCCTCCCCCTGTCAGCTGCCTACCGAGCACAGGAAGTTGTCCCTTCATCACGGAAACTAAATGAGCAACATCAATAAACATCAGCAGCAGAAAACCCTGGGCGTGACCTTAAAACAATGGTGCATGTACATTAGTTACTTCTCCTGGTCAATGTATGCAGGTTATGCTCTTGAATAACTGATCATCGACTACAAGTACTCTGTATTATTATTTGACCCTGCTGGTCATCTATGGACATTTTAACATCTTGGCCATGTTCTGTTATAATCTCCACCCGGCACAGCCAGAAGAGGACTGGCCACCCCTCAGAGCCTGGTTCCTCTCTAGGTTTCTTCCTAGGTTCTGGCCTTTCTAGAAAGTTTTTCCTAGCCACCGTGCTTCTACACCTGCATTGCTTGCTGTTTGGGGTTTAAGGCTGGGTTTCTGTACAGCACTCAGTGACATCAGCTGACGTAAGAAGGGCTTTATAAATACATTTGATTGATTTGATTTTAAGGACTTTATTATGCTGCATCCAAAAGTGCATCTTGAAGATACTAACTCAGTCACCATCTGCAATTTTGATTGATGCAAGCATATCATATCAAGCAACAGCAAAGTTTCTTTTTAACTGATAATCTGTAGTGTACTTCCATTCAGTATGATATTCCTCTATTCTAGATTAGCATGCATGGACCAACCTCAGTAGCCAACAGGGATTTTAATGCAATGGATAACAAAGTCTCAGACACCAATCAAAATCTGAGAGCACATTGATTTGTGGGATAATGAGGCCCTGGATAACTGGTTTCCAGAGGAGAGAGAGCGAGTTCTAAAAGTTTTGGAAAAGCAAGCAAACAAACTCAGGAAATCAATGGTACATTAATTAAATTGTCATAAGTATTTCATTGTTTTACATTCTGCCAATAGTCAAATCAAACCAGGTTACCAGCACAGCTCAGCTCGGATCCGCTCGGCTCAACTCGGTTTGGTTTAGCTCTGCTCAGTAGGGTGAAAAGGTTAAAACTCTATTATCCATGGTGTGATATAATCTGATGAAAGAGTCAGAGAGATTCTATTCTTCCCCACTCTGTCTCAATCTCTGATGTAGCCCATCTCAGACCTTTGAAGGGGGGGAGACTGTGGGGTGGTTTCGGGAGGTTAGGGGCAGCTCTGGTGGGACTATGGGGAGATTTTGGATGTTTGGTGGCCTGGCAGTTGGGAGCTTGGAGTCACTGGTTTGATTTGACTTGGTGGGAGATCTGTCGAAATGCCCTTGGGCAGGGCTCTTGACACTGGTTGCTCCTGTGGGTCTCTCCGGATGGGAGTGTCTGCTAGATGACGGAATGTAATGTAAATGTTGAGCGGCTTCACTGCAGGTAGATTGTATGTTTAAAAAAATATATATACATATATACAGTACCAGTCAAAAGTTTGGACACAAAACACGCCTACCCATAATAGTGAAGACATCAAATCTATGAAATAGAACATATTGACTCATGTATTAACCAAAAAAGTGTTATATATATTTCATATTTGAGAATCTTCAAAGTAGCCACTTTTTAAAATTGGATTTATTTCACCTTTATTTAACCAGGTAGGCCAGTTGAGAACAAGTTCTCATTTACAACTGCGACCTGGCCAAGATGAAGCAAGCAGTGCGACACAAACAACACAGAGTTACACATGGGATAAACAAACGTACAGTCAATAACACAATAGAAAAATCTATATACAGTGTATGAAAATGTAGTAAGATTAGTGAGGTAAGGCAATAAATAGGCCATAGTGGCGAAATAATTACAATTTAGCAATTAAACACTCGAGTGATAGATAGTGCAGAACATTAATGTGCAAGTAGAGATACTTGGGTGAAGAAAAAAATAATAACAATATGGGGATGAGGTAGTTGGGTGGGCTATTTACAGATGGGCTGTGTACAGGTGCAATGATCGGTAAGCTTGTAATGCAACTGTGTGATGCTGGTGTAGAGGAGTCAGGCGCAGGACAGCAGATATGAGTAATATAGCAATTTACTCAAAGAATATCACAATACACGACAAACAAAGCCAAGCCCACACGGGCCGCAATACAATAAACAAACACTCACAATCAAACATGGGGGAACAGAGGGTTAACTTCTTAGGGAGCGGCTCCCGAGGTGACAGTTTGGAGAGTCTGGCGTGCCCAAGGAAAACCCGAGGAAAATCCATCCGGATTTGCAGTTTTTTTTGTAAATGAGCATCTTCTCCATTGTGCCTATTGCATACAACTTTATGTAGGACTGAGACTGCAGTACCTATGGCTTCCACTAGATGTCAACAGTCAACAGTCAAAGACTGGGAATTCTAGCAGTGACCAGAAAGGATGGGGACAGGAAATTGTCAGGCGACCACTTTTTTAAACAAGGTTTGACGCGCGCAATATTGTGAACGCGCACCACTTTATTTTTCTTTCCTATCGTTCACGTTATCGTCCGGTTGAAATATTACAGCAAATATACCCAAAAGGATACCTAAGGATACATTAAAAATTATGTTTGATTTGTTTGTAGAAAGTGTATAGGTATAATTTGAACGTGTTCTCTTCACGGTTCAATGGGCGACTCCACGGTGGATTTTATGATCATAACGCGCCAACCAAACTGAGATTTATGGATATAATAAATGACTTTTTCTAACCAAAGAAGCATGGATTGTCTTCGTTGGACACTTGGGAAGCCCTCAGCAGAAGTTCATCAAAGGTAAGCGATTTTATATTAGCGATTTTATGCATTTTGTGAGACCCGTGTTGGGTTATGGATTTATGCTAATGCATAAATATTAGAGGTGCTACCCTCAAACAATCAAATGTTGTGCTTTCGCCGTAAAGCCTTTTTGAAATCTGACAACACTGTGATATTGCCAAGAATCAGAGCTTTTGATGACTATGCAACAATTGTATATTTATGAATGTTTAATAATTCAACTTTTGGATTTTGAATTTGGCGCCTCACATTTCACCGGGTAGTGTGGGGCGATAGAGCTGCTCCCCTAAGTAGTTAAATAATGAACAAGTAATTGTGGGATTTAAACCAGGTGTGTAAAACAAGGAAAAAACAATGGAAAATGAAAAGTGGATCGGCGATGGCTAGAAAACCGGTGAAGTCGACCGCCGAACTCCGCCCGAACAAGGAGAGGCACCGACTTCCGGCGGAAGTCATGACAAAGCTGCTCTGACAGCTGATGCTTAAAGTTAGTGAGGGAGATATAAGACTCCAGCTTCAGTGATTTTTGCAATTCGTTCCAGTCATTGGCAGCAGAGAACTGGAAGGAAAGGCGGCCAAAGTAGGAGTTGGCTTTGGGGATGACCAGTGAAATATACCTGCTGGAGCGCGTGCTACGGGTGGGTGCTGCTATGGTGACCAGTGAGCGGAGATAAGGCGAGGCTTTACCTAGCAAAGACTTATAGATGACCTGGAGCCAGTGGGTTTGGCGACGAATATGAAGCGAGGACCAGCCAACGAGAGCATACATGTCGCAGTGGTGGGTAGTATATGGGGCTTTGGTGACAAAACGGATGGCACTGTGATTGACTGCATCCAATTAGCTGAGTAGAGTGTTGGAGGCTATTTTGTAAATGGCATCGCTGAAGTCAAGGATCGGTAGGATAGTCAGTTTTACGAGGATATGTTTGGCAAAATGAGAGAAGGATGCTTTGTTTCGGAATAGGAAGCTGATTCTAGAATTAATTTTGGATTGGAGATGCTTATTGTGAGTCTGGAAGGAGAGTTTACTGTCTAACCAGACACCAAGGTATTTGTAGTTGTCCACATATTCTAAGGCACCATTTGCCTTGATGACACCTTTGCACACTCTTGGCATTCTCTCAACCAGTTTCATGAGGTAGTCACCTGGAATGCTTTTCCAACATTCTTGAAGGAGTTCCCACATATGCTGAGCAATTGTTGGCTGCTTTTACTTCACTTTGAGGCGCAATTCATACCAAACCATCTCAATTTGGTTGAGGTCGGGTGATTGTGGAAGCTGCAATCTGAGGTGCCATTAACTCTAATGAACTTATCCTCTGCAGCAGAGGTAACTCTGGGTCTTCCTTTCCTGTGGCAGTCCTCTTGAGAGCCAGTTGCATCATAGTGCTTGATGATTTTTGCGACTGCACTTGAAGAAACTTTCAAAGTTCTTGAAATTTTCTGGATTGTCTGACCTTCATGTCTTAAGCCATTTTGCCATAACTTTGGAAGTATGCTTGGGGTCATTGTCAATTTTGGAAGACCCATTTGCGACCAAGCTTTAACTTCCTGACTGATGTCTTGAGATGTTGCTTCAATATATCCACATAATTTTCCTCCCTCATGATGCCATTTATTTTGTGAAGTGCACCAGTCCCTCCTGCAGCAAAGCACCACATGATGCTGCCACTCCCGTCCTTTATGGTTGGGATGCTGTTCTTCGGCTTGCAAGCCTCCCCCTTTTTCCTCCAAACATAACGAGGATCATTATGGCCAAACAGTTCTGTTTTCATCATATGTACATATGAACGTGGTACCTTCAGGCGTTTGGAAATTGCTCCCAAGGATGAACCAGACTTGTGGAGGTCTACAATTATTTTTCTGAGGTCATGGCTGATTTCTTTTGATTTTCCCATGATGTCAAGCAAAGAGGCACTGAGTTTGAAGGTAGGCCTTGAAATACATCCACAGGTACACCTCCAATTGACTCAAATGAGGTCAATTAGCCTATCAGAAGCTTCTAAAGCCATTACATCATTTTCTGGAATTCTCCAAGCTGTTTAAAGGCACAGTCAACTTAGTGCATGTTAACTTCTGACCTACTGGAATTGTGATACAATGAACTATAAGTGAAATAATCGGTCTGTAAACAATGGTTGGAAAAATTACTTGTGTCATGCACAAAGTAGATGTCCTAACCGACTTGCCAAAACTAGTTTGTTAACAAGAAATTTGTGGAGTGGTTGAAAAACGAGTTTTAATGACTCCAACCTAAGTGTATGTAAACTTCAGATTCCAACTGTATGTAAATAAGATATTTCTGTTTTTATTTTTGATACATTTGCAAAAAAAACTAAAAAACTGTTTTTCCTTTGTCATTATTGGGTATTGTGGAAATTGCTGAGAATGTTTTTTTAATCAATTTTATCATAAGGCTGTAACGTAACAAAAGGTGGAAAAATCACAGTATGTCCTGATGCCTCCTAAACACCTTTAACTGAACACAATCTGTCCTTGCCCTCTGTCCCCTTACAGTACATATGCTTAATCATTGATACCCCTTCATGGTGTAGTGAGATTATTTAATGTATTGGGGTAAGATGTAAGACACAGGTGACCGCAGGCTCTATCTAAACCCACCAGCTGTGTCCCAGTTAGCGAACGGAGCCTCCGACGGCAAGAATTTAGTTCATGGTGTTTAAAATTAGCTTCAGCATCTATCATTTCCGCCGGCTGGATGGGTTTGTGTCAGGCACAGGCAATTTGTCACCTCGCGTCTGTCTGTCCCGCCTCAATGTGCCATCAGTCAAGCACGCCTTCTGTCACCGGGACAGAGAGAGCACCCGCGGGGGGAGAAATATTGCTGCGAGACACACACGCCAAGCACTCCAGGAGTTACAACCGCACATGCTCAGTGGGGAAATGGAGAGAATAAACAACAATAAAAACACAAGAGTCACTGCACTTGGGCTGCTTGACTCAGTCTTTGGCTCTCTCTCTCTCTCTCTCTCTTTCCATAAGAATGATTGGGGAATTCAATCTTTAAGAATGATTAGAGGACGAATCCTCTAAGAATGTTTGGGGCCTAAATTCTTCAAGAATGATTGGAGGATGAATTCTTTCAGAATGATTGGAGGATGAATTCTTTAAGGCAGATCGGAGGATACATTTTTTGAGAATTTTTATTTATTCTGAGGGGTCGCTAAACAGACAGGAGGTGAGGGCCAAGAGAGCATTATATTTGTTAACTTGAGGTACAACAACTGTGGCCAATGGTAAAAGTAATCTAGCATTAAATCAGTTAATTAAATATTCAAAATTGTCAAGCTATTTTCTTAGTCAAAATGCCGGATTGGTGAGCTATAGGGGCTACCTTTCTTATTTTGTGTTGCATTTTGTTATGATAAAAATCATAAAATCAGAGTTGTTATTGCTTATTTTCTCTTTACAATGTTTAAAAATGCAGGTCAAATCTTGAATGTTGTAGATGTAGATTTATAAGTAGTGTAATGTCTCCGTTGTGGAAGGAGTCAGGTGCAGGAGGTAGTTTGCGTGTAAAAGTTATTTATTCACGTCACCAGTCCAAAACAATAACTCTGGCGAAGCAAAATACCCACACGAAATCAAAAAAATAAACGGGCGCAAACACAAGCAACCCGGCAATTACGAGAACCAAGATCAAATAGCCCTCAGTACACAGATTGGGAACAATGATGAAAGATACCAACATAACAATCACGCACAAGGGGAAGAGGGGAAGGAAGGAATATAAACAGGTGCGTGATTGGGAGAAAATAAACAACAGGTGTGTACAATCAAGAAAAAAGAAGAGGGACTGACTTCGGCGGAAGCCTTGACAGTACCCCCCCTTGATGCGCGGCTCTAAATCTATGACGTTAAAATGCCTATTTCTCTGTTCCATCTGACTGGTCCATCTGACTGGCTATATACAGGGGGTACCGGTACTAAGTACATGTGCGGGGATACAGGTTAGTCAAATATAATTTGTACATGTAGGTAGGGGTAAAGTGACTATGCATAGATAATAAACAGTAAGTAGCAGCAGTGTAAAAATAAAGGGGGTCAATGTAAATAGTCCGGGTGGCCATTTGAATAATTGATCAGCAGTCTTATGGTTTGGGGGTAGAAGCTGTAAAGGACGCTTTTGGACCTAGACTTGGCGCTCCGGTACCGCTTCCCGTGCAGTAGCAGAGAGAACAGTCTATTAATTGGGCCTTCCTCTGACACCGCCTAGAATATAGGTCCTGGATGGCTGGAAGCTTTGCCCTCTGTAGTGCCTTACCGCCGGATGCCGAGCAGTTGCCATACCAGGCGGTGATGCAACCGGTCAGGATGCTCTCAATGGTACAGCTGTAGAACTTTTTCAGGATCTAGGGACCCATGCCAAATCTTTAGAGGCTCCTGAGGGGGAAAAAGTGTTGTTGTGCCCTCCTCATGTTGTTGTGCCCTCCCCTTTCTTGGTGTGTTTGGACCATGATAGTTTGTTAGTGATGCGGAGGCCAAGGGACTTGAAACTCTCAACCCGCTCTGCTACAGCCCTGATGATGTAGTCCACGAACAACTCCTTTGTCTTGATCACGTTGAGAGAGAGGTTACTGTCCTGGCACCACACTGCCAGGTCTCTGACCTCCTCCCTATAGGCTGTCTCATCATTGTCGGTGATCAGGCCTACCACTGTTATGTCGTCAGCACACTTAATGATGGTGTTGGAGTCATGCTTGGCGTCCGAGTGTTGAGTGTTGAGGATCAGCGTGGCAGATGTGTTGTTGCCTACCCTTACCACCTGGGGGCAGCCCATCAGGAAGTCCAGGATCCAGTTGCAGAGGGAGGTGTTTAGTCCCAGGGTCCTTAGCCTAGTGATGAGCTTTGTGGGCACTATGGTGTTGAACGCTGAGCTGTAGTCAATGAACAGCATTCTCACATAGGTGTTCCTTTTGTCCAGGTGGGAAAGAGTAGTGTGGAGTGTGTTTGAGATTGCGTCATCTGTGGATCTGTTGGTGCTGCATTAGAATTGGAGTGGGTCTAGGGTTTCCGGGATGATGGTGTTGACATGAGCCATTCAAAGCACTTCATGGCTACAGGGTGGTAGTCATTTACACAGGTTACCTTCGCTTTCTTGGGCATAGGGACTATGGTGGTCTGCTTGAAACGTGTGGGTATTACAGACTCGGTCAGGGAGAGGTTGAAAATATCAGTGAAGACACTTGCCAGTTGGTCCGCAAATGCTCTGAGTACACGTCCTGGTAATCTGTCTGGCCCCGCAGCCTTGTGAATGTTGACCTGTTTAAAGGTCTTGGTCACATCGGCTACGGAGAGCTTGATCACACAGTCGTCCGGAACATCTGGTGCCCTCATGCATGCTTCAGGCATTTAGCTCATCTGGTAGGCTTGCGTCACTGGGCAGCTCGTGGCTGGGTTTCCCTTTCTAGTCTGTAATAGTTTGCAAGCCCTGCCACATCCGACGAGTGTCAGAGCCGGTGTGGTAGGATTCAATCTTAGTTCTGTATTGACACTTTGCCTGTGTGATGGTTCATCGGATAGCATAGCTGTATTTCTTATAAGCGTCCGGATTAGTGTCCCACTCCTTGAACGCAGCAGCTCTAGCCTTTAGCTCGGTGTGGATGTTGCCTGTAATCCATGGCTTCTGATTGCACTTATTGATGAAGCCAGTGACTGAGGGGGTATACTTCTCAATTGTATTGGAGGAATCCCAGAACATATTCCAATCTGTGCTAGCAAAACAGTCTTGTGGCGTAGCATCCATGTCATCTGACTACCTCCGTATTGAGCGAGACACTGGTACTTCCTGCTTTAGTTTTTGCTTGTAAGCAGGAGGATAGAATTATGGTCAGATGTAGTGCAAGGGAGAGCTTTGTATGTGTCTCTGTGTGTGGAGTAAAGGTGGCTTTTTCTCTGGTTGCACATGCTGGTAGAAATGAGGTAAAACGGATTTAAGTTTGCCTGCAGTCCCCGACCACTAGGAATGCCGCTTCTGGATTGTCATTTTCTTGTTTGCTTATGGCCTTATACAGCTCATTGAGTGCGGTCCTAGTGCCAGCATCGTTTTGTGCTGGTAAATAGACGAATACAAATAATATAGATGAGAACTCTCTCGGTAGATAGTGTGGTCTACAGTTATTCATGAGGTACTCAGGTGAGCAATACCTCGAGACTTCTTTAATATTAGACATCGCGCACCAGCTGTTAGACACACACACCCGCCCCTCGTCTTACCAGACTTAGCTGCTCTGTTCTGCCAATGCACGGAAAACCCAGCCAGCTCTATATTATCCGTGTCGTCATTCAGCCACGACTTGGTGAAACATAAGATATTACAGTTTTTAATGTCCCGTTGGTAGGATAGTCTTGATCGTAGATCATCCAGTTTATTTTCCAGTGATTGCAAGTTGGCTAATAGGACAGAGGTTAGTTGCAGTATATCCACTCGCCGATGAATTCTCACAAACTACCCCGACCTTCGCCCCAAGTATCTCTGTCTTTTCTTCACATGAATAATGGGGATTTGGGCCCGGTCTCGGTAAAGCAGACTATGCTTTGCGTAATACTCATTAAAGAAACATTTTTTGTCCACTTCAAGGTGAGTAATCGCTGTTCTGATGTCCAGAAGCTATTTTTGGTCATAAGAAACGGTAGCAGCAACATTATGTATAAAAAATAAGTTACAAACAATGCAAAAAAACTAACAAAATAACACAGTTGGTTAGGAGCCTGTAAAACGGCAGCCATCCCCTCCGGCACAATTGTTTCAGTATTCAAATTCGATCTACAGCTGTTACATAGTAATGAAAGTGTTGGGAGTTGGCATGAGACAGACAAGCAGGCAGCTATTATCAACCAGTTGAAATCACGAATCAGCATAATTTTTATGGATATATTCAAAGAAATATCAATAGAAAACAGGTCAAACGAAACAAAGTGTAGATAGTTTGCAGTCTTCCCAGCTTAAGTTTGAAGTGATTGGGTTAGCTGTGTTTTTGGCTAGCTCCTCTTAACAACAGTGTCCTGACGAGTGAGCACATTTTCTATGCCTGGCGAAATCACACCTCATTAGCTCGTTATGGATGTATCCAGAAAACAGCTAAAACAAATGCAAATGTGGCTACTTTGCTATTATTCTTGCTTTTTGACGTAACTGTAAGTTATCCAAAGTTGGCTAGCTAGCAAGCAAGGGATAAGAACAAATGACCGGGTCGCGTCTATAGATACCGAACCAAAAGACTGAACGACTTGCGTCTCTGGCAACCAAACCGTTAGAATGAACGATCAGCCAGCTTGGGTAGCAACCCTAGATTTGTGTCAGGACTATATCTGGAAGGATGAAATAGTTTGAGTAAATTCATCAAAATAATGTATTTAATGTAAATATGTAAATCATTATTTGAATATGTTGGTAACCCGTTGTATAAAATGCCATCAAAGACTTGTCGCGGGCCTAACCCGTACCAACATATTCTCCAAACACTGGCTTCTCTGGCATTATCACTTAAAAATGTCACAACAGGTCAAAATATATGTGCCATGACAGTGTTATGACCATATTATAATAGGTTATGATGTCTGCTGTTATAAGTTATGTCTGCTGTTCTGACATATTATGACATGGTTATGATGGTGTCATAACGTGTTATGATGCTGGGTGTCAAGTAAAGTGTTACCGAATAGTTATTAAATATTCTGCACAAACAATATGTTAATCTTACGTAACATTACATTCAAGAAAAAGATGTTGCCAAAAGTTTCGAAATTAATAGTAGGCACAGGCCTAAAAAATAAACAATATTATCAACCTAATAAGCCTAGAATAACAATCCAACACCTGGATTAAACCTTAACAAGCTTAACTTCCTAAAAACCTATGTACGAGGATGAAAGCGGACATCCCTGTGATCAACCCTACTCAACCCTACTCTGTCACCTGTCGCGATAAGGCAACAGGCCAGACACCTGAGTGATAACCCTTTAATTGTGCCCTCCCTTGTTTTTTATCAGACCTGTCTGTGAGGACCCATACTGGTGGGGGGATTCATCCGTCATGCTGTCAACTTAGGGATTCCGTAGGCGTCTAGGACAATGCCTGTTTGGGACAGGACCAACACACTCATAGGGATGTGTGTAAACTAATCAAACATTGATTGTTTCGCATTTCAATTATTTATATCACGCAAGTTCATATACTGTACACTGCATCGCTTTTTGTCATGTATAATGTGCCATTTATCATTTCCCAAGTAGGGCCAGTCAAGATTAATTCAGGGCCTAATAATGAGGCCTGCTAAATCTGGAAACATCTTACTTCAACCCCGGCAGACATAACCCGATGTTGACTGAAATAAACTCTTTGTCACATCCTGGCCATAGAGAGCCCTCTGGGTTCTCTATGGGGTTTTGGGCCAGGACGTGACTAGGGGTTTCTAGCATTCTTTATGTTGGTTTTGGTTTGGTTCCCAATTAGAGGCAGCTGTTTGTCGTTGCCTCTAATTGGGAATCCTATTTAAGTTTGTTCCTTCCCCACTTGCCTTTGTGGGTTATTGTTTCTGTTAGTGCTTTATTGTTTTTGTAGATGGAACTCTATGCCCGCTGCGCCTTGGTCCAGTTATTAAAACGTTCGTGACAGAATAACCCACCAATCCAGGACCAAGCAGCGTGCACCCAGGGAGAAGCAGTTCTGGACCTGGAAGGAGATCATGGGGGGCTGTGAGACCCTTCCTTGGCGGGAGTCGCCAAGGAAGAAGGGAGGGCAATGCCGAGGTTCGAGGCCACAGCAACCCCAAGATTTTTTTTGGGGGGGGCACATGGGGCTGTCGGACAAACAGAGAAGAGAGGGACGTCAAGTGTGCTCTCTCAGCCCAGTACGTCCAGTGTGCTCTCTCAGCTCTCTCAGTGCCAGCTCCCTGCCCTCGCCCTGAAGAGAGTGTCAGCAGTCCGGTGAGACCTGTGCTGGAATGGAGGAGTATAAAGGAGTTTTGGGGGGGGGATATAGAAGAGAGGTACGTCCAGTGTGCTCTCTCAGCCCGGTACGTCCTGTGCCAGCTCCCCACACTCGCCCAGAGGTGCGTGAGACTAGCCCGGTACGTCCTGTTCCGTCTCCACGCATCTGGCCTCCAGTGCGTCGTCCCAGCCCGATGCATCCTGTTCCGGCTCCACGTACCAGACCTGCAGTGCGCCTCTCCAGCCCAGTACGTCTAGTGCGCATCCCCAGCTCGATGCGTCCAGTGCCAGCTCCCCGCACTCGCCCAGAGGTGCGTGAGACCAGTCTGGTGAGACCCATGCCGGCTCCACGCACTGGGCCTCCAGTGCGCCTTCTCAGCCCAGCACGTCCGCACCGGAGCCACCACCGAATGCCCACCCAAACCCTCCCCCATTGACTTCTGGTTTGCGGTCGGAGTCCGCACCTTTGGGGGGGGGGTACTGTCATGTCCTGGCCATAGAGAGCCCTCTGGGTTCTCTATGGGGTTTTGGGCCAGGACGTGACTAGGGGTTTCTAGCATTCTTTATGTTGGTTTTGGATTGGTTCCCAATTAGAGGCAGCTGTTTGTCGTTGCCTCTAATTGGGAATCCTATTTAAGTTTGTTCCTTCCCCACTTGCCTTTGTGGGTTATTGTTTCTGTTAGTGCATGTGTTTGTGCTTTACAGATGTTAGGGTCTGTTTATGCTTTATTGTTTTTGTAGTTGGTTCCTTTTTTGTAGTAAAACATGTGGAATGCTATGCCCGCTGCGCCTTGGTCCAGTTAATCAAACGTTCGTGACAGTCTTTCAAAGATAATCCGTAAAAAAAAATATAAATAACTTCACAGATCTTCATTGTAAAGGGTTTAAATAATGTTTCCCATACTTTCCCATACAATGAACCATGAACAATTAATGAACATGCACCTGTGGAACGGTCATTAAGACACTAACAGCTTACAGGTAGGCAATTAAGGTCACAGTTATGAAAACTTAGGACACTAGAGGCCTTTCTACTGACTCTGAAAAACACCAAAAGAAAGATGCCCAGGGTCCCTGCTCATCTGCGTGAACATGACTTAGGCATGCTGCAAGGAGGCATGAGGACTGCAGATGTGGCCAGGGCAATAAATTGCAATGTCCGTACTGTGAGACGCCTAAGACGGCGCTACAGGGAGACAGGAAGGACAGCTGATCGTCCTCGCAGTGGCAGACCAAGTGTTACAACACCTGTACAGGATCGGTACATCCTAACACCACACCTGCGGGACAGGGACAGGATGGCAACAACAACTGCCCGAGTTACAACAGGAACGCACAATCAATCAGTGCTCAGACTGTCCGCAATAGGCTGAGCGAGGCTGGACTGAAGGCTTGTAGGCCTGTTGTAAGGCAGGTCCTCACCAGACATCACCGGCAACAACGTCGCCTATGGGCACAAACCCACCGTCGCTGACGAGTCACGGTTTTGTCTTACCAGGGGTGATGGTCGGATTTGCATTTATCGTTGAAGGAATGAGTGTGTACTCTGGAGCAGGATCGATTTGGAGATGGAGGGTTTGTCATGGTCTGGGGCGGTGTGTCACAGCATCATCATTCTGAGCTTGTTGTCAATGCAGGCAATCTCAACTCTGTGCGTTACAGGGAAGACATCCTGCTGGTACCCTTCCTGCAGGCTCATCCTGACATGACCCTCCAGCATGACAATGCCACCAGCCATACTGCTCATTCTGTGCGTGATTTCCTGCAAGACAGGAATGTCAGATTCTGCCATGGCCAGCGTAGAGCCCGGATCTCAATCCCATTGAGCATGTCCGGGACCTGTTGGATCGGATGGTGAGGGCTAGGGCCATTCCCCCTAGAAATGTCCAGGAACTTGCAGGTACCTTGGTAGAAGAGTGGGGTAACATCTCACAGCAAGAACTGGCAAACCTGGTGCAGTTCATGAGGAGAAGACTGCAGTACTTAATGCAGGTGGTGGCCACACCAGATACTGACTGATTACAATAAAATGAGTCCTATATCAACATAACCTGCCTCTCAGCAAGGAAGAAGCCACTGCTCCAAAACCACCATAAAAAAAGCCAGACTACGATTTGCAACTGCATATGGGGACAAAGATCATACTTTTTGGAGAAATTGTTTGGCCATAATTACCATCGTTATGTTTGGAGCAGAAACGGGGACGCTTGCAAGGCAAAGAACACCATCCCACCCATGAAGCACGGGGATGGCAGCATCATGCTGTGGGGGTGCTCTGCTGCAGGAGGGACTGGTGCACTTCACAGAATAGATGGCATCATGAGGAGGAAAATTATGTGGATATATTGAAGCAACATCACAAGACATCAGTCAGGAAGTTAAAGCTTGGTCGCAAATGGGTCTTCCAAATGTACAATGACCCCAAGCATACTTCCAAAGTTGTGGCAAAATGGCTTAAGGACAATAACGTCAAGGTATTGGAGTGGCCATCACAAAGCCCTGACCTAAATCCTATAGAAAATGTGTGATCAGAACTGAAAAAGAGTGTGCGAGCAAGGAGGCCTACAAACCTGATTCAGTTACACCAGCTCTGTCAGGAGGAATGGGCCAAAATTCACCCAAGCTTGTGGAAGGCTACCCGAAATGTTTGACCCAAGTTAAACAATTTAAAGGCAATGCTACCAAATACTATTTGAGTGTATGTAAACTTCTGACCCACTGGGAATGTGATGAAAGAAATAAAAACTGAAATAAATAATTCTCTCTACTATTATTCTGACATTTCACATTCTTAAAATAAAGTGGTGATCCTAACTGACTTAAGACAGGGAATATTTACTAGGATTAAATGTCAGGAACTGTGAAAAACTAAGTTTATTTGTATTTGGCTAAGGTGCATGTAAACTTCTGACTTCAACTGTACATGTAACCCTGTTATGACACCCATAATAGTAAAAAATTCTGGCATTTGTAATTTCATGTAGCATGCTTGTTGGATGCTTGTCATGATCAGTAACGAGCAACACAGGATCATTTCTACGACAGAGTTGCGCAAACTTTCTATCAGGTGGCTTTCAAGTAAGATGAGGCTACCTCTTTCTCTCCAATCAACCTAAATGGAGTCATTCTCGCTACCTTCTAAGGGCACTAAAGTCAGTCTTTTCAATCACTCCCAAGGATTTTTTCACAGCCCCGGGGAATCTGCAGCTCATTACACTGGCTCTTCATCACTCTACTGTAAGGGAAATGAAAACACTGGTCATTTTGCATTGAGTTTAGAGCAGCTGCCTCCAGCTGCCCGGGAACAAAGGCCTCACCACAGCAACACTCAATAGAAGAAAAGAAGAAGCAGGTCAGCTTTAAATCAAGCAAGCGCTCTGCCTTTTAAATGAGAAATACATTTCTGTGCCAAGCTTGCAGCAAAACAAGCCATTATTGTCTCTTCATGTTCAATGCTATTTTATTAAAACTCAGTATTTCACAAAAGCTACCCTGGACTCGCCCGAACAACTAATTGTTTCTTTCAAAGAATGTAGTACAGAAAATCTAACAAAGAGAGATGGCCCATGAGGCTCAGCTTGAGACCGTGATGGAATGCCATTATAAAGCCATTACAAAGATGGTTAAAAGAATGCACAAAGGTATACCAAATGCCATGAACCCAAGCAGATGAAAACATGAACATTATGTTAGTTTATAATGGACTGATGCTAGGCCACAAAGTGCTCTGTTGCCATGGCATTCTGAAGCCTGTCGTTTAAACCTCCCGAGTGACGCAGCGGTCTAAGCCACTGCATCTCAGGACTAGAGGTGTCACTACAAACCCTTGTTAGATTCCAGGCTGTATCACACCCGGCCGTGAATCGGAGTCCCATCGGGCGGCGCACAATTGGTCCAGCGTCGTCTGGGTTAGGGTTTGGCCGGGCTAGGCCTTCATTGTAAATAATAATTTGTTCTTAACTGACTTGTAACATGTAATAAAGCAACAAGGCCCATGAGCGATGGCTGACCAGCATAGGCAAGATGCAGTAGATGGTATGGAGTACAGTATATACACATATACAGTGGGGCAAAAAAGTATTTAGTCAGCCACCAATTGTGCAAGTTCTCTCACTTAAAAAGATGAGAGAGGCCTGTAATTTTCATCATAGGTACACTTCAACTATGACAGACAAAATGAGGGAAAAAAATCCAGAAAATCACATTGTAGGATTTTTTATGAATTTATTTGCAAATTATGGTGGAAAATAAGTATTTGGTCACATACAAACAAGCAAGATTTCTGGCTCTCACAGACCTGTAACTTCTTCTTTAAGAGGCTCCTCTGTCCTCCACTCGTTACCTGTATTGATGGCACCTGTTTGAACTTATTATCAGTATAAAAGACACCTGTCCACAACCTCAAACAGTCACACTCCAAACTCCACTATGGCCAAGACCAAAGAGGACACCAGAAACAAAATTGTCAAAGGACACCAGAAACAAAATTGTAGACCTGCACCAGATTGGGAAGACTGAATCTGCAATAGGTAAGCAGCTTGGTTTGAAGAAATCAACTGTGGGAGCAATTATTAGGAAATGGAAGACATACAAGACCACTGATAATCTTCCTCGATCTGGGGCTCCACGCAAGATCTCACCCCGTGGGGTCAAAATGATCACAAGAACGGTGAGCAAAAATCCCAGAACCACACGGGGACCTAGTGAATGACCTGCAGAGAGCTGGGACCAAAGTAACAAAGCCTACCATCAGTAACACACTACGCCGCCAGGGACTCAAATCCTGCAGTGCCAGACGTGTCCCCCTGCTTAAGCCAGTACATGTTCAGGCCCGTCTGAAGTTTGCTAGAGAGCATTTGGATGATCCAGATGAGGATTGGGAGAATGTCATATGGTCAGATGAAACCAAAATAGAACTTTTTGGTAAAAACTAAACTTGTCGTGTTTGGAGGACAAAGAATGCTGAGTTGCATCCAAAGAACACCATACCTACTGTGAAGCATGGGGGTGGAAACATCATGCTTTGGGGCTGTTTTTCTGCAAAGGGACCAGGACGACTGATCCGTGTAAAGGAAAGAATGAATGGGGCCATGTATCGTGAGATTTTGAGTGAAAACCTCCTTCCATCAGCAAGGGCATTGAAGATGAAACGTGGCTGGGTCTTTCAGCATGACAATGATCCCAAACACACCGCCGGGCAACGAAGGAGTGGCTTCGTAAGAAGCATTTCAAGGTCCTGGAGTGGCCTAGCCAGTCTCCAGATCTCAATCCCATAGAAAATCTTTGGAGGGAGTTGAAAGTCCGTGTTGCCCAAAACATCACTGCTCTAGAGGAGATCTGCATGGAGGAATGGGCCAAAATACCAGCAACTGTGTGTGAAAACCTTGTGAAGACTTACAGAAAACGTTTGACCTCTGTCATTGCCAACAAAGGGTATATAACAAAGTATTGAGATAAACTTTTGTTATTGACCAAATACTTATTTTCCACCATAATTTGCAAATAAATAAATTAAAAATCCTACAATGTGATTTTCTGGATTTCTTTTTCTCATTTCGTCTGTCATAGTTGAAGTGTACCTATGATGAAAATTACAGGCCTCTCTCATCTTTTTAAGTTGGAGAACTTGCACAATTGGTGGCTGACTAAATACTTTTTTGCCCCACTGTATATATATATATATGAGATGAGTAATGTAGGATATGTAAACATTATATAAATGGCATTGTTTAAAGTGGCTAGTGATACATTATTTCATCCAATTATAATTATTAAAGTGGCTAGAGATTTGGGTCGATGGCCGAACGGCATAGGCAAGATTCAGTAGATGGTTTAGAGTACAGTGTATACATTTGATATGAGTATGTCGGATACGTAAACATTATATACAAAATTGTTTAAAGTGGCTAGTGATACATTGTTACATCCAATTCCTATGTTTAAAGTGGCTAGAGATTTAAGTCAGTATGATGGCAGCAGCCACTCAATGTTAGTGATGGCTGTTTAACAGTCTGATGGCTTTGAGGTAGAAGCTGTTTTTCAGTCTCTCGGTCCCAGCTTTGATGCACCTGCACTGACCTCGCCTTCTGGATGATAGCAGGGTGAACAGGCAGTGGCTCGGGTGGTTGTTGTCCTTGATGATCTTTTTGGCCTTCCTGTGACATCGGGTGGTGTAGGTGTCCTGAAGGGCAGGTAGTTTACCCCCGGTGATGCGTTGTGCAGTCCTCACTACCCTCTGGAGAGCCTTACGGTTGTGGGCGGAGCAGTTGCCGTACCAGGCGGTGATACAGCCCGACAGGATGCTCTCGATTGTGCATCTGTAGAAGTTTGTGAGTGATTTTGGTGACAAGCCAAATTTCTTCAGCCTCCTGAGGTTGAAGAGGCGCTGTTGCGCCTTCTTCACCACGCTGTCTGTTTGGGTGGACCAATTCAGTTTGTCCGTGATGTGTACGCAGAGGAACTTAAAACTTTCCACCTTCTCCACTACTGTCCCCTCGATGTGGATAGGGGGGTGCTCCCTCTCCTGTTTCCTGAAGTCCACGATCATCTCCTTTGTTTTGTTGACATTGAGTGAGAGGTTATTTTCCTGACACCACACTCCGAGGGCCCTCACCGTCTCGTCGTTGTTGGTAATCAAGCTTTCTGTCAAGTCCTACTCTTGTTCAACTTCCAAAGGACACAAGGACAACTCAATTTTCCAACTCAATCACTTTTATTTTGGCTTTGTCAGTTGATTGGTCTGTTCAGTGAATTAGGTTGTAAACCTTTAAAGACAAAAGTTACCATTTTAATTAATCATTTTATGAATTCTTTGATGAATTAAAACCACTTAAGCCTTTTACATTCAATAACGCAAAAGATAATTTCATGAATTTTCAGAATTTGTTAGTAAAAGTTAACATTTAATAGAATTTTTACATTTTTTACTTTGTACCATCCTTTTGTATCTTATTTTTTCAACTCAAAATGAAATATTATTCTAGCACAAACCCATTTAACACAAAATCAATGAAGACAATGCTTCAATGTGTTCCTTAACCAATCTACACAGCAGTTAAACATAGCTCGAACATATTAAACAGCATTTCAATCACCATGAAAGTAAATAAAACATTTCACTGACCATTGGCGTCTCTGGACTGAACCTACGAGTGAACTTGGAGCGTCTTCTCTCTGAAGTTTGTTTCCCTAAATGACTGAGGACCTCCATGTTTTCACAGGTGCTCCAAATCAGTGAAACTGACTGATCAGGTGACAAGCAGCCGGTTTGCTGCTGCTGGTCCACTCTGGGAAGTGTAGTTCTTTGACACTCATTCCTGAGATTCAGCTCAACACCTACCACTGTAGTGTCGTCAGCAAACTTGATGATTGAGTTGGATGCGTGCTTGGCAACGCAGTCATGGGTAAACAGGGAGTACAGGAGAGGGCTGAGAACGCACCCTTGTGGGGCCCCAGTGTTGAGGATCAGCGGGGTGGAGATGTTGTTTCCTACCCTCACCACCTGGGGCCGGTCCGTCAGGAAGTCCAGGACCCAGTTGCACAGGGCTGGGTCAAGACCCAGGGTCTCGAGCTTAATGACGAGCTTGGAGGGAACTATGGTGTTAAATGCTGAGCTGTAGTCGATGAACAGCATTCTTACATAAGTATTCCTCTTGTCCAGATGGGTTAGGGCAGTATGCAGTGTGATTGCGTCGTCTGTGGACCTATTGGGACGGTAAGCAAATTGGAGTGGGTCAAGGGGGTCTGGCAGGATGGAGGTGATATGATCCTTGACTAATCTCTCAAAGCACTTCATGATGACGGAAGTGAGTGCTACGGGCGATAGTCATTTAGCTCAGTTACCTTAGCTTTCTTGGGAACAGGAACAATGGTGGCCCTCTTGAAGCATGTGGGAACAGCAGCTTGGGATAGGGACTGATTGAATATGTCCGTAAACACACCAGCCAGCTGGTCTGCGCATGCTCTGAGGACACGGCCAGGGATGCCATCTGGGCCGGCAGCCTTGCGAGGGTTAACACATTTAAATGTTTTTCTCACATTGGCTGCGGTGAAGGAGAGCCCGCAGGTTTTGGTAGCAGGCTGTGTCGGTGGCACTGTATTGTCCTCAAAGTGAGCAAAGAAGTTGTTTAGTTTGTCTGGGAGCAGGACGTCATGGTCCGCAACAGGGCTGGTTTTCTTTTTGTAGTCCATGATTGACTTTAGACCCTGCCACATTCCTCTTGTGTCGGAGCCGTTGAATTGTGACTCTACTTTGTCTCTATATTGACGCTTAGCTTGTTTGATTGCCTTGCGGAGGGAATAGCTACACTGTTTGTATTCAGTCATGTTTCCGGTAGCCTTACTCCTGGTTAAAGCAGTGGTTCGCGCTTTCAGTTTTTGCGCTAATGCTGCCATCAATCCACGGTTTCTGGTTGGGGAAGGTTTTAATATTTGCTATGGGTACAACATCACCAATGCACTTGCTAATAAACTCGCCACCGAATCAGCGTATACATCAATGTTGTTGTCAGATGCTGTCCGAACATATCCCAGTCCACGTGCTCAAGCAATCTTGCAGCATGGAATCAGATTGGTCGGACCAGCGTTGAACAGACCTGAGAACGGGCGTTTCCTGTTTTAGTTTCTGTTTGTAGGCTGGGAGCAACAAAATGGAGTCATGGTCAGACTTGCCGAAAGGAGGGCGTAGAATAGCCTTGTATGCATCACGGAAGTTGGAATAACAATGATCCAGGATTTTACCAGCCCGGTGGCACATTCGATATGCTGGTAAAATTTCGGGAGCCTTGTTTTCAAATTATCCTTATTAAAATCCCCAGCCACAATAAATGCAGCCTCAGGATATGTGGTTTCCAATTTACCTAGAGTGAAATGAATTTCTTTCAGTGCCGCTGATGTGTCAGCTTGAGGGGGATGTACACGGCTGTGATTATAATCGAGGAGAATTCTCTTGGTAGATAATGTGGTCTGCATTTGATTGTAAGGAATTCTATGTCAGGTGAACAAAAGGACTTGAGTTCCTGTATGTTGTTATGATCACACCCGCCTCGTTAATCATAAGACACACACCCCACCCTTCTTCTTACCAGATAGATGTTTGTTTCTGTCGGGCGCTGATGCGTGGAGAAACCAGGTGGCTGTATTCGACTCTGATAACGTGTCCTGAGTGAGCCATGTTTCCGTGAAGCAAAGAACGTTGCAGTCTCGGATGTCTCTCTGAAAGGCAACCCTCGATCGGATTTCGTCTACTTTGTTGTCCAGAGACTGTACATTGGCGATTAAAATACTCGGAGAGGTGCACGCTATGCCCGTCGGCCGACGAGCTTGACCAAAAGACCGGCGCGTTTCCCTCTATTGTCCTGGTTGGGGTAACAAACAGAGAATCCTCTTTGGAAAAGTCGTATTCCTGGTCGTAATGTTGGTAAGTTGACGTTGCTCTTATATCCAATAGTTCCTCCCGGTTGTATGTAATAAAACTTAATATTTCCCGGGGTAACAATGTAAGAAGTAATACATAAAAAAACAAAATACTGCATGGTTTCCTGAGAATGTGAAGCGAGGCTGCCATCTCTGTCGGTGCCGGAAGTATCAGACATGATGAAGATTGCACTATTATTCCCCCACACACACATTTTCCTTTGATTAGGTTAGATGGTTCTGTAGCTAGATGGAGCTATAGGGTACAAACAGGCAAGCTACTGAAGACCAAGCTTCTCTAGTTCCTTTCTACTGTCACGGATCCCCCCGGAACTGATGCTCATTCTGTTCACCAGTTCCGGAGGTCTACGTCACCGGCTTTCTAGGCTTCACTGAAAGGGATTCATTATCATCAACCCCGGACTGTCTTGTCTGATTACACACACCTGGCTCCAATTTCCCCTGATTAGTATGTTATATATGTGCCCTCTGTTCCCGTCGGTTATTGTTCCCATGTCCGTTGGTGGTGTGAGTACCTATGCAAGAAATTTAGAACCAGGAATAGATATAGCCCTTGGTTCTCTCCAGACCTGACTGCCCTTGACCAGCGCAAAAACATCCTGTGGCGTTCTGCATTAGCATCGAACAGCCCCCGTGATATGCAACTTTTCAGGGAAGTCAGGAACCAATATACGCTGGCAGTTAGGAAAGCCAAGGCTAGCTTTTTCAAGCAGAAATTTGCCTCCTGTAACACAAACTCCAAAAAGTTCTGGGACACTGTTAAGTCCATGGAGAATAAGAGCACCTCCTCCCAACTGCCCACTGCACTGAGGATAGGAAATACTGTCACCACCGATAAACCCACAATAATTGAGAATTTCAATAAGCATTTTTCTATGGCTGGCCATGCTTTCCACCTGGCTACCCCTACCCCGGTCAACAGCCCTGCACCCTCAGCAACTCGCCAAAGCCTCCCCACTTCTCCTTCTCCCAAATCCAGTCAGCTGATGTTCTAAAAGAGCTGCGAAATCTGGACCCTTACAAATCAGCCGGGCTAGACAATCCGGACCCTTTCTTTTTAAAATTATCTGCCGAAATTGTTGCAACCCCTATTACTAGCCTGTTTAACCTCTCTTTCGTGACGCCTGAGATTCCCAAAGACTGAAAGCAGCTGCTGTCATCCCCTCTTCAAAGGGGGAGACACTCTTGACCCAAACTGTTATAGGCCTATATCCATCCTTCCCTGCCTTTCTAAGGTCTTTGAAAGCCAAGTTAACAAACAAATTACCGACCATTTCAATCCCACCGCACCTTCTCCGCTATGCAATCTGGTTTCAGGGCTGGTCATGGGTGCACCTCAGCCACGCTCAAGGTCCTAAATGACATCATAACCGCCATCGACAAGAGACATTATTGTGCAGCTGTTTTCATTGATCTGGCCAAGGCTTTCGACTCTGTCAATCACCGCATCCTTATCGGGCAGACTCGACAGCATTGGTTTCTCAAATGACTGCCTCGCATGGTTCACCAATTACTTCTCCGACAGAGTTCAGTGTGTCAAATCAGAGGGCCTGTTGTCCGGGCCTCTTTCAGTCTCCATGGGGTGCCACAGGGTTCAATTCTTGGGCCGACTCTTTTCTCTGTATACATCAATGATGTCGCTCTTGCTGCAGGTGAGTCTCTGATTCACCTCTATGCAGACGACACCATTCTGTATACTTCTGGCCCCTCTTTGGACACTGTGTTAACTACCCTCCAGACGAGCTTCAATGCCATACAACTCTCCTTCCGTGGCCTACAACTGCTCTTAAACGCAAGTAAAACTAAATGCATGCTCTTCAACCGATCGCTACCCGCACCTGTCCCCCCGTCCAGCATCACTACTCTGGACGGTTCTGTCTTAGATTACGTGGAAAACTACAAATACCTAGGTGTCTGGTTAGACTGTAAACTCTCCTTCCAGACTCACATCAAACATCTCCAATCTAAAATTAAATCTAGAATTGGCTTCCTGTTTCGCAACAAAGCTTCCTTCACTCATGCTGCCAAACTTACCCTCGTAAAACTGACCATCCTACCGATCCTCGACTTCGTGATGTAATTTACAAAATAGCCTCCAATACTCTACTCAACAAACTGGATGCAGTCTATCACAGTGCCATCCGTTTTGTTACCAAAGCCCCATATACCACCCACCACTGCGACCTGTACACTCGTAGGCTGGCCTTCACTTTACACTCGCCGCCATATCCACTGGCTCCTGGTCATTTACAAGTCCCTGCTAGGTAAAGTCCCACCTTATCTCAGATCGCTGGTCACCTTAGCAGCACCAACCCGTAGCACACGCTCCAGCAGGTATATCTCACTGGTCACCCCCAAAGCCAATTCCTCCTTTGGCCGACTCTCCTTCCAGTTCTCTGCTGCCAATGACTGGAACGAACTTCAAAAATCTCTGAAACTGGAGACACTTATCTCCCTCAACAGCTTTAAGCACCAGCTGTCAGAGCAGTGTACAGACCACTGTACCTGTTTATAGCCCATCTGTAAATAGCCCAACCAACTACCTCATCCCCTACCGTATTTATTTATTTATCTTGTTCCTTTGCACCCCAGTTTTTCTACATTGCACATTCATCTACTGCACAGTTTTCTTTTACCATTCCAGTGTTAAATTGCTATATTGTAATTACTCTGCCACCATGGCCTATTTATTGTCTTACCTTCCTTATCCTACCTCATTTGCACTCTTTGTATATAGATTTCTTTTTTTCCTACTGTATTATTGACTGTATGTTTGTTTTATTCCATGTGTAACTCTGTGTTGTTGTGTGTCGAACTGCTTTGCTTTATCTTGGCCAGGTCGCAGTTGTAAATGAGAACTTGTTCTCAACTTGCCTACCTGGTTAAATAAAGGTGAAATAAAATAAAAATAAATGCGTTGGTGCAGCTGTTATGCTGAGTGCTATGTATATACATTGTGTATTACAGGTATCGTCCCGTGGCGTTCAACAAGGTTTACCCTCGCTCTTTTGTTTGGGTACAGCCCAGTATATTTGTATACGTGTTGTTTTCATTAAAAAAAACAAGTAATATCACATTAAACTAAATATGTTACCATGAATTCATCTAAATGCGAAATAATATGTATGTTCTGTTTTTCTATTATCCAAGGGTCTCTTGTTTACATTTTCTACCATAGCCAACAGACATTCCAGCAAAAATAGGACCCCCTCTTTCATCATTGGAGGAGAGCAAAGGGGGAAATCACCTTTGTTGTCTTGACGACTCTGAACTATAGGTCTGTGATGTATGGGTGTAATAAAAAGCCAATTTCTAGCCTTGGCCTCCCAAGTCGCAGTGAGGCCACAGGACACAGTTTCTAATGGGTATGTACATGGGAGAGACAAGTTCTATAGAAAATACCTGACTTAAGACCATATATAGGCTAGAGCAGGTTCGGGAACTGGCTTTGTATGAAAGTCACCATGTTTACTGTGTTCATTTATATTCCCTGACCATGGTCCCAATAGATTACTATTGTAAATTATATTCCATGACCATGGTCCCAAAAGATTACTATTGTAAATTATATTCCATCACCATGGTCCCAATAGATTACTATTGTAAATCATATTCCATCACCATGGTCCCAAAAGATTACTATTGTAAATTATATTCCATCACCATGTTCCCAATAGGCTACTCATGTAAGTTATATTCCATGACCATGGTCCCAATAGCCTACTCATGCAAGTTATATTCCATGACCATGGTCCCAATAGGCTACTCATGTAAGTTATATTCCATGACCATGGTCCCAATAGGCTACTCATGCAAGTTATATTCCATGACCATGGTCCCAATAGGCTACTCATGTAAGTTATATTCCATGACCATGGTCCTAATAGATTACTATTGTAAATTATATTCCATCACCATGGTCCCAATGGATTACTATTGTAAGTCATATTCCATCACCATGGTCCCAATAGGCTACTCATGTAAGTTATATTCCATGACCATGGTCCCAATAGGCTACTCATGCAAGATATATTCCATGACCATGGTCCCAATAGGCTACTCATGTAAGTGATATTCCATGACCATGGTCCCAATAGGCTACTCATGCAAGATATATTCCATGACCATGGTCCCAATAGGCTACTCATGTAAGTTATATTCCATAACCATGGTCCCAATAGGCTACTCATGTAAGTTATATTCCATGACCATGGTCCCAATAGGCTACTCATGTAAGTTATATTCCATCACCATGGTCCCAATAGGCTACTGATGTAAGTTATATTCCATGACCATGGTCCCAATAGGCTACTCATGTAAGTTATATTCCATGACCATGGTCCCAATAGGCTACTCATGTAAGTTATATTCCATCACCATGGTCCCAATAGGCTACTCATGCAAGATATATTCCATGACCATGGTCCCAATAGGCTACTCATGTAAGTTATATTCCATAACCATGGTCCCAATAGGCTACTCATGTAAGTTATATTCCATGACCATGGTCCCAATAGGCTACTCATGTAAGTTATATTCCATGACCATGGTCCCAATAGGCTACTCATGTAAGTTATATTCCATCACCATGGTCCCAATAGGCTACTCATGTAAGTTATATTCCATGACCATGGTCCCAATAGGCTACTCATGTAAGTTATATTCCATCACCATGGTCCCAATAGGCTACTCATGTAAGTTATATTCCATGACCATGGTCCCAATAGGCTACTCATGTAAGTTATATTCCATGACCATGGTCCCAATAGGCTACTCATGTAAGTTATATTCCATCACCATGGTCCCAATAGGCTACTCATGTAAGTTATATTCCATGACCATGGTCCCAATAGGCTACTCATGTAGGTGAGTAAATAAAAGAGAAATGCACATAGATGTAAATGTAATATTTCTATTGAACTACAAAGCTACCTTTGTAGCTTGGTATTATTTTTGGAACAATATCATGGGAGGAAAAATCTAGTTTGTGTGCACATTTGAAAATATGGAACTAGCTTCTGTTCAAGGCCACTAGTGCACATTTACTGTGCTTGTATATGTGAAGAAAAAAACCTAACCATGAATATTTGTATACACAAGACACAAGGCAATAATCCCTTTAATAGTCTAATCTTCATAGAAAGATAATTCATTTTAGTGGGATGTTATTTGTTAACAGTTACAGCAAGGTAATGTTTACCTAAGTTATGAACAAGATACCGTAGGTTGTGTTTTGAAATACCAGAGGTTTAAATACTTCGACTTTTGCCAATTTTAATTTTGATTCAGCAGAGTGGACTGGGCCAATTAGTCATTTTTAGGGGGTTTTGTTTCTGTATTAGGCCTAATTAATTATCTGTTGTGGTATTACCTTGTTATTTTAGAAAGACTAGTTCAATCCAAATCTGTATCTGTAATCTGAGTTAAAGGCCCAGTGCAGTCAAAAACGTGATTTCCTGTGTTTTATATACAGTCCCTTTGGAAAATATCCAGATCCCTTGACTTTTTACAAATATTTTATGTTACAGCCCTATTCTAAAATGGATTAAATTAAAAAAAATCTACACACAATACTCCATTATGACAAAGCAAAAACAGGTTTTTAGTCAGAAATACCTTATTTACATTCAGTTAATGTCTGAAGTTTAGTACGCAATAGTACGCAAGTATAAACACCATGGGACTACGCAGCCGTCATACCGCTCAGGAAGGAGACGTGTTCTGTCTCCTAGAGATGAACGTACGTTGGTGCGAAAAGTACAAATCAATCCCAGAACAACAGCAAAGGACCTTGTGAAGATGCTGGAGGAAACAGGTACAAAAGTATCTAAATCCACAGTAAAACCAGTCCTATATCGACAAAACCTGAAATTCCGCACAGCAAGGAAGAAGCCTCTGCTCCAAAACCGCCATAAAAAAGCCAGACTAAGGTTTGCAACTGCACATGGGGACAAAGATCGTACCTTTTGGAGAAATGTCCTTGGGTCTGATGAAACAAAAATAGAACTGTTTGGCCATAATGACCATCGTTATGTTTGAAGGAAAAAGGGGGAGGCTTGCAAGCCAAAGAACATCATCCTAACCGTGAAGCACGGGAGTGGCAGCATCATGCTGTGGGGGTGCTTTGCTGTAGGAGTGACTGGTGCACTTCACAAAATAGATGGCATCATGAGGAGGAAAATTACGTGGATATATTGAAGCAACATGTCAAGACATCAGTCAGGAAGTTAAAGCTTGGTCGCAAATGTGTCTTCCAAATTGACAATGACCCCAAGCATACTTCCAAAGTGGTGGCAAAATGGCTAAAGGACTGCAAAGTCAAGGTATTGGAGTGGCTGAAACTGAAAAAGCGTGTGCGAATAAGCAGGCCTACAAACCTGACTCAGTTACACCAGCTCTGTCAGGAGAAATGGGCCAAAATTCACACAACCTATTGTGTGAAGCTTGTGGAAGGCTACCCGAAACGTTAAACAATTTAAAGGCAATGCCTCCAAATACTAATTGAGTGTATGTAAACGTCTGACCTACTGGGAATGTGATGAAAGAAATAAAAGCTGAAATAAATCATTCTCTCTACTATTATTCTGACATTTAACGTTCTTAAAATAAAGTGGTGATCCTAACTGACCTAAGACAGGGCATTAATTCTAGGATTAAATGTCAGGAATTGTGAAAAACTGAGTTAAATGTATTTGGCTAAGGTGTATGTAAACTTCTGACTTCAACTGTAAGTATTCAGACCCTTTGCTATAAGACTCGAAATTGAGTTCAGGTGCATGCTGTTTCCATTGATCATCCTTGAGATGTTTCTACAACTTGTTTGGAGTCCACCTGTGGTAATTCAGTTGATTGGACATGATTTGGAAAGGCATATAGCTGTCTTTAAAAGGTCCCACAGTTGGCAGTGCATGTCAGAGAAAGAAACAAGCCATGAGGTCGAAGGAATTGTCCGTAGAAATCAGAGACAGGATTGTATGGACGCACAGATCTGAGGAAAGGTACAATAACATTTCTGCAGAATTGAAGTTCCCCAAGACACAGTGGCCTCCATCATTCTTAAATGGAAGAAGTTTGGAACCACCAAGACTCTTCCTAGAGCTGGCCGTCCAGCCAAACTGAGCAATCGGGGGAGAAGGACCTTGGTCAGGTAGATGACCAAGAACCAGATGGTCACTCTGACAGAGCTATAGAGTTCCTCTTTGGAGATGGAACAACCTCCCAGAAGGACAACCTTCTCTGCAGCACTCCACCAATCAGGATATTATGGTAGAGTAGCCAGACGGAAGCCATTTCTCATTAAAAGGTACATGACAGCCCACTTGGAGTTTGTCGAAAGGCACCTAAAGACTCTCAGACCATGAGAAACAAGATTCTCTGGTCTGATAAAACCAAGATTGAACTCTTTGGCCTGAATTCCAAGCGTCACGTCTGGAGGAAACCTGGCACCATGCCTACGGCGAAGCATGGTGGTGGCAGCATCTTGCTGTGGGGATATTTTCCAGCGGCAGGGACTGTGAGACCAGTCAGGATCGAGACAAAGATGAAAGGAGCAGCTAGAGAGATCCTTGATGAAAACCTGCTTCAGAGCACTCAGGACCTCAGACTGGGGTAAAGGTTCACCTTCCAACAGGACAACAACCCTAAGCACACAGCCAAGACAATGCATGAGGGGCTTCAGGACAAGTCTCTGAATGTCCTTGAGTGGCCCTGCCAGAGCCCGGACTTGAACCCGATCGAACATCTCTGGAGAAACATGAAAATAGCTGTGCAGCAACGCTCCTCATCCAACCTGACTGAGCTTGAGAGGATCTGCAGAGAGGAATGGGAGAAACTCCCCAAATACAGGTGTGCCAAGCTTGTAGCAGTATACCCAAGAAGACTCTAGGCTGTAATTGCTGCTAAAGGTGCTTCAACAAAGTACTGTGTACATGTTATTTATTTTCGTTTCACTTTTATTTAACTAGGTAAGTCAGTTAAGAACAAATTCTTATTTTACAATGACAGCCTATCCTGGACGACGCTGGGCCAATTGTATGCTCCCGATCACGGCCGTTTGTGATACAGCCCGGGATCGAACCAGAGTCTGTAGTGAAGCCTCTAGCACTAAGATGCAGTGCCTTAGACCGCTGCGCCTCTCGGGAGCCAAAGGGTCTGAATACTTATGTTCATGTTATATGTTATTTTTAATACATTTGCAAAAATGTCTAAAAAACTATTTTTGTTTTGTCATTATGGGGTATTGTGTGTACAGTAGAGTGATGAGGGAAAAACTATTTAATCCATTTTATAAAAAGGCTGTAACGTAACAAAATGTGGAAAAAGGGGTCTGAATATTTTCCGAATGCACTGGATATTTCCACACTGTGTGAAAATTATGATAATGTTATTTCATTGTAAAAGCTGTTTGAGAAGGCCGCTTGAAATTCCAGCCTGTTTTTGTCACGGTTCATGAATTCACCGGCTCACTCTGTGTGTGTGTGTGTGTGTGTGTGTGTGTGGGTGTGGCCGCTGATTGCTCCCGCTCGTTATCAGCGCCAGCTGTTACTCATTGTCTGTGCCTTTATATACTCGTGGTCTTGGTCTAGTGTTTGTCGGTTCGTTGTCTTGTTTCCCTGTGCGTGTGTTTCTCTCCAGGCCGTGTACTGTGTTCTCCTTTGGTTCTGTTCTCCGCTGGACTCTACGTCGCTCTCTCTCCTGTGGAGGACTCTATGTGGGGCACGTTAGGGATCGCTAGTCTGGGTATCCTCGGCGCCGCTGACGACAGAGGATTGGGCTTCCCTGCTGCCTCGGCGCTGTTCAGACCCAGACACTTACGGACACACCCTATTTACCTGTACCTGTTACTTACCTCCTGGATTACTTCAATAAATATTTAACTATACTCGCTACTGAATCCTCCGTCCTTTTCACGTGACAGTTTTGGGATGGAGTTTTGGCCTGCCTGGTAACATCACCAAGTGGTAAAATAGGTTAATAGACCAATAAGAAATAAAGTTCCAAACCTCTTTTCCAAACATTTTCAGTTTCACCCTCCCCACTCGGACCACTCTCAGACAGTCCTAGCTAAATTCTTGCTTGAGAAATTGCTCTTTGCTAATAAGCTATTTTTGAAAATTGAAAAAAAAACACAGTGAAGTATTTAATTGTTACCCAGAAATGATTTGATATTGAGATACAAAAACGTCTCTGTAGAAAGTAAGTAACAACTGTGGTTCGCTCCAATTTGAACCTGTTGTATAGCCAGCTTCTTCTTTGTATGTCCTTGTCCTTCTGCTCACATTGGTGGAGGTAGGTATGCTCTGCAATTCTTTCATTTAATTTAAAAAAAGTAGTGAAATATATTTCCTGTGTACTTAATTGAAACTTTGAGTCAAAACTCTGTTTATTAAGTACGTTATCTTTGTACACGAGCTCAGTGGAATGTTCATCTTTTGTGTTGAGCATGAGCTGCTAACTATCCATGTTGTTTTTAGCATTTTCTAGCAATGCAGGGTAGCATGTTAGCATTCTTGCTAGGCTGTGACTCTCATTGGTAATACAAGTAGACATATTAATTCTCACTAGTCAGACAGGGAGGGTTAGACTGCTTTACAATCTGACAGATTTAGTTGAGACACATTGAACTGAAAGCATGTTGTTACCAGTTTCTATAACTATGTAGTTATGGTAAATTTTTGCTACTTGCAAATTAATGGTTCTGCAGATGCAGTTGAGACACTTTGAACTGAAAGCCTGTTGTTTACTACTTTTTCTAACTATGCCGGCAGAAAATGGATACTCTGATACATCCAGTCCGCCGTTGTGGTGTCATCCTTTCGTGACTAGGATCATACAATTGGACTCTGCCCATCCTGCTAAGGTTACTGTGTAGAAGGTCAAAGTGGGGCGACAATCAGATTTCATATCTCTGGATGGTTAGCCGAGTGCCAGAGTGAGGCATTGTGTGGTGAAGTCACACTGCCTGAGACTTGAAGTGGTGTCTCACTTACAAAAAAAACACCATGGTTTTGGTAGAGCGATTGGTTAGAATGTTGCTTGGTGAGTGCGAAGTGCTGTTGTGCAGAAGGTCCCAGGTTTACGTGAAGGTAGGGACAGGGAAAATACCTACTCTGTTACATTAACATGTTTACTCACCAGGGAGTGACAAATACCAAATGTGCCTGCGATGTTGGCAAGGTGCCAGACAGTCCAGTAAGTAATGTTATTCATAAACAAGCTGCTTTTTTATTTAACGTGATCTCGTAGATACCCGGCTCCCATTAAAATGACCTTCTCCCCTTTAAAACTCACATCATTGGCATTTCACTTGACATTTAATCCAATTAAACATACGGCTGAAATAAGTTGACTCAATGAAAGCCTTTGCATTTTAATGCCACATTATAGCAGGCTTGTAAAAATGAGGAGCAGGGATTGTATTTTAAGAAGGGCAGACGGGAAAGCTGAGCACCATGACGGTCCCTGTAATTTCCACAGTGAGTGTACATCACTGTGGATGTTAATGACTTCATAGGCCCGCTTTCTCTTATCATTTTTTAGATCGTGCCCTAACCACACACTTTATGGCACAAGAGCAAAGTCACTCAATGGTATCTGTAATTAAATCGCACACCCTGTTTGAAAGGACCGCAAAGGCCAGTGGCCAGGTAGTCATAACGTGTCTTCTCTCTTCATTTCCCGGACAAGCTGGGCTCGAAGAGCATACGCTATTTAATCCTTACATTTTCTTTATGTTTTTGAGTACCAATACTGTATAATAACAAATATTACTTTCATTAGGCTATGAAAACCCTATTCTATTCCTTCTCAATATATAACATTAGGTCCTTTTCCATAACCATATCATCAACTTCAGGTCCCCCCCCCCCCTGAGTCTGCCTGAATACAGTCAATGAAGTGGAAGATACAGTAACATGGTGACAGAATGGGCTTTTCAAGCTGTTATGACTTCTACCATACACATGGCACAATCATTGGTAAAACATGCAATAGCAGAAGCAGTAAACAATGACAACAGCACATGACCAATGTTCTACCCCAAGCCATAAGACTGCTAAACATGACTGGTAAGTAGCTCATCAAATGGCTACCCGCTGCTGCTACTGTCTATTATCTATCCTGTTGTCTAGTCACTTTAACCCTACCTATATTTACATAGCTACCTCAATTACCTCATACCTCTGCAAATTGACAGAGTGTTGGTACTCCCTCTGTATAGCCATGATATTTTTACTCATTATTGTAATTTGTTATTCACTGTGTATTTATTAATTGTGTCACTATTCATATTGTTTATTTTATCTTAACGCTGTATTATTGAAAAAGGACCCGTAAGAAGTATGTGACAAATAAAATGCGATTTGAGCAAATAAACCTGTGTGGCTTTTGGTATATTCATTAGGCATACTGTATTATTTTATGGGTTTTCCCAATCTGAGCTTGCTTGTTCTGTGTTTTCTAAGACTTCCTTGACAGACTTTACATCTCCAGTGGATACTTCAATAGTTACCTCATATGTATGTAAGGCAGGTAGGCTTAAGCTCTTATAAAAAAGGGTTCTAAAAAGGGTTCTTCGGGTGTCCCCATAGGAGAAGCCTTTTTGGTTCCAGGTAGAACCATTTTGGGATCCATGTAGTACTCTCTGTGGAAAGGGTTCTACATAGACCCCTAAAGGGTTCTACCCGGAAGGGTTCAAAGGGTTCTCCTATGGGGACATCTGAAGAATCCTTTTAGGTTTAGATAGCAACTTTTTTTTTTAAGTGTACACTATGAATAGTATGTTCGCCCTGTGCCCATTTGCTGTCTTGTGGTTCTATCAGTTTTTGTTGTCTGTTCTATCTTTGTCTTTCATAGTTTTTAATATTCAATAGCGTGTTGTGTTTTTATGGCTGTGGTCCACTCTGGCTTGTGTCCTTGAGTTTGAGTTTGGCACTATGGGCCGATTCCGACTTAAGAAAGCACGCCTTTCCTACGCACTTCTCAGTAGTTGATATTCAGACTTACCATATGCAGGTGCGAAATAGGCTTTGAAGGCGTGAGTGTCACATCCTGATCTGTTTCACCTGTCTTTGTGCTTGTCTCCACCCCCCACCAGGAGTCTCCCATCTCCCCTCATTATCCCCTGTGTGTTTATACCGGTGTTCTCTGTTTGTCTGTTTCCAGAATTATTTGCGAAATAAGTCAAGGTCAGAATGCGGCTCATCTCTAGACACACCTCTGCCACACCTTCATTTATTCAATCTCCAACCAAAACGAATAGCAGGTAAATAGAACGTTATTCTCATGCTTAAGGTCAAGGTCAGAAAAGTGCATAAAAAGGGAATGATGTTATATTCAGGTCGGAATCAGGCCCTAAATATACCATCAAGTCCCCATCTTCTAACAAACCAAATTCAAGAGCCTTTCATACAGACCTTTATTGTCAAAGAAAAAGACCGAAATCTGTGAACCGCACCTTCTTTTCTCTCGGTCTCAACGATTCCTTAGAAGCCAAGGGAAGGGATGCATTTCCATAGCCAGTCCCACTTCGCTGATGGTCCATGCGCACACACACAAACACACAAACACACAAATACACACACAAACAAACACACACTCTCTGATTCTCATTTGCTGTTTTAACTAGCTGATGTGAATGCAGAACAACAATCTACAAGCAGACACCCGTACATATCAACCACACACACACACACAACAAACACCAGCAACTGAGGATACCCCCCCCCGTGCTGTCTTCCCCATGCCCCTCTCTGTATTGATTGCCATGACGAGGGCAGGCAGCTGAAATCCCCTCTGCTGTGCTGGGGTAGAGGCTGATGGAGAGCTGCCTGCTGCAGACTTCTTGTCAGGGAGAGGGTTGAGCAGTCTATTAATGGACAGAGAAGCCAGGGCTGGGTATTCATCTGCCCACAGGTCTCCTTGGAGTGCATAATATGTGCAGAACGTCTTGAAAAAGGTATACTGCAGAGGTAACATCGTATTATATATATATTTCTTCTGCAATGTATATTCAGTATAGACACAAAGACAGCCAGGCACACCCCCTACATACACTGGTGTAGACAATAGCACACACACACACAAAGACAGTCTAAACACACACACACCCATCTTCACCTGTTTCTGTCTTTCAAATGTACAGTAGGCCACTGAAAAGGCCATTGTGGATATCTACCAATGAGTCCCCTTGGTAATTTCTGTTCCTCAAGGCCACGCATTGTTTATGAAAATGATTTGCTAAATGTCAAAGCATTTTTTCTGATTACCTGGCGGTATGCCTGTGACTGAATGCCAAAACCCCAAAAGCTCTCTGCATTCAAATTACTTCATTGCTTTTGTGAAGAGTTGCAAGGGAGTTTTGCATATATGATAGCAACAGTCACATCAATATCCAGGGTGATGGCAATCCACAGATATCAGACCTGCTATATTTCTTTCCTATTTTGACTCCAAGCTAGGATTAAGAGATTTATAAGACCGCATTTGATCCTACTTTAATCCATACTAATGTTGCTTTAAAAAAACTAAGAATTGTACAGTCTGCATGTCAACTGCGTTGCATATTACAATAGATGGATTGTTTTGTTCAGACTGTTATGTGTAGACTGTTTTGATTCCTTACTTATTGTAGTGTTGAACAAGTACAGTATGTTATAGGCCCAAAGTAAGTTGCTATGGTATTGTAGGCCCAATTTAAGTTGCTATGGTATTGTAGGCCCAATGTTAGTTGCTATGGTATTGTAGGCCCAATGTGAGTTGCTATGTTATTATAGACACAATTTGAGTTGATATGGCATTATAGTCCCAATGTGAGTTGCTATGGTATTATAGGCCCAGTGTGTGTTGATATGGTATTATAGGCCCAATGTGAGTTGCAATGGAATTATAGGCCCAATGTGAGTTGTAGTATTTTAGTCCAAATGTGAGTTGCTGTATAAGCAGAGGATGAGAGAAGATATAAAAAAAAAAGTAGAACAACACTCTCCTCTAGTGGACAACAATGAGCAATGAAATAATCCACATTGCCTCCTTGCTCTAGGTTGCCTTTACACAGGAAGCCCAATTCTGATCTTATTTTCACTATTGGGTATTTTGACCAATCAGATCAACTCAAAAAAAAATATCTGATGTGAAAAGATCTGATGTGATTGGTCAAAAGACCAAATTGTATTAAAATATATATCAGAATTGGACTGCCTGTGTAAACACAGCCTATTTGACAGAGCCCTTAGGTGTATTATCCCGAGGTTATTGGGTTGTGAATTGAATAATACATTTCTGAAAAGATCATATCCGTAAAATGAAATGTTCATATTGTAGCAAAAGGCCCGAAAATGGATAAGGAAGGTCCTAACTGGGCAGAAGTGAGTCCTGTTATGGTAGCGCTTCTGAGCGCCCCCCCGGGCATGTTGGTTGGGTGATCAACTCTTAGAGTATGGATCTGCACAAAGTTTGAATAAAGGATTCGATTTCAGTCTTTGCTCTTTTGAGTTAATATCACATACAGTGGGGCAAAAAAGTATTTAGTCAGCCACCAATTGTGCAAGTTCTCCAACTTAAAAAGATGAGAGAGGCCTGTAATTTTCATCATAGGTACACTTCAACTATGACAGACGAAATGAGAAAAAGAAATCCAGAAAATCACATTGTAGGATTTTTAATTTATTTATTTGCAAATGATGGTGGAAAATAAGTATTTGGTCAATAACAAAAGTTTAGATGGAGTAGATAGAGTAGAGAGAGAGAGGGAGAGAGAGAGAGAGAGAGAGAAGAGGCAGTAGATGGAATAGAGAGAGAGAGAGAGAGAGAAAGAGAAGAGGCAATAGATGGAGTAGATAGGGAGAGAGAAAGAGAGACCATCAGTGTAAGAGCTAATATACTTTAGCATACTTTTTAGGCCAATAGTAGGCTTCACTTGGGACATTTTAACTATTCCTTGTCATAATAACCATTCCTTGCCCACTCCTTTATCCCATGGAGTTCTTCAGTTCTGTTCCCATACATTACACTTCTTTATGACAAGCAGTGACACAGAGCTCTCCCTGCAGCTATACATAACCTGGGAGATTATCAGGAGTGGGTGGAATTAAGGGAAATTACTATAGAAAATTACTTATGCTAAACAATCCCAATAAACCCATTCACACTGCCTTCAAGGGGTTCTTACACTGTCATTTAAATGTGGCATGGGAATGACGATCTAAAAAAACTTCACGGCACCTTGATTGTATAGTGAAAGGGGCCTGTAGGTATTTGGAGGTTCATATTTATGTAATTGCAGAGGAGAAAGAGGCACTATACAGGTAACAACAATCATTTAGGAGTTGTAAATGTTAGAATGTATAGCTGAATGTTGGATACAGTGGGGCAAAAAAGTATTTAGTCAGCCACCAATTGTGCAAGTTCTCTCACTTAAAAAGATGAGAGAGGCCTGTAATTTTCATCATAGGTACACTTCAACTATGACAGACAAAATGAGGAAATAAAATCCAGAAAATCACATTGTAGGATTTTTAATGAATTTATTTGCAAATTATGGTGGAAAATAAGTATTTGGTCAATAACAAAGTTTATCTCAATACTTTGTTATATACCCTTTGTTGGCAATGACAGAGGTCAAACGTTTTCTGTAAGTCTTCACAAGGTTTTCACACACTGTTGCTGGTATTTTGGCCCATTCCTCCATGCAGATCTCCTCTAGAGCAGTGATGTTTTGGGGCTGTCGCTGGGCAACACGGACTTTCAACTCCTCCAAAGATTTTCTATGGGGTTGAGATCTGGAGACTGGCTAGGCCACTCCAGGACCTTGAAATGCTTCTTACGGCCACTCCTTCGTTGCCCGGCGGTGTGTTTGGGATCATTATCATGCTGAAAGACCCAGCCACGTTTCATCTTCAATGCCCTTGCTGATGGAAGGAGGTTTTCACTCAAAATCTCACGATACATGGCCCCATTTATTCTTTCCTTTACACGGATCAGTCGTCCTGGTCCCTTTGCAGAAAAACAGCCACAAAGCATGATGTTTCCACCCCCATGCTTCACAGTAGGTATGGTGTTCTTTGGATGCAACTCAGCATTCTTTGTCCTCCAAACACGACGAGTTGAGTTTTTACCAAAAAGTTCTATTTTGGTTTCATCTGACCATATGACATTCTCCCAATCCTCATCTGGATCATCCAAATGCTCTCTAGCAAACTTCAGACGGGCCTGAACATGTACTGGCTTAAGCAGGGGGACACGTCTGGCACTGCAGGATTTGAGTCCCTGGCGGCGTAGTGTGTTACTGATGGTAGGCTTTGTTACTTTGGTCCCAGCTCTCTGCAGGTCATTCACTAGGTCCCCCGTGTGGTTCTGGGATTTTTGCTCACCGTTCTTGTGATCATTTTGACCCCACGGGGTGAGATCTTGCGTGGAGCCCCAGATCGAGGAAGATTATCAGTGGTCTTGTATGTCTTCCATTTCCTAATAATTGCCCCCACAGTTGATTTCTTCAAACCAAGCTGCTTACCTATTGCAGATTCAGTCTTCCCAACCTGGTGCAGGTCTACAATTTTGTTTCTGGTGTCCTTTGACAGCTCTTTGGTCTTGGCCATAGTGGAGTTTGGAGTGTGACTGTTTGAGGTTGTGGACAGGTGTCTTTTATACTGATAATACGTTCAAACAGGTGCCATTAATACAGGTAACGAGTGGAGGACAGAGGAGCCTCTTAAAGAAGAAGTTACAGGTCTGTGAGAGCCAGAAATCTTGCTTGTTTGTATGTGACCAAATACTTATTTTCCACCATAATTTGCAAATAAATTCATTAAAAATCCTACAATGTGATTTTCTGGATTTCTTTTCCTCATTTTGTCTGTCATAGTTGAAGTGTACCTATGATGAAAATTACAGGCCTCTCTCATCTTTTTAAGTGAGAGAACTTGCACAATTGGTGGCTGACTAAATACTTTTTTGCCCCACTGTAAACACCTCCAGTCCAGGAGCCAAGTGAGCGACTTCACACAAATACCTCTAGTCCAGACTCACACGAGCGGCGGGCATGTTGGTTGGGTGATCGACTCTATCTTGAGCCACGGGCATGTTGGTTGGGTGATCGACTCTGAGAGGATAGATTGGCAAAATCCAGTATAGGCGATAGAAACTCAACACTGAGTTTAGACTTACAAATTGATAGACCCTGTGGACCAGAGGAAACCCATCTCTTATACACTCTCAAGGACTTATCACACACCGAGAACTGGTAAATATGATATGCATCTTAGACACACTGTAAACTGATGTAGGAAATAGAAGTGAGAATACTTAGAAAATAACTGTGTGCATTGGCTGTTGGTATTGGATAAAACGCTGTTGTATTGAACTGAACATTCAAATAAAAAGAGGGACAGTGGTAAAGTGAATTGGTCGCTTAACCCATTGAACCCTCACAAATGACACTTGCTGAATTGAACTGAGTTAATCCCTTAGGACAGACACAGCAACGTAGGATCTCGCACAGAGTTTAACTACACTCCAAGGAGGGTAAAGGACGCTTACTGATGGGTAGTATCAGGGTTAAATCTCACCGGACCGGGTAGTGGTTCAGAGATAGAGAAGGAACCCTGATGGGTAGTATCAGGGTTAAATCTCACTGGACCGGGTAGTGGTTCAGAGATAGAGGAGGAATACGAACACGTAGTATATGTCGACCGTCTGCAGAGTTGCACCAGGTTCAGTAAATCTAGTTTAAAACTCAAAAGCTCCGCATCTGTAACAGAAGGAATCGAAACTGAGAGTGACAACGGACAAGGCAGGAAACACATCGAGCTAGTTATAGCAACAGGAGTTCCGTCCGGGGGACTTCAAGTTCAGTGACAAACCAGTGGACTGAAATCTAAGGCCTAGTGGAGATAATACCTCACCTAGGTTGACCGAACCGCAACAATATATAATTGTACCAACATTGCGTTAAATGTTGTTAACATTAATATTTCATGATGAGAAGGTCAAACGAATATAGTACATCTGCCAAACGTTCTAAACCATTCTGGCTAGTTACAATGATCATTGACTTTAGAAAAGTATGTAAATCTATTGTTTGTGCATATGAATGTTACACCGGTTTTGATTCATTCAAATTGTTAATCAGTAGTCTCTTAAAATATGTGCTGAATAACTCATTTTTCCGCATTCCATAATTACGTAAAGAACTGACATTTTATGTATTAAGCTAATATCTTTAGCATTTGCTTAAAATCATTTTCTGGACTAATTTTTCTATATGTCAATACATTAATGTATTTATCTGTATTTTTTGGTCTAGTATGGATGCATTATTTAACCCTCCTGTTGTATTCGTTTCATGTTTATTAATTCTGTGTTCCCGGTCCAAAATGACCGCCCCATTATAGCTGATTATAAATCCATAATAATACATATATTATCACCTAATGTTGTGTTAGATCTTTTTATCAACTTAAGTTCTTGTGAACATTACAAGTTTTGATCTTGTATTTGCTATTGATGGCCTGTAGGCCTCATTGACCTGAGCTCAAACAACTAGTTTTTGAGTAAAAAAAGCATAATATATAGATTATTTTGACTGTAACAAATACTCAAATGAAACATATTGTGCTATTTATCACAGACTACTTTGTGTCAAAGTTTAACAAGGACTCTCTCCTCCTCACCAGTGTCATGATCAAAGATATGATCAAGAGCCTCACGTACAGTATATTGTTCGGCCATTGTGCTGCCACAGAATGAATTGTGAGCAAGGCCTCAAAAAATCTTTATATACCAGAGCTGCGAGAAAAGTTCTATATATTATTGAAACAATTTGCGATTGTTTGTGAGAATGCCAACAGGTGTGCTTCCTGTGGGGGAAAGATTCTATTGGGGAAAGGTTCCCGTGGGGGTTGCCATGGAAGCCAAGTAGGGGAGTGATGTGTGTGTGTGTGTGCTCAAACACACATGCATGTAGGGGTCTGGGAGAGGATATGTGTCCATCTGATGAATGGGCATGTGCCTGAACTCAGTTTTAAACACTAACTGTAGTCTCACCCATTCATTTCTAATGACCTGTCATTTCTGACCGGTATCACCACAGGTGTACAAAAGTTGAATAAAACACCCAAAATGTAATGAAAATCATCAAAATGTATTTTGTGACATGGAACCTTATGACAATCAGTTTAAATGAACTACATTTTTCAGAGAGAAAACTTGTAAATTGGTCCAATTCGACCGAAACACAGCAGGAGGGTTAACCAATTAACCCAATGACGAGGACTTGACGACTTTCAAATTATAATATTTATAATTTTGTTAACTTTTATTCATTTGTAAATAATTAATTTAATAGGCCTATCAAAAAGTCAGCTGTCAAAGCATTACTATACTCAGATATGTAATTCCCCTAAGGCTGTAACAAAATGTGTAAAATGTCAAGGGTTGCTCTCCAAATGCACTGTAAGTATATATACTGTATACTGTACTGTCTTACAGCATGCACAACTTTGTTAGCAACTCATTATTCTATGTTGGCACTTCATTTGCAAAGCATTTTACACTTAGTTTGAATATCTTCAAAAAATTATCAGTTTTATGTATTTTTGCTAATTTGTTTTATATTCAACAGATAGGTTTAGTCAGTATAATGTGTTACAGTAAGTGTATGATTGAAAGAATGCTCATATGAAGGAGTTTGGAGGAGGGCGTCTTTTGGTAACCGGACAGTAGGCGCTCTTTGGAAATGGGGATGGATACAAGCGAAATGGAGTATACAGGTAAGCCTATGTGAATAATGCAAAAGAATGACGGCGAAAGCCTCACGAGAAGACCATTTATGGCTGGTGTACTTGGCTAATGCACGGCTAGGATAAGAGACATCCGACGCATTGCTGTTGAACCAGCTTTCGTTATAGTAGGGCAAGGGTGGCCTGCTGAGGGCATAGTTTTTTATCTAAAAAAAACGTATATGTTTCTGAATACCATGGTCACTTTCCACGATGGGCCTATGGACATGTAGCCTACATGGAGGTGGGGTTTACGCACATCCAAAATAATAACAGCAGCTGGATAAAACAATGTACATAGATAAAAAAAGGGAATGTCCGCTTTTAATAAAGCTTTGGTGATGAAGATTTATATCAAAGCGGTCTCACGAGCCAAACCCTTTAATGATAGTCTTGGTTAGGGGAGAGCGAGGTAAGTTGTCACACGTGTAAGTTGTCAAACAGTTCATTCCACCAACACTAGAGGCGCTATCTCAAAAATCAAATAGCTACTTTGTGTGACTACATGTTCTATGGTCAACTTCCTGTTCACATGTGGTCAAGGTCACTCTAATCTGAGGTGAGCACAAGTTTCTTGTTTTTCTTCAAAAGTAAAAAAATTGGCACTTTACATTTTATGCAATAAAACCTTGTTAGGTATGACTGTTCAAAATTATAAATTTGCACTGAGTAGAGGAGACAATACCGTGTCTTTTGATACTTTAACTGCAGTCCTATGTTGAGTTAACCTTGAGATTTGGCCAACATTAGCACACATGGCAAGTTGTCTCAATGACCTTGGGCCAAGTCTTCACGTGACAACTTGCCCCAGTATACATAGACACATAGAACATGCTCAAAAAACATTGTGATATTGTTGGGTATTGTGATATACACAGTATATCCACAGACACACACACTACTTCATGTCATGAATTCAGTGTGATGTTATGAATTGCATTGTGGCAACAAGGATAGTAGACAGGGAGGTGGGTGTAATAAGCCTGTAATGAATATGTAATTGAAATGAGGAAATGTGTTTATGAAGGAAAGAAGGAAGGAAGGAAGGAAGGGAGGAAGGTGGTTCGAAATTATAAAATAAAAACAGAATGGCAGCACACCACCTGGCATAATGTTAAAGGCAGTGAGGCAGGTGAAGTTGCAGAACAAATCAATCAGAAGTACAGCGAAGGATTTTGACATAAATTACTGTACTCTGACTCTGTATTGTCAAAAGGTTATCAGAGAAGTAGTTGAAAGTCAGACAGCCATGCCAACAACAGTGGTTGGCTATACAAAGCCACGGCAGGTTTTTTCACCTGATTTGGAGATGCAGCTTGTTCAGTATATTACTAGGTCAGCTGACGTTTATTTTGATCTGTCGCCAAGTGAGGTCAGAAGACTTGCCTACCAGTTTGCTGTGGCACACCAGCTGAAGTTTGTGCCAATGTGGCAGAAAGAGAAAAGGCCAGCTCGGAGTGGTTTACAAGCTTCTTAAAGCGGCACCCAACGCTGTCGCTGAGAAAGCCAGAGGCAACTAGCCTTGCCAGGGCAAGTAACTTCCCCATTTCAGCCATGCCAGGCCCCAGCACCAACCTGCCATGCCCCAGCACCATTCCAGCCCTGCCTAGAACGAGCTCAGACACAGACCTGACGCCGAACCCGTCTGCCTGACCACTCTGCCTGTTCTGACCTCGAACCTGCCTATCGCCTGGTACTGTTTGGACTCTGACCTGGTTTATGAACTCTCGGCTGTCCCCGACCTGCCTTTTGCCTACCCCTTTTGTTATAATAAATATCGGAGCTCAACCATCTGCCTCCTGTTTCTGCATTTGGGTCTCACCTTGTGCCCTTATATAAAGTAAAGTGGTAATGTGTGCCTTGCCATCCTTATTGTTTTGACTGAAAGGCATGATTTGCCAGATTCTCTAGGCATGATTATTATTTTTTTGTTCTTTAATGAAGTTGAATTTGGTTTTGAATTTGAAATTAAAATCAATAATTAATTAGTTGTGTTCTTATTTGTCGATAATCCAATGTGACATCTTACCCGACATAGTGTGACAATTTACCTGCTGATGGGGCAAAAGTGCACACTCTCTATTTAACAGTCTACACCTCCGTACTGAAATAATATATGAAGATATGAAGAAAAATATGTACCCAAGACTTCTGTCTTTCATTTGGTATGACATTTATACCATTGTGATGTATTGTGCCCAGTACATGTTAGACAGTGTGAAAAGTGTGACAACAAACCTCGCTCTCCCCTACTTGGCGTAACATTTGGGCAGGACAAAAAAAGTGGAAGGAGGGAGGCTGTGCATTTTTTATCAAATAAAACGAAATGCGAAAAAACTTTTCAGACATGAATGCAACGCAATGTGCTTCACAGGAGAAAAAAATATATAAATATATATTTACTACACAACAAACATAAGAGGATAAAAAAAAAAGAATAACAATAAAAACTGAAATACTAAAAAAAGCACCCTAAAAGCAAAAAGCAAAGGAAAAGCAAAGCTAAAAAGGTGTGTTTTAAGATTTATTTTAAATATGTCACAACAGCAAAGAAACCACTACTAAAGGACACCAATAAAAATAAGAGACTTACTTGGGCTAAGAAACACAAGCAATGGACATTAGATTTTCAGGAACACAAAAGTTCCGTGGCTAAAGATACAGAGATTTCTGTGAACGTCTGAGATTTGTTTTTACAGTACATAGCTGCTGTCCACTCCGCTACCTAAGTAGCTGTTGTTTAGTGCTCCGTTTCCTGCCACTCTCTGATCTTGATCGGTTGCTGAATGCTGAGGTCGTTCAAGATTGACATCAAAATTGGACGTCTATCCAATGTCCTGAGGACGTCGGGAAATGCCTTCAAAACCTGCCACCAGTGCCAACAGTGAGCGCTATTTTCATCAAATAATCCCATGACTCTGGATCAGAAAGTTGTGTGTTCTGTTTTTTTGGGGGGGTTTTAACCTTATCCAAAACGTTAACCCTCACTAAAGAGTGCCTAGACTTAATGTTTTAACCCTATCCCAAACCTTAATCCTGACCTTACCTATTCGGGAATAATTTTCTAAATTTAACCTTTAACCCTTGAAATTTTCAGTTTGGAGAAATGGAATGATACAGAGCAGCAGGTGCAACAAAAACACAACTTTCGTTTGGAGTAACTTAAAATTTTGACGTTTGGAGAACGTGGATGAACGTCTAATTCTGCAGAGAGACTGTCAAAGTTTGTCCATGCTCAACTGCCTCTTCCTCCCACTTCTTGATCAGCGATTACTTTTGTACACAAAAGACATGGTCGACATGTTCAAACTACTGCATTCAATGCCTCTGTAGGCTATTAAGCATAAGTATAATTTCATGTTATTTTTTCAGGAGGGGAGTTAGGCTACATGCAGCTATTTACATGTTGTACACAAAATACATGATCAACATGTTTGTACACTTTATAGAAAAATATGTGGATGTAATGTAGTGAACATTATGCCATAATCCAGTCCGTGTATTGGTACTATGGGATTCCAGTTCCATCTTTTACAGTAGCCAGGCAGTGGGAGTTATATGCCATGTGAACTATGTAATGCCAGCATACTTCTGAGTAAAGTTAAACTAATGTATACGAACGCCCCGACCTCAGTTCTTATAAACATAAGCAATCTAAACAACTGTGGATGTTACAATTGGCGACGAGTGAAACGCACAAGAGAATAATTAAATAATTAAGACGAACTACGTGCCTATGTGAGTAAACGCAGATAGCAACAACAGCCTAGCTAATGTCGAAATTAGCTAGCTAACATCGTACAGTAAGGTACAATACCACAATGGCTAATTTACCGAACTTTCCGATGTTTGATGTGGACACAGAACCCAGCTCAATCGGCTCGAGGTGGAAAAAATGTATTAACGGATTCAACAATTTTCTAGTGGCATTAGACATCGCGGAAAACACACAGAAAAGGGCATTACTGTTACACTATGCAGGGTCGGATGTGTACGATATATTTGACACACTGCAAGATACCGGAGCAGCTGATGACTATGATACAGCTGTAGCCTGTAGCCTGTATCATAGTCATCAGCTGCTCAATGCATGTTTCTGTCCAAAAATCAACACAGAATATGAAACCTACGTTTCCAGGCAAGCAAGACAAAATGAAAACGAAACCTTGGATGCTTACCACACAATTTTGAGGCAATTAGCATCCACATGTGAGTTTGAAAACGTTGATAAAGAATTCAAGTCACACATAATACTAAGCTGCAGTTCCACGCGCTTCCGCCGGATGGCGCAATGGCTCTCCATCAACTACTTGATACAGGCAGGGCACAATGAATGTCAGATAAACAAGCTGCAGGAATGGAGAATGCTCAACCAAAATCACCAAATAACTTTCAGTGTGCGCTGTACAAAAAAATCTATATAACAAAAGCCAGGGCTACAAAAATGAAAGTGACAAACACCAAAACGGAAAATGCAATAACTGTGGAGGAAAATTCCCACACGACAGAGGATAAACAAACTGGCCTGTAAGGGTAAAATGTAAAAATTTGAATCACTGGTGAAAAGTTGAATCACTTTCAAAAATGCTGCAGATCACAAACCACAGAGTCCACTCCTCCAGTTGCTGAAAAACATACCCGATGGTGTCCGAAACACAAAGTGCATAAAGTGCAGTCACATGATGACAAGAAGACACTTCACCAAGCTCTGATGATGATGATTATGTGTAAGTTGTGTGTACAATACAGAATTCGTCGCAACCACACATCCAAGTTACCATTATGAACACAACTGTGGATGTTATTATTGATTCGGGAGCAAGTGTTAACATTGTTGTTGATGTCACATATGACAAGTTAATGCCAAGCTGTGAATTAAAACAGGCCAAGGCAAACATCTTTGCTCGTGGCTCATCCAAACCACTTCCACTGAGAGGAAAATTCACAGCACCAGTCCGCTCCAAGACTAAGATGGTAGATACCACTTTCTAAGTAATCAAAGGTGACTTTGGCTCACTACTTAGCTGTCAGACAGCAACAGCCCTTGGACTTCTGAAAATAATAATCAACTCTCTATCCACTCCGGGTGAACCAGCTGATGGTTCATTCATAAGCCAGCTTCCCAATGAATACCAGGACCTCTTCCAACGCATAGGAAAACTCATATACTTTCAAGTGAAACTGCACATTGATGACACAGTGCAACCAGCAGTACAACCACATGATTCCTTTTCACATGAGAGAAAAAATTCAACAGGAGCTTGACACACTAAAAAGCCAAGAAATCATTGAAAAAATCAACGGGCCAATGCCATGGGTATCAACAATAATGGTCACACCAAAACCCAAGACGCCTGATCAAATTTGTTTCTGTGTCGACATGCACCTTCCAAACACAGCAATACAACGTAAAAGACACATCACACCAACGGTTGACAAACTCATCCAGGATCTGAATGGAGCAGTGGTGTTCTCCAAGCTAGATCTTAATGCTGGATACCACCAGTTTGAGTTACATCCAGACTCAAGGTACATCACAACTTTCAGCACACATACTGGCCTCTGGAGAAACATCAGACTGAACCTGGGCATTAATTCAGCTGCCGAAGTGTTTCAAAATGCAATACAGCAAGTGCTGCAAGGCATTCCCAACGTGAGAAACATGAGCGATGACATCCTAGTCTACGGTAGATCTCAAGATGAACACAACGCAAGTCTCTAAACTGTGTTTCAGAGATTGAGAGAGAAAAATCTCACGCTGAACAAAGAAAAACACAGGAAAACAACACTTGAGTTTTACAGCTATGTTTTCTCAGAGAAAGGCATTTCAGCAGATCCAAAAAAAATCAAAGCTATACAGAATCTGCTAGCACCTCAACATGCCTCGGAAGTTCGCAGTCTACTGGGCATGATACATTACTGCTCACAGTTCATACCAGACTTTGCAACAACCGCACAGCCTCTTCGCGAGCTCACAAGAAATGATCACACCTGGTAATGGTTACCAAAGCACCAGTCTGCAATGAAAAAATTAAGAACACTTCTGATGCAGCACACAACGACAGCCTACTTTGACCCAGCCAAGAGGTCGATACCGTTAGTTGATGCCAGCCCAGTTGGTTTAGGTCAGCACAACCCAAGTGACAAAGACGCCCATATCATTGCATATGCCAGCCGAGCGCTCTCAGAGGTTGAACAGCGCTACTCACAAACCGAAAGAGAAGCTTTGGCGATCATCTGGGCAGGCGAACACTTTCACTTGTATCTCTACGTAGCTCACTTCACGGTCATCACAGACCATAAACCACTAAAGCTTATAATGCAAATAGTCTCGTTAGCCATTTGATTAGATGTTCAGGAGTCTTATGGCTTGGGGGTAGAAGCTGTTTAGAAGCCTCTTAGACCTAGACTTGGCACTCCGGTACCGCTTGCAGTCCAGTAGCAGAGAGAACAGTCTATGACAAGTTTTAGGGCCTTCCTCTGACCGCCTGGTATAGAGGTCCTGGATGGCAGGAAGCTTGTCCCCGGTTATGGACTGGGCCGTACGCACTACCCTCTGTAGTGTCTTGCGGTCAGAGGCCGGGCAGTTGCCATACCAGGCAGTGATGCAACCCGTCAGGATGCTCTCGATGGTGTAGCTGTAAAACCTTTTGAGGATCTGAGGTGATGTGGACAACAAGGAACTTGAATCTCTCAACCTGCTCCACTACAGCCCCGTCAATGAGAATGGGGGCTTGATCTGCCATCCGTTTCCTGTAGTCCACAATCATCTGCTTTGTCTTGATCACGTTGAGGGAGAGGTTGTTGTCCTGGCACCACACGGCCAGGTCTCTGACCTCCTCCCTATATGCTGTCTCGTCGTTGTTGGTGATTAGGCCTACCACTGGTGTCATCTACAAACTTAATGATTGTGTTGGAGTCGTGCCTGGCCGTGCAGTCATGAGTGAACAGGGAGTACAGGATGGGACTGAGCACACACCCCTGGGGAGCTCCAGTGTTGAGGATCAGCGTGGCAGATGTGTTGCTACCTACCCTCACCACCTGGGGGCGGCCCGTCAGGAAGTCCAGAATCCAGTTGCAGAGGGAGGTGTTTAGTCCCAGGATCCTTAGCTTAGTGATGAGCTTTGAGGGTACTATGGTGTTGAACGCTGAGCTGTCAATAAACAGCATTCTCACATAAGTGTTCCTTTTGTCCAGGTGGGAAAGGGCAGTGTGGAGTGCAATAGAGATTGCATCATCTGTTTGGGCGGTATGCAAATTGGAGGGGGTCTAGGGTTTCTGGGATAATGTTGTTGATGTGAGCCATTACCAACCTTTCAAAGCACTTCATGGCTACAGACGTGAGTGCTACGGGTCTGTAGTCATTTAGGCAGGTTACCTTAGTGTTCTTGGGCACAGGGACTATGGTGGTCTGCTTGAAGCATGTTGGCATTAGACTCAATCAGGGACATGAAGACACCTGCCAGTTGGTCAGCACATGCCCGGAGCACACGTCCTGGTAATCCGTCTGGCCCCGCAGCCTTGTGTATGTTGACTTGTTTAAAGGTCTTACTCACGTCGGCTACGGAGAGCGTGATCACACAGTTGTCTGGAACAGCTGATGCTCTCATGCATGCCTCAGTGTTGCTTGCCTCGAAGCGAGCATAGAAGTGATTTAGCTCGTCTGGTAGGCTCGTGTCACTGGGCAGCTCTCGGCTGTGCTTCCCTTTGTAGTCTGTAATAGTTTGCAAGCCCTGCCACATAATACGAGCGTCAGAGCCGGTGTAGTATGATTCAATCTTAGCCCTGTATTGACGCTTTGCCTGTTTGATGGTTCGTCGCAGGGCATAGCAGGATTTCTTGTAAGCTTCCGGGTTAGAGTCCCGCACCTTGAAAGCGGCAGCTCTGCCCTTTAGCTCAGTGCGAATGTTGCCTGTAATCCATGGCTTCTGGTTGGGGTATGTACGTACAGTCACTGTGGGGACGACGTCCTCGATGCACTTATTGATAAAGCCAGTGACTGATGTGGTGTACTCCTCAATGCCATCAGAGGAATCCCAGAACATGTTCCAGTCTGTGATAGCAAAACAGTCCTGTAGTTTAGCGTCTGCTTCATCTGACCACATTTTTATAGACTGAGTCACTGGGGCTTCCTGCATTATTTTTTGCTTGTAAGCAGGAATCAGGAGAATAGAGTTGTGGAGGGCGAGGGGAGAGCTTTGTATGCGTCTCTGTGTGTGGAGTACAGGTGATCTAGAATTTTTTTTTTCCTCTGGTTGCACATTTAGCATGTTGATGGAGATTTGGTAGAACTGATTTAAGTTTCCCTGCATTAAAGTCTCCAGCCACTAGGAGCGCCGCCTCTGGGTGAGTGGTTTCCTGTTTGCTTATTTCCTTATACAGCTGACTGAGTGCGGTCTTAGTGCCAGCATCTGTCTGTGGTGGTAAATAAACAGCCATGAATAGTATAGCTGAAAACTCTCTAGGCAAGTAGTGTGGCCTGCAGTTTATCACAATATACTCTACTTCAGGCAAGCAAAATCTAGAGACTTCCTTAGATTTCGTGCACCAGCTGTTGTTTACAAATATGCACAGACCACCCCCCCTCGTCTTACCGGAGTGTGCTGTTCTATCTTGCCGGTGCAGCGTATATCCCGCTAGCTGAATATCCATGTCGTTATTTAGCCACGATTCCACTTGAAAAGACAGAACAAGTAATACAACAATTATTGTGGTTAAACTCAAATATACTAATTGATTAAATAGAACTGGTGGAGTTATGTCACACATGCAGCTAACACAGACATATGGAAATGTATGCTCTACCTAAAATTACAACCAACTAATTGCAGCATTACCCCAAAAATGGTGGAAGGGGAAAAAAGTAAGGAACTTGTATGTCGGCCCTGCATTAAAGACCATAAATGGTTAAAGAAAAGTGTGATATAATTTCATTTAAGGACAAAAAAACTAACTGCTGTGCGATATAAATTGCTAAATGGTTGGGAAGAGATTTTCGATGTACCCATTCCATTACACATGGTTTATGAATTGATACGCAAAACAACGCCGGATTCAAAACTTTAAATTTTTCCATTTAAATTACTTGACAACATTTTTGCAACCAACAGAATGTTATATATAGGGGATACAATCTTCACAGCTCTGCAGATTTTGCTGTGAGGATAGATCATTTATTTTATTTTTGTCCATATGTAGCTTGTTTTTGGTCACAAGTCCAGGAATGGATGAATAATTGCAACATTTGCCTAGAACTAACGCTGCAGATAGCAATACTGGGTGATTTGAAAAGCCATAGTCAATCAATCAATAATATAATAATTATTTTAGCAAACATTTTTATCTTTAACTTCTTAAGGAGCAGCAAGGTGCGCTGGGGCGCTAGCGCCCCACTCCCGACACTACCAGGTGAAATGAAAGGCGCCAAATTCAAAATCCAAAAGTTGAATTATTAAACATGCACCAATATACAAGTGTTTCATACTCATCAAAAGCTCTGCTTCCTGGCAATATCACAGCGTTGTCAGATTTCAAAAAGGCTTTACGGCGAAAGCACCACATTTGATTGTTTGAGGATAGCACCTTCACTATTTTTCCATTACCATGAATTCATTAGCCTTCACGGTTCACACAAAACACATTTCACAGCGAAAACAAATCCATTACCTGTTGAAGAACTTCTGCTGAGGGCTTCCCAAGTGTCCAACGAAGACAATCCATGGTTCTTTTGTTAGAAAAAGTCATGTATTATATCCATAAATCTCAGTTTGGTTCGCGCTTATAATCAGAAACTACAGCCTCCACTCGTCCATTGAAACGTGAAGAGAACTCGTTCAACTTATACCTATAAACTTGTCCAAGAACAATCAAACATCATTTTAAATGTATCCTTAGAAACACTTTTCTGTATAAATGGTATAATATTTCAACCGGAATATAAACTGGACGATAAGAAAGGAAAGAACCACAGAGCGTGCCTGGCGGGAGCGCGCGTCCTCTTCTATTGACATCTTTGGGGGCACTTCCTGATTCCTCTTCTTCTCTGCTCTAAAAGCATCTAAAAAAAATCTGAACACTGTCTCGAGACTGTTGACATCCAGAGGAAGCGATAAGTACTGCATTCATATGCCCTTATAAGGGCATTTTCATAAGGGAGGGGTTCCAAATGAGCAATGTGTCAAAACCACTTTTTCCAGGACAGAAATTCCTCGGGGTTTTGCCTGCCATATCCGTTCTGTTTTACTCACAGACAAATGGTTAACACTTTAAAAATTCAGAGTGTTTCCTATCCAATGGTACTAAATATGTGCATATCCTATTTTCTGGGCCTGAATGGGAGGCATTTTACTTTGGGCACGCCAGGGTCTCCAAAAACGGTCACCTCGTGCTGCGCTGCTGCCTAAGAAGTTAATTTACAATCTGTAGAAGTTATGAGAATAGAAAGGTTCAGTACTTTTGTGAAGCACAGTTGAAAAATATATGGCAAATAGAAATCCAAAATTTATGGTTTTAAGAGATAGATGAGAGGGGTTGAATGGAGCTGAAGGGTGGGACTAATAACAATAAGATAACCAATATAAGGTTAGGTTATAGGTTCAGAACCTTTGTGAAATAGCACAGTTACAAATAGAAATCAAACTGGATGAACATCGGAAATAGAGGAAGGACTAAAAACAAACAAAATATAACTATTGTAAAATAGATTGTGTCTGTAAAATGTGTATAAGATGTGTAAACTGAAGGTAGAAGCCTAAGTATTATTGTTTATTAGTTTACTCCAATTGGGGGAAGGGTGGTAGGGTTGGTCGAGGGATAATAAAGGTATATTCTAAAAAAAAAGTATGTATATGTGTATGTACAGTTGAAGTCAGAAGTTTGCATGCACTAAAGAAAAATCTAAAGAAAGCCAAGACCTCAGAAAAAAATTGTAGACCTCCACAAGTCGGGTTCATCCTTGGGAGCAATTTCCAAACGCCTTAAGGTACCACGTTCATCTGTACAAACAATAGTACGCAAGTATAAACACCATGGGACCACACAGCTGTCATACCGCTCAGGAAGGAGACGCGTTTTGTCTCCTAGAGATGAACGTACTTTGGTGCGAAAAGTGCAAATCAAGCCCAGAACAACAGCAAAGAACCTTGTGAAGATGCTGGAGGTAACATGTACAAAAGTATCTATATGCACAGTAACACGAGTCCTATATTGACATAACCTGAATGGCCACTCAGCAAGGAAGAAGCAACTGCTCCAAAACCGCCATAAAAAAAGCCAGATTACGCTTTGCAACTGCACATGGGGACAAAGATCGTACTTTTTGGAGACATGACCTCTGGTCTGATGAAACAAATATTGTTTGCCTATAATGACCATCGTTATGTTAGGAGGAAAAAGGGGAAGGCTTGCAAGCAAAAGAACACCATTCCAACTGTAAAGCACGGGGATGGCAGCATCATGTTGTGGGGGTGCTTTGCTGCAGGAGGGACTGGTGCACTTCACAAAATAGATTGCATCATGAGGGGGGGAAAATATGTGGATATATTGAAGCAACATCTCAAGACATCAGTCAGGAAGTTAAAGCTTAGTCACAAATGGATCTTCCAAATGGACAATGACCCCAAGTATACTTCCAAAGTTGTGGCAAAATGGCTTAAAACCTGTTAGGGAGCAGCATCAGTGTTCAGAGTTTTGTAGAGTCTGGCGTGCCCAAAGTAAAATGCCTGGTACTCAGGCCCAGAAACTAGGATATGCACTAATTAGTAGTATTTGATAGAAAACACTCTGAAGTTTCTAAAACTGTAAAAATAATGTCTGGGAGTATAACAGAAAATGTCATTTTGTGAGCTTGCTAATTTTCCAATAGGTTGCAATGGGATCTGCTGAAATCCAGCTCCCAGGTTTCAGTACCTATGGCTTCCACTAGATGTCAACCGTCTTTAGACAAGGTTTGATGCGTTTATCTTGAAAACTAGAGGAATACAGGAAGTTTATATCAGTGGAGTGAGGAAGCAATTTCTGTCATTGCCTCGCAGGACCCGGGAGCGCTCGCCCCATTTTTTTACTTTTCTATCGCACAAGATATTATCCATTCGAAATATAAATGTTAATAAACATAATAGTGTAGCTAAGGATCGATTAGAAACGTGGTTGGATTTGTTTGGACAAAGTTTATAGGTATATTTTTACCGGTCTTTACCGGTGGATTTTCTGAACAGAATGTGCCAACCAAACGGAGATATATGGCTATAAATAGGGACTTTTTCGAACAAAAGGAACATTGGATGTCTTGCTTGGACACTTCGGATTACCATCAGTAGAAGATCTTGAAAGGTAAGCAATTTATTTTAGCTCTTTTTATGTGTTTTGTGACACCCGCGCTGGTTTTATTATTATGCCTTTTGGGGGAGGTACTCGGGGCGCTGTCCTCAGACAATCAAATGTTATGCTTTCGTCGTAAAGCCTTTTTGTAATCTGACAACGCTGTGAGATTGCCAAAAGTCTAAGCTTTTGAAGAGTGTGCAACACTTGTATTTTTATGAATGTTTTATAGTACTACATTTGCATTTTAAATTTGGCGTTCTACATTTTTCGGATGTTTTCAAGGATGGGGCGCTAGCGCAACACTGCTCCTTAATTATCCCCAAGAGGTTAAGGACAACAAAGTCAAGGTATTGGAGTGGCCATCACAAAGCCCTGACCTCAATCTCATAGAAAATGTGTGAGCAAAACTGAAAAAGCGTGTGCGAGCAAGGCCTACAAACCTGACTCAGTTACACCAACTCTGTCAGGGGAAGCTTGTGGAAGGCTACCCAATACATTTGATCCAAGTTAAACAGTTAAATGGCAATGCTACCAAATACTAACTGAGTGTATGTAAACTCCAACCTAAGTGTATGTACATTTCCGACTTTAACTGTATTTGACTAAGGTGTATTTATTTTTTATTTATTTATTTCACCTTTATTTAACCAGGTTGGCAAGTTGAGAACAAGTTCTCATTTACAACTGCGACCTGGGCAAGATAAAGCAAAGCAGTGCGACACAAACATCAACAGTTACACATGGAATAAACAAACATGCAGTCAATAATACAATAGAAAAGGTCTATATACAGTGTGTGCAAATGAGGTAGGATAAGGGAGATAAGGCAATAAATAGGCCATATTGGCGAAATAATTACAATATAGCAATTAAACACTGGAATTATAGATGTGCAGAAGATGAGTGTGAAAAAGTAGAGATAATGGGGTGCAGTATGGGGGATGAGATAGTTGGATGAGCTATTTACCGATGGGCTATGTACAGGTGCAGTGATCTGTGAGCTGCTCTGACTGCTGGTGCTTAAAGCTAGTGAGGGAGATAAGTGTCTCCAGCTTCAGTGATTTTTTTAGTTTGTTCCAGTCATTGGCAGCAGAGAACTGGAAGGAAAGAGCCAAAGGAGGAATTGTCTTTGGGAATGACCAGTGAGATATACCTGCTGGAGCGCGTGCTACGGGTGGGTGCTGCTATGGTGACCAGCGAGCTGAGATAAGGCGGGGCTTTACCTAGCAGGGACTTGTAGATGACCTGGAGCCAGTGGGTTTGGCGATGAATATGAAGCGGGGGCCAGCCCACGAGAGCGTACAGGTCACAGTGGTGGGTAGTATATGGGGCTTTGGTGACAAAACGAATGGCACTGTGATAGACTGCATCCAATTTGTTGAGTAGAGTATTGGAGGCTATTTTGTAAATGACATCGCCGAAGTCGAGGATCGGTAGAATGTTCAGTTTTACGAGGGAATGTTTGGCAGCATGAGTGAAGGATGCTTTGTTGCGATATAGGAAGCTAATTCTAGATTTGATTTTGGATTGGAGATGTTTTATGTCAGTCTAACCAGAGAGCTAGGTATTTGTAGTTGTCCACATATTCTAAGTAAGAACCATCCAGAGTAGTGATGCTGGACCGGCGGGCAGGTGCGGGCAACGATTGGTTGAAGAGCATGCATTTAGTTTTACTTGCATTTAAGAGCAGTTGGAGGCCACGGAAGGAGAGTTGAATGGCATTGAAGCTCGTCTGGAGGGTAGTTAACATAGTGTCCAAAGAAGGGCCAGAAGTATACAGAATGGTGTCGTCTGCGTAGAGGTGGATCGGAGGCTCACCAGCAGCAAGAGCGACATCATTGATGTATACAGAGAAGAGAGTCGGCCCAAGAATTGAACCCTGTGGCACCCCCATAGAGACTGCCAGAGGCCTGGACAACAGGCCCTCCGATTTGACACACTGAACTCTATTGGAGAAGTAGTTGATGAACCAGGCGAGGCAATCATTTGAGAAACCAAGGCTGAGTCTGCCGATAAGGATGTGGTGATTGACAGAGTCGAAAGCCTTGGCCAGGTCAATGAATACGGCTGCACAGTAATGTGTCTTATCTATGAAGTTTATGATATCGTTTAGGACCTTGAGCGTGGCTGAGGTGCACCCATGACCAGCTCTGAAACCAGATTGCATAGCGGAGAAGGTACGGTGGGATTCGAAATGGTCGGTAATCTGTTTGTTAACATGGCTTTCGAAGTCCTTAGAAAGGCAGGGTAGGATAGATATAGGTCTGTAGCAGTTTGGGTCAAGAGTTTCTCCCCCTTTGAAGAGCTGCTTTCCAGTCGGGGAATCTCAGATGACACGAAAGAGAGGTTGAACAGGCTAGTAATAGGGGTTGCTACAATTTCGGCAGATAATTTTAGAAAGAAAGGGTACATATTGTCTAGCCCGGCTGATTTGGAGGGGTCCAGATTTTGCAGCTCTTTCAGAATATCAGCTAACTGGATTTGGGAGAAGGAGAAATGGGGAGGCTTGGGCGAGTTGCTGTGGGGGGTGCGGAGCTGTTGACCGGGGTAGGGGTAGCCAGGTGGAAAGCATGGGCAGCCGTAGAAAAATGCTTATTGAAGTTCTCAATTATAGTGGATTTATCGGTGGTGGCAGAGTTTCCTATCCTCAGTGCAGTGGGCAGCTAGGAGGAGGTGCTCTTATTCTCCATGGACTTTACAGTGTCCCAGAAATTCTATTTGAGTTTGTGTGACAGGAAGCAAATTTCTGCTTGAAAAAGCTAGTCTTGGCTTTCCTGATTGCCTGTGTATATTGGTTCCCTGAAAAGGTGCATATCACGGGGTCTGTTCGATGCTAATGCAGAACGCCACAGGATGTTTTTGTGCTGGTCAAGGGCAGTCAAGTTTGGAGAGAACCAAGGGCTATATTTGTTCCTGGTTCTAAATTTCTTGAATGGGGCATACTTATTTAAGATGGTGAGGAAAGCACTTTTAAAGTTTAACTAGGCATCCTCTACTGACGGGATGAGGTCAATATCCTTCCAGGGGGACCAGTCCAATTGGCAAAATAGGTATAGTGGCCCAAGAAATTGTCCGATGGACCTATTTAGCTAGCAGCCAATATGCTCTAGACAGCTAACATTATCGGGCCGCAGTTAGCAGATGGGCGTTCAGGTGACGTCGCAACGGAGGGCCGGTTGAATAACCCCCTCGAGCAGATAACGTTGGTAGTCCAGTCGTGAAGGCCCGGTGGGGCTCCGCACCGGCAGTAAAAACGGGTCCGGGTAGGTGTTGGAGCCCAGGAGTGGCTGATGGGACTCTTCAGCTAAGCGGAAGATAGGCCTAGCATGGGCTAGATTCAGGCTAATTGGTTCTTGCTCCGGGACCGACGTTAGCCAATAGTCACTCGGATAGCAGCTAGCTAGCTGCAAGATACAGGTGAAAATGTCCAGAGCTTGTGGTAGGAATCCGGGGGATATGGAGAGAAAATAGGTCCGGTTTGCTCTGGTTTGAGTCGTGTTGTACAAACTGGCGAGAGCTTTCCGAGCTAAAGGTTAGCTGATGTCCGCTAGCAGTGTTAAGCTAAATACTAACGTTAGCTAGTAGCTAGTGAGCTGGCTAGCTTTTGGCTAGCTTCTGTTGGGGTATTCCGGATTCGAGGCGGGTTGCAGGAGAGTGTTATGAAGTTAAGTTTAAAAAAAAAATATGAAAAGATATGGAAAGAAAATATTTAAAAATATATATATATATACACGGGACACGACAAGACGAGGACAAAAGACGTCTGACTGCTACGCCATCTTGGAACGTAAAAAGTATGTGTATGTAAACTTCTGACTTCAACTGTATATATTTGTAAATGTATGAGTGTTTATGTATGCACATGTATGGATATGTACGTGTATGTATGTATATGGATATATATATATAAAAAAAAATGATATGGGGGATTGAAAATTATGCAGACAATTACATTGATGGAAGCAACAATCTTTCCGCAATATTAAGCTGGTACAAAAAAAACAAAAAAACATTTCACTATTTATTTTTCCATATATTCTCATTGTTTCTGTGATCAAAAAATACGATTAAAATGTAAATGAAATTCTTTAAGAGTCCTGTGTAGTATTTTGATACTTTGTGCAAGGCAATTGATAAGCATAAAAAACTGGCGCAGTGGTCTAAGACACTGCATCGGAGTGCGAACTGCGTTGTTTCAGATGCTGGTTCGAGACCCAGGAGGCAACGCCCAATTGGCCCAGCGTCGTCCGAAGTAGGGGAGGATTTGGCCGCCCGGGATGTCCTTGTCCCATCGCGCTGTAGCGACTCCTGTGACAGGTCAGGCGCATGCATGCTGACACGGTCAACTGGGTATAATTTGTATGTGTAAAATTGTATTTTTTTTTATTACTAAATCGGGTAATTTTGTATACAGTGAGGGAAAAAAGTATTTGATCCCCTACTGATTTTGTACGTTTGCCCACTGACAAAGAAATTATCAGTCTTTAATGGTAGATTTATTTGAACAGTGAGAGACAGAATAACAACAAAAAAATCCAGAAAAACGTATGTGAAAAATGTTATAAATTGATTTGCATTTTAATGAGGGAAATAAGTATTTGACCCCTCTGGAAAACATGACTTAGTACTTGGTGGCAAAACCCTTGTTGGCAATCACAGAGGTCAGACGTTTCTTGTAGTTGGCCACCAGGTTTGCACACATCTCAGGAGGGAGTTTGTCCCACTCCTCTTTGCAGATCTTCTCCAAGTCATTAAGGTTTCAAGGCTGACGTTTGGCAACTCGAACCTTCAGCTCCCTCCACAGATTTTCTATGGGATTAAGGTCTGGAGACTGGCTAGGCCACTCCAGGACCTTAATGTGCTTCTTCTTGAGCCACTCCTTTGTTGCCTTGGCCATTTGTTTTGGGTCATTGTCATGCTGGAATACCCGTTTTCAATGCCCTGGCTGAGGGAAGGAGCCTCTCACCCAAGATTTGACGGTACATGGCCCCGTCCATCGTCCCTTTGATGCGGTGAAGTTGTTCTGTCCCCTTAGCAGAAAAATACCCCCAAAGCATAATGTTTCCACCTCCATGTTTGACGGTGGAGTCATAGGCAGCATTCCTCCTCCTCCAAACACGGCGAGTTGAGTTGATGCCAAAGAGCTCCATTTTGGTCTCATCTGACCACAACACTGTCCTCTGAATCATTCAGATGTTCATTGGCAAACTTCAGACGGGCATGTATATGTGCTTTCTTGAGCAGGGGGACCTTGCGGGCACTGCAGGATTTCAGTCCTTCATGGCGTAGTGTGTTACCAATTGTTTTCTTGGTGACTATGGTCCCAGCTGCCTTGAGATCATTGACAAGATCCTCCCGTGTAGTTCTGGGCTGATTCCTCACCGCTCTCATGATCCTTGCAACTCCACAAGGTGAGATCTTGCATGGAGCCCCAGGCCGAGGGAGATTGACAGTTCTTTTGTGTTTCTTCCATTTGCGAATAATCGCACCAACATACAAAATCATCAGGGGATCAAATACTTTTTTCCCTCACTGTACATTGATTTACATTTTCATCGGGCCGCTTTTGGGGGGATTCTGGTAAGATGCCGGCAAAGTCAGCTGAATTCCGATAGACGGAAACGGCCTGATGTACTTGGGCCGATTCTGGGCAGTCATTCGTTTTGATTCCAGGCCGAGTCCGACACCCGATTCGGGCCGATTCAATCAGTTCCGGGCCCCGGAAGAGGGACGCTTCTAGCTAAACAATGAACCCCCAACTGACTTTTACTCTGCTTCCACCCCAACAACATTCGGCACTGTTGCAGTTGTTAATTAATTATTAACTTTAGTTAACATTTTTTATGTTTTTATTTCACTCAATGGTCATGCTTCTGCTCCCCCTGTGATCATTCCACCCCACCCCTTCAACAGTCTTTACTCTGCCTCCACCCCAATGGACATTTATAATATTTATTAATCGCTGCTACTAGTTGTTATTATGTATATAGTGCTATTTCTATTGGTTTTTTTTATTACCATTTTCATTATTTTATTTAACTTAGTCCTAAATGTTAATATTTTTGCTAAGATTTTCACTGTACCCTGAAATCACACCTGCAACCCATTACATGTGAATATTAAACACTTTGAATCTCTGAATCTGAGTCTATAGTAGGAGAAAGACCGACAGTCAAAGTCATAGTGTATTTTTTCAGCAACTCTGGCTAGTGGCTTCATTATGGCAGCATTTATCAAGATAAGTCTACATCTGTACAATGCAATGTGTAGGGACTGCATCCTGCTCATGCAAATGCAATATCTGTTACAACAGACATAGAAGGTTGTAGCCTTCATAATATGTATATTTTTTGAAAGTAAGTTCAAATCCCTTAGGTTTTTATTTCAGCTGGTCAGGCAGCGAAATCGGTCACATCATAATGTTTCAGAACAGGGTGAGTTGTTGGGACCATAGAGTGTGCGTTTTTTATACTGTATATGACCAGATTCAAATGACTAACAAAAAAGTTACCTGCTGAATATGTTCAGTGCCTTCGGGAATTTATCCAGACCCCTAGAAGTTTTCCACATTTTGTAACGTTACATCCTTATTTTAAAATTGACAAAATAAAACATTTTCCTCAGCAATCTACACACAGTACCCTATAATGACAAAGTAAAAACAGGTTTTTAGAAATGTTTGCAAATGTATTAACAATAAAAAACAGAAATACCTTATTTACATAAGTATTCAGACTCTTCGGTATGAGACTCGAAATTTAGCTTAGGTGCATCCTGTTTCCATTGATCATCCTTGAGATGTTTCTACAACTTGATTGGAGTCCACCTGTGGTAAATTCAATTAAAATGACATGATTTGGAAAGGCACACACCTGTCTATATAAGGTCCCACAGTTGACAGTGCATGTCAGAACAAAAACCAAGCCATGAGGTCAAAGGAATTGTTCGTAGAGCTCCGAGACAGGATTGTGTCGAGGCACAGATCTGGGGAAGGGTACCAAAAAATGTCTACAGCACAGAACACATTGGCCTCCATAATTCTTAAATGGAGGAAGTTTGGAACCACGGGACTCTTCCTAGAGCTGACCGCCCGGCAAAATTGAGCAATAGGGCCTTGGTCAGGAAGGTGATCAAGAAGCTGATGGTCACTCAGAGATCTAGAGTTCCTATGTGGAGATGGGAGAACCTTCCAAATGGACAACCTTCTCAGCAGCACTGCACCAATCAGGCTTTTATGGTAGAGTGGCCAGACAGAAGCCACTCCTCGGTAAAAGTCACATGACAGCCCTCTTGGAGTTTGCCAAAAGGCACCTAAAGACACTCAGTGTCACGGTTCATGAATTCACCGGCTCTCTGTGTGTGTGGGTGCGTGTGTGTGCGCGTGTGTGTGTGAGTGTGGGTGTGGCCGCTGATTGCCACTCTGCTTGTTGTCAGCGCCAGCTGACACTCATTACGTGTGCCTACTTATACTCGTTGTCTTGGTCTTGTGTTTGTCAGTTCGTTGTCTTGTTTTCCTGTGCGTGTGTTTCTCTCCAGGCCGAGTACTCTGTTCTCCCATGGTTCTGTTCTCCGCTGGACTCTTCGTTCGCTATCGCTCCTGTGGAGGTCTCTATGCTGGGCACGTTCAGGATCGCCAGTCTGGGAATTCCTCTTCACTCACTGACAGTACGGAAGATTGGTTTCTCCCCGCAGCCTCGGCGCTGCTAAGACCTAGACATTTCCTGACACCCTCGATTATCTGTACCTGTTACTCGCCTCCCGAATTGCTTCAATAAATGTTGAACTTGACTCGCTATTGAATCCTCCGTCCTTTCACGTGACAGAACGAACTGACCAAAACATGGATTCAGCGAGTGCGCCGGAGCTAACGAGATTTCTATCACGAAGCATGTCTCGTATGGATCAACAGGAGGAACAGATGAACGGGTCACGCGGTGCAAGCCTTGGTAGCGCAGGTGTCAGAACTCACCCAACAGCTGCAACACCTAAGTATTCCCGCTGCACCCACCACATCGCCGGTTCTTCCTGCTCCTACACCCCCTTACCACCAACCTGAGCCGCGTATGCCCATCCCAGAGGCATATTCGGGTGAGCCTAATTTTTGCAGACCATTTATTAACAAGTGCTCCTTGTTTTTTCGGTCCAGCCACAGACGTTCGCCTCAGAGCTATCGAGGGTGGCTTTACGCTAACCCTATTGACAGGACGCGCGGCTCAGTGGGGAACAGCGGTGTGGGAGAACCATCACCAATGCTGCTCGTCATTCCAGGCACTCTCTGAGGAACTGAGGCGGGTCTTCGACCGGGCCACAACGGGACGCGAGGCAGCCCGCGTTCTTGCGGATCTTCAGCAGGGGAGTAGACCTGTGTCGGATTATTCAATTGAATTCAGGACCCTGGCAATGGAGTGTAAATGGAACGAGGAGGCGCAGTGGGACATGTTCCTGCATGGGTTGGCTGACCGTATACAAAGAGAGATTTACGCGCTGGACCTACCCAGGAGTCTGGATGGACTCATCGAGCTGGCATTAAGGGTCGATGCTCGCTTAAACCGTCTGGAACAGCGGACACATCAGGCCCCAGGTTTCGCGAGGCTCGAGGGACACTCATCACCCAGCGACAATACGGTCAGTCCCGTGTTCCATCAGGAACCCATGCAGGTGGGTGGGGCTCGACTCTCCCGGGAGGAGAGGCAACGACGGAGGTGTAGAGGGCTGTGCCTGTACTGCGGAGGCACAGGACATTTTCTTCATGACTGTCCGGTAAAAGGTCAAGCTCGATGGTAAACCAGAGGCTACTATCGGGCGGCCTCTCTACGGATAAGGCCTCTTCCTCAACCCTCCTCCCGGTAAGACTGCAATGGGCGACCCATTCCCACAAGTGTCGAGCCTTATTGGACTCTGGAGCGGAGGGTAACTTCATGGACCTGAGTCTGGCCCAGAGACTCCACATCCCCATCATTCCTCTCAACCGCCAGCTTACGGTTACCTCACTGGATGGGCAGGAACTCCCGAACATTCACCTCTGCACCGAACCCATAACCCTCGTTACTTCGGGTAATCATGTGTAGGAGATATCGCTCCTACTCATGGACTCTCCGCTTATCCCCATTGTACTAGGCCACCCCTGGCTAGTCAAGCATGGTCTCAGGGTGGACTGGGTGCGCAGTACAGTATCGGCCTGGAGTAATGAGTGTTATGCGTCCTGTCTTGTGTCTGCTTGTTCGTCTGTGTCTGGTTCTGTGTTGCAGGAGGAGCCGGTGAATTTGTCTAACGTGCCCGCCGAGTACCTTGACCTGAAGGAAGTGTTCAGTAAGTCTCGTGCTGCTTCTCTGCCTCCACACCATCCCTACGACTGTGCCATTGAGTTACGGCCAGGTATCTCCGCCTAAGGGTGGGCTATACTCTCTTTCTGTTCCAGAGAGAGAGGCCATGGAGAAATACATTTCTGAGTCTCTAGCAGCCGGGTTCATCCGCCCTTCTTCTTCTCCAGCAGGTGCAGGGTTCTTTTTTGTGGGGAAGAAGGATGGATCCCTGCGACCTTGTATTGACTACCGAGGGCTGAACAACATCACGGTAAAGAACACCTATCCTTTGCCGTTGATGTCTTCAGCCTTCGAGAGGTTGCAGGGGGCATCCGTCTTCACGAAATTGGATCTACGCAACGCTTACCATCTGGTTCACATTAAGAAGGGGGGGATGAGTGGAAGACCGCGTTCAACACCCCCAGGGGGCATTTTGAATATTTAGTCATGCCTTTCGGTCTGTCTAACTCCCCGGCGGTCTTCCAAGCACTCATTAATGACGTGTTGAGAGATATGGTAGATCAATTTATTTATGTCTATCTGGATGACATTTTGATCTTTTCTTCCTCTCTCCAGCAACACGTTCAGCACGTCAGACGGGTGCTCCAGAGGTTGCTAGAGAACGGGCTCTTCGTCAAGGCTGAGAAGTGTGAGTTCCATGCTCAGTCTGTCCCTTTCTTGGGGCACATCGTCTCGTCTGAGGGGATGCGCATGGATCCCGAGAAGGTCAAGACCGTGGTGGATTGGCCGAGCCTGGAGTCTCGTAAGGCCCTACAGAGGTTTCTGGGTTTCGCCAACTTCTACCGACGGTTCATTCGCAATTTCAGCCAGCTGGCCACTCCCTTGACGGCCCTGACCTCTCTCAGCACTACGTTCAGGTGGTCCGGTGCTGCGGAGAGGGCATTTTCCGACCTTAAGGGTCGCTTTGTTTCGGGCCCCCATTCTTGTCGCCCCAGATCCTTCTCGTCAGTTTGTGGTGGAGGTTGATGCGTCGGAGGTGGGCGTAGGTGCTGTTCTCTCCCAGCGCTCCTCCTCGGATGACAAGATTCATCCTTGTGTCTTTTTCTCTCACCGGTTATCACCGGCCGAACGTAATTATGACATCGGGAATAGAGAGTTATTGGCAGTCAAACTGGCGTTGGAGGAGTGGCGTCATTGGTTAGAGGGATCGGGGGTACCCTTTATCGTCTGGACTGACCATAAGAACTTGGAATACATCAGATCCGCCAAGAAGCTCAACTCCAGACAGGCTCGGTGGGCTCTGTTTTTCGGACGCTTTGACTTCTCCTCTCTTACCGCCGGGCTCTAAGAACGTCAAACCCGATGCCTTATCTCGTGTGTTTGACCGTTCTGAACGCCCGGCTACTCCCGAGGGCATTCTACCTGAGAGACTCATTGTGTCCACTCTCACTTGGGAGATCGAGTCGAGGGTCAAGACAGCCTTGGAGGGGGTAACACCTCCGTCCGGTTGCCCACCGAGTCGACTATTTGTGCCGGAGGGGCTGCGGTCTGATGTTATTCGCTGGGGACACTGCTCCAAGGTAGCTTGCCACCCAGGAGTGACCCGTACCAGCTTCTTAGTTAAGCAGCGGTTCTGGTGGCCAGCGATGGCCCAGGACATTCGGAGTTTTGTTTTGTCGGTCCCTTCGAGGCCGTGGTCCCATATAGCCCTGGATTTCATCACGGGCCTCCCACCTTCGCAGGGCAAGACCGTCATTTTGACAGTCGTTGACCGGTTCTCGAAGGCTACCCATTTCATCCCCTTGCCGAAATTGCCTTCTGCCAAGGAGACAGCGGTAGCAGTCGTGGACCAGGTCTTTCGGATACATGGCCTTCCTATGGACGTGGTTTCCGACCGGGGGGCCCCAATTTGTGTCCAAGTTCTGGCGGGAGTTTTGTAGATTGCTGGGTGCAACCGTCAGCTTATCCTCAGGGTTTCATCCCCAGAGTAACGGCCAAGCTGAGAGAGCCAACCAGGACGTAGAGAGGGTTTTGCGGTGTATGGTGTCCCAGAGCCCCTCGTCCTGGAGTCAGCAACTCCCCTTCTTCTAGTATGCTCACAACTCGCTACCAGTGTCCGCTACGGGTTTGACTCCGTTCGAGGGTAGTCTGGGTTACCAGCCACCTGTTTTTCCGAGCCTGGATTCCGAGGTCGCGGTCCCCTCTGCTCACGCCTTTGTCCAGAGGTGTCATCGCACTTGGACTAGAACCCGTGAGACCCTTCTCAAGGTAGGGGCGCGCACTAAGGTTAGGGCTGATCGCCATCGACGGAAGGCCCCCACCTACGTTGTGGGTCAGAGGGTGTGGCTTTCCACCAGGAACATTCCTCTCCGTTCCGTCAGCAATAAGCTGGCCACTAGGTTCATCGGTCCGTTCAGGGTGACTCAGAGGCGCTCCTAGGAGGGGGGGTACTGTCACGGTTCATGAATTCACCGGCTCTCTGTGTGCGTGGGTGTGCGCGTGTGTGTGTGAGTGTGGGTGTGGCCGCTGATTGCCACTCTGCTTGTTGTCCGCGCCAGCTGACACTCATTACGTGTGCCTACTTATACTCGTTGTCTTGGTCTTGTGTTTGTCAGTTCGTTGTCTTGTTTTCCTGTGCGTGTGTTTCTCTCAGGCCGAGTACTCTGTTCTCCCATGGTTCTGTTCTCCGCTGGACTCTTCGTTCGCTTATCGCCTCCTGTGGAGGTCTCTATGCTGGGCACGTTCAGGATCGCCAGTCTGGGAATTCCTCTTCACTCACTGACAGTACGGAAGATTGGTTTCTCCCCGCAGCCTCGGCGCTGCTAAGACCTAGACATTTCCTGACACCCTCGATTATCTGTACCTGTTACTCGCCTCCCGAATTGCTTCAATAAATGTTGAACTTGACTCGCTATTGAATCCTCCGTCCTTTCACGTGACACTCAGACCATGAGAAGCAAGATTATCTGGTCTAATGAAACCGATTTAACTCTTTAGCCTGAATGCCAAGTGTCACGTCTGGAAACCTGGCACCATCCGGGTAAGCATGGTGGTGGCAGCATCATGCTTTGGGGATGTTTTTCAGTGGCAGGGACTGTGAGACTAGTCAGGATCAAGGGAAAGATGAACAGAGCAAAGTACAGCGAGATCCTTGATGAAAACCTTCTCGCTCAGGACTCAGGACCTCAGACTGGGGCGAAAGTTCACCTTCCCTTCCAATAAGACAACGATCCTAAGCACTCCGCCAAGACAACCCTCACATCATCTCCTGCTCTTCCCCTCCTGCGTACGACGTCAGCGGAATACTAACCACCGGTCCTGGGATTCACCATTACGCGCACCTGTTAATCATTATGATTCACACCTGGACTTCATTGCCTTCATCATTTCCTCCCCTTTATATGTCACTCTCATATGTTCACTCACCAGTTGGTATTATTATTGTCTACCGGTGAGTAGCCACATGGAATTGCCTCGTTCCTTGTTTTGTTGTTTTATTAAACGTTGCACCTGCTTCCAGACTCACAGCTCCATTATTGCAACAACGCAGAAATGGTCTCTGAATGTCCTTGAGTGGCCCAGCCAGAGCCCGGTCTCTGGAGAGACCTGAAAATAGCTGTGCAGCAATGCTCCCCATCCAACCTGACAGAGCTTGAGAGGATCTGCAGAGAGGAATGGGAGAAACTCCCCAAATACAGGTGCGTCAAGCTTGTAGCGTCATACCCAAGAGGAATCGAGGCTGTATTCGCTGTCAAAGGTGCTTCAACAAAGTACTGAGTAAAGGGTCTGAATACTTATGTGAATGTGACATTTCAGTTAACTTTTTTATTTTTATAAATTAGCAAACATTTCAAGGGGTCTGACTACGTTCCGAATGCACTGCAAAATGTCCTCTGACCCTCCTCCCCTCCATCCCGTTTCTCTTAGAAGAGCCCCTATGCATCTGGGGCCCCAATACCAGGGCTCTGATAGCCTGGGCCAACTGGAGGTGCAGGTCAGGGGCAGCTGGGGCCCTGTGTGCCACACAGTTAGAAAACACCATCCAGGCAATGGGACAGAATTTTCCGTCACGATGAAACAAAACTGCGACTATAGAAATATGGTATTCTTTCTAAAAATATATCTACATATATTTCAGGATGTTATGTACTGTATCACTAGAAATAATCAGAATTCATGTAAACATAGCTTGTCCAGGAAAACTTATCCCGGGTGTGGGGTAAGTTGAGCCGCTGGAAAGGGTAAGTTAAGCCACCTGCAAATTTCTGTACTGAATTTAAGGTTACCACTACCTTTTTTAAAACTGTCTATCTTTATTTCAACACAATTCAACACAATCCCAACAGCTTTTTTGTATTTTAATCATTTTATTCCAGGTATTCCAACAAAATATTTTGTACTTTTTTACAGTTTTAACATAGGCCAGGCCCTGTTGTTACCTCATATCCCAGTGATAATAGGATAGGATTAACTTTAATGCCCCAAGGGGAAAATTGTCTTAGACACACATAATGCCTTGCATTACGCCAGGGAAGAAAGCAGTTCAATTCCTTGCATTACGCCAGGGAAGAAAACAGTTAAATTTCCTCAACTTGCCATTGCCTTAACCATTGGCTCAAATTTCCCCATGGTCATTGGCTCAATTTACCCAAGGCAAACATTTTGGCAATATTAGCCCACATACAGTGAGGGAAAAAGTATTTGATCCCCTGCTGATTTTGCGTGTTTGCCCACTGACAAAGAAATTATCAGTCTATAATTTTAATGGTAGGTTTATTTGAACAGAGAGAGACAGAATAACAACATAAAAATCCTGAAAAACGCATGTGAAAATTTTTAGAAATTGATTTGCATTTTAATGAGGGAAATAAGTATTTGACCCCCTCTCAATCAGATTTCTGGCTCCCAAGTATCTTTTATACAGGTAACGAGCTGAGATTAAGAGCACACTCTTAAAGGGAGTGCTCCTAATCTCAGCTTCTTACCTGTATAAAAGACTCCTGTCCACAGAAGCAATCAATCAGATTCCAAACTCCACCATGGCCAAGACCAAAGAGCTCTCCAAGGATGTCAGGGACAAGATTATAGACCTACACAAGGCTGGAATGGGCTACAAGACCATCGGCAAGCAGCTTGGTGAGAAGGTGACAACAGTTGGTGCGATTATTCTCAAATGGAAGAAACACAAAATAACTGTCAATCTCCCTCGGCCTGGGGCTCCATGCAAGATCTCACCTCGTGGAGTTGCAATGATCATGAGAACGGTGAGGAATCAGCCCAGAACTACACGGGAGGATCTTGTCAATGATCTCAAGGCAGCTGGGACCATAGTCACCAAGAAAACAATTGGTAACACACTACGCCGTGAAGGACTGAAATCCTGCAGTGCCCGCAAGGTCCCCCTGCTCAAGAAAGCACATATACATGCCCGTCTTAAGTTTGACAATGAACATCTGAATGATTCAGATGATAACTGGGTGAAAGTGTTGTGGTCAGATGAGACCAAAATGGAGCTCTTTGGCATCAACTCAACTCGCCGTGTTTGGAGGAGGAGGAATGCTGCCTATGACCCCAAGAACACCATCCCCACTGTCAAACATGGAGGTGGAAACATTATGCTTTGGGGGTGTTTTTCTGCTAAGGGGACAGGACAACTCCACCGCATCAAAGGAACGATGGACAGGGCCATGTACCGTCAAATCTTGGGTGAGAACCTCCTTCCCTCAGCCAGGGCATTGAAAATGGGTCGTGGATGGGTATTCCAGCATGACAATGACCCAAAACACACGGCCAAGGCAACAAAGGAGTGGCTCAAGAAGAAGCACATTAAGGTCCTGGAGTGGCCTAGCCAGTCTCCAGACCTTAATCCCATAGAAAATCTATGGAGGGAGCTGAAGGTTCGAGTTGCCAAGCGTCAGCCTTGAAACCTTAATGACTTGGAGAAGATCTACAAAGAGGAGTGGGACAAAATCCCTCCTGAGATGTGTGCAAACCTGGTGGCCAACTACAACAAACGTCTGACCTCTGTGATTGCCAACAAGGGTTTTGCCACCAAGTACTAAGTCATGTTTTGCAGAGAGGTCAAATACTTATTTCCCTCATTAAAATGCAAATCAATTTATAAAATTCTTCACATGTGTTTTTCTGGATTTTTTTGGTTGTTATTCTGTCTCTCACTGTTCAAATAAACCTACCATTAAAATTATAGACTGATCATTTCTTTGTCAGTGGGCAAACGTAGAAAATCATCAGGGGATCAAATACTTTTTTCCCTCACTGTAGCTACAAGGATGCACTTTCATGATAGGTGTAGGACATATTGAAGCTTATAGAAACATCAACTTATGTATAGAACAATCTTAAAATTACCTAGTTTTGTTTAGATATTAGCATCATGAAACCTCTAATATGTTAAATTAACTGACTTGGTGAAAATCCCTTCATGTACCTAACTTGCTTATCACCTTTTCAATGAAATTATGACCTCTTCCTAAATATTTGGTCAAATTATTAATTTTGTGTATGGTTTCCTAGAAACAAGGGTGTCTCAACTTACCCCTTTGGGCTCAATTTACCCCACTCCCGTACAGTATAATCCACTTGAATAATGACTCTGTCTGAATTATCTTAAACTACATTAAAAACATTTTTTTTTAAATAATCGTACACTACATACCTAATGCTCAGATTTTGCAGTAACCCTTTTTTATCTCCCCCTTTCAACAGAATGGTACAAACCGAATGTTGGCCTCATCGAGGCTCTCCTCACAACCTCAACTGGAGATGCCATATTAGTGTACATGTGTGTCTATCGTGTCCAGAAGCGGGAGACACCAAATGCTTTGACTTCCCAACGGGTGACTACAGTTGGCCCAGAGACCACACCAGGAATGGAGGTAGTGTCCAGAAACATGTATGGAGATCTCACAGAAAACCTCCATACAATCCCTGTGCAGTAGACACTTATTTGTGTATTTAAAATGAATGGACCCACTTCTGAAATGTCACCCTATTCCCTGTATGGTGCCCTACTTTCTACCAGTCATATGAGACTCTGGTGAAGAAGTTGTGCACAATAAAGGGAGTAGGTTGATATTGTCTATGTGATTGTTTATTTAATGCAATGTAATAAGACTGTCTTGAGTAGGACAGGAAGTCATAAATAGTTTGATCAAACACAATTGTCGAATACGAAATTAGTGTGAAATAAAACATTGGGACTTTGGATGTTGTATTTAATTATTTGTTTAATTGAGTGTTGTGTCCGTTCATAAGACAATGACCAATCACTAACTGGGTTTTTGAGTAATGTTTTTGTCAGACTATGTCTAAGCCTTCAGGGGGAGGGTTCTATTAAGCTAATATATGGCATTTTTTTAAGATGGTCATGGATCATTTAGCTATATAATTTAGAATTTTAGAACCCCTGTAGGTATCCCCCCCAAAATACTTATTTTAATTTGTTTATAAATACTGAATTTGACCATTTTACTACTACAGCCAATAGAAACGCATTGAATAACACATTCATAAATGGTAAAACAGACAGTCAAAAAAAAATCATAAGGAATACGTTTTTGAAGTGTAGGTCCTAAGAGATATAATAAAGCTCAGGAAATATTGTAGTTTTTTGAACACCTATTTAATTCCTTTTCTTTGTTGGTACAAAACTACCTCCATGTTTCCATTCATAATTTAAGCCAGTATTGGGTTACATTCAGACAATCCCGTGACGCTTGTGGTCGTGAGTCATCTTTCCATAGAGTGGCCATATTAATTTGTAGGCCAAACCATTCGGACGCCACAGCCTTTATCATGAGATGAACGATTTTCAGGATGTCTCATGGTCTGACAAACACTTCTGTAGCTAGGCCACCTTCCACTGCAGATTCGGAAGGTCGACATAGGCGGATGTGGTGGATTAAGACGAAGCCCATGCAAAAACATATCTCTAGGGCCTCCAGAGTGGCGCAGTGGTCTAAGGTACTGCATTGCAGTGCTATAGGCACCACTACAGACCTGGGTTCAATCCTGGGCTGTGATCAGGAGTCACATTGGGCGGTGCTGGTACCAGAGAGGCATTTGAAGTACACAAAATTCAGAAAAAAGGCAAACATTTCACACACTAGAAACAGTGATTTAAGATCTCAAAAGAATTTAATTTGTTATTTTTGTGAAGTCAATTGTCACAAATGATGTGGATTGTTGAGAACACTTTTAGAAATAAATCTGGTCACAACATTATTTCCTTCTAATGGTAACGAAAGCAAAACCAAGCATAGAAGAAAACTAATTAACAGGAAACTTCTCTAAAATGTAAACCTCTGACAAACAAGTATGTCCTTTAGAGTTATGTGACTGAAGATTGACTACTGTTCCTTCTACTTCAGTACACTATGAAAGAGACATGTCATGTGTTAGAAAAAAAATCCTATTTTTGTTATGACAACACCACAGGAGGTTGGTGGCACCTTAACTGGGGAGGACGGGCTCATAGTAATGTAATGGTATAGAACTCATCAAACACATGGTTTCCATGTGTTTGATAGCATTCAATTCACTCCATTCCAGCCATTATTATGAGCTGTTCTCCCCTCAGCAGCATCCTGTGGCACATCATCGCTTTCATAGCATACATAAATCACCTAAAAGGAATATGAAGGCATCACTTGTTTATAGCACCACACAGGGTCAATGGTTTCCTCCATTCAGCTGCCAAATCAGCATGTGCCCAAAGTTCATTGATTATGACCATGGCACTGCCATCTATGAGTATGAAGCTAGAGCAATATGCCCAACAACCACTGATACATGTAGATGCAAGCTACAAGCTGACAAAGGTGCAGAGTGGATCCTTAGCAAGCTTTCTTTATGGTTGGTTTATGTTTTCACACATTATATTTTTCTTTTTCCATTTATATTCCTTAAATGTCAGTGCAGAAAGATAGAAATGTTGGCCTTGTGAGGAACTGGCACTTGTACATTTGGTCACCTGTGAATTTTGGTGAATAATACAGGGGACAACAGGTATTGCTCCTGAAATAACACAGTGATACTTTCATTGTTTTCCAGTGAATCTACCAAGGCAGTGTAATTCAATTTGCCTATTCTTATTGTTTTTGTCTTGGGAGGGATTGAAAAATAAACGTAAATACAGGTCATCAATCTGACTGTAAATCAGCTGTGTATGTCTAAGAGTACTGTGTAGCACCGTGGATTGGTACGGGTCTGGTTTGGGTGGAGAGTTGACGGTCTCTAGAAACGCCTGCTGGAGCTGGTGGATGTCACGGACTTTGTGATTGTGGCACCACCACCACTGCCGTAGCTGCCGCCGCCGTAGCTGCTGCTGCCGCCAAAGCTGCTGCCGCCACCATAGCCGAATCCACCTGAGCCTGCGCTGGAGTAGTCTGGGTACAGAGAGAGAGTGGGATCAATTTAGTCTGCTGTAAAGCTAGAGGATATTCTGGTGTCAATTATGCATGTCAAGCTTGGTGTGTATTACACAGAATAACAGAAAAGGTTCTAAAGCTGAAGTGTGAAGAGCAGGCCTATGTCTTATATGGTGACACAATGAGAAATTATATCAAAATGGTATTTACTGCCGCCAGAGCTCTGCTGCATATGGATTGTTGCAGATGCACCACCCGAGGATATTCTGTGAACAGATAAGAGCAATGTTAATTAACGAACTTTGGATAGAAAGTTGCTAAGCTAAGAGGCTAACATCTCAACTATCCAGCTTCCACTTTCACTCACCTGCTCTCCTCTCCCTCCAGCAGCTTCCTGTAGGTGGCGATCTCAATGTCCAAGGCCAGCTTGACGTTCATCAGCTCCTGGTACTCGCGCACCTGGCGGGCCATGTCCTGCTTGGCTCTCTGGAGAGCATCCTCCAAGTTCCTGATTCGGAGCTTGGCATCCTTCACTGCCAGCTCACCGCGTTCCTCTGCCTCAGCGATCTGAGCCTCAAGGTTGGCCCGCTGTGGTAAGAGAACATTTCGCATTAGCATTAGCCTTTGCTCTTAACCTCTCATTAACCTCGTATTAAAAATATATGTATATAATTGTGGCTAATGGTAATACGCTAGTGCTATGAACCATCTTGCTTGGACATCAGGCATTTATGGTCCATCCTCTCAAAGGAGGTTCTGAAATGAGATTGCACCCTCACCTGACCCTTGACGGACTCGATCTCGTTCTGGAGACGAGCGATCATGCGGTTCAGCTCGGCGATCTCAGTCTTGGTTGAGCGGAGGTCCTCACCATGCTGTCCAGCAGAGCTCTGCATCTCTTCATACTGAGAAAAGATTAGAGGACATATAAGAGAATGAAAAGGAGGGCGGTGAAGATTGAGGAATTGCTCACAGCAATGTTGCATATTTTGCATGAACGTGTTCTGGTGAACTATGTTAATATATTTTGATCTTGCAATTGAAACTTGGTCTTGGCTTACCTTCTGCTTGTACCAGGTCTCGGCCTCAGCTCTGCTGCGGTTGGCGATGTCCTCGTACTGGGCGCGCACTTCAGCGACAATGGAGTCCATGTCCAGGTTACGGCTGTTGTCCATCTCCACCACCACAGAGGTGTCCTTGATCTGGCCCTGCAGCTCACGCAGCTCCTGAAGAACCAAGAGAGGATGAAGAGAAACCTTTATATTTCAGCCCACATCTAATTCACTGATTAACACTCATGCTATCATGATGTAGTATTGAAGCTCTCCAAGATTCTGATACTGAAGATCTACAGTATGTGTTGTATGGTAAATGTGAAAAGTTCATGAATGGTTCATACCGCCTCGTAGACGGCCCTGAGGAAGTTGATCTCATCCTGTAGAGCGTCAACCTTGGCCTCCAGCTCCACCTTGTTCATGTAAGCACCATCAACATCCTGGAGAGGGAGAGAGAGGAGTTAATGGATGATGTAATAACTGTGACATGAGTTATGGCGAGATATGTTATATCTCACACACCTTCTTCAGCAGGACAAACTCGTTCTCTACTGAGGCGCGCTTGTTGATTTCATCTTCATACCTGGTGGAAAAACGAAGGGCAATATATCATGCAAAGTCATCGGTCTGGGTTGCTAGTTACACTGAGGTTAAACATAAACTATTGCTTATACTAATATGGCTAGTTTTCTACTTTTCATACACATCTGACATATAGACAACTTACTTGTTCTTGAAGTCCTCAACCAGACCCTGCATGTTCTTCAGCTCCCCCTCCAGCTTCATCTTCTCATTGCCCAGGCCGTCCAGCTGTCTGCGCAGGTTGGAGATGTAGGCCTCGAACATGGCGTCGATGTTGGAGCGGGTGGTGGTCTGGTCCTGCAGGAGGCTCCACTTGGTCTCCAGCATCTTGTTCTGCTGCTCCAAGAAACGCACCTGCAGGGACAAAAGGGAAATGGTCAGTGCGATTGACTAAAACTTGTGAATGGAAGGAAGGAAAATATGAAGAAAAGCACAAACAAACAAATTAATGAATGAATGGGTGGATGAATGAATGAATGCGCATGAACCTGCATGGACAAAAGGGAAATGGTCAGTGAGTGAGTGAATAAATTGTGAATGATGATGTGTGATGGATGGATCCATGAATAAGGCTTCATAGACTCTACATAACGATTTTTAATTGTCAGTCTTTCTCCTGAGTAGACTTCTGTAGATGTTTTAAAAGAAAGTGGAAATAATGGGCTCCAAGGGTGTGGCAAAAACATAACTTCTCCTTGGTCAACTTTGTAGCAGACTTGCAGTAAAAGCCACATCTGTACCTGCATAGCTGTGTAGATAGCATCACAGGTTTGTGTTTGAACAGCCACACCCTGTCCAAGACTTTGTTGATAAGTGATGACATATGGTAATCTAGGGGTAACACAGAGTCTGAGAAGCCTACATCCTGGGAGGTAAAATTAAACGTAATCCCATCGATAATCTGCCCTGAGATCTGTAGCTCTCATTGTTCACCCTCAAAACAAAACAAGGCCAGTGAGAGAGTGTTTATTGGCATGCCAAAGCATATCCAAACTTTCCCTGACAAGGAGTGGCTCACTCACTGTGTGTGTATGTGGGTTTAACCCTAACTCAATGTGGGTGTTTTACCTATCTCTCATAGCTATGAGTCATCTCTTTCGCTCTGTTTCACTCTGAAGGCCACGCATTCATTCCAGACTTTAAAAAAAAAGAGTTTTGACTATGTGGGCACTGTCCACACAACCACACCCTGCAGGCATGCGATGGGGTGAGTCATAGAGGGAGGGACGGATCCCCACCCTTGTTTAGATAGCAGCCAAAGAGGGCGTTATTGTCACAGGACCTGACAAGGCTTCAGGCTATCTTTATTGTATTATTGTTTACTCCTGGGTGGGGTCCTTTTACAACTTTTGTAAAAGCTCAACCCAAACGGGCATAATCAGAAACAACCTCTGCACAGTTTATACCCTTTTCTAATCCCAATGGTCGTAATTAATTGACGGATTCAGCAGTAGAGATAAGATTTACAGCTCCCATGTCTTACTATCTCTTTATTTCTTATGTCAGAGTGTAAATTGTGGGAGATGTGACATAAGGGCTTTGTCAGCAGAAAAATTAACACGCTTGCATTTGTAGAGCAGCTTTCCTCAGCTCTATACAGCCAAGAAATGCTATGCTGTTATATTAGCATGCTAATATGTGAGGTGAGAGCCAACGCTAACTTGTATTTGTCATCTTTCTGGTTTACTCTATTGATTGTGATCATTGCACGGTAATACAAACTTCAAGTATTTCATGGTGGTGGTCAATGTCAATTATCTATTTGGTTACATGACAACAGTCTGACATGGAAGCCTGCAGATAGTATAGCTAGAAGGGAGAAGCACCATGATAGCATTCTGAACACATGGTTCAGAATGTTTAATTTCAGTGCATGATAAAGTCAAAAGAACAGTGTACAGGCACTTGTTTTGTGCACTTCAGTATAGACAGTAAAATTGTGTGCAGTTGATATCGATGTGAATGCTTAGCATTTGAAGTACAGGCGATGTGAAGACGCACAGGTTAACAGGAAGGAACTGACCTTATCGATGAAGGAGGCAAAGCGGTTGTTGAGGGTCTTGATCTGCTCCTTCTCATTGGTGCGAACCACCTGGATGTTGGGGTCGATTGCCAGGTTCAGTGGTGCCAGCAGGCTCTGGTTGCTTGTGACAGCTGTGATGGTGGCACCATGGAATCCGCCACCCATACCACCACCATAGCCAGCGCCGAGACCACCACCGTAGCCACCTCCGCCCATACCCATGCCACCACCAAACCCAGCGCCAGAACGGCGGACAGACACGCTGCTCATCCGGGTGGATCCGGGAGCAGCCAAGGACTGACTGGTGAAACTCTTACGAATGGTGGTGTTGCCCCCCCCACCGCCCATGCTGCTGTAGCTTGTCCTGCTGAAGCTCATGGTTGCAACTTTACGGTAGTGTTGATTCTGCTTTACAAGCCTGAATTCTCAAAAGAGAGAGCGACGAAATAAGGACAAGGAGGATTCGAAAAGGAGAGTCAAGTGACGATCTGGCTGACACCTCACTGGTTTTATCCTGCTCTAGAGTCAAGGGGAGGAGCATTCACCTGAAACAGGGTGACCCACTTTCCCCTTCACTCTCACTGTCTTTCCGTCTCGCTGCCCACTCCTCCACCTTCTCCCTTGATTCCCTGAGGCTGTGGCTGGCAGGAGTGGTCCATCCTGTCAGACTGGTAGGGAAGGATTGAGTGGATGTAAGCCCTGACACACCCTGCTTATGGTCAAAGGGGAGAGAGAGAGTTGTCCGGGGGATTGCAGAGGTGAGAATGAGAGTAGTCGAGGAGTTGGGGTCAATTGCCTTTTACAAGAGGACTCTTCGAGAGAAGGAGTGTGCTTTAGCTTTCTGTCACAGAGCTACGAGAAAGTGAATAAAGTACAATGCAGTACAAATGCAGTACAAACTTGGAGATACTTTATTGTAGTGTCACTATGTCTTCACTATGTATGGTAGACATCTTTATGTGTTTACAGAACTTAAATTAACAAAGCCTATCAGAAAAAGGCAATACTTTTTTATAGACACAACACACTCAAATACACAGACACACATACACACACACACAAGTACAACAGGGGGAGCTAGAGAGGCTTGCAGAGGGTGGCACTAAAGGATTTGCTTAGGGCATATGCAAATAAGAAAGTGTATACATGTCTACAGGTGGTCAAGTTCCCAATCCTAGAGTACAGTCTTACACATTAATGAAGGACGTATATTACAACTTTGTTGCAGTAGTATACTCATTTACTCTGACTGATTTTGCCAACTTCAGTTCACCACACCTAGTTTAGAATTTTATAGACAGATGAGTTGATGCCTTTTTAACCTACAGTATTGACATTTCAATATAAAGAAAGAAAGATCAAGTCACGCAAAAACATCTGACTAGGTGTGGTTTGCTGTTTCTGTGTGGCGATCCTGTGATTACAGCCAGTCAGAGCTGTGCTCTGGTGACTGGGGTTTTCTTGCCCAGTGACACACACAGGGGAGAGGGTGCAAAGGTGAGTTTGGGCAGGCCAAGGCAGAGATGGGCTTGGCCTTCCAAATCTGCGTTCTCTTTCATTTTTCTCTTTTATACCTCAATTTAAAATACCTAAACAATGGGACATCCGAGCCGAAACACATATTAGGTATATCATACAATCAAATTAAATCTGTAATAGAATGTGCACCTTTTTTGTCATAAGGGTGACATGTAAACAACCCGCCTCCAGCTGTGCTAATGTCTAGTTTTGATAATCAAAACAATAACAGTAAGCCTAACACACATGTAAACAGAAAAGTAGGCGCAATCTAGTCTGGGACATGTAGTCAGTGTGTGTTTCGTATTAAAATGAGTTGATTATGTGAGCTGGTGTGAGCTGGTATTCATGTAGAGTACAGTACTGTAGGCATGCATGTTGGTGTGTCTAACAACCAAAATGTGTCACTCAATGCTGCCCTTTTCCCCTCCCTGGTATGTACAAAATGTATGACCTAGCTGTTGACACACAGAGCATGCACGGAGTGATACATAAGTCTCTGCCTGTCTGTTTCTCTGACAGTCAGTCACCCCAAGCATTTCCTGACCTTTTCTGAATTGTGGTGTTTAGCTTCAGTGCATAACAGTAATGGTGCCTTAATACCATCCTCAGCAGATTCAAATATCAATACTCTAGGTTAAAAATGGGTGTGCATTCCATTATCCCATCAGAGGGGTTAGCAATGTGATAGTAACAGGTGTATCAATGGGATGTTGTAGCATTACATTACAAAAATGAAGTGGGTTTGGCTTGCTGGTACAATGACGAAACCAGCATGTTTTAGTAACGTTTAGACATACAGTTGAAGTCGGAAGTTTACATACACCTTAGCCAAATACATTTAAACTCAGTTTTTTATAATTCCTGACATTTAATCAGAGTAAAAATTCCCTGTCTTAGGTCAGTTAGGATCACCACTTATCTTTAAGAATGTGAAATAATCGTAGAGAGAAGGCCAGCATCCAGTCCGTTTTTCACAATTCCTGACATTTAATCCTTTTGACAATTTCCTCCTAACATAACGATGGTCATTATGGCCAAACAGTTCTATTTTTGTTTTATCAGACCAGAGGACATTTCTCCAGAAAGTATGATCTTTGTCCCCATGTGTAGTTCCAACCGTAGTCTGGCTTTTTTATGGCGGTTTTGGAGCAGTGGCTTCTTCCTTGCTGTGCGGCCTTTCAGGTTATGTTGATTCATTTCTCGTTTTACTGTGGATATAGATACTTTTCTACCTGTTTCCTCTAGCATCTTCACAAGGTCTTTTGCTGCTGTTCTGGGATTGATTTGCACTTTTCGCACCAAAGTACGTTCATCTCTAGGAGACAGAACGCGTCTCCTTCGTGAGCGGTATGATGGCTGCGTGGTCCCATGGTGTTTATACTTGCGTACTATTGTTTGAACAGATGAACGTGGTACTTTAAGGCATTTGTAAATTTCTCCCAAGGATGAACCAGACTTGTGGAGGTCTAAAAAGATTTCTTAGGTCTTGGCTGATATCTTAGGTCTTGGCTGATTTCTTTTAATTTCCCCATGATGTCAAGCAAAGAGGCACTGAGTTTGAAGGTTGGCCTTGAAATACATCCACAGGTACACCTCCAATTGACTCAAATGCTGTCAATTAGCCTATCAGAAGCTTCTAAAGCCATGACATCATTTTCTGGAATTTTACAAGCTGTTTAAAGGCACTGTCAACTTAGTGTATGTAAACTTCTGACCCACTGGAATTTTGATACAGTGAATTATAAGGGAAATAATTGTTGGAAAAATTACTGGTGTCATGCACAAAGTAGATGTCCTAACCGACTTGCCAAAACAATAGTTTGTTAACAAGACATTTGTGGAGTGGTTGAAAAACAAGTTTTAATGACTCCAACCTAAGTGTATGTAAACTTCTCACTTCAACTGTAGGTAATATCTCTACATAATTATGATTGATTATTTAAATAATATTATTCCATCTAAAAGTAATATCAGTTATAGTTGATTCTTGAAATATTATTCCATCTAAATAAAGTCTTTGATTTTATAATTTGCTTAGCTAACTAATGGTAATTATTTCTCAGCGTGGACAGGATGATTGGCATTAAGATTGGGAAAACACACACCAACAGGAAGCAGTTGAGTTGTTGGCTACGTAGTGAAGGTTGAAAGACAGAAGATGAGGGACAACTTCAGATCACACAATTTCATTAGTCTGCTGTCTGATGGGCCCACCAATAGCACTGTTATAGAGGAGGAGATCTTGTATGTACAATATGCAAAAAACCGGGAAGTCATTGTGCATTACTGGCGTACCGGTGAAGAAGGCTGATGCTACCCACATCCTCAGTGCCATCAAAAGTGGGGCATCAAAGGTATTTTATTTCTGCAAATGCTCCATTATTTAACACACTCTGAATAATGTTGTGATTTGAATCATTCTCAGAAATATATGTTCTATATGTGCTAGCTGACTGGCACACCAAGCTTGTGGCGTTTGTTAGTGATGGCGCGGCGGTGATGACAGGTGTTGGGGCCAAGCTAAGAGTAAAGACACCTTACATCGTCACAATCCACTGCATGGCCCATCATCTGGAGCTGGCCTTCAGAAGCAGTAAAAAAGGCAAAAGACTCCATCAAAGCCTGGACACTCTACTCAGTGGGCTTCAGTGCCTTCAGAAAGTATTCATACCCATTGACATATTGCACATTTTGTTGTGTAACAGCCTGAATTCTAAATGTTCCACCCATCTACACACAATACCCCATAATGACAAATTGAAAACATATTTTTTGAAATATTTGCTAATATATTGATATACAGAAATATCTAATATACATAAATATTCACACCCCTGAGTCAATACTTTGTAGAATCACCTTTGGCAGTGATTACAGTTGTGAGTCTTTCTGGGTAAGTCTCCAAGAGCTTTTGCACATTTTCCTTTTCAAAATTCTTCAAGCTCTGCCGAATTGGTTGTTGATCACTGCTTGACAACCATTTTCAGGTCTCACCATAGATTTTCAAGTAGATTTAAGTCAAAACTGTAACTCGGCCACTCAGGAACATTCACTGTCTTCTTGGTAAGAAACTGCAGTGTAGATTTGGCCTTGCATTTTAGGTTAGTGTCCTACTGAAAGTTGAATTAATCTCCCAGTGTGCAACGTAGACGCAGGGAGTCAAGAAGCAGGTGCAGATGGTGAGTTTAATCATGAACATGGCACGTAGCACAACAAGCGACGCATCTGGACAAACTGAACCAATACTGCCTGAAGAGTGATGCTAGAGGGTGCTAGATAAAGGGGAAGTAATCAGGGTAGTGATGAAGTCCAGGTGTGCCTCATGAGGTCAAAGGTCAAAGTCACCATTATTAGTCAGTTGTACAACCGAATGCCTTCAACCGAAATGTGTCTTCCGCATTTAACCCAACCCCTCTGAATCAGAGAGGTGCGGAGGGCTGCCTTAATCGACATCCACGTCTTCGGCGCCCGGGGAACAGTGGGTTAACTGCCTTGTTCAGGGGCAGAACGACAGATTTTTTTCCTTGTCAGCTCGGGGATTCGAACTTGCAACCCTCCGGTTACAAGTCCAACGCTCTAACCACTAGGCTACCTGCCGCCCCGTAAATGCTTACAGCACCTGGTATTCCCAGGTAGTCTCCCATCCAAGTACTAACCAGGCCCGACCCTGCTTAGCTTCCAAGATCTGACGAGATCAGGCGCATTCAGGCTGGTATGAGGTGCAGGTGTGCGTAATGAGGGTTGCCAGGTGTGTGTCATGATGGGTTGCCAGGACCGATGGTTAGTAAACGGAGCGGGAGTAGACGTGACACAGTGTCTGGTGGAAAGTAGACTGAACCAGGTTTTCCTCTATGATTTTGCCTGTACTTAACTCCATTCCGATTATTTTTTATCTTGAAAAACTCCCCAGTCCTTAATGATTACAAACATACCCACAACATGATGCAGACACCACAATTCTTGACAATATGGAGAGTGATACTCAGTAATGTGTTGTATTGTATTTCCCCAAACATAACACTTTGTATTCAGGATAAAATGTTAATTGCTTTGCCAAAATGTTTGCAGTATTACTTTAGTGCCTTGTTGCAAACAGGATGCTTGTTTTGGAATATTTTTATTCTGTACAGGTTTCCTTCTTTTCACTATGTCAGTTAGGTTAGTATTGTGGAGTAACTACAATGTTGTTGATCTTTGTAGTGACTGGGTGTATTGATACATCATCCAAAGTGTAATTAATAACTTCAACATGCTCAAAGGAATATCCAATGTCTGTTTGTTTTTTTTGTTACCCATTGGTGCCCTTGTTTGCGAGGCATTGGAAAACCTCCCTGGTCTTCGTGGTTGAATCTGTGTTTGAAATTCACTGCTTGACTGAGGGACCTAACAGATACTTGTATATGTGGGGTACAGAGATGAAGCAGTCATTCAATAATCATGCAAAACACTTTTATTGCACACAGAGTGAGTCCATGCAACGTATTGTATTATGTGACTTGTTAAGCACATTTTTACTCCTGCATTTATTTAGGCTTGCCATAACAAAGGGGTTGAATACTTATTGATTCAAGACATTTCAGCTTTTCATTTTTAATAAATGTTTTGACATTATTGTGCATTGTGTGTAAGACAGTGTGTGTAAGACAGTAACAAAAATATCTACATTTTATACATTTTAAATTCAGGTTGTAACAAAACAAAATTGTTTTAGGAGAGTGCACAGTTATGTACTTGAAAATGTATCAATAAACCAATTAGGCACATTTGGGCAGACTTGATACAACATTTTGAACAGCAATGTAATGCTTCATTTTATCAGTCTAAAACTTTTCACAGACATTGCTGTCATCTAGTGGCCAAAATCGAAATTGTGCCTAGAGTCCTAAGTCATGGCCTTTCTCTTGCATTTCAAAGATGATGGAACAAAACAAAAATTAGAAACGTGTTTTTTTGTATTATCTTTTACCAGATCTAATGTGTTATATTCTCCTACATTAATTTTACATTTCCACAATCTTCAAAGTATTTTCTTTCAAATGGTAGCAAGAATATGGATATCCTTGCTTCAGGTCCTGAGCTACAGACAGTTAGATGTGGGTGTCATTTTAGGCGAAAATTGAAAAAAAGGGTACGATCCTTAAGAAGTGACTAAACTTAAGTTTAACGCTAACCCAATCCCTATGAACCCTAACCTGAACCACTCGGAATTAATGCCTAAACTTAAGTTTAACCCTATCCCTAACCTTAACCCTAAACATTTTGAATTAATGCCTAAACTTTTTTAGTTTGACTGACAGCTAAGATACTGCACCACATGATGTAATTAAAAACGTCAAGACATAGTGTAACTATGTGACAGCTAAAATACGGCACCACATGGTGTAATAAAAAGTCAAGCCATGGCGTAATTCTGTTGCTGCAGTTACGCCACGAGTTGGGGTTTTATTTGGAGATTGGGTTGCCTCACCAGTGGATTTGAAAGATTCCCAACATCAAATCAATCTTTATTTATACAGCACATTTCAGACATGGAATGCAACACAATGTGTTGTACTGGGGGACAAGTAAAAAACAATAAAAGCTGAAATATTTACTACACAACAAACATAGGAGACAATGGCACAAACCAAACAACTAAAAAGCACCCTAAGGAACAGCAAAGCTAAAAATATGTTTTTGTTAAGATATGTGTTTTTTAAAATATGTCCTCAGGACATGATCCAGTACCTGGTTGGTAGATTTGAGGACACCAAGAGAGCTACAAAGAAAATATGACAGGTCAAAATGTTTTCTCTTGATTTAGTTTCAGGCAAGTTATTATTCTAAGTGAAACCACATTTGATCAGTAACTATATAACATCTTCCTTATAAAAACCTACTATATAATAGTGGAAATCAAATATATTTTTATTTGTCACATGTGCCTGAATACAACAGGTGTACAACAGCAGGTAGACCTGCTTACAAGCCCTTAACCAACAATGCGGTTTTATGAAAATAGAGTTAAGAAAATATTTACTAAATCAACTAAAGAATTTACAAAAAAGTAACACAATAAAATAACAACAATGAGGCTATATACAGGGGGTACCGGGACTGAGTCAATGTGCGGGGTTACAGGTTAGTCGAGGTAATTTGTAGGTGGGGGTAAAGTGGTTATACATAGATAATAAAAAGAACATTTTTGGGGCCTTCCTCTGAGACTGCCACGTATATAGGTCCTGGATGGCAGGAAGCTTGGGCCCAGTGATGTACTGGGCTGTACACACTACCCTCTGTAGCGCCTTACGGTCAGATGCCGAGCAGTTGCCATACCAGGCGATGATGCTCTCAATGGTGCAGCTGTAGAACTTTTTGAGAATCTGAGGACCCATGCCAAATCTTTTCAGTCTCCTGAGGGGAAAAAGGCATTGTCATGCTCCCTTCACAACTTTCTTGGTGTGTTCGAACCATGATAGTTTGTTGGTGATGTGGACACCAAGGAACTTGAAACTCAATTGGTAATTGCACAATGGCTGTTATTTTGTTGTAAAATATGTTGTCAGATACTTACTGAGATTTTAATGTAAGAAGAGGCCATCAAGACTACTGTGGAACATTTTGCTACTGTGTTGCAGTATGAATGGCTGTGGCTGAAATTGGGGCCATCTACTGTCAACAAGGCTGGCCCCCTGTCACGACTTCCACTGAAGTCGGTCCCTCTCCTAGTTTGGGCGGCTATCGGCGGTCGACGTCACCGGAGTTCTAGCCACCACCGATCCATTTCTAATTTTCTGTTTGTCTTGTCTCATCCACACCTATTTCCTTAATTACATGTGTTATTTATTCCTCTGTTCCACCCTGTTTTTTTGTCAGTGATTGTTTCGCTGTATGTGTTGGCTCCGTTGTGGTTGTGAGCAGAGTATTCTCATTATTGTCGTGAGTAATTCCATTTTCCTTATATTAAACGGAAAAATTGACTCATCTCCTTTTCCTGCGTTTGATTCCGCCAGACCTGCATCACCAGAGCTGTATTACACCCCCATTCCCTCAGACAGCAACCTGGTAAGACGTTTTAGCCAAAGGACTGGTAATATCATTCATTTATGTATCAAAGTATATCTACAATGGAAACGTTATTTTCTTTAGGGCTTATATATCAATCGTAAGTATGGAGAGGAGTGACAAAACCTTCTTGCAAGGGGATGGGCAGAGATGGGCTTGGCCTTCCAAGGAATCAAATAATGGAATTGTGCAAGGGACCAGTGTTGTGCAAGGGACCAGTTTTTTGTATTGTAATAGAATAATCTGCAGGAATAATAGTCTGTGTCTGTGTGCGTGCGTGTGTGCGTGTGCGAGCAAGTGTGTGGTCCTTGATGTATACGTGTGTGGATGGTGCATGAATCATGATGTTGAGTGTGTGTGTGACAAGCAACGTGGCTAACTTTTGTTCTCCATAATCCTCTTTAAAGCTTTTCAGGAAATCTTCATTGTATTTGACTCTTGAGTCTCTGAAACCAGATGGTTTTGTGCAGCAATGATCATCTACAGTTTATTCCAACAATTTATTGTTCATCAATCATTTGTTTGTTGTAATTTTATCACCTTAGGTTTAATCAATAATTAGTTAATAAATAATCCATTAGTGAAATCGTGGAGGGGACTGAAAAAACGTCTAGCTGGAGCTCGTCTGAGCAATTGGCTTCTGAGCCCTCACTTGCTATGTACTTAATGCTTCTTCTGACTTGGGTTCTGACCCTCTACAAGGTGGATGCTTCTTCTTTCAGGGTTTTTATTTCCTTTCCCTTTTCACCATCACAAATTAGGCACACACACTTCGGTTCTTTACAATGGATCTTGATAGGAATGACTTGGAATCTTACATGCTGTGGTTATTCCGATGCACGCACAACATTCCAGAGTATTCGTAATAATGTCCATTATAATAAGTCCTCAGAAAAACATTTGTCTTCTCTTTTCGGAAAGCGATAACATTCTGACCTGATGGGCGGGTGCAGTGTCCAGATCCACATTTCCAAGCACTCTTGATTGGTTTGAAATGACAGGGCAATGATGGGTGAGTGTCAATTTAAGCCCTTTTGTCACTGGCACTTAAAATTAGGGCCAAATTTGAGCTCGCTCTAATGGTATTGTCAAATTCGAGCTGGGTCAAGGGAAACTCAATTAGAATTCGCCCTGGTGATGCCGTTACTATGCAACCACCGCTGGATGATGACACAACATTTAGGACAAGCAGTACTGCAGTAGTCAGACGACAGAAATTACCACCATAGCCGGATCATTCATACATTTTTGCACTACACAATCAACTTTTATTAGACCAGTTAGCCCTCGAATGCTATCCACCTAACGTTAGCTAGCAAATCAGAGTTGAACAAGCTAGCAAGCTAGCAGGAATTTTAGCTGGCCAGTTCGTATTGAAAGCTAGTTAGTTAGCTACATCGTATCAAGCCTGTAGTCTGGTTTGCTTGGTTAGCTAGCTAGCTAATAGCCAATACCATGGCAAGAAATGTAGGAATTAAGCTAGCTAGCTAGCCTGTTATGCTAGCGACAACACTAACCTTCATGGCTCTGAATCTGGCTGGCACTGGCAGGAGTATGGGGTCACTTTAGTTACATCACGATGAGGGTGAATTAAATTATTCAACATCTTGCTAGCTAGCTAGCAACATTAGGGAAGCCAGCTGCACAGTCACATATTGGCTACTTAGCAACATGGCACCAATGCCAGCCCAACCCGGGTTGACTTCAAGCGGGAGCTTAGTCCTAACGTGCCTAAAAAAAACTAATATTATATGAACAAAAATATTATATTTTATTTGGAATGGCAAGCCAGACAAAATTATAAGGGCCTATTTAAATAATGAATATGAATTTGGAGGGCAGAAATTATTCAATATTAAGCATTAGACCTCTCACTAAAGGCATCACTCATACAAAAGTTATACTTAAATCCAAAATGGTTCTCTAGTAAATTAGAAAGAATGTCTCCCCCTATGTTCAAGAATGGCCTTTTTCCCTTTATTCAGATTACAACTGCTCACTTTCGGTTATTTGAAAACGAAATAATCTCCAAAATATTGTTATTTTTTAAACAATCCTTAGAAAGTTGGTTGCAATTTCAGTTTAATCCACTTGAAAAGACAGATCAAATAATACAACAAATATTGTGGTTAAACTAAAATATTAAAAAAAAACGTATTTTTCGATAAAATATTTAAAAAAGGTATAATCTTTGTAAATTATATCATAAATAGGACTGGTGGAGTTATGTCACACATGCAGCTAACACAGACATATGGAAATGTCTGCTCTACCCCAAATTACAACCAACTAATTGCAGGATTACCTCAAAAATGGAAGAGGCAAGTGGAAGGGGGGAAAAGTAAGGAACTTGTCTGTCGGCCCTCCATTAAAGACCAAAAATGGTTAAAGAAAATTGCGATAAATAAAAATATATACCAGTTTTGTTTAAGGACCAAAAAACTGACAGCTGTGCCATATAAATTGCAAAATAGTTGGGAAGAGATTTTCAATGTATGGATTCAATGGCACATGGTTTATGAATTGACGACGCCGGATTCAAAACTAAAAATTTTTCAATTTAAATTATTATACAAAATTATTGCAACCAATAGAATGTTTGTTGCAAGGAGGCAGAGTCATTAGATAATTTATTTTGGTAGTGTCCATATGTAGCTCGTTTTTGGCCACAGGTCCAGGAACGGCTGAAAAATTGCAACATTTACCTAGAACTAATGCTGCAGATAGCAATACTGGGTAATTTAAAAGTCATAGTCAATCGATCAATAATATAATAATTATTTTAGAAAAAATATTTTTCTTTAATTCACAATCTGTAGAAACTATGAGAATAGAAAGGTTCAGTACTTTTGTGAAGCATCACAGCACAGTTGAAAAATATATGTTAAATAGAAATCCAAAATGGATGGTGTTCAGAGATAGATGGGAGGGGTTGAATGAAGCTTAAGGGTGGGACTAATAACAATAAGATAACCAATGTAAAACATACGGGGTCTGTAAAATGTATATAGGTTCAGAACCTTTGTGAAATAGCACAGTTACAAATAGAAATCAAACTGGATGGACATCAGAAATAGAGGAAGGCTAGGACTAAAAACAAACAAAACATAACTATTGTAAAATAGATTGTGTCTGTAAAATGTGTATATTATGTGTAAACTGAAGGTAGAAGCCTAAGAGTTATTGTTTATTAATTTACTCAAATTGGGGAAGGGGTGGTAGGGTCTGCGGGGAATAATAAAGGTATATTCTAAAAAAAGTGTGTATGCATGTATATGTGTACACTGCCGTTCCAAAGTTTGGAGTCACTTAGAAATGTCCTTGTTTTTGAAAGGAAGGCAAATTTTTTGTCCATTAATATAACATCAAATTGATCAGAAATACAGTGTAGACATTGTTAATGTTGTAAATGACCATTGTAGCTGTAAACGGCAGATTTTTTGATGGAGTATCTATGTAGGCGTACAGAGGCCCATTATCAGCAACCATCACTCCTGTGTTCCAATGGCACGTTGTGTTAGCTAATCCAAGTTTATCATTTTAAAAGGCAAATTGATCATTAGAAAACCCTTATTCGATTATGTTAGCACAGCTGAAAACTGTTGTATTGATTAAAGAAGCAATAAAACTGGCCTTCTTTAGACTAGTTGAGTATCTGGAGCATCTGTGGGTTCGATTACAGGCTCAAAAATAAGCAATAAAACTGGCCTTCTTTAGACTAGTTGAGTATCTGGAGCATCTGTGGGTTCGGTTACAGGCTCAAAATGGACAGAAACAAAGACCTTTCTTCTGAAACTCGTTAGTCTATTCTTGTTCTGAGAAATTAAGGCTATTCCATGCGAGAAATTGCCAAGAAACTGAAGATCTCGTACAATTCTGTGTACTACTCCCTTCACAGAACAGCACAAACTGGATGCTGGCCTTCTCTCTACGATTTCACATTCTTAAAGATAAGTGGTGATCCTAACTGACCTAAGACAGGGAATTTTTACTCTGATTAAATGTCAGGAATTATGAAAAACTGAGTTGAAATGTATTTGGCTAAGGTGTATGTAACATTCCAACTTCAACTGTATATGGGGTATTGGAAATGATGCAGACAATTAGATTGACGGAAGCAACAATCTATCCGCAATATTAAAGCTGATCCATCCCCCCAAAAAATATACAAAATATAATAATTTAAAACATGCCTAATTCTATCCCTCAGGACAGGCAGGGCTTAGGGGCCGCCCCGCGTGGTAGGTGCGCAGAGACGTGGAGACAGTCCTGGGCCATCCCATAGAACGCCACGCAGGTGGTGGAAGGTCATCTATCTCGGTTGGTGCAGGGCCGCTGGGGTCCATCCATGGTTCCTGAGTACAATGCTGGAGGCTGGTCATGGCTGGAGGTGGTGGCTTGCCTGCTGCGACAGCGGCTAAATGTGGCACGCTGGCTACAAATGTTGTTGGCAGCTCACTGGCTATGGCTGACGTTGGTGACGCTCGCACCACTGCTGAAGACGATGGCTTCCATGGTGAAGCAGGTGGGGACCCATGGGCGAGGCTCATCAGGGATCCGAAGACAGGGGTGGGCTTGGCCCCAAAGATGAGGTCAGAGGGGCTTCCAATACAGGAGGCAGGCGGCCTCCCAGATTTGGAAACAGCAGGCCCCCCTGGTCAGGGGAACAGTGGGTCCCCCAGGTCAGGGCCTGGCAGGGCACTAGACTTAGAACCTACTACTAAGAATGAGGACTGCAAGCCAGGTGTGGTGCGAGACTGCAAACCTAGCTGAGCAGGGAACTTATAGCCTAGAGCTAGTATAGACGACTGGTTGCCGGCAAAGGCTGGGGCTGCGAACTGGCTAGAAGCAGGGACTGCACACCTAGAGGAGCAGATCACTCAGAGCCTAGCGGGACGGGAGACCCAGGGCCTAGAACAAGGGAAGGAGGTTTGGCATGTAGCACTGAGGGAGCTGACTGCTTGCGGACTGAAGCTGGATTCTGCAGACCATATGAGGGCAGAGAATCAAAAGCCTGGCGGAGCACTGGACTGAGGGACAACTAAACTAGAATGTCTGAGGGCTGGGAGCCTATTGCTGATAACTTTCGGCCTGACAGGGAAAGCGACTCTGGCCCTAAGGGAGAACGAATCTGGGTCTGACATGGAAACCGACTCTGGATCTGACAGTGAAACTGACTCTGAGAGGGAGAACAACTCTGGACCTGCCAGGGAAACTGGTTCTGGACCTGACAGGGAAACTGACAGGGTAAGCGACTGTTGGCCTGACAGAGGCATTGACTCTGGACATGACAGAGACATTGACTCTGGACCTGAAACGGACACGGACACCGACTCTGGACTTGACAGGGACACTGACTCTGAACCTGACAGGGACGGTGACTCTGGACTTGGGCTGTCGCGTTGGCCGCATTACCGACACCCCGGCGGTCATGAGTCATGAAGGCAGTCAAATACCACATGGCCAATTAGTCACGGTAATTAGGATTCTCCAAGCTCTGATGCTGCTGATGGTCATTAGTAGCCTACCAAACTTGCTAACTGCCTGATACTCAGCACTCTATTGTCCCTCTAATCACTCTGACATCATTGCAAATGTAATCAAAAATCAAGTCAAACACTTCATGAAAGCCCATGGGCTCATGTTGCGCAACATTTATATAGGCTATGCAATTGTGCAAGAAAACAGAGTGATGGCCTCTATTAAAAAGAAGAGGATCCCATCAGGTTTCTATAGACCAGGCATACTATATTTATTTCTAAACTTTCCTAATGTTAAGCACATTGCTTAACTTTAGAACAGGAGTATAGCCTAACTGGCTGACATGAAAATTAACCACGGGAAAATCGTGTTCCATTCGCTGTTTAAGTGCATAGATGACATGTATTTTTCCCCTGCCCCTGTTTATCAAGGCATAAGGCGAGACCCAGAGACAGACACAGGAGGCAGATGGTTGGAGTCTTGCAATGTTTATTAATCCAAAAAGGGGTAGGCACGAGAATGATTGTTGTACAGGAAAAAGGTCAAAACCAGTTCAGAGTCCAATAGGTTCCGAAGGGCAGGCAGATTCAAGGTCAGAGCAGGCAGGGTGATCAGGCAGGCAGGAAAGTAGTCCAGAGTCAGGCAGTGGTCAAAACCGGGAAGATTAGCAAAAGAGAATAGAAAAGGAGTACGGGGAAAAACACCCTGGTTGACTTGACTAAACCTACAAGACAAACTGGCACAGAGAGACAGGAAACACAGGGATAAATACACTGGGGAAAATAAGCGACACCTGGAGGGAGTGGAGACAATCACAGGGACAGGTGTAACAGATCAGGGCGTGACACTGTTTCGAGACAGCTGCATGATAATGGTTAATTCTAAATCAAAACAAATTTCACACATATATTATTTAAGATTAAATCAAGAATAGTCTGATGGGTGACAATATTAGCCTATCACTTGTGAATTATATATCAGAACTTGTGAATGATGCCCAGCACTTTTTTTTGCTACTTTTTAGAATCAGTCGCATACCTCATGTAGCCTAGCCCATAGGCTTATATGTTTTGATAAGGTTTGTATCACAACTAAAATGGCCAAATAACTTCTTAAAATTAAGCACATGAATCCGCTTTAGAAGGGGTGTAGTTGTAGTTTCAAATTTGGGGAAGATAACTTTCACAATAAAAATGCACCTTTATAATAAAAGCCACACAATTGTTTTCTTTAATCTCTACAGGCACAGGGGTAGTATTCTGAAGTTTGGAGTCTGGCGTGCCCAAAGTAATCTCAGGCCCAGAAACTAGGACATGCACATAATTAGTACTGTTGGATATAAATAATGTCTGTGAGTATAACAGAACTGATATGGCAGGTGAAAATTTCTGTCCGGATCTTTGTTTATGTGACATGCCCTCACTTTCAATGGCTGCCTATGGGATTCTCAGTAGAATAGGACCCTGATTGCAGTACCTATGGCTTCCACTCGATGTTCACAGTCTTTAGACAATGTTTCATGTGTTAATCATGGACGACAACCGAATAGAAGAAGAATTTGTAAGAGGATGGAGGAAGTCACTTGAGTTTTTTTGTGCGCGAGACCGTGAGCGCGCTCCTCGGTATTTTCCTTTTCTATCGTTTAGGATACTATCCGTGTGAAATATAATCGTTAATATACATAAAAGTATACCTAAGGGTACATTATTAATGATGTTTGATTTGTTTGGGCAAAGTTGATAGGTATAATTTGAACGCTTTCTCTGTTCTATGGGCGAGTAGACTGTGGATTTTCTGAACATAACGCGCCAACCAAACTGAGATTTATGGATATAAACAATGACTTTTTCTAACAAAAGAAATATGGATTGTCTTGCTTGGACACTTCAGATTGCCCTCAGCAGAAGATCATCAAAGGTAAGCGATTTATTTTTGCTCTAATATGTGTTTTGTGAGACCCGCGCTGGATATGAAATTAGGCTAATGCATAAAATATGTGAGGTGCTATCCTCAAACAATCAAATGTTGTGCTTTCGCCGTAAAGCATTTTTGAAATCTAACAACGCTGTGATATTGCCAAGAGTCTAAGCTTTTGAAGACTATGCAACACGTGTATATTGATGAATGTTTTATAATTCAACTTTTTTAATTTTTATTTGGCGCCTTACATTTCTCCGTGTAGTGTCGGGAATGGGGCACAAACGCCCCAATGATCCTTAAGAGGTTTAACTTCTTAGGCAGTGGTGGGGCGCTACCAGGTGAAATGCAAGGCGCCAAATTCAAAATCCAAAAGTTGAATTATTAAACATGCACCAATATACAAGTGTTTCATACTCATCAAAAGCTCTGTTTCTTGGCAATATCACAGCGTTGTCAGATTTCAAAAAGGCTTTACGGCGAAAGCACCACATTTCATTGTTTGAGGGTAGCACCTTCACTATTTTTCCCATTACCATGAATTCATTAGCCTTCACGGTTCACACAAAACACATTTCACAGCGAAAACAAATCAATTACCTGTTTAAGAACTTCTGTTGATGGCTTCCAAAGTGTCCAACTAAGACAATCCATGGTCCTTTTGTTAGAAAAAGTAATGTATTATATCCATAAATCTCTGTTTGTTCAAGCTGTTATAATCAGAAACTACAGCCTCCACTCGTCCATTGAAACGTGAAGAGAACACGTTCAACTTATACCTATAAACTTGTCCAAGAACAATCAAACATCCTTTTAAATGTATCCTTAGGAACACTTTTATGTATATTTACTATAATAATTGAACCGGAATATAAACTGGGCTATAAGAACGGAAAAAAACACAGAGCGTGCCTTGTCGGGAGCGCGCGTCCTCTCCTATTGACATCTAAGGGGACACTTCCTGTTTTCTCTTCTTCTCTGCTCTAATAGCATCAAAAAAAAAATCTGAACACTGTCTCGAGACTGTTGACATCCAGAGGAAGCGATGGGTACTGCATTCATATGCCCTTATATAGGCATTTTCATAAGGGAGGGGTTCCAAATGAGGCACTCTGTCAAAACCACTTTTTCCAGGACAGAAATTCCTCGGGGTTTCGCCTGCCATATCCGTTCTGTTTTACTCACAGACAAATGGTTACCACTTTTAGAAGATTCAGCGTGTTTCCTATCCAATGGTACTAAATATGTGCATATCCTATTTTCTGGGCCTGAATGGGAGGCATTTTACTTTGGGCACGCCAGGCTCTCCAAAATGGTCACCTCGTGCGCTGATCGCTAAGAAGTTGCGACTAGGGTCGGTTTTGGAGAGCCTGGCGTGCCCAAAATAAAATGCCTCCCATTCAGGCCCAGAAAATAGGATATGCACATAAAAATGACCATATAAGGGCATATGAATGCAGTACCCATCGCTTCCTTTAGATGTCAACAGTCTGGAGACAGTGTAAGTTTTCATTTTGGATGAATTAGACCAGAGAATAAGAGCAAACCAGGAAGTCACTCATTTATGTAAACAGTACCCAGCGCGCGCGCCCGAGAAGGCACGCTGTGTCTTTTTTACCGTCTTTATCGATCAGTTTATATTCCGGTTGATTTATAATAGTAAATATACGTAAAAGTGTTCCTAAGGATACATTTAAAACTATGTTTGATTGTTCTTGGACAAGTTTATAGGTATAAGATGAACGAGTTTGCGTCACGTTTCAATGGAGGAGTGGAGGCTGTCGTTTCTGATTATAACGCGTGAACCAAATGGAGGATTTATGGATAAAATACATTACTTTTTCTAACAAAAGAACCATGGATTGTCCTCGTTGGACACTTAGGATGACCTCAGCAGAAGTTCTTCAACAGGTAATTGATTTGTTTTCGCTGTGAAATGTGTTATGTGTGTGCCATGATGGCTAATCGATTCATGGCTATGGGAAAAATATGTGAGGTGCTACCCTCAAACAATCAAATGTGCTGCTTTCGCCGTAAAGCCTTTTTGAAATCTGACAACGCTGTGATATTGCCAAGAAACAGAGCTTTTGATGAGTATGGAACACTTGTATATTGGTGGATATTTAATAATTCAACTTTGGGATTTTCAATTTGGCGCCTTACATTTCACCTGGTAGTGTCGGGAGCAGCCCACTAGCGCCCCAGTGATCCCTGAGAAGTTAACAAAGCATATTTGAGATCAATGTTACCTACATTTTATCAGCATATTGATTGCACGAAATCACGGACTACAAAAACAAAAACAGCCACATCACGGATACCGACGTCAAGCTTCCAGACAAACTAAACACCTTCTTTGTCCACTTTGAGGATAATACAGTGCCACCGTTGCAGCTCACTAATAAAGACTGCGCCCTCTCCTTCTCAGTGGCTGATGTGAGTAAAACATTTAAACATCTTAACCCTCACAAGGCTGCTGGCCCAGACGGCATCCCTAGTCGCGTCCTCGGAGCATGTGCAGACCAGTTTGGCTGGTGTGTTTACAGACATATTTAATCGCTCCCTATCCAAGTCTGTTGTCCCCATATGCTTCAAGATGCTACCATTGTTCCTGTACCCAAGAAGACAAAGATAACTGAACTAAATTTCTACCGCCACGTAGCACTCACTTCTGTCATCATGAAGTGCTTTGAGAGGCTAATCAAGGATCATATCACCGCCACCTTACCGGCCACCCTAGACCCACTTCAGTTTGCATACCACCCCAACAGGTCCACAGATGACGCAATCGCCATCGCACTGCACACTGCCCTATCCCATCTGGACAAAGGAATACCTATCTAAGAATGCTGTTTATTGACTACAGCTCAGCATTCAACACCATAGTACCCTCCAAGCTCATCATCAAGCTGGAGGCCCTGGGTCTCAGCCCCTCCCTGTGCAAATGCGTCCTCAACTTTCTGACGGGCCGCCCCCAGGTGGTGAAGGTAGGAAACAACATCTCCACTTCGCTGACCGTCAACACTGGGGCCCCACAAGGGTGTGTGCTCAGTCCTCTCCTGTACTCCCTGTTCACCCACGACTGCATGGCCATACACACCTTCAACTCAATCATCAAGTTTGCAGACGACACAACAGTAGTGGGCTTGATCACCAACAACGACGAGACAGCCTACAGGGAGGAGGTGAGAGCAGTGTGGTGTCAGGAAAACACCCGCTAACTCAACATCAACAAAACAAAGGAGATGATCGTGGACTTCACGAAACAGCAGAGGGAGCACCCCCCTATCCACATCGAAGGGACAGCAGTGGAGAAGGTGGAAAGTTTTAAGTTCCTGGGCGTACACATCAATGAGAAACTGAAATGGTCCACCCACACAGACAGTGCGGTGAAGAAGGCACAACAGCGCCTCTTCAACCTCAAGAGGCTGAAGAAATTTGGCTTGTCACCCAAAATCCTGACAAACCTTTACAGATGCACAATCGAGAGCATCCTGACCTGGTATGGCAACTGCACCACCCTCAACAGCAAGGCTCTCCAGAGGGTGATGCGGTCTGATTTGGAGTTCTAGAATGGATGAAGCCTTCGGAGCTCGTGCTAGGGGCTGATGGCCGACTGGGCCTGAGGACTGTGACACAAGCAGAGGTAACTTGTGGCCTAGAAGGGCAGGAAGCTAGTCCCGAAGCCACTCCTGCCATGTCTTGGCTGTGTGATTAGGTCGTTGTCCTGTTGTAAGATGAACCTTTGCCCCAGTCGGAGGTCCTGAGTGCTGTGGAGGCCAAAGAGTTCAATCTTGGTTTCATCAGACCAGAGAATCCTGTTTAAGTGCCTTTTGGCAAACTCCAAGAGGGCTGTCATGTGTATTTTACTGAGGAGTGGCTTCCGTCTGGCCGCTCAACCATAAAGGTCTGATTGGTGGAATGCTGCAGTGATGGTTGTCCTTCTAGTCAGGATTGAGGGAAAGATGAACGGATCAAAGTACAGAGAGATCCTTGATGAAAACAAACTTTCACCTTCCAACAGGACAACGACCCTAAGCACACAGCCAAGACAACGCAGTAGTGGGTTCGGGAAAAGTCTCTGAAAGTCCTTGAGTGGCCCAGCCAGAGCCCGAACTTGAACCCAATCAACCATGTCTGAAGAGACCTGAAAATAGCTGTGCAGCGATGCTCCCCATCCAACCTGACAGAGCTTGAGAGGATCTGTAGAGAAGAATGGGAGAAACTCCCCAAATATAGTTCTGCCAAGTTTGCCACAGGCCTCAAAGGGGAGCTTAGTCCTAGCGTGCCTAATCCTATCCGGCAGGACAGGCAGGGTTTACGGACCATCCCGCGAGGTAGGTGTACAGAGACGCGGAGAGAGTCTTGGGCCGCCCCATGGAACGCCACGCGGGTGGTGGAGGGTCATGTATCTCGGCTGGTGCAGAGCCGCTAGGGCCCATCCATGGGCATTGAATACAATGCTGGAGGTTGGCCACGGCTGGAGGTGGTGGTTTTCCTCCTGCAGCAGTGGAATGTGGCATGCTGGCCACAACTGTTGTTGGAAGCTCACTGGCTCCTGCTGAGGTTGGTGACTCTCTCAACACTGCTGAAGACTATGGCTCCCAAGGTGGAGTAGGTGGGGACTCCTGGGCGATGCTCATCAGGAATCCGAAAGCAGGGGCCGGCTGGGACCTAGAGATGAGGTCAGGTGGTTCCCCAGATGTGAGGGCCAGAGGGTCTTCCATCTTGGTTAGCAACTACAGTTTATATTTGGACTCATCAAGTTTTTTTCAAGCTCTGATCTGTTTCACCTGTCCTTTTGCTTGTCTCCACCCCCTCCAGGTGTCACCCATCTTTCTCACTTATTCTCTGGGTAGTCTCTCTTTTCTCGTCCTCCTGGTTTTTGATCCTGTACCCTCCCGCCTGATCACTCTGCCTGTCCTTGAGCCTGCCTGCCATCCTGTACCTTTGCTCCACCTTTGGATTACCGACCTCTGCCTGACCTGACCCTGAGCCTGCCTGCCATCTTGTACCTTGACCTCTTCTCTGGATTTTCGACCGCTGCCTGCCTTGACCTGTCGTTTGCCTGCCTCTGTTACAATGGTGAATTTGTCTCCCAGTGTCTGTTGGAAAGCAGACTGAACCATGTTATCCTCTAGGATTGTGACTGTGCATAGTGCTATTCCATTTATTTTTATGCTAAAATACTCCCTAGTCCTTGCCAATGACAAGCATACTCATAACAAACATATCTTTTTAGAGAGAATGGCACCGAAGGAGATGGCTGCCATTTTACGATCCCGTAACCAATTGTGTTATTGTGTTTGTTTTTTCACGTTATTTGTATCTTATTTTGTACATAATGTTTCTGCCACTGTGTCTTATGACCGAAAAGAGCTTCCCGATATCAGGACAGTGATTACTCACCTCGTACTGGAGGAATACTTTTTCTTCAAAGAGACGGACGGGAAGGATTTACTTCAGACACCCGACAAGGCCCTCATCCCCATCATTCACAGGAGAAAGACACAGAGGTATCATGGACGAAGACCCACGTGCCTTGTAAGGATCCGTCGGGGCGAGGGTAATCTACCTTTACCATTGGTCCTATTAGCCAACGTACAATCAATCGACAATAAAATAGACAAACTACGATTAAGTATACATCCTACCAAAGGGACAATAAAAATTCGATGTTTCTTATGTTTCACCGAGTCGTGGCTGAACGATGACATTAATAAAATACAGCTGCCGTGTTTTAAGCTTTTTCGGCAGAATAGAACAACGCGGCCTCTGGTAAGACAAGGGGTGGCGGTCTATGTATGTTTGTAAACAAAAGCTGGCGCACGAAATCTGAGTTTTCATCTGTATTTTTCGTAGCTGTCTATATACCACCACAAACCGATGCTGGCACTAAGACCGGCACTCAATGAGCTGTATATGGCCATAAGCAAACAGGAAAACGCTCGACCAGAGGCGACGCTCCTAGTGGCCCGGGGACTTTAATGCAGGGAAACTCAAATCCATTTTACCAAACTTCTACCAGCATGTTAAATGTGCAGCCAGAGGGAAAGAACTCTAGACCACCTTTACACCACACACAGAGCCCTCCCTCGCCCTCCATTTGGCAAATCTGACCATAATTCTATCCTCCTGATTCCTGCTCGCAAACAAAAACTAAAGCAGTTGTCAATAAGAAAGTGGTCAGATGAAGCAAATGCCAAGCTACAGGACTGTATTGCTAGCACAGACTGGAATATGTTCATGGCGTTGAGGAGTACACCACATCAGTCATTGGCTTCATCAATAAGTGCATCGATGACATCGTCCCCACAGTGACTGTACGTACATACCCCAACCAGAAGCCATGGATTACGGGCAACATCTGCACTGAGCTAAAGGGTAGAGCTGCCGATTTCAAGGAGCGGGACTCTAACCCGGAAGCTTATAAGAAATCCCACTATTCCCTCCAACGAACCATCAAACAGGCAAAGCATCACTACAGGACTAAGATCGAATCGTACTACACCGGCTCTGACGCTCGTCGGATGTGGCAGGGCTTGCAAACTATTGCAGACTACAAAAGGGAAGCACAGCCGAGAGCTGCCCAGTGACCTGAGCCTACCAGACAAGCAAAATTACTTCTATGCTCGCTTCGAGGCAAGTAACACAGAAACATGCATTAGAGCATCAGCTGTTCCGGATGACTGTGTGATCACGCTCTCCGTAGCCGATGTGAATAAGACCTTTAAACAGGAAAACATTCAGGTCGCAGGGCCAGACTGATTACCAGGACGTGTACTCCAAGCATGCGCTGACCAACTGGCAAGTGTCTTCACTGGCATTTTCATCCTGTCCCTGACTAAGTCTGTAATACCAACATGTTTCAAGCAGACCATCATAGTCCCTGTGCCCAAGAACACTAAGGTAACCTGCCTAAATGACTACCGACCCGTAGCACTCAAGTCTGTAGCCATGAAATGCTTTGAAAGGCTGGTCATGGCTCACATCAACACCATTATCCCAGAAACCCTAGACCCACTCCAATTTGCATACCACCCCAATAGATCCACAGATAATGCCATCTCTATTGCACTCCACACTCCCCTTTACCACATGGACAAAAGGAACACCTATGTGAGAATGCTATTTATTGACTACAGCTCAGCGTTCAACACCATAGTGCCCTCAAAGATCATCAATAAGCTAAGGACCCTGGGACTTAACACCTCCCTCTGCAACTGGATCCTGGACTTCCTGACGGGCCGCCCCCAGGGGGTGAGGGTAGGTAACAACACATCCGCCACGCTGATCCTCAACATGGGGGCCCCTCAGGTGTGCATACTCAGTCCCCTCCTGTACCCCCTGTTCACTCATGACTGCATGGCCAGGCACGACTCCAACACCATCATCAAGTTTTCTGATGACACATCAGTGTTAGGCCTGATCACCAACAACGAGACAGTCTATAGGGAGGAGGTCAGAGACCTGACCGTGTGATGCCAGGACAACAACCTCTCCCTCAGCGTGATCAAGACAAAGGAGATGATTGTGTACCACAGGAAAAAGGAGGACCGAGCGCGCCCCGATTGTCATCGACGGGGCTGCAGTAGAGCAGGTTAAGAGCTTCAAGTTCCTTGGTGTCCACATCACCAACAAACTATAATGGTCCAAACACACTAAGACAGTCGTGAATAGGGAACGACAAAGCCTATTCCCCCTCAGGAGACTGAAAAGATTTGGCATGGGTCCTCAGATCCACTACAGCTGCACCATCGAGAACATCCTGACTGGTTGCATCACTGCCTGGTATGGCAACTGTTTGTTATTTATGCATAGTCACTTTTACTCTACCTACATGTACATATTACCTCAATTACCTCAACTAACCGGTGCCCCCCGCACATTGACTCTGTACCGGTACCCCCTGTATATAGCCTCACTATTGTTATTTTACTGCTGCTGTTTAATTATTTTTTACTTTTATTTTTTATTTTTTACTTCTTAAAGCAATGTTGGTTAAAGGCTTGTAAGTAAGCATTTCTCTGTTGTATTCGGCGCGCGCATGTGACAAATACATTTTGATTCGATTTGATGCAGCCACATCCATGGTTGAACATTTGAGTGGTACTCACTGCCCCAAACATAACGTTTTGTATTCAGGACATAATATTCATTTATTTAACCAATTTTTCCGCAATTTTACTTTAGTGCCTTATTGCAAACAGGATGCATGTTTTGGAATGTTTGTATTCTGTACAGGCTTCCTTCTTTTCACTCGGTAATTTAGGATTATTTTGTGGAGTAACTTAAATGTTGTTGGTCTATCCTCAGTTTTCTCATATTACGCTGTTTTAATTAAAGTCACTATTGGCCTCATTGTGAAATCCCTGAGCGGTTTCCTTCCTCTCCGGCAACTGAGTTAGGAAGACTTCACCATGCTCAAAGGGACATTCAATGTCTGTCTTTTTTTCCACCCATCTACCAATTGGTGCCCTTTTTGCGAGGCATTGGAAAACCTCCCAGGTCTTTGTGGTTGAATCAAGTTTTTGTAAAAATGTTAAATAAAAACATAATTCCACTTTAACATTATCTGGTATTGTGTGTAGGCCAGTGATACAAAATCTTAATTTAATCCATTTTAAATTCAGGCTATAACACAACAAAATGTGGAAAACATCAAGGTGTTTGAATGCTTTCTGAAGGCACTGTATCTCTCATCAAAGGGGAGTGGAGTCAGGACAAGTGGCGAAAGACATGAAGAGACATGTAGAAGTGTGACAGCAGTTGTTTAAGGGCACATGGTATCTGAAGAATTGAGATGGTTACATAACAACTCAGATTTGGACATAGTGTTTACAGGCACTCCCTTTCCAGGGACTTGTCGTTTCCAAGAGTTTTCGTAACATCTTGTAATACTTATAACATCGTAACAACTTGTAATCATTACATCTTGTTTTTTATTTTATTTTTATTTTTTTTATTTCACCTTTATTTAACCAGGTATGCAAGTTGAGAACAAGTTCTCATTTACAACTGCGACCTGGCCAAGATAAAGCAAAGCAGTTCGACACATACAACAACACAGAGTTACACATGGAGTGAAACAAACATACAGTCAATAATACAGTAGGGAAAAAAAATCTATATACAATGTGTGCAAATGAGGTAGGATAAGGAACATAAGGCAATAAATAGGCCATGGTGGCAAAGTAACTACAGTATAGCAATTTAACACTGGAATGGTAAATGTGCAGTAGATGAATGTGCAAAGTAAAAATACTGGGGTGCAAAGGAGCAAGATAAATAAATGACTATGGTAGGGGATGAGGTAGTTGGTTGGGCTAAGTACAGGTGCAGTGATCTGTGAGCTGCTCTGACAGCTGGTGCTTGAAACTAGTGAGGGAGATAAGTGTCTCCAGTTTCAACAATTTTTGTAGTTCGTTCCAGTCATTGGCAGCAGAGAACTGGAATGAAAGGCGGCCAAAATAGGAATTGGCTTTGGGGCTGGCCAGTGAGATATACCTGCTGGAGCGAGTGCTACGGGTGGGTGCTGCTATGGTTACCAGCGAGCTGAGATAAGGCGGGCTTTACCTAGCAGGGACTTGTAGATGACCTGGAGCCAGTGGGTCTGGCGACGAGTGTGTAGCGAGGGCCAGCCGACTAGAGCATACAGGTCGCAGTGGTGGGTAGTATATGGGGCTTTGGTGACAAAGCGGATGGCACTGTGATAGACTGCATCCAGTTTGCTGAGTAGAGTGTTGGAGGCTATTTTGTAGATGACATCGCCGAAGTCGAGGATCGGCAGGATAGTCAGTTTTATTAGTGCAAGTTTGGCAGCATGAGTGAAGGGGGCTTTGTTGCGAAATAGAAAGCCGATTCTAGATCTAATTTTGGATTGGAGATGTTTAATATGAGTCTGGAAGGAGAGTTTACAGTCTAGCCAGACACCTAGGTATTTGTAGTTGTCCACGTATTCTAGGTCAGAGCCGTCCAGGGTAGTGATGCTAGTCGGGCAGGCGGATGCAGGCAGCGAACGGTTGAAAAGCATGCATTTGGTTTTACTAGCGTTTAAGAGCAGTTGGAGGCCATGGAAGGAGTGCTGAATGGCATTGAAGCTCGTTTGGAGGTTAGTTAACACAGTGTCCAAAGAAGGGCCAGAAGTATACAGAATGGTGTCGTCTGCATAGAGGTGGATCAGAGAATCACCAGCAGCAAGAGCGACATCATTGATGTATACAGAGAAGAGAGTCGGCCCAAGAATTGAACCCTGTGGCACCCCCATAGAGACTGCCAGAGGCCCGGACAACAGGCCCTCCGATTTAACACACTGAACTCTGTCGGCAAAGTAGTTGGTGAACCAGGCGAGGCAATCATTTGAGAAACCATGGCTGTTGAGTCTGCCGATAAGGATGTGGTGATTGACAGAGTTGAAAGCCTTGGCCAGGTCAATGAATACGGCTGCACAGTAATGTCTCTTATCGATGGCGGTTATGATATCGTTTAGTACCTTGAGCGTGGCTGAGGTGCACCCGTGACCAGCTCGGAAACCGGATTGCACAGCGGAGAAGGTACGGTGGGATTCGAAGTGGCCAATGATCTGTTTATTAACTTCTTAGGGATCGGCGCACGAGGTGACCATTTTGGAGAGCCTGGCGTGCCCAAAGTAAAATGCCTCCCATTCAGGCCCAGAAAATAGGATATGCATATCTTTAGTACCATTGGATGGGAAACACTCTGAATTTTCCAAAAGTGTTAATCATTTGTCTGTGAGTAAAACAGAACGCATATGGCAGGCGAAACCCCGAGGAATTTCTGTCCTGGAAAAAGTGGTTTTGACACATTGCTCATTTGGAACCCCTCCCTCATGAAAATGCCCTTATAAGGGCATATGAATGCAGTATTCATTTTCATTTTGGATGAATTAGACCAGAGAAGAAGAGGAAACCAGGAAGTGTCTCATTTATGTCAACACAAGGGAATGCGCGCTCCCGACAAGGCGCGCTGTGTGTTTTTTATCGTCTTTATCGATCAGTTTATATTCCGGTTGATTTATAATAGTAAATATACGTAAAAGTGTTCCTAAGGATACATTTAAAACTATGTTTGATTGTTCTTGGAAAAGTTTATAGGTATAAGATGAACGAGTTTGCGCCACGCTTCAATGGAGTAGTGGAAGCTGTCGCTTTCTGATTATAACGCTGCGTGAACCAAATGGAGATTTATGGATAAAATACATTACTTTTTCTAACAAAAGAACCATGGATTGTCTTCGTTGGACACTTAGGAAGACCTCAGCAAAAGTTCTTCAACAGGTAATTTATTTGTTTTCGCTGTGAAATGTGTTATGTGTGTGCCGTGATGGATTATGAAATTATGGTAATTTGAAAAATATGTGAGGTGCTACCCTCAAACAATCAAATGTGCTGCTTTCGCCGTAAAGCCTTTTTGAAATCTGACAACGCTGTGATATTGCCAAGAAACAGAGCTTTTGATGAGTATGGAACACTTGTATATTGGTGGATGTTTAATCCCCAAGAAGTTAACTAGGCTTTCAAAGACTTTAGAGAGGCAGGGCAGGATTGATATAGGTCTATAGCAATTTGGGTCTAGGGTGTCACCCCCTTTGAAGAGAGGGATGACCGCAGCAGCTTTCCAATCTTTTGGGATCTCGGACGACACCAAAGAGAGGTTGAGCAGACTGGTAATAGGAGTTGCAACAATGGCAGCAGATAGTTTTAAAAAGAGAGGGTCCAGATTATCTAGTCCAGCTGATTTGTACGGGTCCAGATTTTGCAGCTCTTTCAGAACATCTGCTATCTGGATTTTGGTGAAGGAGAAGCTGGGAAGGCTTGGACAAGTAGATGCAGGGGGGGGGCAGAGCTATTGGCCGGGGTTGGGGTAGCCAGGAGGAAAGCATGGCCAGCCGTAGAGAAATGCTTGTTGAAATTTCCGATTATCATGGATTTGTCGTTGGTGACCGTGTTACCTAGCCTCAGTGCAGTGGGCAGCTGGGAGGAGGTGATATTGTTCTCCATGGACTTGACAGTGTCCCAAAACTTTTTGGAGTTAGAGCTACAGGATGCAAATTAGAAGTTCGAACTGTTTGGGCTCAGATCTGGAAAGTATGACAGAACTATGCAGGCAGATTGCAACTCCTCCCCCCTTTGGCAGTTCTATCTTGGCGGAAAATGTTGTAGTTGGGTATGGAAATCTCAGAATTTTTGGTGGCCTTCCTAAGCCAGGATTCAGACACGGCCAGGACATCAGGGTTGGCGGAGTGTGCTAAAGCAGTGAGTAAAACAAACTTAGGGAGGAGGCTTTGATATTAACATGCATGAAACTGAGGCTTTTACGGTTACAGAAGTCAACAAAAGAGAGTGCCTGGGGCCTGGGAATAGGTGTGGTGCTGGGGGCTACAGGGCCTGGGTTTACCTCCACATCACCCGAAGAACAGAGGAGGAGCAGGATGAGGGTACGGCTAAAGGCTATCAGAACAGGACGTCTAGTGCGTTGGGAACAGAGAATAAAAGGAGCATTTCTGGGCGTGGTAGAATAGATTCAGGGTATAATGTGCAGACAGGGGTATGGTGGGGTGAGAGTACAGTGGAGGTAAGCCCAGGCACCGAGTGATGATAAGAGTGGTTGCATCTCTGGAGATGCTGGTAATACTGGGTGAGGTCATGTGTGGGAGGTGGGACAAAGGAGGAATCTGAGGCATGTATAGTGAGCCTAGGGGCTCCACTGTAAACTAACACAATGATAACTACCCTAAACAACAGTAAACAGGGCATATTGACACTTGAGAGAGACATAAAGCAAGGCATAAAGCAAACACAGGTGTTGGTTGGGAGAGCTAGCTAGGACAACAACGGGTAAGACCGCAAGGCTAGTCAGCTAAGACAACAACAACAGGCGATGAATAGGCAGAGGGTTCGTTAGCAACACACAGGGCCTGAGTACACGGCTGGGGCTGACAGATAAATAAAATAAATAAATAAAAAATAAACAGAATGGAGTACCGTAGTCCTGCAGGCATCAGCTATGTAGCCGAGTGATCAACGGGTCCAGTGAACAGCAATAGATGGGGCAGGGAAGCCGCGAGGTAGTCGTCACTACGCCGGCACGCAGGAGACACGGCATTTAAAGTTAAGAGTTAGCAGGCCGGGGGTTGGTAGAACCGTCTGCTCCGACGTCCGACGGAGGCCGGTTGCAGGCAGAGCGGATGGAGTAATCGTCCGCAGACCAGTTGAGGTGGTACGACGGGGAGTCGTGACGAGAGGGAACCAAGACAGATGGCGATGCCACTCGGTGGCAGCTAGCTAGCTGTGGAGATCAGGTGTAGTGGTCCAGGGTTTACGGCAGGGATCCGGCGTTGTGGTGGAGAAACAGTCCGATGGTGGTAGGCTGGCGAGTATTATCCGGGCAAAAACAAAGGCTGGTGTCTGTGCAGTAGGTTAAAGGCCGCTAGCGGTGGCTAACAGTGACTGAAATAGCTGGTTAGCTCGCTAGCTCCCTATGGAATTCAGTCTAAAAAGGTCTAAGAAATAGCGGTTAGGTAACACAATGGGTGAGGCGGGTTACCGGAAGGTATATTTAATATAAAAATGGAATGAAAATAAAATTGAAATATATTTAAAAAAAAACGAAAAATACAAAGTACACGAGGGGACGAACAAAAACACGTCTGCACTGCTACGCCATCTTGGATAAAGATGTTACCTTCGTAACATTGTTACATCTTGTTACCTTCGTAACATCTTGTTAACTTAGTAACATCGTTAGATCCCACATTGTGTATTGTTTTCCCAGAAACCATTGTTACTCTAAAACTGGTCAAAGGAGAGCCACCCTTCCTTTACTATACCTTCGTCCCTCTACTCAAACCAGACCCGTACCAATTTGTGGTGTTACGCAGTACTAGGCACAGCTATATCCCTGATGAGCTAAAGTGACAGGGGGTAAAATCTAGCAAACCTGATGATTTAGAGTCAGATTAAGGGATGTTAAGGCCTAGCCCAGAAACCCCTAGACCCTACTCTCTAAGCGCTTATATCAAAGGTATCACATTTCAGGTAAGACCCAGATTCAGAAAACTTCAAAGTAACAACAGTTTATTGATCAAACAGGGGAAGGCAAAAAGCAGATTAAGGGCAGGCAGAGGTCGGTAATCCAGATAGGTGGGAAAAAGGTACAGGACGGCAAGCAGGCTCAGGGAAGGCAGAATGGTCAACACTGGGAAAACTAGGAAACAGGAACAATCGAGAGACAGGAGCAGAGGGGAAAACGCTGGTAGGCTTGACGAAGCAAAACGAACTGGCAACAGACAGAACACAGGTATAAATACACAGGGGATAATGGGGAAGATGGGCGACACCTGGAGGGGGGTGGAGAAAATCACAAAGACAGGTGAAACAGATCAGGGTGTGACAAAGGATTGGATATGGCAACAAAATATAAATCTGGTGGTGGTCATAGTGGTGGTGGTGAAGCTACTACCATATTTCATACACCTATCCAATTCTTTCACATCTTCATGGGAATGAGGATAGGTAGAGGTTGTCTCTGGATGAGGGCAATGGTATTGGGATCAATCAATCAAATGTATTTATAAAGCCCTTCTTACATCAGCTGATGTCACAGAGTGCTGTACAGAAACCCAGCCTAAAATCCCAAACAGCAAGCAATGCAGGTGTAAAAACACGGTGGCTAGGAAAAACTCCCTTGAAAGGCCAGAACCTAAGAAGAAACCTAGAGAGGAACCAGGCTATGAGGAGTGGCCAGTCCTCTTCTGGCTGTGCCAGGTGGAGATTATAACAGAACATGGCCAAGATGTTAAAATGTTCATAGATGACCAGCAGGGATAATGTTCCATTTCTGCCAGCCTTTGTAATCAGATGCTGAATGTGTTTCCTGTTTTCAGACTAGCCGTGTTTCAGTTACCACAAGCAGGTTATCGTTTCTCGTCATGAATCTTCTTTTGGAGGCAGCTCTGCAGAGTTATCAAAAAAATTTTTATAAAAAAAGCACATATTTATTTCATGAATTTTTACAATATAGCCCATTTTGACTTTGCAGCTGGCCCATCTAGCAGAAATCACTCAGTTCTGCCTCAAGGAAAAAAACTCATGCCAATAAACGTCAATCTGCCTACCACATTGTGTCATGACTGCCGGCATCTGGACTCCACTTGTTGCTGTTGCCATAGCTTTTCAGTGCCTAGCAAACACTGAGCACATGCTCATTGACCCTCCTCTTGCAGTCTGTGTGGAGCAACCTTTGGCCACAGCCAGAATCTACTCCCACAAGTAAAATGTATGTGAATGTTTAGATAGCAAGAAGTGGGCTTACTATTCAGTTAGTGTAGTTTATGGTGCATGTTTCAGGCTGTGTTTTTGGATTGTAGACTAGGCCTATAAATCTAAAAAGTATATAACCTTTTCATGGCATAAAGCTAGTTTCTCTCGCTCTCACACACACACACACACACACAAGGTGAGTTTTCAGAGAAACCATTGTTCTTTTCCTCCCCTCACAACTCTATAATACTGTTTCCCAAACTTCAAATCCAGTCATTACAGTATTCACTGAGATAATGTCTCATTCATGTGCTGACTCCTTATATGGAAGTCCTGCTTCCCTGTGTGAGTGTGTGCAATCCTGTGTGTGTGTCTATCCCTGCCCAGCATCGCTACTGCACCCCTTACACTCATCCCCACCCTTAATAGCCCTATTGGCACAGAGACACAAAGCACCATGTGGGTAGATGACTGGCACTGAACAGGGAGAGTGGGAAATGATTAGCCTAACCCCAGTGGGGGGACACCATACTGTGCACGCTGGGAGTGCTCTTAACCAGGCCAGGGAGTGCTCTTACCAAGGCCAGGGAGTGCCCTTAGCAAGGCCAGGGAGTGCTCTTACATAAACCAGGGAGTGCCCTTAGCAAGGCCAGGGAGTGCCCTTAACCAGGCCAGGGAGTGCTCTTAACCAGGCCTGGTGCCCTTACTGTGCCAGAGGCTAAGCTAGCGGGCAAAGAATGTGTTGACAACAGCCTACTAGGGGTGGGCAGTACACCATTTCTGTTTTTATTTAGAACATGACTTAACAAGGGCTAACTGTAGCATTGGCTAAATAAAGGGAACCATTGCTTCAACATAAGAGTGAATAAATATGTAATGATGTTTACAGTACAGTGCATGCCTCGAAATTGTTATGGAACAGAGACTTATGACAAAAAGGTTCCAAAAGAGAAACAGGTTTAATGAAACAAAGATGGTGAGGTAAAATGTAATAGAGAAAGTCTGTTAGATGACGATGGGAAATCCAGACAGGTTATAGTTTTCTTGTAGAAGATGAAGGAGGTAGCCGGATGATGAAAACTGGAACCAGGAAGACGAAGGAGACAGTGGAAGGCAGATGAAACAATGCTGATATCAACGGTATCGGTCAGAGGAACCAGGAGTGAGTCCTTACTCAAACGAGACCAGACAAAGTGACTGTGTGGAGAGAGTGCCTATATGCTGACTGTGCTGATGATCAAATGATGTGCAGGTGTGGGTGATTAGAACTCAGGTGACAGTGATCTCTGTGATTGTGTGGTGGTGGAGCCTGGCTGATCCCTGACAGAAATATGTTAGTCCTCTGCATTGCATGTGCTGGTACTATACTGTACACACACCAGTTTGCCACAGCAGGAAAATAATCCTGCAGCAACAGGAAATGTCAATATTATGTGGACATTTTTATAAGGGTTGATACATCTTTCAAAAGGGAAAATTAAGTCTGAATTTTCAAAGTGGAAAATGCAAACTTTTTAAACCTCAAATACACTACAAGTATAACATTTCCTGGATTGCAGGAAAGTTCTCCTGCAACAGGGTGGTCAAATTAAGATCCTACATCTGTATGTACGGTGTATTATATAAGAGCAATGCATAGATGTTGTATAATTGAAGAGACAAGTCGGATGACAACCGCTCTGTAATTGGAAAAGAATGTCAAAAAACTTATGTCTGGTTGTTCAAAGAGGCTTTAGTTGTGCTTGGTTTGTTTGGAGACAGAGAGGGTGTGAAATGGGAATTCCATGTCCTACTTATCAACATGTTTGGCAGGATATAGGGTATGTCCACAGTGAGGCCCCAGCTGCCTGTCAGCCTTCCCTTCAACCAAGGCCTTGTTTGTGTACTCTTGGGGTGCATAGAGTTACGTGGAGAGAAACTGAGCTGTTAAGACATATTTTGTAATGAGAAAGGGAGTTGGAGCGAAGACCAGTGTTGATCTATGTTCTGTGAAACATTCTACCAACCTGTGTGCAGATGACTAGCTTGAAGTAAGTGCCTAGCTCCACCAGCCCTAGTGAGAGAAACCAAGCCTTCAGTAAGAGTTTAGCTCTCTATGTCCAACTAAATAAACCCACTTATTATGGGATAGCTCCCCCCTTGTATGTAGCAGACCTGTATTCAAATACTATTTAGGGTATTTCAATTACTTTCAAAGAAATTTGGAAGTAAGTATTTTGATATTTTTTTGTAGTTGAATATTGGAAGGTATTTGGAAATACACCTGGAAATTGTGTATTTGAGCATTTTCAAATACATGCAAGTGTATTTCCAAATACAAATAAATACTCCCATGCATTTGAACCAGGTCTATTTGGTATTTGAAATAATGTATTTGGAAATAAGTATTTGAAAATATGTCCAATAGTAGTTGATTCGGGCCACATTATTTGAAAATACACAGAACATAGGTATATAAATAACATGTATTTGAACACAGGGCCCATATGCACAAAGATTCTCAAGAGTAGAAAATAGGTATTTCATTAAGAGACATTTCACTCCTACTCTTACGGGTAAAAATAAAAGCTATGCATGAAGCCTCTTTAGTCATGAGTCCCACCTAATTGTCACGATCTTCGTAATGGACAGACCAAGACGCAGCGATGCTTCCAGAATACATTTTAATAAGAACGTACTGGGTACACAACAAAACAGAAAGTAACGAAGATCGTGAACGTAACAAAGACAAGCTAAGCTCAAACAATAACCCACGAACCTAGAGTGAAACCTACAAACATAAATATGGTTCCCAATTAGAGACAACGACACCCAGCTGCCTCTAATTGGGAACCATACCCCAACATAGAACTATGACACCTAGAACAGACAACCCTACACCAAAACGAAACCAAAACGCTCCAGCCTGACATCTCGGCCTGGGCGTTACAGTACCCCCAAAAGTCCGTGGGGGGTCTTCGGTGGGTCCCTTCGTCCCAGGTGGGGCTCCGGTGCTGGCCGTGCTGGTCTGAAGTCACGCACCGGAGGCCCTGGACCATTTCCTGGAACTCTGGTGCGTGGAGCAGAAGCTGGGCGTACTGGACTCATGATGCTCGCGGGAACTCTGGTGCGTGGAGCAGGAACTGGCCGTACTGGACTCATGATGCTCGCGGGGACTCTGGTGCGTGGAGCAGGAACTGGTCGTACTGGACTCGTGATGCTCACTGGAACTCTGGTGCGTGGAGCAGGAACTGGTCGTACTGGACTCGTGATGCTCACTGGAACTCTGGTGCGTGGAGCAGGAACTGGTCGAACTGGGCTCGGGACACGCACTCTGGTGCGGGGAGCGGGAACCGGCCGAACTGGGCTCGTGACGCGCACTCTGGTGCGGGGAGCGGGAACAGGCCGAACTGGGCTCGTGACGCGCACTCTGGTGCGGGGAGCGGGAACAGGCCGAACTGGCCTCTCTAAGCGCACGGGGAGCTTGGTGCGCGGAGCCGGAACAGAACGTGGCGGCCTCTGAAGGCGCACAGGGGGCCTGATGCGTGGAGCAGGGACAGGACATGCCGGGCTCTGGAGGCGCATAAGGGGCCTGATGCGTGGAGCAGGGACGGGACGTGTAGAATCCACAACACGGACATGGATCGTGGAACTCGGGACAGGGACTGGACGTGTTGACTCCACAACACGAACTGGGATCTTGGAACTCGGGACAGGGACTGGACGTGTTGACTCCACAACACGAACTGGGATCTTGGAGCGTGGAACAGGGACTGGACGTGTTGACTCCACAATACGAACTGGGGACCTGATGCGGAGAGCAGGCACCACTCTTCCAGGTAGCACACTGACCTTGACCTGACCGATGAGTGGAGCTGGAATCTCTCGGACTGGGCTGTGGATTCGCACCGGAGATTCTGCCCGTAGGACCGCAGGATATTTGGGTCCCAAAAGGCGCACTGAAGACCTGGCGCGCAGAGCTGGCACCACTCTTCCAGGTAGCATACAGACTTTGGCCTGACCGATGAGTGGCGCTGGGATCTCTCGCACTGGGCTGTGAACACGTACCGGAGACGCTGCACGCAGAACCGGTGCAGGATATCCAGGTCCTAGGAGGCGCACTGGAGATCTGGCGCGCAGAGCTGACACCACTCCTCCTAGCTGCACACTCAGTCTCGCCCGACTGATGATTGGAGCTGGAATCTTTCGCAACGGCCTCTGAATTCGCACAGGAGAAACCGTGCGCAAAACTGCATAGCAGGGTGACCTCTCCGTGCGACGCTCTCCCCAACGCTCTCTCCACAAAGCACGAGGAGTTGGCTCAGGAGTCCCTCCTGAACCGGCCAACCTCCTCGTGTGCCCCCCCAAAAAAGTTTTTTGGGGCTGTCTTTCGGATCTCCGTGCCAGGCGAGTCCCAATGAGCTGTTCCCTGGTCCAGTACTCCCGGGTCTCTCGCTGCTTGGTCTTCGGTTGGTGGGTTATTCTGTCACGATCTTCGTAATGGACAGACCAAGACGCAGCGATGCTTCCAGAATACATTTTAATAAGAACGTACTGGGTACACAACAAAACAGAACGTAACGAAGATCGTGAACGTGACAAGCTAAGCTCAAACAATAACCCACGAACCTAGAGTGAAACCTACAAACATAAATATGGTTCCCAATTAGAGACAACGACACCCAGCTGCCTCTAATTGGGAACCATACCCCAACATAGAACTATGACACCTAGAACAGACAACCCTACACCAAAACGAAACCAAAACGCTCCAGCCTGACATCTCGGCCTGGGCGTTACACTAATAAAACACATTTTAATATTAAAATAATCAGAATAAAAAAAGGGTATGCATGCCAAAATATTAGGCATGATTTAAGAATAGGCAAAGTGATCGTGTCATGCGAAAATTCTAACAAACGTTTTGCCATTGCAACATCTGATGTCGCCTAAATTCATATTAACTTGGTTGTCTGAAGGGTGCTATAGAGTTCACATCTGGCTATGTCTTTTTGCTATTGGTTATTCCCCATCATTTGCAACAATGTCAGTGAGCGTCATCACTATCTTTCCTTTGTGGTACCTCAAACTGTCGCAATTACCAACTGAGATAAACCTTTAAGAATTGATGTAACTCCTGTCTCTGAGCAGTGTCTTAACATCATCCTAAAACCTACCTACTGAGCTGGGAGCAGGTTGGCATTTTTTTGGGATGACGTGTACTAGAGGCTGCTCTGCAGGCTTGCCACTAGCTGGCACAGCCACAAAGTCATACAATCTTACTTTAAACTTAACCCTAACCTTAACCACACTGCTAACCCTAACCTTCCATTTTTTCATGAACTTTTAGGACATGAAGCATATCTTCTTTTTTTTCGCAGGCCCATCCTGGACCTTACCTTTGAGACATGCCTTAAGCAAAGGCCAAGCTTGCCTGTCAATCGATATCAAAACAAATGTGTGTATTTCATTATTACCCCTGCAGAAATGTATACAATAGTACATTCATGTTTAGTGTTGCGTTTTATAACATTTCAATAACGTAAAAAAAAAAAATGGAGAGTGGAGGTAAGTCAAAGTGCTGAGGACAATGCAAAAGCATCAATCTAGCACAGGAGGTTGGTGGTACCTTAATTGGGGAGGACAGAGAGGAAGGGCTCGTGGTAATGGCTGGAATGGGTGAAATGGTATCAAATACAAACACATGATTTCCATGTGTTTGATTCCATTTGCTCCGTTCCAGCCATTTTTATGAGCCGTCCTCCCCCTCAGCAGCCTCCACTGCAACCGAGCAGTCTAAGCTCAACTCAGGCCCCATTTAACATAATTAATTTTGATTACATTTGCAGGAGTATTGCAGAAACCAAATGTAATACATCTTAAACGGAAGACTTCTAAAACAACGGAAAGCACTGATCTCTAAAAATCACTGAATTGAAACCTCTGATATACAGAAATCAAAATAACCATGGTGTAGACTAGATGTTCAACAATATCAAACAAAGTGAGGAAGGAGATAAGACAACGACCAGCCTGTCTTCGGTTCATTCAGCCAACCTCCCTTAGAGTCCATACTTTACTGCAGTGGGCTAAATCAGAGTCACACAGAGTGTTTCTTGGTAATACTTAAACAAATCTACTAGTTTACACCTCACACACAGTTATGGGCTTAAAAAGAAGAGGACACCTGTACCATTTCAGATATAGAGTTGAAATACATTCAATTTTGAGTTTGAATCCCAATACTACACTTTATATACATCACAGAAGACTGAAATATAACAAAATCCGTTTGACATAGAAGCACCGGATTTTCGACTGGTTTAAAAAAAGTATGTATATTAAGTATGAAAATAAATATTAATAAAATTCCGCCAATGAGGCCACTAGATCATAAGACTGCAGGAAAGGGCTACTGAAAACATTGGAATCTCTCACCTGATCACCACCCGGCTAAGAGAAGGCCCTGTGCCGAACCTTAAAAATAAATCTCTACTGTACATAAGCTGAATGTTGTAAAAGCAACTCATCAAGGAAGCTTGATTTTAGACAGGTGTTTCTAATAGTTCAGTCATGCCCTGCACATGGGGATACATGCAGAGATTATTAATAGACCCTTGGCAATGCATTGCGAGGTACACGTTAATATCAGCACTGATGGTTACAGATTAATAGTGTGTTAACTAACCCCTGCAAGATGTTTTGACAAGGTGAGCAGATAGGAGCAGTCGAAAGACCAGCTGGTTTAGTTTCCCACACTGTCGGAATGAGACACACCTCTGCTGAGCATCTACAAGCTCATGCAAATTAAGCTTTGTGTCCAAAGGCTCAGCCAGCCGTATGTGTTTCTTCATCTGTCAGTGTACTCAAATGCTGTTCAGAGGAAGAATGCAAACCTGTTAGTCCAGCCACAAGGTATGGCATTAAAAAAGCCAGCAAGCAGCCTACAAGGCTGTACAAATATGTTGTCACTGTATGATTTATGTTGAGTCCTGCAGCATGGGAAGATTCAAGATGATACAAGTAAACTTTGCAGTAAATTGCCGGCGGTACATCATATGTGTTAAATTGAAGCTGTTAAATCTGACATGTCTTACAGGACTTAGTGCAATAATCATTCAATGAGATCAAACTAATGACCTTGTACATATGTCTTGTTCCTTGTATTTGTGTAGAATGCCACACATTATGAGTCAAATGATAATACTAAATAATCGGTGCTCAAGTCGAGTCAAGGGGAATACATGAATTAGTTAGTTAGCTACAAGACTAAAACAAGGAAATTGAGGTTTGAGATAGTACAGTGGGGCAAAAAAGTATTTAGTCAGCCACCAATTGTGCAAGTTCTCTCACTTAAAAAGATGAGAGAGGCCTGTAATTTTCATCATAGGTACACTTCAACTATGACAGACAAAATGAGGAATCCAGAAAATCCAGAAAATCACATTGTAGGATTTTTAATGAATTTATTTGCAAATTATGGTGGAAAATAAGTATTTGGTCACATACAAACAAGCAAGATTTCTGGCTCTCACAGACCTGTAACTTCTTCTTTAAGAGGCTCCTCTGTCCTCCACTCGTTACCTGTATTAATGGCACCTGTTTGAACTTGTTATCAGTATAAAAGACACCTGTCCACAACCTCAAACAGTCACACTCCAAACTCCACTATGGCCAAGACCAAAGAGCTGTCAAAGGACACCAGAAACAAAATTGTAGACCTGCACCAGGTTGGGAAGACTGAATCTGCAATAGGTAAGCAGCTTGGTTTGAATAAATCAACTGTGGGAGCAATTATTAGGAAATGGAAGACATACAAGACCACTGATAATCTTCCTCGATCTGGGGCTCCACGCAAGATCTCACCCGTGGGGTCAAAATGATCACAAGAACGGTGAGCAAAAATCCCAGAACCACACGGGGACCTAGTGAATGACCTGCAGAGAGCTGGGACCAAAGTAACAAAGCCTACCATCAGTAACACACTACGCCGCCAGGGACTCAAATTCTGCAGTGCCAGACGTGTCCCCCTGCTTAAGCCAGTACATGTTCAGGCCCGTCTGAAGTTTGCTAGAGAGCATTTGGATGATCCAGATGAGGATTGGGAGAATGTCATATGGTCAGATGAAACCAAAATAGAACTTTTTGGTAAAAACTCAACTCGTCGTGTTTGGAGGACAAAGAATGCTGAGTTGCATCCAAAGAACACCATACCTACTGTGAAGCATGGGGGTGGAAACATCATGCTTTGGGGCTGTTTTTCTGCAAAGGGACCAGGACGACTGATCCGTGTAAAGGAAAGAATGAATGGGGCCATATATCGTGAGATTTTGAGTGAAAACCTCCTTCCATCAGCAAGGGCATTGAAGATGAAACGTGGCTGGGTCTTTCAGCATGACAATGATCCCAAACACACCGCCCGGCAACGAAGGAGTGGCTTCAGTAAGAAGCATTTCAAGGTCCTGGAGTGGCTCTAGCCAGTCTCCAGATCTCAACCCCATAGAAAATCTTTGGAGGGAGTTGAAAGTCCGTGTTGCCCAGCGACAGCCCCAAGACATCACTGCTCTAGAGGAGATCTGCATGGAGGAATGGGCCAAAATACCAGCAACAGTGTGTGAAAACCTTGTGAAGACTTACAGAAAACAAATAAATAAATTAAAAATCCTACAATGTGATTTTCTGGATTTCTTTTTCTCATTTCGTCTGTCATAGTTGAAGTGTACCTATGATGAAAATTACAGGCCTCTCTCATCTTTTTAAGTTGGAGAACTTGCACAATTGGTGGCTGACTAAATACTTTTTTGCCCCACTCTATGTGCACGCATGTTTGATGATACTCCTCATCTCTACTAGGGATGGGAGGACAAATGTATACAGTAGAGTATTGCAATATTATTTCTGATGATATTATATCGGTTCTATGACTCCAAGTATTGATTCTCAAAATGTAGTTAATGTTATCTAGTCGGCTGTACCTGCACAAAAACTGTGGTATTTCTCCTTCTTTAGCTTGTCCTCACTCTTCTTTTTAAATGGTGAGCTACCATGTAATATGTTTGAAACATCGAATCGCAAAACAATATTGAATCGCAATACAAGGGCTATAGAACCCCCATACTTACAACTTTCACTGCAGTTTTATGCTCTGCATGAACTAAAGGCCACATTAAATCACAAACTTGAAGTGCACTAAGGGACACTGAAATGAACGACAGTGCACTTGGGCTTTTCTTCTATCCTACTTTGACTAGTGGTGACTGGTCCTGGAGAACTACAGTATAAGTAGGTTGTTTGTGTAGAAGAGAGCCCTGGGGGTTCATGCTGTTCTGGAGTTTTTTTAATTTAGATTTTCTTTATTTAACATTTATTTAAATACTTAGGGAGCAGTGGGGCGCTGCTCCCAAAAGTTTAATTACTAAACATTCATAAATATGCAATTGTTGCATAGTCATCAAAAGCTCTGATTCTTGGCAATATCACAGCGTTGTCAGATTTCAAAAAGGCTTTACGGCGAAAGCACAACCTTTGATTGTTTGAAGGTAGCACCTCTAATATTTATGCATTAGCATAAATCCATAACCCAACACGGGTCTCACAAAACGCATAAAATCGCAATTATAAAATCGCTTACCTTTGATGAACTTCTGCTGAGGGCTTCCCAAGTGTCCAACGAAGACAATCCATGCTTCTTTGGTTAGAAAAAGTCATTTATTATATCCATAAATCTCAGTTTGGTTGGTGCGTTATGATCATAAAATCCACCGTTGAGTCGCCCATTGAACCGTGAAGAGAACACATTCAAATTATACCTATACACTTTCTACAAACAATTCAAACATCATTTTTAATGTATCCTTAGGTATCCTTTTGGGTATATTTGCTGTAATATTTCAACCGGACGATAACATGAACGATAGGAAAGGAAAATAAAGTGGTGTGGGTCAAACCTTGTTTACAAAAGTGGTCGCCTGACAATTTCCTCTCCCTATCCGTTCTGGTCACTGCTAGAATTCCCAGTCTTGACTGTTGACATCTAGTGGAAGCCATAGGTACTGCAGTCTCAGTCCTATGCAATAGGCACAATGGAGAAGATGGTCATTTACAAAAATAAATGCAAATCCGTATGGATTTTCCTCTGGTTTTTGCATGCTATATCACTTCTGTTATACTCACATACATTATTTTAACACTCTTAGAAACTTCAGAGTGTTTCCTATCCAATAGTACTAATTATGTGCATATCCTATTTTCTGGGCCTGAGTGGCATGCATTTTACATTGGGCACGCCAGACTCTCCAAAACCGTCACCTCGGGAGCCACTCCCTAAGAAGTTAACTAGGCAATGAGGTGTACTCTCTGCCTACCGAAAATAGTTACATAGCAAATGTCTTTCATCACGATTGTGCACATACAACAATCACAATGATGCGAGACAGGTTTTTTCATTAGCTTGAGTTGCGCTTGTATTGTTTTTGTTTCTTTCTTCATTCATCTATTCATTTCAGGCCATTCTCCCCTTGACCTTGTTCCAATGAAAACCTCACACTGTAACGCAAAGGATTAAATGAAGATAAGATAATTATTGTTGTGCAATAATGGTATGAGAGCAATAGGCGACGTACTGTAAGTGGCCTCTTAGGGGGGCCACTAAAGTGTTTTGCCCACGAGGTAGGGGGGCCCTAACCATATCTCGCTTAGGGGGCCCATAAAAGGCTAGGGCCAGCCTTGGATGAGAGCATGGTGGTTAGGGCCCCCCTACCTCGTGGGCAAAGGATTAAATGAAGATAAGATAATTATTGTTGTGCAATAATGGTATGAGAGCAATAGGCGACATACTGTAAGTGGCCTCTTAGGGGGGCCACTAAAGTGTTTTGCCCACGAGGTAGGGGGGCCCTAACCATATCTCGCTTAGGGGGCCCATAAAAGGCTAGGGCCAGCCTTGGATGAGAGCATGGTGTTCTGACTTGTTTGGCTTTGCTGTGTAGCTTAGCTGCCTTATGGTTTCTGCAGTCTGGTTTGTCTTTTAAGGCCCAAATTGGAAGATATTCACAGGGTGCATCCCAATAGTATAAAATTGCTTCCTCTTCTTGTCTCCTTCCCTTCATCTGCGCTGATCTGAAAGCAAAAGAGGAGTGAAAGTGACTGAGTGGATGCTTACCTACAGGGCCATGAACAGACCTTTGGTGGGTGTTACAAATTCCCTGCCGGTGACTGTTATCAGCAACGACCAGAGCCCACGACCAGAGCCTGAGAGTCTAGGGGGTACCATAAACCTGCCTCTCAAACTCTCCCTGACCTGTGTGACCTGTGCCCTGATAGGTTGCTAGTTTCAGAACCAGTAGCATTCCACTACCTCTCCCTCTTTTGATCTCCTTATTCATCTTCCTCAGTGTGTTTAAATAAAGTTCCTGTGTGTTAACTCTTGGACTGCTTTATTCCCATCTAACTGGGGGCAGGTGCTAAAAGTTTAAAAAAATATATATTTAAAAAACGCCCCGCTTCCCTTCCCCGTCCTGCTCCTGCAGCCAAATTCTCCATAATTCTTTAACATGGGCCTTGATTTTCTGCAAAAACAGAACCATACTGGGGTGGGCAGTATCCGCTGATTATCACAAATGTAGATGGATAAGTTAGTTAGTTAATTAGTTATAGTCCAGCTGCTACATTGTGCTGTCAGAACAAACTAGTCTTTACTTGATTGTAATTACTGGCAGTCGAACGGCAGTTTCCCCCTTCCCTGTCCCTGACCGTGAGACCGTGTTTTGAGCAACTCCAAAGTAACCTTGATTAGCCTACTGGCGGTATTCATCCCAAACTCATCGCCCAGCACCGGTAGGTATAGCTAGAGCATGCAGGACAAGTGCAGCAGCGCAATGCCACACTCGCTGTGGCAGAAGGGCGGGGAGGTTGAGTAATCCGTTTATGAGAAATGTTCTGGTTTGAAGGGCAATTTGTTACATTTAAAGATACAAAAGAGACTAAAGAGACTAAAAGTACCATAAACATGTATTTGTAAAAAAAAAAAAAAGGACGTGTTCCAGCACCTCCAGGGCTCTATGTGGGAACCTGCATAATTACCTGGATATGCTTCCACCTGTACAGATACTTCACGTTAGTGCAGTGGTGTAAAGGAGACCTGAAGCCTCTTTTGACTTTTGTGATACACTCCCATGGAACAGTTAGTGCTAACATGACCACCTTACTCTGAACAGAGCCATCCATGGGTTATGCTGGAGCCAAAAGGACCAAGCTACTTTGAGGGAGATCACGTGGTTATTGATGCCCCACGCTAACCTGAGAACCAAAAGGGAAATTTAAGAAAGCAGCGTCTCTGATTGGCCACAAAAACAGTCCTGAAGCAAGATACTATACATTATGAATTATTGTAAATGAAGGGGTGTGTTTTGTATGTAGGAATTTCTATCAATGTGAGTTTATCTTGGTGTGTGTTTGTGCACTTCGAGTCACACTCCTTTTTCTCATTCATTCAGTGATTGACTGCGTTAACAAAGGCAGGCTGTGGCACAAATGAAATGAAATGAAATGAAATCAAATTTTATTTGTCACATACACATGGTTAGCAGATGTTAATGCGAGTGTAGCGAAATGCTTGTGCTTCTAGTTCCGACCATGCAGTAGTATCTAACAAGTAATCTAACAAATTCACAACAACAACTAGGATATGTAAACATTATATAAATGGCATCGTTTAAAGTTTAAAGTGGCTAGAGATTTAAGTCAGCATGTTGGCAGCAGCCACTCAATGTTAGTGGTGGCTGTTTAACAGTCTGATGGCCTTGAGATAGAAGCTGTTTTTCAGTCTCTCGGTCACAGCTTTGATGCACCTGTACTGACCTCGCCTTCTGGATGATAGCGGGGTGAACAGGCAGTGGCTCGGGTGGTTGTTGTCCTTTATGATCTTTTTGGCCTTCCTGTGACATCGGGTGGTGTAGGTGTCCTGGAGGGCAGGTAGTTTACCCCCGGTGATGCGTTGTGCAGTCCTCACTACCCTCTGGAGAGCCTTACGGTTGTGGGCGGAGCAATTGCCGTACCAGGCGGTGATACAGCCCGACAAGTTTGTGAGTGTTTTTGGTGACAAGCCGAATTTCTTCAGCCTCCTGAGGTTGAAGAGGCGCTGTTGCGCCTTCTTCACCACGCTGTCTGTGTGGGTGGACCATTTCAGTTTATCGACATATCTTCTTGTAGATACAGACCTGTTCCCCTCAGAAGCCCTAAACCGCTCTTCTTGTAGATGCAGACCTGTTCCTCTCAGAAGCCCTAAACCACTCTTCTTGTAAATACAGACCTGTTCCCCTCAGAAACCCTAAACCACTCGTGTAACCTGTGCCCCCCCCCCCCAAAAAATCTTCACCAATCAATTCACCAATTCACCAATTTTGTTGCATTACAACCTGTAATTTAAATGGATTTTGGGGGGGATTTCATGTAATGGACATACACAAAATAGAAAAAAATAACTTGTTTCAAAAACTGTTAAAAAATATAAAACTGAAAAGTGGTGCGTGCATATGTATTCACCCCCTTTGCTATGAAGCCCCTAAATAAGATCTGGTGCAACCAATTACCTTCATAAGTCACATAATTAGTTAAATAAAGTCCACCTGTGTGCAATCTAAGTGTCACATGATCTGTCGCATGATCTCAGTACACATACACCTGTCCTGAAAGGCCCCAGAGTTTGCAACACCGCTAAGCAAGGGGCACCATGAAGACCAAGGAACTCTCCAAACAGGCCAGGGACAAAGTTGTGGAGAAGTACAGATCAGGGTTGGGTTATAAAAAAATATCAGAAACTTTGAACATCCCACGGAGCATGAAAAATGGAAAGAATATGGCACCACAACAAACCTGCCAAGAGAGGGCCGCCCACCAAAACTCATGGACCAGGCAAGGAGGGTATTAATCAGAGGCAACAAAGAGACCAAAGATAACCCTGAAGGAGCTACAAAGCTCCACAGTGGTGATTGGAGTACCTGTCCATAGGACCACTTTAAGCCGTACACTCCACAGAGCTGGGCTTTACGGAAGAGTTGCCAGAAAAATCCTTTGCTTAACCCTTTCACACGTACCATCTCATAGCTGTGATCGTTCTACAGTGGTCCCTCAAGTGTACGATCTCATCCTTGTGATTAGAACGTTCGTTTAGAATGTTTATTTAAAACACCAGTTTCGAATGACAACAATCAACAATTGAGCTGGCCACACTTTTTTCAGAAACTATTTACACAAACACAGTCCTTACAAAGTTATGTCCAGAATGTGAGCAGTTTATTTTTGGATTCAACGTTCAGACATTCACAGAAGTAGCTACAGCATAACACAATCACCCTAACCGGAAAATGTAGGCTACATTTGTCCTAGTGCTAACTGAGGAAAGATTGACGGTCATATTTTCTAACTCTCGGCTGACATAAACTACAATATGAATTAGTTAATAGCAATTACTGTGTATAATTAATCACATCACGGGGGAGCTCACCATTGACCGAAATAATTAGGTAAAACACTTTCTAGACGTCGAAAGTAAACGTTAGTTTCAGCGCGCAGCCATGCTCTTTTCCTCACAGAAGCCAAAGATAATAAGAGAAGACAAGATTACTTTGGTCTGTTTATTGTATGCTTTATTGTATGCACTGTGGTATCCCCGGAGGTCTACCCCGGGGGATGGTAATAGAGGGGAGGTACGAGAGACGACGTTGGCTCCCTCTGCTGGGGATACGGGAGCTGGGCACCCCGACACGGACAGCTCTAAGTGGAGGTAATTAGAGGAAAGTGCCAACCAGCCGTGGAGGCTCAATAAAAGGAGCACGATGGCAGACCGGGGGAGAGAAGGTGGAGAGACGGACACCAGTTAAGAGAGAGAAGCAAGACCGAGCAAAACTGGAGTGATTTCTTTGTTACATTTATTTTGTGTCTTAGTAAAGTTGTTTTGTGGACTAAAGCCTCCCTGTCTCAATTTCAATCTCTGCACACTCAACCCAACACCCCACGGTTTACCACATATGGTGGAGGATGCGGGCAACCCAGTAACTTTGGGTGCCGTGGGGTCGAGTTTGCAGAGATTACCATGGAGGAGCTGGTGGCTCAGTTCATCCTCAGCCAGCAGAAGCAACAGGCTCTCCAGGAGCAAGCACTGGAGGAGCAGCACCAACAAAACCGTAGACTGGTAGCGGAGGTAGCTCAGTTGAAGTTTGGGCGGGCTCAGGAGTCTGGCCTGAATCAGTTCCTGGTTCGGTTAACGGAGGAAGATGACGTGGAGTCGTATCTGCGCAGCTTTGAGAGGATGGCACAGAGGGAAGGATGGCCCCAGCCCAAGTGGGCCAGCCTGTTGGCACCCTACCTCTCTGGGAAGGCCCAGAAGGCCTACTTCGATTTGAGCCCTGACCAGGCCGCGAATTATGAGGGACTCAAACGGGAGATACTAAGCCATTATGGGTTCAATCTCGCACGCCGTGCACAACTGGTCCACGGCTGGGCCTTTGACCCCACCCTGTCCCCCCATGCTCAGATGAGCGACCTGGTGCGGCTGACCAAGGGCTGGCTACTGACGGAAGTACCGTCCCTCCCGATGCTCGACAAGCTTGTCCTGGATAAATACCTTCGGGCCCTGCCCTACGAGATGAAGAAAACGGTGAGCATGCATAACCCCCAGAGCCTGGAGCAGTTGCTGACAGTGGTGGAAATACACCAGAACACCCAGGACCTGCTGAGAGGGGCCCGAGCGGGGAGAGGAGACGCGGCGAGGGGGACGACCAACACAAAGAGAGGCGAGGAGCTGAAGGGGCCCCGGACGGAACCAGACGAGGTTGTGAAGCGGGAGGGTGACCCAAACCTGTTGACGTCGGCGGCTGCTAGACCCGGATCAGAGACGCTGCTATGAGTGCGGTGAGCCGGGGCACCTCGCGTGGCCATGCCCTCCGCACCCTCCAGCTCTGGGATAACCCGGATGGCAAGTTACGTCACCTCCTGTTGGGCGCACACCGAGACGGCCCCTCCGATGGTTCCGGTAAGAACCTGGGGAGGCGTGGGGAGGCCAGCACGGGAGGTAGGAAGGAAAGGAAAAAAGACGGTGGCCTGTGCAACCCAACCCCCGCCACGAGAGATGTCCACTGGGTCCGAGTCAGACCCGGAGGAGGGAGACGACCCCGCTCCGACAAGCGATCCACCGTGCGAAGAAGACCTCAGGCTCCCGTTTATGGAGGTGGAGGCCCTAGACGGACCTCCCGACATGGGAATCCTCACGGGTCAGTTCGGGACGGCTCAACTAGAAGACCCCAATCTCCAGAATGCTAGGGGCCAGGTGATTGCGGTGGATGGCGTACTGTTACCTGGGGTAAGTGATTGGCGCTACCCCTACTTCGCAATCAAGCATAATTTATTGTATCAGGTAGTAAAGCATAATGGGGAGACCAAATACCTGTTACTCATACCCAGCCAGTATGTTAGGACTGTGTTGCAGCTTGCCCACACCCACCTGCTTGGGGCACACCTGGGGATGGAGAAAACCAGGGAGCGGATCGGTAACCGGTTCCACTGGCTCGGAGTCAAGCGGTTCGTGGAGGACTACTGCCGTAGTTGCCCGGAGTGCCAGATCACAGCTCCCAGGGTGCATTATCGAAACCCTTTGGTGCCATTGCCCATTATAGGAGTGCCATTCGAGCGGGTGGCAATGGATCTGGTAGGTCCGTTGGTGAAGACCGCGAGGGGACACCAATACATCCTGGTAATCGTGGATTACGCCACCCTGTATCCTGAGGCAATCCCGCTACACACGGCGGCAGCAAAGGGTATCGCACGGGAGCTCTTCCATTTATTAAGCCGGGGTGGGTATTCCACGGGAAATCCTGACGGATCAGGGCACCGCGTTCATGTCTCGGGTAATGAAGGATGTCTGTAATCTGTTACGAATCAAACAGGTGAGGACCAGTGTGTACCATCCACAAACCGACGGGCTGGTGGAACGCTTCAATAAGACCCTGAAACAGATGCTGAAGAAGGTCGTCGAGAGAGACGGGAGGAACTGGGACCAGCTGCTGCCCCACCTAATGTTTTCAGTGCGTGAGGTACCCCAAGCATCCATGGGGTTCTCCCCCCTTTGAGCTCCTGTATGGTCTGTCGGCCCCACGGGCTGCTGGACCTAGCCAAGGAGGTCTGGGAAGAGCAGCCGACCCCCCTTCGCAGCGTAGTCGAACATGTGGAGGAGATGAGGGAGAGGATGACGGCGATTTGGCCAGTGGTGAGGGAGCACATGGCCCAGGCGCAACGTGCCCAGGAGCAGGTATACAACCGGGGGGCCCAACCACGAGAGTTCCAACCTGGTGAGAAGGTCTTGGTGCTGATCCCGACAACGGAGAGTAAATTCCTGGCTATGTGGCATGGGCCCTACGACATCGTTGAGCGGGTAGGCGATGTCAACTATAAGGTCTGCCAACCGGGGCAGAGAAAACCCCTCCAGCTGTACCATGTAAATTTACTGAAGAAATGGAACGCACGAGAGGCGCTCTGCGTAACGTGGACCCGGCCACAGCAGGGCCCGCCCTCGGTCGAAGTAGCAATGGGGGAAGATCTCAGCCCGACCCAATGACAAGAACTCAGAGAGTGGGTCCAGCGGAATAAGGCCGTGTTCTCTGAGGTGCCGGGACGCACGGACCTCGTGGAACATCAGATCCACACCATTCTGGGAGAAAAAGTGTGTAACGACCATACCGGATACCAGAAGCCCGGAGGGTGGCGGTCCAGCAGGAAGTGATGGCAATGTTAGAAATGGGGGTACTGGAGGAGTCACACAGTGAGTGGTCTAGCCCCATAGTACTGGTTCCGAAACCGGACAGAACCGTCCGCTTCTGTAATAACTTCCGGGGCCTGAACGAGGTCAGTAAGTTTGATGCCTACCCCATGCCCCGGGTCAATGAACTGATCGACCGCTTGGGGATGGCGAGATACCTCAGCACCTTGGATCTGACGAAGGGGTACTGGCAGGTGCCCCTGGCAGCGGCCTCCCGGGAGAAGACTGCCTTCTCCACCCCAGGGGGGCTATACCACTACCGGGTTCTGCCTTTCGGTCTCCACGGGGCACCAGCGACCTTTCAGCTGCTCATGGACCGAGTCCTGCGGCCGCACAATGAGTACGCAGCAGCTTATCTGGATGACATAATTGTGCACAGTGACACTTGGGAATCACATCTGTGTAAGTTACAGGCCGTGATTGATGCGCTAAGGGATGCAGGTCTAACCGCAAACCCCCACAAGTGCAAGCTGGGCTATGCCAAAGTGGAGTACCTGGGATATCAGATCGGGAAGGGAAATGTGAAACCCCAAGAAATGTGAAACCCCAAGAGCAGGAAGGCGAGGAGCACCTCATCATGTATGTCAGCAGGAAGCTCCTCCCGAGGGAGAAGAAATACTCAATTGTCGAGAAGCAGTGCCTCGCCGTGAAGTGGGCACTCGACACCCTCAAGTATTACCTCCTCGGGAGGAAGTTCACCTTGATCACTGACCATGCCCCTCTCGTATGGATGGCACGAGGTAAGGACACGAATGACCGTGTCACCCGCTGGTTCCTTTCCTTACAGCGATTCTCTTTCTCTGTCATCCACAGGTCGGGGGCCCAGCACGGCAATGCGGACGCCCTATCCAGGAGGGATGCAAAACTAGCCCTGAGCATGCCTCCCTCCCAGTCAGGGCTAAGGGGGTGGTATCCTGGAGGTCTACCCGGGGATGGTAATAGAGGGGAGGTACGTGAGACGACGTTGGCTCTCTCTGCTGGGGATACGGGAGCTGGGCACCCCGACACGGACAGCTCTAAGTGGAGGTAAATAGAGGAAAGTGCCAACCAGCCATAGAGGCTCAGTAAAAGGAGCACGATGGCAGACCAGGGGAGAGAAGGTGGAGAGACGGACACCAGTTAAGAGAGAGAAGCAAGACCGAGCAAAACTGGAGTGATTTCTTTGTTATATTTAGTTTGTGTCCTGGAGTGGCCTAGCCAGTCTCCAGACCTTAATCCCATAGAAAATCTGTGGAGGGAGCTGAAGGTTCGAGTTGCCAAACGTCAGCCTCGAAACCTTAACTTCTCAGGGATCAGTGGGGCACTAGCGGGCTGCTCCCGACACTACCAGGTAAAATGTAAGGCGCCAAATTCAAAATCCAAAAGTTGAATTATTAAACATCCACCAATATACAAGTGTTCCATACTCATCAAAAGCTCTGTTTCTTGGCAATATCACAGCGTTGTCAGATTTCAAAAAGGCTTTACGGCGAAAGCAGCACATTTGATTGTTTGAGAGTAGCACCTCACATATTTTTCCCATAGCCATGTATCGATTAGCCATCATGGCACACACATAACACATTTCACAGCGAAAACAAATCAATTACCTTTTGAAGAACTTCTGCTGAGGTCATCCTAAGTGTCCAATGAAGACAATCCATGGTTCTTTTGTTAGAAAAAGTAATGTATTTTATCCATAAATCCTCCATTTGGTTTGCGCGTTATAATCAGAAACGACAGCTTCCACTCCTCCATTAAAACGTGACGCGAACTCGTTCATCTTATACCTATAAACTTGTCCAAGAACAATCAAACATAGTTTTAAATGTATCCTTAGGAACACTTTTACGTATATTTACTATTATAAATCAGCCGGAATATAAACTGATCGATAAAGACAGTAAAAAAGACACTGCGTGACTTCTCATGCGCACGCGCTGGGTACTGCTGGGTACTTGTTTGCTCTTCTCCTCTGGTGTTATTCATCCAAAATCTCGAGACTGTTGACATCATAAGGAAGCGATGGGTACTGCATTCATATGCCCTTATATGAATACTGGAGCACAGATCCTATGTTTGCAACTCCCTTCTTTGCCACCCTCTTTGGGTACTGCATTCATATGCCCTTATATGGTCATTTTCATGAGGGAGGGGTGACCAAATGAGCAATGTGTCAAAATCAATTTTTCCAGGACAGAAATTCCTCGGGGTTTCGCCTGCTATGCCAATCGCTATGCCTTGGAGCTACTGTAGAAGAGAGAGCCAGGAGTGAGGGGGAAACTCGCTAAATGGGTGACAACCACAATTAGTGAAATGTATACTTTCTTGGTTACAGTCCTCCTCATGGGGATAGTAAAAAAGAACTCCCTAAGAGAATACTGGAGCACAGATCCTATGTTTGCAACTCCCTTCTTTGCCACCCTCTTTTCCCAAGACCGCTTCCTAGCTCTGCTGCGATGCCTGCATTTTGTAAACAATGCTACTGCCATCCTAAGTGACCCGTTACACAAAATAAGAAATGTTCTTATCAGCCTGACATCAGCATTTGGTCGGGTCTTTGTGCCGTACAAGGACCTATGCATTGATGAGTCCCTGATGTTATGGAAAGGTAGGCTGGCGTTCCGTCAATATATTCCCTCCAAAAGGCACAGGTTTGGGGTCAAGTTCTTTGTCATGTGCGACGTGAAGATGGGATTTGTCCAGGACATTATAGTTTACACAGGGTCCACCACTGACATCAAACATTATGAGGGGCTTGGGGTGTCCGGGTCCATGGTGATGACCATGCTGGCTCCTCATCTCGGCAAGAGATACACTTTGTACGTGGACAATTGGTACAGCAGTCCCACACTCTTCCAGCATCTGCTCTCCAACAGCACAGGGGCCTGTGGCACAGTCAGGTCGAACAGGAAGGGGATGCCGGCATTCAGATGCAGAGAGGGGAGGTGGAGTTCAAGGAGAACGGTCAACAGCTGGCAGTAAAGTGGCATGACAAACGAGACGTCCTTGTCGGCCACAGGGAAGGTGGACCACCTGACGGGAGAGAGAAAGATCAAACCAGACTGTGTGCTTGACTATAACCTCAAAATGGGGGCAGTGGATAAGGCGGAAAACGACCAAGTGGTATAAGAAGATATTTTTCCAGCCCTGCTGCGGACAATCCCCTACGCCTCACTGCACGGCATTTTCCCTGCAAAGTCCCTCAAACTACTGCTCAAGGTAGCCACACACGGAGGCACTGCAAAGTCTGCCTGTCTGGCACCAGGAGAAGTAAGCAGAGGAAGTTGACAAAATACATGTCTTTAGCTTGTGATACACCATGCTTTGAGGAGTATCATATGCTCAGGCACTATTGAGCATATCTGCAGCAATAAGTGACTGACTGACCTGACAGGTGGCTTGACAGGTGACCTGTCATGATACTATGCCTTCAGAGGTGCAGTTGTTGTTCAGTCACTGCATGAATGTTAAATATGGGTTATGCATATTCCGTTTTTTTTCCTCTAGTAAAACAAGTTGTTGTTGAACCAACCACCACCAATACTGCAGTAAAATTGACGACTATTACATATTGGCCTATGTGTTTTCTTGCTGAGTTTTCATCTAGTAAAGCTGTTAAGGAGTGTACGCTAGCATACAAAAGCTGGCCTCAATCTTCAGCTCGAAAGATGTCCAGTTCCAGTTATGATATTGGCAAATATTGTTTGTGGTTTCTGAAAGTACAGAATAAAGAGGACTTATTCATTAGAATACAATATCAGGATATAGAAATAAAACAATATTACAAAGAAGTAACATAAAAACACTATAAACACTATAAAAATAGAATACTGCATTGACAAAATTGGGCCAATTGTGTGCCGCCCTATGGGACTCCAAATCACAGCCGGTTGTGATACAACCTGGATTCGAACCAGGGTGCCTGTAGTGATGCCTAGCACTGAGATGCAGTGCCATAGACCGCTGTGCCACTTGGGAGGCATAAGGCCAGGGTAGCTTCAAAATACAACATAAGCAAATACTTCTCTGATGCAACTTGAACTGCACAAACAATTAGGAAGTGCTTGGGGAATTTTGTCCGGGTCAGAAATATAATTGTCCGCAAAAGTTAAAATTACTATTTTTATGTGAATGAACAAGGAGGCGGAACACAGCTCAATTTGTACTGTTCTTAGAAAATAAAAACTTTTGAGAAAATCATTGGAAGTTGAAACAGCCTATAAATAAAAACAGGTTAAATTCCTTGTTTTGAGGGCAGCGCCGATTAAATGTATTGTTGAATAACAATCACATTCTATTATTTAGAGAACGTCATAACATCATCATGTGCATAAAATAACTCAGGCTGGGGCGACTGTTAGAGATATTTGGAAGTCACGCATGAAAGGGTTAAAGAAAAAAATAAGAAAACACGTTTGGTATTCGCCAAAAGGCATGTGGGAGACTCCCCAAACATATGGAAGAAGGTACTCTGGTCAGATGAGACTAGAATTTAGCTTTTTGGCCATCAAGGAAAACACTTTGTCTGGCGCATACACAACACCTCTCACCCCCCCTGAGAACATCATCCCCACAGTGAAGCATGGTGGTGGCAGCATCATGCTGTGGGGATGTTTTTCATCGGCAGGGACAGGGAAACTGGTCAGAATTGAAGGAATGATGGATGGCGCTAAATACAGGGAAATTCTTGAGGGAAACCTGTTTCAGTCTTCCAGAGATTTGAGACTGGGACGGAGGTTTACCTTCCAGCAGGACAATGACCCTAAGCATACTGCTAAAGCAACATTCGAGTGGTTTAAGGGGAATTATTTAAATGTCTTGGAATGGCCTAGTCAAAGCCCAGACCTCAATACAATTGAGAATTTGTGGTATGACTTAAACATTGCTGTACACCAGCTGAACCCATCCAACTTCAAGGAGCTGGAGCAGTTTTGACTTGAAGAATGGGCAAAAATCCCAGTTGTTAGATTTGCCAAGCTTATAGAGACATACCCCAAGAGACTTGCAGCTGTAATTGCTGCAAAAGGTGGCTCTATAAAGTATTGACTTTGGGTGGTGAATAGTTATGCACGCTCAAGTTCAGTTTTTTGTCTTGTTTTTTGTTTGTTTCACAATATAAAATATTTTGGCATGTGGCATGTTGTGTAAATCAAATTATACAATGCCCCAAAAAACTATTTTAATTGCAGGTTGTAAGGCAACAAAACAGGAAAAATGCCAAGTGGGTTGAATACTTTCGTAAGCCACTGTAAGTATTCAGACCCTTTACTCAGTACTTTGTTGAAGCCCCTTTGGCAGCGATTATAGCCTTGAGTCTTCTTGGGTATTACACAACAAGCTTGGCGCATCTGTACTTGGGGAGTTTCTCCCATTGTTTTCTGCAGATCCTCTCAAGCTCTGTCAGGTTGGATGGGGATCGTCACTGCGCAGCTATTTTCAAGTCTCTTCAGAGATGTTCGATCGGGTTCAAGCCCGGGCTCTGGCTGGGCCACTCAAGGACATTGAGACCACTCCTGTGTTGTCTTGGCTATATGCTTAGGGTCGTTGTCCTGTTAGAAGGTGAGCCTTTGCCCCAGTCTGAGGTTCTGAGCGCTCCGGAGCAGGTCTTCATCAAGGATCTCTCTGTACTTTGCTCCGTTCATCTTTCCCTCGAAATCTTCAGGCCAAAGAGTTCAATCTTGGTTTTATCAGACCAGAGAATCTTGTTTCTCATCGTCTGAGAGTCCTTTAGGTGCCTTTTAGCAAACTGCAAGCGGCTGTCATGTGCATTTTACTGTGGAGTGGCTTCCGTCTGGCCACTCTACCATAAAGGCCTGATTGGTGGAGTGTTGCAGAGATGGTTGTCCTTCTGGAAGGTTCTCCTATCTCCACAGAGGAACTCTGTGGAAACCATCGGTTTCTTGGTCACCTCCCTGACCAAGACCCTTCTCCCCCGATTGCTCAGTTTGGCCGGGCGACCAGCTCTAGGAAGAGTCTTGGTGGTTCCAAACTTCTTCCATTTAAGACTGATGGAGGCCACTGTGTTCTTGGGGACCTTCAATGCTGCAGAAATGTTTTGGTACCTTTCCCCGGATCTGTGCCTCGATATAATCCTGTCTCGGACCTCTGCAGACAATTCCTTCCACCTCAAGGCTTGGTTTATGCTTTGACATGCATTGTCAGCTGTGGGATCTTATATAGACAGTTTTGTGCCTTTCCAAATCATGTGCAATCAATTGAAAATGCCACAGGTGGACTCCAATCAAGTTGTAGAAACATCTCAAGGATTATCAATGGAAACTGGATGCACCTGAGCTCAATTTCGAGTCTCATAGCAAAGGGTCTGAATACTTATGTAAATAAGGTATTTCTCATTTTTTAATTGTAATAAATTAGCCAAAATTTCTAAACCTGTCTTCACTTAGTCATTATGCAATATTGTGTGTAGATTGATGAGGAAAACAAATAATGGCAAACGCAACTCCAACAGAAATCGTCATGCCAGTTTCAAGTTATTACAGGAATCAAATAAGCCCTTATGTATGTTTTGCGTCATTGAAAGAAACATCAAAGGAGTTCACACCAACTTCGTTATAAAGAAAACATCTAAATGTCAGCAATTCTTGGCACAATGGAGTAAACTGGCAAACCGCAGGTAGACAGTGACATTTAATGACATTTGTCAAGTCAGGAATGCATGACCTTATTTAGCATTATAAGGGTGATAATAGATACTCCAGGTTTCATAAGTACAATTGAGTAGAGCACGCCAGTTCCTCATTCTATTGTAATGGTGTGCATGCAAATTTAATCTTTTGACATCAATTTAAGTTGGAAGGTAAAACCAAATCAAGTATGGATGTGAATGTAAATTCTACATCATCATCCTCCATCAGCCAGTGTGCTTCAATAGGCCAGGGCAAAGTAGAAAGAGTCACTCCATGTGCTACTGTTTGAAATTATGGTGTAATATACAACGCACTGCTGAAATACTTGGGCTGTAAATTGAAGTATATTCCACTCATAAATTTGAATTTCATTGATACACTGTAAGTTGATGATTTTAACTTGATACCATAGCAGTTACAGTACCAAGTCACGTAGAAAAGTTGATATTGTGCAATGTTGCATGAGGCAGAAATGGCAGGTACGGTAGCCCTTGGCTCCCTGAAATGGCTTGTTGCTAGTTACCGGGCGGCGGCAAGTAGCTTAGTGGTTCAGACCGTTGGGCCAGTAATTGAAGAATGCTGGTTTAAATCCCCCGAGGTGACTTGGTGAAAAATGTTAGAATGAGATGTTTGACTATACTTTTGGCAATATAGTGTTTCTGTGACCAACAGATGCATATCTGTATTCCCAGTCATGTGAAATCCATAAATTAGGGCGTAAGAAATTATTTTGGGACCGGTTCTAGCCGGTGGCCATTTTGCCATGGGGCAGAGAGATACATTTTTCAGTTTTAAAGCAAATTTCCTACAATTCTACACATTTTTCCATTACTTATGCCATGTTAATATGATATCTGAGTGAGAATGACTAATACTGCGTGCCCGATCGGTATTTGGCCATGATTACTACAAGTGTAGTTGGCTAGACTAACTATCAATCCCAAAATATACATGGCTAATTGTCAGCTAACTGAGGGACTGACATAACAAGAGAAAAAATTTAATACATTTCCCTTTTGTTGGGGTTTGGCATAAGGATAACAGCATCCTCACATCAAATGACTCAATGGAAGAAATATGTCACACAGCACATACACATTAAGAGGTTGTTTGTTCTCCTAGTGCTTTAATGAATCTCTGAGCAAGCAGAGAATAACATCTGCTACAATGACACCTGCTGGTGACTCAGGTGTGGACAGACAAATGAGATGGATAGCATCCATCGACAGTGAACGAGACCACACAAGTAGGCCAAATAGACATAAAGGGTCAACTTTCAGGGGCCTTTCAAGAATACATAACTCTTCATATTTACCACTTTAAACCTGGAAATTAAGTTACAGTTAGACTGCCTGTGATTCCAGGTGGATCTAATTAGCCTGTTTGATAGGTCACTGTTTGGCAGGTAAATTAAGTACTAACCTGGCTAGAAATGTCAAATGAATGTGAGTGGAAGGCTGAAAAGTATGTTGTGGAAACACACATCTGTGACAGATAGAATAAACAAATTCCATGGTTGCCTGTGATGACGAAGTCTCCTCATTCATCTCCTCGGGTGACAGTAGAATCCATGTCTCTGCTGGTGCCTTTGCTGCCTCCCAGGGCGATGCTAGAATCTACATCTCTGCTTGTGTCTTTGCTACCTCCCAGGCTGATGCTGGCATCCACGTCTCTACTGGTAGAGACCTGAATACATTTGGTGGCTCCCAGGATGGTGCTGCCAGGCAGGTCAAAACTGTGGCCTACATGGCTGTTCTCATGGCCACTGATGTAAGTGCTGCTGCTCTTGTATCCGCCCATTGAGCCCCTGACGTAGCTGGGGGTGCAACTGCTCTCCAGGAGGTAAGAGTTGTAGTTCATTGCTGGAAGTGGAAATTAACATTTTGGGTCATTGAAGTGAACATGGACTCATGTTATTTATTTATCTCAGTTATTTGACCAGAACGATGTACATAAAGTACTAAGCATTAAGTGAAACAGAATTCCTGGAGTGAGAGGACATTCACTTACAAGAAGACTGTTTGGAGATGTTGACCGACTTGATTCCAGTCACGAGCCTGGGTAAAGAGGTGGAGAGGAAAGAGAAGGGATCATAGAAATAGAAGGAATAGAACAGGCTTGGAAGCTCTAACCCTGAAGCTCTAACCCTGAAGCTTTAACCCTGAAGCTCTAACCCTGAAGCTCTAACCCAGAAGCTCTAACCCTGAAGCTCTAATCCAGAAACTCTAACCCTGAAGCTCTAACCCTGAAGCTCTCACCCTGAAGCTCTAGACCTGGCAATTTGACTGGTAGACTCATGGATACATCACGTTGTCTTACGTCAGATTGCGTCACTCCTACGCGATGCTCATCGCTCGACCAATCTTTTATGTAGGACGTAGAACACATAAAAAAAATATATATATTGTTCTCATCTTCTCAACACTAGTTCCTGATTTTAAAAAACACTCCGCTCTCGGTATCTATGACACACTGGCTACTGCGTCAAACCATGCTCCAGCTAGCAGCCTAGTGCAAGCTTGTTTACGGTAGATAGTTTGCTAGCTTGTTGATAAAGTTGTAAATCACCAAAGTTATGGGACTGTTCTCAGAAATCAGCATTTATCTGATTCTGACAGCTGGCACTGTGCCTCGCTACTTTGTAACATTTGGCCAACGCGATAACGGTGCAGAGAGCAATGAGCTGTGCTGTAGAACTCAGCACACTAATCACGGCAGAACCAATCACTCCCTGGAATCCAAAACCTCCGAAGACTCCAGGCACCCAAGCCATAGACTGTTCGCTCTGCTACTGTCCATCGGCTCTCAGACCAACAGGCTCCGAGACAGCTTCTACCCCCAAGCCATAAGACTGCTAAATAGCGAGACTGCTAAATAGTCAATTAATGTGCTGACCCTATGCACACTCACTAGACTATACAGTATATACACAACATGTACACACTCATTCACACACACTACATTGACACTCTCACATAAAACCAACACATATTCACATACACTACGTACGCACACACACACACGCATAACACACACAAACAAACCAACGCAACACAAACACACACACTTTTACACTCATCAGTTGCTGTAGCAACTCTGCTCTTTATTTTACTCTTATTGTTATCTATCCTGATGCCCAGTCACTTTACCCTGCCTTCGTGTACATATCTAGCTCAAATATCTTGTACCTCTGCACATTTGATCTGGTACTGGTACTCCCTGTATATAGCTCCATTCTTGTGTATTTATTTTATTACTCTTTTTATTTTATTTAACCTTTATTTAACTAGGCAAGTTGTGTTACTATTTTATTTTTAAACTCTGCGTTGTTGGCAGGGCTCATAAGGAAGCATTTCACGGTAAGCATTTCAGCGTTGTTAGCATCCCTGCCTTTTGTTTCATATGAATTAATTTGAGACTGGTTCAGCCAGCAAGCAGACAGTAGCTAGCTAACACTAGCTAATTATCACATTTCACTTTTCCACCACAAAACACCATAGCTAGTGTCGTGGAAAAAATGATCTTTAAATTATGACATTCATACAAGAAACTTGTGAATTCAATAACACCTTTAATTAAGCACAATCAAAGGTTGAGCCGTGACCCGGATCACAACTGACTCTGTGTTCCAGAGCACAGCCTTTATAGTATTCCTATAGGCAGCCTCAAACATGAGTTTTCACTTAAAAGTGAAACGTGTGGTACGTGTGGTACGTGCAGTTTTTCAGCTGAGGCAACCCTTGACATATGTTTCTACTTAAAAGGTGTGCAATGCATTCTGTTCAGAAATGAGAAAATGCAACATAATGGTATTAAAACATCTACAACACTAGATGTAGAATTAGGTAGTGAAGACTTGCTCATTAAATTATGCTAACTGGTGTGGCTCATGCAATTAAATGTATTTTCAGTGGTGTGTTATCGTGGATGCCAAGGGAAGCCAAGATTCCCCCAAAAGGAAAAGAAACATACAAAATAATATATCTTTCATCTCTCTGTGTTTCATACATTTCCTTCAATTCACAAGAGTCTTAATGTATCTCACCAGAGAAAGCATCCGAGCAAATGAAACAGCGCCCCTCTGTCTCAACATTTGTAGCCCATCTATCTGGTGCTGTCTAGTCAAAAAGAGTATGACATTGTTCCCGCCCGTAGCATTGAATCACTCTTTGACTGAATGTAAGGGAAGCCAGTGAGCATTTGGCCTCCCTTGATCAAAAAATATATTAATGGTCCTGGCTCACAAAAAAAAGTGTCAAGGGAAGCCAGTTTGAATTTGGCTTCAAAGCCAAACATCATTGACAGAAAAAACTAGAATTATTGCATCATCTCGTTGTGTCCTTGTCATCCGGTGGCTAGTTAAAATCATCTCTTTCCTAAATTAGCTATGGATGGAGATCGGGATTTGGACTTGTGGTTTTACTTAAATTCTCTGCACTGGCAAATTATTATAAAGGTGATTCTGATCCAACCATAAATTAATACATTGTGCCTCTTACCTGAGAGGATGGAAGTTCAACATGTTGCTAGATGTAGTATGCTAATGTTTACTAACTGCCCCTGAACAAGGCAGTTAATAAACTGTTCCCCGGTAGGATGTCATTGTAAATAAGAATTTGTTCTTAACGGTCTTGCCTAGTTAAATAAAGGTACAAAAAAAATATACAAAAAAATTGTTGCCTATGAATGGAAGTTATGCTAGCAAGCAAGCATTTTAGCCAGGTATTTTATGTTTATTTAACCTTTATTTAATTAGGCAAGTCAGTTAAGAACAAATTCTTATTTTCAATGACGGCCTAGGAAGAGTGGGTTAACTGCCTTGTTCAGGGGCAGAACGACAGATTTGTACCTTGTCAGCTCGGGGATTCAAACTTGCAACCTTTCAGTTACCAGTCCAACGCCCTAACCACCAGGCTACCCTGCCGCCCCAGGTAGCCTAGGACAACAAAAACTAAAGGTGTATACTGTATGACAGTATACACCTTTAGAGAATGTTTAGGTAAGATGAAAGAACAGGATGGCATTGGTGTTTCTCTAGTGAGTCAAAAGTCAAGTTTTTTCTATTTGCACACACACACGTTTAGCACACACATGTTTAGCTTACGTTGGAATAAATAATTTTGGGTATCTTTTAGATGTCACTGTATTAGACTAAGCATAGGTTATTACAGTGTCTTGTGAAAGTATTCACCCCCCTTGGCATTTTTCCTATTTTGTTGCCTTACAACCTGGAATTTTAAAAGAAAATTGGAGGCGTTTGTATCATTTGATTTACACAATTTACACATATGTTTTGGGAGTCTCCCACATGCCTTTTGGCGAGCACCAAACGTGCTTTTTTCTTTTTTTCTTTAAGCAAAGGCTTTTTTTCTGGCACTCTTCCGTAAAGCCCAGCTCTGTGGAGTGTACGGCTTAAAGTGGTCCTATGGACAGGTACTCCAATCTCCACTGTGGAGCTTTGCAGCTCCTTCAGGGTTATCTTTGGTCTCTTTGTTGCCTCTGATTAATGCCCTCCTTGCCTGGTCCATGAGTTTTGGTGGGCAGCCCTCTCTTGGCAGGTTTGTTGTGGTGGCATATTCTTTCAATGTTTTAATAATGGATTTAATGGTGCTCCGTGGGATGTTCAAAGTTTCTGATATTTTTTTATAACCCAGCCCTGATCTGTACTTCTCCACAACTTTGTCCCTGATCTGTTTGGAGAGATCCTTGGTCCTCTTACTTGGCAGTGCCCCTTGCTTAGTGGTGTTGCAGACTCTGGGGCCTTTCAGAGCAGGTGTATATATACTGAGATCATGTGACAGATCATGTGACACTTAGATTGCACACAGGTGGACTTTATTTAACTAATTATGTGACTTCTGAAGGTAATTGGTTGCACCAGATCTTATTTAGGGGCTTCATAGCAAAGGGGGTGAATACATATGCACGCACCACTTTTCAGTTTTTTTTTTTTTTCAAGTAATTTTTTTCATTTCACTTCACCAATTTGGACTATTTTGTGTATGTCCATTACATGAAATCCAAATAAAAATCTATTTAAATTACAGGTTGTAATGCACATAATAGGAAAAACGCCAAGGGGGATGAATACTTTTGCAAGGCACTGTATATGATGTTGAAATGTTGAAGTTGAAATGGTGCTGGAATAGTGGAGGCAGCGCATCTTTTCTTTATGACTTGCGGTATCTCTCCGTGGTTCTAAATCAGTAGTTGTTTAGTAGTCCGAAAATATCGGAAACATTACCTTGCTTGATCATGCTGTAGGTCATGTAACTGTTTGTTACTGTCACACCAGCCTTCGCTTTGGCTCCCCCTCCTGTCCAGCTCATGCAATATGTTTTGTGGACTTCACCAGACAGATCTTGCTCTCCGGTTTTGTTATGAAACAAATGTGTGGTTTCATTTATTCTGCCACTGTCTTCTTATTTTCTCGGCCTTAGGCCTATATATCAAGGTTGCAATGCATATGAACTAACAGGTTATAGAGCAAACAACGCAATTATCACAACACATAGGTTTTAACATGGCTTTTTTCCTGGCTTGGATTCCCCAGTGATTTTACCCACACACTGCTACTGTGTATTTTTTGTACTGTCAGTTGAGTTGACTCAACAAATCACAGCACGTATTGAAGGGTAAACTTCTTGCTTTCACTTCCTGGCCTGGGTACACTCAAAATGGCTGCCAGTCCACCCATTATACCATCATTGACATCATTGACTTGAATGGGGATGCCCATTCTATTCATTCCATTCTGTGGAAGGGATATGATCAGTGAGCAAATTAACTCGTTGGTCATCATCAAGTTCTCCTAATCCTAGATTCAGGTCATTCAACACCATGTTTTAATGCTCTCATGTGTGAATGCTATCCTCCTTACTTCCTGTGACTACTCATCTAATCTAAAAGAACGTTACATGAAAGCCTAACTCAGATGATCAGATCTGAGGGAAAGAGGGAAGGCAGCCACTTCATTTGGGCAGGGCCCACGTCTCCTACCTGCTCTCCTCTCCCTCCAGCAGCTTCCTGTAGGTGGCGATCTCAATGTCCAGGGCCAGCTTGACGTTCATCAGCTCCTGGTACTGGCGGACTTGCATGGTCATGTCCTGCTTGGCTCTCTGCAGGGCCACCTCGAGATCGTTGATGCGAAGCCTGGCGTCCTTCACCGCCAGCTCACCGCGCTCCTCTGAATTAGCAATCTGGTTCTCCAGGTGGGTGCGCTATTGTCAGATAAATCATATTTTTAGTTGTGTTCCTATTTGTAAATGTTGTTGATCCTACCAGTGAATAGGAGAGACAGTCTAGCCACGCTAGGGGTGTTAGATAAAATGGTACTTCTGTTACATATTGACTGAGAGGCATACAGTATGAGACACTCACCTGACCCTTCATCATATCAATTTCAGACTGATATCTCGTGATTTTACGGTTCATATCTGCGATCTCTGCCTTGGTGTTTTTCAGGTCGTCCCCATACTTTCTGGCTGACACCTGGATCTGTTCATACTGTTACAGAGATAACAAATATAAACATAACATAACAGGGAAATCCATGTAATTTAGCTAGCAGAGTGGATACCTGAGACGGTAGAAATAGCCTTTGTTTACACCATTGCTATGGTAATCGAGAGAGGTTTCACAATGTATAGTTACAATGGAGTAGTGGAGCTAGTCAAGACCTCACACAGTGACATTATCCTCCCTCAGAGATCCTCCCTGGGGTAACTGTCACCCCAAACTATAGAACTTGAGATTTTATGGTTATAGTGGTTGCCTTAAAGCAAAATGCTCTGGTTCTGGTTCTGTTCTAGTATCCACATTAGCATACCACTTAGTCATTCGACATCAGAGGATGCTGGTGGGAGGAGCTATAGGAGGACGGGCTCATTGCAATGCTGGAATGGAATTAATGGAACGGAGTCAAATATGTGGTTTCCATATGTTTGATGTGTTTGATACCGTTCCAAATATTCCATTCCAGTCTTTACAATGAGCCCATCCCCCCCTATAACTCCTCCCACCAGCATCCTCTAATGGACATCCATTCTCAGTGATATGCAAGTATGAACATAGGAGCACAGCCAATATTTAATCTCGGAAAGGTTACGAAGGCGTGAGGTGTTCTTGGGGCCTCACGGGGGGAAAGGGCTTACTTTCTGAGTGTACCAGGCCTCGGCCTCAGCTCTGCTGCGGTTGGCGATGTCCTCGTACTGGGCGCCTACTTCAGCGACTATGGAGTCCATGTCCAGGTTACGGCTGTTGTCCATCTCCACCACCACAGATGTGTCCTTAATCTGGCCCTGCAGCTCACGCAGCTCCTGAAGAACCAAGAGAGGATGAAGAGAAACCTTTAGATTTCATCCGGCATCTACTCTTCACTCAATTGATTCCAAATCCAATGGAATCTACAGCATAGGCTAATCCTTCAAATGTTTTCTGTCAGTCTCTCCCATTGCAGTATGGACATTGTACATTACCATATCATAGATACTCCTGAGGAACTCAATCTCATCAGTGAGACAGTCCAGCTTGGCCTCCAGCTCCATCTTTGTCATGTATGCAGAATCTGTATCCTGAGAAAGCAGACATATCTAGTTTCATGTAGGGTGGCAGGTTGAGCCAGTAACCGAGCAAGGCACTTCATCCTAACTGCTCCTGCAAGTCGCTCTGGATAAGAGAGCCTACTAAAGTGTAAATGTACTTTTCTACTTCAGCCAATTTGTTGATGTTGTGGTAAAGATGCACTTTAAGTTATGCATGTAGGGGGGCTTCTAGAATGATTCAGTCCACTGACCTTCTTCAGCAGAACAAAGTTGTTTTCAGACTTGTTACGCGTGTTGATCTCATCCTCATACCTTAGAGAGGAGGATAGAGCTAGCCTTTTAATCAAACAAGATACATTTCTGACAAGCTTAAAGATTTGTAAAGTAGTGCCACTTTCCCAAATTAGCATGCTAATGCTAATGACCTTTTCAGGGCAAATGAACACTCCTACCCTCCTCAGGGCAAATGAACCCTCCTACCCTCCTCAGGGCAAATGAACCCTCCTACCCTCCTCAGGGCAAATGAACTCTCCGAGTCAAAAAGTTCTAATATGAAGAAAGTACTCACTTGGTTTTGAAGTTCTCCACCAGACCCTTCATGTTGTGCAGGTCCGACTCCAACCTCATCTTCTCGTTGCCCAGGCCGTCCAGCTGTCTGCGCAGGTTGGAGATGTAGGCCTCGAACATGGCGTCGATGTTGGAGCGGGTGGTGGTCTGGTCCTGCAGGAGGCTCCACTTGGTCTCCAGCATCTTGTTCTGCTGCTCCAAGAAACGCACCTGCAGGGACAAAAGGGAAATGGTCAGTGCCATTGACTAAAACTTGTGAATGGAAGGAAGGAAGGAAGGAAGTGTGGTGAGCATCGTTAAGGTGTGGAGAGGGGCAGAATGCCACACATAGATAAGGTTAAGCTGGCGGTAAACATAACCAATTTATGGCTTAACCTGTACATTGATCCTTGAGTTATTTGGTACTTTAGAAATAATGGGCCCTGTTAAGGTAGGTAAAACAATAAGGGATGGTTGAAGCATGTAATCATTGTAGAGATAATTGACAGTTGATAAGCCCTGTGCATGAATGGACTGATATATCTGACATTGAACCTGACATTTCCTGTTTGAGTGTGTAGGCCTATGGGACAATGACACACTGAGCAAGAGAGGACCCTGTGACAAAATGGATTTCTGCCTAACAACAAATCCCTATTTGCCTACAGCTTTTACTGACAAGAAAGATTGTTTTGTGGACTTAAGAGTCAGTAACTAATGTCTAGAAGGGTTTTCCGAACAACAAACCCTGTATTCATACAACCAACCTCGTCTTGTGGTCTGTCTCTGACCCTATTTCTGTCTCCACCCTGTCTCCCTTTTTAGTAAGAGGGAGTTTGGTGATCCCAATTTATTATGTTAATAACCAAGTTTGTATTTTATATGCTTGCCTAAATAGTATGCAATTAGTTATAAATGTACAGTATAATCTATTTCCATAGTTTTGTACACAATGTACGTTCAGTTTTGTACACAACATTTTGTACACAATATTTTGTACACAATGTACATTCAATTATGATTGACCAAAGCAGGGAGCTTATTCGATGAAGGTAAAGGGAATGGTTATAGGTAACATTGAAAATCTGAAACAGATGACTGAAATCACCCTTCAAAGGCCAAGTTAATACAAACCAGGGGTAGACATTGCACTTTTGGGAATACTCCATTGGCCCCATTGTACCAGACGAGCTAAATCAAGCTCAGCTCAAGTGTATGAAAGTATTTGGCATGCACTATGCATTTGACCCTGTTATGATAGGAACACATGAGGAACTGACCTTATCGATGAAGGAGGCAAAGCGGTTGTTGAGGGTCTTGATCTGCTCCTTCTCATTGGTGCGAACCACCTGGATGTTGGGGTCGATCTCCAGGTTCAGTGGTGCCAGCAGGCTCTGGTTGACCTGAACAGCTGTGATTTGAGGGGGTCCCGTACAGGTCATCTTCCCACCCCCCATACCACCACCCATACCCATATCACCACCCATACCACAGCCAACACCCATACCACCGCCAACACCCATGCCTGCGTACCCAAACTCCATCACACCCCGTCTTTGCCCGGACCCCTCAGCCACAACTACCCTATAACCACCTGCTGGAACGCCCCCAGCGCCCCCGTAGGAGCTGCGGATGCTGTAGCTCTGTCTGGCACCGCCATACCCACCGGAGTAGGAGCTGCTGCTGAAGTTCTGAGGGGAGCCCATGCCTGCAGAGGAGGGCCTCACAGAGTAGCTGGTGCTCTTCACAGCTCTGGTGGACATGACGACTTACGTTTTAGCAAGTGCTTTTTTTTTACATGAATTCAGCATAAGATAAATGCTTAATATAAACATATTTTTTGTGTGTAAAAACAAATACAAGGAAAATTGTGTTTAATTTACTCAATTTTCATAATATTTCCTTTCAACTTAAGAAGTTCTTCCAAAAATGTGCCATGTGGCTCTTTCAGAGGATAGTGGGTACATGTTTTATTTTTTTAACTTTAGGATACTTTTACACAATGTTGTAATCATGTTTGAAGAACGAAAAACACATTTCTATATTTGTATCAAACAGTTTGTTATTCTGTAAGGTGTAGTGGATCATGATGAATTGATATCAAAACCGTCAGACAAATTGAGGTTCAGTGATGAGACCACCCATTCTCATCCTTAGTAAGATCTTGCATGCCACGCTTGGCAAAGGCAAATATATCAAGCTACAATGCTTGCAGCTTGACCTCCAGTTAGTGCTACCGGAATGAGCAATGTGCTCAACAATTCCTGCTAAAGTGGATAAAAATGTCAAGCGATGAAATACATAAAGCCATGTTTAACAGTAAGACACGATCAAAGAAAGTAACTAATTAGAAAGATTAAGTAGATCTAATGTAAAATAACAGTTCTGGATTTGATAAAACTAAGTTGAATCTTAGCCATTTTTTTTATACTGGACTTAATATATTAGTGTTTGAAACAGTAAAAGTTAAGTATAGTAGACGTAAAAATATATCATGTTGGAAATACTCAAAAAGCTGATGCAAATAGCCTACATTTTTTAAGTGAACTAGCACAATATTTTTTAACTGTGTGTTAGATGATTGCTAATGAAATTAGTGCTTGGCGTCATCCATCGAGACAGTTCGTCACCATTAACAATGTACCTTGCTGCAGCAAGTATTTTGCATGTGTAAAAAGGAACTTTAATGCCCAGAACTGTATTAGATTTGAAACAACATTTATTTCAACTCTCAAGTGAACTACCATAGTATAGTCCAAGGATATTCCATGAGTCAGATTCTCCCAAAATCAAGAGACATATTTTAATATGCAATTTTTTTTTAATTATCAGATATGGCATGTCTGTGTTGATAGTGACTGAATGACTCACATTTGTGGGTTTTAATGTTAACCTACTTGACAATCCATATCTTAACACAACTTAAAGTGAGTCATGCATACTGTATAATATGTTGCAATGAACAACTCTCATTGATCATTTACATTTTTACACAGACACCTTTATTGTGTGGAGAGTGTCACATAGGCTATTGATTAACATTTCTCTCTTATCAGCTGAAAAAATGGCAAAGTGGTTGTCTCTACTTTCCTCACTATAATGCCAAGCCCCCCTTGGTCACATTGTCACGATCTTCAGAGACGGACCAAGGTGCAGCATGTCGGGTTGAGAAAAACATGTTTATTTGTTGAACTCACCGAAACAAAAACAATGACCGACGATCATATGGTGTAGCACATACACACTAACAGAGGCAACTTCCCACAAAGACTGGAGGGGAAAAGGGCTGCTTAAGTATGGTTCCCAATCAGAGACAACGATAGACAGCTGTCCCTGATTGAGAGCCATACTCAGCCAAAACAAAGAAATACAAAAGAACATAGAATGCCCACCCCAACTCACACCCTGACCAAACCAAAATGAGACATAAACAGGCTCATACAGGTCAGGGCGTGACACACATACCTTTTTCCCCTGCATCATGAAAGGCAGTTCATGGCCCGTATTCAGAAAGTGTCTTAGAGTAGGAATTCCTTCAGAAAGTATTCATACCCCATGACTTATTCCACATTTTGTCGGGTTACAGCCTGAATTCAATTTTTTTTTTTTTAAACGCACAATACCCCATAATGAAAAAGTGAAAACAATACAAAAATATGTCATTAACATAAGTATTCACATCCCTGAATCACTACTTTGTAGAATCATCTTTGGCAGTGTCTTTCTGGGTGAGTCGGTTTTCCACACCTGAATTGTGCAACATTTGTCTGTTATCAGTGCTTGACTTGGACTGCAATAGGTGCCGCTACTCATTTTGGTGCTGATACTTTTATATTTAGTTGCAGGAGGGCCACAATACTTTTGATTTAATATTCTGTAAGAGAAACAGGAGCTCAAGCTATGATGTGAGGTGCCGGTTACTCGGCTATCGTGAGCTCCTGCCCAAGTCAAGCACTGCCCATTTATTTTATTTTTTTAAATAAATAAGCTCTGTAAAATTGGTTGTTGATCATTACTAGGCAACAATTTTCAGGTCCTGTCATAGATTTTCAAGTAAATCTAAGTCAAAACCATAACTTGGCCACTCAGGAACATTCACTGTCTTCTTGGTAAGCAACTCCATTGTAGATTTGGCCTTGTGATTTAGGTTATTGTCCTGCTGAAAGGTGAATTCATCTCCAACTGTCTGGTGGAAAGCAGACTGATCCAGGCTTTCCTATAGGATTTTGCCTGTGCTTATCTCCGTTCCGTTTCTTTTTTATCCTGAAAAACGACCCAGTACTTAATGATTACAAGCATACCTATAACATTATGCAGCCACCACTATGCTTGAAAATATGGATAGTGGTACTTGGAAATGTGTTGCATTGGATTTTCTCAAAACATAACACATTGTATTTTTATTTTTTTATTTATTTCACCTTTATTTAACCAGGTAGGCAAGTTGAGAACAAGTTCTCATTTACAACTGCGACCTGGCCAAGATAAAGCACAGCAGTTCAACACATACAACAACACAGAGTTACACATGGAGTAAAACAAACATACAGTCAATAATACAGTAGGAAAAAAAATTATCGATATACAATGTGTGCAAATGAGGTAGGATAAGGAAGGTAAGGCAATAAATAGGCCATGGTGGCAAAGTAACTACAGTATAGCAATTTAACACTGGAATGGTAAATGTGCAGTAGATGAATGTGCAAAGTAAAAATACTGGGGTGCAAAGGAGCAAGATAAATGACTATGGTAGGGGATGAGGTAGTTGGTTGGGCTATGTACAGGTGCAGTGATCTGTGAGCTGCTCTGACAGCTGGTGCTTGAAACTAGTGAGGGAGATAAGTGTCTCCATTTTCAATTTTTTTTGTAGTTCGTTCCAGTCATTGGCAGCAGAGAACTGGAAGGAAAGGCGGCCAAAAGAGGAATTGGCTTTGGGGGTGACCAGTGAGATATACCTGCTGTGAGATATACCTGCTGTATTCAAGACAAAAAAGTAAATTTCTTTGCCACATTTATTTTGCAGTATTACTTTAGTGCCTTGTTGCAAACAGGGTAAATGTTTTGGAATATTTTATATTCTGTACAGGCTTCCTTCGTTCACTCTGTCATTTAGGTTAGTATTGTGGAGTAACTACAATGTTGTTGATACATCCTCCGTTTTCTCCTATCACAGCCATTAAACTCTGTAACTCTATAACATCACAGGCCTCATGGTTTTCCTTACTCTCCGGCGACTGAGGTAGGAAGGATGCCTGAATCTTTGTAGTGACTGGGTTTTGATAAACCATCCAAAGTGTGGTGCTCAAAGGGATATTCAATGTCTGTTTTTTTGTTTTTTTTCCCCCATCTACCAATAGGTGCCCTTCTTTGTGAGGCATTGGAAAACCTTCCTGGTCTTTGTGGTCGAATCTGTGTTTGAAATTCACTGCTCGACTGCTCACAGATAATTGTATGTGTGGGGTATAGATATGAGGAAGTCATTCAAAAGTCACGTTAAACACTATTATTGCACACATACAACTTATGTGACTTGTTAAGCACATTTTTACCCCTGAACTTATTTAGGCCTGCCATAACAAAGGGGTTGAATACTTATTGACACAAAACATTTCAGCTTTTAATTTATTATTAATTTGGAAGTCACATCCTGTACCTTCACATTTCTATCAAGTACAGTATATATCTTTACTTTCAGGCTTCACTTCTTCTAGTGTTGACACTCCCTGTACTTCAGTTGAAAGAATGTGATTCGGTTTATCAAAAGGTCAAATAGGGGGTGTTTATGTTTGTCCTGTTTCACATATGTACAAGTGTGTAGTGGAAATGTTTTTTGGCATATCCCACTAGACCTGAGACACCCTCAGAGAGTGGGGTTCACAGCCAGGAATCAGCCATTGTCAGCAACCCTGAAGCCTTTAGGGTGAAGTGCCTTGCTCAAGGGCAGATCAACAGATTTTTCACTCAGTCAGCTCATTATTCAAACTAGCAACTTTTAGGTTACTGGGCCAACACTGTAACAGCTAGGCTACCTTCCGCAGTTAATTGGTAGCTTTTAGAGAATGTGGCCCTTGTAAGAGCCTGGCCTATTGTGTTTACATGCAAAAGGAAGGGGCCTTTTGTTTATTTAGCCCTAAGCAATGAAATGCTACTATAAACACCCGACACTGTTGGACACAAAGGATGACAGTGTGTGTGTGTTTTACAGCCTTGTTGCTTAGTAACACATGTTAACCCACACACTTCCCTGGGTGGGAAAGGCTTATCAGAGATTGACTGCTGGGGTTTTTTGTACCTTGTCAGCTCGGGGATTTGAACTTGCTACCTTTCGGTTACTTCTATCAAGTACGGGTTGAAGAGATAAGTAATGACTCTCACTAAAGGAACTCAATAACACACCTCAATGAATTCAGTTGGGAAAACATTATATAGCATTACATTTTTCACATGATTTTAAATCATTTTTACAGATCTGGTCGAGTGGATAATTTTTGACTATTTTTCAGTTTATCTCAAATGTTGGAAAATATAACTCCATTTGTAAACAGACTCGAAGTTGCACTGTGAAGAGCCTGCACCAATGTTTATTTTGCCATATGAATGCAACATGGCTTGTGTTTTCATTGGCCATTGGGAGCCCTTATCTGGCTCAAGCCTTACCATGTTTGACAAAAAGTGACCAATGACCTATTATTATTCATCAGGTTCATCCCTAAACAAACAAAAACAGCTGTAATCTTTCTGTAATCATCTTGACTTTGATAAATCTCTATTTTCCTCTCTGGCTTATATCACTACATTCCTCATCTATCGTCAGAGACCTGGGGTAATTTAAGACACCCATTTGACATCTGACCCTTCTCACACGTGGCCTCCAGAGACGAGAAAGGTTTTGGGCTTCACATGTGACACATAAAGACTGGAATGTGCTGGGATAGACATGTACATGCAATAAGTGGATGATGGTGGGAGGGTCAGAAGACAACGATTATAGCTGAGAAAAAACAGCCTCTACAAATACAGTGGGGCAAAAAAGTATTTAGTCAGCCACCAATTGTGCAAGTTCTCCAACTTAAAAAGATGAGAGGCCTGTAATTTTCATCATAGGTACACTTCAACTATGACAGACGAAATGAGGAAAGAAATCCAGAAAATCACATTGTAGGATTTTTTATTTATTTATTTGCAAATGATGGTGGAAAATAAGTATTTGGTCAATAACAAAAGTTTATCTCAATACTTTGTTATATACCCTTTGTTGGCAATGACAGAGGTCAAACGTTTTCTGTAAGTCTTCACAAGGTTTTCACACACTGTTGCTGGTATTTTGGCCCATTCCTCCATGCAGATCTCCTCTAGAGCAGTGATGTTTTGGGGCTGTCACTGGGCAACACGGACTTTCAACTCCCTCCAAAGATTTTCTATGGGGTTGAGATCTGGAGACTGGCTAGGCCACTCCAGGACCTTGAAATGATTCTTACGAAGCCACTCCTTCGTTGCCCGGGCAGTGTGTTTGGGATCATTGTCATGCTGAAAGACCCAGCCACGTTTCATCTTCAATGCCCTTGCTGATGGAAGGAGGTTTTCACTCAAAATCTCACGATACATGGCCCCATTCATTCTTTCCTTTAGACGGATCAGTCGTCCTGGTCCCTTTGCAGAAAAACAGCCCAAAAGCATGATGTTTCCACCCCCATGCTTCACAGTAGTTATGGTGTTCTTTGGATGCAACTCAGCATTCTTTGTCCTCCAAACACGACGAGTTGAGTTTTTACCAAAAAGTTCTATTTTGGTTTCATCTGACCATATGACATTCTCCCAATCCTCATCTGGATCATCCAAATGCTCTCTAGCAAACTTCAGACGGGCCTGAACATGTACTGGCTTAAGCAGGGGGACACGTCTGGCACTGCAGGATTTGAGTCCCTGGCGGCGTAGTGTGTTACTGATGGTAGGCTTTGTTACTTTGGTCCCAGCTCTCTGCAGGTCATTCACTAGGTCCCCCCGTGTGGTTCTGGGATTTTTGCTCACCGTTCTTGTGATCATTTTGACCCCACGGGGTGAGATCTTGCGTGGAGCCCCAGATCGAGGAAGATTATCAGTGGTCTTGTATGTCTTCCATTTCCTAATAATTGCTCCCACAGTTGATTTCTTCAAACCAAGCTGCTTACCTATTGCAGATTCAGTCTTCCCAACCTGGTGCAGGTCTACAATTTTGTTTCTGGTGTCCTTTGACAGCTCTTTGGTCTTGGCCATAGTGGAGTTTGGAGTGTGACTGTTTGAGGTTGTGGACAGGTGTCCTTTATACTGATAACAAGTTCAAACAGGTGCAATTAATACAGGTAACGAGTGGAGGACAGAGGAGCCTCTTAAAGAAGAAGTTACAGGTCTGTGAGAGCCAGAAATCTTGCTTGTTTGTATGTGACCAAATACTTATTTTCCACCATCATTTGCAAATAAATTCATTAAAAATCCTACAATGTGATTTTCTGGATTTTTTTTCCTCCTTTTGTCTGTCATAGTTGAAGTGTACCTATGATGAAAATTACAGGCCTCTCTCATCTTTTTAAGTGAGAGAACTTGCACAATTGGTGGCTGACTAAATACTTTTTTGCCCCACTGTATCTGAGGTTGACCCTGGCCAGTATGGGGCTGCTGTTCCAAATAACCCTAAGGGCTTGGCGGTATGGGTCACATAATTGCCCTACTGGCCTCTCCCTGCCACCTATGCTTAGAGTCATAAACATCTTTGTCTGAAGTGGAGTCAACACTAAAGTAGAAATTTCAACATCCTGTAATAGCAATGGGATGGTCCACGGGAAGGTCAGGGCCAAGGCAGAGGAGGGGTTGTCACGGGAACAGGCAGGAACACCTGCTCATTTGTACCTTGACTGCCACACCCTCTTCAGTTATGCCTGTTTAGGGTTTCTTGGCTTGAGGCTGGCTCCCCCTAGAGCCCCTTGGGAAGAATCCGATGCTTTAAAATTATAGTTGTGCCGGTGCTTTAGTATCATAGTTGTGACGATCGGCACGCGACTATAGTAGGCATACAACAAATCACATACTGGATTTTTTTTAGTTTTCTTTTTCTATAGTATTTTCTGTGCCTACCTAGCTCAAATTCCAAATGTCGGGATAAATTGAGATTATACTGTCCACAAGTGGATTAAAGAAAATGACGGATTGACTAAATTTGTAGGTACAACAGTTTTTATTAAAAGGATCATGTCACGCCCTGACCGGTAGGAGCCTGTTTATGTCTCCTTTTGGTTTGGTCAGGGTGTGATTTGGGGTGGGCATTCTATGTTATAGTTTTTGTATTTCTTTGTTTTGGCTGAGTGTGGCTCTCAATCAGGGACAGCTGTCTATCGTTGTCTCTGATTGGGAACCACACTTAAGCAGCTATTTTTTTCCTCCTTTCCTTGTGGGAGGTTCACGCTGTTCATTTCACATTCAAAATGCACTAAAACTACCAAATCACTTCATACATGTCTCAAATCAACACATTCTTCCACAACACTAGCAAAGGTTGACAGCCAACAAACACACTTTGTCACCCACAAAACAATGACCTAAAAAAACACTAACAACATGTAGCATTATACAATGTTTTCTTGTGTAAAACAAGGACACATCTTTGTTTATAATTCACTGCAATATATGTTACTGGAATGAATCAGACATGATGCAGAATGCTTCAATATATTTTATGTCTTTTATTTATTTTTATTTTTTGCAGTGAGTAATTCCAAAATACAAGAGGTTGTATACACACCATCAACTGATACAGATACAATAGTAATGCTAATCTACTCGGTCTTCTCCATTTGGCCACAGGTTCTCATCCACATCACATCTTATGTCATCTAGGGCAATATACCTAGGAAAGAATCTTCTGGCATGCCTGATCCATCCCTGGCAATCTTCTGCTGATATGTCCAGGCATCCAGCATTCATTGCATCCAGGAGGGACATTTGATCATGTGGATGGTGGTCATAAACCTTCCACCTCCATGAGGAAAATAATTCCTCTATGGGGTTGAGGAATGGAGAGTAAGGTGGGAGGAAAAGTGACACCATTCTGGGATGGGCTGCAAACCACTCACTGACTGCACTGGAGTGGTGAAATGCCACATTGTCCCATACAATTATAAATGTTGGCTGATTTCTTCTCTCTGCATCCCTTTCCTCACCTAGCACAACCCTTCCATAGAGATCATGCAGGAACGCAAGGAGACGTTCAGTGTTGTATGGCCCAATTAGTGGTTTGTGTAACAGCAGTCCATCAGTGGATATTGCTGCGTACATTGTGATGTTGGCACCCCTCTGGCCCGGGACATCCACTGTGGCTCTCTTCCCAATCACATTCCTCCCTCGTCGCCGTGTTTTGGCCAAGTTGAAACCCGCCTCATCCACAAAGATGAAAATGTGGGGTGTTTGCCTGCCTTCAATCTCCATGACTCTCTAAAATAAATCCACAAGGCAACATAAGCTGTTACAGTAGTAAACATTACCTAAAAATATGTCTTTGTGTGTGTTTGGTTTTGTTTAAAAACAGTTCTGTATTTTATTGTGATCTTTCCTGGACATATTGGTTCCTGAGTTGCTTGACATGTTCAGAGTTCTTCTCAAAGGCACAGTGTACAACTGTTTCATCCTGACCTGATGTTTTTCAGGACTCTAGAAATAGTTGTTATGCTTACACTGTGAATATTTGCAAAAGTAACGTTGTCTGCCAAGACTCTGTCTCGAATCTCAGTGAGTTTTATGCCATTGTTTCTGATGACCATATCAACAATGGCAGTTTCCTGCACATCAGTGAGCATCCTTCCTCTCCCACCTGTGTGAGGTAACCGTTGAGTCCTAAGCAGAAATGCAAAAGCAATTACACACAAGTCTATTTACTTCTGTAATGTGCAACTCAGTCATATGCCCTTGCAGAATACAAGTTACCTGTTGGTTTGCCGGAAAACTCTAACAATAGATGCCACTGTTGAGCGTTGCAAATTTGGCTGCAGTCTCTGACCAGCTTCTCTCATTGAGAGACCATGATTTACTACATGATCAATTACAGTAGCTCTGATCTCATCTGAGACTACAGCTCTTGATCTTCCTCTTATTCTTCTTCCACCACGCATACGTATTCCTCACCCCCTCCCAGCCACTCTTCTTCCTCTTTCAGCCACTTCTCTATTTCTGGCTGGGTCCATGTTTACATCACAATACAAAACTATTCAGAAGTTGTCTCCTTTTGTAATGAAATTGAAAGAGTAACACCTGTGTAGATGTTCATCTACAATGAGAATCAGCTGTGGTTGGTCCAATTGTCCAATTGTTTTTATAGCATTTAATTTTAAGATTTAAAATATATTTCATTAAAATATTACTGTAGAAATGTAGCAAATTGCTGTCTTATTCAGTTTTGTATTATGTTATTGTTTTGAACATAAGTTTAACAGTTTTGAAAACAGTATATAAGCATGTGCAAATTGGCCTGTAGGTACACAGAGTTTTGGCGGTTGTTGTGTCGAAGTGAGAAAAGAGTTAATGTAATTTGAAAGATGTAGTCATTGAATGCATTTTGTGCCAAAGCAATGATAAATGATCCACAGTTTAGCCCACATATACTTCTGTTGTGCTCACTGTGTGAAGAGTTTTGAAAAGGTGACCTAAGTATTGAGAAATGTGTCCTAGCGACTGTAAAAAACTGTAATCATGTATTGGTTCCTGGAGTGATTGAGATCTGCATTATTGTTACTACATTATTTATCTGGTGTGTGAATGTGTGTGAGTGTGTGTGAATGCATACTGTCTTAATATTCCTGTATTCTAATAGAAAAGAGATGTCATCCAAATTATAAAAATGTAATTGTTTTCATAATCTTCATTCTAATCATTTGAAATGTATTTTACTGTATTCCTATGTTCCTAACGAGTATGAAGGCTGACTATGCATTTTAAGTATTATAGGCTCATGCACTGTATGTCCAGATGGTAAAAGAGGGAACATGTTAAAGGGATAATTATTGGTTTCCTTATTGGTTTCCTTCCTTAATATGGGATATTGACATGCGTTGGCTTTGGGCCACACATGCTAAAAAGTTCAACAAACCCAAAGTAGGATTTCTGTCTTACCTTGTCCATAGAAACTTACAGGATATGGAAACCAATATATATTTTTATAATTATTATGCTGTGACTATGCATTTGCAGTGGAGTGTTCATGAAATTGTTGTCATGTAGGGTGAGTAATGGTTAATTGGGATACGTAACAAAGTGGGACACTTAAGTTTTATGGATTTCTATAAATGTGTACAATAACATCACCAACAATCAATGTCTGCGCGTTACTGAAGAAGTATGCGATGATTAACAATGTTTTCAATGGGTACGATGTCATTATTGAGGGCGTGGCATCCTGTGTAATGACACGCATCTCCAGAGGCATCATGGTAAGTAAAATGAAATAGCATTCTCAGGTAAATAATGTCAAGGTTAAAAGAAACTAAAAAAGTATATTCAGTGTCTCATTACAACATATTTTGTAATAGGATGTAATTGTGAATCAAAATGACTGTAAATGGATTTCAGATTACTTTTTACTGCTAAATTCTCTAAAACAATGTTGGAGGCAGCTTATGGTAGAAATATGGAGATTATTCAATTCTCTGGCAACAGCTCTGGTGGACCATCCATGCTAATCTGTGGCATTGTGTTGTGTGACAAAACGGATCATTTTAAAGTGGCCTTTTATTGTCCCCGGCACAATTTGCACCTGTTGTCACGCACTGATCTGTTTCACCTGTCCTTGTGCTTATCTCCACCCCCCATCAGGTGTCGCGCATTATCCCCGTTGTATTTATCCCTGTGTTTCCTGTCTCTCTGTGCCAGTTCGTCTTGTTTTGCCAAGTCAACCAGCGTTTTTCCTAGCTCCTTTTTTCCCCCAGTCTCTGTTTTTTCCTAGCCCTCCTGGTTTTGACCCTTGCCTGTCCTGATGCTGAATCCGCCTGCCTGACCTCTCTGCCTGTTCTGACCTCGAGCCTGCCTATCCCCTGGTACTGTTTGGACTTGGACCTGTTCACTGAACCCCTACCTGTCCTGACCTCGAGCCTGCCTATCGCCTGGTACTGTTTAGACTCTGACCTGGTTTATGAACTCACGGCTGTCCCCGACCTGCCTTTTGCCTACCCCTTTTGTTATAATAAATATCGGAGCTCAACCATCTGCCTCCTGTGTCTGCATTTGGGTCTCGCCTTGTGCCCTTATACCTGTGTAATGATCATGCTGTTTGATCAGCTTCTTGATATGCCACACCTGTCAGGTGGATGGATTATCTTGGTAAATGAGAAATGCTCACTAACAGGGATGTAAACAAATTTGTGCACACAACTTGAGAGAAATAAGCTTTTGTGTATATGGACATTTCTGGGAATTTTTTTAATTCAGCTCATTAAACATGTATTTGAAACAGTCATTGAAATTGAGATATGAGGGGTCTTTCTGGTTGCAATCTACAAGATGTTCACTAGAGTGTAGCTTTGAGAATATTTGACCTGATAGGCTTAGATATGGTTCCTTTAATTTTATTTAAGCTATACAATAAAATATGCACCATATAATTATAATCAAGTATGATGTTAATAATACATGATAATTATGAATGTTCCACAAAATACCTAAAGAATGTTTTAATACATTGGCTCCTGAGTGGTGCAGCGGTCTAAGGCACTGCATCTCAGTGCTAGAAGTGTCATTACAGACCCTGGTTCAATTCCAGGCTACATCACAACTGGCTGTGATTGGGAGTCCCATGAGGCAGCGCACAATCAGCCCTGTGTCGTCTGGGTTAGGGTTTTCCCGGGGTAGGCCGTCATTGTAAATAATAATTTGTTCTTAACTGACTTGCATAATTATATGCATTTCGTTTGTATGAATGATTGAAGTTCAACTTGAAATTATATAGGCTACTCTCTAATTTCTCCTTATTTACAATAAATTATTAAGTGCCAATCTTGCCAATCAAGATGTCCCAATTTGCCAGTATCGACTGAAAAGATGTGGTCTCAGGACCATTTGTGTTTGAAGTCATCCATTCTGTGTTTAATATTTATTTGTTTCTTCTTTTATATAGTGTAGTAGAGTTCCTAAGCTATTAATGGTAGTATCATGTTTGGGGTTAAGACAATGGGAGGATTTAATAAGGTGAAAGCACATTTTCAGAAAGTGTCCCACTTTCCCGGTACTTACCCTACGTGTGCATGTTAAAAGGGAGCATATTAATTAAGCAGGCCATTGGGCTGACTATGCATTTTCTGTAAGTGTTAATGCATTTGTTGTTATGTAGTTGTTGTCATGTCAGTTGGTAGAGCATGATGCTTGTAATGCCAGGAGAGTAGGTTCGATTTCTGGGACCACCCATACGTAAAATGTATGCACCCATGACTGTTTTTATTTATTTTATTTTATTTAACCTTTAACTATTTAATGACTGTAAATCGCATTGGATAAAATAATCTGCTAAATGGCATATATATTACTGCTAATACACAAGAATCACTCTCAATGTTCTGCTTTTACGCCTATTATAAGGTTTAAAAACAAACAAAACAATTATGATAAATTCAGTTCACCAGGATGCCACTGGAAGGCATTGTTTGGATTTTTATCTACCCTAACAATGTTACTCTATATATTTATTACCAATTTTCGTTGGATATTCATTTTCTGCTTCACACTCATGAAATTTCTATTATTTTGAGATTAATATGTAATGTGCCGAAATTATAAAATACATCAGCCAATTCAGAAGGGGAAAGATTAACTTTGGAGGGAGATTCTTTTTCAAGGTAGCTCTCGAGACTAGAGTTTCTTTCTGGGATCAAGAGTTATTTTATATAACTGGGCAAGCACTGCCTATCAGTCCACTGTCATTGGAGTGTTCTGTCCATAAGGTTTCTGGCATTTGAGACAGAATAGAGTGAGAGACAGAGACAGTTTCCCACTTCGGGGAGTGGTAAAATTTTGCCTACTCACGAATTGGTTCAGAACTTCAATTTTGGGGATATCAACGAAAACTCCATTAGAATACAATAAATTGTAGCCTTAAGTTTAGTTAACAAGTCTCTACCTATCAAGTTAAATACAGAAAATCATGTTCAACACTCATTGGTCCTATTGAACAGGGCATGGGGTTTGTTTCAACATGTATTACGGGGTGGTTTTTCTTTTATTCTTGACGAATGCTCTGATTAACGTGGAGATTATATTTTTTGTTGGAAGCTGTTTTAAAAGCATAGAAAATGTGCCAAGGATTGTCTGACACGTTATTTTCCAGACCCTTTACACAGGCATGCAGTGCTTTAGCGTTATCATTACCAAATGATCCGTGAAGGGACCACTGAATATTTCTCAGAATACTTTTTACACCACTTAGGAACGTCTAGGTGTAGTTGTGCAAGTTGTATATATATCTTTTGTTTTCTCATGTTTTCTTTTTATTGTTACATCATCAAATCTCTAATAACCCATTATACACACATTGTCACGATCTCGTGAAGGGACAGACCAAGGCGCAGCGAGGTATCCAGTATACATTCTTTATTTAAGCAACGTAACTGGCAAAACAATAAACAAAAACGAACGAAGATCGTAACGTTGAACATAACACGGAAACTAACAAAGCTATGAACAAACAATAACCCACAAACCCCTAGTGAAAACTACAAACATATATATGGTTCCCAATTAGAGGTAACGACACGCAGAACCATTAACGACGGAACCATTACCCCAACATAGAAATAGATAACCTAGAACAGAAAAAACCCTACACCAAAACAAAACTAAACACGCCAGCCTGTCTTCTCAGGCCTGGACGTGACAGTACCCCAAAGGTGTGGACTCCGACCGCGCCAAAAGTCCATTGGGGGGGGGTCTTCGGGTGGGCCTCCTTGTCCCAGGTGGCGGCTCCGGTGCCGGCCGTGCTGGCTCTGGGTCCCACACCGGAGGCCCTGGGCTATTTGCCGGAACAGTTAGTTTTGGACTGGGGACCCTCTCTGGAGGTTCCGGACTGGGGACCCTCTCTGGAGGTTCCGGACTGGGGACCCTCTCTGGAGGTTCCGGACTGTCGACGCGCACTGGGACTCTGGTGCGAGGAGCAGGAACGGGCTGTACTGGGCTCATGACGCGCACTGGGACTCTGGTGCGGGGAGCAGGAACGGGCCGCATTGGGCTCATGACGCGCACTGGGACTCTGGTGCGGGAGCAGGAACGGGCCGCACTGGGCTCATGACGCCGCACTGGGACTCTGGTGCGGGGAGCAGGAACGGGCCGTACTGGGTCCACGGCGTGCACTGGGACTCTGGTGCGGGGAGCAGGAACGGGACGTGCTGGGTCCACGGCGCGCACAGGAATCCTGGAGCGTGGAGCGGGGACAGGACGTGCTGAGTCCACGACGGGCACTGGGATCCTGGAGCGTGGAGCAGGGACAGGACGTGCTGGGTCCACGGCGCGCACAGGGATCCTGGAGCGTGGAGCAGGGACAGGACGTGCTGGGTCCACGGCGCGCACAGGGATCCTGGAACGTGGAACAGGGACAGGACGTGCTGAGTCCACGACGGGCACAGGGATCCTGGAGCGCGGAACAGGGACGTGCTGGATTCTCTAAGCGCACAGGGTGCCTGGTGCGCGGAGCCGGAACAGGACGTGCTGGACTCTCTAAGCGCACAGGGGGCCTGGTGCGCAGAGCCGGAACAGGACGTGCTGGACTCTCTAAGCGCACAGGGGGCCTGGTGCGCCGGAGCCGAACAGGACGTGCTGGACTCTCTGCGCACAGGGGCCTGGTGCGCCGGAGCCGAACAAGAACGTGCTGGACTCTCTAAGCTCACAGGGGGCCTGGTGCGCGGAGCCGGAACAGGACGTGCTGGACTCTCTAAGCTCACAGGGGGCCTGGTGCGCGGAGCAGGGCTGGACGTACTGGGCTATCTAAGCATACAGGGGACCTGATGCGTGGAGCCGGTACTTCTCTCCCTGGCTGTTCACTCACCCTTGCCTCACGGATGATGGGAGCTGGAATGTCACGCACTGGGCTGTGGATGCGAACCGGAGACCCCACACGCAGAACAGGTGCAGGATATCTCAGTCCCAGAAGGTTTACTGGAGACCTAGCGCGCAGAACCGGCACCACTCCTCCAGGCTGCACACTCACCCTCCCCTGACAGATGAGTGGAGCTGGAATCTCGCGCACCGGCCTATGAATGCGTACTGGAGACACCGTGCGCAAAACTTAATAGCACGGCGTCTTTCCAGTGCGACGCTCCCTCCAACGCTCCCTCCAGAGAGCACGAGGAGTTGGCTCAGGAGTCCATCCTGAACCGGCCAAACTCCCCGTGTGCCCCCCCCCAAAAAGTTTTTTGGGGCTGCCTTTCGGGCTTCCTAGCCAGGAAAGTTCCAACAAACTTTTCTCTCTCTGGATTCCACGCTCCGTATAAATCCTCATAACTCCCCCACTCCGCCTTCGCTGCTCCACTTTTCTCCCTGTGGTGACGATGCTCCGCCGTCTTCTCCCAAGGTCCCTTACCAGCCAATATCTCCTCCCAAGTCCAGAACTCCCGGGTCTCTCGCTGCTTGGTCTTTTTATGGTGGGTTATTCTGTCACGATCTCCTGAAGGGACAGACCAAGGCGCAGCGAGGTATCCAGTATACATTCTTTATTTAAGCAACGTAACTGGCAAAACAATAAACAAAAACTAACGAATATCGTAACGTTGAACATAACACGTAAACTAACAAAGCTATGAACAAACAATAAACCACAAACCCCTAGTGAAAACTACAAACATATATATGGTTCCCAATTAGAGGTAACGACACACAGCTGCCTCTAATTGGGAACCATTACCCCAACATAGAAATAGATAACCTAGAACAGAAAAAACTCTACACCAAAACAAAACTAAAGACGCCAGCCTGTCTTCTCAGGCCTGGACGTGACACACATACAATTTCACAATACTTTTCTATCAGCCGGCTACGCTATCCTTAAACTACGGTCACACTCCAAATATTTTTGTACTCATTTTAAACTACAGTCACACTCCGAATACTTTTCTACTTATTTTAAACTAAGGTCACACTACGAATACTTTTCTACTTATTTTAAACTAAGGTCACACTACGAATACTTTTCTACTTATTTTAAAGTACGGTCAAACTCAGAATACTGGTCAAACTCTGAATACCCTGAATATTGTTGGATGCCTTGGTTACAACAATATTCAGGGTCTCAGGGCGTAACCAAGGCATTCAACAATATTCAGGGTCTTAGGGTGTAACCAAGGCATCCAACAATATTCAGGGTCTTAGGGTGTAACCAATGCATCCCACAATGTTCAGGGTCTCAGGGTGTAACCAATGCATCCAACAATGTTCAGGGTCTCAGGGCGTAACCAATGCATCCAACAATGTTCAGGGTCTCAGGGTGTAACCAATGCATCCCACAATGTTCAGGGTCTCAGGGTGTAACCAATGCATCCAACAATGTTCAGGGTCTCAGGGTGTAACCAATGCATCCAACAATGTTCAGGGTCTCAGGGTGTAACCAATGCATCCAACAATGTTCAGGGTCTTAGGGTGTAACCAATGCATCCAACAATGTTCAGGGTCTCAGAGTGTAACCAAGGCATCCAACAATGTTCAGGGTCTCAGGGTGTAACTAATGCATCCAACAATATTCCATGTCTCAGGGTGTGTTTGGGTCTTTATCTAATACCTCTAATTAACCATAAAGAGATCAATATCCACCCTCCCCTTTTCCTCTTTCCTTCTCTCTGATATGGCACAACTCGTGGTCATGGGATTGAGTAAGTACCATTGGCATGACATTGGGTCACACTTTATTTGTATAGACCGGATATTCCATCTGTAAATGCTCTACAGATGGTCATACTATCAACAAACTATCTGTTGATAAGTAACTGTTTGCTAAGGTTACGGTTAAGGTTAGGGTTAGAGCTAGGGTTAGGGTTAGTAGATAGTTAGTTGAAATATTACCGATAGTCTGTAGATAGTCTGTAGAGCATCAACAGATGGACTATCCAAATAGTGGTACCTAACATTGTAGCAGTATAATTGTTTTAGCTGGGTAAGCATTCCCGAGCTCAGGGGTAACAGAGTGGAAAGTGAGTTAAAAAAAAATGAAAAAAAAGTTCAAGTTGATCCAAGAACTATCAGGCTGGGAGCTTTCATTATTTGACGGTTGTCCAGAACCCATGAAGCACATGAGCTCCTGTTGAGTTTCCCACATTCCTGTTGTTATTGCTATGAGTCAGTCTCCATTTCTCCTCTCTTTTTCTCCCTCTTTCCCTCTCCCCCTTGGCCTCACTGGTCTGAGGGTCTCCAGAGCTACTGCACATGCGGCAGTTTAAAGTGATAGTGCCCTCCGAAATCAAAGTTGGTCTGATGTTTTCGGACTTCAAAAGATATAAAATGTTGAGTCCACAAATGACGCATCTGTTGTGTAGGAAGTAATAGTAGGTTTGCAGTTTCCAAAACCATTCTGTTTATTTGACCGTTCAAAAATGGCAACTGCACAAAAACCACAGTGTGGGCACTTATATATTGAGCATGTGAAGTAAATAAGAATGAAGTATTTGGTTATATATCGCATGCCACAATAATTGCATCGAACCTGCAACCCATTGGCTTCACCAAACTCTTGTATTTTACTTTTTTGCAGCCATTTAAGTTGTTGTTTATTTTGGGGAGTTTCTGACTTCAGTCTTCTCATTAGCTAAACGCATTGAATATAAAGCTAGATATGGCCTGTATATCATTTCCAAGTAGCACTTCAGAAGTGCATTTGATTTGCACAATGAATTGAGTTGAAACATCTGACAAACTTTGATTTTGAAGTGGACTGTCATTTTAAACGTTTCGAAATGGCATAGAAGTAGTAAGATGAGTCATTCGGATTCCATTGAGAAGTTTCTCTTCCTCAACCAATAAACCATTCTAAATCACTGAGGTATAAACTCCTTGATATATGATATTACCAAACATAAGTATCAAAGTCAAAGTCACCATTATTAGTCAGTTGTACAACCGAATGCCTTCAACCGAAATGTTTCTTCCGCATTTAACCCAACCCCTCTGAATCAGAGAGGTGCGGGGGGCTGCCTTAATCAACATCCACATCTTCGGCGCCCGGGGAACAGTGGGTTAACTGCCTTGTTCAGGGGCAGAACGACAGATTTTTTCCTTGTTAGCTCGGGGATTTGAACTTGCAACCCTCCGGTTACAAGTCCAACGCTCTAACCACTAGGCTACCTGCCGTATTGTATTATATGAGAGTTGTTCTGATGTAGAGGTGGAAGCTTTGAAACTTGATCAACCATGAAGGTGAGTTAGAATGACTGTATAAAGAAAACAATGGAAGTGTATGAGCTTTAGCCAACATCCCCTGGGTACTGTGTGTTTTGTTATTTCGTTCTCTGGGGTCCATTTTGTGAATCCGCCCTAGCCAGGGCATACAGTAGTCTCGGCAGAGAAAGTGGTTGGGAACCTGCTATTTTCCACTGCTATAAACACCACCACCTACTCAATTTGAGTCCATCTACTTAAGGGCAGAGGTTTTATTTTGGAATGTTCTGTTACATTTCCACACACAACCAGCCCTCCATTTAATAATGTCTAAGATACAGTATATCTGTTGTAAGTAAAAAAATAAAAAAAAACATTTTAAAGTAAGTAACCTGGTCCGAGCCAGAACCGCCCATATTTCTGTAGCGTGAAGCAGCTGGACAGGATACTAGTTTACTGCAGGGCCTAAGAAGGCATCAAATTCCTTGTGAACATAATTTGAGGCTAGGAAGTTGCTTGTTTATTGTGAGACTAAAAGTGGCAAGAGTCTGAGTAAAATGTTACATACTGCATTATTATTCATTTAATATGTAATGAATTACTGTATATGCTATTTCTGACTTTTTTGAGGTAACATTTCCACTCACAGTCCTATTCTAGTATGTTTTCTTAAGAACGATGGATATTTATGTTTTTTTTGTGCACTGGATAAAAAATTCAATGGCTCTATCTGTCTGTGTGACTTATTACCTTTCGGGTGACACAATCAACTCTCCTGCTCAATGAGATCAATGAGATACAAACTCCACTAAAAGATACCATTCAAGGTGTCACAGCTATCTGCAGATCTCTACTCAAAGGTATCAACTTGAAGATATTAACTACTCAGCTGAAGAATGTTGTGAAAATAGTGTCCAGTGTTCTATCACTCAAAGGTGACTGAAGAGCACCCCGTCCCTCCCCCAACCCTGTCCCTGGAGACAGAGAGACAGAGACACTGTGGTATCAGCTTACCAAAGTCTTTGTGCACACCTAATTTGATTAACATATAAATCTTCTAGGTGTGTTTGAAGTTTGGGTGTTTCCAGTTTAACATTGGCTATGGGGTCTTTCAATACATGGTTATACTACACTGAGTATACAAAACATTAAGTACATCTGCTCTTTCCATGACATAGATTGACCAGGTGAATCCAGGTGAAATCTATGATCCCTTATTGATGTCACTTGTTAAATCCACTTAAATCAGTGTAGATGAAGGGGAGGAGACAGGTTAAAGAAGGATTTTTAAGCTTTGAGACAATTGAGACATTTATTTTTATTCATTTCACCTTTATTTAACCAGGTAGGCTTATTGAGAACAAGTTCTCATTTACAACTGCGACCTGGCCAAGATAAAGCAAAGCTGTCACGACTTCCGCCGAAGGCGGTTGCCTCTCGGGTTGCCTCCCCCATGTCTGTGTGTGTAATTGTTTATTCGGTGATACGTTTCCGGCTGGTTTGCACCGTATTTCGTATCGTTGTACTTGGCGCTGCCGTACTTGTTTTCTGTGGGCATTTGTTTTGTGACGCTATTGTGTTCGTTGGTTTACTGTGCCTCAGTAAAGTGCTTTTGTCCACTCATCTCTGCTCTTCTGCGCCTAACTCTCACGCACCAGCTACACACACCGCCTTGACAAAAGCAGTTCGACACATACAACAACACAGAGTTACACATGGAGTAAAACAAACATACAGTCAATAATACAGTAGAAAAAACAAATCTATAAACAAAGAGTGCAAATGAGTTAAGATAAGGAAGGTAATGCAATAGATAGGCCATGGTGGCAAAGTAATTACAATATAGCATTTAAACACTCGAATGGTAGATGTGGATTGTGGATGTGTGCCATTCAGAGGGTGAATGGGCAAGACAAAAGATGTAAGTGCCTTTTAATGGGGTATGGTAGTAGGTGCCAGGCGCACTGGTTTGTGTCAAGAACTGCAACGCTGCTGGGGTTTTCATGCTCAACAGTTTCTGTTTGTGTCAAGAATGGTCCACCACCCAAAGGACATCTAGCCAACTTGATACAACTGTGGGAAGCATTGGAGTCAACATGGGCCAGCATTCCTGTGGAACACTTTCGACACCTTGTATAGTCCATGCCCAATGAATTGAGGCTGTTCTGAGGGCAAAAGTGGGGGGTGCAACTTAATATTAGCAAGGTGTTCCTAATGTTTGGTATACTCAGTGTAAATGCTAATGGGATAACTGTTGTTGTTATCACTGTTTTTCTCACAAATTCATGATAAGTCGGTCCAAAGAGGTTTTTGGTGTGGTAAAGTTAGTCATTCCAAACAAGAGGTGCAAGGGAAATAGTTTGTGAAGGTTGGCTAACGTTAGCTAACATACTCCATTTGCGTCAATAATCAAGTGGCCATGTAGACTTTATACTATATTATTTATGAATAGCTAAGTGGTTTTCAGTTTGAATATTGTCGCTAAAAAGCCACAGTAATCCTAACAAAAAGTAGCTGTTTGATGTTACACCATACCATGTTGGAATTTTCATTCAAATCGTTCAACTGAAATTGTTACTCTGGCAACATGTTCGCTGCAAACACAACCTGCCTAAGGAGAAACATGTTTGGCATGACAAGGATTTCACATGATAGCACAAACAGATAGGTGACCAGGCTAGAAGCTATCTACAGCAAATATGTGTTTAGTACAGTTACTTTTTAATGTATGTGTTTGTTTCTATGAGCATAGTTTGCAACAGCCAAATCTCCTTGTGTAAGCCAGTTAAGTTGAGCCCTGCTGAGAAGTGTATCCATATCCAGTTATTTTGGGGTATGGCTGACCACGTATGTAGAAACTATGTAGCAAACGTTACAAATATGCCTTCTATGGGCAAAACCAGAAGAATGCCAATGCATGCTCAGATTAAACATTCACTCGTCTTTCATTATTTTCTTAATTATATGTGTTTGTTTCTTTTTTTCAATTTTCCAATTAAAACATTTTCCCTTTTATTTTTTTTACAATGTGATGAAGTAAGCTGGACTGTCACAGTAGGAAATAATTGTTTTGAAAGATTTCTGAAATATACAGTACCAGTCAAAAGTTTAGACACACCTCATTCCAGGGTTTTTCTTTATTTTTACTATTTTATACATTGTTAAATAACAGTGAAGACATCAAAGCTATGAAATAACACATATGGAATCATGTAGTAACCAAAAAAGTGTTAAACAAATCAAAATATATTTTCTATTTGAGATTTTTCAAAGTAGCCACCCTTTGCAATAGATGGCAGCTTTGCACACTCTTGGCATTCTCTCAACCAGCTTCATGAGGTAGTCACCTGGAATGCAGTTCAGTTAACATGTGTTTCGTGCTAAAGGTTCATTTGTGGAATTTCTTTCCTTCTTAATGCGTTTGAACCAATCAGTTCAAGAACTTTGAAAGTGTCTTCAGTGCAGTCGCAAAAATCATCAAGCGTTATGATGAAACTGGCTCTCATGAGGACCCAGGGTTACCTTTGTTGCAGAAGATAAGTTCATTACAGTTACCAGCCTCTGAAATCGGCAATTAACTGCACCTCAGATTTCACCTCACAGAGTTCAAGTAACAGACACATCTCAACATCAACTGTTCAGAGGAGACTGCGTAAATCTAGGGCCTTCATGGTTGAATAGCTGCAAAGAAATCACTACTAAAGGACAACAAGAAGAAGAAGAGACTTGCTTGGGCCAAGAAACACGAGCAATGGACATTAGACTGGTGGAAATCTGTCCATTGGTCTGATGAGTCCAAATTTGAGATTTTTGAATCCAACTGCCGTGTCTTTGTGAGACGCAGAGTAGTTGAACGGATGATCTCCAGATGCGTGGTTCCCACCATGAAGCATGGAGGAGGAGGTGTGATGGTGTGGGGGTGCTTTGCTGGTGACACTGTCAATGATTTATTCAGAATTCAAGGCACACATAACCAGCATGGCTACCACAGCATTCTGCAGTGAAACGCCATTTCCACCTGGTGTGCACATAGTGGGAATATTATTTGTTTTTCAACAGGACAATAACCCAAAACACACATTCAGGCTGTGTAAGGGCTATTTGACTAAGAAGGAGAGTGGTGTAGTGCTGCATCAGATTACCTGGCCTCCACAATCACCCGACCTCAAACCAATTGTAATGGTTTGGGATGAGTTGGACCGCAGAGTGAAGGAAAAGTAGCCAACAAGTTCTCAGCATATGTGGGAACTCCTTCAAGACTGTTGGACAAGCATTCCAGGTGACTACCTCATGAAGCTGGTTGAGAGAATACATAGCTGTCATCAAGGCAAAGGGTGGCTACTTTGAAGAATCTAAAATGTCAATACTTTTTTGGTTACTACATCATTCCATATGTGTTATTTCATAGTTTCAATGTCTTCACAATTATTCTACAATGTAGAAAATAGTAAAGAAATTAAGAAAAACCCTTAAATGAGTAGGTGTGTCCAAACTTTTAACTGGTACTGTATGCTTTTCATTAGATAGGGGAAATAAGGAACAGTGAACGAAAGCATGAGAGAAGAGGGAGGAGAGTAGGAAAGAGAGGATGGGGGTGTGAATGTAGGCAGGGTCTTGGAGGCCAGCCTGCGAAAGAGAGAGAGGATAGTTGTGTAGGGGGAGTATTAGTTCTCTGGTTCATTCTACCCGCGTCACTCTCTCTGTATCTCAGCTCTCCTCTCGCTCTCTCTCTCTTCTCCATTCTTTCTAACTCCTCCATCAGCAGTCATGAGTTACAGACCGTCCAGCAGCCACACCTCTTTCCAACGCTCTGCGCCCGTGTCCTCCTACCGGGCCGCCAGCACCTATGGCGGGGCCGGAGGTCAGGGCACCCGCATTTCCTCCACAGCCTACGGGGGCCTCCGCAGCGGTGCCCCGGCCGGCTCTTCCTCCTACTCCACATCCTCCTTTAAGGTGAGCGGCGGTGGTATGGGCATGGGTGGTGGCATGGGTGCCGCTATGGGTTTGGGCACGGGTGGTCTGATCAAGACGGCGGCGGCAGGTGGTGGCGGTGGTCACGTCATGGGAAACGAGAAGGGGGCCATGCAGAACCTAAATGACCGTCTGGCCAACTACCTGGAGACGGTGAGGAACCTGGAGCAGGCCAACGGACAACTGGAGATGAAAATCCGAGAGGCCCTGGAGAAGGGAGGACCAGATGCCCGCGACTACAGCAAGTACAGCCCTATACTGGACGACCTGCGCAAGAAGGTGGGGGTGTGAATGAGAAAGAGATAGGGGGAGATAGTGAGAGGTGCAATATGGGGTGTCTTGATGAGTAGTATCACATTCAAACAAATAATAATACAGTATCATTACAAGAGTGATAGAGACAAAGAGAGAGTGACAGAGAGAGAGGGTTGTTGATCATGTGTGTAGAAAAAGGGTTAAGGTGAGGAATTTGTTTTGTTGCCTTTTGTTGCTTTAGATAAGTGTGTTCATAGATAATCCTTAATTTGATTAACCTATAAATCAAAATATCCATGTAATGTCACCACTGTTGCAACTTTCCTGTGAACTAAAACCCATATGGTGTGAGAGATGTTCCTCCAAGAATGAATTTAAGCATAGTGACAATTATTTATTCTCCCATTTATACTTTTCTTCTCACTCTTTCTGCCTTCACTTCAACATTTCTGTGAGGAACCCTGCTTTGTAACAACTGCCTTATAAAATGTCCTAACAACTGAATAGAGGGTGGGGCAGGGTGGGGCAGATATCCCCTTTCCTTCCCCCTCCTTCCCTAGTTCCCTCACTCCTCAAACTGGTCAAAGAGTTCCTCAAATGAATAATTTGGTGGAAGCAGTGAATCATCATCAAACAACTGACCAAAACCCATAAACAATGTTCCAAGATCGTTTCCAACCCGCCGGGTCACTCTCCTGGGTTACTCTGGGGCGTAGTGTGGTGTGGGAGGGACCAGCAATGTGAACCAGATGTGGTGTGACAACACACAAAAAGAATCCCTTGTGAGATTTGAAACACATGGTGGGTGTGCTGGTTGTATAACCATTATAGCTCCACACAGTACAGACAAAGTCTCTGTAAACTACTCACAGCACAGTCAAAGAGCTCTGTAAGAATTCCAACAAGATCTCACGAATTCCTGGCAAAAACAGACTTTTGTGCAAAAGAATTCAGAAGCCCTCTATATCTTATGATGGCACTCTTATGATGAATTGTAGCCTTGTTCCACTTGCCGGACACATAAAGGGATAAGAGTTTCCTTTTTTGTGTGATTCACACCAGAATGCCATGGTTAGAAACACACAGGGTGGGGTGGGGGCTCTCTTTATGGTTTTGTGGGGGACAGGAAGCCCCGCCTTTTTCTTTTAACAATGAAAATTGAGAACAGATTCAGCCCTAGAGCGAGAACCCATTTTCCTGTTTTTCCATTTGTGGTTCCTCTTTTTCTTAGAGACATGTGACGGTAACCATAGATTCATCTGTGATTCACTCAACCTGCAGTTTCAATATCACTCCCCTGAGAGTCTGAGATTTAAAATGGTGGTGATGAGCAGCAGATCCCGTGATGGAACATTTTAGTTATTTTTAATTGCCAGCTCATCTGTGTATGACACACACAATTATAGTTAGAATTAAGAAGTAAGTGAAGTAAAGCATCATAATGCTCATGTCACCTGCAAAATTGTCCTCCAAATGATCTTGTCTGTTATTGTTATGTATTCATTAGCATTAACAATCTTTTTCTCCAATAGGTCTTCGATGCGACAGCGGACAATGCTAGCCTTGTGCTCCAAATCGATAATGCCCGCTTAGCTGCAGATGACTTCAAAGTAAAGTGAGTTTACCACTGTAATTACATATTTCTGCACACTGGTTGATCCACGACTTTGTATACAATAAAAGGGTTCATTTGCGATTTTGTAGGTCGTCATTCTGTCTTTAAGATCAATTGATCTGTTTAATTTCATACTGTACTTGTGCTTCTCACAAATTCAATTGGCTTAAACCCACTATACACAATTAGGTAGTGTATCAGCCATTCAGTTAAAGGAGGAACTCTCAAAAGTTTGATATGTGCCAGACCCATGAGGGAGGAAGTCTAGTGCCAGACTTCCTCCCTCATGTCTGATGTGCTCATAAACTTTCCCTCCCAAAATTATATTTTTATACCCCTTTTTCATGGTATCCAATTGGTATTTACAGTCTTGTATCATCGCTGCAACTCCCGTACGGACTCTGGAGAGGCAAAGGTCAAGAGCCATCCATCCTTCGGAAACACAACCAAACCAAGCCGCACTGCTTCTTGACACAACGCCCACACAATGTTGGAGGAAATACCATACACCTGGCAACCATGTCAGCATGCACTGTGCCCATCCTTCCACAGGAGTCACTAGTGCACAATGGGACAAGGACATCCCTACATGTCAAAACCCTCCCCTAACCCAGATGACACTGGGGCAATTGTGCGCCACCCCAGAGCCTGGACTCGAACCCAGAATCTTTAGTGGCTAGCAGCTAGCACTGCGATGTGATGCAGTGCCTTAGACCACTGCGCCACTCAGGAGGCCTCCCTCCCCATATTCTAATAATAATCAAAAGGAGGGAGAGAATCAAAACTGACTTCAGATTAGTGTCTGAGTCAACACATTTTGGTTGAATGCATTCAGTTGTGCAACTGACTAGATATCCATTTTCCCTTTCATAGTGAACTGAAACACGGCAGCCATTTTGTGCCTTCACCCCACCATTTCGAGACCTTGGGGCTATAAGGTTCTATCTGACATTTTTGTCAAAAATGAGATAGACACATAATTAATCTTAAGATGGTTCTTCAGATGATTGTGAAGTAAAACATTTAAATTAAATAAACTACTGTATATTTTAATTGAAACAAAATGGGAAACTAGAAACGTATATCTGCATAAACCCATTTGAACTTGGCACTATAAGGTTCTATCTGCAACCCAATCACAAGCCTCAGTGATGACAGTAATTTGTCTGTTGATCATAATACATTTCTTAATGTATATGATATGTTCTTGCAAGGGCAAAATTGTAGTGTAGATATTGGGGGAACGGACGAACAGTAGACGTGGGGTCCGGGTGGTCCTCCCCCAGACTTTTTTGGGACATTATAAAACGCATTTCCTGCTATTCTTATTATGACATGACTTATTATGCCTCTCTTGAGGGGTATATGGAGGGGTATTTTCAAAGCACAGTATACAGTGCATTCGAGAATTGTTTCAGACCCCTTGAAGTTTTCTAAATTTTGTTTACGTTACAGCCTTATTCTAAAATGGATCTACACACAATACCCCATAACAACAAAACAAAAACAGGTTTTAGATTTTTTACAAATGTAAAAAAATATATATATTCAGACCCTTTCCAAATCATGTTCACGAATTCACTACAAAACAGTTCAGAGATCTGGGATGTGAAAACTTTGTTGCTTAATATCTCAGAACAATGCTTTGCTCAGATAAAACCTTATCGTCCTAAGGTCACAATTTCCACGTATTTCATGTCAACAAGGAGTGACAGTCTCCCTATGCCCACAGGTTTGAATCTGAGAATGGCATTCGCCAATCAGTGGAGGCGGACATTGCCGGGCTGAAGAAGGTCATCGATGACACCAACATGGGCAGGATGAATGTGGAGAGTGAGATCGAGGCCGTGAAGGAGGAGCTCGTCTTCCTCAGGAAGAACCATGACAATGTGAGCTATATTATTAATATTGAATATGCACATCAAATTATAATTTGAAATTGAATATTTGTATTGTATTTGAATAGGTTGAAGACTGATATTATTCTTGGAAGCGTCTCATGGGTGGGGGGGATTCTCAAGACATAACATGCTCAGTTTGAGCTACTCCAGGTAGCGACATTGCAGGCTAGCTCAGTGCTGCCCCCTCTCATTGATTATCTCAAATTGAAGGCCGACTGGGGTACTGCAGGCTGCCAGTAGCAACTTCATTATCCTTATAACTTCTTCTGTGTGCGATTTAAAAATAGTTGGTTCAAGGAAATACATTTGGTGTGATAGTAGCAAATATTGGTACCATGACTGTCTTCTGCAAAAAAAATATTTACACGAATATCGCCAACGAAGATTGACATTTTCCCATTCAATATAATGAGGGATCCTGCTTTCCAAAAACAACAGCCTGCAGTACCTTTGTCGGCCTTTAACTTCATGGCTTCAATGAGACAGTTGTTCTCCCCTGACTGAGATTGAATGTCCATGTCAAACAATAATTTGAAATAGAACATTTCCAGACTAGATTTAAGAATAATATAATCCAGGAAGAATGATGATAACGTGATAACAAAATCAGACTAACCTCGTCACTAGCTATGAACTTTTCACATTTCACAGTTGGTTAATTTTGGAATGCCCTACTATTTATCTTGTCTGTCTCTCTCTCTCACCCTTCCCTTCTTCCCTCTCTCCAACAGGAAGTGATGGAGATGAGGAACCAGATCACTCAGTCGGGGGTGCAGGTGGACGTGGACGCCCCCAAGGGTCAGGACATGTCACTGGTCATGGAGGAGATGAGGGCCAAGTACGAGAAGATGGCTCTTAAGAACGCAGAGGACCTCAAAGTGTGGCATGAAAACCAGGTTTGCCCATCCTATCTTCACAGTGTTCAGAAGGAAAGAAGGATGGATATGTTCTTATCATTACTTCGTACATACTAACATTACACACCACATAAAGTCCGGGTTTGGCCGGGGTAGGCCGTCATTGTAAATAAGAATTTGTTCTTAACTGACTTGCCTATTTAAATAAAGGTTAAATAAAATCTATAAATAAAAATAAAGCCTATAATACTCTGTTTTTTATCCGCAATTGGAATTTGTAATGGACTACCTCACACCCACAGGCCAATATAAAAATTTGTATTTGCAAAAAGTGTAGCTTTCCAATAAAAACTTGTTTTGTTGTACAACTAGTATCATATCTGGGTAGTCTAGTCACACAACAAAAGACTGAACTACAAAACATGAATTCACCTCTCAAGTTGACTAAGCTTCTCTCCCTCCCTCCCATCTCCCTTCCTTTGTGCTGTGGTATAGATCTCAGACGTGCAGGTGCAGGTATCACAGAACACAGAGGCCCTGCAGGGGGCCCAGGTCGAGATGAGCGACCTACATAGACAGCTACAGACCCTCGAGATTGAGCTGGCGTCCCAACAGAGCTTGGTAAGGATGTTCTTTCAATATGATGATAACATATTTCAGTTAAATTCCTATATTCCTCAGAGCAGAAATGGAACTGATAGTAACCCCAGTATGTCCTCTATGTGCAACAGAGGAGGCTGGTGGGAGGAGCTATGGGTGGATGTGCACATTGTAAGGACTGGAACGGAATTCATGGAATGGTATCAAACACATCAAACAAATGGAAAACACATTTGACTCCATTCCGTGTATTCCATTCCAGTCAATACAATGAGCCTGTCCTCCTATAGCTCCGCTAACCATACCTTAGCCATACCCTCCATATCCCCAAATTCCAACATTCTAATAATGTCATTCAATGTCATTCAACAACATTCCCAAAATTCCCCTGTTATTTCCAACAGAAATCCTCCTTGGAGGACACCTTGCATAACGTGGAGATGCGTTCTAACATGGAGGTGGAGAAGTACAATGCCATCCTCATCCGTCTGGAGGGCGAGCTGACCAACCTGCGGGGCAACATCCAGCATCAGGGCCAGGAGTATGAGGCGCTGCTCAACATGAAGATGAAGCTGGAGGCCGAGATCGCCACCTACAGGAGCCTGCTTGACGGAGGGGACTTCAAGTGAGTGGACGAGGGGATGAGGGAGATTGGCCCAATCCCAAATCGACCCGTAGACCAATTGGATAGGTATAAGCATTATGTTCATAGCTCCACCTTCCACCTTGATAGGCCAGGTAGAAGTTTCATCATATTTGTTATACCAATCAAATCTTCTCAGATCTCCACAAGTGCATGTGACATAGGGCCTGAAGGTTGATTTGGGATTGGGCCATTGACTGACTATTGGGGTGCATTTTAATAGTCTAAACTGGCTTCCTCTCTTCTTGATTTGTTTCCTTCATGTGCACTGATTTACAGACACATGGATAGGTTGATGTTAGGCAGACTTTTCGCAATCCAGTTCGTTGACATCAGTGAAGGAAAGAAGGCGAGAACGAGAGGAAGCAACATAAACTATTGAGATGCACCCTTAGATCCGAGAAGGGTTGAGCTGATTGAGATTAAATACCTTTTTATTTTTAATCGGCGTTATCACGCAAGAATAAGAAAAAAGAGTTGATGGTCAAATTCCTGATTCAATCACAGCTATGCTTCAAGCTCAACTATCACAATATGCCATGGTGCGTGGATAAAATAAAATCTAGGGAGTTGAAACAGGATATAATGAGATCGTGAGGTGGGGGTGACACTTACCATGAGTCAAATACTTGGAAGTTGTGACAAAGTCAAATGGCAGAAACACAAAATGATTTTGGACACGTCTGCAGCAAGTAGGCCTTGTATGAGTGAAATACAGTACTTAGGAGCTAGAAGCAGAGCTGCCATATCTGTCGGTGCCATTTTACTAATGTGAGTGGATGAGGTTGTTTAACGCCATCTACAGTATAAACCAGGTATAGCAGGATTGTTTGTCCTGTTAATGAATGAATGTCCTGTTTTTTAATACCAATTTTTTCTATTCCAGGCTCCAAGACGCTATGGATGAACTGAAACTCTAAGGGAAGGAGGCGGGACAAAAGTGATGACCAACTGTCAACTTCATGGAGAGAGATACCCACAGACACAGAGGAGTCAAACCCATCAAATGGGCATAACCATGTCTTAAAAATAAAAATGAAACTTTGATGCAATAAATGCAAATGTTTATCATTTAAACGTGTTTCCCAAATGTATTTATTTGTACCTAAACACTTCATCGAGCCCATTGCACTGAGCCCGTTGCACTGAGCCTATTGAACTGAGCCCATTAAATTGAGCCCTTTGAACCGAGCCCATTGAACCGAGCCCATTGAACAGAGCCCATTGAACCGAGCCCATTGAACCGAGCCTATTGAACCGAGCCTATTGAACCGAGCCCATTGAACCGAGCCCATTGAACCGAGCCTATTGAACTCAGCCTATTGAACTGAGCCCATTGAACTGAGCCCATTGAATTGAGCCCATTGAACCGAGCCCATTGAACCGAGCCAATTGCAAGATTTTAGGAAAGTTTAAAATGTATCTTCTTTATTTGATGGATTAAAATATGATAATTATTTTCATAGTACGAAGCACTGGCAATCAAAAAGTCACAAACTCACAAACACCCCTGTGAGGCAATAGAAGAAATACAAAAAAAGTTACAAAAAACTCAAATCCATCACCACATATGATGTATGACATAGTGTAGGGTTAGTAACAGAAGAAGACAAAAATGATTCAACGGACAGAAATATTGTCCTGAAATGACCTCAATGTACAGAAAGCGGCATACTTCCTCAAACCCATGAACAAAAGCTTATAGGATATTGCAAAAGCGTATCACCCTAAAACCAAGGATGGTGTGGCTTAATAATGAGAGAAGAAATTGATGAATACTTATCATATGTGTATAACAATATAGTCAACATTTAAACCAACATGTGAGGTAAACAATTAGCAATTAAACATTCATAAAGTCCTTAATTAATCACAGCACATACAATAAAGTCATTCATTATAACTTATTGTGAATAGGCTATAGAGCAGAATGCTTTAGGAAGCAATTGATGCTAGTGCTCTTATTGAATTTAGGTAAGCTACTCAGTTACGCTATATTATTGCTATAAACTGGTTGCCAATGTAATAAGAGCAGTAAAAATACATGTTTTGTCACAACCGTGGTATACGGTCCGATATATCATGGCTGTCAGCCAATCAGCAGTCAGAGCTCGAGCCACCCAGTTTATAATAGGCAATAAATAAGAAAGACCATAGTGCAATACAGTTTATGCCTAGCTCCTTATTGTGAAGGACAGCAGGTTATATCATCAATATACAGTATCTGCAAGCTGTCTCTCAAATAGCCTATCACATAACTGCAGTCAAATAGTTTTGAAGAAGTAAAAGAGAAACGAATGCACTACTTCAGAATATTGATCTGTTTTTGGCAAGGGCTGCAAACGATCACGGATTATAAAGGGAAAACCAGCGGCATGGCAAGCACCGATGCCTATCTCCCAGACAAGTAAAACACTTTTTATGCTTGCTTCGAGGTGAACAACATTGATCCTCCTACGTGGGCCCCCACTGCTCAAGATGACTGTGTGTGTGCTCTCTATCTCTGTGGCCGACGTGAGCAAGACTTTTAAACGTGTGAATACTCTCAAAACTAGACCAGCTGGCTTGAGTTATTAAGGACAGATTCAACCTCTCCCTGTCCTAGTCTGTAAACCCCACATGCTTCCGCCATTGTTCCTGTACCCTGGCAAACAAAGGTAACCTGCCTGAATGACTATCGCAGTGGCACTCACTTCTGTCATCATGAAGTGCTTCGAGAGGCTGGTAAAGGACCACATCAGCTCCACCTTACCTGACACCCTGGACCCACTACAATTTGCATACCGCACCAAAAGATCAACAGACAATGCAATCACCATTGCACTGCACACAAGCCTATCCCACCTGGACAAGAGGTTGTGAATATAATGTTCATTGACTGTAGATGTGAGTGTCACGACTTCCGCCGAGGTCGGTCCCTCTCCTTGTTCGGGTGGAGTTCGGTGATCGACGTCACCGGTCTTCTTTTCATTTTCTATGTTTTTTTGTCTTCATTATACACACCTGGTTTCTATCCCATAATTACATGTTCCTTATTTAAACCCTCTGTTTCCCTCATGGTTTTGTGCATGTTTATTCTATGTTAGAGGTTCTTATTTATGTGAGCTTGTATTTGTACTACCAGTTTTGGTAGTTTTGTATTTTGAGTAAATATACGTGATTACTCATCTCCGTTGTCCTGCGCCTGACTCTGACTACCTGCTACATTGAGACTTCTGACAGAAACACGCACCATAATATGGAGTCAGCAGGAGCACACAGCCCTCCTCTGCCAGTCGAGGAGCGCATCCAGCAGCACGCGAACGTTGCAACGTCTCGGCATAGCCATGGATTGCGTCCTGCAAAATCTGGAGCGATGGGAGAAAGGAGGTTTTCCAGCCACTCCACCATCATCACAACCTCCCACTCCACAACCCACACCGCTGTCCACCCTTCCTTCACCTGGTCCCAGTGGGATTCGTCTTGCGCTCCTGAGGGAGTATGATGGGACGGCTGCCGGGTGCCAGGGGTTTCTACTCCAGCTGAAGCTCTACCTGGCGACCGTCCACCCGGCTCCTTCGGGACGCGAGAATGTGTCCGCCCTCGTCTCCTGTCTATCCGGGAAAGCCCTGGAGTGGGCCAACGCCGTATGGGGAGAGGATGTAGTGGCGTTGGACCACTATGAGGAGCTCACCTGCCGCTTCAGGGCAGTGTTCGACCATCCACCTGAGGGTAGAGCGGCGGGTGAACGCCTGTTTCACCTCAGGCAGGGGACGAGGAGCGCACAGGACTTTGTGCTGGATTTTCGAACCCTGGCTGCCGGCGCGGGATGGAATGCCCTGATCAACCATTACCGGTGCAGTCTGCACGAGGACGTTCGGCGGGAGCTGGTAAGCAGGGACATCACTCTTACCTTCGACCAGCTGGTGGACCTGTCCATCCGGCTGGATAACCTGCTGGCCCCCCGAGGACGTCCGGATCGGGACCTGTCATTCCCATCTCCCAGCACCTCTGCTCCGACGCCTATGGAGCAGGGAGGTGCTGCGCTTAGGGGGACCGGAGGATGGGCCATTCCCTGCACCATCTGTGTCCGCAGAGGGCACACTGCTGGTCGGTGCTGGGGGGGGTTCCTCAGGGAGTCGAGGCAGCAGGCAGGGCACTGTCGTGTCACCCCAGGTGAGTAGGCACCAGACTCACACAGAGCCCCCTGTTGCTCAAATGTTTGTGTTAATAGAATTTCCTGAATTTTCCCCACATTCCCACCATAAGGCGCTTGTAGATTCAGGCGCAGCTGGGAACTTTATTGACCGTTCATTTGCCAATAGTTTAGGGATCCCCATTGTTCCTGTTGATATCCCCCTCCCTGTGCATGCCTTAGATAGTCGACCATTGGGGTCAGGGCTGATTAGGGAGGCCACCGCTCCACTAAGTATGGTTACGCAGGAGGGTCATGAGGAGAGAATCAGTCTCTACCTTATTGATTCTCCTGCGTTTCAAGTGGTGCTGGGCCTACCCTGGTTGGCCTATCATGACCCCAATATTTGTGGCAACAGAAGGCTCTCAAGGGATGGTCACGAAAGTGCTCGGGGAGGTATGTAGGTGTTTCCATCGGTGCGAATACGGTGGAGAGTCCAGACCAGGTCTCCACCATGCACATCCCCTCAGAATATGCCGATTTGGCTCTCGCCTTTTGTAAGAAGAAGGCAACTCAATTACCACCCCATCGATGGGGGGATTGTGCGATAAATCTCCTGGTAGACGCAGCACTTCCCAGGAGTAACGTGTGTCCTCTGTCACAAGAGGAGACGGCGGCTATGGAAACATATGTCTCTGAATCCCTGGGACAGGGATACATTCGGCCCTCCACTTCACCTGCATCCTCAAGTTTCTTTTTGTGAAGAAGAAAGATAAAGGTCTGCGCCCGTGTATTGACTATCGAGGTATCAATCAGATCACTGTGAGGTACAGCTACCCGCTACCTCTCATAGCCAGTGCGATCGAGTCAATGCACGGGGCGTGCTTCTTCACAAAATTGGATTTTAGGAGCGCTTACAATCTGGTGCGTATCCGGGAGGGGGGCGAGTGGAAGACGCATTTAGTACCACCTCAGGGCACTATGAGTACCTCGTCATGTCATACGGGTTGATGAATGCTCCATCAGTCTTCTAGGCATTTGTAGACAAGATTTTCCGGGACTTGCACGGACAGGGTGTAGTGGTGTATATCGACAACATACAGGCGCCGAGCATGTGTCCCTGGTGTGCAAGGTGCTTGGTCGACTGTTGGAGCATGACCTGTACGTCAAGGCTGAGAAATGTCTGTTCTTCCAACAGTCTGTCTCCTTCCCTTTTCTCATCTGGACTGACCACCGCAATCTGGAGTACATCCGGGCGGCGAGGAGACTGAACCCTCGCCAGGCAAGTTGGGACATGTTTTTCACCCGCTTTGTTTTCACCCTATCCTACCGACCAGGTTCCCAGAACATTAAGGCAGACACACTGTCCCTGATGTTTGACACAGAGGAGCGGTCCATGGATCCCACTCCCATACTTCCGGCCTCTTGCCTGGTGGCACCGGTGTTGTGGGAGCTGGACGTGGACATCGAGCGGGCGTTACGTACAGAGCCCACTCCAGCTCATTGTCAAGCTGGGCGTCTGTACGTCCCGTCTACTGTCCGCGACCTTTTGATCTATTGGGCCCACACGTCACCCTCCTCTGGTCATCCTGGCATCGGTCATACAGTGCGCTGTCTTAGTGGGAAGTACCGGTGGTCCACCTTGGCTAAGGACGTGAGAGTTTATGTTTCCTCTTGCTCGGTGTGCGCCCAGTGCAAGGCTCCTAGGCACCTGCCCAGAGGGAAATTACAACCTCTACCCGTTCCACAACGGCCATGGTCGCACCTGTCAGTGGACTTCTTGACGGATCTTCCTCCATCACAGGGAAACACCACGATCCTGGTCGTTGTGGATAGGTTTTCTAAGTCCTGCCGTCTCCTTCCTTTTCCCGGTTTCCCTACGGCCCTACAGACTGCAGAGGCTCTGTTCACCCACTTCTTCTGGCACTACGGGGTGCCTGATGACATAGTCTCTGATCGGGGTCCCCAGTTCACGTCCAGGGTCTCGAAGGTGTTCATGGAACGTCTGGTGGTCTCGGTCAGCCTCACCTCAGGTTTTCACACCGAGAGTAACGGGCAGGTGGAGAGTTAACCAGGATGTGGGTAGGTTTATGCGGTCATACTGCCAGGACCGGCCGGGGGAGTGGGCGGCTTTCATCCCCTGGGCAGAGATGGCTCAAAACTCACTCCGCCACTCCTCCACTAACCTATCTCCCTTCCAGTGTGTACTAGGTTACCAGCCGGTTCTGGCACCGTGGCATCAGAGCCAGATCGAGGCTCCTGCGGTGGAGGAATGGTTTAGGCGCTCTGAGGAGACCTGGGACGCCACCCATATGCACCTGCAATGGGCCGTGTGGCGGCAGAAGGCAAGCGCCGACCGCCACCATAGTGAGGCCCCGGTGTTCGCACCGGGGGACCAGGTCTGGCTCTCGACCCGAAACCTGCCCCTCCGCCTGTCCTGCCGGAAGCTGGGTCTGTGGTTTGTGGGGCCATTCAAAGTCCTGAGGAGACTGAACGAGGTTTGCTATAGGTTCCAACTTCCCCCAGATTACCGTATTAACCCCTCGTTCCATGTGTCTCTCCTCAGGCCGGTGGTGGCTGGTCCACTCCAGGAGTCTGAGGTGCGGGAGGTTCCTCCGCCCACTCTGGACATCGTGGGGGCCGCGGGCGTATACTGTTCAAGCCATCTGGGACTCGAGGCACTGGGCTAGGGGGCTTCAGTACCTCGTGGAGTGGGAGGCGTACGGTCCGGAGCAGAGATGCTGGGTGCCGGTGGAGGACATCCTGGACCCTTCGTTGCTACAGGAGTTTCACCGTCTCCGTCCGTATCGCCCTGCACCTCATCCTCCGGGTCGTCCCCGAGGCCGGTGTCGGCGCTCGCGTCAAGGGGGGGGGTACTGTCACGACCTCCGCCTTGTTCGGGCGGTGTTCGGCGGTCGATGTCACCGGTCTTCTAGCTACTGCCGATCTACTTTTCGTTTTCTATGTTTTTTTGTCTTCATTATACACACCTAGTTTCTATCCCAGAATTACATGTTCTTTATTTAAACCCTCTGTTTCCCCCATGGTTTTGTGCGTGTTTATTCTATGTTAGGGGGTTCTTGTTTATGTGAGCTTGTATTTGTACTACCAATTTTGGTCCTTTTGTATTTTGAGTAAATATACGTGATTACTCATCTCTGTTGTCCTGCGCCTGACTCTGCCTACCTGCTACATTGAGACTTCTGACGGTGAGGGGCTTATTACAGTTGTATTCCAGCCACTAGGGGGTACTTGGGTGAAGCCCATGGGAAATTAAGAAGAACACTTGGGCTGGGGGAGCTGTTACATCGTGCTGAAATTGTTAAAATTCAAGTAAACAGTACCTTTCGCGTTGAAATGTACATTATAAGCTCATAGTTAAAGGTAAGAAATTTGGAGGCACCGCTGAGATTTATTTTCATGTGAGCACCGGGCCCATATTCCTTGAATGGACAATGAGTGAGAGACATTGGGAGAGTAACTAGCTAACCATAGCTGGCTAACCACTGAACGTATTTTAGCTATCTTGCATTTGCCTGCATTGTCATTGTTGCCACGTGAGTAGGACAATATGAGTCGAGAGTGGGAAACGTTGTTGGATTAAATTGAAGAGAGCTTATGGACTTTAACTGAGGGCAATTTACGGCACATGTGTGTACGTTGTGGAATAGGAAGTGTAGATGACTCTGAATTAAAAGGAAAGGGCCGCCGCGCATTGCGGCGCAAACTGATTGAAGATTACTGTGAGAAGAAGGATTTAATGGAATCAGAGGATGAGGGAATGTCTTGGCTGCTACAACTGAAAGACGAAATCAAAGTAACATCGGACTCTGAGGATGCTGCGAAAAGTCTGCCTACAAGTCCCAGCCAGTCAGCGCCAACGACGCAAGTGAACTGCGAACCCAGCGGAGAGACAGGAGCGGCAGCAGGATGAAAAGAGGAGGGAGGGGCTCATCAGCCCAGCAGAGAGGTGGGCCCAGCTCCAGAAAGGCACACACCACAGAGAGAGAGTGAGTATGCCCAGTCATAAAGACTGATAGGAGATCAGAATCAGAAAGAAAATCTCAGCTTCAGCAGCCTAGAACATCATATTGAAAATGAATTGAGAAAAGGTACAGTGAATTAGAAATCATAGAAGCAGTAATCAGAGCTGTGAGCCCAGGGCTTAAAATGAGGAGTTATCCGGAAGGAAAAACAGAAATGACACTACACCCTAAGGCAAATCTTGAGGACACATTATGCAGAGAAGGATGCCACTGAACTGTATCACAAGTTAACTAAGACAACACAAGAGCCTGCCTTGGACTTCCTAGTCCGAGTCTTCGACCTGAGACAGTGTTAATTGCCTCGTGCCCAATCAGGATTGAAATATGGCACATGCCCAATCAGGACTGAAATATGGCACACTGGTCATCAGACTGGTCAACAGACTGGTCATCAGACTGATCAACAGACTGGTCAACAGACTGATCAACAGACTGGTCATCAGACTGGTCAACAGACTGGTCAACAGACTGGTCATCAGACTGGTCAACAGTGATAGCCATTGGGCAGTAGGATGTAGGATCAGGGGCAAAGCACATCCATCAGGAAACGCCTGGGGGTCACAACCATGGAACGCGGAGTGACCTCAGATACATCTAGTTCCATCCAGTGTTGCAGCGGCTGCAGGGCAAAGGGAGAGAGAACCTCAGAGGTTTAAGTTGTGTTCATTGTGTCATAAAGCTGCCTATTGTTCCAAAGGATAATTGGAAACAGCAACAACCTACATGTAAGACTGCCCCCGCAAAAGGAAAGACCACAACTCATCTAGTCCCATGACACAGAGAGAGTGGGGGCCAACTACTCCAGCTACACCAGGACATTGTAATGTAGCACAGCTCATTGGAAAAAAAAATGTCAAGTGTGGTGTTATATGGAGCGCGTAAAGACACAAGCACTATGGGACACAGGGGCTCAGGTATCCATCATAAGTGAGGAATGGAGAAGACGGTATTTGCCACACACACAATTAGACCACTGGCAGAAAGAGTGGGGGCCAAATAACACCATTTCATAATTTAAGGGGGCCTCTCTTGGGATACAGGGACAAATCCATTTTGTTTGTCCACCTGGAATGACAATGTCACGTCTGCCTGCTGTTAACAAGCATTCCTCCGTGTACTCCGGAGTGCGGAAGCAGATTGAGTAGAGTCTTTGCCTTGCCCTGTCCTAGCTTAAGTGCATTTCTTAGCATCTTTACTGTATACATCGGCTCATTGTTACATTTAGTTTTTACCATTTCTTCAATTACATTAAACCCAGTGATTGGTTTCTCCAGTCTTTCATTTGTGATTAATATAGGAACACTCAATTATTTTCCTGCAATGACATCAGCTTTGGGATCCAAAGCCATCCAAAGCCATCCAACCCAGAAAAGGAATTTCAGTACCATTGGCTGCCCTCAGATCCAGTTTTTCTGTATTGTCCATCATGGGCAATCCGAGTACACGGAGGAATGCTTGTTAACAGCAGGCAGACGTGACATTGTCATTCCAGGTGGACAAACAAAATGGATTTGTCCCTGTATCCCAAGAGAGGCCCCCTTAAATTATGAAATGGTGTTATTTGAACCGGACGTGACAGTGATCTGTGGCCTGGACCTACAAAATCAGGTTGTGAAAACATAAAAACGGCCATCTCGAAAAGTTGACATTGCAGTAGTGAATACTACCAAACATGACATTACCTTACCAAGACAAACAATGATAGGGACATTACATAGATTGGTAGTGTCACCCGGTTCCTGTGCCCAGTGGAGAAAAGGTTACTGTAGCACAGGTTCATGACAGATGCCCATCGGAGCCCTGACACCAGTCACAGAGTGGTGGGACCCACCTGTAGATGTACAGTCGTGGCCAAAAGTTTTGAGAATGAAACAAATATTAATTTCCACAAAGTTTGCTGCTTCAGTGTCTTTAGATATTTTTGTCAGATGTTACTATGGAATGCTGAAGTATGATAACAAGCATTTCATAAGTGTCAAAGGCTTTTATTAACAATTACATGAAGTTGATGCAAATAGTCAATATTTGCAGTGTTGACCCTACTTTTTCAAGACCTCTGCAATCCGCCCTGGCATGATGTCAATTAACTTCTGGTCAACATCCTGACTGATGGCAGCCCATTCTTGCATAATCAATGCTTGGAGTTTGTCAGAATTTGTGGGTTTTTGTTTGTCCACCCACCTCTTGAGGATTGACCACAAGTTCTCAATGGGATTAAGGTCTGGGGACTTTCCTGGCCATGGACCCAAAATATCGATGTTTTGTTCCCCAAGCCACTTAGTTATCACTTTTGCCTTATGGCAAGTTGCTCCATCATGCTAGAAAAGGCATTGTTCGTCACCAAACTGTTCCTGGATGGTTGGGAGAAGTTGCTCTCGGAGGATGTGTTGGTACGATTCTTTATTCATGGCTGTGTTCTTAGGCAGAATTGTGAGTGAGCCCACTCCCTAGGCTGAGAAGCAACCCCACACATGAATGGTCTCAGGATGATTTACTGTTGGCATTACACAGGACTGATGGTAGCGCTCACCTTGTCTTCTCCGGACAAGCTTTTTTCCGGATGCCTCAAACAATCGGAAAGGGGATTCATCAGAGAAAATGACTTTACCCAAGTCCTCAGCAGTCCAATCCTTGTACCTTTTGCAGAATTTTAGTCTGTCCCTAATGTTTTTCCTGGTGAGAAGTGGCTACTTTGCTGCCCTTCTTGACACCAGGCCATCCTCCAAAAGTCTTTGTCTCACTGTGCGTGCAGATATCCTTGCCTGTGAAGCCCTTTTTGTGCAAAGCAATGATGACTGCACGTGTTTCCTTGCAGGAAACCATGGTTGACTGTCACGCCCTGGCCATAGAGAGCCCTCTGGGTTCTCTATGGTGTGTTAGGTCAGGGCTGACTAGGGGTTTCCAGGGTTTTCTATGTTTTGGTTTGTGTGGTTCCCAATTAGAGGCAGCTGTAGTTTGTTGACTCTAATTGGGAATCCTATTTAGTTTGTTCTCTCCCCACCTGTGTTTGTGGGTTATTGTATTTTGTTAGTGCATGTGTTGTGCGCCACATTGATGTCAGAGTCTGTTCATCCTTTTGTTGTTTTGTAGTTGGTTCCAGTTTAATAAAATTATGTGGAACTCCACTCACGCTGAGCCTTGGTCCAGTTCTTTTGAAGGAGATTGTGACATTGAAAGATGAAGAAAAATTATTCCAAGCATCACCCTCCTTTTGAAGCTTCCAGTTGGTTATTCGAACTCAATCAGAATGACAGATTGATCTCGAGCCTTGTCCTCGTCAACACTCACACTTGTGTTAACGAGAGAATCACTAACAAGATGTCAGTTGGTCCTTTTGTGGCAGGGCTGAAATGCAGTGGACATTTTTTGGGGGGGATTCAGTTTATTTGCATGGCAAAGAGGGACTTTGCAATTAATTGCAATTCATCTGATCACTCTTCATGACATTCTGGAGTATATGCAAATTGCCATCATACAAACTGAGGCTGCAGACTTTGTGAAATGTAATAATTGTGTCATTCTCAAAACTTTTGGCCAAGACTGTACACCACTTGAGCCAAGAACAACAAGAATTAGTCAAACAGATGCCAAGGATGACATGGACATAGGGTGCATTGAAAATCTCCAAATGGAGATAACATTGACTGATAACATACCAGTGGCAAAGAGATGGAATGGTGTGCCACAGTTCACAGACCCCTGCACCTGTTGATAGCCCATCTGTAAATAGCCCAACCAACTACCTCATCCCCTACCGTATTTATTTATTTATCTTGTTCCTTTGCACACCAGTTTTTCTACATTGCACATTCATCTACTGCACATCTACCATTCCAGTGTTTAAATGCTATATTGTAATTACTTCGCCGCCATGGCCTATTTATTGCCTTACCCTCCTTATCCTACCTCATTTGCAGTCTTTGTATATAGATTTGTTTTTTTTTCTACTGTATTATTGACTGTATGTTTGTTTTACTCCATGTGTAACTGTGTTGTTGTATGTGTCGAACTGCTTTGCTTTATCTTGGCCAGGTCGCAGATCTAAATGAGAACTTGTTCTCAACTTGCCTACCTGGTTAAATAAAGGTGAAATAAAATAAAATAAATAAAAAGATCTGAGGAAACTACTGGGGTTTCTAGTGTACAACATGCAAAATGTCTCTATGACTTACTAGCAGTGAAGTCATAGACCCCAGCATCCAGGAAGCGAAAGACCAAGATAGCTATGCAGTCGGGACAGGCTCCGCCCCACCAGAAAGTTATATGGGAGGATGCTCACCAGAGAGTATTATAGCACTTGGTAAGTGTGTTGACTAATCCACCTGTGCTTGCTTAACCAGATTAAGGACCCTTTTATGTTGATGCCTCCGAAGAGGGAGGTGTGTTATACCAACGACAAAGTGGCAAACTGAGGGTCATTGGATATGGCTCCTCACCCTGACACAAGCAGAGAGAAACTATCACCTTTACTCTGGGAAACTGGTATTCTTGGCCTTCAAATGGGCAGTGGCGGATTCGAGTTTCTCTTTAATGCTCTCTCTGTGACAGTGTACAGGTATAGTAACGCCTTTACGTACAGTACCAGTCAAAAGTTTGGACACACCTACTCATTCAAGGATTTTTCTTTATTTTGACAATTTTCTACATTGTAGAATAGTAGTGAAGACATCAAAACTATGAAATAACACATATGGAATCATGTAGTAATCAAAAGTGTTAAACAAATCAAAATATAATTTATATTTTAGATTCTTCAAAGTAGCCACCTTTTGCCTTGATGACAGCTTTGCACACTCTTGGCATTCTCTCAACCAGCTTCATGATGAATGCTTTTCCAACAGTCTTGAGTTCCCACATATGCTGAGCACTTGGCTGCTTTTCCTTCACTCTGCGGTCCAACTCATCCCAAACCATCTCAATTGGGTTGAGGTCAGGTGATTGTGGAGGCCAGGTCATCTGATGCAGCACTCCATCACTCTCCAGGGTCAAATAGCCCTAACACAGCCTGGAGGTGTGTTTTGGGTCATTGTCCTGTTGAAAGATAAATGATAGTCCCACTAAGCGCAAACCAGATGTCATGACATATCACTGCAGAATGCTGTGGTAGCCTTGTTGGTTAAGTGTGCCTTGAATTCTAAATAAATCACAGACAGTGTCACCAGCAAAGCACCCCATACCGTCGTCACACCTCCTCCTCCATGCTTCATGGTGGGTAATCCGTTCACCTACTCTGCGTCTCAGAGACACGGAGGTTGGAACCAAAAATCTCAAATTTGGACTCATCAGATTACCACCGGTCGTGTTTCTTGGCCAAAGCAAGTCACTTCTTCTTATTAGTGTTCTTCAGTAGTGGTTTCTTTGTAGCAATTTGACCATGAAGGTCTCCTCTGAACAGTTGATGTTAAGATGTGTCTGTTGCTTGAGCTCTGTGAAGCATTTATTTGAGCTGCAATCTGATGTGCAGTTAACTCTAATGAATTTATCCTCTGCAGCAGAAGTAACTCTGGATCTTCCTTTCCTGTGGCGGTCCTCATGAGAGCCAGTTTCATCTCACACTGAAGTATCGTCCTGGAAAGGTAAACACTGACTCAGACTTTCTGTCACGTTCTCCTTAGCTTGCTGAACATTACATGGAAGAAAGCACAGAGAAACAATCCTCTGAGACGGCAAAAGCAACACTCAATAATGTTCAGACACAACAGCATGACTGAGTAGCTTGGATATCCATTGTCACACTAAGGCCATCAGTGCAAGAGGAGCTGTCAAGGTGGGGGGAACAGTTACAGACCGACTGTCTCCACACGATCTCATGCAGGTTCAGTTAAAGGATGCAGCTGTATCGAGAATCTTGGAACTGAAAAGGCAAAGGGCGAAGCCAAAACCAACAGAATGTCAACAAGAGTCATTTCAAAGTCAACCAGTTTTGCAAGTGTAACAGACTCCATGTCTCACCAGAGGGATTTTATCAAAGGAAAACAGCAAAAAGTACACAAGTTGTGGGACCAAGTCAGTACAGAACACTAATTTACAAGGATTTACACACTGAAATGGCCCATAAAGGAACAGAAAGAGTGTTGAACTTAGAACAAGAACACTTTAATTGGCTGCGCATGCAGCATGACATTGAACACTTTATCACTAAATTGTGTAAGTGTATCAAACAAAAGAAACCCAGTGTAATAACTAGGGCCCCAATGCAACATGCACAGGCTCATTTTGAGATTATTTTAATTGACTATGTGCATTTGTAGAAAGGCAGAGGGGACTACGAGTCCATTTTAGTTATTTTAGATAACTTTACAAAATTTGCACAAGCCTACCCCACCAGAAATAAGTCAGGGAAAACTGCAGAAAAAAAGCTTTTTGAAGACATTTTCCCAAAGTTTGGCTTTGTGTCTAAAAATCCATCACGATCAGGGAAAAGACTTTGAAAATCAGTTATTCAGAGCCTTGCAGAACTATACGGGAATAGTCAATTCCAGAACCTCTCCATATCTTCCACAGGGGAATCCAGGGGAGAGATTTAACCGTACATTATTGTCACTGTTGTGCACACTAGATTAAGAGAAAAATGCCAACTGGGGTGATTATCTAAACAAGGTCATTCATGCATATAATTGTACCACCGGTGATGCTACTGGGTTCTCACCATATTCCTTGCTATTTGGAAGGGCTCCACTGCTACCTGTTAACCTTGTATTTGGGTTACAGATAAAGGAACATGTGTCACGATCTCCTGAAGGGACAGACCAAGGCGCAGCGAGGCATCCAGTATACATCTTTATTATGAACGAACGTAACTGGGCAAAACAACAAAATGATCAAAGATCGCAACATAAACATAGACTGCCACACAAAGAAGCTATGCATAAACAATAACCCACAAAACCTATATGAAAACCCCAAACATATATATGGTTCCCAATTAGAGACAACGACACACAGCTGCCTCCAATTGGGAACCATTACCCCAACATAGAAATATAACACCTAGAACATAAAAAACCCTACACCAAAACCAAAACCACCAAAACCAACGGACGTGACAACATGAGAAATCATAACACAATTATTCTAAGAAGTGGAAACAACAGATGGCGGAAGTCTATGACTACGCCATCAGAAACATGGAGAAATAAACAGCAAAGTAAAAAACCTCAGAAGAAAATGAGTTTGGTTCTGGTCTCAGGGGATCGTGTAGGAACATGTCAGAATGTGGGGGACAGGGAAAGCTAAGATCACACGGGGAGGATCAAATACACATGGTGGTAACCATGAAAGGTGATGACAGCCCTGTCTATGAGGTCAAACCCGAGAGGGGTACAGGCAGGTCCTGAGATCTGCATCGCAAAATGCTCATGTCAAGTAATTCAGTACCATTTGAGGAACCAATTCAAGCACCGAGTAGAGGAACCACTACAGCATAGAGGTCTTTGGAGAAAGGAACCACCCCAGAATAGAGGTCTGTGGAGAAAGGAACCATCCCAGCATAGAGGTCTTTGGAGAAAGGAACCACCCCAGCATAGAGGTCTTTGGAGAAAGGAACCACCCCAGCATAGAGGTCTTTGGAGAAAGGCACCACCCCAGCATAGAGGTATTTGGAGAAAGGAACCCCCCCAGCATAGAGGTCTTTGGAGAAAGGAACCACTGCAACATAGAGGTCTTTGGAGAAAGGAACCACCCTAGCATAGAGGTCTTTGAAAAAGGAACCACCCCAGCATAGATGTCTTTGGAGAAAGCAACCACCCCAGCATAGAGGTCTTTGGAGAAAGAAACCACCCCAGCATAGAGGTCTTTGAAAAAGGAACCACCCCAGCATAGAGTTCTGTGGAGAAAGGAACCACTGCAGCATATACGTCTTTGGAGAAATGAACGACTACAGCATAGAGGTCTTTGGAAAAAGGAACCACTACAGCATAGAGGTCTTTGGAGAAAGGAACCATCCCAGCATAGAGGTCTGTGGAGAAAGGAACCACCCCAGCATAGAGGTCTTTGGAGAAAGGAACCAATACAACATAGAGGTCTTTGGAGAAAGGAACCACTACAACATAGAGGTCTTTGTAGAAAGTAACCACCCCAGCATAGAGGTCTTTGGAGAAAGGAACCACCCCAGAATAGAGGTCTTTGGAGAAAGGAACCACCCCAGCATAGAGGTCTTTGGAGAAAGGAACCACCCCAGTATAGAGGTCTGTGGAGAAAGGAACCACCCCAGCATAGAGGTCTGTGGAGAAAGGAACCACCCCAGCATAGAGGTCTTTGGAGAAAGGAACCACTACAACATAGAGGTCTTTGTAGAAAGTAACCACCACAGCATAGAGGTCTTTGGAGAAAGGAACCACCCCAGAATAGAGGTCTTTGGAGAAAGAAACCACCCCAGCATAGAGGTCTTTGGAGAAAGGAACCACTACAGCATAGAGGAATTTGGAGAAAGGAACCACCCCAGCATAGAGGTCTTTGGAGAAAGGAACCACTACAATATAGAGGTCTTTGGAGAAAGGAACCACCCCAGCATAGAGGTCTTTGGAGAAAGGAACCACCCCAGCAAAGAGGTCTTTGGAGAAAGGAACCACCCCAGCATAGAGGTCTTTGGAGAAAGGAACCACTACAGCATAGAGGTCTTTGGAGAAAGGAACAACTCCAGCATAGAGGTCTTTGGAGAAAGGAACAACTCCAGCATAGAGGTCTTTGGAGAAAGGAACCACTCCAGCATAGAGGTCTTTGGAGAAAGGAACAAATCTAGAATAGAGGTCTTAGGAGAAAGGAACCACCCCACCATAGAGGTCTGTGGAGAAAGGAACCACCCCAGCATAGAGGTCTGTGGAGAAAGGAACCAATACAACATAGAGGTCTATGGAGAAAGGAACCACCCACGCATAGAGGTCTGTGGAGAAAGGAACCACTGCAGCATATACGTCTTTGGAGAAATGAACGACTACAGCATAGAGGTCTGTGGAGAAAGGAACCACTACAGCATAGAGGTCTTTGGAGAAAGGAACCACTCCAGCATAGAGGTCTTTGGAGAAAGGAACCACTCCAGAATAGAGGTCTTAGGAGAAAGAAACCACCCCACCATAGAGGTCTGTGGAGAAAGGAACCACCCCAGCATAGAGGTCTTTGGAGAAAGGAACCACTAAAACATAGAGGTCTTTGGAGAAAGGAACCACTACAGCATAGAGGTCTTTGGAAAAAGGAACCACTACAGCATAGAGGTCTTTGGAGAAAGGAACCATCCCAGCATAGAGGTCTGTGGAGAAACGAACAACCCCAGCATAGAGGTCTGTGGAGAAAGGAACCACCCCAGCATAGAGGTCTTTGGAGAAAGGAACCACCCCAGCATAGAGGTCTGTGGAGAAAGGAACCACCCCAGCATAGAGGTCTTTGGAGAAAATAACCACCCCAGCATAGAGGTCTTTGGAGAAAGGAACCACCCCACCATAGAGGTCTTTGGAGAAAGGAACCACCCCAGAATTGAGGTCTTTGGAGAAAGGAACCATCCCAGCATAGAGGTCTTTGGAGAAAGGAACCACTGCAGAATAGAGGTCTTTGGAGAAAGGAACCACTACAGCATAGAGGTCTTTGGAAAAAGGAACCACTACAACAAAGAGGTCTTTGGAGAAAGGAACCACTACAACATAGAGGTCTTTGGAGAAAAGAACCACCCAAGCATAGAGGTCTTTGGAGAAAAAGGAACCACCCCACCAAAGAGTTCTGTGGAGAAAGGAACCACCCCACTATAGAGGTCTGTGGAGAAAGGAGCCATTCCAGCATAGAGGTCTTTGGAGAAAGGAACCACTCCAGAATAGAGGTCTTAGGAGAAAGAAACCACTACAGCATAGAGGTCTTTGGAGAAAGGAACCACCCCAGCAAAGAGGTCTTTGGAGAAAGGAACCACTACAGCATAGAGGTCTTTGGAGAAAGGAACCACCCCAGCATAGAGGTCTTTGGAAAAAGGAACCACTACAACATAGAGGTCTTTGGAGAAAGGAACCACTACAACATAGAGGTCTTTGGAGAAAGGAACCACTACAGCATAGAGGTCTTTGGAGAAAGGAACCACTACATCATAGAGGTCTTTGGAGAAAGGAACCACCCCAGCATAGAGGTCTGTGGAGAAAGGAACGACCCCAGCATAGAGGTCTTTGGAGAAAGGAACCACCCCAGCATAGAGGTTTTTGGAGAAAGAAACCACTACAGCATAGAGGTATTTGGAGAAAGGAACCACCCCAGCATAGAGGTCTTTGGAGAAAGGAACCACTACACTATAGAAGTTTTTGGAGAAAGAAACCACCCCAGCATAGAGGTCTTTGGAGAAAGGAACCACCCCATCATAGAGGTCTTTGGAGAAAGGAACCACTACAGCATAGAGGTCTTTGGAGAAAGGAACAACTCCAGCATAGAGGTCTGTGGAGAAAGGAACCACTCCAGCATAGAGGTCTTTGGAGAAAGGAACCAATCCAGAATAGAGGTCTTAGGAGAAAGGAACCACCCCACCATAGAGGTCTGTGGAGAAAGGAACCACCGCAGCATAGAGGTCTTTGGAGAAAGGAACCAATACAACATAGAGGTCTTTGGAGAAAGGAACCACCCCAGCATAGAGGCCTTTGGAGAAAGGAACCACCCCAGCATAGAGGTCTTTGGAGAAAGGAACCACCACAGTATAGAGGTCTGTGGAGAAAGGAACCACCCCAGCATAGAGGTCTGTGGAGAAAGGAACCACCCCAGCATAGAGGTCTTTGGAGAAAGGAACCACTACAACATAGAGGTCTTTGGAGAAAGTAACCACCCCAGCATAGAGGTCTTTGGAGAAAGGAACCACCCCAGAATAGAGGTCTTTGGAGAAAGGAACCACCCCAGCATAGAGGTCTTTGGAGAAAGGAACCACTACAGCATAGAGGTCTTTGGAGAAAGGAACCACTCCAGCATAGAGGTCTTTGGAGAAAGGAACCACTCCAGCATAGAGGTCTTTGGAGAAAGGAACAAATCTAGAATAGAGGTCTTAGGAGAAAGGAACCACCCCAGCATAGAGGTCATTGGAGAAAGGAACCAACAAAACATAGAGGTCTATGGAGAAAGGAACCACCCCAGCATAGAGGTCTTTGGAGAAACGAACCACCCCAGCACAGAGGTTTTTGGAGAAAGGAACCACTACAGCATAGAGGTATTTGGAGAAAGGAACCACTAAAACATAGAGGTCTTTGGAGAAAGGAACCACCCCAGCATAGAGGTCTTTGGAGAAAAAGGAACCACCCCACCAAAGAGTTCTGTGGAGAAAGGAACCACCCCACTATAGAGGTCTGTGGAGAAAGGAGCCATTCCAGCATAGAGGTCTTTGGAGAAAGGAACCACTCCAGAATAGAGGTCTTAGGAGAAAGGAACCACCCCAGCATAGAGGTATTTGGAGAAAGGAACCACCCCAGCATAGAGGTTTTTGGAGAAAGAAACCACTACAGCATAGAGGTATTTGGAGAAAGGAACCACCCCAGCATAGAGGTCTTTGGAGAAAGGAACCACTACAACATAGAGGTCTTTGGAGAAAGGAACCACCCCAGCATAGAGGTCTTTGGAAAAAGGAACCACTACAACATAGAGGTCTTTGGAGAAAGGAACCACCCCAGCATAGAGGTCTTTGGAGAAAGGAACCACTACAGCATAGAGGTCTTTGGAGAAAGGAACCACTACATCATAGAGGTCTTTGGAGAAAGGAACCACCCCAGCATAGAGGTCTGTGGAGAAAGGAACCACCCCAGCATAGAGGTCTGTGGAGAAAGGAACCACCCCAGCATAGAGGTCTTTGGAGAAAATAACCACCCCAGCATAGAGGTCTTTGGAGAAAGGAACCACCCCACCATAGAGGTGTTTGGAGAAAGGAACCACCCCAGAATTGAGGTCTTTGGAGAAAGGAACCATCCCAGCATAGAGGTCTTTGGAGAAAGGAACCACTGCAGAATAGAGGTCTTTGGAGAAAGGAACCACTACAGCTTAGAGGTCTTTGGAAAAAAGAACCACTACAACAAAGAGGTCTTTGGAGAAAGGAACCACTACAACATAGAGGTCTTTGGAGAAAGGAACCACCCCAGCATAGAGGTCTTTGGAGAAAAAGGAACCACCCCACCAAAGAGTTCTGTGGAGAAAGGAACCACTGCAGAATATAGGTCTTTGGAAAAAGGAACCACTACAACATAGAGGACTTTGGAGAAAGGAACCACCCCAGCATAGAGGTTTTTGGAGAAAGGAACCACCCCACCATAGAGGTCTTTGGAGAAAGGAACCACTGCAGAATATAGGTCTTTGGAGAAAGGAACCACTACAACATAGAGGACTTTGGAGAAAGGAACCACCCCAGCATAGAGGTCTTTGGAGAAAGGATCCACCCCACCATAGAGGTCTTTGGAAGAAGGAACCACCCCAGCATAGAGGTCTTTGGAGAAAGGAACCACCCCAGCATAGAGGTCTGTGGAGAAAGGAACCACCCCAGCATAGAGGTCTTTGGAGAAAAGAACCACCCCAGCATAGAGGTCTTTGGAGAAAGGATCCACCCCAGCATAGAGGTCTTTGGAGAAAGGAACAACTCCAGAATAGAGGTCTTAGGTGAAAGGAACCACTACATCATAGAGGTTTTTGGAGAAAGGAACCACCCCAGCATAGAGGTCTGTGGAGAAAGGAACCACCCCAGCATAGAGGTCTGTGGAGAAAGGAACCACCCCAGCATAGAGGTCTTTGGAGAAAATAACCACCCCAGCATAGAGGTCTTTGGAGAAAGGAACCACCCCACCATAGAGTTCTGTGGAGAAAGGAACCACTGCAGAATATAGGTCTTTGGAAAAAGGAACCACTACAACATAGAGGACTTTGGAGAAAGGAACCACCCCAGCATAGAGGTCTTTGGAGAAAGGAACCACTACAACATAGAGGTCTTTGGAGAAAGGAACCACCCCAGCATAGAGGTCTTTGGAGAAAGGAACCACTACAGCATAGAGGTCTTTGGAGAAAGGAACCACTACATCATAGAGGTCTTTGGAGAAAGGAACCACCCCAGCATAGAGGTCTGTGGAGAAAGGAACCACCCCAGCATAGAGGTCTTTGGAGAAAGGAACCACTACAACATAGAGGTCTTTGGAGAAAGGAACCACCCCAGCATAGAGGTCTGTGGAGAAAGGAACCACCCCAGCATAGAGGTCTTTGGAGAAAGGAACCACCCCAGAATAGAGGTTTTTGGAGAAAGGAACCACTACAGCATAGAGGTATTTGGAGAAAGGAACCACCCCAGCATAGAGGTCTTTGGAGAAAGGAACCACTACAACATAGAGGTCTTTGGAGAAAGGAACCACCCCAGCATAGAGGTCTTTGGAAAAAGGAACCACTACAACATAGAGGTCTTTGGAGAAAGGAACCACCCCAGCATAGAGGTCTTTGGAGAAAGGAACCACTACAGCATAGAGGTCTTTGGAGAAAGGAACCACTACATCATAGAGGTCTTTGGAGAAAGGAACCACCCCAGCATAGAGGTCTGTGGAGAAAGGAACCACTACAACATAGAGGTCTTTGGAGAAAGGAACCACCCCAGCATAGAGGTCTGTGGAGAAAGGAACCACCCCAGCATAGAGGTCTTTGGAGAAAGGAACCACCCCAGCATAGAGGTCTTTGGAGAAACAACCACCACAGCATAGAGGTATTTGGAGAAAGGAACCACCCCAGCATAGAGGTCTTTGGAGAAAGGAACCACAACAACATAGAGGTCTTTGGAGAAAGGAACCACCCCAGCATAGAGGTCTTTGGAGAAAGGAACCACTACAACATAGAGGTCTTTGGAGAAAGGAACCACCCCAGCATAGAGGTCTTTGGAAAAAGGAACCACTACAACATAGAGGTCTTTGGAGAAAGGAACCACCCCAGCATAGAGGTCTTTGGAGAAAGGAACCACTACAGCATAGAGGTCTTTGGAGAAAGGAACCACTACATCATAGAGGTCTTTGGAGAAAGGAACCACCCCAGCATAGAGGTCTGTGGAGAAAGGAACCACCCCAGCATAGAGGTCTGTGGAGAAAGGAACCACCCCAGCATAGAGGTCTTTGGAGAAAGGAACCATCCCAGCATAGAGGTTTTTGGAGAAAGAAACCACTACAGCATAGAGGTATTTGGAGAAAGGAACCACCCCAGCATAGAGGTCTTTGGAGAAAGGAACCACTACAATATAGAGGTCTTTGGAGAAAGGAACCACCCCAGCATAGAGGTCTTTGGAGAAAGGAACCACCCCAGCATAGAGGTCTTTGGAGAAAGGAACCACTACAGCATAGAGGTCTTTGGAGAAAGGAACCACTACAGCATAGAGGTCTTTGGAGAAAGGAACAACTCCAGCATAGAGGTCTTTGGAGAAAGGAACCACTCCAGCATAGAGATCTTTGGAGAAAGGAACCAATCCAGAATAGAGGTCTTAGGAGAAAGGAACCACCCCACCATAGAGGTCTGTGGAGAAAGGAACCACCCCAGCATAGAGGTCTTTGGAGAAAGGAACCAATACAACATAGAGGTCTTTGGAGAAAGGAACCACCCCAGCATAGAGGTCTTTGGAGAAAGGAACCACCCCAGCATAGAGGTCTTTGGAGAAAGGAACCACCACAGCATAGAGGTCTTTGGAGAAAGGAACCACCCCAGCATAGAGGTCTTTGGAGAAAGGAACCACCCCAGCATAGAGGTCTTTGGAGAAAGGAACCACCCCAGCATAGAGGTCTTTGGAGAAAGGAACCACCCCAGCATAGAGGTCTTTGGAGAAAGGAACCACTACAGCATAGAGGAATTTGGAGAAAGGAACCACTACAGCATAGAGGTCTTTGGAGAAAGGAACCACTACAATATAGAGGTCTTTGGAGAAAGGAACCACCCCAGCATAGAGGTCTTTGGAGAAAGGAACCACCCCAGCATAGAGGTCTTTGGAGAAAGGAACCACTACAGCATAGAGGTCTTTGGAGAAAGGAACAACTCCAGCATAGAGGTCTTTGGAGAAAGGAACCACTCCAGCATAGAGGTCTTTGGAGAAAGGAACAAATCTAGAATAGACGTCTTAGGAGAAAGGAACCACCCCACCATAGAGGTCTGTGGAGAAAGGAACCACCCCAGCATAGAGGTCATTGGAGAAAGGAACCAATACAACATAGAGGTCTATGGAGAAAGGAACCACCCCAGCATAGAGGTCTTTGGAGAAACGAACCACCCCAGCATAGAGGTTTTTGGAGAAAGGAACCACCCCACCATAGAGGTCTTTGGAGAAAGGAACCACTGCAGAATATAGGTCTTTGGAGAAAGGAACCACTACAACATAGAGGACTTTGGAGAAAGGAACCACCCCAGCATAGAGGTCTTTGGAGAGAGGATCCACCCCACCATAGAGGTCTTTGGAAGAAGGAACCACCCCAGCATAGAGGTCTGTGGAGAAAGGAACCACCCCAGCATAGAGGTCTGTGGAGAAAGGAACCACCCCAGCATAGAGGTCTTTGGAGAAAGGAACCACCCCAGCATAGAGGTCTTTGGAGAAAGGAACCACTACAGCATAGAGGTATTTGGAGAAAGGAACCACCCCAGCATAGAGGTCTTTGGAGAAAGGAACCACAACAACATAGAGGTCTTTGGAGAAAGGAACCACCCCAGCATAGAGGTCTTTGGAGAAAGGAACCACTACAACATAGAGGTCTTTGGAGAAAGGAACCACCCCAGCATAGAGGTCTTTGGAGAAAGGAACCACTACATCATAGAGGTCTTTGGAGAAAGGAACCACCCCAGCATAGAGGTCTGTGGAGAAAGGAACCACTCCAGCATAGAGGTCTTTGGAGAAAGGAACCACTACAACATAGAGGTCTTTGGAGAAAGGAACCACCCCAGCATAGAGGTCTGTGGAGAAAGGAACCACCCCAGCATAGAGGTCTTTGGAGAAAGGAACCAACCCAGCATAGAGGTTTTTGGAGAAAGAAACCACTACAGCATAGAGGTATTTGGAGAAAGGAACCACCCCAGCATGGAGGTCTTTGGAGAAAGGAACCACTACAATATAGAGGTCTTTGGAGAAAGGAACCACCCCAGCATAGAGGTCTTTGGAGAAAGGAACCACTCCAGCATAGAGGTCTTTGGAGAAAGGAACCAATCCAGAATATAGGTCTTTGGAGAAAGGAACCACCCCAGCATAGAGGTCTTTGGAGAAACGAACCACCCCAGCATAGAGGTTTTTGGAGAATGGAACCACCCCACCATAGAGGTCTTTGGAGAAAGGAACCACTGCAGAATATAGGTCTTTGGAGGAAGGAACCACTACAACATAGAGGACTTTGGAGAAGGGAACCACCCCAGCATAGAGGTCTTTGGAGAGAGGATCCACCCCACCATAGAGGTCTTTGGAAGAAGGAACCACCCCAGCATAGAGGTCTGTGGAGAAAGGAACCACCCCAGCATAGAGGTCTTTGGAGAAAGGAACCACCCCAGCATAGAGGTCTTTGGAGAAAGGAACCACTACAGCATAGAGGTATTTGGAGAAAGGAACCACCCCAGCATAGAGGTCTTTGGAGAAAGGAACCACAACAACATAGAGGTCTTTGGAGAAAGGAACCACCCCAGCATAGAGGTCTTTGGAAAAAGGAACCACTACAACATAGAGGTCTTTGGAGAAAGGAACCACCCCAGCATAGAGGTCTTTGGAGAAAGGAACCACTACATCATAGAGGTCTTTGGAGAAAGGAACCACCCCAGCATAGAGGTCTGTGGAGAAAGGAACCACTCCAGCATAGAGGTCTTTGGAGAAAGGAACCACTACAACATAGAGGTCTTTGGAGAAAGGAACCACCCCAGCATAGAGGTCTGTGGAGAAAGGAACCACCCCAGCATAGAGGTCTTTGGAGAAAGGAACCAACCCAGCATAGAGGTTTTTGGAGAAAGAAACCACTACAGCATAGAGGTATTTGGAGAAAGGAACCACCCCAGCATGGAGGTCTTTGGAGAAAGGAACCACTACAATATAGAGGTATTTGGAGAAAGGAACCACCCCAGCATAGAGGTCTTTGGAGAAAGGAACCACTCCAGCATAGAGGTCTTTGGAGAAAGGAACCAATCCAGAATATAGGTCTTTGGAGAAAGGAACCACTACAACATAGAGGACTTTGGAGAAAGGAACCACCCCAGCATAGAGGTCTTTGGAGAAAGGATCCACCCCACCATAGAGGTCTTTGGAAGAAGGAACCACCCCAGCATAGAGGTCTGTGGAGAAAGGAACCACCCCAGCATAGAGGTCTTTGGAGAAAGGAACCACTACAACATAGAGGTCTTTGGAGAAAGGAACCACCCCAGCATAGAGGTCTTTGGAGAAAGGAACCACTACAGCATAGAGGTCTTTGGAGAAAGGAACCACTACATCATAGAGGTCTTTGGAGAAAGGAACCACCCCAGCATAGAGGTCTGTGGAGAAAGGAACCACCCCAGCATAGAGGTCTTTGGAGAAAGGAAACACTACAACATAGAGGTCTTTGAAGAAAGGAACCACCCCAGCATAGAGGTCTGTGGAGAAAGGAACCACCCCAGCATAGAGGTCTTTGGAGAAAGGAACCACCCCAGCATAGAGGTCTTTGGAGAAAGGAACCACTACAGCATAGAGGTATTTGGAGAAAGGAACCACCCCAGCATAGAGGTCTTTGGAGAAAGGAACCACAACAACATAGAGGTCTTTGGAGAAAGGAACCACCCCAGCATAGAGGTCTTTGGAAAAAGGAACCACTACAACATAGAGGTCTTTGGAGAAAGGAACCACCCCAGCATAGAGGTCTGTGGAGAAAGGAACCACCCCAGCATAGAGGTCTTTGGAGAAAGGAACCACTACAACATAGAGGTCTTTGGAGAAAGGAACCACCCCAGCATAGAGGTCTTTGGAGAAAGGAACCACTACAACATAGAGGTCTGTGGAGAAAGGAACCACCCCAGCATAGAGGTCTTTGGAGAAAGGAACCACAACAACATAGAGGTCTTTGGAGAAAGGAACCACCCCAGCATAGAGGTCTTTGGAGAAAGGAACCACTACAACATAGAGGTCTTTGGAGAAAGGAACCACCCCAGCATAGAGGTCTTTGGAGAAAGGAACCACTACAACATAGAGGTCTTTGGAGAAAGGAACCACCCCAGCATAGAGGTCTTTGGAGAAAGGAACCACTACAGCATAGAGGTCTTTGGAGAAAGGAACCACTACATCATAGAGGTCTTTGGAGAAAGGAACCACCCCAGCATAGAGGTCTGTGGAGAAAGGAACCACCCCAGCATAGAGGTCTGTGGAGAAAGGAACCACCCCAGCATAGAGGTCTTTGGAGAAAGGAACCATCCCAGCATAGAGGTCTTTGGAGAAAGGAACCACCCCAGCATAGAGGTCTTTGGAGAAAGGAACCACTACAGCATAGAGGTCTTTGGAGAAAGGAACCACTACAGCATAGAGGTCTTTGGAGAAAGGAACAACTCCAGCATAGAGGTCTTTGGAGAAAGGAACCACTCCAGCATAGAGATCTTTGGAGAAAGGAACCAATCCAGAATAGAGGTCTTAGGAGAAAGGAACCACCCCACCATAGAGGTCTGTGGAGAAAGGAACCACCCCAGCATAGAGGTCTTTGGAGAAAGGAACCAATACAACATAGAGGTCTTTGGAGAAAGGAACCACCCCAGCATAGAGGTCTTTGGAGAAAGGAACCACCCCAGCATAGAGGCCTTTGGAGAAAGGAACCACCACAGCATAGAGGTCTTTGGAGAAAGGAACCACCCCAGTATAGAGGTCTTTGGAGAAAGTAACCACCCCAGCATAGAGGTCTTTGGAGAAAGGAACCACCCCAGCATAGAGGTCTTTGGAGAAAGGAACCACCCCAGCATAGAGGTCTTTGGAGAAAGGAACCACTACAGCATAGAGGAATTTGGAGAAAGGAACCACTACAGCATAGAGGTCTTTGGAGAAAGGAACCACTACAATATAGAGGTCTTTGGAGAAAGGAACCACCCCAGCATAGAGGTCTTTGGAGAAAGGAACCACCCCAGCATAGAGGTCTTTGGAGAAAGGAACCACTACAGCATAGAGGTCTTTGGAGAAAGGAACAACTCCAGCATAGAGGTCTTTGGAGAAAGGAACCACTCCAGCATAGAGGTCTTTGGAGAAAGGAACAAATCTAGAATAGACGTCTTAGGAGAAAGGAACCACCCCACCATATAGGTCTGTGGAGAAAGGAACCACCCCAGCATAGAGGTCATTGGAGAAAGGAACCAATACAACATAGAGGTCTATGGAGAAAGGAACCACCCCAGCATAGAGGTCTTTGGAAAATCGAACCACCCCAGCATAGAGGTTTTTGGAGAAAGGAACCACCCCACCATAGAGGTCTTTGGAGAAAGGAACCACTGCAGAATATAGGTCTTTGGAGAAAGGAACCACTACAACATAGAGGACTTTGGAGAAGGGAACCACCCCAGCATAGAGGTCTTTGGAGAGAGGATCCACCCCACCATAGAGGTCTTTGGAAGAAGGAACCACCCCAGCATAGAGGTCTGTGGAGAAAGGAACCACCCCAGCATAGAGGTCTGTGGAGAAAGGAACCACCCCAGCATAGAGGTCTTTGGAGAAAGGAACCACCCCAGCATAGAGGTCTTTGGAGAAAGGAACCACTACAGCATAGAGGTATTTGGAGAAAGGAACCACCCCAGCATAGAGGTCTTTGGAGAAAGGAACCACAACAACATAGAGGTCTTTGGAGAAAGGAACCACCCCAGCATAGAGGTCTTTGGAAAAAGGAACCACTACAACATAGAGGTCTTTGGAGAAAGGAACCACCCCAGCATAGAGGTCTTTGGAGAAAGGAACCACTACAGCATAGAGGTCTTTGGAGAAAGGAACCACTACATCATAGAGGTCTTTGGAGAAAGGAACCACCCCAGCATAGAGGTCTGTGGAGAAAGGAACCACTCCAGCATAGAGGTCTTTGGAGAAAGGAACCACTACAACATAGAGGTCTTTGGAGAAAGGAACCACCCCAGCATAGAGGTCTGTGGAGAAAGGAACCACCCCAGCATAGAGGTCTTTGGAGAAAGGAACCAACCCAGCATAGAGGTTTTTGGAGAAAGAAACCACTACAGCATAGAGGTATTTGGAGAAAGGAACCACCCCAGCATGGAGGTCTTTGGAGAAAGGAACCACTACAATATAGAGGTCTTTGGAGAAAGGAACCACCCCAGCATAGAGGTCTTTGGAGAAAGGAACCACTCCAGCATAGAGGTCTTTGGAGAAAGGAACCAATCCAGAATATAGGTCTTTGGAGAAAGGAACCACTACAACATAGAGGTCTTTGGAGAAAGGAACCACCCCAGCATAGAGGTCTTTGGAGAAAGGATCCACCCCACCATAGAGGTCTTTGGAAGAAGGAACCACCCCAGCATAGAGGTCTGTGGAGAAAGGAACCACCCCAGCATAGAGGTCTTTGGAGAAAGGAACCACTACAACATAGAGGTCTTTGGAGAAAGGAACCACCCCAGCATAGAGGTCTTTGGAAAAAGGAACCACTACAACATAGAGGTCTTTGGAGAAAAGAACCACCCCAGCATAGAGGTCTTTGGAGAAAGGAACCACTACAGCATAGAGGTCTTTGGAGAAAGGAACCACTACATCATAGAGGTCTTTGGAGAAAGGAACCACCCCAGCATAGAGGTCTGTGGAGAAAGGAACCACCCCAGCATAGAGGTCTTTGGAGAAAGGAACCACTACAACATAGAGGTCTTTGAAGAAAGGAACCACCCCAGCATAGAGGTCTGTGGAGAAAGGAACCACCCCAGCATAGAGGTCTTTGGAGAAAGGAACCACCCCAGCATAGAGGTCTTTGGAGAAAGGAACCACTACAGCATAGAGGTATTTGGAGAAAGGAACCACCCCAGCATAGAGGTCTTTGGAGAAAGGAACCACAACAACATAGAGGTCTTTGGAGAAAGGAACCACCCCAGCATAGAGGTCTTTGGAAAAAGGAACCACTACAACATAGAGGTCTTTGGAGAAAGGAACCACCCCAGCATAGAGGTCTGTGGAGAAAGGAACCACCCCAGCATAGAGGTCTTTGGAGAAAGGAACCACTACAACATAGAGGTCTTTGGAGAAAGGAACCACCCCAGCATAGAGGTCTTTGGAAAAAGGAACCACTACAACATAGAGGTCTTTGGAGAAAGGAACCACCCCAGCATAGAGGTCTTTGGAGAAAGGAACCACTACAGCATAGAGGTCTTTGGAGAAAGGAACCACTACATCATAGAGGTCTTTGGAGAAAGGAACCACCCCAGCATTGAGGGCTGTGGAGAAAGTAACCACCCCAGCATAGAGGTCTTTGGAGAAAGGAACCACCCCAGCATAGAGGTCTTTGGAGAAAGGAACCACCCCAGCATAGAGGTCTTTGGAGAAAGGAACCACTACAGCATAGAGGAATTTGGAGAAAGGAACCACTACAGCATAGAGGTCTTTGGAGAAAGGAACCACTACAATATAGAGGTCTTTGGAGAAAGGAACCACCCCAGCATAGAGGTCTTTGGAGAAAGGAACCACCCCAGCATAGAGGTCTTTGGAGAAAGGAACCACTACAGCATAGAGGTCTTTGGAGAAAGGAACCACTCCAGCATAGAGGTCTTTGGAGAAAGGAACCACTCCAGCATAGAGGTCTTTGGAGAAAGGAACAAATCTAGAATAGAGGTCTTAGGAGAAAGGAACCACCCCACCATAGAGGTCTGTGGAGAAAGGAACCACCCCAGCATAGAGGTCATTGGAGAAAGGAACCAATACAACATAGAGGTCTTTGGAGAAAGGAACCACCCCAGCATAGAGGTCTTTGGAGAAAGGAACCACCCCAGCATAGAGGTCTTTGGAGAAAGGAACCACCCCAGCATAGAGGTCATTGGATAAAGGAACCACTGCAGAATATAGGTCTTTGGAGAAAGGAACCACTACAACATAGAGGACTTTGGAGAAAGGAACCACCCCAGCATAGAGGTCTTTGGAGAAAGGATCCACCCCACCATAGAGGTCTTTGGAAGAAGGAACCACCCCAGCATAGAGGTCTTTGGAGAAAGGAACCACCCCAGCATAGAGGTCTGTGGAGAAAGGAACCACCCCAGCATAGAGGTCTTTGGAGAAAGGAACCACCCCAGCATAGAGGTCTTTGGAGAAAGGAACCACTACAGCATAGAGGTATTTGGAGAAAGGAACCACCCCAGCATAGAGGTCTTTGGAGAAAGGAACCACAACAACATAGAGGTCTTTGGAGAAAGGAACCACCCCACCATAGAGGTCTTTGGAAAGGAACCACTACAACATAGAGGTCTTTGGAGAAAGGAACCACCCCAGCATAGAGGTCTTTGGAGAAAGGAACCACTACAGCATAGAGGTCTTTGGAGAAAGGAACCACTACATCATAGAGGTCTTTGGAGAAAGGAACCACCCCAGCATAGAGGTCTGTGGAGAAAGGAACCACTCCAGCATAGAGGTCTTTGGAGAAAGGAACCACTACAACATAGAGGTCTTTGGAGAAAGGAACCACCCCAGCATAGAGGTCTGTGGAGAAAGGAACCACCCCAGCATAGAGGTCTTTGGAGAAAGGAACCAACCCAGCATAGAGGTTTTTGGAGAAAGAAACCACTACAGCATAGAGGTATTTGGAGAAAGGAACCACCCCAGCATGGAGGTCTTTGGAGAAAGGAACCACTACAATATAGAGGTCTTTGGAGAAAGGAACCACCCCAGCATAGAGGTCTTTGGAGAAAGGAACCACTCCAGCATAGAGGTCTTTGGAGAAAGGAACCAATCCAGAATATAGGTCTTTGGAGAAAGGAACCACTACAACATAGAGGACTTTGGAGAAAGGAACCACCCCAGCATAGAGGTCTTTGGAGAAAGGATCCACCCCACCATAGAGGTCTTTGGAAGAAGGAACCACCCCAGCATAGAGGTCTGTGGAGAAAGGAACCACCCCAGCATAGAGGTCTTTGGAGAAAGGAACCACTACAACATAGAGGTCTTTGGAGAAAGGAACCACCCCAGCATAGAGGTCTTTGGAAAAAGGAACCACTACAACATAGAGGTCTTTGGAGAAAGGAACCACCCCAGCATAGAGGTCTTTGGAGAAAGGAACCACTACAGCATAGAGGTCTTTGGAGAAAGGAACCACTACATCATAGAGGTCTTTGGAGAAAGGAACCACCCCAGCATAGAGGTCTGTGGAGAAAGGAACCACCCCAGCATAGAGGTCTTTGGAGAAAGGAACCACTACAACATAGAGGTCTTTGGAGAAAGGAACCACCCCAGCATAGAGGTCTGTGGAGAAAGGAACCACCCCAGCATAGAGGTCTTTGGAGAAAGGAACCACCCCAGCATAGAGGTCTTTGGAGAAAGGAACCACTACAGCATAGAGGTATTTGGAGAAAGGAACCACCCCAGCATAGAGGTCTTTGGAGAAAGGAACCACAACAACATAGAGGTCTTTGGAGAAAGGAACCACCCCAGCATAGAGGTCTTTGGAAAAAGGAACCACTACAACATAGAGGTCTTTGGAGAAAGGAACCACCCCAGCATAGAGGTCTGTGGAGAAAGGAACCACCCCAGCATAGAGGTCTTTGGAGAAAGGAACCACTACAACATAGAGGTCTTTGGAGAAAGGAACCACTACAGCATAGAGGTATTTGGAGAAAGGAACCACCCCAGCATAGAGGTCTTTGGAGAAAGGAACCACTACAACATAGAGGTCTTTGGAGAAAGGAACCACCCCAGCATAGAGGTCTTTGGAGAAAGGAACCACTACAACATAGAGGTCTTTGGAGAAAGGAACCACCCCAGCATAGAGGTCTGTGGAGAAAGGAACCACCCCAGCATAGAGGTCTTTGGAGAAAGGAACCACTACAACATAGAGGTCTTTGGAGAAAGGAACCACCCCAGCATAGAGGTCTTTGGAGAAAGAACCACTACAACATAGAGGTCTTTGGAGAAAGGAACCACCCCAGCATAGAGGTCTTTGGAGAAAGGAACCACTACAGCATAGAGGTCTTTGGAGAAAGGAACCACTACATCATAGAGGTCTTTGGAGAAAGGAACCACCCCAGCATAGAGGTCTGTGGAGAAAGTAACCACCCCAGCATAGAGGTCTTTGGAGAAAGGAACCACCCCAGCATAGAGGTCTTTGGAGAAAGGAACCACCCCAGCATAGAGGTCTTTGGAGAAAGGAACCACTACAGCATAGAGGAATTTGGAGAAAGGAACCACTACAGCATAGAGGTCTTTGGAGAAAGGAACCACTACAATATAGAGGTCTTTGGAGAAAGGAACCACCCCAGCATAGAGGTCTTTGGAGAAAGGAACCACCCCAGCATAGAGGTCTTTGGAGAAAGGAACCACTACAGCATAGAGGTCTTTGGAGAAAGGAACAACTCCAGCATAGAGGTCTTTGGAGAAAGGAACCACTCCAGCATAGAGGTCTTTGGAGAAAGGAACAAATCTAGAATAGAGGTCTTAGGAGAAAGGAACCACCCCACCATAGAGGTCTGTGGAGAAAGGAACCACCCCAGCATAGAGGTCTTTGGAGAAAGGAACCACTACAACATAGAGGACTTTGGAGAAAGGAACCACCCCAGCATAGAGGTCTTTGGAGAAAGGATCCACCCCACCATAGAGGTCTTTGGAAGAAGGAACCACCCCAGCATAGAGGTCTTTGGAGAAAGGAACTACCCCAGCATAGAGGTCTGTGGAGAAAGGAACCACCCCAGCATAGAGGTCTTTGGAGAAAGGAACCACTACAACATAGAGGTCTTTGGAGAAAGGAACCACCCCAGCATAGAGGTCTTTGGAGAAAGGAACCACTACAACATAGAGGTCTTTGGAGAAAGGAACCACCCCAGCATAGAGGTCTTTGGAGAAAGGAACCACTACAGCATAGAGGTCTTTGGAGAAAGGAACCACTACATCATAGTGGTCTTTGGAGAAAGGAACCACCCCAGCATAGAGGTCTGTGGAGAAAGGAACCACCCCAGCATAGAGGTCTTTGGAGAAAGGAACCACTACAACATAGAGGTCTTTGGAGAAAGGAACCACCCCAGCATAGAGGTCTGTGGAGAAAGGAACCACCCCAGCATAGAGGTCTTTGGAGAAAGGAACCACCCCAGCATAGAGGTCTTTGGAGAAAGGAACCACTACAGCATAGAGGTATTTGGAGAAAGGAACCACCCCAGCATAGAGGTCTTCGGAGAAAGGAACCATAACAACATAGAGGTCTTTGGAGAAAGGAACCACCCCAGCATAGAGGTCTTTGGAAAAAGGAACCACTACAACATAGAGGTCTTTGGAGAAAGGAACCACTACAGCATAGAGGTCTTTGGAGAAAGGAACCACTACAGCATAGAGGTCTTTGGAGAAAGGAACCACTACATCATAGAGGTCTTTGGAGAAAGGAACCACCCCAGCATAGAGGTCTGTGGAGAAAGGAACCACCCCAGCATAGAGGTCTTTGGAGAAAGGAACCACCCCAGTATAGAGGTCTGTGGAGAAAGGAACCACCCCAGCATAGAGGTCTGTGGAGAAAGAAACCACCCCAGCATAGAGGTCTGTGGAGAAAGAAACCACCCCAGCAAAGAGGTCTTTGGAGAAATGATCCACCCCAGCATAGAGGTCTTTGGAGAAAGGAACCACTACAGCATAGAGGTATTTGGAGAAAGGAACCACCCCAGCATAGAGGTCTTTGGAAAAAGGAACCACTACAACATAGAGGTCTTTGGAGAAAGGAACCATCCCAGCATAGAGGTCTTTGGAGAAAGGAACCAATCCAGAATAGAGGTCTTAGGAGAAAGGAACCAACCCACCATAGAGGTCTTTGGAGAAAGGAACCACCCCAGCATAGAGGTCTTTGGAGAAAGGAACCATCCCAGCATAGAGGTCTTTGGAGAAAGGAACCACTGCAGAATATAGGTCTTTGGAGAAAGGAACCACTACAACATAGAGGTCTTTGGAGAAAGGAACCACCCCAGCATAGAGGTCTTTGGAGAAAGGAACCACCCCAGCATAGAGGTCTTTGGAGAAAGGAACCACCCCAGCATAGAGGTCTTTGGAGAAAGGAACCACCCCAGCATAGAGGTCTGTGGAGAAAGGAACCACCCCATCATAGAGGTCTTTGGAGAAAGGAACGACTACAACATAGAGGTCTTTGGAGAAAGGAACCACCCCAGCATAGAGGTCTTTGGAAAAAGGAACCACTACAACATAGAGGTCTTTGGAGAATGGAACCACCCCAGCATAGAGGTCTTTGGAAAAAGGAACCACTACAACATAGAGGTCTTTGGAGAAAGGAACCACCCCAGCATAGAGGTCTGTGGAGAAAGAAACCACCCCAGCAAAGAGGTCTTTGGAGAAAGGATCCACCCCAGCATAGAGGTCTGTGGAGAAAGGAACCACTATAGCATAGAGGTATTTGGAGAAAGGAACCACCCCAGCATAGAGGTCTTTGGAGAAAGGAACCACTACAATATAGAGGTCTTTGGAGAAAGGAACCACCCCAGCATAGAGGTCTTTGGAGATAGGAACCACCCCAGCATAGAGGTCTTTGGAGAAAGGAACCACTACAACATAGAGTTCTTTGGAGAAAGGAACCACTACAGCATAGAGGTCTGTGGAGAAAGGAACCACCCCAGCATAGAGGTCTGTGGAGAAAGGAACCACCCCAGCATAGAGGTCTTTGGAGAAAGGAACCACTACAGCATAGAGGTATTTGGAGAAAGGAACCACCCCAGCATAGAGGTCTGTGGAGAAAGGAATCACCCCAGCATAGAGGTCTTTGGAGAAAAGAACCACCCCAGCATAGAGGTATTTGGAGAAAGGAACCACCCCAGGATAGAGGTCTGTGGAGAAAGGAATCACCCCAGCATAGAGGTCTGTGGAGAAAGGAATCACCCCAGCATAGAGGTCTTTGGAGAAAGGAACCACCCCAGCATAGAGGTCTTTGGAGAAAAGAACCACCCCAGCATAGAGGTCTGTGGAGAAAGGAACCACCCCAGCAAAAGCAGCAAAATGCTGAGAGCGCTACATCTGAGAGCTCAGATGAGGATTCTTATCCAGTATTCATCAACAGGTCACATAGTGATGAAGAGCGGCATTAATCTTTATTTAACTAAGCAAGTCAGTTAAGAAAACAATTGCATTTACAATGACGGCCTACACCAGCAAAACACAATCACGGCCGGTTGTGATACAGCCTGGATTTGAACCAGGGTGTCTATAGCGACATCTCTAGCACTGAGATGCAGTGCCTTAGAACACTGCAACGCTCAGGAGCCACATTAGGGCTGCCAAGCTCCTATCAGGATATGAATTAGAGATGCTCAGATGTGTTAATTTAAACAAATTTAAAAAAAATGTTTAGTGGGGGTTGCGTCTTTTCCCATATAGGTAGACTGGGCATGTCTAGATAGTTATATGGGTGTTAGTCCAGTTTTCTCACGTGTTCTCTTGACCAGTACTTACGTCCTCTTTTTTGAGGCCAGTGAAATGTTTGGGACAACATTACATTTTTGCAGGGTAGTGTTGTAAGGGGCTTAATACAGTTGTATTCCAGCCACTACTTGGGTGAAGCCCATAGGAAATGAAGAAGAAACTTTAAGTGGACTGGGGGAGAGGAAGAAAAACAAACAAAAAATGCTTTAAACTGCTGTTACATCGTGCTGACATGATTAAAATTGATGGGGCTGCAGTGGAGAGGGGCAAAAGCTTCAAGTTCCTCAGCGTGCACATCACAGAGGACCTGACATGGACCCATCACACCGTCACCGTGGTGAAGAAAGCGCGACAGACCCTCTTCAACCTCAGGCAACTAAAGAAATTTTGCATGGCCCCTCAGATCCTCAAGAACTTCTATAGATGCACCATCGAGAGTACCTTGTCTGGCTGCATCACCGCCTGGTATGAAAACTGCGACCACAAGACTCTACAGAGGGTGGTGGGAAGTGGGAACGGCCCAAAACGTCACTGAGAGCGAGCTCCCCACCCTCCAGGACATTTATACCAGGCGGTTTCTGAGGAAGGCCTGAAGATCGTCAAGGACTCCGTCACCCAAGCCACGGACTATTCACTCCGTTACCATCTGGCAAATGGTATCGGAGCATCAGGTCTACCACCAGGCAATCAGTCTGTTGAACAGCTAGCCCTAGCTGTCTACCTGCCCAGACCTGCACATTAGATAATATTTGGGTAAGACTTTCTATGAAACCCATATGCATAGTGCATAATACAGCATTATACATGTACCCATAATGCACTATGATATGGTAATAATTCAGTATACTGTAAGTTTAGTTATAGACACATAAAGACTCATATAGACTCTGGTTTTGATTCCAGGCTGTATCACAACCGGCCGTGATTGGGAAGTGCACAATTGTCCCAGTGTCGTCCAAGTTAGGGTTTGGCCGGGGCAGGCCATCATTGTAAATAAGAATTTATTCTTAACTGACATGCCTAGTTAAATAAAGGTTAAATAAATAAAATACTGATGATGCACTATAATCATAATCACTTATAATGTACAGCAACAAATGTAGCACTTCATAATTGCTGGTCACTTTTTCCTCAAGGATCATGCAGCATTATAATGACCATCAATGTGATGCATTTCTATCCTTTTTGTCAATGAGCAGCACATCATTATTACTGCATCCTAATCTTTGTTTTGGTGTGTTTAGCATACTTATAAGCCACAGTAAAGTAATATTCTTTGATTGCTTTAGGTAAGGTGATGAAAGGCAGACAGCTATTTGCTGACATTGAGGTATATGCTGATGTTGAGGCCAAGTCATTCACCTACCATTGCACCTTGTATCAAATGGTGAGCTGGACCTCACTTTACATGCACAGACAGTTACATTGTTATGTGTTCATTTACAAAGCCCTTCTGGGTAAACGACCTCTCTACCTCTGTAGCCTGCTCTTGTTCACCAGTAGCAGTTACCAGACACGGTCTACTAGGTGGTTGGTAAAGCCTCAGGGCAGTTACGGAGCAAGGCAAGACTGCCTTTTCCTATTGTGCACCAGAGGCATGGAACAGTCTGCAAAAGGTGGCATGGAACTTCACCTAGATGTACTAGTGCCCCTTAGTGAGTTTAAAACTCTGGCCTAAAACTATGTTCAGGAGGAGTGTAAATGTTTCCTGTAGGCCGGATCAGCTCTTGATAACGTGTTGTTGTATGTTTTTTTTCCTGGTTAAATAAGCTGTTACTGTACAATTCTAAAGTTGTCATTGTATGTTTTCGTGAAATGTCAGGACTTTTTGGAGGGTAAAATTTTTTGAATATTAAAAATGCTATTTTCACAAACCCCTAACCTTAACATTTATCCTAAACCTAACCCTAACCTTAACCCCAAAAACCCTAACCTTAAGCCTTAACCCTAGCCCTAACATTAACCTTAACACCAAAACCCTAAATCTAACGCCTTAAACTTAAAATAGCATTTGAACAAATTCAGGACCTGAAAAAGTCTTAATTGTTAGGACTTTTGGGGTCCTGATAATGTAGGAAAACACACACACAGTCAACACTGCTGTTCTATTTGCATGCTATTTTATTCAACTGCAACACCAAGACATTGTCCACTTCATATTTGTAAATACAGTCGTACTTGACATAGCACATTCGTAATTTATGCTGTAACTAGCTATATATGCAATTGTAACCACATCAGTTTTACTACTATGCATACTACTTTCTTCTACTATTTTTTTTATATATATACAAAAGGTATTCCAGTCTATTTGAGGTGCCTGAAATTGGTCTCTAGCTAAACACCATAAAATAATATTATTCATAGAAAAAAGTAAACAGCAAGGGCAAACCTGGAGGGGTTTGAGGCTCGCGACCAGATGCGCGTTCTCGATTATAAACCTCTGACGCCTTCATCCGGGAATCTGGTACGAACTCGCTCTCCAACATGGCGGCGCCAGGTGAGGTTTATGTGGGTGAACGAGCTAGGTCGGTTGGGATATTTCAGAGGGTATTAGCTCGACACAATTTAGCAAATATCGTTTGACGAGTGTCTACAGCTTGTCATGTCAATCTGTGTCGGTGTCCTATGTGCATATTTTCATCAAATTACTGTTTCTCTGGGAGAAAGACGCCGCTGCCGGCGAAGGGATCTAGCTAGCTAACGTCGTTAGCTACGCGAGGCAGCTATTTGCTCAGGGTTTAATAATTTCTTCCCGGTGTTTTTTATTGGGTGACGTGTAACGGGTATTGCGTTGACTTTAGAGTGTGCCTTTGGATTGTATCAGACATTTAAGTAGGTCGTAATGTTATTCATAAGCAACAGACACATTGTGTCTAGTTAGTCGACGATTTACTGTGGCGTTAAGACAAGCAAGCGCATTTATTGTAGGAGGGTCTGGTTCAGTGGCATGGGGTTCTCAAGGAATTTCCCACGTGCGGATTTTGGTAACCGATGGGGGAAGCAGGACAGTTGCTGGACGCGTCCTATCGCTGGACTCCCCTCAAATGTTAGCAGGCTGACGTATTTAATTATGTCAGCCACATGCCGCTAGCATAGGCCTTAAATTATTCCCGGTAAGCAGTCCTTTGCTGACGAAGCCAGTGGATGTATTGACAATGGCTAGCTAAGCAACTAGCTAGCTCGTTAGCTTACAGACATACCAGTAGTAGCTAGCTAGGTAGCTTCAGCTGTGTTGACCGCTAACGTTAGTTAGCTAGGAACCATCCAGTTGTTTCGAAATGATTTGGTTAATGTTAGCTAGCTTTGGCAATATGGCAAAATGGCTGTCTAGCTAACGTTACATTGGCAAGAATGACTCACTGGCTATTTCCTCAGTTTGGTTTCACGTAATTCATAACGATTCACCACGTGGAAGGCACTACTTTGCACCCAGGCCTAACTAACACGCTGTTTGCTAGGATAATTAAATATAATAGCTAGTTCTACAGTGTGCATTAATGGTATTGTTGTCACTCACTGCACGAGTACCATCACCATTCATTGTAAACAGTGTGTGACCCACTGACAAGATACCAATTGTAAACAGGCTGTGTGTGTGATGCTCTGTAGTGTGTGAAAAGAATGTCCTGACAGCTGGGATTTTCACAATGAAGCCGCCAGCCCTTTGTTTTTCCCAGTCCGCTTCAAACCAAAACAAACCGACCGAACCTGCTACATCAGAAGAGCTGGGTCTCAGTAGTCAACCAATTTAGTCACAATAACTAATTTAATATCTGTCACACACACCTAAATTGTTGTTGCCCTTGAAGAAACAACCAAACTCTCTGTTGCTGAAAATAGGATAAACTGTAAAAGCACTTATCAGTGATGCCCAATTTGTTTTGGAGCGTTTCAATAAAGTGGCGGTTAGTATGCAGTGAGAGAGACCACTCCCTGTTTTAGAAGCAGGTTGGCATTCATGGGGATGACTCATGTACTGGAGGCAGCTCTGCAGGGTAATCACTAGCTGGCCCTAACCACACTGCTAACATTATGCCTTAACTTTAAATTAAGACCAAGAAGCACATTTTTGTTTACATTAATTTTTACAATATGTAGCCATCTTTCACTTTGCAGCTGGCCCATCTAGTGGAAATCTCTCAGCTCTGCCTCCAGTATAAGATTCATCCCAATAAATGTCATCCTGCGGTTTAGAATGGGTCAGTGGGGCTAAGGCTCATCTGGCTGGCTTTGGCCCCACACACACTATGTAGACCTATTAGACACACTGTTTCATTATCATGGTCTGCACATCTCTGCTCCTTTCTGACACGATGCTGGACTGGAGCACTCCACAACAGTGAGAAATTACTATTTGTTTGCATGCAGCTGTTGGCATGAAGGGCGGTTTGAGGCCTTTTCTAAACCAATGTGCTTTTGCCTTCGTCAGAGAATGTCAATGGCAGTTTGTGGAAATGACTCAACATAGTTTCAGGCATTTCCACTAGCTCGGTATGGACACTTTCATTGGTTTCCAACGCAAATGCAGGACTGCCTGGAGGTTGAGGGCTGCACTCCTGCGGGATGCCAACAGGAACTGCTGGTCCCAACAGAGAACATAGCAGCACAATCAGCATTTTTCATGCTGCGGTTGGGAGCGGGCAGTCAGACTATTTTGGGATGAAAATATCTTTGTTGTCAGATTTGCAGATTTGAAAACGGGTGTCTTTCTGCTTTTGTATGCGTTAGCCTGCCTACTGTTTTAAAAGCACCTATTGCATTATTCACAGTCAGATTTCCTTGCTTCAAGTTCAGTAACCTGCCTTTCCTCCTAGTTAGGTGTGCAAGATCAAGTGTGTGTGTGATCTCAATTAAAAAGAGTAGGCTGCCTATGCATAGGCGGAGAATCAGGTGGCAGTTATCTATCCAAGGAAATTTGATTAAATATGATTAGACAATAGTTTTCTACAGTGTCTGTAAATGAATAATAATGGTAAGAAGTCTAGCCTGTTTGATTATCGGCCAGTAATACCCAATAATGGGCCACGCAATTTAACCTATTTCTTGGGTTATTTTTGTGGATTTTGATATTGCGTATAGGGTGCAAAATTGCTTGGACCATGGCTGGCAAGTGAGCTGTGTCACATACGCCTAAAATAACATTGAAGGACTGTGGTTGGGTTCGGGTCCTGTTGTGTGTGTGTGTGGGAGTAGAACAGAAATCCAGCAGAGTGCGGTATGAAAAGCTGCGGGCGGAATGAATAAATCCATCTCTCGTAGACCTCTACCTCAAGTCTAGTAGTTACAAATCAAGTTAAATGGATCGCTTGTAGAGGGCTATGACTTCGTAATTACATCAGTCAAAATGTCTTCCAAATGTACCTTCCATCTCTTACGTAGAGACTGGCAACCATGCTAATCCAGACCCCTCAGACTGGAAACCATGGACTAGTGATCGTTTTTGGACAGTTCTGTACATTACATTTCCCTTCAATGTGTCATGCAGCCCACTGATCTCCCTCTCTCCCTTTCCAGCTAAGAAGAAGGGGAATAAGAAGGGGAAGACCCTGACCCTCACGGACTTCCTGGCAGAGGACAATGGTAGTGGAGGCAACCCTCCACCACCGCAACCCAGCTATGCCAAGTCCACCAGCTGGGCCGATGAGACGGATGACCTGGAGGGAGATGGTGAGAGACGCAGCATGATGCTTGATGAGATCTCATATGGTGGCTCATCCAAAGATGCAAACTTACCAAGGTTTCACGTTCACTGGGGAGCAACGCTAACTATGCAGATCAGTGAAATTTAGCATTGGCAATCGTGTCTTGTTCCACAGTACATTTCTATCTGTTTTCAGTAATGTTGCACCTGTCCATGGAAAAACACATCCCTCTTCTTTACTCCTCTTTCTCATCCCACTCTTTCTTTCTCTCAGTGTCCACCTCCTGGCACTCAGGGGAGGACAGTTACCGGGCCCCGGCCATAGATCGCAACATCCTTCCCACGGCGCCACGGTCAGCCCGCGAACCCAACGTGGACCGGTCGCGCCTCCCCCGTAGCCCCCCCTACACTGCCTTTTTGGGCAACCTGCCCTACGACGTCTCCGAGGAATCTATCATGGACTTCTTCCGGGGCCTAGCGGTACGTACTAGATCCTGTCAGAACGGCAGCCATGTTAACAAAATCTGTGTTTTCAGTAGGCACAAAATTGTGCAAAAATGCTTTGCAGTCCTACCTGGACGTGTCTACATTGTGCCGACTCAACATGACTGGTGTGGAAAGGATACCAAATTTTGGCCATATCACCCAGCCCTAATTTAGATGCAATGCATTAGACCTCGGTGCCACTCCGGAGGCCAAAGATGTTGTAAATCTGTGTTGAATGACTTACTATCAGTATATAGGAAAGGAGAACTGTAAAACATTTACTATTCTAAGGGTTTGCACCAAAAACAAATCTATTAGACTATTTACCAAATGTAGTTTTTGCTGACTAGCCTCGTTATCTTCAGAATTATACACCTATTGAACAAGCCAACAGTGAGCCTCTTGGCACCAATCGAAGCCGTTGCTGTTCTCTTGTAGCAGACATGATCAAATGGATGCCAAAAACAACACTTTCACCGATGGTCGCTGTGCAGTTTGACAGTAACTGACTCAGCAACATTAAGGGGAAGGTCACTTGATGCTAAATTGTGCCTAGAAAAAGTGTGATGTGTATTTCTTGGCCGTCATTGTAATTATATGACAGATCTAGTAAGTGTTTTCAGGATTCTAATCGATTTGCCTCCCAACGAGCGCTGCAGAAAAGTTTTGAAAAAATTTGATCTATTTTGAAAGAGATATGAGATCAACTGAATGACTGTGGTTGTGTTGATGCTTGTGGTCAGCTATTGATACACCAGTTGTTTGTATTCCTGTTAGTGATGCACATTTTGGTCAATTTTGCTGCCGACTAACCGACCCCTCGTTAACCGGTCAACAATTATTTTTTCCCGCCAAACAGTAAAATGAGGTGACTAACAGAAAATACTATGCATGTATACAAGGAAGACATTTTTCATTAAGAGGTGGAAACATGCAACAATAGCAAACCTGTTGTTTTAGTCAAACGGCTATAGTTTATTATTGAACATGCAACTCCTGTAATGAAGCAGCCAATAAAAAGTTATTTTTGAACATTTGCCGAAGTTCAATTCATGGGAAAACGCTGTTCTAAACAGCGCACTTAATGCTATCAGTTACATATGTGATAGACAAATCTCAGTTAGAAACTTAGAAGGGGAATCTTATAGAAATGACTAGGATGGGTTGCTAATATGAGCATTGTGCCTTTGGCTTATGGACAATGAAAGAAAGTTGATACGAAAACCAATAGAACAGAAGAGATTCTGAATCTTCATTAAATAATTGCCTCTACTTTCTATGGTGGGATTTTGGCTAGACTACTTTGAAGCAAGGTAATACATGCCTCATTATTGAAAGTTAAACGTTCGGGTTTCAAACAATTATACTTCCTCAAGCTCACATTGCGAAGTGGTGCGTGACCGTTGATATAGCCTATGCACTCGAATGCTGTAATTACAAGTTAATTGTGGCTATAAAACAGTTAACACGATTGCATTTAGAATTGTTATTTGTTGTGCAATGACTGGGCTTACAAAAGCACATGCTCTCTCGTGCTGTCTGACAGGCAATATGCTAGTTTGAGCAGAATAGCCTATGTATGCTGAACGCGTGTGATAAGATGCATGACGACTAACAAAATCATTTAATTCCACAAAATTATTCAAATGTACCTATAGAACAATACGCATGACCGGTCAAATGTATTTTCTGCGGCTAAACGGTTAACCGTTAACATTCCTAATTCCTGTCAAACTGAAGGACACAAACAGGACATTCAACCCACCTGAGGTTAATCATTTCCTATATCTAGAGGAGGCGGCTTAACTGGAACCATCAACCTGTCTAGTCTGTTAATATACTCTGAGTTGGCAAAACATTAGTAACACCTTAATATTGAGTTAAACACCTATTTGCAACTTTGACATGTGGGTTCATGCAAGCAGAATGCATCTGAGCCCTACCAAGTGCAAGGTCCTATCAGTAACCTTCACAAGAAATCCACCATTCAAATGACAGAAATACTAAATTCATCCAAAATGGAGGGAAACACCGTCTCGAGGCTGATGACATCATAAGGAAGCGACGTGTACTGCATTCATATGGTCATTTTCAATAGGGAGGTTCCCAAATGAGCAATGTGTCAAAATCCCTTTTTCCAGGACAGAGATTCCTCAGGGTTTTGCCTGCTATATGCGTTCTGATTGACTCACAGACAAATGGTTAACAGTTTTGGAAAATTCAGAGTGTTACCTATCCAATGGTACTATAATATATGCATATCCTATTTTCTGGGCCTAAATGGGAGGCATTTTACTTTGGGCATGCCAGGCTCTCCAAAACGGTCACCTCATGCACTGCTCCCAGAGAAGTTAATCTAATAGCATTGTCAGATTTCAAAAAGGCTTTATGGCGAAAGCAGAACATTTGATTGTCGGAGGACTGCGCCCCACTACACATTCAATTAGCATAATAACAACCAGCAGAGGTGTCAACTCAAATAGCATAAAGTAAATTGCTTACCTTTGAAGAGCTTCATCTGTTGGCATACCCAAGCGTCCCGTTTACACAATAAAAGGTCCTTTTGTTCTATAACGTCACTCTTTATATCCATAAAGCTCTGTTTGGTTGGCGCGTTTTGTTCAGTAATCCACCTGCCCGAAGGCGTTCATCCATGCAGACAAACGATATCCCAAAAGTACCTGTAAAGTTTGTTGAAAAAAGTCAAACAGCATTTGTAATCAATACTCCGATACCCTAAAACGAATATAAACTATAATATTTCAGACGGAATATAGCCTGCTGAAAAGAATAAGCGCGCACTCCCTGTTACGTGCAAAATTCACAATAGGACACATGACGTGACCCCAGGAAGAAGTTGTCTTTCTCCCTGGTTTTTCATGATAAAAGCTTCAAACCTTTTTCTAAAGACTTTTGATATCTACTGGAAGCCATAGGAACTGCAATCTGGGAGCTATTCCCCTATATAACCAATAGGCCTCTAACTGAAAACAGGTCACCTCAAAAAATCCCCACTCCCTGGATGGATTTTGCTCGGGTTTTTGCCTGCCATATCAGTTCTGTTATACCCACAGATATTATTTTAACAGTTTTAGAAACTTCAGTGTTTTCTACCCAAAGCTACTAATTATATGCATATCCTAGCTTCTGGGCCTGAGTAACAGGCAGTTTACTTTGGGCACGTTTTTCTTCCGAGCTTCAAAATACTGCCCCCTAGCCCAAACAGGTTAATGGCAAGATAATGGAATTCATTGCCCTTGACAATCAACCGTTCACTGTCATGGGTGATGTTGGCTTTCGCCGACTGATCGTGCACCGGTACACACTACCAAGTGTGCTATTTTTCAGATGTTGCCCCACCGGAGTTACTCAGTAATAGCGTCACTGTTATTAGCTTCACGACTTACATACTATGGAACACAGTTTGGGTCTTTGCATGTCAAAGATACAGTAGCACTGTCAAAGCTGTACAAAAAGTCTGGAAACACCATCCACGAACGATGTTTACAATACCGCGTTGGTAATAAAGCATAATTTGTTCCATCGCAACTTCTGGGGTAGTTAGCTTTAGCTTGCTACCTAACTATCACAAATACAACCAGCCTGAAAACAATGACCAGTAGAACCTGCAGTCATTTTTAGCAATGATTTAGGAATCCTTGTAAGTATTACCTAGGTTTCCACTTGTTGTTCATCTATTGAAATTGAACTTCAGTTCATGACAATAAATAGTTAGTCAGCAACTTAACCCTGTTGCCCAAAGCTAACATAAGCAGCCAGCTAGCTTCATCTGGCTAGTGAGGCTCAACCGCACCTGGTTATGTGTTGTGAAGCTAGCCACAATAAGGAGTAGGCAAAATAGTGGAATTTGCGGTTTGCCTTCAAATGCAAATGAATACAAATTGTAGAATTATGTCATACTTTTATTTTGAAGGTTAACCGCAAAGTCCACTATTGTGGCTAATCCTTATTGTGGCTAGCTTCACGTAGATGGGTCTGCCAACCATTAATCAAATAAGAACTGTCTTATAAATTAGGGTTCTTTTAGATGACACCTAGCTATATAGTTAGCTAGCTAACTATAACTACTGAAACAGATGTCGTGTTATTTGACACGTCAGATAGTGTTATTTGATCTATCTTTTTTTGACACGCAAAGACCCAAACGACGTTCACTAGAAATCCTGTTTGAGAATGAAAAGACTGAACAAATGAACAATGAAACAGCACAGCAAGTAAGTGAAAGAAATAGGTTTTTATTGTTTTACTTGTAATGGGGACATATGTAAATGCCAACAATAACTTTTTGGTGTGCGTTTGTAACCTTAACCAGGAAGGTCAGTTAAGAACAAATTATTATTTACCATGCCGGTCTGGAAGCCGCTGGGTCAATTGTGCGCCGTACTATGGGACTCCCAATAACGGCCGGATGTGATACAGCCTCGATTCGAACCAGGGACTGTAGTGATGCCTCTTGCATTGAGATGCAGTGCCTTAGACTGTTGCGTCAATGTGTGTGTAACTATTTAACTGTATTAGAATGCGTAAAAGGCCACTAAAATTGTAAATATCGTTTTTTTTGGTGGCATGGAAAATATTGGTTATCGGCCAAACATGTCATATTGGTACATCACTAGTGTATATATTATTATCCTATTATCTATAGGAGGCTTAACTGGAACCATCATCCTGGCTAACCTGTTCTTGAAACCACCAGTCTTTGGGGATTGACATTAACACTTGCTGGATGCATTTTTTATTTTACTTGCCCAAAGGTTAAGATGTCTTGCCTGAAATGTAGCTGTTTACACAAACAAGCGCCATATACTGAACTATATTCAATGTTAACATAGAAGGCATCAAAAATATAGATTTTTCTAAAGGAGTTGACTCGTATAAATGTTGAAATGTAAGTACAGTAGGTTAGCCTATATAGAGATAAGTTGAATGTGGGAGGAGACCTGCCAATGTATGCAAGGAAATTTGTAGCTATCCTATTGCCCTCCAGTACATTTTGATATATCTCATGATACAGTAACTCATTCTTGTTATGTCATTGCAATATTTCTCCTCTGTTCTGAGACTGTCCGCATCAGCGATAACTCATCAGTCTAATTTTTGACCTCATACCAGCAAAGGTATCCATCAGCACACTCTCACTGCTCTGTCTCCCCTCTGTTCTCAGATCAGTGCTGTGCGTTTGCCACGGGAGCCCAGTAACCCAGAGAGGCTGAAGGGCTTTGGCTATGCCGAGTTTGATGATGTGGACTCCCTCCTGAGGGCGCTGACTCTCAATGAGGAGGTAAGGAAAGGGCGCAAGGAGTAGCAGCAGGAAGGATCAAAGGGTCTTAACTAGAGTTCCATTCATCAGAACACCGATCAATGCAATGCATGATGACCCACTCACTAAGTTGTGATTCATCCCATAGACATTTGATAATTTCAACCCACATCAACATCCATTCAACTTTGGTAATTGACTACAAGGGACAAAAAACGAATGTTGATTTATTAGCAATACAAGAGCTTTTCATAAATGCGTTAATCAAACGAATTGTTCAAGACCAATATATTGAATTTAAATGTAAATGACAAGTAAATAGTTTCCAGCTATCACACTGGAACATGCAGGTATAGAAAGAAGATGAGTTGGTTAATTTAGGCTACACTATTGGTAATGACTTGCTTGTTCCCTGCCCCTCTGTCCTAATAGAACCTGGGAAACCGCAGGATCCGGGTGGATATTGCAGATCAGTCTAACGACAAGGGTGAGTTTATTTAACTAGGCAAGTCAATTAAGACATTCTTATTTTCAATGACTGCCTAGGAACAGTGCCTTGTTCAGGGGCAGAATGACAGATTTTTACCTTGTCAGCTCGGGGGATTCAATCTAGCAACCTTTCGGTTACTAGTCGAACGCTCTAACCACTAGGCTACCTGACGCCCCGAGTTATACACAAAAGCTGAAGAACATAGGCACATCCAGGTGCTTTCCGCAGGTGCTGGAGTTGTAGGCAGACTCATGGAAAACAGAAAGGGAAATGCCGCACACTGCTGCTCATGCGCCCAGGTGATATTTATTTACAACGTTTTGACCCTTAGGTATAGATGCCTGATGAAGACCTAAGGGTCGAAACGTTGTAAATAAATATCACCTGGGCGCATGAGCAGCAGTGTGCTGCGTTTTCCTTTGTTTTCCATGGGTTATACACCCATGATTCTAGCTTTCTACTGTACTATGGTAACAGAATGGCCAAATGTTCTATCACTTGACCTGGGCTTTGTACGCGTCATAGATGTTGGGCACAAACGGTAGTAACACATCAAAACTGTAGGAGCGTCTATTTTTGTCCGATACTTTTACTCCACAAACGTTCCTTGTAGCAAGATGTCATTGACTCATACGTAAAGTTACAAGCGAAAGCATGCTCTGGGATTTCTGGTTTGTGGAGATGCCACAGTCTCTCTATGGAGTGCATCTACGGAAGTTTAAATCCAGCCTTAGATCTTATGGGGTGGTTTCCTGGGCACAGATTAAGCTTGTCCTGGGCTATCATGCTAACTCAATGGAGAATATTGAAAGTGCTTTTAGTCCAGTACTAGGCTTATTCTGCTTCCAGGAAACCAGTCATGTGTCAGGAGAACACTTGATGCACATCCCACTTCCCATTTTTCATAAAATGCTAGGGCAAATAACACAGAAGAAAGGCTAGAGCAACAAAAAACTTTTCTAATGTGGTGCAGAAATAAAGCACCTGGGGCATTTACAGTGTGTGGGCTGTTCTTTCTTTATCTTCTAATTTGATGCCTAACCTAACCTCCTATGGCCAGAGGGGAGAGACAATGGCCAGATGGGCGGACGGGACAGGATGGGCCGTATGGGAGACATGGGGGGCCCCGACAAGACAGACAGTGACGACTGGAGGGCCCGGCCCACTGCTGACGCTGACGATGGACCCCCAAAGAGAGAGGAATCCGCTTTCGGTAAGTCATTCCCTCTAAGCTCAAGGTGGACTCAGCAAGTACACATCCCTTCTTTTAAAGCACCCTGCTAAAATTGGGACGGCGAAGCCTCACGGCTTGGCTCTTGCAAGCATGTAAGCACGGGTACACCAAGGAAGGAGAGAAAAGGCACAGTGTCGCATATGAGGCTAGGGCGGACCTCTTTCTTAATGTCCGATGTCCTTTGTCTCAAGGCTACGTGCTACACTATTTATCTGAAATGTTAAGCATGCATGGTCATGTTTTAGGCTGTTCAAGTTCTTATCTTCAACCTTATGACAAGAGCTGCATACGTTCTGTGACTTTGTCTTAATATTGCTTAGATCTCAACAGACTGTCACCTTGATTTGCATGCCTTTATTCATTGTATTAGCTGACATTTTCTTTCTGTCCCTATCAGGGTCACGCGACCGCTATGGAGACCGTGACGGGCCGAGACGTGATAACGACCGAGGATTTGGCGGCGACCGAGACCGCGGATTTGGCGGCGACCGAGACCGCGGATTTGGCGGCGACCGAGACGGCGGCAGAGACCGCGGCTTCGGCGGCAGAGACCGCTATGACGACCGGGGAGGTGAGAGCGGAGGTGAAACCACTGCTCAAAACTTAGCATATCATTGACAATTTAGAATATGCTTCACTTTGTTAACCAGATCCTCCTCTGTCAGAAAATGTCATCAGTCCATCAAGCCTCCTGTATGATTATGAATGTCAATGCTCTTTGCGACTTACAGCTCCCCTGCCGTCGTGACATTCTGTCATTTCCACTAGTATAAATAGTTCAGCATTTGTACTTTTTCTCAAACCGACACACCATGCTGAGTGGCAAAGTTTAGATCCTGCAGTTAAATTGATCTGACTGCGGTTGCTGGTGCTAAAATCGATTAGTTTCTCAAGTATGGCAGCTGTATTTTTTTTGTTCTGTGAACCGCTTGTAAAGTCTTGGCGCTTGTACTCCCTCTACTCTACCACAGCCTTTGGCTCCCGCAGAGACCGGGATGACGGCGGGCGACGTGCCTTTGGCAGTGGCTACCGCCGTGATGATGACGGGGGTGGTGGTGGCCGCTACGGGGACCGCGATCGCTACGGCGGGGACAGAGAGGACCGATATGAGAGGCGCGAGGAGAGAGGAGGTGAGGGTAAATGACCCTCAAATTACGTTCAATATTATTTTGCTTATTCCATTATTTTTCTGTATGAGGTCAACCACATGTCTATCTTCTTATCCCTTCAGGTCCCCTGCCTAGGTCCCCCTTTAATTACTTAGCAGTGTTGTATTATATAAAATGAACAGGTCTCCCTTAGTGATGATGCATCCAAGGTTCAAATAAAGGTTAAATTATTACAAAATATGTTATCCCTATTACCCCCTCCCTTTCCTCCACATCCAGGTGGTCCCACCCAGAGACCCAAGCTGGTCCTGAAGCCACGCAGCACGCCCAAGGAGGAGGAGCAGGCCCGCAGCGGTGGTGGGGGAGCTGCCCCAGCTGCTCCAGCGACTGCCCCCAGCTCCGGCCGTGCCTCCATCTTCGGAGCAGCCAAGCCCGTGGACACGGCAGCCAAGGAGCGGGAGGTGGAGGAGAAACTCCAGAGGCAGCTGGAAGAGGACAAGTCCAGGGGCTTTGATAGGAAACCCCGCGACAGAGACAGGTGAGGGGTTGAGGGTGTATTTAGAAAGTGCCAGAGCTGAAATGTTCTCTCCAATTTTGTGCACAAATTTGTTTACATCCCTGTTAGTGAGCATTTCTCCTTTACCAAGATGATCCATCTACCTGACAGGTGTGGCACATCAAGAAGCTGATTAAACAGCGGACAATAAAAGGCCACTCTAAAATGTGCGGTTTTGTCACTACTCAATGCCATGCTCAAGTTTTGAGGGAGCATGCAAATTGGCATGCTGACTGCAGGAATGTCCACCTGAACAGTTACCAGATAATTAAATGTTAATTTCTCTACCATAAGCCGCCTCCATTTTAGAGATTTTGGTAGTTCATCCAACCGGCCTTATAACCGTAGGCCACATGTAACCATGCCAGCCCAGGACCTCCACATCCGGCTTCTGTACCTGCGGAATCGTCTGAGACCAGCCACTCAAACAGCTGATGAAACTGAGGAGTTTTTCTGTCTGTAATAAAGCCCTTTTGTGAGTGCGTGGTGCTCTCCAGGGGGTGGGTCTCGGCTCTCCAGGGGGTGGGGCCTAATTAACTTATTTCAATTGGCTGATTTCCTTATTTGAACTGTGACTTAAAATTGTTGAAATGGTTGTGTATTTACTCAATTTCTCTTCTGTGCTTAGGGACCCAAGTTGGAGGAGTGAGGAGCCACTTTCTGAGCGACCTGCTACACGCTCCCGCACAGGAAGTGAATCATCACAGACGGGAAGTACATCTGGAGGAAGAGGTGAGGGTCAACCTTATTGATCTTCTGAGTTTTATCCAGTTCTCTTTGTAGTCTCTTTGTTTGTGGTGTGAGCACGCATACATGATCAACTTTTAAATGTCAACCACACTATCCATTGAATTGTCACTGTAGATATGTTTTCTGTCAGCTATCAAATTAGTTGTTCCTTGCAACATCAGCTTCTTTTCAGCAGTTTTTCAAGGAATGCATGTGTATGGTGTGATCTGTTTGCGTGTGTGTTTATATACAGTACCAGTCAAAAGTTTGGGGACACCAACTAATTCAAGGGTTTTTCTTTATTTTTACTATTTTCTACGTTGCAGAATAATAGTGACAACATCAAAACTATGAAATAACACACATGGAGTCATGTAGTAACCAAAAAAGTGTTAAACAAATCAAAATATATTTGAGATTCTTCAAAGTAGCCACCCTTTGCTTTGACGACAGCTTAGCATACCTGATAATTGAAATTCATTCCAAGTGACTACCTCATGAAGCTGGTTGAGAGAATGCCAAGAGTGTACAAAGCTGTCATCAAGGCAAAGTGTGGCTACTTTGAAGAATCTCAAAATATATTTTGGATTTTAACATGGTTTTGGTTACTATATGATTCCATTCGTGTTATTTCATAGTTTTGATGTCTTCAATATTATTCTACAATGTAGAAAATAGTTTAAAAAATAAAGAAACCCTTGAATGAGGAGGTGTCCAAACTTCCGACTGTTACTGTGTGTGTATGCCTTCCTTTCTTCTTCCGTCTGCACCGAACTAAAAAGACGGGATGGGTGAAGATAACGTGTATTCCTTTTTTGTGATTTTGTTTGCTCTTCTCCTTGTATTGAAGAGGTAGCCCCTTTTACACCTGAGACAACTCAAACAGCCAGTTTTAAATACTGAAATCTCACCCTCTTTTGTCCAGTCTCACGGCGCAGAGAGAGTGAGCGATCGGTTGAGAATGAAGTATTCAGTGGTAAGGAGGACGACCCTCCCTCTCCCGGAGCTCGCCCTACATCCGCCAACTCTTCCACATCTTTCTCCAAGGAGCCCCTCAAGGTGATGCCCGCACCACCACCCAAGGAGAATGCCTGGGCCAAGCGCCCTGCGGTGAGCGCAGGGTCAACCCCTGTCTCCCCCAGTGACGCGGCATGTCCAAAACTGAGGTCAGAACACATTCTTATACGTCTTGTATATTGTATAGCATCTGGATAACGGCATGGCGAATTTGTCACATCCATTACTAAAAGCCTGTATTGTAGTGACTGAGGCAAAAAAACATTGCTTGGACTTTTGCTTTGCAAGCGAGTTAGCTAAAGGTCTGAATGTCCTGTCTCTTTCAGCTCAAGTTCTGCAGATGAAAGAGGATCTGGAAGGGGTAAGGCACTCGGACTGCAAAGAACTTGTGTTTTGTTAGTGGTTCATTCCAAATAAGGTGTAATGGAGACTTTGTCCTAATCTAATCCCAGAGTGGACCAACTAGGCCTTTCGGTCCTACTCTCAGATTAAGAGATTTTGCTCTGAAGTCAAGCGTGAGTGTTACTGACACTGGGGTTTTATTCACCCCCTCGCCCTTGAATGACTGCTGGATTGTGATATCTAACATCACATTCCAATTCTAAAAGGAAAAGATTGATTGTTTCCACTTTCTCTGGGTTTGGTGATTATAGCTAAAGCAGGGGAGATTTGGGTGAGTGGGTGGATTGGGACGAGGCCACAACTTGACTAACATGGATCAAAATACTGTAGCACTGCCCAATTATGGTCCTGGATAATCTCTCCTGTTGGTTCTCTTGCCTGTTTCATTGGCTAGCTATTTCAGGACTCCATATTACAACTGTAGAGCACTGGTCTGAAGGGTTGGCAAAAATAAATATGGACTACCTTGCCCATCAGTACTTCACACACAATTATTTCAAATTGATGATGTGATGGGACATCAGAAGCAACTTTGAAGTATTGGAATCCAACTCTAATTTACTGAACTTTCAGTTGGTATATAACCCAGGAGAGAAGAGGCAACAGGAACCAAACTGGGCATCCCTGGTGTAAAGCAAGAGTGGGGAACCCTTGATCCTGTATGGGTGCAGTGTCTGATACTTTCCCAGGGTCGTGCTCTGTAGGCACAAAACGACACCTATGTTAAACCTTCAACACCCCTTCCCATAAAATGTTTTGAAAGTTCTCGTTTGTGCCTCCTGAACATGACCCTGATGTCAAGCTCTTGACAGATTTTGCCATTAAAATGTGGTTAGCTCCTGGGAAATGAGGTAAGAATATTCATTATTTAATGGATATGGTTTATTAATCAGGTGAAGGTTGTCAGTCAGCAAAAGCAGCAGACCCTGTGGCCATTAAGGAAAATGGGTTTCCTGGCCTGGGTTGTATTCAAGATCACAGAAGTTAGAAGTGTGAACCTCCTATTTGACAGTACATGTTTTGCATAACTGCAAATGTTATGATCTTGAATGCAACCCTGGGCCAGAGGTGGTGTGGAATGCTGTTGTGGAGTGTAGCCTTAGGTGGAGTTCCAGCCACCCAAACCCCTCCCTCCATCCTCACTGTTTGGGCTCTCCCTTCCAGACGAGAATAAAGTGGACGGTGTGCGTCGGGACCGGGGCCCCCCACGGGGGAGAGGGGGGGCTGCGGGGCCTGGAGCAGGGCGGGGCCGAGGAGAAGGGGCCAACAGAGATCGACGAAGGGAGGAAGACAGGTCAGCCCAAAACAAGCGGCTTTAGTGGAACAGGCAGGGAGGGTATGGCAGCCAGGGCACCTCTAAAGGCTGGTTTATGGTCGGTACGTCAACTTGTTGGAAATTAAGGAAGTTAAAAGCAATACAATTGCCACCATTGTTATTATGTTAAATGCTTGCTAGCCTGGTGGAAGTGCCTTCACTAGGGCCCAATACTCTCCTCAGTGAGGATATTGCGGCTGCAAGCGGTAATTCCTCAACTCTTGGCTCTCCCAAACGTGACAGCACAGCATTAGGACTCGCTTGCCTCCACTACAAAATGGTAATTTGGAAGTTTTGAATCATGTCACGAACCCACAAACGTTGACTGTATTATGTAAGTATTGACACAAAAAAATTGAGACTACAGAACAGGGGTATCTTACAGTAGCTCACAGCCCACATATGAGTAGCTTGCCAAACAATTTTGAAAGTTCACGTGTTGTACCGCAAACTTTCATTAACAAATCTCACAAGTATCAGACACCCCAAGCTCCCAACTGCTATCAAATCAATGCAACATTGACATTATCCCACCCCTGGTTAGCCACTATTGGCTTAAAAAAGCCAAACCTAACACAATATCTGCCAAGTGAATTCCAGCAATATTGCCCTTGTCTGTGTGGTGCACACGTTTGTCACGCAGATGTGATAACTGCCTTTTGGGTTGACAAATACTTTCCCCAAAACACTCTCTCGATGTTAGTAAGTACATTTGTATCTATTTATTTGCTAACATTGCTATGACATGAGCAGCAGCAGTACACAACCATCGCTAGACAGGCAAATTAGATGGCACATTCCTCACTCGCTAGATGTGCAATTTAAAGGGGAATTGCACAACAAAAAATACAGAATCCGAGCTACATTTTAAAATAAAAATCAGTGATTAAAGCATGGACATGTACTCAACATCCAATTTCGTTTATCTATGAACAACAAATTGAGTGAATATCCCCCAAAAAATCGAAACCCAGAACATTTTACGGAACTTCATTTGACAATGTTAAACAATTTAGGGGAAAATCACATTTTTATTGGGCCCCAATATACATTGTTTTACCAAGTATATTGGCAGAACTTGGTGTACTACTTTCTCTTGTACACTAAGGACCTGGGGAGGAGTTGCAGGTGAGTTACAGGGGAGAGAATGTGCCTATTTGAAAGCTAGCTTGTGAAGTAGCTCTCATGCTAGAAAAGATTGGAGACCCGTGGTATAGAATTATTACCTGCTCCCAAAGGTTGTAGTTCCTTGTTATCTTAGGGCTAGGCCTATATCAGTTAATCTTAATCTTGTTAATCTAACTGCACTGTCCGATTTACAGTAGCCATTGTCAGAGCATGGGCTCTCAAAAAAAAATACTTCCGCTTGACTTTTCTTTGGATTTTCTCATATCTATTGTGTTTAGTCTCCTACATTATTTTAACATTTCTACAAACTTCAAATTGGTTTCTTTCCAATGGTACCAATTATATGCATATCCTGGCTTCAGGGCCTTGAGCGACAGGCAGTTTACTTTGAGCGACAGGCAGTTTACTTTGAGCGACAGGCAGTTTACTTTGAGCGACAGGCAGTTTACTTTGAGCGACAGGCAGTTTACTTTGAGCGACAGGCAGTTTACTTTGAGCGACAGGCAGTTTACTTTAGGCACGTCAAGTCAGGCGGAAATTTATAAAAAAGGACCCTAGCCCCTGACAAGTTATGGTAACCATAACTGAACTGATGGGTTTCAAGGATATATCCCTGGTTAAAGAACTGGCAGATTTTTTTATTTTTATTTTGCCTTAAAAAATGATTTCTGTCTTGGAGGCGTGAGTAGATGTGGGTGTTTCTTGCGTATATCATCACACATAAAAAAAAAAAAATCACAACAGTTCCTCTCTAAACTGGATGGAACTGGTTTAGGTTGTGTACATAACCATGTTTTTTCACACCAATGTTAGACAGTGATCCTCTTCCTTTCCCTAACATAACACATTTTCTATCAAGCCCCATACAATCACACCTGAGCTTGATCATTAGTTGAGTAGGCAAACTTGTGTGGGGATAAAACAAATGTCATGTTGAGGGTAGCCTACTTGAGGACTGGAGTAAACACTCCTGTTGATGACTAACTGTTAACCAGCCTTTACAGGTTATACCAGAGATTGTGAGGGTGTGAATACTATTAGTCTTCTCCTGTATTTACAGTTATGAGTGGATTATATTGGATCAATTTGACTGGGAAGGATTTGGTGTCATACTGTTGAAGTGTCTGCTAGTGCACTCACAGGCTCTGACCCTCAAGACTTAGCTGGACAGTGAAGTTTAACTTAGTGTTTATTCTGATTGTAGAAAGGATAACAGAAGAGACCGGGACTCAAGACCAGCACCAGAGCCAAAGAAATACGAAGAGTCCCCAACTCCCGTGAGTCCTGGTGTCACATCAAGTGCTCTTGACCCACCCCGTAATGGATTTGGATTTTCCTCAAACTCCCACACACTGTCGTTCAGTTTTCAAAACCTGAAACTCCCCCTCAACAATTTTCAGTCTTTCTCTGAACCTGTCCCCAAACTGTCTTCAGTCCTTTACCCCATAATCTCGTCACATTGGCTTCAGTGTTCTACTGAAACTGCCCATGGTACCACCCTTTTAAAGTATCCCTCAATGTCGGCAGCTTTTTCCTCCGTCTTTGTCTTTTTGTCTTTTATTGCAAAATTCACACATCAGGAAACAACATGGGTCCCGCTTAATGAAAAGTTTACTGATATTTATGTACATATTATCCATACATATAATTGTGGGGGCGATAGGCATTGGTTGTTATTAAAATCTCCCAATCATCATATCTAAGCCAATCAACTTGATTGGAGATGCACAACACACTCCCTGCCTCTCGTCCTGAGCCGCTCTGGCCTTTACCGAGAACCACATACTGGATGTCTTTAACAGGGTTGTTAGCAATTGAGTAAAGAGTATTTTCTGTGCCTACCTAGCTCAAATTCTAGACGTCGGATTAAACTGAGGTTATAGCGTCCATAAAGTGACAATTGGATTTTAACATTTTGGGATTGACTGTAGGTGAAAAAGTTTGTTAAATTTTAAATTTCTCTCGTGCTCATTTCTGTCCATTTTTAATGCTAACATCTTTTCAGCTGAATCTGAGTTCTAAAACCGGGACCAACAACTCTGTTGCTGCGCAACAGTAGCAGCTAGCTAGTAGCATGCTAGCAGCTGTAGCTACAAGCAAAAGATTGTTAGCGAGATGGGTATATTTTGCTATGGGGGATTTTTCATATGGCTTAAGTAATCTGTAAATTACACTGAACAAAAATCTAAATGCAACATGTAAAGTGTTTGCCCCATGTTTCATGAGCTTAAATTAAACCTCCAAAAAATGTCATATGCACAAAAAACGTATTTATCTCAAATGTTGTGCACAAATTTGTTTACATCCCTGTTAGTGAGCATTTATCCTTTGCCAAGATAATCGATCCACCTGACATGTATCGCATATCAAGAAGCTGATTTAACAGCATGATCATTACACAGGTGCACCTTGTGCTAAAAGGCAGCTCAAATGTTCAGTTTTGTCACAACAATGCCACAGATGTCTCAAGTTTTGAAGCATGCAGTTGGCTTGCTGACTGCAGGAATGTACACCAGAGCTGTTGCCAGATAATTGAATGTTAATTTCTCTACCATAAGCCGCTGCAATGACATTTTAGAGAATTTGGCACTTTGTCCAAATTGCCTCACAATCAGACTGTATGGCGTTGTGTGGGTGCTCCTTGGTGGTTATGGTATGGGCAGGCGTAAACGAAGCACAACAAGCACAATGGAAATTTGAATGCAGAGATACCGTGACGAGATTCTGAGGCCCATTGTCTTGCCATTCATCCGCTGCCATCACCTCATGTTTCAGCATAATGCACTGCCCCATGTCGCAAGGATCTGTACACAATTCCTTGAAGCTGAAAATGTCCCAGTTCTTCATTGGCTTGCATACTCACCAGGCATGCCACCCATTGAGCATGTTTGGGATGCTCTGGGATAAATGAGCACAATAGCATGTTCCAGTTTCCACCAATATCCAGAAACTTCCCACAGCCATTGAAGAGTGGGACAACATTCCACAGGCCACAATCTACAGCCTGATCAACTCCATGCGAGGATGTCACGCTGCATTAGGCAAATGGTAGTCACACCAGATTGGTTTTCTGATCAATGCCCTTACCTTTTTTAATTTTTAAGGTACTGTATCTGTGACAAACGGATGCATATCTGTATTCCCAATCATGTGAATTCTATAGATTAGGTCCTAATGCATTTATTTTAATTGACTGGTTTCCTTATGAACTAAGTAAAATCTTTTAAATTGTTGCATGTTGCGTTTTATATTTTTGTTCAGTGCCTTTGGGGAAGTATTCAGAACCCTTGACTTTTTTCTCCATTAAGTTTTTTCTAAAATTGGTTACTAGTCCAATGCTCTAACCACTAGGCTACCTGCCGCCCCAACTTGAAGTCGCTGGAGCAGTTTTGCCTTGAAGAATGGGCAAAAATCCCAGTGGCTAGATGTGCCAAGCTTAGAGACATACCTCAAGAGACTTGCAGCTGTATTTGCTGCAAAGGTGGCTCTACAAAGTATTGACTATGGAGGGGTGAATAGTTATGCATGCTCAAGTTTTTTGTTTGTTTCACAATAGGCAATATTTTGCATATTCAAAGTGGTAGGCATGTTGTGTAAATCAAATGATACAACCCCCCAAAAAATCTATTTTGATTCCAGGTTGGAAGTCAACAAAATAGGAAAAATGCAAAGGGGGATACTTTCGCAAGCCACTGTAGGGTCGTTGTCAACCTTCACCCCAGTCTGAGGTCCGGAGCAGGTTTCCATTAAGGATCTCTCTGTACTTTGCTCCGTTTATCTTTGCCTCGATCCTGACTAGTCTCCTAGTCCCTGCCGCTGAAAAATATCCCCACAGCATGATTCTACCACCACCATGCTTCACCGTAAGTATGATGCCAGGTTTCCTCCAGATTTTACGCTTGGCATTCAGGCCACAGTTACTTGTTTCTCATTGTCAAAGTATTTAGGTGCCTTTTTGGCAAACTCCAAGTGGGCCTTTTAATGAAGTGGCTTTCGTCTGGCCACTCTACGAGAAATGCCTGATTGGTGGAGTGCTGCAGAGATGGTTGTCCTCTGGAAGGTTCTCCCATCTCCACAGAGGAACTCTAGGGCTCTGTCAGAATGGCCATTGGGTTCTTGGTCACCTCCCTGACCATGGCCCTTGTTCCCTGATTTGCTCAGTTTGGCCAAGCGGCCAACTAAAGGAAGATTCTTGGTGGTTCCAAACTTCTTCCATTTAAGAATGGAGGCCATTGTGTTCTTGAACCTTCAATGCTGCAGAAATTTGTTGGTACCCTTCCCCAGATCTGTGCCTCAACACAGTTCTGTATCGGAGCTCTACGGACAATTCCATCGACCTCATGGCTTGGTATTTGCTCTGACATGCACTGTCAACTGTGGGACCTTATATAGACAGGTGTGTGCTTTTCAAAATCCTGTACAATCAATTGAATTTACCACAGGTGGCTCCAATTAAGTTGTGGAAACATCTCAAGGACGATAAATGGAAAGAGGATACACCTGAACTCAATTTCGAGTCTTATAGCGCAAGGTCTGAATACTAATTTAATTAAGGTATTATTATTTTTTTATATATAAATTTGCCAAAATTACTAAACCTGTTCACTTTGATAAAGGAGTATTGTGTGTAGATTGCTGAGGATTTTTTAAATGTATTTAATCCATTTTAGAATAAGGCTATAACAAAATGTGGATAAAGTCAAGGGTTCTGAATCACTGTAAATCAGAGCACAAACAAGATGGCAAACGTCCTTGGCTGCTATTACAGCCAGTTAGCTAGCCAGTAGCTATAAGCCAACAAGACAAATTCAAACTAGCTACATTCCATAAAGCATAGCTAGCAAAGTAAAGTGCATAGTCAACACCAAACTTTGATAAACTGCCATGCTGCTAACTTATAGTACATGCGATGGGCATGCTCATCTAGTTACTCCAGCACGATAGTCAAACTGGCTAGATGGCTACGTGTGTAGCCAGATTGTCAGGTTCAGAAGAAACACTGCTAGCGAGCCTACATTTCCTCAACCAAGATAAGCCTCTCGCAACACAAACTGTAGCTGATTTTAAAACGAATCATAAGAAACGGTTAGCTATGTTGAATCTAAACCCGGCCAATGCACATACAATTAGCCCATTGGCTGTGCATTGCTGTGAGTGTACACATGCTAGCTACCTAATTAGCTAGATCAACACACGAGACCGACACATTGCTGCTCTAGCATCCAGAACAAATTCCAGCCCTTAACTGATGATTCATTAACTCAGTACACGCTCTTTCCATGAAATTTTCTTAGCACAAACTTTGATTCATAAAGTATTACCTGATTTTATTTAACTAGGCATGTCAGTTAAGAACTAGTTAAGGCTAGTTGTGATACAGCCTGGAATCGAACTAGGGTCTGTGTTGACTCCTCTAGCACTGAGATGCAGTGCCTTAGACCGCTGTGCCACTCGGGAGTCTGATCGTGACAAGTTACAGTTCAGTGTGTCTCCAGAAATCTGAACCCAGTTAGAATTACGTTTAAGACAATTTTTCCAGATATATTTGAAAACCTGTATTTTCCTGAAGTTAAAAAAGCCTTTTTTCCGTATGTTGAAATCAGGTACGTTTTTGGTTCTGAATGAATATTTGAAATACTCCCAACTTTTTTTGCTCTACTGCAGTGGTTTTCAAACTTCTGCTCGGGGAACCCCAGACGTTTCACAATTTTGCTGTAGCTCCGATCTAGTTATTCAAGAGGTTGAGATTTAGTTGACTCCGGTGTGCTACCTCTGGAATAGATCAATTACATGGAACGGCCTGGGGAGAAGTTTGATTACCTGTGCTGACCAGACCAAATCTGAAACAATCATTAGACGTCTATGATTGGTTCTTATTTGGTCCAGACCAGACCTAAAATCAACATCCGTGGACGAGATTCCCTAAATACGCTGCGTCGATACAGCTAAGACTTATTTTTATTTTTTTACTTACGCAGCAGGTTAGGAGTATATGGTTACGGTTAGGAAAAGAGTTGGCGAAAGTGCTCTCCTGACCTGTTACAAAAACTTGTATCAAAGGGGCGTGTTTTTTTAAGGAAATCAAAGACAGTCCTGACCGCACCAAAAAAGACATTCGGGTAGGACTGAAAAAGACAGCCAAAAGATGTTGGCGTAGGTCCCCTTACTGAGAAGTAGCCATCAGCAAGTTAAATGCTCTCAACCAAATTATTCACTTACTTTGAGTCACTTACAGGAACTGGTGTAATGTAAAGCAGCTGTTGATATTCACCCCTCCCTTCTTTAAATATAGACTCCATGTTTTGCATGAATGTAAATAGCCATGTCTATGAAGTAATAGCCAGGGCCCAGTTTCCTGATAGCGATGGAACTTTAGTTTTTTTTTTTTTTACGATGCATCGTTAATATAACGGTTTTAAGAACTCATCTTTCCCAAAACACCACGTAGGGAGAACTTTTAATAAGTGTGTCGTTAGAGCATGTGTCGATACTGATAGGATGGAAAGAACGGTAGTGCTGCTCTCGGGTCAGCGTTCTCCATTCAAATCTTACCTTAAAATGAGATACTGCGACTGACCATCTATGGCTGCAAATATTGAGGTGGCTTATTCTAATGCTTAGGCTATGCACTAAATCAAATATTTGTCACATTGCGCTTATGTTAGTCCTACACCATGAAATTGAGGCAAAAATTACAGCCTACAATTAGCAAAATGGATCTCAACTGATTGAACATGAAATTATTTCATTATGATTTAAATATATAGGCCTATTGTATTTATATTTAATGCAGTTCTCAGTTTTCATTTGACGCATCTTTTTACCCTTTGCTTGTTTATAACAATTGCAAAGACATTAGCGACTTGGTATTGTAGTCAACTTTGTTCTGAAGTTATCGGTGGTCACAGAGAGACAATCTTGATTATTTGTTTACCGGGGAGATTATGAAGGGCAAACAATAATTGAACGACCCAGTTAGCTGTTCTACGAGTGCTCTGAGGTAAATTAGTGTTTTAAGTGCAACTTTAGTTACAATGGTTTTGGGGAAACTGCTTTGAGATTTAACAATGTGCCTACGAAGGTCCTAACGATGAATTTAGCCTTAAGATGCTTTTGTGAAACTGGGTTCTGGACATTAAATTGAGACAATTTAGACTTTGGGAAATTTTATTTTCACTTTAAAGACACCTTTTGCACGTGGAAATCTGTAATCACTTTCTGGTGTAAAAACAATGGAAAATAAAAATTAAGTGTGAAGTAGGCATTGGTCTGAAGCAGGAAAATAAAGTAAATTCACATGAGCACCACAATGCATGCTTCAAGGTTTTCCATCACACTGCTTTGACCAACAGTAGCTATGATGGCCTATTGTACACATTGTTTGAAGTATGCCGGTTGCTTAGGATTGAAACCTTTTCATACAGCCTAATTCCTACTCTTCAGATGAATAATGGACTTTACATTGTCCTATTAAAATGTGTAAATACAGTACCAGTCAAAGGTTTGGACACCTACTCATTCCATGGTTTTTCTTAATATTTACTATTTTCTACATTGTAGAATAATAGTGAAGACAACTATGAAATACCACATGGAATCATTTAGTAACAAAAAAGTGTTAACCAAATCAATATCTATTTTATATTTGAGGTTCTTCAAAGTAGCCACCCTTTGCCTTGATGACAGCTTTGCACACTCTTGGCATTCTCTCAACCAGCTTCATGAGGCAGTCACCTGGAATGCATTTCAATTAACAGGTGTGCCTTAAATTGAGCCAATCAGTTTTATTTGTATTTATTAAGGATCCCCATTAGTTCCTGCCAAGGCAGCAGCTACTCTTCCTGGTGCCCAGCAAAATTAAGGCAGTTTATACAATTTTAAAAACATTACAATGCATTCACAGATTTCACAACACACTGTGCCCCCTCAGGCCCTTACTCCACCACTACCACACATCTACAGTACAAAACCTGTGTATAGTGCTTATGGTGTGTGTGTGTGTGTGTGTGTGTATGCATGCATGTGTCTGCCTATGTTTGTTGCTTCGCAGTCTCTGCTGTTCCATAAGGTGTATTTTTTTTGCATCAGTTACTTGATGTGGAATAGAGTTCCATGTAGTCATGGCTCTATGTAGTACTGTGTGCCTCCCATAGTTTGTTCTGGACTTGGGGATTGTGAAGAGATGTCTTGTGGGGTATGCATTGGTGCCCGAGCTTTGCGCCAGTAGTTCAGAAAGCTGGGTGCATTCAGCATGTCAATACCTCATATAAATAAAATTAGTGAAGTCAATCTCTCCTCCACAGATTGACATGCATATCATTATTATTAGCTCTCTGTGTACATCAAAGGGCCAGCAGTGCTGCCCTGTTCTGAGCCAATTGCTAAAGTCCTTTCTTGTGGCACCTGACCACAAGACTGAACAGTAGTCCAGGTGCGACAAAACTAGGGCCTGTAGGACCTGCCTTGTTGATAGTGTTAAGGCAGAACAGCGCTTTATTATGGACATACTTCTCCCCATCTTTGCTACTGTTGACTCTATATGTTTTGATCATGACAGTTTCAATCCAAGGTTACTCCATGCAGTTTAGTCACCTCAACTTGCTCAATTTCCACATGATTTAGTTGAGCGTTACAGTTGAGTGATTGATTAGAAATATTTAGGACTAACTTATTCATTGCCACTCACTCCGAAACGGACTTTTCCATCCAAGTTGTCAGACCCCGATGGCTTGTCATGTTGATAGACTATACTTTTTTCACTTCTTCCACACTCGCTTTACAGAATTCAAAATTACAATGCTTGTCTTTCATAATTTGGTCAGATATACTTGGATGTGAAGTGTTAGTGTTTGTTTCTGGCATGTCATGCCTAAGTTTGCTAATCTTGCCAATGAAAAAATAAAGTAGTTGGCAATATCAGTTGGTTTTGTGATGAATAAGCTATCTAATTCAATGAATGATGGAGCCGAGTTGTCCTTTTTTCCCAAAATTTCATTTAATTTCAAGAACTTTAAGTGCAGTCTCAAAGACCATCAAGCCCTCTGAATCGGGCTCTCATGAGTACCACCACAGGAAAGGAAGTCCCAGAGTTACCTCTGCTGCAGAGGATAAGTTCATTAGAGTTAATTGCACCTCTGATTTGCAGCCCAAATAAATGCTTCAGAGTTAAAGTAGCAGACACCATCTCAACATCAACTGTTCAGAGAAGACTGCGTGAATCAGGCCTTCATGGTCGAATTGCAGCAAAGAAACCACGCTTGGGCCAAGAAACACGAGAAATGTAAATTAGACCGGTGGAAGTCTGCCCTATGGTCTGAGTAGTTAAAATTTGAGATTTTTGGTTCCAACCGCCGTATCTTTTTGAGACGCAGAGTAGGTGAACGGGTGGTTCCCACCGTACAGCATTGAGGAAGTGGGATGGCATGGGGGTGCTTTGCTGGTGAACACTGTCAGTGATTTTTTTTCATAATTCAATGCACACTTAACAAGCATGGTTACCACAGTATTCTGCAGTGATATGCCATCCCACCTAGTGTGCACTTAGTGGGGCTATCATTTGTTTTTCAACAGGACAATGACCCAACACACCTCCAGGCTATGTAAGGGCTATTTGATCAAGAAGGAGAGTGTTGGAGTGCTGCATCAGATGACCTGACCTCAACCCAATTAAGATGGTTTGGGATGAGTTGGACCGCAGAGTGAAAGAAAAGCAGCCAACAAGTGCTCAGCATATGGGGGAACTTCAAGGCTGTTGGAAAAGCATTCATCATGAAGCTGGTTGAGAGAATGCCAAGCTGTCAAAGGGTGGCTACTTTGAAGTATCTCAAATATATAAAATATTTTGATTTAACACTTTTTTGGTTACTGCATGATTCTATAGTTTTGATGTCTTCACTATTCTACAATGTAGAAAATAGTAAAGTAACCTTGAATGAGTAGGTGTCAACTTTTGACTGGTACTGTGTATATATGTCAGTGTATAAAACATTATGAACATCTGCTCTTTCCATGAGACTGACCAGGTGAAAGCTGTGATCCTATTTTATTAATGTCACTTAAATCGACTTCAATCGGTGTAGATTAAGGATTTTTATTCCTCGATACAATTGAGACACGGATTGTGTACGTGCGCCATAGAGGGTGAATGTGCAAGAAAATATTTAAGTGCCTTTTGAACAGGGTGTGGTAGGTGACAGGCGCACCGGTTTGTGTCAAGAACTGCAACGGCTGGGTTTTTCACACCAGTTTCACTGTGTGTATCAAGAATGGTCTACCACCAAGGGACATCCAGCCAACTTGACAACTGTGGGAATCAACATGGGCCAGCATCCCTGTGGAATGGTTTCGACACATTGTAGAGTCTGTGGCCGTGGCTTGCTATATAAAGCAGGCAGACAGGCATCGACTCATTCAGTTACTGTTCGGATGAACATTAGAATGTGCAAAACAAGCGACTGAGCGTGGTATGGTAGTCGGTGCCAGGATGTCAGGAACGGCCTGTCTTCTGGCCTTTTCACTCACGACTGTGTTTAGAGTTGACCGAGAATGTGGGGTACAAACAAAAAACATCCAGGCAAAAACCGCTTGTTGATAGGTGAAGGAAAATGGCATGAATCGTGCAAACTAACAGGCAGGCCACTAACAGGAATATAACGGCGCAAATACTTCTCACTTAAATCTGATTTATTTTTTTATAATACAATGTGCAGTTTAGGTGCACATTGTGACAGTGTTTGACCTGTTACGTGTAGTAGCACTGTACCATGTAAATACATAACTAAGGAGGTATTGTAAAATGGGACCAAATGAGCAATGTTAGGATCTCTCCTGATCTGTTGAGTATTTTTTTTGTTTCAGAAATTCAGCTCAGCCAGTAAATACGCCGCTTTGCTAATGGACAGCGAGCAAGGAGACGACGCAGAGGACAGCGTAGAATAAAGCGGGAGTGAAAAGAAGATCCAGCCAATGAAAGAATCTCACATTAAATATGAAAGTCTCCTCACCTGGTGTAGAGGCACCTGGGAGGTCGTCACTCCTACCTACTTACCTTCCTTACTCGTAACCCATCCCCAGACCCTCCCTCCCCTTTTCAGGACTTTTCAGTTTCTAAAAAGAATAGTCACATACTGACTTGTTTTAAATGGAAAAGGAAAGGAATAGTCGACACAAGAAAATATGGAAAATTGAATTAATTGTAATAAATAAAAAAGTGGGGTAAAAAAAGTGTCTTGTTTACATTTGTGATGGTATGTGTTGGGCTCCATCCTTCTCCCCAGTGGAAAAGGATGAAAGAGTTGGTTACTGGATGCTTGCTTGTCAGCCTGACCTATTAAATCTCATGTGCAGTTAAAAAGGCAGTGTTTTATTTAACGGACAGCCGGCTGAGTAGGATAAAGGTATATATTCTCGCCGATTGGTCCAGCCAATACTCATAATGACATCGTTCTCAATGGGGGTGTGCTTGTTTTTTCCCGCAGGCGGACACTCAACTACGTAAGTGAAGGCAGTTTGCTGTTGTAATTGAGTACTGTAGAGCGCGGGGCGGTGAATGTCACTAACTAAAAGACAGACCAGGAAATTCAGACTGATCAATAAAGGAAGCATTGTTTTGTGGCGGTTCTAATGTTTCTTAATGATCAGAAGTTCTTGACCACAAGCTATTTTTTTAACTCCACCCCTCCTAGCTGGCCTCGTCTGTTGTGAGTGGGGCAATCGGCATTTGCCACCAGACTACTAAATTGCAAATCGAGTGCCAACTCTGCCCACACAGCTAATAACCAGACCTCCGCTGCAAAACAGCGCACCCAATGAAAGTCTACCTTTGAGAAATGTTTGAAGTCTGAAGCTGGTACTACTAGTGTAGGACAGAACTTTAGCCAGCAAGCAATGCTACTGATCTATTGAGATGTACTGGGAAGGTGTTTGACAGTGTTTTGGGAAGTATCTTGGAAATTCTTATTCAAAATCTAATTTTATTTGTCACGTACTGAATACAACAGGTGTAGACCTTACAGTGAAATGCTTACTTACAAGCTCTTAATCAACAATGCAGTTAAGAAAAATAAGTGACAAATAATTAAATAGCAGCAGTAAAATATCAGTAGCAAGGCTATATACGGGGTACCGGTACAGAGTCGATGTGCGGGGGCACAGGTTAGTTGAGGTAATATGTACATGTAGGTAGTTATTAAAGTGACATAGATGACAGAGTAGCAGCAGTGCAATAATTATCAATATATTCAGACAACCTATCAGATCCCCACTGGCGGGCTGGCTCCAGGTGGTAAGGGTAGGCCACAACACCACCACCACGGCAGCCCCTCCGGGGTGTGTGCTTAGTTCCCTTCTGTACTCCCTATTCACCCACAACTCCTACACCAAGTTTGCTGACGTGGTAGGCCTGAACACCGAGGTCGATGGGAGCCTTAAGGGAAGAGGTCAGAGACTTGGCAGTGTCAGTAAGACCAATGAGCTGATTGTGGACTATATTAGAAAGAGGGGAGAGCATGCCCCTGTAACTGATGTGAAATGGCTAGCTAGTTTACAGGGTGCGCGCTAATAGCGTTTAAGTTGGTGACGTCACTCGCTCTGAGACCTTGAAGTAGTTGTTCCCCTTGCTCTGCCAGGGCCGCAGCTTTTGTGGAGCGATGGGTAACGATGCTTTGTGGGAGGAGGTTGATGATGTGTGTAGAGGGTCCCTGGTTTGAGGCCAGGTAGGGGCGAGGAGAGGTACGGAAGCTACACTGTTACACCCCCATCCACATCGACAGGGCTGTAGTGGAGCAGGACGAGAGCTTCAGGTTTCTTGGTGTTGACATCACTAAGGACTTAACATGGACCACACAGTTGTGAAAAGGCCACAAGAGTGCCTCTTCCCTCTCAGGAGGCTGAAAAGATTTGTCATGGGCCTTTTGGATCCTCAAAAGTTCTACAACTGCACCATCAAGAGCATCTTGACTGGCTGCATTACCGCTTGGTATGGCAAATGCACCACCCTTGACCGCAAAGCACTACAGAGGGTGGTCCTGACAGCCCAGTGCATCACTGGGGCCAAGCTCCCTGCCATCCAGGACCTCCATATCAGGCGGTGTCAGAGGAAGGCCAGAAAAATTGCCAAAGACTCCAACCACCCAAGCCTTAGACTACAGTGCGGCAAACGGTACCGGAGCATCGGCTCTCGGACCAACATGCTCCGAGACAGCTTCTACCCCCAAGCCATAAGACTGCTAAATAGTTAGTCCGGGGAACCATTTAATTATCTGCACTGACCTATCTTGCACTGACTCTATGTACACACACTTTATACTCACTCACACACTGCACTGACACTAATGCAAAAAAACCTCACTCATATATTTTGTTATTCCTTATCTACACGTTGTCTCCCTTTTTGTTACGAACTTTGAGCCGGTTCGTGACACACAACACCAACATATGATGCTGCTGCTACTCTGTTTTTTATTTTACTTGTATTATGATCTATCCTGATTCGTAGTCCCTTTACCTGCCTTCATGTACATAACTACCTCAAACATTGTACACCAACATTGATCTGGTACACCCTGTATATAGCGCCATTCTTGTGTATTGTATTCCAATTGTGGTACTATTTTTCTTTTTATTATTTAACTGTATTGTTGGGAAGGGCTCGTAATCAAGCGTTTCACAGTTAAGTCTACACCGTTTTATTGGGCGTATGTGACAAATTAGATTATTTGTTTTACTTTAAGCTATGATGTTTTGATTATAACAGATTTGATATGGGGAGACAAGGTTTTCATAAAGTGCGTCCTAATTCCCAATAATTGGAAAAATGTAATTCATATTTTGATAGGTTTTGAAGTTACTCATCAAAACTGTGAAGTTTCTTGTTCAAATGCACCGAATACAACCGGTGTAGACTTTACCGTAAAGATTATTCAACAGAGGCCTTTAGGTGGGTCTTTGTTACTGTTGGCAGCCAACCCCACAGACTCATTTCAACTAAATCACCATTATCCACAATCACGGTGCAGATGTATACATTTCTCAACCCTCGCTGACTGACGCAATAGTGACATCAATTAAAAAGCCATCAACCACATATTTTGGTCAGCTGTTGGTGATTCAGACTTCCTTCTGTGAAAATATCTACATTTGGGAAAACATTTGAGCAACTCTAAGAGGATGTAAGGATTACTCAGAGATGACATTTTCACATTTCAAAGTCATTGATAAATTGGGTTTGTGAGTATCTGGTGGATGTCAAGGATCAAACCAAATGTACAGTGCCTTCAGAAAGTATTTACACTCCTTGACTTTTTCCAAATGTTGTGTTACAGCCTTAATTTTTTTTAATTGATTACATTGAGATTTTTTTGTCACTGGCCTACACACATTATCTAAATGTCAAAGTGGAAATATTAATTAATTATAAGATAATGTCTTGAGTCAAGTATTCAACCCCTTTTGTTATGGCAAGCCTAAATAAATTCAGGAGTAAAAATTTGCTTAAGTCACAAATTGCATGGACTCCCTCTGTGTGCAATAATAGTGTTTAACATGATTTTTGAAAGACTACCTGATCTCTGTACCCCACAGACACAATTATCTGTATGGTCCATCAGTCGAGCAGTGGATTTCAAACACAGATTCAACCACAAAGACCAAGGAGTTTTTCCAATGCCTCGCAAAGAAGGGCACCTATTATAGATTGGTAAAAATGTAGTAAAAAAAAAGCAGACATTGAATGTCCCTTTGAGCATGGTGAAGTTATTAATTACACTTTGGATGGTGTATCAATATTTTTATTTAACCGGGCAAGTCAGTTAAGAACAAATTCTTATTTACAATGACTGCCTACACCAGCCAAACCCAGATGACACTGGGCCAATTGTGCGCTGCCCTATGGGACTCCCAATCATAGCCGGTTGTGATACAGCCTGGATATGAACCAGGGTGTCTGTAGTGACGCCTCTAGCACTGAGATGCAGTGTCTTAGACCTCTGTTTTAGACCACTCGGGAGCCCAGCCACTACAAAGCTAAGGTGTCCTTCCTAACTCAGTTGCCGGAGTGGAAGGAAACCGCTCAGGGATTTCACCATGAGGCCAATGGTGACTTTAAAACTGTTACAGAGTTTAATGGCTGTGATAGGAGAAAACTGAGGATGGATCACCAACATTGTAGTTAATCCACAATACTAACCTAATTGACAGAGTGAAAAGAAGGAACCCTGTACAGTATACAAATATTACAAATATTACTAAATACTGAAAAAATATGACAAAGCAATTAATACTTTGTATTCAGAACAAAAAGTTGTGTTTGGGACAAATCCAATAAAACACATTACAGAGTACCACTTTCCATATTTTCAAGCATAGTGGTGGCTGCATCATGTTAGACTACCTGCAGTGCAGTTGGTAGTCATGGTTAGAGCGTTGGGCCAGTAACCGAAAGGTTACTGGATCGAATCCCTGAGCTGACGAGGTAAACATCTGTCATTCTGCCCCTGAACAACGCAGTTAAACCACTGTTCCCCAGTGGGCCATCATTGTAAATAAGAATTTGTTCTTAACTGACCTTCCTAGTTAAATAAAGGTTAAAATTAAAATGGGTATGCTTGTAATTGTTATGGACTGAAGAGTTTTTCAGGATTAAAAATAAATGGAATGGCGCTAAGCACATGCAAAATCCTAGAGGAAAACCTGGTTCAGTCTGCTTTCCACCAGACACAAGGCAATAACCTCAACACTCAAGCTCTGTCAAATTGGTTTTTGATCATTGCTAGAATAATTTTTTAAAGAACAATGTGCAAATATTGCACAATCCAGGTGTGGAAACCTCGTACAGACTTACCCAGAAAGACTCACAGCTGTAATTGCTGCCAAGGGTGTGAGTACTTATGTAAATTCGATTTCTGTATTTCATTTTCAATAAATTAGCAAAAATGTCTAAACCTGTTTTCACTTTGCCATTATGGGGTAATGTGCGTAAATGGCGTAATTTTTTTTTTAATACATTTTGAATTCAGGCTGTAACATAACAAAATGGGGAATAAGTCAAGGGGTATGAATACATTCTGTAGGCACTGTATTTCATTGTGCCAACATGTAAATCTGTGAAATACAACTTCAAAAGGAATAGAAATAGGAAAATAACAGAATTTTCTTGTTGGCAAATAGATAAAAGTTTCCAATGGACATCCGTCCTGTTAAGGGTGTCTGTCTTTATGAACAAGGGACTTATTCATAACTCACCCTATTCATATTATGCATGACCGATAGCTACAGTAAACCTACTAATGTCTTCTACTCAACATATGTCTGATTTACAGTTGAAGTCGGAAGTTTACATACACTTAAGTTGGAGTCACTAAAACGTGTTTTTCAACCACTCCACAAATTTCTTGTTAATTAACAAACAATAGTTTTGGCAAGTCGGTTAGGAGATCTACTTTGTGCATGACACAAGTCATTTTTCCAACAATTGTTTACAGACAGATTATTTCACTTATAATTCACTGTATCACAATTCCAGTGGGTCAGAAGTTTACATACACTAAGTTGACTATGCCTTTAAACAGCTTGTAAAATTCCAGAGAATTATGTCATGGCTTTAGAAGCTTCTGATAGGCTAATTTACACAATTTGAGTCAATTGGAGGTGTACCTGTGGATGTATTTCAAGGCCTACCTTCAAAGCCTCTTTGCTTGACATCATGGGAAAATCAAAAGAAATCAGCCAAGACCTCAGAAAAACAATTGTAGACCTCCACAAGTCTGGTTCATCCTTGGGAGCAATTTACAAATGCCTGAAGATACCACGTTCATCTGTACAAACAGTAGTATGCAAGTATAAACACCATGGTACCACGCAGCCGTCATACCGCTCAGGAAGGAGACACATTCTGTCTCCTAGAGATTAACGTACCTTGGGTCGAAAAGTGCAAATCAATCCCAGAACAATAGCAAAGGTCCTTGTGAAGATGCTGGAGGAAACAGGTACAAAAGTATCTATATCCACAGTAAAACGAGTCCTATATCGACATAACCTGAAAAGCTGCTCAGCAAGGAAGAAGCCACTGCTCCAAAACCTCCATAAAAAAGCCAGACTATGGTTTGCAACTGCACATGGGGACAAAGATAGTACTTTTTGTAGAAATGTCCTCTGGTCTGATGAAACAAAAATAGAACTGTTTGGCCATAATGACCATCGTTATGTTTGGAGGAAAAGGGGGAGGCTTGCAAGCTGAAGAACACCATCCCAACCGTAAAGCACGGGGGTGGCAGCATCATGTTGTGGGCGTGCTTTGCTGCAGGAGGGACTGGTGCGCTTCACAAAATAGATGGCATAATGAGGAAGGACAATTACGTGGATATATTGAAGCAACATCTCAAGACATCAACCAGGAATCTAAAGCTTGGTCGCAAATGGGTCTTCCAAATGGACAATGACCCCAAGCATACTTCCAAAGTTGTGGCAAAATGGCTTAAGGACAACAAAATCGAGGTATTGGAGTGGCCATCACAAAGCCCTGACCTCAATCCTATAGAAAATTTGTGGGCAGAACTGAAAAGGCGTGTGTGAGCAAGGAGGCCTACAAACCTGACTCCGTTACACCAGCTCTGTCAGGAGGAATGGGCCAAAATTCACCCAACTTATTGTGGGAAGCTTGTGGAAGGCCACACGAAATGTTTGACCCAACTTAAACAATTTAAAGGCAATGCTAATACTAATTGTAAACTAACTTCTGACCCAATGGGAATGTGATGAAATAAATAAAAGCTAAAATAAATCATTCTCTATACTATTATTCTGACATTTCACATTCTTAAAATAAAGTGGTGATCCTAACTGACCTAAGACAGGGAATTTTTACTAGGATTAAATGTCAGGAATTGTGAGTTTAACTATATTTGGCTAATGTATATGTAATATTCCAACTTCAACTGTATATGTAATGTTATTCCAACAGATATGATTGTCATGCAGAATATGGAAGTGTCTGCTCTATTTCAATCTGCACCGTTGTGAACATTTCACCTCACTGAATACACCCCAGGTGTGGTCCTGACCTTAACATAGATGTCAGTTTGTTTCTCTGGTGGCGATCACTCTTCACCCCCCGCTGTGTACAGAACTCATGGTGGCAGGTGGTGAGGGTTCTGCTGTGCCCCCCGTCCCCCTCATGCCTGGCTCGACAGGGACAGGAGGGTTCTGGACTCCTCTGCTAAAACAGTCATCAGCATCTTTATGTTTTGCCTCAGGAATGCTGACAGGTGTGTGTACTGTACACATTTTACTATACTTGTGAGTACTAGAAGTCCTCACAAGAATAGTAAACCACCTAAAAATTCAGAGAATTGAGGACATTTTGTCGGTCCTTGTAAAAAGGCTATTTTAGGGTCAGGGAAAATAGGATTTTGAATGGGAATTAATTGTTGGAGGGGGTGTAACTGTGTTTGTGTTCCCCACCCCCTGCTCTTTGCTGTGGAGTGTTATTCCTGATGGTTGGGCCGGAATACCAGCTGGCTCGCTGAGGAGGTCCAGCTCCCAATGTGACTCCCGCAGGACAGGAGGAGACCCTCTCCAGCCTCGCTACTTTTACTAACCACAACATCCCCTTGATATACACAGTTCTAAAGGAACAGAGTCTATCATTGTTTTCAGTTGAGAGGGATATTTAGGGAAAACATAGAGAGAGGGGGAGAGGGTGAGAAACAGAGAGAACTACAGTACTGATGTCCTGTGTGTGTTCTCTCCACAAGTAGAGTTTCAAGTTCCGGTGGGTGGACAGGTTATTTGAGTGTGTGAGGCACTCTCTCGTCGTTCCCACATGACATAGAGAAGGAGGAGAGGAAAAATGGTGGGAAGGAACCGCTTCACTGTCTGCTCCCTTCATGTGCAAATTTGCAGAGTCCGGGCAGGGTGTCGTAGTGAGCGGCGCTATCTAATCGCTCCCATATGAGAGGAGGGAAAGAGAGAAAGAGAGAGGCTGAACATACACCAAGAAAAGGGGAAGGGCCTGATGTCAGCTTGACCAAAACAGCTGCCCCTCTCCCTGTAGGGAGAGAGAGGGGAGGGTCTGTGCAGCAGGCTGACAGCAGAGGGGGAACAGCTAGAGGGAACATTGTAAGAAGAGATGGGGAGCGAGAGAAGGGTGTTTCTTTGAAGGTCAAAAAGGGAGAGAGGGCAGCCAGAGAGGTGTAACAGGAGATGAGAGAGGAGGGTTTGTGGCAGGCTGGAAGGGAGAACAGCTAGTGACAGAGGGAGAAAGGGGTTAAAGTAAAGAGGGGAGAGAAAGTGTGGAGGGTGTTTAAAGGCAGGAGAGAGAAGGGTGTATGAACAGCAAGAGAGAAGGAACAGGAGGGGAAGAGAGAAGGCCCGGTGCTTGCTGAGAGGAGAGATAGGACAACCAGAGAGAGGGACTGAGTGGAGGCTGAGAGGGTTCCAGTCCTGGCAGATTAGAGTGAGCAGTCGGGAAGGAAAGGGAGAAGGGTTTGGGGGCTAAAAAGGAGTGCCAAAGAAGCGAAGGGAGAACCCAGATTCATTGTGAAGGAGTGAAGAGAAGAGAGTGCGTCCCTTTGAAAAGAAGAATAAGGAAGGAGAGCAGGTCCTTGGGATAACCGGATAACTGACATAAAAAATAAGAGAAGATTACTACTGTATCTATGGGATGCGTTCACAGTACCCAGCGTCACAACGGAGAGAGATGCGCTCCAGAACCTGATGGATCCACAAAAGTAGTGGTCCACTATGTCCCCGTTGAAATCCTGCAGCTGGCTGAGGTAAGCGAGGGACTTGTTGACATCTCTGCAATTCGCTAAATGTTTAACCCTTCAGTGGCTTAATTGGTAGAGCATGGCATTTGCAACATCAGGGTTGTGCATTTGAATCACTCTGGGGCAACCCATCGGAAGATGTATGGATGTATTACTGTAAGTAACTTTTGATAAAAGCATCGGCTAAATGGCAAATTATAATATTATTACAATATTACCTCAAGGGACAATCATTTGGGGGACTTGAATGGGGTATGAATAGATAGTACCGAATCATGGTCAATCTAGGTAGTTATACCACTTCTCAATTTATTGTGCTGTGAGTATCTCCCCTAATGCTTTATGGAGTTGTCTTGAGACCCATCAACATGTAAACAAAACCAATGATTCTAGCCAGGACCCCCAATCTTAAACCATAATGTAGCAACTTCCACCTAGTATATGGAGAATGCGCTGTCTGTGACACAACCAATAGCATTGACGGGACATGTCTGCATTAGCATCGATTAGCCCCCGTGATATGCAACTTTTCAGGGAAGTTAGGAACCAATATACACAGGCAGTTAGGAAAGCAAAGGCTAGCTTTTTCAAACAGAAATGTGCATCCTGTAGCACAAACTCCAAAAAGTTCTGGGACACTAAAGTCCATGGAGAATAAGAGCACCTCCTGCCAGCTGCCCACTGCATTAAGGATAGGAAACACTGTCACCACCGATAACTCTGCAATAATTGAGAACTTCAAAAAGCATTTTTCTACGGCTGGCCATGCTTTCCACCTGACTACCCCTACCCCGGTCAACAGCCCTGCACCCCCCCACAACAACTTGTCCAAGCCTCCCCCATTTCTCCTTCACCCAAGTCCAGATAGCTGATGTTCTGAAAGAGCTGCAAAATCTGGAACCCTACAAATCAGCCGGGCTAGACAATCTGGACCCTGATTTAGCATGACACAGGACTTTGTTGGATGCTTTGACTACATTCATTGATGTTAATGTTGAAAAGAAATACACTAGAATTTCCAATAGAGATTACGTCGTGGAAATTTAATCAGTGGCTAACTTAGAGAATTCTCTCTTTCAATCACTCACACACACATGCAGACAGCACGGGTGTTCTCTCTCTCTAGAAATGGCTTGTGTTTAGTCAAAGGTATTCAAGTATCCTTGGCATTCGCCACAAGCCATGTCGCAAGTCCCATTTAGTTTGCTGTCAGAAGGCGAGAAGGGATGATATACCGGTTAGGATTAAAAAGGTCAAGTGAAAAGAGAAATGGAGCGAGGGATGGCAGTCTTCGGCCGATCTAAGGGTGGGTCAAAGTTGAAGAGGAAGTGGTGTCCGTTACGCACCTATGTGTCGCGTCTGCTATAGCTGTATTAAAAGTGGCCACATTGCGACATGGCTCCATTGGGTCTTTTTACTAGTCTGGTCTCAAAATGAGAACTGCATGTATGTACGACTTCGCACCAGGGAGGGCTTGACATGATCAAGGTCTGTCATAAATCAGGTCCGGTTGTGAACGTTGACAAGCTCAACTTTGTGCCGATCTGATAATACTTGTATCAATGAAACGTATTGTGACCATTAAACTCAAAACAGGTGCATCGACCAAAATGCAAATAGAATTCCAAAATTGTGTAGCTGGTCCGCACTCAAAACGGAGATTCAAGGTTTCTTTTTAGTATTTATTTCATTCAGGCAACGTTTCGGACTTCAGTGTCATTTTCCCCTCTAATCAGGGACTGATTTCGACCTGGATCGGGGCAATTAATTATCAGGTAGAACAGAAAACCAGCAGTAGTCCGGACCTCATAGAGTAAGATTTGAATACCCCAGATCTACACTATATATACAAAAGTATGTGGACACCCCCTTCAAATTAGTGGATTCGCTATTTCAGCCACACCCGTTGCTGACCGGAGTATGAAATCGAGAACACAGCCATCTCCATAGACAAACATTGGCAGTAGAATGGCCTTACTGAAGACCTCAGTGACTTTCAACGTGGCACCTTCATAGGATGCCACCTTTCAACAAGTCAGTTCGTAAGTGCTGTTATTGTGAAGTGGAAACGTCTAGAAGCAACAACGGCTCAGCCGCAAAGTGGTAGGCCACACAAGCTCACAGAACGGGACCGCTGAGTGCTGAAGTGTGTAGCACGTAAAAATAGTCTGTCCTTGGTTGCAACACTCACTACCAAGTTCCAAACTGCTTCTCGAAGCAACGTCAGCACCAGAACTGTCAGGAGCTTCATGAAATGGGTTTCTATGGCAGAGCAGCCGCACACAAGCCTAAGATCACCATGCGCAATGCCAAGCGTTGACTGGAGTGGTGTAAAGCTCACCGCCATTGGACGCGCTTCACCATCTGGCAGTCCAACGGACAAATCTGGGTTTGGCGGATGCCAGGAGAACACTACCTCCCCCAATGCATAGTACCAACTGTAAAGTTTGGTGTAGGAGGAATAATGGTCTGGGGCTGCTTTTCATGGTCCCCTTAGTTCCAGTGAAGGGAAATCTTAACGCTACAGCATACTATTACATTCTAGACGATTCTGTGCTTCCAACGTTTTGGCAACAGTTTAGGGAAGGCTTTTTTCTGTTTCAGCATGACAATGCCCCCGTGCACAAAGCAAGGTCCATACAGAAATGGTTTGTCGAGATTGGTGTGGAAGAACTTTACTGGCCTGCAAAAAGCCCTGACCTCAAACACATCAAACACCTTTGGGATGAATTGGAACGCCGATTGCGAACCAGGCCTAATCGCCCAACATCAGTGCCCGACCTCACTAATGTTCTTGTGGCTGATTGGAAGTCCCCGCAGCAATGTTCCGACATCTAGTGAGAAGCCTTCCCAGAGAGTGGAGGCTGTCATTGCAGCAAAGGGGGGACCAAGTCCATATTAATGCCCAGGATTTTGGAATGAGATTTTTGACGAGTCTCCACATACTTTTGGTCATGTAGCGTATATAGTACCTGTACCTCAATGCCAGTTCCACTGCTTCCCCCCCCATTCTTCCCCTCTTATCAGGGACTGATTTAGACCTGGGACACCAGGTGGGTGCAATTAATTATCACTTAGAACAAAAAAAGCAACCATAGTCTGGACCTCCAGGGAAGGACTTGAATATATATTTTTTACCTTTATATCCCTGATCTAGAGAAAAAACTGTGGCATGGGGTTTACACATGCAAACACTGCAATCCATTTGTCTTTATATGTTGTATAATATGTCATGTTTATGATGGGCAATGTTGTCTACACGTTACAAAACTCCAACCCACAGATACTGCAATGTGACCAATGCACATTGCTCTCTTGTATGCCATTGCCAATGTTTGAGTTGTGTTTACGTTTGAGTTGTTCATATCAATGTTTGAGCCAAAATAGGGTCCTTGTTGACTAAGTGCATTCCTCAATGGAGAGCGATGTTTTGTCTTACACACACTTTCCCGTTCCTATTCGGAGAGTTTCGTGGCTATTTGGAGGTGATACTCTCCTGCTCATGTAAAGTGGGGATATAAATACCCAGACATCGTAGGAGCATACCTCCAGTTTCCCACCTGGCCTGTCCCGTCCTGGGAAAGGGAAATAGTTTACTAACATTACATTTGTGATGGCTGCGATCGCAAGTGTCTGTTTCGGGTCTAAACTTCCGCAAAAAAATAATAAAGTCGCCACGTAGACGTTCTATATTAGGAATAGCTTCGTCGTTTTCAGTTTGAATATTGTTGCTAAAAAGCCACGGTAAACCTTAAAAAAAATACATTTTGGAATGTTCATTCAACTGAAATTGTTACTCTGGCAACATGTTCGTTGCAAACAGAAGTCTTGTTGACGATTTACAGTTCCCACACGCACAAAAAATATACCAGAAGGTATTAATGAAACCCACTATGTATGAATTAATGGCACTGTTCGCTCCTCGCCCTCAATATTAGAAGCTGAGTGCGTTGGGCCGGGAATGGTTGGAGACGCCTGGGGAATGAGCTAGCCTTTGGCTTGAGTATGACAAAAGGGGTTGGGTGCTCAAATCCAGCAATTTCACAATAGTCATGCAAATCTACCACCAGGAACAACTGGGTGAATGTGTTTGTTCATAGACCCCCGTAGTCCCTTCCCAACTGAGTTTGTCATTTTTGTAATTCTGAGGATATTCAATCTTTCTCTCAGACTTTGGGTTCTCTATTCCCGCTCATTGAGCTAACAGTACTAGGCACAATGTTGTAGTTACCTTTTGGTCTTTTGAGACAGAATGGATAGTTGAAAGAAGGGTTCCTATATTGTTTGGTACACGAATTTCCACTGGAAGAAGCAGAAGCTAGGAAACTGAGTTGTCGCACTTCTCCTTTCTCACCAATTGGTGATGCTATTGTCTAATGCTTTTCTCACTGTTGACTGGAAAGGGACTAACTGAGGCTTTGGAGCTGGAATGGTTGGAGATGCTTTGTGAAAAAGTGAGCTAGATTCTGGAAAGAATACCTTATTGTACTGTGTTTCATTAACTATTTGCGAGGGTTAGAGGAGATCTCTGCTTCTGAGCTCTTGATAAAGATGGTCTAAAATCCTCAAGACTTACAGTTGAAGTCAGAAGTTTACATACACCTTAGCCAAATACATTTAAACTCAGTTTTTCACAATTCCTGACATTTAATCCTCTTAAAGATTCCCTGTCATAGGTCAGTTAGGATCACCACTTTATTTTAAGAACGTGAAAGGTCAGAATAATAGTAGAGAGAATGATTTATTTCATTTTTTATTGCTTTCATCACATTCCCAGTGGGTCAGAAGTTTACATACACTCTAAGTATTTGGTAGCATTGCCTTTAAATAGTTTGATTTGGGTCAAACGTGTCTGGTAGCCTTCCACAAGCTTCCCACAATAAGTTGGAGGAATTTTGGCCCATTCCTCCTGACAGAGCTGGTGTATCGGAGTCAGGTTTGTAGGCCTCCTTGCTCGCATACGCTTTTTCAGTTCTGCCCAAAGATTTTCTATAGGATTTATGATGGCCACTCCAATACCTTGACTTTGTTGTCCTTAAGCCATTTTGCCACAACTTTGGAAGTATGCTTGGGGTCATTGTCCATTTGGAAGACCCATTTGCGACCAAGCTTTAACTTCCTGGTTGATGTCTTGAGATGTTGCTTCAATATAGCCACATAATTTTCCTACCTCATGATTCCATCTATTTTGTGAAGTGCACCAGTCCCTCCTGCAGCAAAGCACCCCCACAACATGATGTTGCCACCCCCGTGCTTCACGTTGGGAGGGTGTTCTTCGGCTTGCAAGCCTCCCCCCTTTTTTTTTAATGGCGGTTTTGGAGCAGTGGCTTCTTCCTTGCTGAGCGGCCTTTCAGGTTATGTCGATATATGACTCGTTTTACTGTGGATATAGATACTTTTGTACCGGTTTCCTCCAGCATCTTCACAAGGTCCTTTGCTGTTGTTCTGGGATTGATTTGCACTTTTCGCACCAAAGTACGTTCATCTCTAGGAGACAGAACGCGTCTCCTTCCTGAGCGGTATGACGGCTGCGTGGTCCCACGATGTTTAAACTTGCGTACTATTGTTTGTACAGATGAACGTGGTACCTTCAGGCATTTGGAAATTGCTCCCAAGGATGAACAGACTTGTGGAGGTCTACATTTGTGTTCTGAAGTCTTGGCTGATTTCTTTTGATTTTCCCATGATGTCAAGCAAAGAGGCACTGAGTTTGAAGGTCAGCCTTGAAATACATCCATAGGTACACCTCCAATTGACTCAAATGATGTCAATTAGCCTATCAGAAGCTTCTAAAGCCATTACATAATTTTCTGGAATTTTCCAAGCTGTTTAAAGGCACAGTCAACTTAGTGTATGTAAACTTCTGACCCACTGGAATTGTGATACTGTGAATTATAAGTGAAATAATCTGTCTGTAAACAATTGTTGGAAAAATTACTTGTGTCATGCAGATGTCCTAACCGACTTGCCAAAACTATAGTTTGTTAACAAGAAATGTGTGGAGTGGTTGAAAAACACATTTTAATGACTCCAACTTAAGTGTATGTAAACTTCCGACTTCAACTGTATATCTCCCTCACTAACGTTGACTGTACACTTGTTTATCCCATGTGTAACTCTGTGTTGTTGTTTTTGTCTCACTGCTTTGCTTCATCTTGGCCAGGTTGCAGCTGTAAATGAGAACTTGTTCTCAACTTGCCTACCTGGTTAAATAAAGGTGAAATGAAAAAAATAAAAAGTGTATGATAGTACTGAATTGTGCTTGAGTTTGTATCATCATGTGACTTTATTGTCAATGGTGATTTGGCACCATCACTACTTTAATGTTTCAATTGTTTTTTTGTTTTGTTTTTAAGTATGCTTGTGTAACACAGCCCTTCTAGGACAGCCATTCCACTTCCTATTAATCCCATTCAAGTGAATACAATTTGCAGTACGTCTTGCAGTGACAGCAGGGTAAGGGTAGAATATATTGAGGTTAGTTAAGAAAAAGTAATATTTTATATAAATCAATGGACATTGGAATTACATAACAACCCATTAGTCATAGAGGCTGTGCTACTTTTATTTACTTCAGCAGAACTTTGCGCATGTCTTTCATTTGAAGGTGGCAGTGATTGAGAAACAAAACAGTCGGTTGCTTTAGCTCGCTCAGGGCACCAGTTGGACGACGTTTCACAATGAGAAAATTCCATTGGGCATAAAGTAATGTAATGAAACTGGCAGGGAGCAGTCCTCGAACCCTCTAGTCCGAAGTCCAGCGCGCTATCGACTGTGCCGCAAAAGGAAGCTCGTGCAGCAGAGTCGATATCCGCGCATATAAACCCAGTCCTCTTACTCGGCGAGCTGTAATGAAATCAGCAAGTCGACGCATATGCGTAGTAGCTAGCTATCTATGTGAACAATGTCTGGTAAACACTAACGCCAGTCAGTACAATCTTTGCTACCGGAGCCGCACGTGGAATTTTGATTCAGATTATATGGTAAGAAATGAAAATAATAAATATGACATACCAGAAGAAACCGAGTTACATGTTTCTTTCGATAAATTAAGTGGATTGGAAAAGAGCAAGTATAATTGATCCATTTGGCGAAAGCTACCTAACGTTTCTAGCTTGCGAACGTTACCTAACGTGAGCTGGCTGGCAATGCATTTTGGTAATATGACTGTTAGCTAGCTAACGTTAGATAGATATGATAAGCACGGCATCGTGTCTTTGTAATGATATTTGATCAATTAACCAGTGATGTTTCTTAATTAGCTGGTAGGGCCTAACTATGACATTTATTAAGAGATTTCGAAAATTATATGGATAGCTATCCTTAATAGATGCAGAGCCAACCAGGCTACAAAACCTGGGATGACTGAATACTTTGAGCTCCTGGAGAAGACGCAGGAGCAACATGGGTTGAAGGATAAACCTTCTCAGATTTACAACTGTGATGAGACAGGGTTCCAGATGGATGCATCTAAAAGAAAGGTCCTTGCACCAAAGGGCTCAAAGAAGAATTACATCCAGGCACCTGGTACACGTGACCGTGTGTCAGTACTGGCTTGCTTTAATGCAGATGGTGAAGATGTCCCCCCCTTTCATCATTTTTGGAAAGAGATTCCCAGGAGGACCTTACACCAAGGAAGGTCCTGCTAATGCTCTCTATGGCACATCACCATCAGGATACATTGACAATGAACTCTTCAGTAGGTGGTTTGGGAATCATTTCGTCAAGTATGCTGTGAAAACATGTCCCCTGCTGCTGGTGTTTGGACACAAAAGTCACCTGGATACGGAGGTGATTGAGGCAGCAAGAAAAGAAAACGTTGTGCTCCTAGTTCTTCCTCCAAACAGCTCTCACATTCTGCAGCCCCTGGATTTGACCTACTTCTCTGCTTTGAAGACTGGGTTTTTCAAGGTGGCTGGAGACCTTTGCCACTTCAAAAAGTCCGTAGTCATTTCCAAGATGGACTTTCCCATGGTTCTCCGTCAGCTGTACCAGCAATGCAAAGAGCGGAAGATCGTAGTCAGCGGGTTCAGAAAAGCTGGGATCTTCCCCCCTTCAATCCCAGTGCCATAGATTCAAGTAAAATAGTTCCCTTGACATCCAAAAAGCAACCGCCCCAAAAGACTGCAACTCCCTCCAGCCCCATTCCATCAGCGCCACCACCAGCAGTAACTCCCAGCAACTACATGTCCCACCCCCTGGTGGCAGCAGGACTGAATAATCCAGAATTGGCTGAGATCTTCACAGAGATAGATAATCAAAAGAAGACGACACCAAGACCAAGTAAGATGAAAGCTAGGGTTATTACTGAGGAAGAGTATGAGAGGGAGATGAAACGAGTCGGCAAGGAGAAGAAAGCGGGTCCAGAAAAGAGACAGCAAGACACCGTCTCCTCGTAGCACAACCCCCCAACGCAGCAGAGAACCCCCAACCAGCCCTGCTACTTCTCCCTCAGAGGGTGAAACTGCATCTCCCACAGGTAATTATCATCAGACATTTTAGTTCATAACGCCTGACTGAGAAATACGTTAATGATCTGGAGTGGCTCATGAATGTTTTGGATAATTATCATGAAATATATGTAGGCATGTGAATCATGCTTTCAGCCATTTAAACTCGCAAGCTGTTAGGCTGAAATACTTACCTTAAAAATCCCACCGACGCCATCAATGTACACCCCCACCATACTTAATTTCTCTACAGTCAAATGAAGCAAAAGTGCCCATCTCTGCAATGTTTCTTGTCCAACAGTCAAAGAAACAAGTAACTCCAGTAGAACTGGGAGCAGGTCACATCAGAATACTCCTTTAGTGTGTGAAGAATCTGAATCTGAGGATGGGAGTGACAGAGAACTGTAAGCTGAACAACAAAATAGCAGAGGTCCTCAAACCAAGAGGGCTGTGTTGAGGCACAAGAGATTGGACTATGTTGATAACTCCAACGATGAGGATGGTTATGGTATCAACCAAGCCTCAGCCAAGGTAAGAGGAAATGTGATCATCTTTCACCTGACTGTGATTTGGAATGGGGGTTCTTCAGATCTTGGAGTCTTTCAATACTTTGAAGTTATTGGCTGAGCAAAGCTTTGAACAAACAGAGCTATATTGAATCTGCTATAATGTACCCGAATCTACGCATTTAAGCTATACTGTAAATATTCCTAATTTTTACATGCAGTAAAGTGCAGAACTTCACTGGAATACTAACACACGTTGTTCCCTGCAGACAATTTGTCCCCTGAAGAGAGTATTGCCAAGCACACACACAAAGATCGAGGCAGTGCACAGAAATTTGTGGCAACCATGTTCAGATGAGGAGGATGTTTCTGAGATCTCTGACCTTACCTCAACAGATTTTGAGGACAACGAATATGAACAGCAGGCGAGGTTTAATTTAATTTGGATGATATAGGCTAAATTAGAGCTGGGGGATATGGACAAAAATCTATATCGTGATGAATTGCCTGAACTGATGCGATAATGATAAATGGAAAGATAAGTTTATAACATTAATGTACACCACAGATTTTATTATCCTTTAAACTACTACTACTTGTATGATGGTTGTAGCCATCAATTGTCCCATTAACAGTCACCCATATTAGCAAACTTATTTCATTTCAAACTTCACATTTCTCTAGTGTAGGCTACTCATCGTAATAAATGATATCAAAATGCCTGCGAAAAGTGATCGGTATGGTCGGTGTCGATAATTTTCGGTTTATCGTCCCAGCTCTAGGCTTAATGGCTGTGCATAGCAGGTTGTCATTAGTCTCTAGATCGATTTGAGATTATTGTAATGTCATTGAATGATGGTTTCTTAGTGCCAGATATTAAATTGTCCCCTGTTGGATTACAGATTGAAGCAATGAGGAAAGCAAAGAGAAGGCGTTTGATGCAAAGGAAAACAGGTGAGTTTTTAGTCAAGACATTGCAGTTTCCAATGTGTAGATCCGGAACAAACAACAATGTTAAAATTGCAAGGCAGCCTAATAAATACTTAAAACATTTAAAAAAATAATTTATTATGATATTATTTTTACTTGTGTATTTTCTCATTGTTTCTCTCACTTTTGGTTTAAGTGCTGCTTTCAGAATCAGATGATGACATCACCGATGACAGTTCGGATGACGAACCTTTGGTTAAGATGATGACCAGGAAGCCATCAAATGAGGAGCTGGAAACGACAGTGAAGAAACTGGTGGCCTATGTCGACCTGGAGAAAGTCACAATGAAGGACATTTTCAAGAAGGTGTTAGCCATTCTAATCTTTTATGAACAACAGTTCATTGAGTTCATACATTGAACGCTCACACTTCCTCATGGATGAATTTAGGCTATACAGTGCATTTTAAGAACCTGATAGATTAACCATAAGTAAAAACAATATATAGTCATTGTCGTTACTTATGGTTTGCTTATTCTCTTATGATGGGTTTCAGGTTTTTAAAATGTACACTCGTCATGACCTGTCAAACAAGAAGTCCTACATCAAGGACACAGTGAAAAAGGTGATTTCCTTTGTACCATGTTGGACTTCCCATTGCCATGAAATAAAATGTTGCCAAAAAGCTAGCATATTTACAGTAACACGTCATGAATAAATCTGCACAGCTGGAGTTTAAAATATAAGGTATGAAGAGATCTGCGATTATTATTCTAGCTTTGAATGGTTGTATTTATCCATTTATTAGTCCATGGTTGAATATGGTTTCCAACTCTTCCAACACTATTATTGTGTTTTGCCTTTTGTTTTTCAGTTTTTGTCGCAGTGAAGTTTGAAAGATTGCTGGTTCAAATCCCAGAGCTGACAAGGTAAAACATCTGTCGTTCTGTCCCTGAGCAAGGCAGTTAACCCACTGTTCCCCGGGCGCCGAAGACGTGGATGTTGATTAAGACAGCCCCCACACCTCTCTGATTCAGAGGGGTTGGGTTAAATGCGGAAGACACATTTCAGTTGTACAACTGACTAGGTATCCCCCTTTCCCGTTCCCCAATGGCTGACTTACATGATCAACTGATGTTTTCTGTTTTCCATCCTATTCACTACACTGAGTGTACAAAACATTAGGAATGGGAAACGGTTGCGCGTGAAAAACCCAGCAGTGTTGCAGTTCTTGACACAAACCCGCGTGCCTAGCACCTACTACCATACCCTGTTCAAAGGCACGTAACATTTTTTGTCTTGCCAGGGCTGTTTTTGACATACTGGCACCGACGACATACCATGTTGCTTAGGTCACTTGTTTTGCCCATTCTAACGTTCAACCGAACAGTAACTGAATCAGTTGATGCCTGTCTGCCTGCTTTATATAGCAAGCCATGACCCCATAGACTCTACAAGGTGTCAAAAGCATTCCACGTGGAAGCTGGCCCATGTTGTGTCAAGTTGGCTGGATTTCCTTTGGGTGGTGGACCATTCTTGATACACATGGGGGAAAAAAAATATTTTGTTTTGCCCATTCACCCTCTGAATGGCACACACACAATCCATGTCTCAAGGCTTAAAAATCTTTAACCTGTCTCCTCTTAATCTACGCTGGATGAAGTGGATTTAACAAGTGACATCAATAAGGATCATAGCTTTCACCTGGATTCACCTGGTCAGTCTGTCATGGAAAGAGCAGGTGTTCCTAATGTTTTGTACACTCGTCTTGTCATTTATGTTACACTCACACTGTATGTTACACATTTGTGTGAAACGTAAAAGAACAGTCAGTAGGTTCTAGAGCGAAAGATCCACATTGGTCTGTCTAATATGTACAGTTTGATACATAGTTTTTATATGGAACAACAAGCTGCTTGCTTGTCTTGTCTTGGAATGTATATAACTATACCAAGCTCACTGCAACGCTGTAATGTGTCCACCTCTGGGCCCTAAGGTGCCAGGTTCAAATCCCGTCTCGGAACCTCTCACTGCCCTAGTATAATGTCACAATAGTTTTATAACATCTGCGTTCTACATCTTTGTTTGTACTGAAACTCATAGATGTTGAAACCATATTATATATGCTGAAACTACTAACTACCAGTATATAACTATTTTATAAACTTGGTGGTTTGAGCACTGAATGCTGATTGGCTGACAGCTGTTGTATATCAGACCGTATACCACGGGTATGACAAACCATTTGTTTTTACTGCTCTAATTACGTTGGTAACCAGTTTATAATAGCAATAAGGCACCTTACGGGGTTTGTGATATATGGCCAATATACCACGGCTAAGGGCTGTGTCCAGGCACACAGTGTTGCGTCGTGCCTAAGAACAGCCATTAGCCGTGGTATATTGGCCATATACCACACCACCTCAGGCCTTATTGCTTAAATAATGTATACAAGTGCTATTAACTACTAATCTGTAACTACAGTATCTCAGGCTCAGCCAGACAAAAATACGTATGTTTCTGTTGTACAATTTTATATAAAAAATGGCTTCTTGTCCATTGAATGAGGGTGGAATGCGCATTGTCTTTGTTTAAAAAAATGAAAACAATTAATGAATTCCTTGCTTTCTCTATTCTGCGAGTTTAGCTAAAAATATTCTCAAGCCATCTTGATGCACCCCCCCCAAGTAATTTACATGTTTATATTGTTAATTTAACCGCACACAAATTAAGGATTCAATATATTATAGAACAAGCACATGCATCTAATCTGTGTTTAAAACACTGGTATCTATTAATTGTCCATTCCATACTGTTTCCACGGGTTTGCATGCAAGCGCTGCAGCTGTCTAATGGATGATCTTGACTGAGGAATTCTATTAGGCTATTTGCACATTCATAGTATTGTAGCCTAAGACCAGGGCGGATTGGCCATCTGGAATTTCTGGCAAATGCCAGATGGGCTGGTCTATTTTTAGCCCAGCGGGCCTGTCTAGCTTTTTTGTTGTGTAAAATGAACATTATCTGGCTAATAGCGGGGCCCTTAAGAAATAAATGGGCCGGTGAGGGGGCCTGGGGGGGAGGAGGCTAGTTTGGGGTCCTTGAGGAATAAAATGGTCCCGTGTGTTCTAAAGTCCAGGCTTGATTTCTGGTTCTAGCCTAGCAGGGCCAGACTGGAAAGATTGACAGAAAGGACAAAGTCTGTCCCTTCCAGGTTTTATTATTGTTGCAATGTATCTGATGTGATTTACTTTATAACAAAACATGTCATAGTAACGATAAAATCTTTTTATCTCATGCTTTTTAAGCTACATACTCCACATACTCCACAACACGGCCAACGCTATTCAACGTGAACACACACTTTAAGGTAACGAAAGATAAATGATGATGCAATTGCTTCTACAGTGTCTTCAGGAAGTTTTCATACCCCTTGACTTTTTACACATTTTGTTGTGTTACAGCCTGAATTTAAAATGTATTAAAAAAATTATCTGCCGTTTACACATGATACCCCATAGTGACAAAGTGAAAACATGTTTTTAGACATTTTCACAACTTTATTGAAAATGAAATACAGAAATACTGTATTTCATTTACATAAGTATTCACACCCCTGTGTCAATACAGGTTACAATCTCCTTTGGCAATGACTACAACTGTGAGTCTTTCTGGGTAAGTCACTAAGCGCTTTGCACATCTGGATTGTACAATATTTGCCCGTTATTATTTTCTGGATTCTTCAAGCTCTGTCAAATCATTGCTAGACAAACATTTTCAAGTATTGCCATAGATTTTCAAGCCGATTTAAGTCAAAACTGTAACTAGGCCACTCGGGAAACAATCAATGTCGTATTGGTAAGCAACTCCAGTGTATATTTAGCCTTGTGTTTAAGGTTATTATCCTGCTGGAAGGTGAATTTGTCTCCGTGTCTGTTGGAAAGCAGACTGAACCAGGTTTTTCTCATAGATTTTTTTCCTATGCTTAGCTGTATTCCCTTTATACCCCCCAAAAAACTCCCTAGTCCTTGCCGATGACAACCATACCCATAACATGATGCAGCCAGTACCATGCTTGAAAATATGAAGAGTGGTCCTCAGTGATCTGTTGTAAACTCAGCAAAAAAAACATCCCTTTTTCAGGACCCTGTCTTTCAAAGATAATTCAGAAAAATCCAAATAACTTCACAGATCTTCATTGTAAAGGGTTTAAACACTGTTTCCCATGCTTGTTCAATGAACCATTAACAATGAACACGCACCTGTGGAACGGTCGTTAAGACACTAACAGCTTATAGACAGTAGGCAATTGTCGCAGTTATGAAAACTTAGGACACTAAAGAGGCCTTTCTACTGACTCTGAAAAACACCAAAAGAAAGATGCCCAGGGTCCCTGCTCATCTGCGTGAACATGCCTTAGGCATGCTGCAAGGAGGCATGAGGACTGCAGATGTGGCCAGGGCAATAAATTGCGATACTGTAAGGCACCTAAGACAGCACTACAGGGAGACAGGACGGACAGCTGATCGTCCTCGCAGTGGAAGACCACGTGTAACAACACCTTCACAGGATCGGTACATCCGAACATCACACCTGCGGGACAGGTACAGGATGGCAACGACAACTGCCCGAGTTACACCAGGAACGCACAATCCCTCCATCAGTGCTCAGACTGTCCGCAATAGGCTGAGAGAGGCTGGACTGAGGGCTTGCAGGCCTGTTGTAAGGCAGGTCCTCACCAGACATCACCGACAACAACGTTGTCTATGGGCACAAACCCACCGTCGCTGTATCAGACAGGACTGGCAAAAAGTGCTCTTCACTGACAAGTTGCGGTTTTGTCTCACCTGGGGTGATGGTCGGATTTGCGTTTATCGTCTAAGGAATGAGCGTTACACCGAGGCCTGTACTCTGGAGCTGGATCGATTTGGAGGTGGAGGGTCCGTCATGGTCTGGGGCGGTGTGTAACAGCATCATCGGACCGAGCTTGTTGTCATTGAAGGCAATCTCAACACTGTGAGTTACAGGGAAGACATCCTTCTCCCTCATGTCGTACCCTTCCTGCAGGCTCATCCTGACATGACCCTCCAGCATGACAATGCCACCAGCCATACTGCTCGTTCTGTGCGTGATTTTCTGCAAGACAGGAATGTCAGGGTTTTGCCATGGCCAGCGAAGAGCCCGGATCTCCTTCCCATTGAGCACGTCTGGGACGTGCATCACGTCTGTTCAGTTTATGTCTCAGTTGTTGAATCTTGTTTATGTTCATACAAATATTTACACATGTTAAGTTTGTTGAAAATAAACGCAGTTGACAGTGAGAGGACATTTCTTTGTTTGCTGAGTTTATTTGCCCCAAACATAACGCTTTGTATTCAGGGCATAATGTTAATTTCTTTGACACATTTTTAGCAGTTTTACTTTAGTGCCTTATTGCAAATAGGATGCATGTTTTGGAATATTTTTATTCTATACAGGCTTCCTTCTTTTCACTGTCATTTAGGTTAGTAATGTTAGTAATGTTGTTGATCCATCCTATCGTAAATGTTTTTAATATTTTAGCCAAATTAATGTGGTAATATTATTCACATTGACCTACTTCAGCGGTATGTAGATAAAGATGTAGGCATACACTACCGTTTTTTGGTCCATTTAAAATAACATCAAATTGATCAGAAATACAGTGTAGACATTGTTAATGTTGTAAATGACTATTGTAGCTGGAAAAAACTGGCCTTAGACTAGTTGAGTATCTGGAGCATCAGCATTTGTGGGTTCGATCACAGGCTCAAAATGGCCAGAAACAAAGACCTTTCTTCTGAAACTCGTCAGTCTATTCTTGTTCTGGGAAATGAAAGCTATTCCATGTGAGAAATTGCCAAGAAACGGAAGATCTCATACAACGCTGTGTACCACTCCCTTCACAGAACAGAGCAAACTGGCTCTAACCAGAATAGAAAGAGGAGTGGGAGGCCCTGGTGCACAACTGAGCAAGAGGACAAGTACATTAGTGTCTAGTTTGAGAAACAGACGCCTCACAAGTCCTCAACTGGAAGCTTCATTAAATAGTACCCGCAGGCGACTCCGGGATGCTGGCCTTCTAGGCAGATTTCCTCTGTCCAGTGTCTGTGTTCTTTTGCCCATCTTAATCTTTTCTTTTTATTGGCCAGTCTGAGATATGGCTTTCTTTGCAACACTAGAAGAAAAATAAACACACACCTATATAGGCGAGGTGCTGGCTAGCGGAGTGGAAAACTTGAAAATAAAGAAGAGCCGCACACTCTAGGAGCTCAGATGCAAAACATATTTTATGTCCAACGTTTCGACAGGAAAGCTGTCTTCATCAGGGTATCATCACAAACACTGCGGGGTGACTCGTTTATATAGTGTCAAAGGACACACACAGGTGTCTGTAATCATGGCCAAGTGTGGCCTAATATTTCTTTGCAACTCTGTTTTAGAATGGTCACAATAGTCATTTACAACATTAACAATGTCTACACTGTATTTCGGATCAATTTAATGTTATTTTAATGGAATTTTTTTTGATTTTCTTTAATAAACGTGGACATTTCTAAGTGACCCAAAACTTTTGAACAGTAGTGTACATATCAGAATCAATCAGACAATTAACCCTTAGTTTGACCTGGCCAATAGATTTGTGCGTATCTGCTTTGTTGTTGACATTACTCCCTATGTCGGCAATAGATCTGAAAGAGCGCACATTCGAGAAGAGCAACAGAATGTTAGCAATGATATATGCTAAGATGTATGGACGTAATTAACGATACATGAACAATGTAAACAGGTTTTAAAAGAGGACCAAACCCCGAGGTGAGAAAGGTAAGAGAACATGTGGTGTGTTCATATTTATCATAGCCTAATTTACCCTTATTCATCAATATATCGACAATTTAACTGAAAAACATTTTGTGTAGTCTGCTGCTCACACACGTCACTTCGGTGAACACTTCTGTGTTAGATATTTATGGCTAACTTATTGGTCTGTTAGCCTACTTCTGTCATTTTTCCATAGCTTATTATCTGCTTGCAAAAGTGAATGACTTAAATTTCTACCAGATTGCCAAATTATTGTACTCTTACCAAAACTGCAATGTCAATACGTTGAATCCATTCAACAGCATTTGTACTATACTAAACTATATATATATATATATATATACGTTTACGAAATTATTGCAGTCAGAGTGCAGAATAACTGCAGTTAAGAGTGCAATATAACTGTAGTATGCTGCAAATACTGCGTCCAAAATAAGTGTTTTTAACTGCAGTAATTTTGTCCAAAACACCACAGTGGACTGCAGTTTAAAAACTGAGTGGGAGGCCCTTTTGTAAGGGATAGGCTAGTATAGCATCTCATATTACACTACAATACTACTTGTAGAATACTTGTGAAAAATTGTATCATTCCATTTTTACTCAACTTTCTATCCACTTTTGCATTTGAGTTTGAGTCAGTGGAAATTTCTGGATGCTTTCCACAAATCTTACTAAGAAGTCAAATTTTCCATGGATGGAAAACATTACTTACAAATTAAACAAGTTAAGTTACTTGTCTTTGCCAGGGGTGTAGGCCAGTTCACATAGTGTGGCCACCACCCAAATCTTTTTCCAGATTTATCAGCTAATTTCCCTTTCCCAAATTGATTCCAGAAGAGCGCACTAATGAGTTACATAACAGTATACAGGCTGATCTAATAGAAAATGTACGCTTAGTATCGAACGTGAGGGAGAGAGGCCGAGACAGACAGAGATAGGCGAGCGGCCGGCGGGCGGATCCATACATACATTCTGATGCGTCCAGTCCCAGTTAGTGGCACTTTAGTGAACGTGCGATGGGACCACGACTTGACCAGTCTGGACACATATCAATCAATCATTGAATACATGTTTTATGTGTCTATTTTCACAATGTGCTCTGGCAATATGAATGTCAATAGGATGGCCACTATGCTATTGAACATGCTTCAGCTAGGCATGTTAAAAGCATGCCAGGGGCATCATCAGTGGTCTACATAAACTATTCATCCTGATTGAACGCACACACACACACACACACGACATATAAATAATGTCTTAAGCATACATTACGCACTAACTGTACTAAGACCCATTAATGGTCTATTATGCCTTTACAGCCTTTACTCAACATGCAATCGCTTTAAATCACGGCAAAACTACATAGTGACTTTGCGTCCTCTCAGAATTTAGGATGGAGGGAGGGGCGGTCAACGGAGAGATGTGCCTTGTGATGGAGTGAGTGAATAAATAAAGGTGTTTGCGAGGGTGTGTCTGAGGAAGTTAGAGAAACTGTGATGTGGTGTTTTGGGTGCCTAGTTAAATTCAATACCCCTCCTGTTCTTGAGGTAGACGGAAAAACGCTAACTTCAGAAATGCTCTTTCAGTCCAGAGAAATGCACCAGCTATTTAGTCAGAAGAGAAACCCCTGTTTTTGTCGCTGGAGTTGGTGTAAATTGTTGACCCAGACTACACTCTCCTCATCTCCTCCCTTCTCGCTCAAGGATAGATTAATGAGCTAATGTAGTTCACATGCAGTCAGATGCTACTGCTTTAGGAAGGCGTTGCCGCAACGTTCTTAGACATTTGGCATTACTTGCTTTTTGCCCTTAATCAGCTAAGGGTGTATGGAAAGCATAACGGATTATGAGGCAGTAGAGGATGTAGATGTTGTTTCGGTGAGTGGGCGTCTGTCTGTGGGCAGCCGTGCGCCCCTCCTCTCTCCTCCCAAACTTCTTGTGATTTGACTCACATAAAAGCCTTTCAAGTAGTATTGCGACCCACAAATAGGCAAAGCCATGTTTCCAGCTAGCCACGACTAGCCCAGGCTTTAGCCACAAGCATCAGTGGGTTCCGATCTGCCATTTGTAAAACGTTGTTCTAGATTTTACCTTTCTTTGTTTTTAGAGTCCTAGATTTAATCATCGAGGTTGGCGGTATGTTTACATTGGTTGGCGGTATGTTTACATATGTTTACATTGCCAAAGCAAGTGAAATAGATAACAAACGTGAAAAAAATATAAAAAATTAACAGTAAACATTACACTCACAAAAGTTCCAAAATAATTAAGACATTTCAAATCTCATATTATGTCTATATACTGTTATGTAAGGATGTGCAAATAGTTAAAGTACAAAAGGGAAAATAAATAAACATAAATATTGGTTGCATTTACAATGGTGTTTGTTCTTCACTGGTTGCCCATTTCTTGTGGCAACAGGTCACAAATCTTGCACCAGGGATGGTACACTGTGGTATTTCACCCAATAGATAGAGTTGATCAAAATTTCATTTGTTTTCTAATTCTTTATGGGTCTGTAATCTGAGAGAAATATGTGTCTCTAATATGGTTATACATTTGGCAGGAGGTTAGGAAGTGCAGCTCAGTTTCACCTAATTTTGTGGGCAGTGTGCATATAGCCTGTCTTCTCTTGAGAGCCAGGTCTTCTTTCCGCGGCCATTCTCAATAGCAATAGCTATGCTCACTGAGTCTGTACATAGTCAAAGGTTAATAGTCAGGTATTCTGCCACTGTGTACTCTCTGTTTAGGCCCAAATAGCATTCTAGTTTGCTCTGTGTTTTTTCCAATGTGTCAAGTAATTATCTTTTGCTTTCTCATGATTTGGTTGGGTCTAATTGTGTTGCTGTCCTGGGGCTCTGTGGTGTCTGTTTGTGAACAGAGCCCCAGGACCAGCTTTCTTAGGGGGCTCTTCTCCAGGTTCATTTCTCTGTAGGTGATGGCTTTGTTATGGAAGGTTTGGGAATCACTTCCTTTTAGGTGGTTGTCGAATTTAATGTCTCTTTTCTGGATTTTGATAATTAGCGGGTATCGGCCTAATTCTGCTCTGCATGCATTATTTGGTGTTTTAAGTTGTACACAGAGGATATTTTTGCAGAATTATGCATGCAGAGTCTCAATTTGTCCTATTTTGTGAATTTTTGTTGTATTTGTGGTTCTGGCAACTGGACCTCACTGAGTCTGTACATAGTCTATAGAATAATAGTGAAAACATCAAAACTATTAAATAACACATTTGGAATCATGTAGTAACCCAAAAAGTCTTAAACAAATCAAAATATACGCACGCCCGCGCGTGTTCCTCTTGTCGCATTTCTTGAGGATTTAATCGACTGAGTGCAAGCTTAGTACTACACAAGTTACAACGGTCAGGGTTAGTCAGCACAAGTTACAACGGTTAGGGTTAGTCAGCACAAGTTACAATGGTTAGGGTTAGTCATCAAAAGTTACAGCGGTTAGGATTAGTCAGCACAAGTTACAATGGTTAGGGTTAGTCAGCACAAGTTACAATGGTTAGGGTTAGTCAGCACAAGTTAAAACGGTCAGGGTAAGTCAGTACAAGTTACAACGGTCAGGGTTAGTCAGCACAAGTTACAACGGTCAGGGTAAGTCAGTACAAGTTACAACGGTCAGGGTTAGTCAGCACAAGTTACAACGGTCAGGGTTAGTCAGCACAAGTTACAACGGTTAGGGTTAGTCAGCACAAGTTACAATGGTTAGGGTTAGTCAGCACAAGTTACAATGGTTAGGGTTAGTCAGCACAAGTTAAAACGGTCAGGGTTAGTCAGTACAAGTTACAATGGTTAGGGTTAGTCAGCACAAGTTACAACGATCAGGGTTAGTCAGGATTAGTCAGGGTTAGTCAGCACAAGTTACAATGGTTAGGGTTAGTCAGCACAAGTTAAAACGGTCAGGGTAAGTCAGTACAAGTTACAACGGTCAGGGTTAGTCAGCACAAGTTACAACGGTCAGGGTAAGTCAGTACAAGTTACAACGGTCAGGGTTAGTCAGCACAAGTTACAACGGTCAGGGTTAGTCAGCACAAGTTACAACGGTTAGGGTTAGTCAGCACAAGTTACAATGGTTAGGGTTAGTCAGCACAAGTTACAATGGTTAGGGTTAGTCAGCACAAGTTAAAACGGTCAGGGTTAGTCAGTACAAGTTACAATGGTTAGGGTTAGTCAGCACAAGTTACAACGGTCAGGGTTAGTCAGTACAAGTTACAACGGTCAAGGTTAGGCAGCACAAGTTACAACGGTCAGGGTTAGTCAGGATTAGTCAGGGTTAGTCAGCACAAGTTACAACGGTCAGGGTTAGTCAGCACAAGTTACAACAGTTAGGGTTAGTCAGCACAAGTTACAACGGTCAGGGTTAGTCAGGATTAGTCAGGGTTAGTCAGCACAAGTTACAATGGTTAGGGTTAGTCAGCACAAGTTACAATGGTTAGGGTTAGTCAGCACAAGTTACAACGGTCAGGGTTAGTCAGTACAAGTTACAACGGTTAAGGTTAGTCAGCACAAGTTACAATGGTTAGGGTTAGTCAGCACAAGTTATAATGGTTAGGGTTAGTCAGCACAAGTTACAACGGTCAGGGTTAGTCAGCACAAGTTACAACGGTCAGGGTTAGTCAGCACAAGTTACAACGGTCAGGGTTAGTCAGCACAAGTTACAACGGTTAAGGTTAGTCAGCACAAGTTACAATGGTTAGGGTTAGTCAGCACAAGTTATAATGGTTAGGGTTAGTCAGCACAAGTTACAACGGTCAGGGTTAGTCAGCACAAGTTACAACGGTCAGGGTTAGTCAGCACAAGTTACAACGGTCAGGGTTAGTCAGCACAAGTTACAACGGTTAAGGTTAGTCAGCACAAGTTACAATGGTTAGGGTTAGTCAGCACAAGTTATAATGGTTAGGGTTAGTCAGCACAAGTTACAACGGTCAGGGTTAGTCAGCACAAGTTACAACGGTCAGGGTTAGTCAGCACAAGTTACAACGGTCAGGGTTAGTCAGCACAAGTTACAACGGTCAGGGTTAGTCAGCACAAGTTATAATGGTTAGGGTTAGTCAGCACAAGTTACAGTGGTCAGTGTTAGTCAGTACAAGTTACAACGGTTAGGGTTAGTCAGCACAAGTTACAGTGGTCAGTGTTAGTCAGTACAAGTTAAAGGTTCAGTAAAATCAGTCAGGGTTAGGTTAGGGGAATATTAACCTAACACCAAAATGTTAGTCAGTCAGGTTTAGGGTTAGCGTTAGTCAGGGTCAGTCAGGTTTAGGGTTAGCGTTATCAGGGTTAGGGTTAGAGATAGGACACGAATCTACAGGAAGTGCAAATTACTACCGGCTTCTGCTCTTTAAGGAGACAACTTTATTGCGTGTAACATCCCACGGAGCACCATTAAATCCATGATAAATAAAAATTGAAAGAATATGACAACACAACAAACCTGCCAAGAGAGGGCTTCCCACCAAAACTCTGGGGAGCTGAGTAGTTCTGCAAGTTTTCAGTTTTTTTGTCTTATTTCTTGTTTAGTTCACAAAACTATTTAGCATCTTCAAAGTGGTAGGCATGTTGTGTAAATCAAATGATACAAACCCCCCCAAAATAAATTTAAATTCCAGGTTGTAAGGCAACAAAATAGAAAAAATGCCAAGGGGGGGAATACTTTCACAAGCCACTGTACTAGCCGGTGTCAGAGGAAGGCCGAAAAAATTGTTGAAGACTCCAGTCACTCAAGTCATGGACTGCTCTCTCTGCTACCGCACGGCAAGTTGCACCGGAGCACCAAGTCTAGGTCCAAAAGGCTCCTTAACAGCTTCTACCCCCAAGCCATAAGACTGCTGAACAATTAATCAAATGGCCACCTGGACTATTTACATTGGTTCCCGCCTCCCCTTTGTTTTTACACTGCTGCTACTCGCTGTTTATTATCTATGCATAGTCACTTCACCCCTACCTCGGTACCGGTACCCCCTGTATGTAGCCTTGTTATTGTTATTTTATTGTGTTACTTTTTATAAAAATTTTTACTTTAGTTTATTTAGTAAATATTTTCTTAACTCTATTTCTTGAACTGCATTGTTGGTTAAGGGCTTGTAAGTAAGCATTTCATGGTAAGGTCTACATCTGTTGTATTTGGCAGATGTGACAAATACAATTTGATTTGATTATATATTTTGGTACTCCTCTTCTGTGGTATTATAATAATGGTAACATGACCAAAAACAACAGTAGGGCAGAAAGGCTTGTGATACGGAGAGGAGCGGAGCAGAGTGTGCATCACACAGAGTAATGATCTATCTGAAAAAGACACTAAGGTGGGTAAATATAGAAATAACCGCAGTGCTCGGGATGATAGCGAGGGAGCGATTGACAGCGGGCGCAAATAAGTGTGCGACAGCTGGAGAAAGAGCAAGAGAGAAATGGAGAGAGAGGGAAGAAAAGGGGAGTATGATTAGACAGCTTCCATCTGGGAATATTCATAAAAACATGAGGGACACGAGACATGGCTACAAATGTTGTTTTAAAACTTCACAGTAGAGTCAAGGCCGTAAATGTTGTTTAAAATCTGCACATTTCGCTTGTTTGTTATTCCCTCCGTAAAGTAATCAAACAAGCGAAATGTAGGTATAGGGACAAAGTGGAGTCGCAATTCAACAGCTCAGACACGAGACATACAGTGAGGGAAAAAAGTATTTGATCCCCTGCTGATTTTGTATGTTTGCCCACTGACAAAGAAATGATCAGTCTATCATTTTAATGGTAGATTTATTTGAACAGTGAGAGACAGAATAACAACAAAAAAATCCTGAAAAACACGTGAAAAATGTTAGAAATTGATTTGCATTTTAATGAGGGAAATAAGTATTTGACCCCTCTGCAAAACAGATACTTAGTGGCAAAACCCTTGTTGGCAATCACAGAGGTCAGACGTTTCTTGTAGTTGGCCACCAGGTTGGCACACATCTCAGGAGGGATTTTATCCCACTCCTCTTTGCAGATCTTCTCCAAGTCATTAAGGTTTCGAGGCTGACGTTTGGCAACTCGAACCTTCAGCACCTTCCACAGATTTTCTATGGGATTAAGGTCTGGAGACTGGCTAGGCCACTCCAGCACCTTAATGTGCTTCTTCTTGAGCCACTCCTTTGTTGCCTTGGCCGTGTGTTTTGGGTCATTGTCATGCTGGAATACCCATCCAAGACCCATTTTCAATGCCCTGGCTGAGGGAAGGAGGTTCTCACCCAAGATTTGACGGTACATGGCCGCGTCCATCGTCCATTTGATGCGGTGAAGTTGTCCTGTCCCCTTAGCAGAAAAACACCCCCAAAGCATAATGTTTCCACCACCATGTTTGACGGTGTGGATGGTGTTCTTGGGGTCATAGGCAGCATTCCTTCTCCTCCAAACACGGTGAGTTGAGTTGATGCCAAAGAGTTCCATTTTGGTCTCATCTGACCACAACACTTTCACCCAGTTGTCCTCTGAATCATTCAGATGTTCATTGGCAAACTTCAGACGGGCATGCATATGTGCTTTCTTGAGCACATGCGGGCGCTGCAGGATTTCAGTCCTTCACGGCGTAGTGTGTTACCAATTGTTTTCTTGGTGACTATGGTCCCAGCTGCCTTGAGATCATTGACAAGATCCTCCCGTGTAGTTCTGGGCTGATTCCTCACCGTTCTCATGATCATTGCAACTCCACGAGGTGAGATCTTGCATAGAGCTCCAGGCCAAGGGAGATTGACAGTTCTTTTGTGTTTCTTCCATTCGCGAATAATCGCAGTAACTGTTGTTACCTTCTCACCAAGCTGTTTGGCAGTGGTCTTGTAGCCCATTCCAGCCTTGTGTAGGTCTACAATCTTGTCCCTGACATCCTTGGAGAGCTCTTTGGTCTTGGCCATGGTGGAGAGTTTGGAATCTGATTGATTGCTTCTGTGGACAGGTGTCTTTTATACAGGTAACAAACTGAGATTAGGAGCACTCCCTTTAAGAGTGTGCTCCTATTCTCAGCTCGTTACCTGTATAAAAGACACCTGGGAGTCAGAAATCTTTCTGATTGAGAGGGGGTCAAATACTTATTTCCCTCATTAAAATGCAAATCTATTTATAACATTTTTCACATGCGTTTTTCTGGATTTTTTGTTGTTATTCTGTCTCTCACTGTTCAAATAAACCTACCATTAAAATTATAGACTGATCATTTCTTTGTCAGTGGGCAAACGTACAAAATCAGCAGGGGATCAAATACTTTTTTCCCTCACTGTATGTGGCAGGATCTATAAGCAATTACAAAAAGAAAACCAGCCACGTCATGGACACCGACATCTTCTTTGCCCACTTTGAGGATAATACAGTGCCACCAAACTAAACACCTTCTTTGCCCACTTTGAGGATAATACAGGCCCACTAACCAAGGACTGCGGGCCCCCCCTCTCCTTCTCCGTGGCCGACGTGAGTAAGACATTTAAACGTGTTAACCCTCGCAAGGCTCCTAGCCGCATCCTCAGAGCATGCGCAGACCAGCTGGCTGGTGTGTTTACAGACATATTCAATCTCCCTATCCCAGTCTGCTGTCCCCACATGCTTCAAGATGTCCACCATTGTTCCTGTACCCAAGAAGGCAAAGGTAACTGAACTAAATGACTATCGCCCCGTAGCACTCACTTCTGTCATTATGAAGTGCTTTGAAAGACTAGTCAATCATCATATCACCTCCACCTTACCTGCCACCCTAGACCCACTTCAATTTTCATACCGCCCCAATAGGTCCACAGACGATGCAATCGCCATAACACTGCACACTGCCCTATCCCATCTGGACAAGAATAATACCTATGTAAGAATTCTGTTCATTGACTACAGCTCAGTATTCAACACCATAGTACCCTCCAAGTTCATCATTAAGCTTGAGGCTCTGGGTCTCAACCCCGCCCTGTGAAATTGGGTCCTGAACTTCCTGACGGGCCACCCCCAGGTGATGAAGATAGAAAACAACATCACTTCGCTGATCCTCAACACTTGGGCTCCACAAGGGTGCGTGCTCAGCCCCCTCCTGTACTCCCTGTTCACCCATGACTGCATGACAATGCACGCCTCCAACTCAATCATCAAGTTTGCAGACGACACAACAGTAGTAGGCTTGATACCCAGCAACAACGAGACAGCCTATAGGGAGGAGGTGAGGGCACTCGGAGTGTGGTGTCAGGAAAACAACCTCTCACTCAATGTAAAAAAAAATAAGGAGATGATCGTGGACTTCGGAGGGAGCACCCCCCTATCCACATCGACGGGACAGCAGTGGGCCAGGTGGAAAGTTTTAGGTTCCTCAGCGTACACATCACAGGCGAACTGAAATGGTCCACCCACACAGACAGTGTGGTGAAGAAGGCGCAACAGTGCCTTTTCAACCTCAGGAGGCTGAATAAATTTGGCTTGTCACCTAAAACCCTCACAAACTTTTACAGATGCACAATTGAGAGCATCCTGTTGGGCTGTATCACCGCCTGGTACGGCAACTTCACCGCCCACAACCGCAGGGCTCTCCAGAGGATGGTGCGGTCTGCAAAACGCGTCACCGGGGGTAAACTACCTGCTCTCCAGGACACCTACAGCACCTGTTGTCACAGGAAGGCCAAAAAGATCATTAAAGACAACAACCACCCGAGCCACTGCCTGTTCACCCCGCTACCATCCAGAAGGCGAGATCAGTACAGGTGCATCAACGCTGAGACCGAGAGACTGAAAAATAGCTTCTATCTCAATGCCATCAGACTGTTAAACAGCTGTCACTAACACATAGAGGCTGCTGCCTACAGTACATACAGACTTGAAATCCTTGGCCACTTTAATAAATAGATCACTAGTCACTTTAATAATGTTCACATATCTTGTATTACTCATCCCATATATACATATACTGTATTTTATACCATCTTGCCTATGCCGCTCGGTCATCGCTCTTCCATATCTTTTTATGTATATATCCTTATTCCACCCCTTTACTTATATTTGTGTGTATTAGGTAGTTGTTGTGGAATTGTTAGATTACTTGTTAGATATTACTGCACTGTCGGAACTAGAAGCACAAGCATTTCGCTACACTCGCAATAACATCTGCTAACCATGTGTATGTGACCAATAAAATTTGGTTTGAGGCTACAAATGTTGTTTAAAAGCTTCACAGCATGCTATCTCTCTCCTCTCTTTCCCCCCATTGTTCTCTGTTCCTATCAATATCTTTTCCATTGTCAATTATTTTTCCATTCTTCCTACATCCCTCCGTTTCTCTCTCTCCGTATCTCTTCACTTCATGTCTTATGACTATGTATTTATCTCCAATATTTATTTTGCTTTATTAAATGTTTCTGTTAAATTGTTTTGGATTGGCATGGCTGTGAAAGGTAGTGTTACCCTACTAATGTGATACACAGTTATTTGATCATACAAGTTGGATGATTGTTTGATCAGTTTGCCTGTCTATTACAGTCCTCTCCTCTTTCTTTCCCTCTCATCTGTCGCTTTCTTCATAACATTTCTGTTTAGTCTCTCTCTCCCATGTCCTCTCTCCTATTCTCTCTGCCTCGTTCAATATTTTTTCCTTCCTGTCTTCCTCTCCCTCTCTTCATTTATCTCCCCTCTCTCTTCATCTACTGTCTCTCTCTCTCTCTCTCTCTCTCTCTCTCTCTCTCTCTCTCTCTCTCTCTCTCTCTCTCTCTCTCTCTCTCTCGTTAACACTATATCTCTATGTCCACTCCCTCTCCCCCCTCTTATCCACTCTGCCTCTTTTTATCTCCCCCTCCTTCCCTCCCTCCCTCCATCTGTGTCTCTTCCTCTCCCTTCTTCCCTCTATCAGTGTCTCACCCCAAGGGAGGGAATAGGGTGTCAGTAACCAGAGCCCTTTGACTCTGCAGTTGTGCCCATGGGGTGTGTGTGCTGGCACATTGGATTTGTTTGTGTGTGTGTGTGTGTGCGTGTGAGAGAGAAAGGAAGTGAGGGAAAGAGAGGGAGGGAAAATATACTGTATCGTATGCCTGCACAGCGGCAGCGTGTGTTACTTTTAGAGGGAGAGACAGCGAGAGAGGCACTGTATAATGTTCTCTCTCTACAGAGAAGGCTTTTCTGTGACAGAGAGAGAGAGTTAAGAGGGAACTGAAGCAGCTTGCTGAAAGGTAAAACGAGCTCCGTGGTTCATTCATGATGTTGAGGACATAGAGTAGTCTGGAGTTTATAATGGTCACTGAATGGAAAGATTATACTGTTTGAATCTTCCCGTCTTGTGCTCTGCTTTGTGGACTGTTTGCACTATGATTTGTTGAACCCTTATCTATTATGGTTTTTCAAGTGGCAGACGTGACTAGAAGAGAGTATTGAGTAGTACTGTGTATATATTGTTGAGTAGTACTGTCTATAGAGTAATACTGTGTATAGAGTATTGCGTAGTACTGTCTATAGAGTAGTTCTGTGTATAGAGTATTGAGTAGTACTGTGTATAGAGTATTGAGTAGTTCTGTGTATAGAGTAGTACTGTGTATAGAGTATTACTGTGTATATAGAGTACTGCGGTACAGCAAAGCTGAGAAGTATGGTAAGAGCTAGGTAGTTGGAAGCGTACTTCGAACGCGTGTGTGTCACGATCTGGAAAAGGAATGGACCAAGGCGCAGCGGGCATAGCGTTCTGCATGTTTTAATACAAAATGTAACCAACTACAAAACAATAAAGCCTAAACAGACTGTAACGTCAGTGAAACACATGCAATAACAGAAGCAATAACCCACAAACCATGTGGGGGCATGAACAAACTAAGTATGGTCCCCAATTAGAGACAACGGCAATCAGCTGCCTCTAATTGGGAACCATCCAAAACCAAACATAGAAAATACAACATAGAACAAAAACCCCCCTGGGCACGTCCTGACAAAAACACCATAGAGAAGCCAGAGGGCTATCTATGCCCAGGACGTGACAGTGTCTGTCTAGACGGTTCTGTTTGAGAGGACACAGAAGCAACAGAGTGTTCGGGAAACGGCCAGCTGTCCTAACAATATCTATGGACCTACCGCTTCTGGTCGTCTGAGCTATAGAGATTGTCATGATATATGCACTTTGTCAGAGAAAGCACTGGTCTGTTGACATGAATTGAGGTAGAGATTAGAGTGATATGTTACACTCATGTATTAGTGTATGGATGGTTTAGATTATAGAAGGGTAAAAAGGTCACCTGTTTTTATGGAGTTCGTCCCATTTTTGATACTTTATTAATTTGTGGACTAAGAATTTGTATTGCACTGTGCAATGACCTGCTTACAATACATTTAATGTATCATTTAAGCCAAATACCTACAGATAGTAGCAGGGTGTCTTGATGGGGTGAAATTCTCTCATGTGGAATACCTTGGCTCAACATAGCAAAGAAACGTACAGGATGTGATGTTCTAGTAACCAGATAGAAGCAAGACATGCTATCTCTTCACAGCAAGCTCTAGGTATATCAGGAGATCGCTTGCAAGTCAGAATTAGTTCTGTCAGTTCACATAGAGCTCTCTACTGTAGTGCTAGAGCTCATTAGCAAAGGAGGTGAAGTGGATTGTTCTTTAGAAAGGACATGCAGCCTTAGTAATAAGTGTAAAAGCAGTGGACTGAGCAGATGTTACGGTGTTGAGCTTATTTGGTCATCTCCGTCACCATTCCAGCTGAAACCTCTGCATGTACTGTAATGTACAGTGCATTCGGGAAAGTATTCAGACCCCTTGACTTTTTCCACATTTTGTTATGTTACAGCCTTATTGTAAAATTTATTAAATAATTTTTTTCCTCATCAATCTACACACAAAATGACAAAGTGAAAACAGGTTTTTAGACATTTATGAAAATGTATATAAAAGAAATTGAGAAATACCTTATTTACGTAAGTATCCAGACCCTTTGCGATGAGACTCGAAATTGAGCTCAGGTGCATCCTCTTTCCATTGATCATCTTTGAGATGTTTTCACAACTTGATTGGAGTCCACTTGTGTTAAATTCAATTGATTGGACATGATTTTGAAAGGCACACACCTGTCTATATAAGGTCCCACAGTTGACAGTGCATGTCAGAGCAAAAACCAAGCCATGAGGTCGATGGAATTTTCCGTTGAGCTCCGAGACAGGATTGTGTCGAGGAACAGATCTGGGGAAGGGTACCAAAACATTTCTGCAGCATTGAAGGTCCCCAAGAACACAGTGGCCTCCATCATTCTTAAATGGAAGAAGTTTGGAACCACCAAGACACTTTCTAGAGCTGGCCACCCGGCCAAACTGAGCAATCTGGGGAGAATATTCTTGGTCAGGGACACGATGGTCACTCTGACAGAGCTTTTTTCACATTTTGTTACTTTGCAGCCTTGTTCTAAAATGGGTTGAATTGTGTTTTGCTCAGTCTGACAGAGCTCTTACAGAGCTCCAGAGTTCCTCAATGGAGATGGAAGAACCTTCCAGAAGGACAACCATCTCCGCAGCACTCCAGCAAGTAGGCCTCTATGGTAGAATTGCCAGACAGAAGCCACTCCTCAGTAAAAGGCACATGACAGCCCACTTTGTGTTTTCAAAAGGTACCCAAAGGACTCTCAGACAACGAGGAACAAGATTCTCTGGTCTGATGAAACCAAGATAGAACTCTTTGGCCTGAATGCAGAGCGTCATGTCTGGAGGAAACCTGACACCATCCCTACTGTGAAGCATGATGGTGGCAGCATCATGCTGTGGGGATGTTTTTCAGCGGCAGGGACAGGGAGACTTGTCAGGATCGAGGGAAAGATGAACGGAGTGAAGTACAGAGTGATCCTTGATGAAAACCTGCTCCAGAGCGCTCAGGACCTCAGACTGGGGCGTAGGTTCACCTTCCAACAGGATAACGGCGAGAGGATCTGCAGAGAAGAATGGGAGAAACTCCCCAAATACAGGTGTGCCAACCTTGTAGTGTCATTCCCAAGAAGACTCTAGGCTGTAATCGCTGCCAAAGGTGCTTCAACAAAGTACTGAGTAAAGGGTCTGTATACTTATGTAAATGTAATATTTCATTTTTTTTTTTGTACATTTGCAAAACTTTCTAAAAACCAGTTTTTGCTTTGTAATTCTGGGGTATTGTGTGTAGATTGGTGAGGGGAAAACAACTATTTAATCCATTTTAAAGGCTGTAATGTAACAAAATGTGCAAAAGGTCAAGGCGGTTGAATCCTTTTCGAATGCACTGTATATGCTTTAGTGGATGCATATTGCGTAAATGTCTTAAGCCTTCTCCCCACTTAGTATGGAAGCAATAAAGGGAAAATGTGCCCACACTCACACACAAACGTGTGTGTTTATATTTACCCAGGGTTTTTCATTTCCTGTGAGGCTGAGCTGAGAGCTACAGACAACAATAGGCCTAATCTAACTGGGATTAGAGGGTTGCTATTTTCTGCTCTGTGGCCATGGCAATACAGTACCTCTGGTACTACTGAGTCTTACAGGGTCTTTTAGTTGTTGTTTTTTGTTACGGGCATGACTTTTGGATTCGTAGGGTTTTATCGATTTTTATGAATCAAATATAGTTGCTTTTGCCTAGAAAGTTGTCTAGATGAGTTACACTGAGTATACCAAACATTAGGAACACCTTCCTAATATTGAGTTGCATCCCTTTTTGTCCTCAGAACAGCCTCAATTCGTTTTTGTCCTGCCCATTTACCGTCTGAGTGGCACACATACACAATCCATGTCTCAATTGTCTCAAGGCTTAAAAATCCTTCTTTAACCTGTCTCCTCCCCTTCATCTACACTGATTGATGTTGATTTAACAGGTGACATCAATAGGGGATCATAGCTTTCACCTGGATTCACCTGGTCAGTCTGTCATGGCGAGAATAAGTGGAATATCCAGAAGGATAAAAGGGTTAGAGAGAGAGAGAGACAGGTTTGTGTGTACAGGTTTCATGCACACTTGGGTATTTGCCTGTGTCAAAAAACATGGTGAAATAGCAGGGTCTGTATGCTTTGTAAAAAGCTGTTACAAGAACAGCAAGTAGAGATCTGAGTTGACAGATGAACAAACAAATGCCTTGATGAGTGCTCAGAGCAGTGTAGGGTCTAAAGGAAGGAGGTCTATCAAAATAGCTGCCAAAATCTCTGTCTGGTCCCAATGGTTGAAAGGCATTTTCAGCTGTTGATGACCCCCCAAGCACTCTTTCGCTCCCTAACTCACATGCTCGATCGCTCACTCACTCTCTCTCTCCCCTTCTCACTTTCAATCATTATTTCGCTCTGTCTACCCCAAGGTCTCCCCTTCTCTTTCACCCAAATGCTCTTGCTCTCCCGCCTTCTCCTCCAAGCTTTTTCTCCCCTCTCAGCTCTGTGTGCCCACTCCCTCTATCCAATGTCCCCCTCTCGTGCATTATCTTAACCTCTGTGTCTTTTGTCATCTCGTTATAGTAGTGTTTATTTGGGATAAAGGGGGAAGGGAAGTACATGCTTGTGTCCCATGGCGGCATGACTGTGGTTAGTCTACATTTTACTGTAGCCCCTGTACATAAGGACCTGTGGGACAGACAGACAGGCAGGAAACAGAGAGAGGGAGAGAAAGAGCATGCTTTCTCACTGGCTACTTACTTATTCACAGCAACATGGCTTCTAAATCTAGCCTGTGCTCTTGTTGAAATGTTTGCGCTGTCTGTCTCTTTGATTCAATTACACAGTGGCTAAGAGGAGAGAAGAAGATGCTTAGAATATATAAGATGTAATATTTTATAAGATCCTTGAGAGAGTAAGACTTAGAGCTGGAGTGGAGATTGTGTGTGTCAGTTGTTTGAACTGCTGTTTTAGAATATTCTCAGCTAAATAATCTCAGGGTTTAATTGGTTACCTCACTATGTTAAAAGTGGACAAGTCACTCACTTCTTCCACCTCTCTCCTCCCTCTCTTCCTCTCTTCCCTCTCTTTTTGCCTTAGCAACTGGAAATTAGGTCAGTTCTGTCTTGGAAGTCGTCCTGATAAAACCTATTATTGGATGACAGACAGAATGTAACCTCTAACCTCTGACTCAAACACTCAGAATTAGTCTTTGGTCCCACTGACTCAGAATACCCAGCCACTTTCTTTATTTGCTTTTTGCCTTCTTGCTGCTGAGAGACCCGGCCCAAAATAGCGCAAGACAAAGTTACAGCCAATGACCAACATTGAATATCCAATAGTAGGCCTACAATAAGCAAAAAAGGGTCACAAAGTAGTTAGAGTGGAAATTCCGCCCCAATAGCCTAGATCTCTGGATCTGGGCATACAGCACTCCCAAGTCTCAGGAAGGCAGTAGTGATGCACTTATCTATCCGCTTCATCCAGTTAGGCTCGTGCTTGGTGCAATTTTGAGCAAGATGTCTGCGTCCTGAAAAAGTATTTTGTGGTTCATTGGAATCCATTTAAATTGTGCCATGATGGCATTGGCAACATCTTAAAGTGGTATTTTTCAGTCATATGTGGCATTCCCATTCATTGGAATCCAGTCATCTTTCCATCACAGTAAAGTTCTACTAGGTTGTTAGGTCACAACTGCACTGAGGAAGGTACTGTTGTCTAGTTCTTCTTTCTGTGCCCATTACCTCACCTCTCTGCCTCATGCTGGCTGTCCGAAAGGGCTACATGGGCAGCTGTACTTGTGTAATACCAGTCAGTAGTCCCTGAGGGTTGGATGGGGGACAGGCAGGCACCTCTGTAAGTAGTAGCTAGTCTAGCTGATGGACAAGGCAAACGTAACCAGATGGCCCTAGCTAAAGGAACTAATGAAGCGCCTCAAGCTGCTGCTGCTGCCCTGGACGTGTGTGTGTGTGTGTGTGTGTGTGTGTGTGTGTGTGTGTGTGTGTGTGTGTGTGTGTGTGTGTGTGTGTGTGTGTGTGTGTGTGTGTGTGTGTGTGTGTGTGTGTGTGTGTGTGTGTGTGTGTGTGTGTGTGTGTGTGTGTGTGTGTGCGCCCCCCATCCATGTTAACATACGTACGTGCGTATACAATATTAGTGTAAATAGGCTACATGCACACAACACAAGCATGTTAGCGAGTGTACAGCTCAAGCGGGTGTGGACCTCCAAGTGGTGTCCTGCAAATTGCATCCTGTTGACTCATGTGTCTGTGTGTGTGCTAGGCTACTGTGTTCAACACCAATCTTGAGGTGCTTCAATCCGTGTCTGTCTGCATCCTTTCCTTCCTGTGTCTTACTCCATCACTTTATCCGGTTTACCACCATTATTACAACCAATTAATTAACAGTGGCTTCCTACCCTGTGGATTGAATCTCTGTTCAAAAACTAGAGATGTGTCCCAAAAGCCCTATGGGCCCTGGTCAAAAGTATTGCAATGTTAGAGAACATTCACATAGATAGACCATGTGGAACAGACATGCTTCTCTGTCATGTAGGACAGGGAATCATGTCAGTCTCTTTGCAAGTCGTTTCTATCTGCTCCCAAACATGACCCTGGTAAACAGGTTAAATGGTCATGATGTCATCACTTCCTGTTACGTAAAACGCACACACACACACACACACACTTCCACTGGAACTCTGCCATCGATTTTATAATGGCATAATGTTACTGTTCTATACCAGGGTTCTATACCACTCTCTCTCCCTCAATTGAATTGACATTCAATGAGTTTTCTTGGGAAATGGCGAGTCAATGTCTCCCACATTGCAACAGTGTGTAGAACACATCAAAAGCTTCCTCTCTTTCTTATATAATTTTCAACCATCTCACAACTCTTCTCTATCTCTTTCTCTCTGATTCTGACTCTCTCTTTCCCTCCCTCCGTCTTACTCCCTTTCTAGCACTCTCTCTGTCCATGTTTCTCTCTCTCTGTTTTTTTCTTGTCATGTTAGGGCAGGCAGCAGAGTGGAGTGGTTGAAGTGAAGTGATAAACTCAGCTGTGATCTAGGGCTGTTCAACTGGCTGATGATGGTGTTTAAAGAGCTGCCTGCAGAAGCTCCCTCAGCCCAGCAGTAAACAATTTGACACAGTACAGACCTCCTTTCTCTCTCTCTCTCGCTCGCTCGCTCGCTCGCTCCCTCTTTCTCCTCACCCTGTCCATCCCTCCACCAGAAACACGAGTGAGAGAGAGAGAGAGAGTTGTATGTGTGAGAGAGGGAGAGAAAGAGCCTCTCCATCACACAAACAACTCTCACCCCATCGCTCATGTTTCTGTCCTTCTCTCTTTCCCTCCCTTGCTTCTCTCTGACTCCCTGTTTAGTTTCATATCACACCTCTTCACATTTTGCCCTGTTGAGTTTTCAGTCCAGTCATCTGCAGTGTGTCAAAAACAAAGATTAGATTTTGTCTAGTTTAACACAAAATGGCAGAGATGGCTTAGTCAGCGTCAATGGGTCCCAGTCTGGCTGCTTTGTATATTGATGTGTGTGCATCACATGGTATTGATGTGTGTGCATCACATGGTATTGATGTGTGTGCATCACATGGTGTTGATGTGTGTGCATCACATGGTATTGATGCCTTAGAACTGGTACACAGGTTGTGTGCCTGTGAGGCCTCCTCTTAATTCCAGACACAAAAACACACACACCCACATGAAGATGCATAAAATAAGTGTGTGTGTGTGAATCTTCATGTGTTCATTAGTGTGTGGAATGAAGAGGAGGCTTCTGTGCATTCAGGAAACGTGGTGCCTTACCCCCGTCCTCCCCTTCCCCTCCTGCTTTTCTCTGCTTCTATTCTCTCCGTCTCTCAGATAAAGATAGGAAGGGATGGTGTGACAGTCCACCCTCTCTTTGTAGCAATAAACAGATTGGAAAGTGTCATGATGTTAATAATTGTATATAAAGCTCTTGACGCTTTCGTTACTCCTGAAAGTGCTTTACAATAACAATCTTCAAAGCTGCTTCTTGAGGTGATTCTGTCTGGTATTTCGTACTTCAGGTGATTCTGTCTGGTATTTCATACTTGAGTTGATTCTGTCTGGTATTTCATACTTGTGTAACATGTTGACATTGACCTGTCAACAACTAGTAGACCTTAGGCATATTTTTCTCATCTCTTTTCCTTCATGACCAAAAAGATCAAACTTGATCAATATAAATTCATGGAACATTGATGACTGTATTATCACATTTTGTGAGGATCGCAATTATGAGAAGTATTGAAGACTACAGGAATACAGAGAACTTTATACAGATTCATCTCTGGGACATGATGCTGCAGAGTGCTAACCGGTGTGTGTCTAGTCTGACCTCACGCCCCACTAGTCTGTCATGTGGAAGGGGTACTCTGGAGTCACTCCCCACTAGTCTGTCTTATGGAAGGGGTACTCTGGAGTCACGCCCCACTAGTCTGTCATATGGAAGGGGTACTCTGGAGTCACGCCCCACCAGTCTGTCATATGGAAGGGGTACTCTGGAGTCACGCCCCACTAGTCTGTCATATGGAAGGGGTACTCTGGAGTCACGCCCCACTAGTCTGTCATATGGAAGGGGTACTCTGGAGTCACGCCCCACTAGTCTGTCATATGGAAGGGGTACTCTGGAGTCACACCCCACTAGTCTGTCATATGGAAGGGGTACTCTGGAGTCACGCCCCACTAGTCTGTCATATGGAAGGGGTACTCTGGAGTCACACCCCACTAGTCTGTCATATGGAAGGGGTACTCTGGAGTCACGCCCCACTAGTCTGTCATATGGAAGGGGTACTCTGGAGTCACGCCCCACTAGTCTGTCATATGGAAGGGGTACTCTGGAGTCACACCCCACTAGTCTGTCATATGGAAGGGGTACTCTGGAGTCACGCCCCACTAGTCTGTCATATGGAAAGGGTACTCTGGAGTCACTCCCCACTAGTCTGTCATATGGAAGGGGTACTCTGGAGTCACTCCCTACTAGTCTGTCATATGGAAGGGGTAAATCTCTGAAGACAGCATGACAGCAGCAGTGTTTTCTCTCCAGCTGTTGAGAGAGAGAATCCCCTCCATTAGCACACTTTCCTCTCTCATCCCCCTATCCTGTTCATTCCTCCTCCTAGACAGAGCCCAAGAACTATCTACCTGCTGAGCCACATGACTTGGCATAAAGTGTCTGTGTAGTCAGCATGTGTGTATGGAGGAGAATGTGTTTTTAGTTACCACCATTATGCAACAGGTATCTTCTGTATGACATCTGTATGATATTTAAGTCCTTTATACCCCTATATATTAATAAAGTACAGTACTCTATATTCAAAAAGTGTGTTTGTATTGATGAGTGTAGATTTTGTACTAACCTGTGTTCTGTCTTTCAGGTGACATCCACCTGCGTCCCAGCCCCAGACCTGGTGAGGAATCATTTAACTCTGTCCTCCTGCCTTCATGTCGTTCTTGTTTTGGTTTGTTTTACCTCAGTTTGGCATTAGTGAGGTGTTCTCCACTCTCTCGTTACATTCTGATACTCACTGCGGTACTGTACTACAAAAGCCCCAAACTAAAATAGTTTATCTCTTTCCCTCATTCTCAGCAGGGCTCCACAAAGTCTTTGTCCCAGAAGAATAGGAACTCCCTTCCCAGGTACCAAACACTTTTTTACTAGTGAAGGACTTGTTCACTTTCTACACTGAACAAAAATATAAACGCAACATGCAAAACATTATAAGATTTTACTGAGTTACACTTCATAAAAGGAAATCAGTTGATTTAAATGAATTCATTAGGCCCTAATCTCTGGATTTCACATGACTGGGAATACAGATATGTATCTGTTGGTCACAGATACCTTAAAAAAATGTAGGGGCATGGATCAGAAAACCAGTCAGTCCCTGGTGTGACCACTATTTGCCTCATGCAGCGCAGCACATCTCCTTAGCAAAGGCTCAGGCTGTTGATTGTGTCCTATGGAATGTTGTCCCACTCCTTTTCAATGGCTGTGCAAAGTTGCTGGATATTGGCGGGAACCAGAACACGCTGTCGTACACGTCGACCCAGAGCATCTCAAACATGCTCAATGGGTGACATGTCTGGTGAGTATGCAGGCCATGGAAGAACTGGTACATTTTCAGCTTCAAGGAACTGTGTTATCATGAATGGCACGACAATGTGTCTCAGGATCTCGTCACGGTATCTCTGTGCATTCAAATTGCCATCGATAAAATGCAATTGTGTTCGTTGACCATAGATTATTCCTGCCTATACCATAACCCCACCACCCCCATGGGGCACTCTGTTCAAACCGCTCGCCCACACAACGCCGTACACGTATGCTATCTGCCCAGTACAGTTGAAACCGAGCAAACTTCTCCAGCATGCCAGTGGCCATCGAATGTCAGCATTTGCCACTGAAGTCGGTTATGAGGACAAACTGCAGTCAGGTCAAGACCCTGGTGAGGACGACGAGCATGCAGATCAGTTCCCTGAGACGGTTTCTGACAGTTTGTGCAGAAATTCTTCGCTTGTGCAAACCCAGTTTCATCAGCTGTCTGGGTGGCTGGTCTTAGACGATCTACGGTTGTGAGGCCGATTGGACGTACTACCAAATTCTCTAAATGACGTTGCAGGCGGATTATGGTAGAGAAATGAACATTACATTCTTTGGCAACAGCTCTGGTGGACATTCCTGCAATCAGCATGCCAATTGCATGTGCCCTCAAAACTGGAGACATCTGTGGCATTGTGTTGTGACAAAACTGCACATTTTAGAGTGGCCTTTTATTGTCCCCAGCACAAGGTGCACCTGTGTAATGATCATGCTGTTTAATTGGTTTCTTGATATGCCACACATGTCAGGTGGATGTGTTATCTTGGCAAAGCAGAAATGTTAACTAACAGGGATGTAAACAAATTGGTGCCCAAAAATTTAGAGAAATGAGCTTTTTATGCATACAGGACATTTCTGGGATATTTTATTTCAGCTCATGAAACATGGGACCAACACTTTACATGTTGTGTTTGTGTGTTGTGTTCATTTCTACTTAGTAGTGAAGGACGTGTTCTCTTTCAGTTAGTAGTGAAGGACTTGGACAAGATTCAATCCGTTACAGGTAGTGTATTATTTACTCAGGAGTGTGAGTGCGGAGTGATTCTATTTATTAGGATCCACATTAACCGATGCCAATGGCGACAGCTAGTCTTACTGGTGTCCGACAAATAACGAAAAAGACATTACAGAAAAATACTTTACAATTTGCATAAATGTAAAAACATCAACGTGTGTGTGTGTGTACATTGTAGACTAATAGTGAAGAAATCAAAACTATGAAATAAATGTGGAATCATGTAGTATGTTTTATATTTGAGATTCTTCAAAGTAGCCACCCTTTGCCTTGATGACAGCTTTGCACACTCTTGGCATTTCTCTCAAACAGCTTCATGAATTCTTGTCCAACAGTCTTGAAGGAGTTCCCACATATGCTGAGAACTTGTTGGCTGCTTTTCTTTCACTCTGCGGTCCAACAAATCCCAAACCATCTCAATTGGGTTGAGGTTGGGTGATTGTGGAGGCCAGGTCATCTGATGCAGCACTCTATCACTCTCCTTCTTGGTCAAATAGTCCTTACACAGCCTGAAGGTGTGTTTTGGGTCATTGTCCTGTTGAAAAACAAATGATAGTCCAACTAAGCCCAAACCAGATGGGATGTTTCGCTGAAGAATGCTGTGGTAGACATGCTGGTTAAGTGTGCCTTGAATTCTAACTAAAGCACCCCCACACCATCACACCTCCTCCTCCATGCTTCTCGGTGGGAACCACACATGCGGAGATCATCCGTTCACTTACTCTGCGTCTCACAAAGACACGGCGGTTGGAACCAAAAATGTCCCATTTCGACTCATCAGACCAAAGGACAGATTTCCACCGGTCTAATATCCATTGCTCGTGTTTCTGTTGAAGGCCTGATTCACACAGTCTCCTCTGAACAGTTGATGTTGAGATGTCTGTTACTCAAATTCTGTGAAGCATTTATTTAGGCTGCAATCTGAAGTGCAGTTAATTGCCGATTTCTGAGGCTGGTAACTCTAATGAACATCTTCTGCAGCGGAGTTAACTGGGTCTTCCTTTGGCGGCCCTCATGAGAGCCAGTTTCAACATAGCGCTTGATGGTTTTTGCGACTGCACTTGAAGTAACTTTCAAAGTTCTTGACATTTTCCAGATTGACTGACCTTCATGTCTTAAAGTAATGATGGACTGTCGTTTCTCTTTGCTTATTAGGGCTGTTCTTGCCATAATATGGACTTGGTCTTTTACCAAATTGAGCTATCTTCTGTATACCACCCCTACCTTGTCACAAGACAACTGATTGGCTCAAACGCATTAAGAAGGAAATAAATTCCACAAATTAACTTTTAACAAGGCACACCTGTTAACTAAAATGCATTCCAGGTGACTACCTCATGAAGCTGGTTGAGAGAATTTCAAGAGTGTACAAAGCTGTCGTTAAGGCAAAGGGTGGCTACTTTGAAGAATCTCAAATATATTTTGATTTGTTTAACACTTTTTTTTCTTACTATATGATTCCATATGTGTTATTTAATAGTTTTGATGTCTTCAATATTATTCTACAATGTCTGCTAAGAGCTGGCAGCAAACTGATAGGTCTGCTTTTAGAACCAGTAAAAGTTGCTTTACCACTCTTAGGTAGCAGAATGACTTTGGCTTTCCACCAGGCCTGAGGACAAAGACTTTCTTCTTGGCTCAGATTAACAATAGGAGTGGCTATAGAGTTAGTTACCATCCTCTGTAGTTTTCCATCTAAGTTGTCAATGTCAGGAGGTTTGTCGTGACTGATCAATAATAATAATTGTTCCACCTCTCCCACACTAGCTTTACAAAATTCTAAATTACATTGCTTTTCTTTCATAATTTTGTTTTATTTTTATGCATGAGTATGATGGCTCACTTTTAGTTGTTGGCATTTCCTGCCTAATTTTGCCCACTTTGCCAATGAAGTAATCAAGACCTGGCCAGATGAAAAACGCAAAGTGATTGTTTTTGTTTTTATGGTTTCACAGCAAGAAATGTGAATCTTTGAGTGGGTGGTGAAGGATAAATGAAGAGAGACAGCAGATGATGGAGTAATTGACCCTCTTTCTCCATTTTCCTCCTTCCCCTCTCTCCTCTCCTCCAGGAGTGTGAATCGTGTGATGGAGAGAGTGATGGCGAGGCACTATGACTTTGACCTCACCTACATCACTGAGCGGATCATCTCTGTCTTCTTTCTGCCTCACCTGGAAGAACAACGTTACCGTGGAAACCTAGAGGAAGTGGCTGCTATGCTTAAGTCCAAACACCAAGATAAGTTCCTGGTGAGTTGGGGGGGGAAAGGACTACTGTATGTGGAAAAAATCTATTCACACATCCAAAATGTGAACTGTGTTGTGTTCATTAGGGACCAAAGGCAACTAAGCAGACTGAAACAGGGAGGGAGGAACTACGCTCGTTAAAATGTTTTTGCAAATTGTTTTCAAACTTTTACGTACACTAATGAACATGACCCTGGTGCTGGGAACATCAGTCGATACATATGTATAAAAAGAAGCCCACATACCGTATTGACACTCCGCAAAGTTAATTTATTGTCTTATCACCCCACCATGAGAGGACTGGCGTGGGTGCAGGCTTTTGCTCCCGCCAAGCAGTAACAGTACTAATTTAATTTATCAACTAAACATTGTCCAGAATTAAGGCTTTGATTTTTGGAATGGGGCGTTTTACTACTCGGGTGAAGCAAAAACCTGCACCCACAACTGCCCTTACAAAGTAAGGTTTCCCACTTCTGTCCATATGGAGATAAATTGACATTTAAATGGAATACATTTATTGAATGATACGTTTTATCAAACATTAAGCTCACAAATTGCAATGAAAAGGAGATCACATTTCATTTGAAACAGATTTTAATTTCTCCCTTACACTTTTATAATACCAAAAACAAATGTGTGTTTGTTTGTTTGTTTACTTGTTCTGGCAGAAGTGTAACGATCCGTGAACAACAGTGTTTTGTATCGTAACCTGTGAACCATTGAGCTAATGCCATCTTCTTCCATTAGTCTTTTATATAGCTACTAAGTGACCATTAGTCATGCTTACATTCTGTTTCGGTAACTACGTTACTGTGTGGTGTTATGAAGAAGCAATACAAACAGTATATTGTTCTTTGTAAACAAACGCTCATTGTTTTGTTTCCTCTAATCACTTACGTGATGTGCATTTTTCCCACACAACTTGCAGTCAACGTTGAGACAATGTTGTGTGGTGGTTGTGTGCTTGCTGGGTATGACATTGTTGATTTCCTCGTCTTTTTGTCTCAACATCTACCTCTCCCAGCTCTTAAACCTGTCTGAGAAGCGTCATGACATCACACGACTCAACTCCAAGGTAGGTTGACTACATACACACTAGGGCTGACCCCATTTAGTCAACTGGTCGATTGTTTGATCGATAGGCTGTTGGTTGACCAAGATTTTTTTAGTAAAACATTCGCAAATATATAAATCAGACAGGTGTCACGATGTCTGATTCACGCCTGTCTCAGTGGACTAATCCATTGTGGATGGCACACCAGTATCACCAGTAGTACATTTACTGTTAATTCCCATAATTTCTAATCTACAATGTTTGTTTGGTTACAGTAATTTCTGTTAATGCATTCAATATATTATTATTACAGTATTTTACCATTCTCTTTGTCAGAGTGGACACGTTGTTTGCAGACCGCACCACCTAGGCTACACTTTTGAGGAACACGTTTTGGTTTATTTCATTCCATTTACGAGTTGTCCATTTCTTAATTGTCTTTTATTTGTAGCGCTGCCAGACATATGAAATTAAGTATTGCTTAGGCAAGACATGGGACAAGAAGAGAGAAACAATGACAGTTACAACAGCAGTAAGTGTTCCTAGTCAGTTTTCACAGTCAGTCTCTGTCCAGACAGTCCAGAAACAGACCCCAAACCTTGAGAAATCTGTTGGAAGAGTTGGTCCTAAAAAAACAAATATTTTCCAAGTTAATTGTGTAAATCATTTCTGCTAGCCATCTACTGAAGCAAGGGGGGGTGGGTGAATTCCAATCTGTGAGAATGTTGTTTTTGCAGCCACCATTCCAAACATCAGAGCCTGTTGTTCCTCATAGGACGATCTTAGAGCAGACTTTGAGCAGCCAAAGAGAGCGAGTTCTGCGTCTGGGTCAATGGCCCTCTCATATACAGTTGAAGTCGGAAGTTTACATACACTTAGGTTGAAGTCATTAAAACTCGTTTTTCAACCACTCCACAAATTTCTTGTTAACAAACTATAGTTGGCTACTTTGTGCATGACACAAGTCATTTTTCCAACAATTGTTTACAGACAGATTATTTCACTTATTATTCACTGTATCACAATTCCAGTGGGTCAGAAGTTTACATACACTAAGTTGATTGTGCTTTTAAACAGCTTGGAAAATTTCAGAAAATTATGTCATGGCTTTAGAAGCTTCTGATAGGCTAATTGACATAATTTGAGTCAATTGGAGGTGTAACTGTGGATGTATTTCAAGGCCTACCTTCAAAGTCTGGTTCATCCTTGGGAGCAATTTCCAAACACCTGAAGGTACCACGTTCATCTGTACAAACAATAGTACGCAAGTATAAACACCATGGGACCACGCAGCCGTCATACCGCTCAGGCAGGAGAAGCGTTCTGTCTCCTAGAGATGAACGTACTTTGGTGCAAAAAGTGCAAATCAATCCCAGAACAACAGCAAATGACCTTGTGAAGATGCTGGAGGATACAGGTACAAAAGTATCTATATCCATAGTAAAACAAGTCCTATATCGACATAACCTGAACGGCCGCTCAACAAGGGAGAAGCCACTGCTCCAAAACTGCCATAAAAAAGCCAGACTACGGTTTGCAAATGCACATGGAGACAAAGATTGTACTTTTTGGAGAAATGTCCTCTGGTCTGATGCAACAAAAAAAGAACTGTTTGGCCATAATGACCATCGTTATGTTTGGAGGAAAAAGGGGGAGGCTTGCAAGCCGAAGAACACCATCCCAACCGTGAAGTACGGGGGTGGCAGCATCATGTTGTGGGGGTGCTTTGCTGCAGGAGGGACTGGTGCACTTCACAAAATAGATAGCTTCATGAGGAAGAAAAATTATGCGGATATAATGAAGCAACATCTCAAGACATCAGTCAGGAAGTTAAAGCTTGGTCGCAAACGGGTCTTCCAAATGGACAATGACCCCGAGCATACGTCCAAAGTTGTGGCAAAATGGCTTAAGGACAACAGTCAAAGTATTGGAGTGGCCATCACAAAGCCCTGACCTCAATCCTATAGAAAAGTTGTGATTAGAACTGAAAAAGCATGTGCGAGCAAGGAGGCCCACAAACCTGATTCAGTTACACCAGCTCTGTCAGGAGGAATGGGCCAAAATTCACCCAACTTATTGCGGGAAGCTTGTGGAGAGCTACCTGAAACGTTTGACCCAGGTTAAACAATTTAAAGGCTTTGCTACCAAATACGAATTGAGTGTATGTAAACGTCTGACCCACTGGGAATGTGATGAAAGAAAAGCTGAAATAAATCATTCTCTCTACTATTATTCTGACATTTCACATTCTTAAAATAAAGTGGTGATCCTAACTGACCTAAGACAGGGAATTTTTACGAGGATTAAATGTCAGGAATTGTGAAAAACTATGTATTTGGCTAAGGTGTATGTAAACTTCCGACTTCAACTGTACATTGTCTGCATATAAAGAAATGCGGCTTTTTATGTTTTCTACCTTAAGACCTTGGATATTAGGATGAGCCTTTATTTGTGTCGCCAGGGGTTCAAGGGTGACAGCGAAGCGCAAAGGACTGAGTGGGCAACCATTTTGGACAGATCTATATAGTTCAAAGGGACTGGATTTGTTGCTGTTGGTCAGAATAGAGGATGTTAGGCAGGCATAGAGCATTTTGACCCAGGTGATAAATGAGTCGCCAAATCCAAATCTAGTGAGTGCTTCAAATGTATATGACCATTCTATTTGGTCAAATGCTTTTTGAGCATCTAGCGATGGTTGTTACATGTTTGTTCAACCTATTAGCAAGCACTATGGTGATAATGTTTTTACCAAAATTAAGCAATGCTATTGGTCTATAATTTGCAGGATCTTTTGCCTCTGCCTTTTTTCAGCAGAACGCAAATAGGGGCTTCATACAATGATTTTGGCAAAATGTTATTTTCTGTTGAAACAGTGATCATCCTGAGTAAGAGGGGAGCGAGAGCTTCACTGAAGGTTTTATGAAATTCACAGCAAAAACCATCCTTGCTTGCAGCCTTTCCAGGTGGGAAAGCTTTTATTGCCTCGATTATTTCCCGCTGTTGTGCAATTTAAATTAAATTTGTTTTTGGCACTATCATCAAGTTTTGGCAGGCTGATGAAAATCAAAGAAGCATCGGATCTGGAAGAATATAACTCTTGAGTAAAATTCTTTGTTTATCTTTTTAGGGTCTGTCAGCAAAGTACCCGCCTTAGATCGGATTTCATGGATTGCTCTATTTGCCTGTGCGCCCTTTAGTTGTCTGGCCAGCAACCTTTCCGGTTTGTCGCCTAGTTCAAATTGTTTTTGTCTTTCGTAGGAGGTTACTGACCTGTGAACCAAGAATAGAATTGTATTCATATTTTAATTTGAAAATATTGTGTAGTCAACCTGAGAGAGGGAAGTTCTGTATGTTTCCTCCAAAGCTGGGAGTTTATTTTCTATCTCCTCTAACCGCCTGCGTTTCCCTTTTTTTTTTTTTTATGGCAGACTCATATGAAATAATATGACCTCTCATAACCACTTTAAAAGTTTCCCATAGTGTAGAATCAGATACCACTCCTGTGTCATTAGTCTTGAGGAACTCATTCAATGACTGCTTGGTCTGTGAGCAAGGAGTGGTTAAAACGCCAACTGTAATTCAGTTTTGGTAAAGAAATATTGAGGGACAACATAATTGGACTGTAGTCGCTTATTAAGATGATATGGTGTTTAGAATTAAGCACATCAGTGTGGAATCTATTAGGAAGTAGAATAAGACTTGTGAACATGAGAGTAGAATGAGTAGTCTTTGTCTGTGGGATGTTGCAGTCTCCAGATGTCCACTAGATTCCTGGATTTGATTATTTAGAACCTGGTCAGAGGTGATAATTGAAGGAGTATGTGTACACAATATACGGATCAAGGTAACAATTAAAATCGCATCCAATTAACAGATTAGTGGTACTAAGAACTGGGAGCTAATCAAAAACATCACGAAAGAAATGTGGGTCTTGACATGACTGCAGAGTTGACAGAGATGGAAATCTTAAGTCTTATTACATACAGCCGGGAGGAACTACTGGATATAAGAGCAACGTCAACTTACCAACATTACGACCAGAAATACGACTTTCCCGAAGTGGATCCTCAGTTTGGACCACCAACCAGGAAAATGGATCGTATCCCAGTAGGCGACCCAAAACAACGGCGCCGCAGAAGGGGCAGATGGAGCGGTCTTCTGGTCAGGCTCCGTTGACGGGCACATCGGCCACCGCTCCCGAGTATACTACTCGCCAATGTCTAGTCTCTTGACAACAAGGTAGACAAAATTCGAGCAAGGGTTGCCTTCCAGAGAGACATCAGAGATTGTAACATTCTTTGTTTCACGGAAACATGGCTCACTCGGGATACATTATCAGAGTCGGTACAGCCACCCGGTTTCTTCACGCATTGCGCTGACAGAAACGAACATCTATCTGGTAAGAAGAAGGGCGGGGGTGTATGCCTTATGATTAACGAGTCGTGGTGTGATCATAACAACAGACAGGAACTCAAGTCCTTTTGTTCACCTGACCTAGAATTCCTTACAATCAAATGCCGACCGCGTTATCTACCAAGAGAATTCTCTTCGATTATAATCACAGCCGTGTATATCCCCCCCCAAACAGCCACCGCGACGGCCCTGAAAGATCTTTATTGGACTTTATGTAAACTGGAAACCACATATCCTGAGGCTGCATTTATTGTAGCTGGGGATTTTAAAAAGCTAATCTGAAAACAAGGCTCCCTAAATTTTGTCAGCATATCGAATGCGCGACGTGGGCTGGTAAAACTCTGGATCATTGCTACTCTAACTTCCGCGACGCGTACAAAGCCCTCCCTCGCCCTCCTTTCGGCAAATCTGACCACGACTCAATTTTGTTGCTCCCAGCCTATAGACAGAAACTAAAACAGGAAACGCCCGTGCTCAGGTCTGTTCAACACTGGTCCGACCAATCTGATTCCACGCTTCAAGATTGCTTCGATCACGTGGACTGGGATATGTTCCGGATAGCATCGGACAATAAGATTGATCTATAAGCTGATTCGGTGAGCGAGTTTATTAGCAAGTGCATCGGTGATGTTGTACCCACGGTGAATATTAAAAGCTTCCCCAACCAGAAACCATGGATTGATGGCAGCATTCGCGCAAAACTGAAAGCACGAACCACTGCTTTTAATCATAGCAAGGTCGACCGGAAACATGACAGAATACAAACAGTGTAGCTATTCCCTCCACAAGGCAATCAAACAAGCTAAGCGTCAGTATAGAGACTAAGTAGTCGCAATTCAACGGCTCAGACACGAGACGTATGTGGCAGGGTCTACAGTCAATAACGGACTACAAAAAGAAAACCAGCCCCGTCGCGGACACCGATGTCTTGCTCCCAGATCAACTAAACAACTTCTTTGCTCGCTTTGAGGACAATACAGTGCCACTGACACGGCCCGCTATCAAAACCTGCGGGGTCTCCCAGACGAACTAAACAACTTCTTTGCTCGCTTTGAGGACAATACAGTGCCACTGACACGGCCCGCTATCAAAACCTGCGGGCTCTCCTTCACCGCATCCAATGTGAGTAAAACATTTAAACGTGTTAACCCTCACAAGGCTAAAGGCCCAGACGGCATCCCTAGCCACGTCCTCAGAGCATGCGCAGGCCAGCTGGCTGGTGTGTTTACGGACCTATTCAATCAATCCCTATCCAGGGTCTCCTGTTCCCACATGCTTCAAGAGGGCCACCATTGTTCCTGTTCCCAAGAAAGCTATGGTAACTGAGCTAAATGACTATCGCCTCGTAGCTCTCACTTCCGTCATCATGAAGTGCTTTGAGAGACTGGTCAAGGATCATATCACCTCCACCCTACCTGACATCCTAGACCCACTCCAATTTGCTTACCGCCCCAATAGGTCCACAGACGACGCAATCGCAATCACACTGCACACTGCCCTAACCCATCTGGACAAGAGGAATACCTATGTAAGAATGCTGTTCATTGATTTAACACCATAGTACCCACCAAACTTGTCATTAAGCTCGAGACCCTGGTACTGGGTCCTGGACTTTCTGACGGGCCGCCCTCATGTGGTGAGGGTAGGAAACATCTCCACCCCACTGATCCTCAACACTGGGCCCCACAAGGGTGCCTTCTCAGCCCTCTCCTGTACTCCCTATTCACCCATGGCTGCGTGGCCATGCACGCCTCCAACTCAATCATTAAGTTTGCAGACGACACTACAATGGTAGGCTTGATTACCAACAATGACGAGACGGCCTACAGGGAGGAGGTGAGGGCCCTCGGAGTGTGGTGTCAGGAAAATAACCTCACACTCAACGTCAACAAAACAAAGGAGATGATCGTGGACTTCAGGAAACAGCAGAGGGAGCACCCCCCTATCCACATCGACGGGACAGTAGTGGAGAAGGTGGATAGGGGGGTGCTCCCTCTGCTGAAACTGAAATGGTCCACCCACACAGACAGCGTGGTGAAGAAGGCGCAACAGCGCCTTTTCAACCTCAGGAGGCTGAAGAAATATGGCTTGTCACCAAAACCCCTCAAACCTTTACAGATGCACAATCGAGAGCATCCTGTCGGGCTGTATCACCGCCTGGTACGGCAACTGCTCCGCCCACAATCGCAAGGCTCTCCAGAGGGTAGTGAGGTCTGCACAACGCATCACCAGGGGCAAACTACCTGCCCTCCAGGACACCTACACCACCCGCTGTCACAGGAAGGCCAAAAAGATCATCAAGGACAACAACCACCCGAACCACTGCCTGTTCACCCCGCTATCATCCAGAAGGCGAGGTCAGTACAGGTGCATCAAAGCTGGGACCGAGAGACTGAAAAACAGCTTCTATCTCAAGACCATCAGACTTCTCCACTACTGTCCCCTCGATGTGGATTGGGGGGTGCTCCCTCTCCTGTTTCCTGAAGTCCACGATCATCTCCTCTGTTTTGCTGACATTGAGTGAGAGGTTATTTTCCTGACACCACACTCCGAGGGCCCTCACCTCCTCTCTGTAGGCCGTCTCGTCGTTGTTGGTAATCAAGCCTACCACTGCAGTGTCGTCAGCAAACTTGATGATTGAGTTGGATGCGTGCTTGGCCACGCAGTCATGGGTAAACAGGGAGTACAGGAGAGGGCTGAGAACGCACCCTTGTGGGGCCCCAGTGTTGAGGATCAGCGGGTGGAGATGTTGTTTCCTACCCTCACCACCTGGGACCGGCCCGTCAGGAAGTCCAGGACCCAGTTGAACAGGGCTGGGTCGAGACCCAGGGTCTCGAGCTTAATGACGAGCTTGGAGGGAACTATGGTGTTAAATGCTGAGCTGTAGTCGATGAACAGCATTCTTACATAAGTATTCCTCTTGTCCAGATGGGTTAGGGCAGTATGCAGTGTGATTGCAAGGCTGTCTGTGGACCTATTGGGACGGTAAGCAAATTGGAGTGGGTCCAGGGTGTCTGGCAGGATGGAGGTGATATGATCCTTGACTATTCTCTCAAAGCACTTCATGATGACGGAAGTGAGTGCTACGGGGCGATAGTCATTTAGCTCAGTCACCTTAGCTTTCTTGGGAACAGGAACAATGGTGGCCCTCTTGAAGCATGTGGGAACAGCAGACTGGGATAGGGACTGATTGAATATGTCCGTAAACACACCAGCCAGCTGGTCTGCGCATGCTCTGAGGACACGGCCAGGGATGCCATCTGGGCCGGCAGCCTTGCGAGGGTTAACACATTTAAATGTTTTTCTCACATTGGCTGCGGCCCTAGCCTGAAGCGGGGTTGTTTCGTACGCATACAGTGTGCAACAAAAAGGTTTATTCTTCTTATATCTAACAAAAATTATTATCCAATCAACTTAAAGCAGAGACTACTTGGCATGGAAAAATACATAATATGATCTGTTTGTATGTCTGTATGGTCAAAAAACTATACCGCTCCCACGTCTAGCTAGGACTCCCCCTGAAGGCCCAATTTTCTGCCTTTATCCTCACACACTTCCTAACACACTTCCTAACATATCCTAACACACTACAATGAATGGGCAAGAGGGGGGGGCAGAAACTAAGTTACACTAACAACAAATAAATACATCTCAATCAGGTAAATATAAATCATAAAGGTACGTACCTAATATTTCATCATATACATTATATACATATACAATATTTTAATCATATTTAATATATTTACACAAACGTACATGGAGCTCTGTATGTTCTGTCTTTTATACAAATCTGTCCAAATCGGCTCTAACAATGCCACTTTATATAATGTTTACTTACCCTACATTACTCATATCATATGCATATACTGTACTCTATACCATCTACTGCATCTTGCCTATGCCGTTCGGCCATTGCTCATCCATATATTTATATGTACATATTCTTAATCATTCCCTTACACTTGTGTGTATAAGGTAGTTGTTGTGAAATTGTTAGATTACTTGTTAGATATTACTGCACGGTCGGAACTAGAAGCACAAGCATTTCGCTACACTCGCATTAACATCTGCTAACCATGTGTATGTGACAAATAAAATTTGATTTGATTTGGTCGTCAGTGTTAGGGCCATAGACGTACAATATGGTGACAGGATAATAATGAATGTTCCCTGATACATGTGGGTCTGTAGACATGGAGGAGAGTTGAAAAAGGATGTTTTCACGAAAGAGAATAGCGACACCTCTAGCTTTGGAGGAGAAGGGTGATTGATAAACTTGAGAAATCCAGTTGGATCTCAGATGCCGCTGCACCGTGGCTAAAGTGCGTTTCTTGCAGTAACATTTTGTCAGCACCAAGTGATTTCAAGTGCTTAAATACCATGTCCCTTTTGCGTGCGTGCCCGAGACCGTTCACGTTCCTCTAGACTAATGTAACAGCATTAACATCTGACTGATTTCCCGAGATCGTTCCCCCCCCCCAGAGAAGCCGCTCTCCCCACTGCTCACTGCTCCCCAATGAAGCATTGTTCTCCGCCATCTCACGTAAATGAGGACCGCCGGGCATGATGGCTAGAACAGACCCAATACCACGCTACTAAGCTAACAATAATCAGAATTATCAGCCCTCTCCGCAGTTGTTGGAAAACAAATGAATACGTTACCGCATATGAATAAACATAGAATCCACTGTTTGCTCAGTCAATATCGCAGAAATTTGTGGGTTGTGATTTCAGCCTTTCAGTTTTGATCAGTAGGTTGCAGCCTCTCCGGGCTTGGTGAAGACGTTTGTCATGCAGTTGTGATGAACATGCAGCTTTGCTGGAAAACCGCAGGCTATATTTCACATCCGCCTCTCTCATGGTCTGCATCACATCTCGGAATGCGCGTCGTTGCTCCATCACCTCCATGGTGTAGTCGAGGAAGATGAGAATCTTTTGACCATTGTATTCCATAGCTCGCTGTCCCCCAAGTCATAGAATGAGCTCTTTTTCCTGAAAGTGATGTACCCTTGCGATTATGGTGTGCGGCCTGGTACCTGGTGAGGTCTTCGCCTGTAGAGAGCGGTGTGCACGGTCAATGATAAGGGGCTTTGGGAAGTTGTCATCGCCCAGCAGCTTGGGAATAAGCTTGGACACGAACTATGTGGGTTTACCTTGATCTTTGTCCTCCAAAATCCCCACAAGTTTGATGTTCAGCCTGCGACTTCTGCCTTCTAAGTCGAGACCCTTGGCTTGGAGTGCTTTGTTCTTTTTTTTAAAGTTGCGTGCAGGTGTATTCCAGGCCTCCGATCCGGGTGTCATGGTCAGACAGGGCCTCATCGGCAGAATCTTGTTGCTGGGTGTCTGAAGAGTTGTTGTCTTCAGTACTCAATGGCGCTAGCTGCTGCTTGTTGGGCCTGGGCCTTTGTAGACTTTGCGTTAGCTGTTCTGTTGGTTTTCGTCGCCATATTTCAAAATAAGCGGAGAGGAGATCTGAAGGAACGCTTGTACTCCAAACGCATGCGCACTATCGCCCCGATCTGATAGTATTTCTGATTGTCTTAACTCACCACCATTGTGGAGCTTCTTAAATCTTCACCTCAAATAGCAAGTAAACAAAGTCTGTTTTTACATCCATTGAGAATGACAATAGTTCCTCAATGTAGCCTATTTGAAAAATCTTTCCAGCTCTCTTTCACTCTGAATGAAAGGGGATTTTTTTTTCGTGCTCGGGCATAAAATAGGCCTGCCTGATTACTTCTTATCTCTTGCGCAAATAGCCTACAACTTTGTCTTTCCGGAGCTCACTGGCTCAGGAATCTCTGAGTGCCCAAAATATTTTATACAATGTTGCAAGTTTGCTAGCATGAGCTTCAGGCTGGACCCAACATGTTTCAAGTTCCTTGCAGACAGGCCATGCGTAACCAATGTGATTTATAGGATATTTATTTTTATCAGGATATTTTCTACATGCAAGGTGCAATGTTATATTGGTTGGCTTTATGTAGGCTATTTTTACATAGTTGGTAAAGACAATAGAAGTTACTTTTAGAATTTTGATTAACCACATGATAATGATTTTGAGATTTTGAGATAAAATACTTTATTATAATTTAAATGAAACTGTTCCACAAAAATGTGCATATGGAAATCATAAATGGCATGCAGATTGGTAGAAATAAATTGGCACTCCAAATGGAAAAGGTTGACAACCCCTGGTGTAGCCTATCATCTACCGGCAACTTCAGGAGCTTAATGGCAGAATCTGGTTAGGCTATCTTGATCTCTGGCTCCCTATTGAGTAATTTGTGTGTCTTAATTATTTAATCACAGTGTGCTTAAAGCATCAGACAAGCTCAGTAGCCTACATATAGTTGGTTTTATTAAAACACATAGGGTGTGTCTATATAGGGAAAAATACACATTTAAAAATGTATACCAATTGATTTGTCTAAAGAACAAACGACTCCAGGTCAACCAAGATTTTTTTTAGTTGGGGACAGACCTAATAAACACACACTTCAGAGTGCTACTAGTCCAGTGTTCATGTGTGAATAAGTCGATAAATAATAGCCTGGTCCACATCTGTTTGTGCTGTCTTGCCAACTGCTATGGTAATAATGTCATTCCAAACATGACAATATACTGGAAAGAAAGTACAAACAAGTCTGGGAGCAGGCTAACTAAATAGCCATCAGAACCTAAAATGTCCTCCTCATCTTCAGGTTGAAGAGTTTGGTTGGCCCGACCTGCACGCCCCTCCGCTGGACAAGATCTGTGCCATGTGTAAGGTCATGGAGACCTGGCTGACCTCTGACCCCAGCAACGTGGTCGTCCTTCACTGCAAGGTCAGGGAGGGTTTAGTGACGTGTTGTATTGTGTTGTGTTTTCTGTTCAAATATGTCCAGTTATCTTACATCTCTCTTTTTTTTCTTTGTTCTCTCTCTCAGGGAAACACAGGGAAGATAGGGGTCATTGTGGGTGCCTACATGCACTACAGCAAGATCTCTGCAGGGTATGTGATGAGTATGTGTGCGTGGGAGGGGAAAGGGGGGGCAGCCTGTTTATTGATAGCCAGTTTGTGTGTGTGTAGGGCGGACCAGGCCCTGACCACTCTGGCCATGAGGAAGTTCTGTGAGGATAAAGTCTCCTCCTCGTTACAGCCCTCCCAGAACAGGTGATAACATTTCCCATCTCTCTCTTTCTCTTATGCCATGCAACTTTCCCGCATATTCCCCCCATTTCTCCTCCTTCTTGTGTGTTTTACTCCTAATTCTATACCCCCGTCTCTCTCTTTGCTCTCTCTCCTCTCCTCCCCAGGTATATGTACTACTTTGGGGGTCTGCTGTCGGGGGCGATCAAAATGAACAGCAGTCCTCTGTATCTTCACCATGTTCTGATCCCCAGCCTGCCCAACTTCCAGGCAGCAGGGGGAGGTCAGTGTCCTACTGTACAATGTGATGTAGTACACTACAATGTCAAATCTGAGTTGTTTCAACTTGAAAATATAAATTACCACGATGGCTTATGGTTATAATTTAAGTAAACTCAGAAGATCAAGTTTAGTCAAATGTAAGGTCAATTGTGTGTAGTAACTCTTCTTTTCAAGTAGAAACAACAGAAAATGTTGATGGAAATTAGTTGGAACGTATTAGTTTAGTACTGTTAGGAGTATGAACATTAGTGTTTTTAGAACGATCAACTAGTATTTTTGGTTTAGTACTGTTAGGAGTATCAACATTAGTATTTTTTGTTTAGTACTGTTAGGTGTATAAACATTAGTATTTTTAGAATGATCAACTAGTATTTTTGGTGTAGTAATTTTAGAATTATCAACAAGTATTTTTAGTTTAGTCATTTTTGAATTATCAACTAGTATTTTTATTTAACTTCAAAACTTTGGGGGATAGATTGCAACTCCTTCTTTAATGACATCACATCAACACCCTCTTTCTCCCCCCTGCTGTCTCCTTCTTTCTCACACTTCTCCGCTCTGCGCCAGGTTACTATCCTTTCCTGAAGATCTACCAGTCTCTACAGCTGGTCTACACCTCAGGCATCTAGTGAGTTAATTAATGTTGTTAATGATGATTGTGGTGAATAATAGCATATGGTCTCTAGTGTGTTTTCACTGTGTTCCCTTTCCACCGTCACACACAGTTGGTACTTGTGTACCTTTGTTGGGACTTGTTTATACTGTTTATACGTGCTACTGTCTATGTTTACATGTGTGCTGGTTTGAGTTTACTCCAACTGAACATGGTTTACCTGTGTTTCACTATGTTGAGATGTGATTTGACTATGTTAGCATGTGTTTTGACAATATTGAGGTGTGTTTTACTATGTTGAGGTGTATTTTGACTATGTTGAGGTGTGTTTTACTATGTTGAGGTGTGTTTTGACTATGTTAGCATGTGTTTTGACTATGTTTACGTCTGTATGTATGCGTAGCGACCCGCAGGGTTCCAGGGCGAGGAAGTTTTGTGTGACGCTCGAGCCGGCGCTACTGTTGAAGGGGGACATCATGGTGAGAGAGCACTGTTAGACACAAAATAGATGCCCAGTGCTTTCACTCCTGTCAATCATACTCTACTATTTCCTATTTGACCTGTTATCCTATTGGATTATAGCTGCAGAAATAAACAAACTATTTATTTGCATTTGAATAAGAATGCAATTGATTGGAGATTTTGTTGCCAATGTGGCGCAGAAATAAGCATTTACACTCCAAATTGTATTCTCGCTCTCTCCCTTCTCTCTCTATCCCGACCCTCTCTGTCTCTTCCTCTCCCTCTCTCCCTCTCTCTAGGTGAAGTGCTACCACTGGCGGCCGCGTGGCTCAGAGAGGGAGGTGGTGTTCAGGCTGCAGTTCCACACCTGTACGGTCCACGGAGCTCAGCTGTGGTTTGGCAAGGGAGAGCTGGACCTGGCCTGTGCAGGTACCTTTATCAGGGGTGGGATAGAGGGGTATGTCAGGGAGTTTAGGAAGGAGGGAGAGGGAGGGGAGGAGGGAGAAGGGAATGGTTGTGTTTCAGGATGATGTGCAGTTACTTATTATTGGAGGCAGTCAGATAGATAGACAGACACGCAAGCGCACAGTCTCACTCCTTTGCACACACACACACTTGCTCGCCCACTCACACACACACACACACACACACACAGACACACACAGAAATCTGACTTGTAGGCAAGACGCAACACAATCTGACAAGAAGCAAAACAATTTATGATAAAATTATTTATTTATTTATTTTAAATAGAATATTGATATACAAACCTATACCTACCAATATCCTAACTGATAGCTCAGAGGCAGAGAGTAAGCCCATCTCCACTGCCGTCTCCAACATCCCCAGAATGGCCTCCAGTTTCTCCATCTCCTCATCAGAAAATAGCCACTGGGCCTCCCAAGTGTCGCAGCGGTCTAAGGCACTGCATTGCAGTGCTTGAGGCGTGACTACAGACCCGGGTTCAATCCCAGGTGCACATTTGTCCCAGCGTCGACCCGGGTTAGGGGAGGGTTTGGTAGGCCGGGATTATCTTGTCCCATCGCGGTCTTGCAACTCCTTGTGGTGGGCCAGTAAAACACTGGGAGACTGGGGATGGCCGCCTGCACTGGAGCAGAATAGAGCAAGGGAGAAGTAGATAGAGGGGTATTTACTGAGCTGGAGAAGTCAGGCTGAGGTGGTGAAGTCAGGCTGAGGTGGTGAAGCCACTTACTGAACTGGTGAAGTCGGGCTGAGGTAGTGAAGTCACCTATTGAGCTGGTGAAGTCAGGCTGGGGTAGTGAAGTCACCTACTGAGCTGGTGAAGTCAGGCTGGGGTAGTGAAGTCACTTACTGAACTGGTGAAGTCAGGCTGAAGTGGTGAAGTCACTTAGTGAGCTGGAGAAGTCAGGCTGAACTGGTGAAGTCGGGCTGAGGTAGTGAAGTCACTTCCTGAGCTGGTGAAGTCAGGCTGGGGTAGTGAAGTCACTTACTGAGCTGGTGAAGTCAGGCTGGGGTAGTGAAGTCACTTACTGAGCTGGTGAAGTCACTTACTGAGCTGGTGAAGTCAGGCTGGGGTAGTGAAGTCACTTACTGAGCTGGTGAAGTCGGGCTGAGGTAGTGAAGTCACTTAGTGAGCTGGTGAAGTCAGGCTGAGGTAGTGAAGTCACCTACTGAGCTGGTGAAGTCAGGCTGGGGTAGTGAAGTCACTTACTAAGCTGGTGAAGTCAGGCTGGGGTAGTGAAGTCACTTACTAAGCTGGTGAAGTCACTTACTGAGCTGGTGAAGTCAGGCTGAAGTGGTGAAGTCACTTAGTGAGCTGGTGAAGTCAGGTTAGTGAAGTCAGTTTTCAAGTCATCCAACAATTGTAAACGCCTGGAGTTTGGTAAATGGCATTGGCACTTGGATTGGAACCGGTGCTTTGGTCAGATGACATGAAAATAGAGGTCTTTGGTCACTCACACCAGAGGTGGGTTTGGTGTCAAACGATGCAAATACAGAAAGAACCCCATAGCTAGTGTAAAATATGGTGGTGGATCTTTGATGTTATGGGGTTATTTTGCTTCCACATGTTTTGGGCCTTGTTAAACCTGGTTGCCTCTGCCAGGAGGCTGAAACTTGGCCGCAAGTCAATCTTCCAGGAAGACAATATCCACAATCACACATCAAAATCCACAAAGAAGTGTTTAATTGACCACAAAATCAGTCTCCAATAATTTTGACCCCTATCTTTTTGAGATAAAAAATGTATTGCTTGTTAAACACTATTTTTCTCAAAGCAATTATATTAGTATAAAATAATATAATTTCCCAATTTTTTGTTGTTGCGTACACTATAGCTTGGTATTTGTCAAATTTATTTTATGCAGTATTTTTTGCTCATCTTTTTCAAGGGTGCCAAACATTTCGGTCGTGACTGTATATGACATCGCCATCGTCTTCCTCTGTCCACTATGTCCAAGGGGCAGCTTCAAGGGTGGTCTCCAAGGGAGATGCTGAATTCGGCACATTTAGGGAAAATGCATAATCTTCGGTAGCAGAGGCAAGTCTCATGTCTAGTCTTGGGGTTGTTGCCACCAAAACAGCAGACCACTCTCGAACTTCCTCTGGCCATCTACTCCGATTTCAGAGCACTCTCGTCTGAGTGTGCCAGTGTGCAGAATAACTGAGGAATTTACGAACGCGCCACCCCTGTTGAATATGACAGGTGTTCATAAACGTCTGCAAAAAAATTCATTCAATAGTTGCAAGCAGCACAGTTCCAGTCACCAATCGTCTAGATAAGATGAAAACAGCCTAACCAGCTCTGCTAGGGCAAGTAAAATGGTCAGTGTTTTCTCATGTGTGTCTGGAAGTAGCTAGCACCCTACTAGTTCTCGGCCAGAACGTCCAGTCACCTGGGAGCCAGAAATCTTTCTGATTGAGAGGGGGTCAAATACTTTTTTCCCTCATTAAAATGCAATTCCATTTATAACATTTTTCACATGCGTTTTTCTGAATTCTCTTGTTGTTATTCTGTCTCTCACTGTTCAAATAAACCTACCACTAAAATTATAGACTGATAATTTCTTTGTCAGTGGGCAAACGTACAAAATCAGCAGGGTTGATGGCCGAACGGAATAGGCAAGATGCAATAGATGGTATAGAGTACAGTATATACATATGAGATGAGTAATGTCGGATATGTAAACATTATATAAAGCATTGTTTAACGTGGCTAGTGATACATTTGTTACATCCAATTTTCAATTATTTAAAGTGGCTAGAGATTTGAGTCTGTATGTTGGCAGCAGCCACTCAATGTTAGTGATGGCTGTTTAACAGTCTGGTGGCCTTGAGATAGAAGCTGTTTTTAAGTCTTTCGGTCCAATGCACCTGTACTGACCTCGCCTTCTGGATGATAGCGGGGTGAACAGGCAGTGGCTCGGGTGGTTGTTGTCCTTGATGATCTTTTTGGCCTTCCTGTAAAATCGGGTGGTGTAGGTGTCCTGGAGGGTAGGTAGTTTACCCCCGGTGATGCGTTGTGCAGACCTCACTACCCTCTGGAGAGCCTTACGGTTGTAGGCGGACCAGTTTCCGTACCAGGCGGTGATACAGCCCGACAGGATGCTCTCGATTGTGCAAGTTTGTGTAGATGTTTGTGAGTGTTTTTGGTGACAAGATGAATTTCTTCAGCCTCCTGAGGTTGAAGAGGCGCTGTTGCGCCTTCTTCACCTCGCTGTCTGTGTGGGTGGACCATTTCAGTTTGTCCGTGATGTGTACGCTGAGGAATTTAAATCTTTCCACTTTCTCCACTACTGTCCCGTCGATGTGGATAGGGGGGTGCTCCCTCTGCTGTTTCCTGAAGTTCACGATCATCTCCTTTGTTTTGTTGACGTTGAGTGAGAGGTTATTTTCCTGACACCACACTCCGAGGGCCCTCACCTCCTCCCTGTAGGATGTCTCGTCGTTGTTGGTAATCAAGCCTACCACTGTTGTGTCGTCTGCAAACTTGATGATTGGGTTGGAGGCGTGCTTGGCCACACAGTCATGGGTGAACAGGGAGTACAGGAGAGGGCTGAGAACACACCCTTGTGGGGCCCCAGTGTTGAGGATCAGTGGTGTGGAGATGTTGTTTCCTACCCTCACCACTTGGGGCGGGCCCGTCTAGGAAGACCAGGACCCAGTTGCACAGGGCGGGGTCGAGACCTAGGGTCTCAAGCTTAATTATGAGTTTGGTGGGTACTATGGTGTTAAATGCTGAGCTGTAGTCGATGAACAGCATTCTTACATACAGTGGGGCAAAAAAGTATTTAGTCAGCCACCAATTGTGCAAGTTCTCCAACTTAAAAAGATGAGAGAGGCCTGTAATTTTCATCATAGGTACACTTCAACTATGACAGACGAAATGAGAAAAAGAAATCCAGAAAATCACATTGTAGGATTTTTAATTTATTTATTTGCAAATTATGGTGGAAAATAAGTATTTGGTCAATAACAAAAGTTTATCTCAATACTTTGTTATATACCCTTTGTTGGCAATGACAGAGGTCAAACGTTTTCTGTAAGTCTTCACAAGGTTTTCACACACTGTTGCTGGTATTTTGGCCCATTCCTCCATGCAGATCTCCTCTAGAGCAGTGATGTTTTGGGGCTGTCGCTGGGCAACACAGACTTTCAACTCCCTCCAAAGATTTTCTATGGGGTTGAGATCTGGAGACTGGCTAGGCCACTCCAGGACCTTGAAATGCTTCTTACGAAGCCACTCCTTCGTTGCCCGGGCGGTGTGTTTGGGATCATTGTCATGCTGAAAGACCCAGCCACGTTTCATCTTCAATGCCCTTGCTGATGGAAGGAGGTTTTCACTCAAAATCTCACGATACATGGCCCCATTCATTCTTTCCTTTACACGGATCAGTCGTCCTGGTCCCTTTGCAGAAAAACAGCCCCAAAGCATGATGTTTCCACCCCCATGCTTCACAGTAGGTATGGTGTTCTTTGGATGCAACTCAGCATTCTTTGTCCTCCAAACACGACGAGTTGAGTTTTTACCAAAAAGTTCTATTTTGGTTTCATCTGACCATGACATTCGCCCAATCCTCATCTGGATCATCCAAATGCTCTCTAGCAAACTTCAGACGGGCCTGAACATGTACTGGCTTAAGCAGGGGGACACGTCTGGCACCGCAGGATTTGAGTCCCTGGCGGCGTAGTGTGTTACTGATGGTAGGCTTTGTTACTTTGGTCCCAGCTCTCTGCAGGTCATTCACTAGGTCCCCCCGTGTGGTTCTGGGATTTTTTCTCACCGTTCTTGTGATCATTTTGACCCCACAGGGTGAGATCTTGCGTGGAGCCCCAGATCGAGGAAGATTATCAGTGGTCTTGTATGTCTTCCATTTCCTAATAATTGCTCCCACAGTTGATTTCTTCAAACCAAGCTGCTTACCTATTGCAGATTCAGTCTTCCCAACCTGGTGCAGGTCTACAATTTTGTTTCTGGTGTCCTTTGACAGCTCTTTGGTCTTGGCCATAGTGGAGTTTGGAGTGTGACTGTTTGAGGTTGTGGACAGGTGTCTTTTATACTGATAACAAGTTCAAACAGGTGCCATTAATACAGGTAACGAGTGGAGGACAGAGGAGCCTCTTAAAGAAGAAGTTACAGGTCTGTGAGAGCCAGAAATCTTGCTTGTTTGTATGTGACCAAATACTTATTTTCCACCATAATTTGCAAATAAATTCATTAAAAATCCTACAATGTGATTTTCTGGATTTTTTTTCCTCATTTTGTCTGTCATAGTTGAAGTGTACCTATGATGAAAATTACAGGCCTCATCTTTTTAAGTGAGAGAACTTGCACAATTGGTGGCTGACTAAATACTTTTTTGCCCCACTGTAGGTATTCCTCTTGTCCAGATGGGTTAGGGCAGTGTGATTGCAATTGCGTCGTCTGTGGACCTATTGGGGCGGTAAGCAAATTGAAGCGGGTCTAGGGTGTCAGGTAGGGTGGAGGTGATATGATCCTTGACTAGTCTCTCAAAGCACTTCATGATGACGGAAGTGAGTGCTACGGGGCGAAAGTCATTTAGCTCAGTTACCTTATCTTTCTTGGGAACAGGAACTATGGTGGCTCTCTTGAAGCATGTGGGAACAGGAGACTGGGATAAGGATTGGTTAAATATGTCTGTAAACACACCAGCCAGCTGGTCTGCGCATGCTCTGAGGACGCGGCCAGGGATGCCATCTGGGCCGGCAGCCTTGCAAGGGTTAACACATTTAAATGTTTTACTCACGTTGGCTGCGGTGAAGGAGAGCCCACAGGTTTTGGTAGCGGGCCGTGTCGGTGGCACTGCATTGTCCTCAAAGCGAGCAAAGAAGTTGTTTAGTTTGTTTGGGAGCAAGACATCGTGGTCCGCAACGGGGCTGGTTTTCTTTTTGTAGTCCGTGATTGACTGTAGACCCTGCCACGTACCTCTTGAATTGTTACTCTACTTTGTCTCTATACTGACGCTTAGCTTGTTTGATTGCCTTGCGGAGGGAATAGCTACACTGTTTGTATTCAGTCATGTTTCCGATCGCCTTACCCTGGTTAAAAGCAGTGGTTCGCGCTTTCAGTTTTGCACGAATCCTGCCATCAATCCACGGATTCTGGTTGGGGAAGGTTTTAATAGTTGCTATGGGTACAACATCACAAATGCACTTGCTAATAAACTCGCTCACCGAATCAGCGTATACATCAATGTTGTTGTGTGAGGCTATCCGGAACATATCCCAGTCCACGTGCTCGAAGCAATCTTGAAGCGTGGAATCAGACTGGTCGGACCAGCATTGAACAGACCTGAGTACAGGCGTTTCCTGTTTTAGTTTCTGTCTATAGGCTGGGAGCAACAAAGTGGAGTCGTGGTCAGATTTGCCGAAAGGGGGGTGGAGAATGGCTTTGTATGCGTAGCGGAAGTTAGAATAACAATGATCCAGGATTTTGCTAGCCCGGGCCGCACATTTGATATGCTGATAAAATTTAGGGAGCCTTGTTTTCAGAATCCCCAGCCACAATAAATGCAGCCTCAGGATATGTGGTTTCCTGTTTACATAGAGTCCAATAAAAAAATGTCAGTGCCGTCGATGTGTCAGCTTGAGGGGGGATATATGCGACTGTGATTATAATCTAAGAGAATTCTCTTGGTAGATAATGTGGTCGGCATTTGATTGTAAGGAATTCTAGGTCAGGTGAACAAAAGGACTTGAGTTCCTGTATGTTGTTATGATCACACCACGTCTCGTTAATCATAAGGCACACATCCCCGCCCTTCTTCTTACTAGATAGATGTTTGTTTCTGTCAGCGCGATGCGTGAAGAAACCAGGTGGCTGTACCGACTCTGATAACGTGTCCTGAGTGAGCCATGTTTCCGTGAAGCAAAGAATGTTGCAATCGTTGATGTCTCTCTGGAAGGCAACCCTTGCTCGGATTTTGTCTACCTTTTTGTCCAGAGACTGGACATCGGCAAGTAGTATACTTACAATGACATACAATGACAAGAATGATATTAGGATCCCCATTAGCTGTGGATCATGCAGCAGCTACTCTTCCTTAGGTCCACATAAAACATGAAATACATGACAGAGTACAGAACAAACAACAACAACATAAGATATTACATTAAATAAAATATAATAAGATAGTCATATTGTCAAGACACCAAGGGACAACAAAAATACTATTTACACACTATTCATCAGTGGTGTAAAGTACTTAAGTAAAAAATACTTGAAAGTACTACTTAAGTCGTTTTTTGGGGTATCTGTACTTTACTATGTATATTTGACAACTTTTACTTCACTGCATTCCTAAAGAAAATGATGTACTGTTTACTGCATACATTTTCCCTGACATCCAAAAGTACTCGTTACATTTTGAATGCTTAGCAAGACAGGAAAATGTTCTAATTCACACACTTATCAAGAGAACATCCTTGGTCATCCCTACTGCCTCTAATCTAGCGGACTCACTAAACACATGCTTAGTTTGTAAATTATGTTGGAGTGTTTACGTGCTATCCGTAAATTAGAAAAACAAGAAAATGGTGCCGTCTGGTTTGCTTAATATAAGGAATTTGAAATGATTTATACTTTTACTTTTGATACTTAAGTATATTTTAGCAATTACATTTACTTTTGATACTTAAGTATATTTAAAACCAAATACTTTTAGACTTTTAATCAAGTAGGATTTTACTGGGTGACTTTCACTTTCCACTTTTACATTTTCTGTTAAGGTATCATTACTTTTACTGAAGTATGACAATCAGGTCAGTCTATATCATGGAAAGAGCTGGTTCTCGTAATGTTTTGTCCACTCAGTGTATTTAAAACATACTTAAATTAAAATGTGTATAAGATTCATACACATTACATATTTCATGTGTGTATCTTACACAGCATATGTAATGCATATTTGATGTATGATTTATATGAGAGAGAGAGACGCTAAGGTGGAGTTTATCTTCTCCTACGAGAGAGAGAGAGAGAGAGCGAGAGGCTGTGTGTGATATGTAGTATCGGTCTCTTTCTTCACAGGGCGAGAGTACCGTAAGAATGACCCATCTGTTAGAGTGGACTGCAACACCTCAGACCCAGTGGTGCGCTGGGACTCCTATGAGAACTTCAACCTGCACCACCAGGATAGCACTGAGGGTAAGGGTTAAACACACACACACACACACTCATACACATAGGAAGAGTGGAGTAAGTTGAGCCAAGGGGGTAAGTTGAGTCACCCTTGTTTCTAGGAAACCATACTCAAAATGAATCATGGAGTCTGTGAAGGAAGAAACCACATGGAAAAAGTGGTAAGCAAGTTACATCCAAAAAACAGATTTTCAAATGTGTTTATTGTGTTAAAGGTTTTATGATGCTTGTATCTCAACCTAAGTAGATAATTTTAAGATTGTTCTATACATAAGTTGGGATCTCTATAAGCTTCAGTATGAGGTCCTAAACCTAGCATGAAAGTGCATCCTTGTAGCTGTGTGGTCTTATACTGTCAAAATGTTTGCCTTGGGGTAAGATGAGCCAATGGCAAGTTGAGCAAATTGAAACTTTTTCTTCACTGGCATAATGCAAGGCATTATCACTGGGTTATGAGGTAACAATCCTATGTTATGAGTGTTTAAAAAAGTACAAAATGGTTGTCATCTGTTAAGCCTGTGTTAAAATATGCTTAAAATTATTAAAAGACAAAGAAGCTATTGTGATTGTGTTGAATTGTGTTTGGGAAATAAAGATAGAAATGGTTTTAAAAGGTAGTGGTAATATTTCATTCAGTACAGAAATTTGCAGGCGGCAATTTATCCCCATACCCGGGATAAATTGTGCCAAGATAGTTTATCCCAAAAAAGTTATGTTTAAAAATGTTTACATGAATTCTGATTATTTCTAGAGATACATAACATCCTGAAATATATGTGGATATCTTTGTTAGAAAGAATAATAGATTTCCCTTGAAGGAATGATGCTGAATATAAAAAATGGCTCAACTACCCCACTCTGCACTACAGACACACATAGTTTATCATGCACGCAACTACACCCACACCCACACATCTCTGGTGTATACACTCACGCCACCAAGACAACATTCCTGAATCCCTCTCTGATCGTCAGACATCTCCCACACGCGTGGTCCTCTGGACGGCAGCCTGTACGCCCAGGTGAAGAAGCATCGAGGCCGGGGCTCTGTCAGTGTCGCTGATTCCTCTCCCAATGCATGCCCCACAGCCAAGCCCCCTCCACCGGCCCTGCCTCAATCTCAACCTCAGCCCCTGTCCCTCAGCTCTGACTCGGGACACTCCTCCACCCCCTCCGAACACATGGAGGACCCCCCTCCTTGCCCCCTGTCCCGCCTGGAGAAAGAGAAGGAGGTGGTGGACTGTCTACTGCGGAGGGGGGAGGGTGGAGAGAGAGACAGGGCGATGCAGAGGGAGAGGGACCGGGAGATGGCAATTTTGGATGACGGAGACTCTGTTCCAGATGGAGGGTTGAGGCGGGAGCAGTGGTCATGTTGCGTTCGAGCGGGCCACGGTCCAAGATGTCAGAGGTGTGGGGAGGCATCGGGTTGGGAGAGGGAGCCGTGCTTTGCTAACGGACACTGTATGGACCGCTGTAACAGCAGCACCAAGGGGAACCCAAAGAGCCAAACATTACCTGCCTTACCCTCCCAGCAGCCGGTGTCTCCTCGCCCCCTGGAGCCCCATCTGGACATGTGCCATCGCCATAGCGCCCATCCCCTGCCCAAGTTGCCGTGGGAATGTCCCCCACCCCCTTTACCCTGTCTCCATCGGCCATGCTACCCCTACCCCGCCCCTGAACACGCCCACCCAAACGCCCACACCATCCTGGCCTCCAATAGGCTCTTCTGCGGTGGGGAGAAGTGTCAGGTCTTTCATTACCCCGCCCCCCGCCCTGCCCCACCTCGCCTCTCCCACCAATCCCTGCCATCCAGCCCATATAGGGAGATGTTTTTCAGCCCGGCGGATCCTCCTCGCCCTGGTGGCTGCCCATGCCAAGACTGCACCTGCAGGCGAGAGCACCAATCGGCTTCGTCCAGAGCCTTCCACCCACTGTGCCCGGACCAACGAGAGAGCGTGCACTGGCCCCGAGGGCAGGACTCTGAGCTGTGGGACAGGGATGCGGGGCTGAGGCAGGGGAGGAAGGGGCCTCCTCAGCTCTGGGAGCCGGAGAATCCGTGGGAGGCGGAGAGAGAGGCAGAGTTTTGGCAACGGAGGTCAGTGGGAAGGATGTCACCCTATAGAGGCTGTCACTCCCCCCTGGGTCAGGGTCCCAGGTACCCCAGCCCCCAACCAATCCTGGACAGCCCCGGTGGCAGTAGTGGGTACAACACACCCCAACCCCCCCGCCACTCCTGCCATTGCTCTCCCTACCAGCAGGCCTCCCCCTTGGAGAGCCACGGGACTCCGGGGTATGCCTCGGGGTACCAGTCTGGGTCCACCTTACCCCTGCCCCCTGGTAGCCTAAACCCTGGTGCCTCCCAATCGGAACCACTCACCGACCGGCAGCAACAGACTGATGGACACACTGGTAAGTGATGCCTCACACAGTGGCGAACCGTGACTATAGGACCTAGGCCTTCAGAGGGACCAAAAATCTTCCAATATGTTGTATAAAAAAAAAAATCCAGAAAAAAAAAAAAACATAGCATCACTTAATGAACATCTAGTTCTAGTGAAGGAGGAGCAATACTTTTTGATGACATTAGGAATTAATTAAACAGGCCTGGCTGCGCTTCGGGCTGCAGCATACACAGAGACAGAACCGGACATGGACACAACATGACACACAGCATAACATAATGCACTGTTTACACAACTTATGGTAGCCAACACCACTATTACACAATCAGCGACAAGAACAGAGTCACATCAAAGGTGACAGGCTCATGGTGCTGAAAGTACAGCGACTGCTATACGTGTGCACTCCATGGCGCTGAAGGAAAGACAGTTTTGGTCTAACACATAGACATGGCTGATAGACAGGCGACAGCAGTCACACACAGCATCAAATAATGCTAAAGGATAAGCAGCCGATTCACTCCAGTAGGCCCCATGAAATCATACCACTACAAAATCGCATTTTTATTAACAAACCAGCTATTTCTTCCCATTGCAAATATATTTTATCACATTCATCACACTAACCGGTGATCTAAAGTTTAAATGCAACAACGTTTCAGTCATTATTTTCAAAGAGATAGCTAACAGCAAGCGACCTGCAACAAAAAACTGTTTCACTCACCAGATAATGATAAATTGTAAATTAAGTTTGAAACTTAATCTTGAAAAGGGTGATGCTAACAAATTAACAACAACAGCTGCTGCAGCCGCCATCACCATTGTCACACTACATAACATAACTAGCCTTAGCGTGTGAAAACTAGTGCTTGCGACACAGATTTTTTTGTCTTGCGCTCTCTTCTTCTTTAAGGTTTTATGGCAGACTACAACCTATTAGTGTATTGCCGCCACCTACCCTATTGGCTACTATCAGCCTACTATTCTGTATTATGGCTTCATTACCTCTTGCGCTCTCAGTAGTGACCTGTCTAGGCCTTGTCCCACCCATTGCAAGTCAAAATATGATTGGTTAATTCCACTGTCACTACGAAATTCTGCTCTAATACAGTTGAATGGCAGATGCCTTCTGTCCAGTTTCTGAAGGCCTAGCCAATGGCTGGCTGAGTTAGCTAGTTTTATCTACCCAGAGACCACCAAAGAAAATCCTGATTGAATCATTTGTTCTATTCAGTATTAACTCTTCTCTTTCCAACACAAACTGAAGAGATGAAGTCAGGAAATTAAAACAACATTTAATTTATAGAATTATACATTTGTAAAAATCCTTAGACCTTCTCTGAAGGCCTAGTACAGGTACTGTATTATGCACATGTTTACACTAGATGGATAAAATGCAACTGGACTTTCTGTCTTGAACTCTCCTCTCTCATTTACTCCCCCCTCTCTCCGTCTGTCGCTCTGTCTCTCTCGCTCTCTTTCTCTCTAGGTGCATCAGAGGTGGTGCAAAACAGTGTGGGTATGGAGGACTCTTCTTCCCAGGGGTCATTGGGGCAAAGGTTAGTATTGGGGGAGGGGGAGCTGATCCTAAATCTGTATCTTGGGGACACTTCACCTGTAGCATGGATGCATTTTCTTCTTGTGGTGTAGATTCATGACTGGCTGACTGACTGGCTGACTGAGTCATAACTGGCTGATTGATTAACTGATAGAATCATCACTGGCTGACAGACTGATAGAATCATGACTGGCTGACTGGCGCTTTAGGTTTGTGTTTTCAGTGTCAATTGTGGGACACGTAGTAGTGAAGAAAACTGTGGAGCAGGATATGTAGTCTTTTTCAGCATCAGACCTGCCTAATTCTCACTTTAAACATTGTGTTTAATAGGCTAAATTACACATTCTGTTAACATATGACCCCAAAGTGAACTGTTCTTGCAATTTGTAGTCTATGACGTTTATTTCAGATTTACATATATATATTTTTTCAAAGTAGTTTGGATGTAGGGAACTACTTTTTCAAACTTTAGTTATGTAAACTATATTTTTCTTAATCGTAGCTTTAGTGTAGCTTAACTTCTTCCAGTGTCAAGTAATTGGTAGCTTGGTAAACTATATTGTCAGAGTAGCTTCCCCAACACTGTATACAGTGATGTAATTAAACCAGTAATAAACCAGTGATGTATCCTGCCAATGGAGCTCGCCAGCTTGTAGTCCTAGAAAACAGAAATTAGCTACTTCTGGTTTGTTCAGCCATTCCCATGGGGAAAATGAATGTGGAAAGAATATGGTTTTGGGATAAACGCCGAAAATAAGGTCTGAGGTGAACACAGGCTTAGGAGATCTTATACGTTTTGTTCTATAAGATAATATCAGTCAGTTAACATGACTTTTATGAATTAGGAAGCCTTTGTGTACTTTTTTTGATTACATAAATCATTCAAAATTCACCAAAGGTGACGTTAGCTGATGAAGATTATCTCATAGAAGAAAATGTATAAGATCTCCTAAGCCTGTGTTTACCTCAGACCTTATTTTCTGAGTTTATCCAAAAACCCGACAAATTCAGTTTGGTTCCTCCCCATTTCGGCCCGCTTGCCTCCGTTTGGTTCTCAGTGAATAGTGGGAAATCATTATGTACCTTTTCTACTATGTTGTCTTCAGAACATTTATAATGTGTAAATGAGCAGAAACATCTCTCTTCCCCCTCCCCCTCCAGTGAGAATAAGCCAGATGACCAGACATTTGACGACACTGTAGAAGGTTCCCCCCCGAGTCCTCCAGACGGTCCCCAGGAGCAAAGTCAAGGCCCCCAGCAGATAGAGCCCCTCAGTGGGACCCCGGTTTCTGTAGAGCCAGCCTCCACCATCCTGGAGCCTAACACCAATAGTAACAGTAGCACGCCGGAGACCGAAAGGACACCGCACCAAGCCGTAAAGTCCACAACGACACCGACAGCATCGACAGATTCACAAAACCAAGGCAGTGACAGCTGTTCTAAAGAGTCCATACAGATGCTGAGTGAATGTGTGAACCCTAGTGACTCACAACAAGTGCACATGGAAGTGCACACTGTAAGTGCAAATGTGCATTCACCTCCCACTACAGCTGAGGATGGAGAATTGAAGGTCGTGGAGAGAGTACTAGAGATGTCCACTCAGACTGCTGCCGTCCCGAGCGCAAGGCATTCAATCGTCCCTGTCCAAGTGAAACTCAATGGCAGCGGCTCACCCCAATCAGAAAGAGGCTGCAGCGCATCACAGAGCCCTTGCTCTGCCCCTCCCTCACCACACCTTTACATTGGCTCCCCAGAGCGACGTCCCTCCCCTCAGCCCTCTCCATTGGCCATGGACCCAGCTGGGCAGAGACTTACCCCTGTGAGTGACTGTGACCCCAAAACCCCATCCCCTGTCCCTGACGGGTACAACACCCCCAGCTTCCCCCTGGCGTCCTACTACTACCCCCTTCTCAACATCCCCCACGTCCCCTACTCGGGGTACACCACTGTCACTATCCCCGCCACCCAGCCCCCACTCCCCGAAAAGAGGCGTCTGTCTTCCATGCCAGGGTGCCGCAACGGGCACGGCTCCCAGTCCATCCTGAGTTCCTCTCCCCAATCTAGCCCCCTCCACGTCACAGTCTCCTCTTCGGTGGGGGTGGGGGAGCTCCCCCCGCCGGTCAGACGAGGACTGGCGCCCCCCTAGTGGCAGAGAGGAAAGCAGCAAAGTCAATGCCAAGTTTGTCCAGGACAGCTCCAAGTTCTGGTACAAGCCTGGCATCTCCAGAGACCAAGGTAAGGGCACAGGCCTGGGTTAAAGTTTTGAAGGATTTCCCTTTATTTTGATAGCCCCCCACAGATCTAGAAAAGCTCACTCTCAACAACTAGTGTCAATTGCAACTGTGTTGACAAGCAAACATCTTGTACGAACATCTTGTTCTTGATTTGCGAAATACTGTTGTAGTGTATACTTGAATTAACTAACTAAGGTAACTAATTTCTACCATAGTAATACTTACTCTAGTGTTCCTCCTCCCCCTTGTAGCCATCGCTGTGTTGAAGGACAAGGAGCCCGGCTCCTTCCTGATCAGGGACAGTAACTCCTTTCAAGGGGCCTACGGTCTGGCCCTCAAGGTGGCCAGCCATCCTTCAAACAACATCAACAACAAAAGTAATGGGGAATTAATTATTTATTTGACAAAGCATAAAAAAACATCCATTGCCTATTATATTTTTTAGAAGTAATATATATATATATACACACACACACACACACACACACACACACACACACACACACTCTCTACCGGTCACCTACTCATTCAAGGGATTTTCTTTGTTTTTGCTATTTTCTACATTGTAGAATATTGGTGTCCTTTAGTAGTGGTTTCTTTGCAGCACTTCGACCATGAAGGCCTGATTCATAGTCTCCTCTGAACAGTTGATGTTGAGATGTCTGTTACTTGAGCTCTGTGAATCATTTATTTGGGCTGCAATTTCTGAGGCTTGTAACGCTAATGAATTTATCCTCTTCAGCAGAGGTAACTATGGGGTTGCGGTCCAAACACTTAAAAGACACACCCTTGTCCACTTACCCTCGCCTTATGCCCTTGGGGTAATACCCGTCGCTATCTTGAATGGCGGTCCAAATGATTAGCGAAGCAAGGGAAGTTTGCAACGTAAGCCCCTCAGCCCTCGTTTTCAGTCGGCTTTGCGAGTGTACAATTATATTCACTCCGAGGCCTAAAACTCCCCATAATTCAATTCGCGACAATTGTTCATCTGCTAAGAAAAGTCAGCCAAAACTTAAAAACAACACTAATGGAGAAGTCATTCCTTCCTCCCTCACCCCCTGCCCTGCAAGTGTATTCTCGTCAGACGTCATGATACGTCATCAGAAGTGTCCACTTAATCTGAGGGCTGAGGGGATAGGGTGTGTTTTTTAAGTGTTTGGACCATATCCTGGGTCTTCAATTCTTGTGGCGGTCCTCACGAGAGCCAGTTTCATCATAGCGCTAGATGGTTTTTGCGACTGCACAAGTTCTTGAAATTTTCCGCATTGACTGACCTTCATGTCTTTAAGTAATGATGGACTGTCGTTTCTCTTTGCTTATTTGAGCTGTTCTTGCCATAATATGGACTTGGTATTTTAGGGCTATCTTCTGTATACCCTCCTACCTTGTCAAAACTGAACTGATTGGCTCAAACGCATTAAGAAGGAAAGAAATTCCACAAATTAACTTTTAACAAGGCACACCTGTTAATTGAAATGCATTCCAGGTGACTACCTCATGAATCTGGTGGAGAGAATGCCAAGAGTGTGCAAAGCTGTCATCAAGGAAAAGGGTAGCTATTTGAAGAATCTGAAATATAAATATATTTTGATTTGTTTAACACATTTTGGTTACTACATGATTCAACATGTGTTATTTCATAGTTTTGATGTCTTCACTATTATTCTGCAATGTAGAAAATTGTAAAAATAAAGAAAAATCCTTGAATGAGTAGGTGTTATAAAACATTTGACCGGTACTGTGTATATATATATATATCTTTCTCACCCTCTCGCTCTCTCTCTCCCTATCCCCCTGTCTCTCTGTGTATCTCTCTCGCCCTGTCTCTCCCTCCTCTCTCTCTTACTCCCTCCTTTTTCTCTCAGTCTCAGTGTTTGATCAGGAGCATCTGGTCAGACACTTCCTCATTGAGACAGGCTCTCGGGGGGTCAAGATAAAGGGCTGTCAGAATGAGTCCTATTTTGGTGAGTCCTATTTCTGTCCTGCAGATGTCACTGTTGGCCTCACAATTAAGTCTATCATTGCTTTAAAACCCTTTTTTACACTTTCATGGAATTCAGTGCTGGCTCAGATATTTAATTTCACATTATCCTTCACAGTACATTTCCAGTAACTATGGTGTATGCGTAACCAGGCCAGCGCAGTACAGCTCTGCCCGGCTCAGTAGTGTGAAAATGGTTAGAAAGTGACTTTCCTTCCTCGTCTCCGCTCCTTCACCTGTGATGATCTGATATGTGTATGTGTTTTAGGAAGTTTATCTGCCTTGGTGTACCAGCGCTCACTCACCCCTATCTCCCTGCCATGCGCCCTATGCATCCCTGAGAAAGGTAAATCCCTGTGTTCCAACGGAATCACTTTGTATCAAACAGTATGGGGGCCGATACTATATGTATACTATACCTGTATCAATAAGGCATGGGCTATGTGTGTGTGCACGACACAATATACAATAGACCGCTGAGTGTACAAAATATTATGCAACTCAATATTAGGAATGTGTTCTTAATGTTTTGTACACTCAATGTATATTTACATGAAAAAGAGTGTGCACGTGTATATGAGAAATGTGTATTGGGAGTGTGTAATGTGTAAGTATGGATGCGTGTTGTGCATGTACGTACACAGAGAGTTAGCATGGTTTAGTGGTGTCATGGGGAAATGTCCTAACGTTGTTGTGATGTTCCAGATCTGGTCGGAGAGCTGCAGAGTGCCAGCAACACCAGTACTGCAGCTGACCTCCTCAAACAGGGCGCAGGTGAGAGAAAGTTCAAGGGTCAAATACAGCTGCAATGCAGGCTTTGGCCAGTAGTGGCTGCTCAAGGTCCCTGTAGAGAGATGGGTAAACAGAGTAGAATGCTAGCATGACTTAGTAAAATATACCCCATTTACATCAACGAACACTCACATTCTATCAATGCATTGAGCTCGGCAAGCTTATCTCAAGTTCGGTGGGGCCTTGTGTAGGTGTGGCATGACCCAACTTCATCTCAAAATACTGTTCATCCATCATTCCTAATCTTTCGGTCTCTCTCTCGCTCTCTCTCCCTCCTTCCCACCATCCTCTCCCATCCTCCCTCTCTCTGTCTCCCTCCCTCCATCCAGCCTGTAACGTGCTCTACTTAAACTCTGTGGATACAGAGTCACTAACGGGGCCTCAGGCTGTCTCCAAGGCGACCAGGTGCACTCTGACCCAGAGCCCTCAGCCCATGGCCACCATCGTCCACTTCAAAGTGTCCACTCAGGGCATCACGCTGACCGACAGTCAAAGGAGGTGTGTTTTAAAACATTTTGCAACAGAACACTAAAATTAGCATTTCTTATTTGACCATGGTGTAAGTGTAGGCAGTCCCTCCTTGTTTGTCAGTCCCTCCTTGTTTGATTATGTTTTCTTCCGTTTGGTACCTAATGAATACAACCACTATGCAGACTCTTCTTCAGGAGACACTACCCCATCAACAGTGTGACCTTCAGCAGCATGGATCCTCAGGACAAGAGGTAGGCCCAACGTCAGGCTAACGTTAGAGTAGCCTTAAGACAACGCATGGAACGATGGGGTCTCATGCTCTGGCTTTAGGCCTATATGCAATAACTGCGACATAGACCTTGTGCACATGTGAATACCACAGAATGAAAGTTGAAATGTGACGTGTCGTGAGTAATGACTTATATGTGCTGTGTGGCGACGTTGACCTTGTATTTTGACATGGCTGAACACTGCTTCGTTTGGTACACAGATTGCATTGTGGTTCAGGGTTGGGTCAATTAATCTCTAAATCGTTTCATGTTAAAACAGCAATCAGCAGTAGTAACAATAACAAAGTGTATTCCCCGGCCCTGTTTCAGTAAAAAGCTGATGGATGGGGCTGGAGGAATGTAATCACTCTCAAATTCATAGCCAGAGCTATGGATGCAAGGACTGACCATCCATGATACCAAAATGATAGTTCTAACCATGTTTGTTGGTTTACATTTACTTGGTTTACAAACATTGGAGTAAAACAAGCTTATATTTTGGGCTCTGATGGGATACGACAGTTGAACTAATCTCATGAGGCATTTATAAGTTATTTTCTTCAAGAGTCATTGGGTACATATCATGAATTTATAAGTCCAAAATGGATGTAGCAACTGCTGATTGCACCTTTAACTTAAAATGTATTTCAAATCTAATGGATCCCAACTCCGTTGTGGCTAAATGTTGCTATAGCCTACTGCGAATTAACCCTCGATTGCACCATTATGGCTGAATACTGCTACATCCAGAAGGGCCTTCTATGGGTGTTTCTACTGTACATACTGGTATGGTGTAAACCTTTTTGTGTACTGTGCAACTACAGTATAGTATGCCTTTTCTGGTTAAGAACAACAACCATGACAGTATGACTGCTCTTCTTGCTCAATGCATATAAGACATGTTGTCTTTATGTCCCTGTCTGACTGTCTGTCTGTCTCTGTCTGTCTGCTTCAGGTGGACTAATTCTGATAACAAGTCAAGCAAGTAAGTGCTTGTTTCTCTGCTTCTGACTGTGTGTGGATTATGTGTGCATCATGGCAATTTATCATACAGTATTCTCCTTTTATAAAAAGATTACTCTTATCAAATAGATCCCTACATTGAATGAACCTGAAGAGAACGACAGTGAATATAAGTAATGTGATGCTCCAGAGTTTCTTGTAATATCTGTGCTTCTCATGAGAAGAGCGCACTGAAAAAACGGTTTTTCTACCATCATAGAAAAAAAACACAAATCCTATTCTCTTTCACCTCCTCTCATCCCTCTCTCTCTCCTCCCTCTCTCTTCATCCCTCACTCCTGCAGGGTGTTTGGTTTCGTGGCCAGGCGGACTGGCAGCACGTCGGAGAATGTGTGTCACCTGTTTGCCGAGATGGACCCAGAGCAGCCGGCTGTGGCCATCATCAACTTCATCAACAAGGTCATGCTGGGGCCCCAGCAGCAGCAACGCAGATGATTTAGGACTCCCAGGGGCCAAAGAGCAAGGGCAACAACAGGGGATAACTGGGTGTAAATTGGTGTGTGGGAGGAAATTGGTGGTTTGTGTATGTGTGTCTGCAAATTGGTCAATGTGTATGTGTTTTTGCATGTTTGAAGACAGCTGTCCACGGGTAAGGAACCGGATTGGGCACAATCATGTCCATCAGGAAGGTATATTACAAAGGTACAGAATAGCTTTTGAGGTGATAGCTTTAAGATTTTCCTCTACAATTGAGTGGATTAACACCACCTCTGCCAGGGGAGATTTCGCATTTCATTATTTTGTAACGTCCATTCAGTTATTATTTGCCATCACCTTTCATTTATTCATGTTATTTATGACTATGAAGTATTTGTAATTTTAAATAGGCAAGCCTTGTAAAAAGCCTGTACGATGTCAATGATTACCCAGTTTGCACACATGCAGATATGGAAAATCACTTGTTTTGTTGGTCATTATTATGCTACCCAATGTCTGTATAGTCAACCTCTTTGAAGAGAAAAAAGTCCGGAAGGGGGTTTTACAGTAAATACACAGAGTGGACAAAACATTAAGAACACCTGCTCTTTCCATGACATAGACTGATCAGGTGAATCCAGGTGAAAGCTACGACCCCTCATTGATGTCACTTGTTAAATCCACTTCAATCAGTGTAGATGAAGTGAAGGAGACCGGTTAAAGAAGGATTTTTAAGAATGGAAACAATAGAGACATGGATTGTGTGTGTGCCATTCAGAGGGTGAATGGGCAAGACAAAGAAATGTAAGTGCGTTTGAACAGGGTATGGTAGTAGGTGCCAGGCACACCGGTTTGTGTCAAGAACTGCAACGCTGCTGTTTCTTTTCACTCTCAACAGTTTCCTGTGTGTATCAAGAATGTTCCTCTACCCAAAGGACATCAAGCCAACTTGACACAACTGTGGGAAGCATTGGAGTCAACATGGGCCAGCATCCCTGTGGAACTCTTTCGACACCTTGTAGAATCCATGACCTGACGAGTTGAGGCTGTTCTGAGGGCAAAAGGGGGGTGCAACTAATATTAGGAAGGTCTTCTTAATGTTTTATACATTGTGTGTGTGTGTGTGTGTGTGTGTGTGCGCGCGCGCAATGGAATGTCAGAAATAGGAATCGGATTGGGAGTAATTTTACTGCATTTATAGTTGGACTGGAATGTCAGCATTTCCTGGGTCGTGTTCATTATGTACCAAACGGACTGAAACAGGGAGGGACTACCTGGACTTGCTGTTGGAAAACCTTTTGAAAAGGTTTTTCCTTGTGTGTCCTAATGAACATGACCATAGTCTTTGTTATGGTTTCTGTCATGCGGTAGTGAGATAGTGACAGAGCTGACATGCCAAAGAGAGGAAAAGCAAGTGATCCTATGGAGGAAGATGAAGAAAGCGATTTGAAAAGTTAATAAAAAGCCATATGAACTGTGCACTTTTTATACCAATGTTTCAATTCACACACAGTATCACAAATAATATTTCCAAACCTTAAAATAGCGTTTCTACGTTATGTTTATGTATTATTAATGATTATGCAGTTTAGCGTAGCTCACAATGTAAGTGATATTGGTCTCACATTGAGAATCAGGAAAGAATCCTTCCCCCAATAAACTTGTTTATGATATTATATCAAACTATATTTCATATGCAAATGAAATCAACCTGCTAATGAACCATGCAGTCAACTGTAGCTTAAAAATAGTCCCAGCTCAACATGCTTCACAGAATGGGATACAGCAAGAAAATAAAAACCCTAACTGAATAGTTGTATGATGATCTTATTTTTACTGAGTTATCTTGGAGAAAGAAGTAGCTTACTGGTATCTGAGGACAACTGTAATATCGCAATAGAAAAAGCTTTCCATCAACACTAATGGGGTACGAATTCATACTGTCTAATTGCCTAGGCATGCAAATAAGTTCCACTGAAGCCAAAGACAATAACCAAGCACTAATTGTTTTGTTTTGTATAGGTATTCTGTATTATTGAGACTTGGTTATTTATACTCTTTTTGCTGTTTTGTTATCGAGTGTTTTATATGAAAATAATACCATTTAGAATAATTACTTGTTTGTATTTTTCATATGGAGTTTATATGACAGAAATAATATATTTTAAGTGTCTGAAAAAGTTTGTAGGCCTAACAAATGGTGTAAGAAAAACATTTATATTTTTTTATTTTACTGAAAATTGAGTAAATAAAAGGGTTGAAAATGTGTTGTCTGTTTTTTTTGCAATTTTTTTGCAATTCTCATTGGGATTATATTAGATCCATCAAAATACTCGTAATAGGCCTGTGGTGGTAGACTATTTATTGGGGATTTATTTATTCAATTTTTTATTTCACCTTTATTTAACCAGGTAGGTAAGTTGAGAACAAGTTCTCATTTACAACTGCGACCTGGCCAAGATAAAGCACAGCAGTTCGACACATACAACAACACAGAGTTACACATGGAGTAAACATACAGGCAACATACAGTCAATAATACCGTAGGTAAACAAGTCTATATACAATTTGTGCAAATGAGGTAAGATAAGGAACGTAAGGCAATAAATATGCCATGGTGGCGAAGTAATTACAATATAGCAATTAAACACTGGAATGGTAGATGTGCAGTAGATGAATGTGCAAAGTAGAAATACTAGTGATCTGTGAGCTGCACTGACAGCTGGTGCTTACAGCTAGTGAGGGAGATGTGTCTCCAATTTCAGTGATTTTTGTAGTTGGTTCCAGTCATTGGCAGCAGAGAACTGGAAGGAGAGTCGACCAAAGGAGGAATTGGCTTTGGGGGTGACCAGTGAGATATACCTGCTGGAGTGCGTGCTACGGGTTGGTGCTGCTAAGGTGACCAGCGAGCTGAGATAAGGCGGGACTTTACCTAGCAGGGACTTGTAGATGACCTGGAGCCAGTGGGTTTGGCGACGAGTGTAAAGCGAGGGCCAGCCGACTAGAGCGTACAGGTCGCAGTGGTGGGTGGTATATGGGGCTTTGGTGACAAAACGGATAGACTGCATCCAATTTGTTGAGTAGTGTTGGGAGGCTATTTTGTAAACGACATTGCCGAAGTCGAGGATTGGTAGGATGGTCAGCTTTACGAGGGTATGTTTGGCAGCATGAGTGAAGGATGCTTTGTTGCGAAATAGGAAGCTGATTCTAGATTTAATTTTGGATTGGAGATGTTTGATGTGAGTCTGGAAGGAGAGTTTACAGTCTAACCAGACACCTAGGTATTTGTAGTTGTCCACATATTCTAAGTCAGAACCGTCAAGAGTAGTGATGCTGTACGGGCGGGCAGGTTGAAGAGCAGAGAATGGATATTAGACAACAAATTAACATTCATCCATTAATTCAATCTGAGATATAACCACCAGTAATTGTACTGTTAATAAGTAGGCAATTTATAAATTGTGTTTCTAAGGATATTTTAAATCAAAAGGACGAGGTCCTACCGAGATTTGAACTCGGATCGCTGGATTCAAAGTCCAGAGTGCTAACCATTACACCATAGGACCGCTCTCGTTTTAATCTTCTACAACTAATGTTGTAATGCAGTCGTAACGATTATACCCAGTAAAAACGAATTGCTAGCTATTTGTGCGTTAGTATCGAAATTCAAGTTTATAGTTGCAACTTTGACAGCAGCCATTTACAACGTGGAATTGCAAAAACATGCAAGCCTACATGAGGGCAAAAGAAAAAGACATGGCTAGCTAATAAACTAGCTAATTATTTAGCTTACCAGCTACTGCATAGAGCAGCAACAGTAGCTAGCTAACCCTCGTAGTTTTCTGCTAGTTATCTACGTACATCTACAAAATAACACCGACCGTATTAATTAATTCGTCCCCAATTCTATTTTCACTATTTTAACAGCTACCTGAGGGTTTCTCCTCCTAGCAAGCAAACGTCACTAGCTGGCTAGCCAGCTAACGTAAGCTTAGTTAGGCTATCTGCTAGCTTACATTGAACCAATAAAGGCATGACGGGTCGTAAACGTAGAAGACGAATACTGGTTTCTGCTGGACATAATACGGCATACAACTAGGAAAGTTCTAGTAGCCTAGCTAGCTGCGCTGCAAGTGTGTTTGCTGCATGTGCATGATGGCATTGCTTCTGGCCCTGGTTATGTTGCAGCTGACATATACAGCCCTAATAAGTGGGAAAGATGCCGCGTTCACGTTTTAGTCGGAACTAGGAAACTCGCTGACTGGTTGTAGTTATACATGTGCCGCATTAAACGACTCAGCAAGTCAAGGTGCAGGGGTAGGATGGGCCAAATTACTGTAATGCCATATAGTTTATACTGTACTGTCTTTGGTCATGCTCAACCTGAAAACGAAACCTCTGGTTTGTTCAGCCATTCATTCCTATGGGGTAAATCAACGGCGAAAATAAACTCTGCGTTTAACACAAAAAGTGACGTTAGATGAAGATGACCTCATGGAACAAAACGTATAAAATCTCCTAAACCTGTGTTTACCACAGACTTATTTTCAGCATTTATTCAAGTACCTTCAATAAGCATCAACTTTAAAGTCAATAAGCAGACTACCCTCTTACAAAATTTTTACCAACAATGTATAACCTTTAAGATTAAACAACAGTCTCTGGAGTATCTCACAGGCAGCCTGATATTTGCCCTGGTTCTGGTGTGTCTCAGAGTTATATTTTAAGGCAGTGGGGCTGCCTCCATATCAGTAGCCTGTTGTTCACCACCTGCTTGGATGGCAAGTTCATTCCATGGTTCCCAGTCATCTTCATCTGTGTTTGTTTGGTGGTCCTTCGGGGGGTTCATGAGTTGTTCAGTCACTGCACAAATTTATTTTCTGTTTCTGCTTTATTTTTTACCATTCGCTAGTACTTCATACGGTCACTGAGTTGATCAGTGCATATGCCCAGTATACAATTGCTGGCTGAGTTGTTGGGGTGGAGAAGAACCCTTACTGTTTGTCATTGGATTCAGTGGCAGTTCTAGACCATTTCAAATCAAATCACATTTTATTTGTCACATACACATGGTTAGCAGATGTTAATGCGAGTGTAGCGAAATGCTTGTGCTTCTAGTTCCGACCATGCAGTAGTATCTAACAAGTAATCTAACAAATTCACAACAAATACCTTATACACACAAGAGTAACGGAATGAATACGAGTATGTACATATAAATATATGGATGAGTGAGGCAGGATGCAGTAGATGGTATGGAGTACAGTATATACACATATATATATATATATGGGGTAAATGGGGTATATATATATATATATATATATATATATATATATATATATATATATATATATATATATATATATATATATATGAGATGTGTAATGTAGGATATGTAAACATTATATAAATGGCATTGTTTAAAGTGGCTAGTGGTACATTATTTCATCCAATTATAATTATTAAAGTGGCTAGAGATTTGGGTCGATGGCCGAATGGCATAGGCAAGATTCAGTAGATGGTTTAGAGTACAGTGTATACATTTGTATTCCTCAGCTGCTGGCTTGATTCCAAATGGCATTCTCAGCCATCTATATCTGCCTACAGGTGTCCAGAAAGTTGTTAGATAGCTGCTCACTTCGTCAAGTTTGACTTGCCAATATCCATCTTTGGCATCGAGTAGTGAGAAAACCTTTGCGTTGGATGTCTCTGGTAGAATATCTTCTATGGAGGGCATCTGGAAGTGCGATCTCAGTAAGGCTTTGTTGAGTGCACTGGGGTTCATGCAATTCGTAGTTTATCAGGTTTTTCAATGGCAACCATGTTGCTGATCCACGGTGTTGGCTCTGTGACTTTCGTGATAATGTCTGCATTGTCCATTGAATGTATGGCCTTTGTGATCCTTTCCTTCAGTGGAATAGGTATCCGTCTTGGTAGCGGCTGCACAGGCTGGGCTGCATTGTCTACTTCTAGGTGTAGCTCTCCAGGAAAGCAGCCAAGCCCATCGAGTACGTCCTTGTACTTGGAGATTATCTCCTCAGTTGGTATGATGACCTCAGTGGATGTGGTGCTTGGGGGTGTCGACGTGATGTAACACATGGCTGTGGTTCACATGTAGTAGGCTGAGTCTTTCACATGTCAGCTGACAGCAGGGGAAGCTGGGATGTCTCCATGACCTGGAATTTGATATGAAACATTTTTACATCGTGATCTGCTTTGAGATTGCATTCTCCTGTTGGCTTTATCAGTGTGCCGTCATATAGCTTGAGTGTAGTTTTGCTGGGTAGGAGAACTGGATTGCCGTCTTGCATGGCTTGCTGTAGGTCCTCATAGCTTATGACATTCACTGTTGATCCTGTATCTAGTTGACATTTAATTGTATGGCTGGGGTCATATGTTAATGGCTCATCACTGAGTGGAGCTAGCTTAACATCAATTAACATTTTTTGTTTGCCTTGCTTTCCACAGAATTAACCTGTGAGATGTACCACATTGCATCTGTTGTTTGGTCATCAGACTCATTATCCTCCTCTACTAGATTGAGTTGATGTTTGTGTTGTGCTTGTTTACAAACTCTGGCAAAGTGGTTTCATTTGCCACATGCTTTACAGGTGACACCGTATGCTGGGAATTTGGCTTTGGCATGTACTGAACTGCAGTAATGGCGGGGTACGTCGTTTAGCATTCTGTTTGTTTTGTTATTATCCCCTGTAAACTCTGTCTGTTTACGACCATATGTTTGTTATTATCCCCTGTAAACTCTGTCTGTTTACGACCATATGTTTGGCGTTTTGATTCTGAACGTCGCTCACGGGAGGTATAATGCACAGCCTCTGGTTCACCTCCATCAATTTTCCTGATTTGCCTTTGCGCTTGTTCACTTGAACGACACGTTAATAGCTTTGTTCAGTGTGAGGTTCGGTTCTCTGAGCATGCGCACTCGCGTAGCTATATCTTTAGTGCCTATGACAAGCCTGTCACTGACTAGTTCCTCTCGTAGTGCTTCAAATTCAAGTGTCTGCTAGCTTTCTCAGATTTGAAATGTACTGCTCTGTTGTTTCACATTGACTTGACATTGACTTGACATTGACAAGCATTAAACATGTACCTCTCATAGATCACGTTCCTGGATGGCTCAAATTGTTTCTGTAGCGCCTCTATACTTTTTACAGGGTCAGTTCTCTCTGCTTCAGGCATATGAAGATGCTGCTGTAAGAGTTGACATTCCTTTCCCATCACAGTTAGCTGAGTTGCTATGCAGACTTTTGCTTCCTTTTTGTCCAGACTGGTAGCTACAGTGAGGGAAAAAAGTATTTGATCCACTGCTGATTTTGTATGTTTGCCCACTGACAAAGAAATTATCAGTCTATAATTTTAATGGTAAGTTTATTTGAACAGTGAGAGACAGAATAACAACAAAAAAAATCCAGAAAAACACGTGAAAAATTTTATAAATGGAATTGCATTTTAATGAGGGAAATAAGTATTTGACCCCTCTGCAAAATATGACTTAGTACTTGGTGGCAAAACCCTTGTTGGCAATCACAGAGGTCAGACGTTTCTTGCAGTTGGCCACCAGGTTAGCACACATCTCAGGAGGGATTTTGTCCCACTCCTCTTTGCAGATCTTCTCCAAGTCATTAAGGTTTCGAGGCTGACGTTTGGCAACTTGAACCTTCAACTTGAACCTTCAACCTTCAGATTTCCTATGGGATTAAGGTCTGGAGACTGGCTAGGCCACTCCAGCACCTTAATGTGCTTCTTCTTGAGCCACTCCTTTGTTGCCTTGGCCGTGTGTTTTGGGTCATTGTCATGCTGGAATACCCATCCACGACCCATTTTCAATGCCCTGGCTGAGGGAAGGAGGTTTCACCCAAGACATGGCCCCGTCCATCGTCCCTTTGATGCGGGTGAAGTTGTCCTGTCCCCTTAGCAGAAAAACACCCCCAAAGCATAATGTTTCCACCTCCATGTTTGACAGTGGGCATGGTGTTCTTGGGGTCATAGGCAGCATTCCTCCTTCTCCAAACACGGCGAGTTGGGTTGATGCCAAAGAGCTCCATTTTGGTCTCATCTGACCACAACACTTTCACCCAGATGTCCTCTGAATCATTCAGATGTTCATTGGCAAACTTCAGACGGAATGTGTATGTGCTTTCTTGAGCAGGGGACCTTCTGCGGGCGCTGCAGGATTTCAGTCCTTCACGGCGTAGTGTATTACCAATTGTTTTCTTGGTGACTATGGTCCCAGCTGCCTTGAGATCATTGACAAGATCCTCCCGTGTAGTTCTGGGCTGATTCCTCACCGTTCTCATGATCATTGCAACTCCACGAGGTGAGATCTTGCATGGAGGCCCAGGCCGAGGGAGATTGACAGTTATTTTGTGCTTCTTCCATTTGCGAATAATCGCACCAACTGTTGTCACCTTCTCACCAAGCTGCTTGGCGATGGTCTTGTAGCCCATTCCAGCCTTGTGTAGGTCTACAATTTTGTCCCTGACATCCTTGGAGAGCTCTTTGGTCTTGGCCATGGTGGAGAGTGGAATCTGATTGATTGATTGCTTCTGTGGACAGGTGTCTTTTATACAGGTAACAATCTGAGATTAGGAGCACTCCCTTTAAGAGTGTGCTCCTAAACTCAGCTCGTTACCTGTATAAAAGACACCTGGGAGCCAGAAATCTTTCTGATTGAGAGGGAGTCAAATACTTATTTCCCTCACTAAAATGCAATTCCATTTATAACATTTTTCACATGCGTTTTTCTGGATTATTTTGTTGTTATTCTGTCTCTCACTGTTCAAATAAACCTACCATTAAAATTATAGACGGATCATTTCTTTGTCAGTGGGCAAACGTACAAAATCAGCAGGGGATCAAATACTTTTTTCCCTCACTGTATAAGAACACAAGACTAATGGCAGATGAAAACTATGCATACTTTCAATTTTTTCGAACTCACTTCACTCGCATAAGCATAAAGAGAGGGCTGCGCTGCTGGCACATGCGCAGATCAAATACACTTCTGGTAGTTGATGTAGCTTCTCAACTCAATCGCAGAATGTGACGATAGAACTGAAGCAAATCGTACAATCTGTCCAGGTTGATATAAATATTTGAATTTGGTAACATCTCACAGTATGACGTTATCATCGTAAAAGACTGAATCCGACGTACAGTCCAGCTCAGACTTCATCTGTACTAGCATGGTTGATATTGCTTGTCCACCTGCTGCTAAATCTAGCAGGCTTGCAACTGCGCGTGCATGTCGCATGTGACTAGTCGAAGGCCGAACTCTTCATTGAGGCAATGTTGAAACATCAATCCATTGGCAAGTCAGTGCGGCAGGTGGCCTAGTGGTTAGAGTGTTGGACTAATAACTGAAAGGTTGAAAGATCGAATCCCCTAGCTGAGAAGGTAAAAATCTGTCGATCTGCCCCTGAACAAGGAAGTTAACCCACTGTTCCCAGGCCGTCATTGAAAATAAGAATTTGTTCTTAACTGACTTGCCTAGTTAAATTAACATATTTCTTTCATTTTTGCCAAAATCAACATGAAATAAAGGTTATCTTGCAAATTCAGCAGGCTATGATGTGAAATAGGCTTGTTGAAGTGCCGTACATTACGCCCTATTGTTAAGGCCGTCTTCGATGTGCTTTGGTGGGCTTATCAATATACACAGCACTTTTTCCACATTCCTATGATAATGTCATACAAAAGTTTTATTGTGCATGAGCTTTCAAATGCATCATGTCATTACTAAATGTATATGATAGGTATTTTAATATGACTCTTTTTGTTAAACAAAAAAAACCATTTGATTAATAAAATATTTAATCTGACATTTTCCACAAATGAAGGGGATGATAATGCAATCTTTGCTAGAGGGAGGGAATCTGATTGAATTGGTCCTCAACTCGCGGCCCAGACACTTCATTCAGGATAAATGGAGCAATGAGTTAACCTGCCCCGGAGCAGGTTCCCACTGGGCAGAAACTAACGTTGAGTCAACGTGGGCCACTGATTGTATTTGCAAAAAGTCATCAACGTATTAAAGGGATTTTTGTATTTTTTTCACCCAACTTTTAACATTAATGCAATGATTTCACATTGAGTTGACCAAAGTTACCTCGCTAACTCCTCAAAGCAGGTACATACCCCTCTGGACCATCTTGCTCATATGGAAATGGATAGTAAGCCTAGGCCTACTGATCGTATCATAATTATAATCATTATTAATTCAACAGCTACATTTCAGCAAAAATGCACATATTACCACAGTGAGAAAAAGAAGGTGGCAGGTCATGAGAAAATAGAGGTCTCTTTTGTTTCACTAGAATCTTGAGTTCAAGTACATTGTAAGGATTTGAAGTAGATATTCTTAGGCTATAGATACATCTTTCCTATCTCCATCTGCGGCTGAAGTGTCTTCACTCCTAAATCCACTAAAGACATGCAACACAATAAAGGTGGTATTATACTGAGGCTGTGTTAAGGACTTTGATGTTTATAGGGACGATTATGCCTTTTCTACAAAGTCTATATATGTTTACCATTCTGTTTTGAACATAGAAAACATGTGATGATACAATGTCACGTTTTAAAGACATGCTTTGGAACTTTGGAGACTACTTAGTTATTTTTAAACCTCCTGCTTTGGGCTGGATGTGTCAATGTTAGTGATGTGCACGGTATTTGAATATTAAATATCCCAACAGACGTTAGTATGCAAATTCAGTGAGAATTAAAACATATATTTGAAATTAAATTAAAATGTGACATTTATACATACAAGGATTTACCATGACATTGTAAATTATTAATTTAATAAAACAACTAACTTTTCTATGTAGTTTTTATGACGTGCGTCCCATAAAAAGGCCGGTAGCCTTCATGTGTGTAGCTTGTGACCAATCAAAGCGGCAAACAGGCTCAATGTCTAGCAAGTGGAGTGAGAGTTCAATAATGCAATGCAAGATGGAATAAAGTTACGGAATTAAAAGTTAGCGAAATGAGAAGGAGTAGGCTACAACAAGCAACCAACAGGTAGGCTGTTGTTTTATCCAAATGGGGTTGGGGAGAAAGCGCAGCATGTTGCCTCAATTAGCCTAGCTAGCTTCTCTAGGCGACTCCAGTCAAGACAGGCACTGTTATATGGGATTATAAATAACATTGTGGCTGCTACAAGTTAGCTAGTCTTGGCTGTAGCCTAGTTTCTCTCTCTCTACCTCCGATCGCTCCCATCTGACCACACACCGGCCCCTCCACAGCTGCAGCAATAGAGCGCCAGCCTCTGTCCCGTGTGCAGCAATCCTCAGGTTAAAACGTACGTTTAAGGAAATATGTATCCGGATATCCAACAAAAATGTATGATACTATTTGAATAGTGAAATTATTTAAACCTTCCATCCCTAATCATTGTGTAGTTCATACATGCATAATCTATTAGCAGAATTACTGTTTTACCCCAATTAGCCACAAAATCCCTAGTTTGAAAGCGACTGTTTTTCTGGAAGCTGTGCTGTGCCATTTCCCTTACATTTTCCTTCACGTGGGCCAGCCTCCTAGCAATTCGAGTTCTATCCAATGAGCTATCTGAGTGACAGCTAGCAAGATGCACACACAGCAGAACGAGAGAGAGAGCATTGATGTGATGCACATATTGCACATATATGACGTAGAACCACTTTTGGCATGTGAGCCGCTATTTTCTGAACTACTGGCTAAAATGTATACAAAAGTACTGGAGAATCTCTTTAAGAATGTTTTCCCTGAAAAGACAGATATATCCATATATCCTAATGATATTACCCTAGAGAGATACCTAACCTTAGTAAATGTGTCATGTGTTCATGTTTTTCGCAGACCAATGAATGTCTACATATTGGTGCTTATAGGGGTATACAAATCTTTAATTCATACAGTTCATTAATGTAATATCATTCCCCTCTCCTGAGGTTTTGATGATGTCTAATGCAAGACAGAGATTGTACTGTGGCGTCCCAATTTTGTACGATTGATAAACCTAGAGATAAGACTCAACATACAGAGCTATATATTTTCATAGTCATTTATTTGAACAGGGACAAATACAACTAAAACGCTGACACATGGAACCATAAGATACAAAATTTTGCACAATAATAAAAAAAAAATGTTTTAATAAAAGCAATCACATTCAACTACATACACAATCAATAATTTAAACTGCCTAAGTGGCACCAGCACATCTAACTGCAGTAAATTTGGCAGATTATTCCACAAATTTGGGGCAAAAGAAGAAAACAAAACAGCATGATATCAAATGGTTCACAGTGGCACATATGCTTGCCATTCTTTAAAACACGTTTTTTTCCCAATTTTCTGTGAAAAATGTATCTAACTCTCGTAGAAGTTTGAAGTGTTCTGCAAGTGATTTCCAGAAACACTTCCAGAACAGATTTATATTTCCTTTCACACGTGTCCCAGTATTAGCCCCACCCACTCAACACTGGCCAGCTAGAGCTTATTTCTTCACCCCATGCCACGTTAGGTTACTCCCTGCCAACCTGCTTAACGGTCAACCTGGCTACTGGGTATTTGATAACACAAAATGGCTGTGCCAGAAAATATGTCTGACTGAGGTGTCATGGAGCCAAATAAATCCCCATTAACAGAAAAGCTTGATCCTGAGCTGGTGCCAGTTTGAAGGCGACCCAAGCCTCAGGACAAGGATCAACTCTCCACTACACACTTTCCAAGGTTTCTAAACGTCAAAACTCATAGTTATGAGATAAGCCTTAATGTATCAACACACTCATTCAATGCCAGATCCAGTATTTCTAAAGTTTTGGATGAGATAAAAAATAATTAATTAATAGATAAGTCTAGACATGGAGCCTACTTTGTAGGCCTAGCAGGTTGGCGTTTAGGTGGCATTTTGCACGTCTCATACAGTCAATTATATCTATGGATGAAGTGATTACATTTTATGATTTGAATTGATGTGATGTCCCTTCACTTTAAACCACACAGATGTCGGGCTGAGGTTGTGGAATCTAATGGAATTTGTTATGTTGCAGAAAATGGCCCAGGTTCCAGATGCAAGTGGAACCTTCAGTCAGTGGTGCCGTAGCAGCAGGGGGGAGCGTAAGAGAAGGGGACATAGAGCCCCCAGCATTGTGCTTGATGATCAATGCTATCTGGGGTCCTTAGGACGTGCCTGCCCTTAAACCCTAACCTTAACCCTTACCTAACCCTAACCCTAACCTTAACCCTTACCTTAATCATTTTACATTTCAACTTCAATGGAGTAATAATGTCCCCAGGATCCCCGATAGCACGGACCTTGTGCTGATGGTTGGATCGATCCTGAGATAAGTGGGAAGGTGATGAGATGGCAATATACCTGATGGGTGTTCGAGAAACACAATATGGCGCAAGTATATTTGAAAGAAGATATCGCTGCATTTGGTCCTCTTTGGAGTACATGGTGTATATTGCATTAATAAACACACAATATATTAAGACACAATATTTATTTGATTAGGTGAATAGGTCATCAAAATAGACCCCCAGAATAAAAATATTAACCCCTTTGATTAGGCCGTGAAAGCCTCAATGTATTACTGTATTGTTACATTGACCTGCCATTTAAATGTAATCACATTTCATTGAAAGACACAATTCCCAACATTCCTTAAATATGTAGCCCCCTATTCCTTAACAAATCATACCTATTAGCACCTATTCCGTGCCCTGCCTTTAATTCCGTTGACTTTGTAGGGACTAGGGAGTTTAGATTCGAAGGGTATGTATGGGCCGATGGGGCCCCTCTCTCCCTCTTTCCTTTCTTTATGTCGCATTTGCTGTGTTTACACTGTCGACACACCCCAGACCTTCAACCGAACCCGCCTCCCCCAATCCTGTCACACACACACAACGTGTATGTCACTGACACAATAAATCAATAAACCCTTACAATCAATCATGACGATGCAAGTGAACCGAACTGAAACCACCTAAAAATATACATTGCAGGATGTAACGTCGGCTTTGAGTCCTTACCCTCCTTCTGTGGGTATCCTGGTCTGTCCGAAATGAGAGGGTGAGAATATCAATGTAAACTATAGTTTGAACCATTTACATAACAATCTTGGCATCAAAGCATGTTTCTGCTACTTTAGGCAGCTGACACGACATCCGCAGCACACTGCAGACACACCCCTCTCTTGCTCTCACGCGCATACGCTTCTGCCAACGCACAATGCTGAGGCAGATTCAAATAATAATACTAACACCGAGACAATGAAATGATAGGTGTCATGTATCCCTACACTACTATGTACAATTCATATCCTGTAACGCAATACTTTATTACAATGCTGCACCTCACAAAACATGTGGCCACATAACAAAGGATAGTGCATAGCACATATTTGTGGCAGATAATCATATTGTTTCATTTTTGGTGCATATATTATCATTTTGTTACAATGTTATAGTAGCACTGTATCAGATCCGTGCTTGCGGTGAAACAATGTTGCTTTAAAGCTCACGCGGTCAAAGTTGTTTACCTCTTCGTTACCTCTGACGACATGACACACCCCTGTGTTTGGGGGAAGGGGAGTAGCTCGCACACGTTACGAGCATTTGGCTCGACCAAGCATAGCAGGGCTGGTGTAAAATGCCACCAACCAAAACACGGGATTAACGCAGATTGCACCTTTGATTGGTTATTGGAGAGGTTTATGGAACATATTATATACTGTGGACGTCCAGGGGTGGGGAATAACAAAAAGTAATGGCCATTTATTTAGGGTCTGGCAAGACAGTGGATTTCCTAGTTATTCTATAGAATTCGCCTTTTGTAAAGCATGCCAAAAAGGTAAATACCGTAACCTTTATTACTAGGCGTTTTCGTTCATAGCAGTCGGGTTCCGTCTGAATACAATTGATACATCGCCTAAACTTGATTGCGCAATTAGGGTTAACCAGCCAGCTACACGCTAACGATCAGTATCAGCTCTCTAGCCAGCATTTAGAGCTTTCGTATGGGCGTGATAGTTGACATTTCGAGTCGATCACATACGGATCTTTGTATAACGCAGTTATTACACAGTATCAAACATATTTACTACAAGTCAACATGGAGAGGATTTTTTTCTCTAGATATTGACGACGAAAAACGGATTAAGGGCAACTTGGTATTGGGAAAAGTTGTACACAGGTATGAAACTCGCATACAGAGAAGGAATGTGAAAGCTACAACTATTCTGCTGCTCGAGCTCAAAACAAACGCAGCGTTACAAGGATGTCAGTGTACCAAAATAATCTTTACAATCGAACCATTGCACGCATGTTGCTCAAATAATTGTCTTACATTTTCTTTACAGAGATACAATTTGCATTATTCAAGCAACCAAACTGAAACAAAGTCTGAATTGATTATGCCAACTTCTACTTTTTCAGGATTACAGATATATTCATGGTTAAGAGAGTTGTCAAGTCTTTATCCGCCATCTACAAACAAGGGCATGCCAACATCTCAGGTAAGGTACTTTGATTTGATTTAAATCCATGCATTCATATACATTCATGCAATACAGCTCAGTTCGACGTTCCCAAAATATTTATTATCTGTCATAGCTTTTTAGCTAGATAAGCTCTTTAAAAGCTTGAGTGTATTGCAGACACCCTTGCCCCAAATATGCCAGACTGCTACTATTTGACACAACTTGAGTTACATTTTAGACTTCTGTTACTAGACCATCAAAATGGCCTCTTGTGTCTCACATTGGCAACTTTTTTTCTCTGATTTAACGTCTACCATGTTCTTAATGGGTTCAATATGTAGGTTAAATCAAATCCACTGGGGTCCAGAATTATTGAATCCCTCGATAGAGATGATAAAAAAGACTGTATAAAATAAATAATACAAATACTGAGCTATATTGTATGCTCCAAAAGAGAAAATAAATATTTTATTTTATACTAATACAATTGCGCTGAAAAATAGGTGTTGTTTAACAATTAATTAAAAACCTAAGAAGGTAAGGGTCAAAATTGTTGGATCCCCTGTTTCCACCGTCCGCTTGCGAGGATAACGACATTGAGCATTTTTCTAAAATGTTTTATGAGATTGGAGAAAACTTTGGGAGGGATCTTAGACCATTCATCCATACAGAATCTTTCCAGATCCTTGATATCTGTTGTCTGCTCCTATGGACTGTCCTCTTCATTTCAAACCACAGGTTTTCAATGGGTTTTAAGTCCGGAGATTGAGATGACAATTGCAAAATAGAACGAAACGGGGATAAACCTACCTGAATTTGTCCAATAGAAACTTTTGTTTGCAATTGTTTGGACATCCTAGATCAGCTAGATGCAGGCAAGAGTGTGCAAGGCAGTATTGAATGTGTCACTGTCTGTCACCTTGATTAATCCAATTTGTCTCTCGATTTGTTTCTACGTTCTAAACTTTCATTTGTAGGCTAGGTTGTAGCAACCTCATGATGGGTATAGGGAACATTTGAGTATCATGTAGTAGCCTAAACCTATTGATGTTACATTGAGCTGGGTGAATGGAATATGAATGACAGTCATCCAATATGCTTTAATAGAAATAAGGCCATGCTGATTCCTCCCAAATCTTAAACAGCACTGACTGCCACTGATGTTTGAATCAAATCAGTAAGTGTTTATATTTGCTTTTCTTATCAAATGTATCACCATATGCCTAAAACTATCCTGGAAATAGCTGACATGTAAGTATCCTTACCTCACATAATTTTTTGTTGTTGTCATAGTTGTGTTTTTAGTCACAGTAGGACACAATGTCGGAAAACTATTTCAAACTGAAAACAAATCACAGCTCTCATTGGACACCATCACATGCAGCACCTTTTCTCTTTCAAAACGTTTTGTCCCATTTGCTCCTACTGAACATGGCCCTGGTTTCCATTTAGAAGTGGGTAGTGTCCTTTGTTTTCCTTCTACGCAGCCTTTGTAGCCAAAGGTGTTGACGAGTGATGCCGTATAAGTCTTCACTATTAGAAATGATGAGAATTCAAAATACTGCCTCTCTCTAAAGGAATTGAGTCAACTGACCCAACAGGTCATGTTATTGTAGGTAGCACACTTTCGTTGGCACTAATGAATCCAACGGAAATGTGAATTTGATATTCCCCCCGAGCTATTAAGATTTGTGAAGCGATATCAGGGTACTGTATTTGTGCCTGAGCTCTCTGCGATTTTGATCTGTTATTTCTCTCATGCTGACTCTGATAGATCTTTACTCAGGCCTAGATGATTGAAAAGGTTTAGACCAATAAAACCTCTTCAACCACATTAGAATATCCTCGTGGATTAACACTACATGACCGTGTTCTTATTCCTGTGTAACTATTTCTGTAAGTACAGTATAGCAAAGAGCATTAGGCCTACTCATTGTTCGACTGTATTAAAACAGTATACCTAATCTAAACCTTAGCCCTACCCCAAATCCATACTTTAATCCTATTTACAGTGTAAGTACATTGTAACACAAAGTCATGACAATAGCATTTACCCTGTACTGTGTGTACACTTACTGTTAGTAATTACACCAAGTCCTAAGAGCACTGTAATGTAAAGTGTGACCCCCTTGTTTTCTTGATGATGCACAATATGACATCAGCATCATCAATTCAAGGGATAAGCCTACTGCTGGCCAAAGTTCTATGTTACCCCCTAGAGATAGATCTTTATGATGTGTATGACGGGTAACACCTTGACCAAACCGGCCTGCACGTGCAGTATCGTGTGCATGTTGATTTTGTCTATCCTCACCAGACATGACACGTAGGTTTAAATAGCAAAAGCAACTGAACCAACTATATTAATTTGGGGACAGGTTGAAACACACATTAAACACTCATGGACATTTAGCTAGCTTGCTGTTGCTAACTAATTTGTCCTGAGAGGTGCACATTGGGTTGTTATTTTACCTGAACCTGTGTGTCATGAATTGTCCTTTGTTTTTGTTGGATCTTTGTAGAATTTTGACCATGAGTCTCTACTCTGACAATTAATCCACAGTTAAAAGGGGAAACCTAGTAAGTACGTTTCTAGTTAGTTTCAAGTTAATTTTCTATGAATAAGCTCTCACCCACGTGGGTTAGTATTTTCCTGATAACCAATGAGTAGATGGGAGAGGCAGGACTTGCAGCACATCTAGCGTCTCAAATATAATCTGTTTTTTATTTTAGTGCCTGGCTATGCAGACGCTCGTGAGCAGTTTGGATGAAAGGATGGAATAACATGTATGTGTACATTTATTTTGGAATGATCACGCACGCACGCGACGTGGCTGGTCTAGTCAGGGTGTAACATGCAATATAGGCTTGTATTATGTATATGTACAGTGTGTGATGTACAATGTGGCTGTTTGAAAAGGTTTGAATTAGTGGTGTGTCGATTAGTCGGACAAAACAAGTATCGTAACGGATATGGGCAATTTTCTGGATACGTTTATGAGCCGAGTATTTTTTGTATTCGGGTGCCAGCAAGCATCTTTCTCATGTCAGTCAGTCCCAGAGTTTCTAAACCATACTGTACTATCTTTGAGTCAATCATGTGCGAGGTTCTACGTGGTCGAAATACCTCAACTGGCCTGTGTGTAAAGAGAAGGGCGGCCTGTACATGGATCCTGCTGCTTCGAGTGAAGTTGTGTTTCTCCATCCACTCACTTCATAATTTCACCCGATGACTTTTCCACCGTTGTGGTCTGATCCTTTAGATTGCTGCTGCCTGCTACTATGATAAATCACATGTCAAGGACGTTTGCTATTAAGCTATCAATGTGCATAATAATATCTAACAAGCCGGGCAAGTGTAGGGAAAATTTGAACCAGTGATTCACATTCTGACTGAGTGACAGCAAACTTGGCTGCCTGCTGAAAGTTGAAGGCACACAGACCTACCCCTCCGCACGCTGCTCCAAATCTGCAGCTTTTTCTGCAGTGAGTTATTTTGCCAACATCTAATTAGGCATTAAAACATTTAATGTATCATCCGATCCGACTATCAACTGTCAACTTGCGGATACGATTTCCAAATACGAGTATGGCCATGTCGGCACACCCAGAGTTTGAATCCTAAGCAGCCTGCCTTCACATTGTTTGAAGTACAATACCAACATAGCTACTGCAGTAGGTCAAAGCTGTGTGCTGGAAAACATTGGTAGAGCATGGGTGGAGTAGGCGTTGTGGTGCTCGTGAATTTCCTTTCTTTTTTCGGCTTTAGACCATTACCTATTCTCACTTTAAATTAAAAAAAATGTTTTTAATAGTGTTTATGTTTTATACAGCAGTACTGTGTGTCCGAGACAATTTCTCCCTCTGGGACAGTAACGTTTTATCCTATCCTATGTAACCCATTTTTTAGATGGAAATTGCCTTAATGTAATGGTTCTACTGCCAGTGCCATCTGCTGCCATTACTATCACCTCATAGGGCACTCAATAGCATTTATAAGCGCATGATAACGTACTGACAAGATGCACCATACCCTGCGGCACGCCCCTAATTAAGTCCGTGGCACACAGCAACACTTGGAATCGCCACTCTTGTTGTGGAACGTGCAGTTCCTGGTTGCTCTGTACAAGACCGTATAATAAGATTATCTGAACCTAGTCAGGATGCCAAATTTCTCCCCAACATACTCCCTCTCACTCCCTCGCTCAATCACACTTCCTCTGCCAAAGAGGTGATGATGAGGGAAGTAGAGAAGTCAAGTCGCCTAGCGGACATGTTTGGAGGCCTGTAGAATAAATGTACGGTACATGCAGCTCTAGTCTAGAGAATGGGAGATCTTGGATAAACATGATACGATCGAAAGAAAGCAGGATGAACGAAAACAACTCCTTGGCCTATTCCCTTTCCCGAGCCCCCACTCTTCCGTTTTTTTCAGATCTGACTGAGTGGATAAGTGTAAAGGCATCCGGTTGCTTCCCAGTCAAAACAGTTCGGAAGAGTCTGCAAATATAATGTTGACATTTTGTCATGCTTTTGTTCGTTATGGACTTTGGTAAGGGTTTAAAATTTGGTAAACGTCAAAATTAATGGCAGATTTCTTGAGTTATCTTATATTAATTATGACTGTTTTGAGGAAGTGGCTATGGTGTCTCAAAATGGACAAACAGTACTATTGCATCTTTTTTTATCAGTTGTCAAGTGAAGGTCTTTTAAAGGTGTATGCGAGCACACTCATTTGGAACTCAGCTAGGCGCCAGCCGAATTGAAGCATGCTGACGCCTTAAGTCAGCAATGTGATGGTGGCGGTTCCCTCTAGTCTTTTGCAATGGTCTTATGGGAGCTTCAACCATATTGCTTACCCATTCTTACACCTATCCCGTTCCTTCTGGTCCGAAACACCAAAGGTGTAGGGGGTTGTTTTAATTTCAGACAGGGCTTTTCTTTAGGCCATTTATTAGAAAGCATTTAGGGGGGAGCTGGCACAGTGGTAACATTGTACTAGGCTTGGGCAGTATACCGTATATATCGTATACCAGGGTATGAACAACTCTGAACAGTTCATTTTGAGATGTGTCTGAACTTATCCTCTTATCTTCTGTATACCACCCCTACCTTGTACCAACACTACTGATTGGCTCAAACACATTAAGAGGGAAATAAATTCCACAAATTAACTTTTAACAAGACACACCTGTTAATTTAAATGCATTCCAGGTGACTACCGCATGAAGCTGGTTGAGAGAATGCCAAGAGTGTGCAAAACTGTCATCAAGGCAAAAGGTGGCTACTTTGAAGAATCTCAAATAGAAAATATATTTTGTTATGTTTAACACTTTTTTGGTTACTACATGATTCCATATATGTTATTTCATATTTTTGATTTATTCACTATTATTCTACAACGTAGAAAATAGTAAAAATAAATAAAAACTCTTGAATGAGTAGGTGTGTCCAAACTGGAACTGTAAGTAAGTGGCTGAATTAATAAGGTCACGGCGCATCATATTGTTTTAGCGTTCTGCCGTGTTTGAGAGGTCAAAGACCTTTGGATGAGTTGTCTGTTCAGCTGCCACTGCAGCTTGATTTCCTTGTGTTTTTTTCTCCTCTCAGTTCTGGGCCCATATGCTCCTCCCCTATCTTCTCCGAGCAGAGCAGGCAGGCTCTTTGTCCTAGCGACTCCCAGACTCCAAACAGAAACAGTGTGTACCCAGTACTGTTCTTCCTTCAGACAAGCTTGCCTAAAAAACGTTGTTAATTTTCACAATGTATCTCATTCACACTCACCAAAAATGAAATTCGGTAGCTCCTACCTATATATTTATAACTTTATGAGCTGGATTGCCTCTCTTTGCAATTTGTTTATTTTCGTTTGCGCTCGTTAACATATTTAGCTAGCAGCCTCCATGGAAATTCCCTATTACTTGTGCACATTTTGTTAGCATTCTTGTAGTAGACGTCCAATGGGATTTTTTTGCGGGGGCTTTGGCGCCCCATTTTGTACTAAGCCGGTAATACCGTAAATCCCGGTGTGAGAGAAAGACGGTATGGTATGAAAGTCTGGATACCGCCCAACCCTACTTTGGGACTTACTTCCCAATCCACTTGACTGTGATCCTGGCTCAGTTGGACATGCCAACAAGTGAAATCGAACAGCTGGTCGAGCTGTCATGTGACCGAACGCATTTGCGTGTCACTACGGAGGAGTTTTGGTTCCTGGCTCAAAGGGAGTCTCCCTCTGAGCATTAATGTCATGTTCAAAACAACTGGGAACTCAGAAATCTCCGACTTCCAATTTCAGTGCATTCAAGACAACTGGGAACTCTGAAAACAACAAGCTAAGACTGGGAAAAAAAAATTGTTTTTGAACGATCATCCAACTCTGAATTCCAACTCGGGAACTCTTTCTGGAGCCCCGACTTTCTGGCCTGAAGACCACTGATGTCATAATTTGACCTTATATTTTTCTGAGTACCCAGTTGTTTTGAAAGCACCGTCAGTGCTCTCGTCTGCGTTAAAACCAAATATCGAACCAGGTTGGATGTGACTGCAGAGACGAGGTGCGCACTGTCGACCACGCACGCCCCCTGACTTTGAGAAGCTCCGACATGACATGCATCAAGCACACCTGTCTCAGCACGCCCGTCTCAGCACGCCCGTCTCAGCACGCCCGTCTCAGCACGCCCGTCTCAGCACGCCCGTCTCAGCACACCTGTCTCATTAATGGTGGTGAGATAAGATACATTATGTCAGACTCATTTGTAATTGACTGCCCTAGCCCCAAATAAAAAAGAAGAATTGGCTGTTAATTGCATAATGTTTTTCACATGTTGGGGTTGCAAGAATTTTCAGATATCAAAATGGGGTCGTAGGCCAAAAAGCTGGACAACCAGAGCTGAACCTAGAACAGCAGCCGAGGGCATTGTAATGCAGGCTCACGTTCCAGCCAGTCACAGCCACAACAATGGCAGGTTGTGTACGAGGGTCGAGCAGTCGTGTTGGTACAGTCTATCAGCTTTCTGTCCACCCTGCGACAGTAGTACAGTGATCCAACCCACCCCTCCGTGACCACTGTAAAAGGTTACTTCCTCCTCTCCCATATGTAACAGTTTAGGCCTCCTATAGAGCTACCCTTTATTTGACACAGAAAGCTGTGTGGGTGTTTGCCGTATGCTGTATATAGTGCATGTGTTAAGTTGTTGTTGGGAGTAATGACGCGTTAAGTTCCTCCCATTAGTGTTGGGCCCATGTTGAAATGTCCAGTTATTGATAGTTCCAACACTCGACACGTCACAGGTAATGCATACTGTGTGTAAGTATAGCCAGGTTAGTCATGTAGAATAATACAACTTCTTGGAAACGTGTTGCATGCAGGGACCACCAGTGGGTTGAGAAAAAGGAGAAACTCACCTGGCTTGGTTTGGTTCCTGTATGAGATAGTATGAGTGAGTTAGTTACATTGTAAATAGTATGAGTGAGTAAGTATGAGTTAGTAACTATAAGTTAGTATGAGTTGGTGGAAATAGAATGCTTTAGTATCCGGCCATAATGATGATACAACATCATTACCTGCAGCTCTCCGAGCTCTGGAGAGACAGGGCTGTGTGTGTGTGTGTGTGTGTGTGCGTGTGTGTGTGTGTGTATGTGTGTGCGTCCAAGCGGGCCTCTTCCTCTTTCCCTTCTCCAGAGTCCAGTGAGGGACCCAGCAAAAGGGCAGGCCGCCCCTGCCTCTCTCGCTTCGTGGTGGGGCACCTGCCTCTCTCCTCTCGCGGCGGGGCCTGGAGAGGGGTGTCTGTGTGGAGACTTATTATAGTAAATGTAAACTGAAACAAATAAAAACAAAAATTGGAAAAACAATTCAGTAAAATAAAATAAATAAGAAAAACATTTGAAAAACTATTATTTTAGAAAAATAAATAAAGTAAAAAAACATACATTCTGTTTAGTTTATTTTTTACTTTAGGCAGAAATCTAATAGGGTTTTCAAGCATTTCTTTATAATGGGGTTTTTGATCTTCTGAATCTGGTGGGTAAATGCTGCCAGTAGATGGCGATGTTTCAAGTAGGCCTAGCTTGTGCATCACTGTCACTAGCTAGTAGTAATTAATTGGGTGAGCGAGGAGCATGAGCATGAACCATAGGCCTGAACAATGGCGGTAGCAGCAAATTTTCTCCTCGCTCGTTGGAATATTGTGTAGAATTGCAGGAAATTAGCTTTAAAACTTCTCAATTTTCTCGTCACTTGATGGAACAATGGTAGAAATTAAAACTGCAAAATATGACACGGGAGGTTGTATGACAGAGGGAAATGAAGGAGGGGAAGAGAGAGTGAAACCAGAGGACAGGACTAGTGTGCTCTGCCAGTTACTCACTCACCAAGTACTCTTTTATCCCGAATGCAATTCTGCGTTAATTGCACTTAGCACTTGTACTATGAAATTGCACTTACCCTGCCTATTTTTTGTAAATATCCGTTGCTATTTATTTGACATTTTTCAAAGTTATATGTTTTATGACTGCTGCAAGATGAATTTCCTCTTTGAGGACATTCAAGTTTTCTGAATCACTGGTGTCTATCCAGGCCTATTCTGTTGTTCCAGTTTCTCTCTTTCTATGGTTCTTTTTCATTCTCTTTTCCCCCATCTCTCTCTCTCTCTTTCTATCCCTCTCTCTCCCCCTCTCTCTTTCCACGGAGAGGGTTATTCCAGGTCTGATTTGTTTTATGTCTGTTCTGTGCCTGTAGTGACCCAGCCAGAGTATGCAGTAAAACACATCGCCTTGTGTCTTTTCTTGCTCTGTCTCTCTCTCTCTTGCTCTCTCTCGCTCTCTCTTTCCTTTTGGGAATATCTTGGCAGTCAGGAGCCATTTCTGAGCCATTTCTGGTATTGCGTCATGTGATGTGATAGGGAGCTAGCCGCTCATTGGGCTCCGTCGTTTTGGAGAAGGCCCCCTTCTCTCTCACTCCACCAGCATTCCATCCCCTGTCATTTTTTCAGCTTTGTTATAGGTCTGGATGTGATTCTGGCTCCGACTTTTGTGTGTCGGGATGTGGTCCGTAAGCTCATTGCTGACATTCTTGAGACATGATGCCGCAAAGTTTTTTATTCCTTCTCTTTCCTGCTTGTCTGTGAGCAGTTAAGGCTAATTATCACTTTTATAAATTCCTGTTTGCATCCTTCTCTCCCTTTCCCCTTCTCATTAAATTAGGGCAAATTATACATTTTAGAAAATCCTCTCTGCATCCTTCTACCCTTCCTCTTCCCCTTCTTCTTTACTTAAAGGAAAGGCTGCACAATATATATTTCACAAATTATATTCAATCTAAAAAAAAATTTGTAGCATTCTTGTAGTAGACGTCCAATGGGATTTTTTGCGGGGGCTTTTGGCGCCCCATTTTGTACTAAGCCGGTAATACCGTAAATCCCGGTGTGAGAGAAAGACGGTATGGTATGAAAGTCTGGATACCGCCCAACCCTACTTTGGGACTTACTTCCCAATCCACTTGACTGTGATCCTGGCTCAGTTGGACATGCCGACAAGTGAAATCGAACAGCTGGTCGAGCTGTCATGTGACCAAACGCATTTGCGTGTCACTACGCAGGAGTTTTGGTTCCTGGCTCAAAGGGACTGTATCCTGGGATTTCTTTATTCTGTATCAGCTAAAAATATGTGTATCACTTATACAGCGCACAGGCTTATAGCATGGCCCCTTTTACACCCCTGCTGGCTTACCCCTAGAAGCCTTGAAACACATCACTTATTAGCAGTTCAGCACATCAGCATTTCTTCTACTGTTACACAAAATCAAGATAAACCTTTACCATCATAGTAGACATTGAACGCTTATGACCAAACTGGCTAAAACTCTGTTGTTAGCTGATGGTAGCTATAGCTAGCCACATGCTAACCTGAGTGCTAACGTCACTAATGTTACTAGCAGTAGTAATAGTAAATCCAGGTATAACGGCTAACACAAACATTGGCTACCATGATATCCTACAAGTTATACTGGCCAATAAAGATCAGGCAGTTCAACTAAAATAAAGACATACCTTGAAATAAACAATTACATTAATCAGATTTGTATTTGTATTGTCTTTATTTTAGTTGAACTGCCTGATCTTTATTGGCCAGTATAACTTGTAGGATATCATGGTAGCCAATGTTTGTGTTAGCCGTTATACCTGGATTTACTATTACTACTGCTAGTAACATTAGTCCTTGCCTCCTAACATTACTTCCTTGCCTCCTTGTCTCCTTTAATTCTTGACCACAAGCCTGAAATGACTGGATAGGTGAAACCAATGGCTAGTTTCCCTTTACCTGTCCATTTTTATATGGTCAGTAACAATAAAGAGACATGGAAATTAGGTATTTTGTGAGGGTTGGAGCACTGCCATGGTCAGTTTTGAGCCTGCCCACAACTACACCGCTCTCCTCTTTGCAATAGGAGCTTGCAACAGTGCCAATGGCTAGAAGATACAGCGAACAGCAACAATGTTTGGAAATGTATACACCTCTGTACAAGATTCAAACCACCATGCACTCCTCATTTATTGACTGTGTTAAATTGGTTGGAATTGTGGGAGTGCATGTACGGTTTCCTTAAATGCCTTCAGGTGTTTGATATACTACTTTTCAGTTTTAGCATACATCCAGCAACTAGACGAAAGCCTATTAGTTTACCATTTTAAAGGGATTGCATGAGTTTTAAAGGGATAGTTCATCCTTTAGTCAGTTTTGTCCATGTTGACAAAAGTGGACCTAGGTGTAGCTGAATGCTTAACCTGTTCCGTGCTATCTGTTGTGTAGGCCTATATGATCCTTCTATATGTATTAGGAGACATGGAAACTAAAGAAATGGTAAAGGTTGGCCTAATTTAATCTAATGTCATCTAATTTCATCTAATTAGATGGTGTCAAACTTTCTGATTAATTTAGTAATGAGACATGCATGTAGCAGGACCTCCGTAACTGATGGTGCAACAAACATACTTTCCTGGACCTTTTCTTGAGGTATGAAAACATCAAAGATTTCACATTTTTGGATGAACAATCCCTTTACTTCCTCCGAGAGTAGAATTCTCGCCTACAAACACTACCAGTGCCTGGTGTTGTTCAATAATGTAGTATGTAGTTGTTCAATAATTCAGTACGATAGTTAGGCTCTATAGTAATTTGGCTTGCATAATGTAATAAATGATTGGTTCTCACAATCCCAGTTGCTGGTAATGAACAGCGTTTAAGTGCTGGTCTAGGTTTAGCTGTCCCGTGAGTCCCATGTCCTCCAGAGTGCTAGTCTAGGATCAGTCTTTTAGAACAGCATTCATCATGGGTGGCAGGTAAGTTAGAGCGTTGGACTAGTAACCGAAAGGTTGCCAGATCGAATCCCTGAGCTGACAAGGTAAAAATCTGTTGTTCTGCCCCTGAACAAGGCAGTTAACCCACTGTTCCTAGGCCGTCATTGAAAATAAGAATTTGTTCTTAACTGACTTGCCTAGTTAAATAAAGGTAAAATAACATTTAATTAGGCTATAGGGACAGGGAGGACCTGATCCTAGATCAGCACTTCTATTCTGTCACTGTTTTTCAATACCAGCCCAGATCATCTTTGAAAACATCCAACTGATCCGGATACAGTTCCTAATATGCTTCCGGATACCATTCCTTAGTCTTGGCCATAGATGATTATGCATCATTATGGTTGTGACGCATGCATTATATTTCAGTAATCTGAATGAAGAAATCAGAAGTGGAGAGGATGTGTCACTCTGTCGCATGCTAAGCTCTTCTTTACTGTCGACTAGTTAGTTGGTGCTGCCAGATCGACTACCTGGGCCTGGGGTGTATTCAACTGAGTTGAAGCGTTCAGAATGTTGCAGATGGGTAGGTCTTATCTTGTTGCTTTCACCACCCACTCCAAATGGAACGTTGTGGTCAAATGTACGGAAGGGAAAGGGGGGATACCCAGTCAGTTGCACAACTGAATGCATTCAACTGAAATGTGTCATCCATATTTAACCCAACCTCTCTGAATCAGAGAGGTGCGGGTGGCTGTCTTAATTGATGTCCACATCATCAGCGCCCAAGGAGCAGTTGTTGTTTGGGGTTAAATAGTGGTGGGAAAAGTACCCAATGGTCATAGTTGAGTAAAAGTAAACATACCTTAATAGAAAATGACTCAAGTAAAAGTGAAAGTCACCCAGTAAAATACTACTAGAGTAAAATATCAAAAAGTATTTGGTTTAAAATATACTTAAATATCAAAAGTAAATGTAATTGCTAAACTATACTTAAGTATCAAAAGTAAAAGTATAAATAATTTCAAATTCCTTATATTAAGCAAACCAGACGGCACCATTTATTAAAAAAAAATGTATTGACGGATAGCCAGGGCCACACTCCAACACTCAGACATCATTTACAAACAAAGCAGATCAGAGGCAGTAAAGATGACCAGGGATGTTCTCTTGATAAGTGTGTGAAATTGACTATTTTCCTATCCTGTTAAGCATTCAAAATGTGACGAGTGCTTTTGGGTGTCAGGGAAAATGTATGGAGTAAAAAGTACATTATTTTCTTTCTGAATATAGTGAAGTAGAAGTGAAAGTTGTCAAATTTAAGTAGTACTTTAAAGTATTTTAACTTAAGTACTTTACACCACTAGGGTTAAATGCCTTGCTCAAGGGAAGAATGGAATATTTTTTCACCTTGCCTACTCAGAACGTTGCACATAGAAATAGAAAGAATAGACCTGATGTTATGGTTTATTCTACACGACGGAACGTCACTTCTATTCTACAAAACATATTTCTATGTGAATGTTGCACACTTCTGAACAGACCCCTGTTTTTTCAGATGTCCTTCATTTTGTAACTTTCACCACCCACTTGAAATCTCATGTTGTACGCATTTTTGCAGTCTAGCACATAATTATAGTGAGCAATGGCTTCTGTCTGGCCACTCTACCATAAAGGCCTGATTGGTGGAGTGCTGCAGAGATGGTTGTCCTTCTGGAATGTTCTTCCATCTCCACAGAGGAACTCTAGAGCTCTGACAGAGTGACCTTCAGGTTCTTGGTCACCTCCCTGACCAAGGCCCTTCTCCCCCGATTGCGATTGCTCAGTTTGGCCGGGTGGCTAGCTCTAGGAAGAGTCTTGGTGGTTCCAAACTTCTTCCATTTAAGAATTATGGAGGCCACTGTGGGGACCTTCAATGCTGCAAAAATGTTATTTTTACCTTTCCTCAGATCTGTGCCTCGACACAATCCAGTCTCGGGGCTCTACGGACAATTCCTTCGACCTCATGGCTTGGTTTTTGCTCTGACATGCACTGTCAACTATGGGACCTTATCCAAATCATGTCCAATCAATTGAATTTACCACAGGTGGACTCCTATCAAGTTGTAGAAACATGATCAGTGGAAACAGGATGCATCTGAGCTCAATTTCGGGTCTCATAGCAAAGTGTCTGAATATTTATGTAAATAAGATATATATATAATTTTTTTATAAATTTGAAAAAATGTCAAAAAGACTGTTTTTGCTTTGTGTGTAGATTGCAGAAGATTTTTATTTATTTAACCGATTTTAGAATAAGGCTGTAACGTAACAAAATGTTGAAAAAGTCAAGGGGTCTGAATACTCTCCGAAGGCACTCTATAGCCCTAGGCGATTCTCTTGGTTCATTTAATGTGCAGGGTGGCATACAGTTAGCCTAAAATTATAGTGAATTTGTATTGGATTTTGAATAGCGTAGTAATAGGGCATTCTTTAAATATTTTCATAATTAATAGGCAGAGACATTAGCTATACAGAATATCTCACCACTGTGCGTTTCAATCTCCTCCACTCTCTCCTTTATTCCTTTCCCGAGCATCCAGAGGGTCTGTCAACAGTTTAGTGAAATAGGTTTCTTTTTGAAAACATCGTTACTATCGATGTTCCCGAACGGATTTCACAAGAATGTTTTGCAGGACCAGGGTTGGAGAACCCATGGCATACAACGTTTAGGCGGAATATCACCTGTTGCGCAGCGAGAGCATGCTCCTCAAACAGTGGTTGATGTATGGAGTAAAATAAGTGTTGTTATGTTTATTTCTCAGCTTCTCATGTTAAACAAATGTTCCGCTATAAAACCGAAGAGCCTGGTTGGAAAGCGCACAGCACCATTTGCTATTCCAGTGCATACGGATGACATGTCTTCCCCCCTGCACCTGTACCTGCCCATTAGATAATGGGCCATTCTAAATCCAAACTCATTTGACATATTAGTAAAGACAAGATTAAATTGAAAAAAGTCTGATGGGTTAAAATATGATCACTTGATGAGAGAACAGGGTGGAAGAAGAGGCAAGGAACAGAGCCCAAGCTTTTTTTGCTACTTTTGCTACTCTCAAATCATCAATAGCCTGTAGTCGCATCATGCAGCCCATATATCTTTTGATTTCTAAAACCTTCTAAGGTTTGTATCATTCACAACTAAAGTTTCCAAATAACTCTAAATCTAGCATATAGGACCTGTTTCAAATGATCACTTACGCGCAACATAGCTACTTCATATGCACACGCCTTTCTATTTTATTCAGCTAAGTTCAATTCTAATCTTCTTACTATAAAATCATATACTATAAAATAATGGCACAGCACTTATAAGCATATATTGTCTGCTAAATGAACAACCCTACAGCCTATGGCATGGAGCAGAGCCAGATAACATAGTAGGCCAACTCATATTATTTTCTTCTGAGATACATTTTCTTCATATCATAATGTTTCTTTAGACCTGACTATAATAAATAATGGATTTATTGTGATGGTGTTTATTACATTTATTTATTAGACTTTTTAAAATGTAGATGTTCCAAAGGCCTGTATTAGCAGCATGTGCCTGGAGATGCTAAACATGTTTATGTTAATTAATGGTCAATTACCGTGAGACCAGAAGAATTTTGCATGACAGTAACCGACTGACAACATTTCATGACCACCACAGCCCTACCTGAGACCCTATAGTGACACTGTACAGTGAGTGACCTTTGACCCTGATCCATGGCGTGAAGGGGCGTGTTGGTCACTGCCCCCGTCGGTCTGTAACATGTCGTCCTGGCCCCCTTCGTGGCCCCTGTGTTTCCTAGATCAGCCAGCTCCTTCCTGTACAGTCAATATACACAATGGCCAGATTGGCCAGGGTGTGGAAAAAAAGAGGCCTCTGTCTGCATCACATTTCATCAACTCCCATCACATCATACACACCATCACACACACATCACACACACATCACACACACAGCAAGACAAGTCCCATCACGTCACACACACATCACACACACACATCATACACACCATCACACACACATCGCACACACATCACACACACAGCAAGACAAGTCCCATCACGTCACACACACATCACACACACACATCATACACACCATCACACACACATCGCACACACATCACACACACAGCAAGACAAGTCCCATCACGTCACACACACATCACACACACACATCATACACACCATCACACACACATCGCACACACATCACACACACAGCAAGACAAGTCCCATCACGTCACACACACATCACACACACAGCAAGACAAGTCCCATCACGTCACACACACATCAAACACACATCATACACACCATCACACACACATCGCACACACATCGCACACACATCACACACACAGCAAGACAAGTCCCATCACGTCACACACACATCACACACACACATCATACACACCATCACACACACATCGCACACACATCACACACACAGCAAGACAAGTCCCATCACGTCACACACACATCACACACACAGCAAGACAATTCCCATCACGTCACACACACATCAAACACACAGCAAGACAAGTCCCATCATATCACACACACAGCAAGACAAGTCCCATCACATCACACACATCACACACACATCAAACACACAGCAAGACAAGTCCCATCACATCACACACATCACACACACATCAAACACACAGCAAGACAAGTCCCATCACATCACACACATCACACTCACATCAAACACACAGCAAGACAAGTCCCATCACATCACACACACATCACACACCAATCACACACATCACACACACATCACACACATCGCACACCATCAGCTATCGGACAATTTCAGGAAATAAGAGGAAGCACATAAGTAAAAGCCTTCCTTTCCATCACTTCTCATTCTGGAATACAAACACAGGCTGCAGCATTTTCATTGTATCGCTGATAGATCTAAAGAAGATGAATAGTTGTCGAGAGATGAGTCGTGTGTTATTTTTTGCCCACAATTTTACCCGGCCCACAGGCTGTGTGTAGCTAGTTTTTATTTTTAGCCGCTGTTTAAATAACTAAAAAACAGTCTGTTTGTCCTCTTCACTACTCTGTTGCCTTATGCTGTTGGCCCACTGGTCCTTTTCCTGGGCTGCCTCTAGTGCTGTTCTGTATCTGCTTTGGGCACACTGGGGCTTTGTGACACACAATGTCACTGAGACAAGGTCACCACTGCTCCCTCACCCTCTCGCTCTCCATTTCTGTCTTCGATTCGGATTTTCTCTATATGTTTATTTGCTCTTTATCTATCCTACTCAATCTCTGTTTCGCTCTGTTTGCCTCCAACACCTGTCTTTCTCAGTTTGTCTTTGTTTCTAAATCTGATTTGTTTTATGCCGTTCACTCTCATACTCTGTTATTCTGACTATCTTTTGTTCCATCCCTTGTTCTTACTCCCTTTCTGACCTCTGTCTAGTTCCCTCCATCCTACTCTGTATCTGACATCTCTTTAGTTCCCTCCATCCTACTCTGTATCTGACCTCTCTCTAGCTCTCTCTGTATCTGACCTCTCTCTTGTTCCTTCTGTATCTGACCTCTCTTTAGTTCCCTCCTTCCTACTCTGTATCTGACCTCTCTCTAGTTCCCTCCTTCCTACTCTGTATCTGACCTCTCTCTAGCTCCCTCTGTATCTGACCTCTCTCTAGTTCCCTCCTTCCTACTCTGTATCTGTTCTCTCTCTAGTTCCCTCTGTATCTGACCTCTCTCTAGTTCCCTCTTTCTTACTCTGTATCTGACCTCTCTCTAGTTCCCTCTGTATCTGACATCTCTCTAGTTCCCTCCATCCTACTCTGTATCTGACCTCTCTCTAGTTCCCTCCTTCCTACTCTGTATCTGACCTCTCTCTAGTTCCCTCCTTCCTACTCTGTATCTGTTCTCTCTCTAGTTCCCTCTGTATCTGACCTCTCTCTAGTTCCCTTCATCCTACTCTGTATTTGACCTCTCTCTAGCTCCCTCTGTATCTGACCTCTCTCTAGTTCCCTCCATCCTACTCTGTATCTGACATCTCTTTAGTTCCCTCCATCCTACTCTGTATCTGACCTCTCTCTAGCTCTCTCTGTATCTGACCTCTCTCTTGTTCCTTCTGTATCTGACCTCTCTTTAGTTCCCTCCTTCCTACTCTGTATCTGACCTCTCTCTAGTTCCCTCCTTCCTACTCTGTATCTGACCTCTCTCTAGCTCCCTCTGTATCTGACCTCTCTCTAGTTCCCTCCTTCCTACTCTGTATCTGTTCTCTCTCTAGTTCCCTCTGTATCTGACCTCTCTCTAGTTCCCTCTTTCTTACTCTGTATCTGACCTCTCTCTAGTTCCCTCTGTATCTGACATCTCTCTAGTTCCCTCCATCCTACTCTGTATCTGACCTCTCTCTAGTTCCCTCCTTCCTACTCTGTATCTGACCTCTCTCTAGTTCCCTCCTTCCTACTCTGTATCTGTTCTCTCTCTAGTTCCCTCTGTATCTGACCTCTCTCTAGTTCCCTTCATCCTACTCTGTATTTGACCTCTCTCTAGCTCCCTCTGTATCTGACCTCTCTCTAGTTCCCTCCTTCCTACTCTGTATCTGACCTCTCTCTAGTTCCCTCTTTCTTACTCTCCTTCTGTCTTACTCTGTATCTGACCTCTCTCTAGTTCCCTTCATCCTACTCTGTATCTGACCTCTCTCTAGTTCCCTTCATCCTACTCTGTATCTGACCTCTCTCTAGCTCCCTCTGTATCTGACCTCTCTCTAGTTCCCTCTTTCTTACTCTGTATCTGACCTCTCTCTAGCTCCCTCTGTATCTGACCTCTCTCTAGTTCCCTCTGTCTTACTCTGTATCTGACCTCTCTCTAGTTCCCTCTGTCTTACTCTATCTGACCTCTCTCTAGTTCCCTCTGTCTTACTCTATCTGACCTCTCTCTAGTTCCCTCTGTATCTGACCTCTCTCTAGTTCCCTCTGTCTTACTCTATCTGACCTCTCTCTAGTTCCCTCTGTCTTACTCTATCTGACCTCTCTCTAGTTCCCTCTGTATCTGACCTCTCTCTAGTTCCCTCTGTATCTGACCTCTCTCTAGTTCCCTCTGTATCTGACCTCTCTCTAGTTCCCTCTGTATCTGACCTCTCTCTAGTTCCCTCTGTATCTGACCTCTCTCTAGTTCCCTCTTTCTAGTTCCCTCTGTATCTGACCTCTCTCTAGTTCCCTCTGTATCTGACCTCTCTCTAGTTCCCTCTGTATCTGACCTCTCTCTAGTTCCCTCTGTATCTGACCTCTCTCTAGTTCCCTCTGTATCTGACCTCTCTCTAGTTCCCTCTTTCTTACTCTATATCTGACCTCTTTCTTACTCTATATCTGACCTCTTTCTTACTCTATATCTGACCTCTTTCTTACTCTATATCTGACCTCTCTCTAGTTCCCTCTTTCTACTCTGTATCTGACCTCTCTCTAGTTCCCTCTGTATCTGACCTCTCTCTAGTTCCCTCTGTATCTGACCTCTCTCTAGTTCCCTCTGTATCTGACCTCTCTCTAGTTCCCTCTTTCTTACTCTATATCTGACCTCTTTCTTACTCTATATCTGACCTCTTTCTTACTCTATATCTGACCTCTTTCTTACTCTATATCTGACCTCTCTCTAGTTCCCTCTTTCTACTCTGTATCTGACCTCTCTCTAGTTCCCTCTGTATCTGACCTCTCTCTAGTTCCCTCTTTCTTACTCTGTATCTGACCTCTCTCTAGTTCCCTCTGTATCTGACATCTCTCTAGTTCCCTCTGTCTCTATCTGACCTCTCTCTAGTTCTCTCTAGTTCCCTCTGTATCTGACCTCTCTCTAGTTCCCTCTGTATCTGACCTCTCTCTAGTTCCCTCTGTATCTGACCTCTCTCTAGTTCCCTCTGTATCTGACCTCTCTCTAGTTCCCTCTTTCTACTCTGTATCTGACCTCTCTCTAGTTCCCTCTGTATCTGACCTCTCTCTAGTTCCCTCTTCTACTCTGTATCTGACCTCTCTCTAGTTCCCTCTGTATCTGACCTCTCTCTAGTTCCCTCTGTATCTGACCTCTCTCTAGTTCCCTCTGTATCTGACCTCTCTCTAGTTCCCTCTTTCTTACTCTATATCTGACCTCTTTCTTACTCTATATCTGACCTCTTTCTTACTCTATATCTGACCTCTTTCTTACTCTATATCTGACCTCTCTCTAGTTCCCTCTGTATCTGACCTCTCTCTAGTTCCCTCTGTATCTGACCTCTCTCTAGTTCCCTCTGTATCTGACCTCTCTCTAGTTCCCTCTGTATCTGACCTCTCTCTAGTTCCCTCTTTCTTACTCTATATCTGACCTCTTTCTTACTCTATATCTGACCTCTCTCTAGTTCCCTCTTTCTTACTCTATATCTGACCTCTTTCTTACTCTATATCTGACCTCTCTCTAGTTCCCTCTTTCTACTCTGTATCTGACCTCTCTCTAGTTCCCTCTGTATCTGACCTCTCTCTAGTTCCCTCTGTATCTGACCTCTCTAGTTCCTCTGTATCTGACCTCTCTCTAGTTCCCTCTGTATCTGACCTCTCTCTAGTTCCCTCTGTTCTTCTCTATATCTGACCTCTTTCTTACTCTATATCTGACCTCTCTCTAGTTCTCTATATCTGACCTCTTTCTTACTCTATATCTGACCTCTTTCTCTCTATATCTGACCTCTCTCTAGTTCCTCTTCCTACTCTGTATCTGACCTCTCTCTAGTTCCCTCTGTATCTGACCTCTCTCTAGTTCCCTCTGTATCTGACCTCTCTCTAGTTCCCTCTGTATCTGACCTCTCTCTAGTTTCTCTCTTTCTTACTCTGTATCTGACCTCTCTCTAGTTCCTCTGTATCTGACCTCTCTCTACTCTGTACTCTACTCTGTATCTGACCTCTCTCTAGTTCCCTCTTTCTTACTCTATATCTGACCTCTTTCTTACTCTATATCTGACCTCTCTCTCTCTATATCTGACCTCTCTTTCTCTCTACTCTGTATCTGACCTCTCTCTAGTTCCCTCTGTATCTGACCTCTCTCTAGTTCCCTCTGTATCTGACCTCTCTCTAGTTCCCTCTGTATCTGACTCTCTCTAGCCTCTCTCTAGTTCCCTCTGTATCTGACCTCTCTCTAGTTCCCTCTGTATCTGACCTCTCTCTAGTTCCCTCTGTATCTGACCTCTCTCTAGTTCCCTCTGTATCTGACCTCTCTACTCTGTATCTGACTCTCTAGTTCCTCTTTCTGACCTCTCTACTCTGTATCTGACTCTCTCTAGTTCCTCTGTACTCTACTCTGTATCTGACCTCTCTCTAGTTCCTCTTTCTTACTCTGTATCTGACCTCTTTCTTACTCTATATCTGACCTCTCTCTATATCTGACCTCTTTCTACTCTATATCTGACTCTCTCTAGTTCTCTGTATCTCCTCTATATCTGACTAGTTCCCTCTGTATCTGACCTCTCTCTAGTTCCTCTTATCTGACCTCTCTCTAGTTCCTCTCACCCTCTGTATCTTTCTTACTCTATATCTGACCTCTCTCTAGTTCCCTCTGTATCTGACCTCTCTCTAGTTCCCTCTTTCTTACTCTATATCTGACCTCTTTCTTACTCTATATCTGACCTCTTTCTTACTCTATATCTGACCTCTTTCTTACTCTATATCTGACCTCTTTCTTACTCTATATCTGACCTCTTTCTTACTCTATATCTGACCTCTCTTCTCTTGACCTCTCTCTATATCTGACCTCTCTTCTACTCTATATCTGACTCTATATCTGACCTCTTTCTTACTCTATATCTGACCTCTTTCTTACTCTATCTGACCTCTTTCTACTCTATCTGACCTCTTTCTATCTGACCTCTCTCTCTCTCTCTCTCTCTCTCTCTCTCTCTCTCTCTCTCTCTCTCTCTCTCTCTCTCTCTCTCTCTCTCTCTCTCTCTCTCTCTCTCTCTCTCTCTCTCTCTCTCTCTCTCTCTCTCTCTCTCTCTCTCTCTCTCTCTCTCTCTCTCTCTCTCTCTCTCTCTCTCTCTCTCTCTCTCTCTCTCTAGTCAATTGGCCTTATTGGCATGTTAACATTGCCAAAGCAAGTGAAATAGAATGTAAACAACAGTGAAATAAACAATAAATGAACAGTAAACATTACACTCTCACAAGTTTCAAAACAATAGAGAAATGTTATATTATGGCGCCGACGAATACGGTAGCCTCGCCTCAAACTCCTACAAAACGTGTTTTTTCCAGTGTTTTTCTCTAATTGTCTTACTCAGTTTGGTTTTGTGCATTACTTCATACATCCGGGTAGAACTTTTGGAATATGAATCGCTGTGAACTCAGCGTCCACCAGACCTTTCCGAATTCCCGGAGACGGCGGAACAATGGTCTAGCCTCTTCGTTGAGGCATCGTGTAGCCTGGGAGTCTTACCAGAGAGAAGGAAACTAAGTTGCCGACAGAGAGGCAGACATGGGGGGTCTTAGTGAGATTGAGATGCCGGGCGTTCGGTCCTCCATTACTGAGCATGCTATTCGCCAATGTTCAATCATTAGTGAATAAACTTGACAAACTCAGAGCAAGGATCTCCTTCCAGAGGGACATCAGATTCTGCAACATACTCTGTTTTTCTGAGACTTGGCTTTCCTCTGACATCCAAACAGATTATATACAACCAATGGGTTTTACAGTTCATTGAGTGGAATGGAAGCAGGCTCTCTCGTAGGACTTTGCTTTATGACCAATAGGTGGTGTGATGGGGGAAACTTACAGGAACTTGCAAGCTTATGCTCTTCCGACTTGGAATACTTGGTCATCAGATGTCACCCATTTTACCTTCTGAGAGAGTTCTCAGAGATTATCGCCACGACTGTGTATATCCTGCCGTAAGCTGACACCATAAATGCTCTCATGGATCTTCATTGGATCTGTCTGTCCAACTTCTAAATTCTACTCATGAGCAATTCTACACGCCTTTTCGACATGGGTATAAGGCTCTCTCCCGTCATTCTTTTGGCAAATTGGACCACAACTATTTTGCTCCTCCTGTAAATAAAGACTCAAGAGGAATGTTCTGGTGCCAAAGACAGGGAATGTAACTGAACTGAATGATTATCGACCCGTAGCACTCACCCCCGTCATCATAAAGTGCTTGACAGGCTAGTCAAAGACCACATCACCACCTCCCTCCCCGACACACTCGACCCTCTCCAATTCGCTCACCGCCAGACAGATCCACGGACGACGCAATTGACACTGACCTGCTCACTGTCCTCACCCACCTGGACAAGAGGAATGCATATGAGAGGATGCTGTTCATCGACTACAGCTCAGCCTTCAATGCAATAGTGCCCTCTAAGCTCACCACAAAGCTCACGGCCCTGGGACTGAACTCCTCCCTATGCAACTGGGTCCTGGACCTCCTGATGGGCTGCCCCCAAGTGGTGAAGGTAGGCGACATCACGTCCTCAATGCGGGGGCCCCACAAGGGTGCATCCTCAGCCCCGTCCTGTACTCCCTGTATACCCACAACTGCGTGGCCTTACACATAGGCCTGATTACCAACAACGACGAGACGGCCTACAGGGAGGAGGTAAGCACTCTGACGGTGTGGTGCCAAGTAAACAATCTCTCCCTCAATGTCAGCAAAACAAAATAGCTGAATGTGGACTTCAGGAGGAACCAGGCTGGGCACACCCCCATCCTCATCAACGGGCCACCGTGGAGACGGTCAAAAAGTCCCCCCCTTCAATGGACATTAATTTACCCTGCCTCCACCCCCCAATGGACATTTATTGACCCTGCCTCCACCCCCCAATGGACATTTATTTACCCTGTCCTGAGTGAGCCATGTTTCCATGAAGCAAAGAACGTTGCAGTCGCTGATGTCTCTCTGGAAGGCAATCCTTGCTCGGATTTCGTCTAACTTGTTGTCTACCTTCGTCTACCTTGTTATCTTGCTTGGATTTTGTCTACCTTGTTGTCCAGTGACTGGACATTGGCAAGTAGTATACTCGGGAGCGGTGCGTGATGTGCCCGTCTACGTAGCCTGACCAGAAGACCGCCCCGTCTACCCCTTCTCCTGCGCTGCCGTTGTTTTAGGTCGCCGGCTGGGATCCAGTCTATTGTCCTGGTTGGTGGACCAAACAGAGGATGCGCTTCGAGAAAGTCGTATTCCTGGTCGTAATGTTGGTAAGTTGACGTTGCTCTGATATCCAATAGTTCCTCCCGGCTGTATGTAATAAAACTTAAGATATCCTTGGGTAACAATGTAAGAAATAATACATAAAAAAACAAAATACTGCATAGCTTCCTGAGAACGTGAAGCGAGGCTGCCATCTCTGTCGGCGCCGGAAGTAATGGGAGGACAATACAGTGCCACCGACACGGCCCACTACCAAAACCTGGGGGCTCACCTTCACCGCAGCCAACGTGAGTAAAACATTTAAGCGTGTTAACCCTCGCAAGGCTGCCGGCCCAGATGGCATCCCTTTCCGTGTCCTCAGAGCATGCGCAGACCAGCTGGCTGGTGTGTTTACAGACATATTTAATCAATCCTTATCCCAGTCTGCTGTTCCCACATGCTTCAAGAGGGCCATCATTGTTCCCGTTCCCAAGAAGGCTAAGGTAACTGAGCTAAATGACTATCGCCCCGTAGCACTCACTTCCGTCATCATGAAGTACTTTGAGAGACTAGTCAAGGATCATATCACCTCCATCCTACCAGAGACCCTAGACCCACTCCAATTTGCTTACCGTCCCAATAGGTCCACAGACGACGCAATCACAATCACACTGCACACTGCCCTAACCCATCTGGACAAGAGGAATACCTATGTAAGAATGCTGTTCATCGACTACAGCTCAGAATTTAACACCATAGTGCCCTCCAAACTCGTCATTAAGCTCGAGACCCTAGGTCTCAACCCAGCCCTGTGCAACTGGGTCCTGGACTTCCTGATGGGCCGGCCCCAGGTGGTGAGGGTAGGAAACAACATCTCCACCCCGCTGATCCTCAACACTGGGGCCCCACAAGTGTACGTTCTCAGCCCTCTCCTGTACTCCCTGTTCACCCATGACTGCGTGGCCAAGCACGCCTCCAACTCAATCATCAAGTTTGCTGACGACACTACAGTGGTAGGCTTGATTAGCAACAACGACGAGACGGCCTACAGGGAGGAGGTGAGGGCCCTCGGAGTGTGGTGTCAGGAAAATAACTTCTCACTCAACGTCAACAAAACTAAGGAGATGATTGTGGACTTCAGGAAACAGCAGAGGGAGCACCCCCCTATCCACATCGACGGGACAGTAGTGGAGAAGGTGGAAAATGTTAAGTTCCTCGGCGAACACATCACGGACAAACTGAAATGGTCCACCCACACAGACAGCGTGGTGAACCTCAGGATGCTGAAGAAATTCGGCTTGTCACCTAAAACCCTCACAAACTTCTACAGATGCACAATCGAGAGCATCCTGTCGTGCTGTATCACCGCCTGGTACGGCAACTGCTCCGCCCACAACCGTAAGGCTCTCCAGAGGGTAGTGAGGACTGCACAACGCATCACCCGGGGTAAACTACCTGCCCTCTAGGACACCTACACCACCCGCTGTCACAGGAAGGCCAAAAAGATCATCAAGGACAACAACCACCCGAGCCATTGCCTGTTCACCCCGCTATCATCCAGAAGGCGAGGTCAGTACAGGTGCATGAAATCTGGGACCGAGAGACTGAAAAACAGCTCTATCTCAAGGCCATCAGACTGTTAATTAAACAGCCATCACTAACATTGAGTGGCTGCTGCCAACATACTGACTTAAATCTCTAGCCACTTTAAATAATAGAAAATTGGATGTAACAAATGTATCACTAGCCACTTCAAACAATTGTGTATATAATGTTTACATATCCGACAATACTCATATCAAATGTAAACACTGTACTCTATACCATCTACTGAATCTTGCCTATGCAGTTCGGCCATCGACTCAAATCTCTAGCCACTTTAATAATTAATAAGTGGATGTAATAAATGTATCACTAGCCACTTTAAACAATGCCATTTATATAATGTTTACATATCCTACATTACTCATCTCATATGTATATACTGTACTCTATACCATCTACTGCATCTTGCCTATGCCGGTCTTCCATCGCTCATCCATATATTTATATGTGTATACTCGTATTCATTCTTTTACACTTGTGTGTATAAGGTAGTTGTTGTGAAATTGTTAGATTACTTGTTAGATACTACTGCATGGTCGGAACTAGAAGCACAAGCATTTCGCTACACTGGCATTAACATCTGCTAACCATGTACAGTGGGGCAAAAAAGTATTTAGTCAGCCACCAATTGTGCAAGTTCTCCAACTTAAAAAGATGAGAGAGGCCTGTAATTTTCATCATAGGTACACTTCAACTATGACAGACGAAATGAGAAAAAGAAATCCAGAAAATCACATTGTAGGATTTTTAATTTTTTTATTTGCAAATTATGGTGGAAAATAAGTATTTGGTCAATAACAAAAGTTTATCTCAATACTTTGTTATATACCCTTTGTTGGCAATGACAGAGGTCAAACGTTTTCTGTAAGTCTTCACAAGGTTTTCACACACTGTTGCTGGTATTTTGGCCCATTCCTCCATGCAGATCTCCTCTAGAGCAGTGATGTTTTGGGGCTGTCGCTGGGCAACACGGACTTTCAACTCCCTCCAAAGATTTTCTATGGGGTTGAGATCTGGAGACTGGCTAGGCCACTCCAGGACCTTGAAATGCTTCTTACGAAGCCACTCCTTCGTTCGGGCGGTGTGTTTGGGATCATTGTCATGCTGAAAGACCCAGCCACGTTTCATCTTCAATGCCCTTGCTGATGGAAGGAGGTTTTCACTCAAAATCTCACGATACATGGCCCCATTCATTCTTTCCTTTACACGGATCAGTCGTCCTGGTCCCTTTGCAGAAAAACAGCCCCAAAGCATGATGTTTCCACCCCCATGCTTCACAGTAGGTATGGTGTTCTTTGGATGCAACTCAGCATTCTTTGTCCTCCAAACACGACGAGTTGAGTTTTTACCAAAAAGTTCTATTTTGGTTTCATCTGACATTCTCCCAATCCTCATCTGGATCATCCAAATGCTCTCTAGCAAACTTCAGACGGGCCTGAACATGTACTGGCTTAAGCAGGGGGACACGCCTGGCACTGCAGGATTTGAGTCCCTGGCGGCGTAGTGTGTTACTGATGGTAGGCTTTGTTACTTTGGTCCCAGCTCTCTGCAGGTCATTCACTAGGTCCCCGTGTGGTTCTGGGATTTTTCTCTCCGTTCTTGTGATCATTTTGACCCCACGGGTGAGATCTTGCGTGGAGCCCCAGATCGAGGAAGATTATCAGTGGTCTTGTATGTCTTCCATTTCCTAATAATTGCTCCCACAGTTGATTTCTTCAAACCAAGCTGCTTACCTATTGCAGATTCAGTCTTCCCAACCTGGTGCAGGTCTACAATTTTGTTTCTGGTGTCCTTTGACAGCTCTTTGTTCTTGGCCATAGTGGAGTTTGGAGTGTGACTGTTTGAGGTTGTGGACAGGTGTCTTTTATACTGATAACAAGTTCAAACAGGTGCCATTAATACAGGTAATGAGTGGAGGACAGAGGAGCCTCTTAAAGAAGAAGTTACAGGTCTGTGAGAGCCAGAAATCTTGCTTGTTTGTATGTGACCAAATACTTATTTTCCACCATAATTTGCAAATAAATTCATAAAAAATCCTACAATGTGATTTTCTGGATTTCTTTTCCTCATTCTGTCTGTCATAGTTGAAGTGTACCTATGATGAAAATTACAGGCCTCTCTCATCTTTTTAAGTGAGAGAACTTGCACAATTGGTGGCTGACTAAATACTTTTTTTCCCCACTGTATATGTGACAAATAAAATTTGATTTGATTTGAGCCCCCAATGGACATTTATTTACCCTGCCTACACCGCCCAATGGACATTTATTTACCCTGCCTCCACCCCCCAATGGACATTTATTTACCCTGCCTCCACCCCCCATGGACATTTATTTACCCTGCCTCCACCCCCATGGACATTTATTTACCCTGCCTCCACCCCCATGGACATTTACCCTGCCTCCACCCCCCATGGACATTTATTTACCCTGCCTCCACCCCCATGGACATTTATTTACCCTGCCTCCACCCCCATGGACATTTACCCTGCCTCCACCCCCATGGACATTTATTTACCCTGCCTCCACCCCCAATGGACATTTATTTACCCTGCCTCCACCCCCCAATGGACATTTAGGTGCGCAACTCAATATTAGGAAGGTATTCATATATGATTATTATTTTGTATTATTGTTTCATTCACTTCCCTTCTCTTTGACCTGCACTGCTTCAGAATGTCACTGTACCATGCTTTCACATCTCAGACCCTGTGCATGTGACTAATAAACTCTAATCTAATCTAAATAGTTGAAGTACAAAAGAGAAAATAAATACATAGATAAATATTAGTTTTGTTTGTGCTTAACTGGTTGCCCTTTTCTTGTGGCAACAGGTCATACATCTTGATGTTGTGATTACACACAGTGGTATTTCACCTAATAGATATGTGAGTTTATAAAAATGTGATTTGTTTTCAAATTCTTTGTGGTTCTCTCTCTTTCTCTGTCTCTCCCTCTTCAGCTCTCTCGGTCTCTCTCTTTCTCTATCTCTCTTCAGTTCTCTTTCCCCCCTCTCTCTTTCTTTTACTCTCTCTCTCTCTCTCTCTCTCTCTCTCTCTCTCTCTCTCTCTCACTCTCTCCTTCCTACGCTAGCTCTGCCCTTGCTGCAGTCCGTGGGCCGCCACTTCCTCTCCCTGGCTGTCAACAGTGAGAGGCCATTTAGAGGGCAGCAGCTTAGGTGGAGGGCTAAGGCCAATAGTCCCTGTAGAGGCAACGGTCCCTGGCTGGTCAAAAGTAGTGCACTATACAGGAAAAAGGGTGCCATTTGGGACGTCATGACTCGAATCTCATTGAAGCAATAATAGAGTTGTTAGGAGGAGCACTGTGTCCCTGTGTCTCCTTTGCAATTAATTTATAATGTGATGAAGGGATTCTAGAGGAATGAGGTATGAAGTAACGTTTGAAATCCTTGGACGGTGGACCTCCACGTTGTGTACAGTCGTGGCCAAAAGTTTTGAGAATGAAACCAATATTAATTTTCACAAAGTTTGCTGCTTCAGTGTCTTTAGATATTTTTGTCAGATGTTACTATGGAATACTGAAGTATAATTAAAAGCATTTCATAAGTGTCAAAGGCTTTTATTGACAATTACATGAAGTTGATGCAAAGAGTCAATATTTGCAGTGTTCACCCTTCTTTTTCAAGACCTCAATTCGCCCTGTCAATTAACTTCTGGGCCACATCCTGACTGATGGCAGCCCATTCTTGCATAATCAATGCTTGGAGTTTGTCAGAATTTGTGGGTTTTTGTTTGTCCACCCGCATCTTGAGGATTGACCACAAGTTCTCAATGGGATTAAGGTCTGGGGAGTTTCCTGGCCATGGACCCAAAATATCAATGTTTTGTTCCCCGAGCCACTTAGTTATCACTTTTGCCTTATGGCAAGGTGCTCCATCATGCTGGAAAAGGCATTGTTCGTCACCAAACTGTTCCTGGATGGTTGGGAGAAGTTGCTCTCGGAGGATGTGTTGGTACCATTCTTTATTCATGGCTGTGTTCTTAGGCAAAATTGTGAGTGAGCCCACTCCCTTGGCTGAGAAGCATCTGCACGCACAGTCAGGTGAAGACTTTTGGAGGATGGCCTGGTGTCAAGAAGGGCAGCAAAGAAGCCACTTCTCTCCAGGAAAAACATCAGGGACAGACTGATATTCTGCAAAAGGTACAGGGATTGAACTGCTGAGGACCAGGGTAGTCAATTTCTCTGATGAATCCCCTTTCCGATTGTTCGGGGCATCTGGAAAAAAGCTTGTCCGGAGAAGACAAGGTGAGCGCTACCATCAGTCCTGTGTCTTGCCAACAGTAAAGCATCCTGAGACCATTCATGTGTGGGGTTGCTTCTCAGCCAAGGGAGTGGGCTCACTCACAATTTTGCCTAGGCTCCATTCCCTTATCTGTCCAGCATCGGATCCAGTGAGATTTGCTGTTTCATTGGCATAAACATAGCTGTTTTTCTTCCAAGGGAATCCCAGAAGGCTTTGTATTGTAAACCGAGCAGGTAGCCTCCTATTCCAGTTAGACTACGTGGCATACAGTAGTACTACAACCTGTTTGGGAGTTGGCAGTAGTTGTTTAAGCAAAGCCCCTGCATAAACATACACTGAGTACACAAAACATTAAGGACACCGAGTTCACAAAACATTAAAGACACCTGCACTTTCCATTACATAGACTGACCAGGTGAATCCAGGTGAAAGTTATTATCCCTTATCGATGTCGCTTGTTAAATCCACTTCAATCAGTGTAGATGTAGAGGAGAAGACAGGTTAAAGAAGCCTTGAGACAATAGAGACATAGATTGTGTATGTGTGCCATTCAGAAAATGTACAAAAACGTATTTCTCTGAAATTTTGTGCACAGATTTGTTTACATCCCTGTTAGTGAGCATTTTTCCTTTGCCAACATAATCCATCCACCTGACAGGTGTGGCATATCAAGAAGCTGATTAAACAGCATGATCATTACACAGGTGCACCTTGTGCTGGGGGCAATAAAAGGCCACTCTAAAATAGTCCTGGGCGATATCGCCAAAATATTATAGCACTGTATTTAATAAATATATATACAGTTGAAGTTGTAAGTTTACATACACCTTGGCCACATACATTTAAACTCAGTTTTCACAATTTCTGACATTTCATCCTAGTAAACATTCCCAGTCTTTGGTCAGTTAGGATCACCACTTTATTTTAAGAATGTGAAATGTCAGAATAATAGAGAGAATTATTTATTTCAGCTTTTATTTCTTTCATCACATTCCCAGTGGGTCAGAAGTTTACATACACTCAATTAGTATTTGGTAGCATTGCCTTTAAATTGTTTAATTTGGGTCAAATGTTTCGGGTAGCCTTCCACAAGCTTCCCACAATAAAGTCAATATATATATAATTTTTTTTAATAATAAAAGTTTTACATTTGCTTTATGAGTAGTGTGACCCTACGGGTAGCAACACATACATTCAGAGTAATTTCAATGGGTCTTTCTCCATTCTGATTGTTTTATACTGTTCAATTCAACCTCAACCCAAAGTTATTTTTAGCAATCTAGGCCTTATTTTTTACCAAATGTTGCAATTGCGATTTGACTTGCTGTCACGATCTTCAAGGACAGACCAAGGCGCAGCGTGCCGGGTTGAGTAAAACATATTTATTTGGTTAAACTCACCAAAACAAAAGGAAGAACACAACAATCGTGACTCAACGAGTAGCACAACCAACACAATAAACAATATCCCACACACAGGTGGGGGACTAAACAACCTAAATAGGATTCCCAATTAGAGACGACTAACAGCTGCCTCTAATTGGGAACCCAAACCAACCAACATAGAAATTATAACATAGAACAAACACACACCCCTGCTCACGTCCTGACCACAACCACCATAGAGCAGCCAAAAGGGCTATCCATGGCCAGGACGTGACACTTGCGCTTTAGAGCAAAACACTTGGGAGAACTTTCAGAATCATGGAAATAGATTGTTATTCAAATTCTATTGTTAGAATATAATAGTGGGCATTTTGAGTACAGTGTTGTTTGACATGACAACGAATGAAAATGTCAGAGAGGAGTTACAGTGAGGGAAAAAAAGTATTTGATGCTCTGCTGATTTTGTACGTTTGCCCACTGACAAAGAAATGATCATTCTATAATTTTAATGGTAGGTTTATTTGAACAGTGAGAGACAGAATAACAACAAAAAAATCCAGAAAAACCGCATGTGAAAAATGTTATAAATTGATTTGCATTTTAATGAGGGAAATAAGTATTTGACCCCTCTGCAAAACATGACTTAGTACTTGGTGGCAAAACCCTTGTTGGCAATCACAGAGGTCAGACGTTTCGTGTAGTTGGCCACCAGGTTTGCACACATCTCAGGAGGGATTTTGTCCCACTCCTCTTTGCAGATCTTCTCCAAGTCATTAAGGTTTCCAGGCTGATGTTTGGCAACTCGAACCTTCAGCTCCCTCCACAGATTTCCTATGGGATTAAGGTCTGGAGACTGGCTAGGCCACTCCAGGACCTTAATGTGCTTCTTCTTGAGCCACTCCTTTGTTGCCTTGGCCGTGTGTTCTGGGTCATTGTCATGCTGGAATACCCATCCACAACCCATTTTCAATGCCCTGGCTGAGGGAAGGAGGTTCTCACCCAAGATTTGACGGTACATGGCCCCATCCATCGTCCCTTTGATGCGGTGAAGTTGTCCTGTCCCCTTAGCATAAAAACACCCCCAAAGCATCATGTTTCCACCTCCATGTTTGATGGTGGGGATGGTGTTCTTGGGGTCATAGGCAGCATTCCTCCTCCTCCAAACACGGCGAGTTGAGTTGATGCCAAAGAGCTCCATTTTGGTCTCGTCTGACCACAACACTTTCACCCAGTTGTCCTCTGAATCATTCAGATGTTCATTGGCAAACTTCAGACGGGCATGTATATGTGCTTTCTTGAGCAGGGGGACCTTGCGGCGCTGCAGGATTTCAGTCCTTCACGGCGTAATGTGTTACCAATTGTTTTCTTGGTGACTATGGTCCCAGTTGCTTTGAGATCATTGACAAGATCCTCCCGTGTAGTTCTGGGCTGATTCCTCACCGTTCTCATGATCATTGCAACTCCACGAGGTGAGATCTTGCATGGAGCCCCAGGCCGAGGGAGATTTGACAGTTCTTTTGTGTTTCTTCCATTTGCGAATAATCGCACCAACTGTTGTCACCTTCTCACCAAGCTGCTTGGCGATGGTCTTGTAGCCCATTCCAGCCTTGTGTAGGTCTACAATCTTGTCCCTGACATCCTTGGAGAGCTCTTTGGTCTTGGCCATGGTGGAGAGTTTGGAATCTGATTGATTGATTGCTTCTGTGGACAGGTGTCTTTTATACAGGTAACAAGCTGAGATTAGGAGCACTCCCTTTCAGAGTGTGCTCCTAATCTCAGCTCGTTATCTGTATAAAAGACACCTGGGAGCCAGAAATCTTTCTGATTGAGAGGGGTTCAAATACTTATTTCCCTCATTAAAATGCAAATCAATTTATAACATTTTTTACATGCGTTTTTCTGGATTTTTGTTGTTGTTATTCTGTCTCTTACTGTTCAAATAAACCTACCATTAAAATTATAGACTGATAATTTCTTTGTCAGTGGGCAAACGTACAAAATCAGCAGGGGATCAAATACTTTTTTCCCTCACTATATTGTGACAGGGTAGGAACGAAAGTGTTGGTAAGTGTTCCCTAGGGGACACTATAATCTTTGGCTACGTTGTAGTGATGGGCATTCCGGCACTTTTCAGTGACCCAGCTCTTTTGGCTCCCAAACGGCTCTTTAACCTCTAGCGCCCCACTCCCGACACTACCCGGTGAAATGCAAGGCGCCAAATTCAAAATCCAAAAGTTGAATTATTAAACATTCATCAATATACAAGTGTTGCATAGTCATCAAAAACTCTGCTTCTTGGCAATATCACAGCGTTGACAGATTTCAAAAAGGCTTTACGGCGAAAGCACTACATTTGATTGTTTGAGGGTAGCACCTCCAATTTTCTTTTCATTACCATAAATTCATAAACCATCGCAGTTCACACAAAACACATTTCACAGCGAAAACAAATCAATTACCTTTTGAAGAACTTCTGCTGAGGGCTTCCCAAGTGTCCAACGAAGACAATCCATGGTTCTTTTGTTAGAAAAAGTCATGTATTATATCCATAAATCTCCGTTTGGTTGGTGCGTTATGAGGAGAAAATACAGCGTCCACTCGCCCATTGAACCGTGAAGAGAACTCGTTCAAACTATACCTATAAACTTGTCCAAGAACAATCAAACATCATTGATAATGTATCCTTAGGAACACTTTTATGTATATTTAGTATAATATTTCACCTGGAATATAAACTGGGCGATAGGAAAGGAAAAAACCACAGCCCGCGCAATCCTGTGAACGCGCATCCTCTTCTGTTTACTTCTTGTGACCACTTCCTAATTCTTCTTCTATTACCATCCATATCAACTAAATAGAATCAAAACACTGTCTAGAGACTGTTGACATCCAGTGGAAGCAATAGGTACTGAATTCTTACTCCCTTATATGGTCATTTTCAATAGGGGAGGGGTTCAAAATGAGGCAATGTGTCAAAATCACTTTTTCCAGGACAGAAATTAATCGGGTTTTCGCCTGCCATATCCTTTCTGTTATACTCACAGACAATATTTTAACACTCTTAGACACTTCAGAGTGTTTCCTATCCAATAGTACAAATTATGTGCATATCCTATTTTCTGGGCCTGAGTGGGAGGCATTTTACTTTGGGCATGCCAGGCTCTCCAAAACCGTCACCTCGGGAGCTGCTCCCTAAGAAGTTAAAATAAATATGTTTTGTATTTTTTCAAGTCAAACAGTTTGCGATAGTTTGACTATGATTGGTGTTAAAACAGTTCTAATTAAAATATTAAATGAAATCATACTCTACCTGTCACACCTAGAACAAAAAAAAACCTACACCAAAACGAAACTAAACACGTCAGCCTATAACTAACAGGCCTGAACGTGACAGTACCCCCCCCCCCAAAGGCGCGGACTCTGACCGCGCCACCCAAAAGTCCATGGGGGGGTCTTCGGGTGGGTTTCTTTGTCCCAGGTGGTGGCTCCGGTGCTGGCCGTGCTGGTCCGAAGTCACGCACCGGAGGCCCTGGGCCATTTGCAGGGCTGGGGACCCTCTCTGGCGGCCCCGGGCTGGGGACCCTCACTGGCGGCCCCGGGCTGGGGACCCTCACTGGCGGCTCAGGACTGGGGACCCTCACTGGCGGCTCAGGACTGGGGACACTCACTGGCGCTCTGGTGCGGGGAGCAGGAACCGGCCGTACTGGGCTCGTGACGCGCACTCTGGTGCCGGGAGCAGGAACCGGCCGTACTGGGCTCGTGACGCGCACTCTGGTGCGGGGAGCAGGAACCGGCCGTACTGGGCTCGTGACGCGTACAGGAATCCTGGAGCGTGGAGCAGGGACAGGACGTGCTGGATTCTCTAAGCGCACAGGGAGCCTGGTGCACGGAGCCGGAACAGGACGTGCTGGACTCTCTAAGCGCACAGGGGGACTGGTGCGCGGAGCTGGAACCGGACGTGCTGAATCCACTACACGCACAGGAGACCTGATGCGTATAGCCGACACCCCTCTCCCAGGTTGTTCACTCACCCTGGCGTCACCGATGAGGGGAGCTGGAATGTCGTGCACCGGCTGTGCGCGCGGACCGGAGACACCGCACGCAGAGCCGGCGCAGGACATTTCGGTCCCATCAGGCGCACTGGAGACCTGGCACGCAGAGCCTGCACCACCCTTCCAGGCTGCACACTCACCCTAGCCCGACAGATGAGTGGCGCTGGAATTTCGCGCACCGGCCTATGCATGCGCACTGGAGACACCGTGCGCACAACTGCATAGCACGGTGTCTGCTCAGTGCGACGCACCCTCCAACGCTCCCTCCAGAGAGCACGAGGAGTTAGCTCAGGAGTCCCTCCTGAACCGGCCAAACTCCCGTGTGCCCCCCCCAAAAAGTTTTTGGGGCTGCCTTTCGGGCTTCCGTGCCAGGCGAGTTCCAATGTATCTCTCCCTCTCCGGGTTCCACGCTCCATATATATCCTCGTAGCTCCCTCGCTCAGTCTTCGCCGCTTCCATCCTCCTCTTAGGGTAACGATGCTCCGTCGTCTTCCCTCAAGGCCCCTTCCCAGCTAATATTTCCTCCCAAGTCCAGGACTCCTTTACACATCGCTGCTTGGTCCTTTTTTGGTGGGTTATTCTGTCACGATCTTCTGTATGGACAGACCAAGACGCAGCGATGCTTCCAGTATACATTTTAATAACGGACGTAACTGGGAAAATATACAACAAAAACAAACGAAGATCGTCACGAAGAACATAACTAACGAAACACAACAAAGCTATGAACTTACAATAACCCACAAAACCTAAATGAAAACCCCAAACATATACATGGTTCCCAATTAGAGACAACGACACACAGCTGCCTCTAATTGGGAACCATTACCCCAACATAGACATACAACACCTAGAACAAAAAAAAACCTACACCAAAACGAAACTAAACACGTCAGCCTATAACTAACAGGCCTGAACGTGACACTACCTTAACCACGATGTATTTAAAAATGCATTGGTTTGTTATGAAAAGAATGCTATTAAACATTTGCATTTAAAGTATAACTTTTTAATGTATATAAACAGAGTGCATTTAAATCTAACCATTCAAAACAAATACAATCTGAACAGCATAATAGAATATTGCACCATATCACAGAAATATAAATAACAATTTGCAAAACTGCAGCATCCCACGAAGTGAAATAAATGTAAAAAGAAGGATGCTATTACACATGTGCATTTAAAGTTTAACTTTTTTAATGTATATAAACAAAGTGCATAGAAATGTAACAATTCAAAACGAATACAATCTGAACAACATAATAATAGAATATTGCACCATATCAAAGAAAAATAAATAACAATGTGCAAAACTGCAGCATCCAACTTAAAACATTAAACTGGTCCCTCTTTCTCTCTCTTCTTTATTGCCATGTTATAACCAGCAGCACACAGCAATGCTGACCATATTTTGCTTTTATGAGAGATTTGCATTCAGAAATGCAAGCTGCCTCACTTTCGAGGGGCTGATGCGATTTCTTCTCTCAGTAATTATCTGTCTCGTTTTCGAGAAGACCCTCTCAGAGGGAACGGATGTGGCCACTTTGCAGAGTCTCCCTGCAACATAAAATGTTGAATTCCACCTTGTAGTGCAGTCTTGTTTAGGCCTCAGCTCAGGCATCCCCATCTGGCATTGTGTAGACTTTAGTTTTTTAGCACCTACTGTGCTCCTGTGGAAGTATTCCACAGCTGCTTTCACTTTGTCCACAATGGGCTTCATCACCTTCAGAGCATCTCTTACAATCAGGTTGATTGTGTGGGCAAGACATGGATGATGGGTCCATTTTAAAATGTTCATGGCTTTGGTTATGTTAGCTGCATTGTCGCTAACACAACAGACCACTTTTCCATCTACTTGCCATTCTCTGGCCACTCTCAAGAGTTCCTCTGCCAAGTTCTCTGAGGTGTGTCTGTCGCTGAACTCAAAGCAGTTTTTTTTACTCTTTCCCGCACTGAAGCCTGTGTGCTCTCGTACAGTTGTGGAATACGTGATTTTGAAAGGGTTTTCCTGCTGGGAATTGTGAACATTGGATTTAGACTATTGCTATAATTTCTAAAACCTCTGTCCTCCATGATCGAAAATGGCTGGAAATCGGTGTTAATCGTTTTAGCCAATGCAATATCAATTTGGCTTTGTTTTACTACAGACATAGACTTTGGCATAAACTGGTCCATAGAAGACAGCGTTGCTGTGGGTCGCTGAGTAGGCCTACTTGACTGAGTGGATATATCTCCACGTGTGGAGGTGCTGGCTGCACCACTATCACTAGCAGGCCCGCTAGTTTCTCGAAGCTCCGCTACAGTTAACGTCACAGTTGAACCAACAGTTGAACCAACTTGTTTTGGCAAATTCTACACTGTGCTCTAACATTGTCTACATTATTAAAATGCATCCAAATGCTACTGTGCTTCCGACTTATTTTCCAGCTGTTGTTTTCACAGCTGTCCTTCCTCTCTCTCCTCCGCTGCAAAGTGTGTGACTGACTGTGAGTGAGTTGGCTCGGCCCCCCCTCACGCATCATATTCTATTTTCTACTGAATTATTGACTGTATGTTTGCTTACTCCATGTGTAACTCTGTGTTGTTGAATGTGGCAAACTGCTTTGCTTTATCTTGGCCAGGTCGCAGTTGTAAATGAGAACTTGTTCTCAACTAGCCTACCTGGTTAAATAAAGGTGAAATAAATATCTTTGTATCATTGGTTGACACTGCGTGTCTGATTAACAGGAACAACAAGTGAGGCTGTTAGTCTGAGCAGACAGTCAGAATGAATGTGTGTGCGCTTGAGCATTTAGCCATATATTATTATTTTTTAATTTTTTGTTTGAATTAGTTGATTCTATTCATTTAAATCTTTTGATTATTCATATTATTCTACACCATCACTGGTATTATCAGGCTGTATAGTTTGCTCTGACTCAATATATTTATTAGCTAGTTAGCGATTAGCATTAGCGGCTAACCAAATTTTGCTAAGAAAAGACAAACTAGCTGTTTGCCGATGTAAGAAACACTAATAGTCCAATTATAGAACGCTAGTGGATTTATATTAAGAAGCAAAGTGAAAACAGCATTGTTGTCCTCAACATTGTTGCATGTGCTGCATTGACCATGCAGACTGAAGGCAAGTGTCTCGTGGTTGAGCAGCAATAAATGCGCTCCTTGAGTCACAGGAGGCAGAGCTAGGTCTGTGTGGAAAGCGGCATGGAGAGAGAGCGGAGAGAGATGTGGACTATAAAAATGTACGTTACACACAACATTTTACATTTAACAAACCAAAAATGTAAATACTGGTATAGAAGGTAAAGTAAAAACCCAAACCGGTCCGTGCATCAATACCAGTATATCGTAAAATACGGTATACTGCCCAGCCCTACTTTAAAATGTGCAATTTTGTCACACAACACTATGCCATAGTTCAATTGGCATGCTGACTGCAGGAATGTCCACCAGAGCTGTTGCCAGAGAAATTAATGTTAATTTCTCTAGCAACATCGTTTTAGAGAATTTGGTTGTACGTCCAACCAGCCTCAGAACCACAGATCACGTGTAACCACGCCAGCCCAGGACCTCCACATCTGGCTTCTTCACCTGCGGGACCATCTGAGACCCGTACAGCTGATGAGACTGTGGGTTTGCACAATCCGAGAATTTCTGCACAAACGGTCAGAAACCGTTTCAGGGAAGCTCATTTGCGTGCTCGTCGTCCTCACCAGGGTCTTGACCTGACTGCAGTTCGTAACCTACTTCATTGGGCAAATGCTCACCTTCGATGTCCACTGGCACGCTGGAGAAGTGTGCTCTTCTCGGATGAATCCCAGTGTCAACTATACCGTGTATGGCGTTGTGTGGGCGAGCTGTTTGCTGATGGCCCATTGCATGCCATTTATCCGCCGCCATCACCTTATGTGATCACCCCATGATAATGCATGGCCACATGTTGCAAGGGTCTGTACACAATTCCTGGAAGCTGAAAATGTCCCAGTTCTTCCATGGCCTGACATGTGACCCATTGAGCTTGTTTGGGATGCTCTGGATCAATGTGTACAACAGCGTGTACCAGTTCTTGCCAATATCCAGCAACTTCGCACAGCCATTGAAGAGGAGTATTCCACAGGCCACAATCAACAGCGTGTTCAATTCTATGTGAGGAGATGTGTCGTGCTGCATGAAGAAAATGGTGGTCAAACCAGATGCGGACTGATTTTCTGATCCCTTATCTTTCTTTTAAGGTATCTGTGACCAACAGATGCATATCTGTATTCCCAGTCATGTGAAATCCATAGATTAGGGCCTAATGAATTTATTTCAATTGACTGATTTTCTTATATGAACTGTAACTCTGTAACTTTTTGAGATTTTTGCTTGTTCCATTTATATTTTTGTTCAGTGTAGGTGCCAGGCTCACTGGTTTGTGTCAAGCACTGCAACGCTGCTGGGTTTTTCCACGCTCAACAGTTTCCTGTGTGTATAAAGAATGGTCCACCACCTAAAGGAAATCCAGCCAATTTGACACAACACAGCATTGGAGTCAACTTGGGCCAGCATCCCTGTGGAACGTTTTCGACTCCTTGTAGAGTCCATTCCTCAACACATTGAGGCTGTTCTGAGGGCAAAAGGGGGTGCAACTCAATATTAGGAAGATGTTTGGTATACTCAGTTTATATTAGGAACTTTGATTGATACTGCTCCAATGTCTGGCCAGACCATACATCATATGCATATTAATTAATCTATACTGGGAAAGTTATGATGGGGGCACCGGTTTTTCCTAGTATTATTCACAGTTTCCTGTGTTCCGTGTGTCCACTCGAATGGCACTGGATTCGCTCTAATAGTGCACTTATTCATTATTTAGAGCTACGCTGTTTGCTATCGTGAGTTTAGTGTAATAGGTTGTCAAAGCCAAATGGAATCGCAATTGATCGACTTTCTCTGATAGAGTAGAATGATATTTAAGAAGTTATTAATCATATTTTCATGATAGATGTCTGTTCAGTGATTTGGGGGTCAGTCAGAAAGTTAGACCTAATTATGTGCTGTGTGTATATGTGTGGTCGTTGCCTACCTGTTGCTAACCTAATGTTAGTTAAGTTGTGGTTGTACAGGTATATAGGATATTTTCAAATGGCGAACCATTCAAAAACTCAGCAAGACTCCAGATGACCTCCTGCTTTGCACTGTACGTGAGACAGTCTCTGATGTCCACTGTTTATTGTCCTAAAAAGAAGCCATTTTCCCGATGAAATCAGTGTTATTAAGGAACTCCTGACCCGTAAAGCTGAGACTGTATTTTCATTCTGTAATCCTGTTTGCATTGGGAATGTCCTGTTTTGGAGGTTAAATATATGTTAACCAGAGCCTTCATGTGGACTACACGTAATGCATTGGTAATATACTTTTTGTAACTAGATAATAAAGGCCTAAGTCTTTAAACTATTTTGTTATAGGTCTAAACACTAGGCTAAACTTGACTATGTTACTGTGTACTTTTCCATGATATGCTTTGATTGTTGTTGTTTCGTAACATCCATGGAAACAATCATATTTTAGGCTAAATGCTGTCCTTATCTATATTTGTCCACAGATAAGCCATATTATAAAGTTACCATATAGACCTAGTACTCTTTAAACATATTAATGTTTAATGTGTGATTGATAGGCTTTGATCCCACTATTTGCCAATTAGTCACCTGCCCTAAAATGGCCTCCGGTGGCTTGGTGCACCCAGCGTGGGGTTGTTCTCTGTGACCGTTAACTCTTTGTGTGTACTTTTGTCAAGGTTCGTGTGTAGCTGGTGCATGAATAGTCAGGCGCAGGAGAACAGGACTGAGTGAGCAAAGCACTTTACTCAATGAATCAAACGAACAAAACGCTAACCGCGTAATATAAAACACTTAGCCAAACGCAAACAAGCGAGACATAAATAAAACGTACCAGCCGGAACAAAAACAGCTTAACAATAAACAATCACACACAAAGGCATGGGGGAAAACAGAGGGTTAAATACACAACAGATAATGATGGGGAATGCAAATCAGGTGTGTGAAAAACAAGACAAGACAAATGGAAAATGAAAAGTGGATCGGTGATGATTAGAAGACCGGTGACGTCGACCGCCGAATGCCGCCCGAACAAGGAGGGGAAGGAACCTCCCGCACCTCAGACTCCTGGAGTGGACCAACCACCACTGGCCTCAGGAGAGACACAGGGAACGAGGGGTTCATATGGTAATCGGGGGGAAGCTGTAACCGGTAACATACCTCGTTCACTCTCCTCAGGACTTTAAATGGCCCCACAAACTGCGGACCCAGCTTCCGGCTTGGCAGGCGGAGGGGCAGGTTTCGGGTCGAGAGCCAGACCCTGTCCCCCGGTGCGAACACTGCGGTGACGGTCCGCGCTGGTCTTTTGGCGCAGTGCGGCCTGCTGGAGGTGACCATGGGCGGCTTCCCAGGTCTCCTCCGCGCGCCTGAACCAATCGTCTACCGCAGGAGAATCGGTCTGACTGATGCCACGATGCCAGAACCGGCTGGTACCCCAATACACACTGAAAAGGGGAGAGGTTAGTGGAGGAGTGGTGGAGAGAGTTCTGCGCCATCTCTGCCCAGGGCACGAACGCCGCCCACTCCCCCGGGCCGGTCCTGGCAATAGGACCGCAGAAACCTGCCCACATCCTAGTTCACTCTTTCCACCTGCCGATTACTTTCGGGGTGGAAACCCGAGGTAAGGCTGAGCAAGACCCCCAGACGTTCCATGAACGCCCTCCAGACTCTCGAAGTGAACTGGGAACTCCGATCAGACACTATATCCTCAGGCACCCCGTAGTGCTGGAAGGCGTGTGTAAACAGGGCCTCCGCAGTTTGTAGGGCCGTAGGAAGACCGGGCATAGGAATGAGACGACAGGACTTAGAGAAACGATCCACAACGACCAGGATCGTGGTGTTTCCCTGTGAGGGAGGAAGATCCGTTAGAAAATCCACCGACAGGTGTGACCAAGGCCGTTGTGGAACGGGTAAGGGATGTAGCTTACCTCTGGGCAGGTGTCTAGGAGCCTTACATTGAGCGCACACCTAGCAGAAGGAAACATAAACCCTCACATCCCGAGCCAAGGTGGGCCACTAGTACTTCCCTGTCAGACAGCGCACCGTCCGCCCGATCCCTGGATGACCAGAGGAGGGTGATGTGTGGGCCCAATAGATCAACTGGTCACGGACAACAGACGGAACGTACTGACGCCCGACGGGACACTGAGGTGGAGCGGGCTCTGTACGCAATGCCTGCTCTATATGCGCATCCAGCTCCCACACGACCGCCGCTACCAGGCAGGAAGCCGGGAGTCTGATCCATGGGCCGCTCCTCTGTGTCATACAGTCGGGACAGTGCGTCTGCCTTCACATTCCGGGAACCTGGTCTGTAAGACAGGGTAAACACAAAACAGGTAAAGAAAGAACGGCCTGCTGAAAGAACAGGCATTTCTCAGCCTTGACGTACAGGTCATGCTCCAACAGTCTTCCAAGTACCTTGCGCACCAAAGACACATGCTCGGCGCGCGTGTAGCTGAGTATATGAGAAAGTCATCGATATACACCACTACACCCTGCCCGTGCAGGTCCCTGAAAATCTTGTCTACAAAGGATTGGAAGACTGATGGAGCATTCATCAACCCGTACGGCATGACGAGGTACTCATAATGACCTGAGGTGGTACTAAGCGCTGTCTTCTACTCGTCTCCCTCCCGGATACGCACCAGGTTGTACGCACTCCTGAGATCCAGTTTGGTGAAGAAGCGCGCCCCGTGCATTGACTCAATCGCCGTAGTGATAAGAGGTAGCGGGTAGCTGTACCTCACCGTGATTTGATTGAGACCTCTATAGTCAATGCACGGGCGCAGACCTCCATCCTTCTTCACAAAAAATAAACTTGAGGAGGCAGGTGAAGTGGAGGGCCGAATGTACCCCTGCCCCAGGGATTCGGAGACATATGTTTCCATAGCCGCCGTCTCCTCTTGCGACAGGGGATACACGTGACTCCTGGGAAGTGCAGCGTCTACCAGGTGATTTATCGCACAATCCCCCTGTTGATGGGGTGGTAATTGAGTCGCCTTCCGTTTACAGAAGGCGAGTGCCAAATCGGCATATTCTGGGGGGTGGAGACCTGGTCTGGACTTTCCACCGTGGTAGTACCAACGGAAACTCCTACACACCTCCCCGAGCACTCTGGCGACCACCCCGTGAGATCCCTCTGTTGCCAGGAAATGGTGGGGTTATGACGAGCCAACCAGGGAAAAACTCAGGGAAACAAACAAGTACAAACAAGTGAACAACAGAGGACTTTGGATGAGAGTGGTGCAGACTCACCTGGGGTGACGACAGAGTGCCCTGCCTGCTGCCTCGACTCCCAGAAGGACCAACCCGGCACCAACCGGCAGTGTGTCCTCTGCGGCCACAGATGGTGCACGTGAAGGCCCCTCCTCCAGCCTCTGGCGCAGCCCCTCCTAAGTCCATGGGCACCGGAGCGGGAGTGCTGGGAGATGGAACCGACAGAGCCCCCTCAGGACGTCCACGGGTAACCAGCAGGTTATTCAACCGGATGGACAGATCCACTAGTTGGTCCAAAGTGATGGCGGCATCCCTGCAGACCAACTCCCGTCGGACATCCTCACGCAGGCTGCATCGATAGTGGTCGATGAGGGCCCTGTCGTTCCATCCTGCTCCGGCGGCCAAGGTTCGGAACTCCAGCGCGAACTCCTGTGCGCTCCTCGTCCCCTGTCTCAAATGAAATAGTCGTTCCCCCGGCGCTCTACCTTCGGGCGGATGGTCAAAGACGGCCCGGAAGCGACAGGTGAACTCCTCAAAGTGGTCCAACACTGCGTCTTCCTCTCCCCAAACGTTGTTTGCCCACTCCAGAGCTCTCCCCGAGAGGCATGAGACGAGGGCAGAAACTCTCTCCCTTCCTGAGGGAGCTGGGTGAAGGGTGGCCAGGTATAAGTCCAGTTGTAAAAGGAACCCCCGGCAATGTGCGGCCGTCCGATCATACTCCCTGGGAAGGGAGAGACGCATCCCACTGGAGCTGGATCCGGACAGGACGGGTAGAGGTAACTCCGGTTGCGTTGGTCGAGGCACTGGAGACACTTCTTGTCTCTCCCAGCGGTCCATGGTCTGGACAACTTGATCCATCATGGCTTCGAGATGATGTAGCATAGCCGCGTGTTCCTGGACGCGTTCCTCGACTCCTCTGACCGGGGTTCCTGCTCCTGCTGACTCCATGGTGGGTGTGTGATTCTGTCAAGGTTCGTGTGTAGCTGGTGCATGAAGAGTCAGGCGCAGGAGAACAGGACTGAGTGAGCAAAGCACTTTACTCAATGAATCAAACGAACAAAACGCTAACCGCGTAATACAAAGCGAGGCATAAATAAAACGCACCAGCAGGAACGAAAACGGCTTAACGATAAACAATCACACACAAAGAAATGGGGGAAAACAGAGGGTTAAATACACAACAGATAATGATGGGTAATGCAAACCAGGTGTGTGAAAAACAACACAAGATAAAATGGAAAATGAAAAGTGGATCGGTGATGATTAGAAGACCGGGGACGTCGACCGCCGAATGCGGCCAAACGAGGATGGGAACCGACTTTAGTCGAAGTCGTGACAACTTTTACCTCTGCACTCGTGGAAGGTGAGGGTTACGCGGGAGTTGAGCTGGGGTGGGGGGCAAGCAACAGATGACGAGAGTCACTATCTGTACGGTAAAATTATCTGGGGAAAATAGAAGATATAACCTTGACCTTTCCACCATAAGGCCCAGTTCTGTCACCACCGTAACACAACCTTGCGCAGCAACACCGCCTGTCTGGGGAGCTGCGCACTGTGAGTGAAGTGCTGAAAGATTTGTTTTTAGAAGCAATGTGCAGGTATGAAAGTCAAATTTACTCGAAAGTCTACTAAAGTAAAACTTTGTCCTCATGTTTCTTGACTATTTACATTGTTTTGTTGACAAGGTAGGTTGATTTTTAAAGTTTGAGTTTGCTTCCACTGCTAGCAAAGATACATCATCGGCCTCTACTAGTGAGATTCTCACAGGCACAAATTAGGATTAAAGAGGCCCCATTACCAAGTTAACCTGTGATATTTTGGTTAAAAGACCCAGGTCACAGAATATTACATTAAATTGAGTAATATATCACATTACTTCTTACTAGTAATACATTTCTTGTTTTAGAAGCATTACTAAGCATGCTCATCTGTTTTTGTTGTGGTTTTTGTTGTAATTATGGCAAATAAACTATTTTGGTTGGTAAATATTCTGAGTGGCTGGTAGATTTATCAATCTACCTGCCAATGTGGCTGGTATACCACAAAGATAGTTTTAGGCCCTGGTGGTGTTGATGAGTAGAAGTCTCATGCTGTGTCATGGTAGTAGAAGTCCCATGCTGTGTCATGGTAGTAGAAGTCCCATGCTGTGTCATGGTAGTAGAAGTCTCATGCTGTGTCATGGTATTAGAAGTCTCATGCTGTGTCATGGTAGTAGAAGTCTCATGCTGTGTCATGGTATTGGAAGTCTAATGCTGTGTCATGGTATTGGAAGTCTCATGCTTTGTCATGATATTATACGTCTCATGGTGTGTCATGGTATTAGAAGTCTCATGCCGTGTCATGGTAGTAGACTTCTCATGCTGTGTCATGGTATTAGAAGTCTCATGGTGTGTCATGGTATTAGAAGTCTCATGGTGTGTCATGGTAGTAGAAGTCTCATGCTGTGTGTCATGGTAGTAGACGTCTCATGGTATGTCATGGTAGTAGAAGTCTCATGCTGTGTCATGGTATTGTAAGTCTTATGCTGTGTCATGGTAGTAGAAGTCTCATGCTGTGCATTGGTATTGAGAATTGCTCACTAGCTGGGCCGTGATATTGACTGGTTCTTCCAATCGGTGTTATAGCGTTGAGTAGAGCTGAGTCAGGTTTGTAGGCCTCCTTGCTCATACACACTTTTTCAGTTCTTCCCACACATTTTCTATAGGATTGAGGTCAGGGCTTTGTGATGGCCACTCCAATACCTTGACTTTGTTGTCCTTAAGCCATTTTGCCACAACTTTGGAAGTATGCTTGTCCATTTGGAAGACCCATTTGCAAACAAGCTTTAACTTCTGTTGCTTCAATATATCCACATTTATTTATTTTTATTTCACCTTTATTTAACCAGGTAGGCAAGTTGAGAACAAGTTCTCATTTACAACTGTGACCTGGCCAAGATAAAGCAAAGCAGTTCGACACATACAACAACACAGAGTTACACATAGAGTAAAACAAACATGCAGTCAATGATACAGTAGAAAAAAAAAAATCTATATACAAAGAGTGCAAATGAGGTAGGATAAGGAAGGTAAGACAATAAATAGGCCATGGTGGCAGAGTAATTACAATATAGCAATTTAACACTGGAATGGTAAAAATGTGCAGTAGATGAATGTGCAATGTAGAAAAACTGGGGTGCAAAGGAACCATGCGAGGCAGTCATTTGAGAAACCAAGGCTGTCGAGTCTGCCGATAAGGATGAGGTGATTGACAGAGTCGAAAGCCTTGGCCAGATCAATGAAAACGGCTGCACAATAATGTCTCTTATCGATGGTGGTTATGATGTCATTTAGGACCTTGAGCGTGGCTGAGGTGCACCCCATGACCAGCCCTGAAACCAGATTGCATAGCGGAGAAGGTACGGTGGGATTCGAAATGGTCGGTAATTTGTTTGTTAACTTGGCTTTCAAAGACCTTAGAAAGGCAGGGTAGGATGGATATAGGTCTGTAGCAGTTTGGGTCAAGAGTGTCTCCCCCTTTGAAGAGGGGGATGACTGCAGCTGCTTTCCAGTCTTTGCGAATGTGCACATAATTTTCCTTCCTCATGATGCCATCTATTTTGTGAAGTGCACCAGTCCCTCTTGCAATAAAGCACCCCCACAGCATGATGCTGCCACCCCCATGCTTCACGGTTGGGATGGTGTTCTTCGGCTTGCAAGCCTCCCCCTTTTTCCTCCAAACATAACGATGGTCATTATGGCCAAGCAGTTCTATTTTTGTTTCATCAGACCTGAGGACATTTCTCAAAAAAGTACAATCTTTGTCCCCATGTGCAGTTGCAAATCGTAGTCTAGCTTTTTTTATGGCGGTTTTGGAGCAGTGGCTTCTTCCTTGCTGAGCAGCCTTTCAGGTTATGTCGATATAGGACTTGTTTTACTGTGTATATAGATACTTTTGTACCTGTTTCCCCCAGCATCTTCACATGGTCCTTTGCTGTTGTTCTGGGATTGATTTGCACTTTTCGCACCAAAGTACATTCATCTCTAGGAGACAGAACGCGTCTCCTTCCTGAGCGGTATGACGGCTGCGTGGTCCCATGGTGTTTATACTTGCGTACTATTGTTTGTACAGATGAACGTGGTACCTTCAGGCAATTTGTAAATTGTTACCAAGGATGAACCAGACTTGTGGAGGTCTACAATTGTTTTTCTGGGGTCTTGGCTGATTTCTTTTGATTTTCCCATGATGTCAAGCAAAGAGGCACTGAGTTTTTTTTTTATTAAATGTTTTATTACTTTTTCACCTTTATTTAACCAGGTAGGCTAGTTGAGAACAAGTTCTCATTTACAACTGCGACCTGGCCAAGATAAAGCACAGCAGTTCAACACATACAACAACAAAGAGTTACACATGGAATAAACAAACATGCAGTCAATGATACAGTAGAAAAGTCTATATACAGTGAGTGCAAATTAGGTAAGATAAGGGAGGTAGGGCAATAAATAGGCGATGGTGGCGAGGTATTTACAATATAGCAATTAAACACTGGAATGGTAGATGTGCAGAAGTTGAATGTGCAAGTAGAGATACTGGGGTGCAAAGGAGCAAGATAAATAAATAAATATGGGGATGAGGTAGTATGATGGGCTGTTTACAGATGGGCTATCAACAGGTGCAGAGCACCAGCTGCACTGACAGCTGGTGCTTAAAGCTAGTGAGGGAAATATGAGTCTTCAGCTTCAGTGATTTTTGTAGTTCGTTCCAGTCATTGGCAGCAGAGAACTGGAAGGAAAGGCGGCCAAATAGGAGTTGGCTTTGGGGATGACCAGTGAAATATACCTGCTGGAGCGCATGCTACGGGTGGGTGCTGCTATGGTGACCAGTGAGTGGAGATAAGACGGGGCTTTACCTAGCAAAGACTTGTAGATGACCTGGAGCCAGTGGGTTTGGCGACGAGTATGAAGCTAGGGCCAGCCAACGAGAGCGTACATGTCGCAGTGGTGGGTAGTATATGGGGCTTTGGTGACAAAACGGATGGCACTGTGATAGACTGCATCCAATTTGTGGAGTAGAGTGTTGGAGGCTATTTTATAAATGACATCGCCAAAGTCGAGGATCGGTAGGATGGTCAGTTTTACGAGGGTATGTTTGGCAGCATGCGTGAAGGATGCTTTGTTGCGAAATAGGAAGCCGATTCTAGATTTAATTTTGGATTGGAGATGCTTAATGTGAGTCTGGAAGGAGAGTTTACAGTCTAACCAGATACCTAGGTATTTGTAGTTGTCCACATATTCTAATTCAGAACCGTCCAGAGTATTGATGCTGGACGGGCGGTCAGGTGCGGGCAGTGATCGGTTGATGAGCATGCATTTAGTTTTACTTGCATTTAAGAGCAGTTGGAGGCCACGGAAGGAGAGTTGTATGGCATTGAAGCTTGTCTGGAGGTTAGTTAACACAGTGTCCAAAGAAGGGCCAGAAGTATACAGAATGGTGTTGTCTGTGTAGAGGTGGATCAGAGAATCACCAGCAGCAAGAGCGACATCATTGATGTATACAGAGAAGAGAGTCGGCCCGAGAATTGAACCCTGTGGCACCCCCATAGAGACTGCCAGAGGTCCGGACAACAGGCCCTCCAATTTGACACACTGAACTCTATCTGAGAAGTAGTTGGTGAACCAGGCGAGGCAATCATTTGAGAAACCAAGTCTGCTAATAAGAATGTGGTGATTGACAGAGTCGAAAGCCTTGGCCAGGTTGATGAATACGGCTGCACAGTAATGTCTCTTATCAATGGCGGTTATGATATCGTTTAGGACCTTGAGCGTGGCTGAGGTGCACCCATGACCGGAGAAGGTACAGTGGGATTCGAAATGGACGGCAATGTGTTTGTTAGTCAAAGTCACCATTATTAGTCAGTTGTACAACTGAATGCCTTCAACTGAAATGTGTCTTCCGCATTTAACCCAACCCCTCTGAATCAGAGAGGTGCGGGGGGCTGCCTTAATCGACATCCACGTCTTCGGCGCCCGGGGACCTTGGCTTTTAACTTGGCTTTCGAAGACCTTAGAAAGGCAGGGTAGGATAGATATAGGTCTGTAGCAGTTTGGGTCTAGAGTGTCTCCTCCTTTGAAGAGGAGGATGACTGTGGCAGCTTTCCAATCTTTGGGGATCTTAGACGATACAAAAGAGAGATTGAACAGGCTAGTATTAGGGGTTGCAACAATTTTGGGAGATAATTTTAGAAAGAGAGGGTCCAGATTGTCTAGCCCGGCTGATTTGTAGGGTCCAGATTTTGCAGCTCTTTCAGAACATTAGCTATCTGGATTTGGGTGAAGGAGAAATGGGGGAGGCTTGGGCGAGTTGCTGTGGGGAGTGCAGGGCTGTTAACCAGGTTAGGGGTAGGCAGGTGGAAAGCATGGCCAGCCGTAGAAAAAATGCTTATTGAAGTTCTCAATTATAGTGGATTTGTCGGTGGTGACAGTGTTTCCTAGCCTCAGTGCAGTGGGCAGCTGGGAGGAGGTGCTTTTGTTCTCCACCAACTTTTTTTAGTTTGTGCTACAGGATGCAAATATCTGCTTGATAAAGCTAGCCTTAGCTTTCATAACTGCCTGTGTATATTGGTTCCTAACTTCCCTGAAAAGTTGTATATCGCGGGTGCTATTCGATGCTAATGCAGAACGCCACAGGATGTTTTTGTGCTTGTCAAGGGCAGTCAAGTCTGGAGAGAACCAAGGGCTATATCTGTTCCTGGTTCTACATTTTTTGAAAGGGGCATGCTTATTTAAGATGGTGAGGAAGGCACTTTTAAAGAATGACCAGGCATCCTCTACTGACGGGATGAGGTCAATATCCTTCCAGGATACCCGGACCAGGTCGATTAGAAAGGCCTGCTTGCTGAAGTGTTTTAGGGAGCGTTTGACAGTGATGAGGGGTGGTCGTTTGACCGCAGACCCATTACGGATGTACGCAATGAGGCAGTGATTGCTGAGATCTTGGTTGAAAACAGCAGAGGTGTATTTGGAGGGCAAGTTGGTTAGGATGATATCTATGAGGGTGCCCGTGTTTATGGATTTGGGGTTGTACCGGATGGGTTCATTGACCATTTGTGTGAGATTGAGGGCATCAAGCTTAGATTGTAGGTCAACAGGTGCCCCCTAAAGACTATTGTATCCATGATGGCTGCGTGGTCCCATGGTGTTTATACTTGCGTACTACAATTGTGATACAGTGAATGATATGTGAAATAATCTGTCTGTAAACAATTGTTGGAAAAATTACTTGTGTCATGCACAAAGTAGATGTCCTAACTGACTTGCCAAAACTATAGTTTGTTAACTACTACCCGGTGAAATGCAATGCGCCAAATTCAAAATCCAAAAGTTGAATTATTAAACATTCATCAATATACCAGTGTTGCATAGTCATCAAAAGCTCTGCTTCTTGGCAATATCACAGCGTTGTCATATTTCAAAAAGGATTTACGGCGAAAGCACAACATTTGATTGTTTGAGGGTAGCACCTCCAATATTTCCCATTAGCATAAATTTTGAAGAACTTCTGCTGAGGGCTTCCCAAGTGTCCAACAAAGACAATCCATGGTTCTTTTGTTAGAAAAAGTCATTTATTATATCCATAAATCTCTGTTTGGTTGGTGCGTTATGTTCAGAAAATCCAACGTTGAATCGTCCATTGAAACGTGAAGAGAACGTGTTCAAATATACCTATAAACTTTTCCTAAACAAATCAAATACCAGTTAAAATGCATCCTTAGCTATCCTTTAATGAATATTAGCGATAATATTTCACTCGGATGGTCACCTAAATGTTATATAAGTAAAATAAAGTGGGGTGCGCAGGCAGACTCGCGCACGAGAAAACTTGTTGACTTCTGAGCTACCTTGGCCATTTCCTGTACCTATTCTTCCTGCTTACTCCAATCTCTCTGAGGCTTTATATATAGACTGTTGACATCTAGTGGAAGCCATAGGTACTGCAGTCTCAGTCCTGGTAACAAATTGATTCAATAGGGAGTGTGTATAAGAGAGCCAAAGGTCACCAGAAACTGATTTCCGGATTTTTTTTCTCCGGTTTTTGCCTGCTAAATGAGTTCTGTTATACTCACAGACAATACTTCAGAGTGTTGGAAACTTCAGAGTGTTTCCTATCCAATAGTACTAATGTGCATATCCTATTTTCTGGGCCTGAGTGGGAGGCATTTTACTTTGGGCACGCCAGACTCTCCAAAACCGTCACCTCGGGAGCCGCTCCCTCAGAGTGGTTGAAAAACGAGTTTTAACGACTCCTACCTAAGTGTATGTAAACTTCCGACTTCAACTGTATGTAAATAAGGTATTTCTGTTTTAATTTTTAATACATTTGCAAAACATTTTAAAAATTCTGTTTTTGTTTTTGTTATTATGGGTTATTGTGTGTAGATTTCTGAGTATTTTTTATTTATTTAATCAATTTTAGAATAAGGCTGTAACGTAACAAAATGTGGAAAAAGTCAAGGGGTCTGAATACTTTCTGAAGGCACTGTATATACAGGAGCCACAATGCAGCCATCGGAGGTCATTAAACAGGTCACATACTGACTAATCCATCTAAAGGTCATAGGACAGATCACATACTGACTAATCCATCTGAGGTCATAGGACAGATCACAAACTGACTAATCCATCTGAGGTCATAGGACAGATCACATACTGACTAATCCATCTGAGGTCATAGGACAGATCACATACTGACTAATCCATCTGAGGTCATAGGACAGATCACATACTGACTAATCCATCTGAGGTCATAGGACAGATCACATACTGACTAATCCATCTGAGGTCATAGGACAGATCACATACTGACTAATCCATCTGAGGTCATAGGACAGATCACATACTGACTAATCCATCTGAGGTCATAGGACAGATCACATACTGACTAATCCATCTAAAGGTCATAGGACAGATCACATACTGACTAATCCATCTAAAGGTCATAGGACAGATCACATACTGACTAATCCATCTGAGGTCATAGGACAGATCACATACTGACTAATCCATCTAAAGGTCATAGGACAGATCACATACTGACTAATCCATCTGAGGTCATAGGAGAGATCACATACTGACTAATCCATCTAAAGGTCATAGGACAGATCACATACTGACTAATCCATCTGAGGTCATAGGACAGATCACATACTGACTAATCCATCTAAAGGTCATAGGACAGATCACATACTGACTAATCCATCTGAGGTCATAGGACAGATCACATACTGACTAATCCATCTGAGGTCATAGGACAGATCACATACTGACTAATCCATCTGAGGTCATAGGACAGATCACATACTGACTAATCCATCTGAGGTCATAGGACAGATCACATACTGACTAATCCATCTGAGGTCATAGGACAGATCACATACTGACTAATCCATCTGAGTTCATAGGACAGATCACATACTGACTAATCCATCTAAGGTCATAGGACAGATCACATACTGACTAATCCATCTGAGGTCATAGGACAGATCACATACTGACTAATCCATCTGAGGTCATAGGACAGATCACATACTGACTAATCCATCTGAGGTCATACGACAGATCACATACTGACTAATCCATCTGAGGTCATAGGACAGATCACATACTGACTAATCCATCTGAGGTCATAGGACAGATCACATACTGACTAATCCATCTGAGGTCATAGGACAGATCACATACTGACTAATCCATCTGAGGTCATAGGACAGATCACATACTGACTAATCCATCTGAGGTCATAGGACAGATCACATACTGACTAATCCATCTAAAGGTCATAGGACAGATCACATACTGACTAATCCATCTGAGGTCATAGGACAGATCACATACTGACTAATCCATCTGAGGTCATAGGACAGATCACATACTGAGTAATCCATCTAAAGGTCATAGGACAGATCACATACTGACTAATCCATCTGAGGTCATAGGACAGATCACATACTGACTAATCCATCTAAAGGTCATAGGACAGATCACATACTGACTAATCCATCTGAGGTCATAGGACAGATCACATACTGACTAATCCATCTGAGGTCATAGGACAGATCACATACTGACTAATCCATCTGAGGTCATAGGACAGATCACATACTGACTAATCCATCTGAGGTCATAGGACAGATCACATACTGACTAATCCATCTGAGGTCATAGGACAGATCACATACTGACTAATCCATCTGAGGTCATAGGACAGATCACATACTGACTAATCCATCTGAGGTCATAGGACAGATCACATACTGACTAATCCATCTAAAGGTCATAGGACAGATCACATACTGACTAATCCATCTAAAGGTCATAGGACAGATCACATACTGACTAATCCATCTGAGGTCATAGGACAGATCACATACTGACTAATCCATCTAAAGGTCATAGGACAGATCACATACTGACTAATCCATCTGAGGTCATAGGAGAGATCACATACTGACTAATCCATCTAAAGGTCATAGGACAGATCACATACTGACTAATCCATCTGAGGTCATAGGACAGATCACATACTGACTAATCCATCTGAGGTCATAGGACAGATCACATACTGACTAATCCATCTAAAGGTCATAGGACAGATCACATACTGACTAATCCATCTGAGGTCATAGGACAGATCACATACTGACTAATCCATCTGAGGTCATAGGACAGATCACATACTGACTAATCCATCTGAGGTCATAGGACAGATCACATACTGACTAATCCATCTGAGGTCATAGGACAGATCACATACTGACTAATCCATCTGAGGTCATAGGACAGATCACATACTGACTAATCCATCTGAGTTCATAGGACAGATCACATACTGACTAATCCATCTAAGGTCATAGGACAGATCACATACTGACTAATCCATCTGAGGTCATAGGACAGATCACATACTGACTAATCCATCTGAGGTCATAGGACAGATCACATACTGACTAATCCATCTGAGGTCATACGACAGATCACATACTGACTAATCCATCTGAGGTCATAGGACAGATCACATACTGACTAATCCATCTGAGGTCATAGGACAGATCACATACTGACTAATCCATCTGAGGTCATAGGACAGATCACATACTGACTAATCCATCTGAGGTCATAGGACAGATCACATACTGACTAATCCATCTAAAGGTCATAGGACAGATCACATACTGACTAATCCATCTGAGGTCATAGGACAGATCACATACTGACTAATCCATCTGAGGTCATAGGACAGATCACATACTGAGTAATCCATCTAAAGGTCATAGGACAGATCACATACTGACTAATCCATCTGAGGTCATAGGACAGATCACATACTGACTAATCCATCTAAAGGTCATAGGACAGATCACATACTGACTAATCCATCTGAGGTCATAGGACAGATCACATACTGACTAATCCATCTGAGGTCATAGGACAGATCACATACTGACTAATCCATCTGAGGTCATACGACAGATCACATACTGACTAATCCCACGTTGTGCTTTTCAGGTCAGTGGTCACTAATGTTCCTTTTTCTCGCTTTCCCTCTCTCTCTCTTCCTCCTTCTCTCTCTCTTTCTCTGTAGTGATGGAAAATACGGCTGTGAGTACCTCCACTCTGGCCAATGAGGAGTTTGACAGAAACGCACCGCGGATCTGCGGTGTGTGCGGGGACAAGGCCACTGGTTTCCACTTCAATGCCATGACCTGCGAGGGCTGCAAGGGTTTCTTCAGGTACAGACACACGTGCAAACACACACACACACACACACACACACACACACACACACACACACACACACACACACACACACACACACACACACACACACACACACACACACACACACAGAAACACACAGAAACACAGACACACACTCCTGGCAACAACAAGCCCTTTTGTTGTAGGTATACACAGCCTTATCTCTCTCTCGCTTTTTCTCCCCCCCCCTCCTCCCACACACACACACACACACACACAAAAAGCTACTTTACGCCCAGTGGTCCACGCTTACATAAGAGCACGCACAAACATACAGTGTCATACTATGCATGCTTGTTCAAGCGCACAGACATGCATACATTTACAGTTCATCACACACTGAAGCACACACACTCAAGTACATACACATGCTGTACACTCAACTATTTAAAGTAAGATGCGCCAAATTACCTCTCCTCTATGTGTGTCAATGTGTGTATGTCTGTTTTCCTGCGTGGGTACATTTTGCCACATTTCATGTGTAACACCTCTTCTCCGAGTAGAGCAGGCAGGCCCGTTGCCCTAGCGACTTCAGACTCCACACAGACACAGCGTGTAAACATGCTGCTGGAGAGACCGTACTGTTCTTCCTTCAGACAAGCCTGCGTCAACACAGTTCATGTTAAAAAACAAAGTTGTTAAAAATAAGTATTCTTTCCATACTTATGTCCCAGCTGCACTTGGCTTACACTTTGTTTTCAGGCAGGTGTGTGTGCGCATGTTTACAGATGTAGGATATTAATTTGATCACCCTATTGCAGGAGAATGTTCCTGCAATGCAGGAAATGTAAAACTTGTGGTGTATTTAAGATTTAAAAAGGCTTCTGAACATTTAAATTTCCACTTTGACATTTCAGACTTGATTTTCCCTTACGAAAAATGTATCAACCCCTACAAAAATGTCCATTAATTATAATCCACGTAATTATTCACATTTCATAATGCTGCAGGTTTCTTTTCCTGCTGTAGCAAACTGGCTCAAATTAAGATCCTACATCTGTATGTGTGTCAGAGAAGGAGGAAGCAGATAGCAGATATTTCTCAACATATTTACAGTAATTACATGTGTGGGTGTTTGTGTGTGTGTGTGTGGGGGGGGAACGCACGCGTTTGACATACCCTATAATGCCAAAGTGTAATTATGTTTTTTCTACATTTTTACAAATTAATAAAAAATGTAAAGCTGAAAAGTCTTCGGTCAATAAATATTCAACCCCTTTGTTATGGCAAGCCTAGATATGTGCAGGAATAAAAATGTTCTTAAGTCACATAATAAGTTGCATGGACTCAATAATAGTGTTTAACATGATTTTTGAATGACAACCTCATCTCTGTACCTCACACATATAATTATCTGTCCCTCAGGTCCCTCAGTCAAGCAGTGAATTTCAAACACAGATTCAACCACAAAGACCAGGGAGGTTTTCCAATGCTTCACAAAAAAGGGCATTTATTGGTACATGGGTAAAACATTGAATATCCCTTTGATCATGGTGAAGTTTTTTCATTACACTTTGGATGGTGTATCAATACACCCAGTCAATACAAAGATACAGGCGTCCTTCCTAAGTCAGTTTCCGGAGAGGAAGGAAACCGCTCAGGTTTCCACAATACTAACCGAAATGACAGAGTGAAAGAAGGAAGCTTGTACAGAATAACATTTTTCCAAAACATGCATCCTGTGCAATTAACATTTTGTCCTGAATACAAAGTGTTATGTTTGGTACGAATCAAATAAAACACATTACTGAGTACCACTCTCCATATTTGTAAGCATAGTGGTGGCTGCATCATGTTTTGTGTATTTGTATGCATTAGGGATTCCCATTAGCTGTTGCCAAGGCAGCAGCTACTCTTCCTGGGATCCAAACACATTACGGCACTTACATTACATATATGTAAAAAAAGATAAAACAGTACATCATATAACAGTATTACACATCTACATACAGTTGAAGTCAGAAGTTTACATACACTTAGGTTGGAGTCATTAAAATTCGTTTTTCAACCACTCCACAAATTTCTTGTTAACAAACTATAGTCCTGGCAAGTCGGTTAGGACATATATTTTGTGCATGACAGAAGTAATTTTTACAACAATTGTTTAAAGACAGATTATTTCACATATAATTCACTGTATCACAATTGTAGTACGCAAGTATAAACACCATGGGACCACGCAGCCGTCATACCGTTCAGGAAGGAGACGCGTTCTGTCTCCTAGAGATGAACGTACTTTGGTGCGAAAAGTGCAAATCAATCCCAGAACAACAGCAAAGCAACTTGTGAAGATGCTGGAGGAAACAGGTACAGAAGTATCTATATCCACAGTAAAACGAGTCCTATATCATCATAACCTGAAAAGCCACTCAGCAAGGAAGAAGCCACTTCTACAAAATCGGCATAAAACAGCCAGACTACGGTTTGCAACTGCACATGGGGACAAATATTGTACTTTTTTGAGAAATGTCCTCTGGTCTGATGAAACAAAAATATAACTGTTTGGCCATAATGACCATCGTTATGTTTGGAGGAAAAAGGGGGAGGCTTGCAAGCCGAAGAACTCCATCCCAACCGTGAAGCACAGGGATGGCAGCATCATGTTGTGGGGGTCCTTTGCTGCAGGAGGGACTGGTGCACTTCACAAAATAGATGGCATCATGAGGGAGGAATATTATGTGGATATATTGTAGCAACAGAAGTTAAAGCTTGGCCGCAAATGGGTCTTCCAAATGGACAATGACCCCAAGCATACTTCCAAAGTTGTGGCAAAATGGCTTAAGGACAACAAAGTCAAGGTATTGGAGTGGCCATCACAAAGCCCTGACCTCAATCCTATAGAAAATGTGTGGGAAGAACTGAAAAAGCATGTGCGAGCAAGGAGGCCTACAAACCTGACTCAGTTACACCAGCTCTGTCAGGAGGATTGGGACAAAATTCACCCAACTAATTGTGGGAAGCTTGTGGAAGGCTCCTCGAAACTTTTGACCCAAGTTAAACAATTTAAAGGCATTGCTACCAAATGCTAATTGAGTGTATGTAAACTTCTGACCCACTGGGAATGTGATGAACGAATTAAAAGCTGAAATAAATCATTCTCTCTACTATTATTCGGACATTTCACATTCTTAAAATAAAGTGGTGATCCTAACTGACCTAAGACAGGGAATTTTTACTAGGATTAAAGGTCAGGAATTGTGAAAAATGGAGTTAAAATGTATTTGGCTAAGGTGTATGTAAACTTCTGACTTCAACTGTATGTATAATACCACCTTACAACAATTTTACAATGTACGTGTGTGTAGAGTGCATGTTCCAGCGCTTGTGTGCGTGTACCTTTGTGTGTGCCTCTTCACAGTCCCTGCTGTTCCATAAGTTGTATTTGTACCTGTTTTCTAAATCTGATTCTACCTGATGTGGAATAGAGTTCCATGTAGGCATGGCTCTATGTAGTACTGTGCGCCTCCCATAGTCTGTTCTGGACGTGGAAATTGTGAAGAGACCTCTGGTGTCATGTCTTGTGGGGTATGCATGGGTGTCCGAGCTGTGTGCTAGTAGTTTAAACAAACAGCTTGGTACATTCAGCTTGTCAACAATTCTTACAAAAACAAGTAGTGATGAAGTCAATCTCTCTTCCGCTTACCCTTAGCTCCATGTGTACTTTTAAGGGCCAGCGTTGCTGCCCTGTTCTGAGCCAATTGTCATTTTTCTAAGTCTCTCTTTGTGGCACCTGACCACACAACTGAACAGTAGTCCAGGTGTGACAAAACTAGGGCCTGTAGGACCTTCCTTGTTGATAGTGTTGTTAAGATGGCAGATCAGCGCTTTATTATGGACAGACTTCTCCCCATCTTAGCTACTGTTGTATCAATATGTTTTGACCATGACAGTTTACAATCCAGGGTTACTCCAAGCAGTTTAGTCACCTCAACATGCTCAATTCCCACATTATTCATTACAAGATTTAGTTGAGGTTTAAGGTTTAGTGAATGATTTGTCCCAAATAAAATGTTTTAGTTTTTGAAATATTTAGGACTAACTTATTCCTTGCCACCCATTCTGAAACTAACTGCAGTCGCTGTAGTAGCTGACGTGTATAGTGTTGAGTCATCCGCACACATAGACACTCTGGCTTCTTTACTCAAAACCAGTGGCATGTCGTTAGTACAGATTGAGAAAGGTAAAGGTCTTAGACAGCTGCCCTGGGGAATTCCTGATCCTACCTGGATTATGTTGGAGAGGCTTCCATTGAAGAACACCCTCGTTCTGTTAGACAGGTAACTCTTTATCCACAATATAGCAGGGTGTGTAAAGCCATAACACTTACGTTTTTCCAGCAGCAGACTATGATCGATAATGTCAAAAGCTGCACTGAAGTCTAACAAATCAGCCCCTACAATCGTTTTATCAATCTCTTGGCCAAGCATTACACATTTGTGTAAGTGCTGTGCTTGTTTAATGTCCTTCCCTATAAGGATGCTGAAAGACTGTTGTCACTTTGTTTACTGTAAAATAGCATTGTATCTGGTCAAACACAATTGTTTTCCAAAAGTTTACTAAGGGTTGGTAACAGGCTGATTGGTCCGCTATTTGAGCCAGTGAAGGGGGCTTTACTATTCTTGGGTAGGGGAATGACTTTTGCCTCCCTCCAGGCCTGAGGGCACACACTTTCTAGTAGTCTTAAATTGAAGATATGGAAAATAGCAGTGGCAATATCGTCCGCTATTATCCTCAGTAATTTTCCATCCAAGTTGTCAGACCCCGGTGGCTTGTCATTGTTGATAGACAACAATAATTGTTTCACCTCTTCCACACTCACTTTACAGAATTCAGAAGTACACTGCTTGTCTTTCATAATTTGGTCAGATATACTTGGATGTGTAGTGTCAGCATTTGTTGCCAATGAAAAAATCATTAAAACATTAAACATTCAATAAATGTGCAAAAATATCAATATTCTTTTTTTGCACTTTGTCATTAAGGGTTATTTTGTATAGATGGGAGAGGGGAAAAGTATATTTAATTGAATTCAGGCTGTAACACAACAAATGTAGAATAAGTCAAGGGTTATTAATACTGTCTGAAGGCACTGTATGTCCTAACATATTTACGGTAAATATATGTGTGTGTGTTGCACTGACCATTGTTATGCCTTGCATATCTTTGTAGCATGCCTCTCTCTCTCTTTCCCTCTACTGGCATGTGTGCATGTTTGTGCTTCTTTGAGTAGGAACTAGAGAAGAGGTGAAGGACATCAATATTTATGGAATGACACCGTGATTACACATTTTGGTCACTACTAACTGATTGATAGTAGAGCTGGGACGATAAACCGGAAATAACCGACACCAACCGAACAGACCACTTATCGAGCACCTTATGCTGATATGGTTAAATATAAGTAGCCTATACTAGAGAAAAGTGAAGTTTGAAATGAAATGTGTCTGCTAATACAGTGGCTTGCGAAAGTATTCACCCCCTTGGCATTTGTTCTATTTTGTTGCCTTACAACCTGGAATTAAAATGGGTTTTGGGGGGGGTTGTATCATTTGATTTACACATGCCTACCACTTTGAAGATACAAAATATTTTTTATTGTGAAACAAACAAGAAATAAGGCAAAAAAACAGAAAAAAACAAAACTTAAGTGTGCATAACAATTCACCCCCCTATTCACAGATCATGTGACACTTAGATTGCACACAGGTGGACTTTATTTAACAAATTATGTGACTTCTGAAGGTAATTGGTTGCAACAGATCTGATTTATGGGCTTCATAGCAAAGGGGGTGAATACATATGCACGCACCACTTTTCAGTTTTTTTATTTATTTTTATTTTTGGAAACAAGTTATTTATTTCATTCTACTTCACCAATTTGGACTATTTTGTGTATGTTCATTACATGTAATCCAAATAAAATACATTTAAATTACAGGTTTTAAAACCACTCAAATATCAGTGGGTCGCTAGCGGGATCATCCCGACTCTACTAGCAAAAATCTGAGGCGCCAAATTTTAAATCCGAAAGTTGAATTATTAAATATCCAGCTATATACAAGTGTTCCATACTCATCAAAAGCTCTGTTTCTTGGCAATATCACAGCGTTGTCAGATTTCAAAAAGGCTTTACGGCGAAAGCAGCACATTCATTTGTTTGAGGCTAGCACCTCACATATTTTCCAATAGCCATGTATCGATTAGCAATCATGGAACACACATAACACATTTCACAGCGAAAACAAAGTAATTACCTGTTGAAGAACTTCTGCTGAGGTCTTCCTAAGTGTCCAACGAAGACAATCCATGGTTCTTTTGTTAGAAAAAGTAACGTCTTTTATCCATAAATCCTCCATTTGGTTCATGCGTTATAATCAGAAACGACAGCCTCCATTACTCCTTTGAAACTCGGCGCCAGCTCGTTAAAATTATACCTATAAACTTGTCCAAAAACAATCAAACATAGTTTTAAATGTATCCTTAGGAACCCTTTTACGTATATGTACTATTATAAATCAGCCGAATATAAACTGAGCGCTAAAAGCGATAAATAAGGCACAGCGCGCCTTCTCATGCCGCAGCACTCTGAAGAGTTTTCAGAAGAGGGGTCCTCATTGCCATGCTGTTTATCAATGGCGAAATACCTCCAAGATGGAGTAAAACACCGTCTCGTGGTTGATGACATCATAAGGAAGCGGACGTGCATTGCGTTCACATGCCTATATATGGTCATTTTGGATAGGGAGGGGCTCAAAAATGAGCAATGTGTCAAAATGACTTTTTCAGGACAGAGATTCCTCAGGGTTTTGCCTGCCAAATGCGTTGTGATTGACGCACAGACAAATGGTTAACAGTTTTGGAAAATTCAGAGTGTTTCCTATCCAATGGTACTAAATATATGCATATCCCATTTTCTGGGCCTAAATGGGAGGCATTTTACTTTGGGCACGCCAGGCTCTTCAAAACAGTCACCTTTGCTGCTGGAGCCGGTGAAGTTAATGCAACAAAATAGGAAAAACACCAAGGGGGATGAATACTTTTGTAAGGCACTGTGCTTACTGTCAATTGATAGGTATAACATTTGAAGTAGTAATTGTAGTTTTAAGTAACTGATGCACATGAATGTTATAAACGTATTGTTCTATTTGTCATTATTGTAATAATTCAGCTCAGATAGTCACAAGGAAGGTCATAGGTCATCCAGTATAACGTGTGGCAAAAGGGTCACGCTTAATTCTGCACCAGATTTAAAGATATTCATCACGTTCCTCCAACTCTCTCTTTCCACTTCTCTCCCTCCGCCCCCACTCTCTCTCTTTCCTCTCCTCCTCTACAGACGCAGTATGAAGCGTAAGGCTAGCTTCACATGCCCCTTCAATGGCAGTTGCACCATCACCAAGGATAACCGCCGCCACTGCCAGGCCTGCCGGCTCAAACGCTGTGTGGACATCGGCATGATGAAGGAGTGTGAGTTTCCGTTCTGCACAGATCTAGGATTAGGTTCCCCTTCCCCAAATCCTAATGTCAGCAACTAAGGGGGAACAATGCAAAACTGACCTTAGATCAGTGCCTAGAGGCAACGCCGTCCCACTCCTCCTTCCTCCTCAACTCTTCTGTCAGAAAAACTCTTTTTCTTTTTGACTGTCAGAGGATAGCCTTGCAGGCTAGATCAGTGTTTCTTTAATCCTGGTCCTGGGGACCCAAAGGGGTGCGCATTTCATTTTTTGACATAGCACTACACCCCTAATTTAAACAATCAACTCATCATTAAACCTTTGACTAATAGAATCAGGCGTTTAGTACTAATCTGGTGTGTAGACCCCTTGGTTCTAGGACCAGGATTAAGAAACACAGGATTAGAGGTGTAAATATGATCACATGCACACACACACAAAGGAAAATATAATTTTACTCTGAAGAGCACATCAGGGAGAAATATACTTTCATCCCATTGTTAGGCAACTGTTTTTAATAAGAATTACACTCATTTCTCTCCCATAAGTGGCTGAATGATCTCTTGAATTTTAAATGAAAATAGCAGAGAGAGCACTAAAGAGAGAAATTAGCTTCTATCAGTCTGCTGTTAGGTAACTGGTGATGGGGTGTAATGACACACTGATAATAACAGGAGATAATTAATCAACTCTCTTGGAGGAAAATGGAAATTTAGTAAAAATAACTCCTTTGTTATTAGTCAGTACGTGTCAGTTTTAAAACACAAATTAGCCTGCCAATAGCAATGAGAAACATCCACATAAACCAGTGGCATGTCCACTGACCTTTGAACAAACAGGACTCGTATCACAGCACTGTCTAACCCAGGGGTCAAACATCCGGCCCGCGGGAAGGTCCAATCCGGACTGCGGGGGAGTCTAATCCTGCCCCCCTGGTGGTTTGAGTAAAAAAACGAAACGCAGAGGAAACCAAACCAATTATTAGTGCGGCCCCACGGATGTCATTGAAGACCGAATGCGGCACTCTGGGAACAATTTGTTTGACACCCCTGATCTAACCCCTGCCCCTTTCTTTTGTACCCGTAGAGAACAACGCACACACCATATTTACCAATAGAAGCATTTGGACATTTCCCTCATAAGAATGTTTATAACATCCACCAGGAGTACTAGAGCATTCTGGGAGAGCCTGTACATTATGCTCTCTTTTGAACTTCAGACACCTGCGGATGTTTTCACCATGCTTCAAATGGACTCTGTTTTCAGAGTCTGTAAATAGAAGGTTTGGTTGTTTTTTTTGTTTTCCCATGAAATCCGGATGTTGTCCAGATGGGTGTTTGAATTTGTATTTGAAGCAGTGAATTCACGGAGAGTTCATTCACAGTGCTCCCAACACTGAACATGAATAGGAGCCAATGCACTTATGCTGCTGCTGCTATGACAACAATGTGTTTTAGTGTGGAGCAGTGTGAGCTAATTCAGTGGCTGGAACAACAACGGAGTGGAGATAATGCTTCACGTGTTGACGATGCATGCACTGCGCAACCTCATCCTGTTGTAGAACACACGCTGGCTCGCGCTTGTGTACACACACTGATACACACATTTAAATACGCTCATTTTCTCAAACACACACACAACTTAAATATGCTCATTTTCTTAAACACACACACACACACTTACATATGCTAGTTCAAACACACACACAGCATCAGCATTAACATCTCTATTTTGCCTATGTCCCAATCATTTCAGTCTCAAATAGTCAGGGATGTAGTATCTGCATTTCTCTCTGTCGCACCATTTCTTTCTTTAGTGTCCCTCCCTCTTTTAATCCCCTTAAGCCTTCTTTCTGCTCATTCAGTAACACATTTTCTCTTTCTTTAACCCCTCTCTCTTTCTGTATCTCTTTCTCTGACCTCTGATCTCTTCCCACTCAATCCCCCTGTTCATCACTCTCTTTCTAAACCTTTCTTTCTCTTGCGCTCCCTCTCCCTCTCTCTCTCTCTCTCTCTCTCTCTCTCTCTCTCTCTCTCTCTCTCTCTCTCTCTCTCTCTCTCTCTCTCTCTCTCTCTCCCTCTCCCTCTCCCTCTACCTCTACCTCGCTCTACCTCTACCTCTCTCTCTCGCTCTACCTCTCTCTACCTCCCAGTCATTCTGACAGATGAGGAGGTGCAGCGGAAGAAAGATCTGATCCAGCGGAGGAAGGATGAGGAGGCACAGCGGGAGGCGCAGAGGGAGGCGCAGCGACCCCGGCTGAGCGAGGACCAGAGCCAGGTCATCGCCACGCTGGTGGAGGCACACCACAAGACCTATGACGACTCCTACTCCGACTTCAACCGCTTCAGGGTCCGTGTCCACTCCGTTACACAAGTCTTCACTCTATAACACCAGTCTAACACAAGTTTCCACTCAGTAACACCAGTCTCCACTCCGTTACAACAGATTCAGCTCTATAATACCAGCATTCACTGTGTAACACCAGCATTGACCCGGTAACACCAGTCTCCACTCAGTAACACCAGATTAAACTCTATAATACCACTCTAACACCAGTCTCTAATATGTAACACCAGTCTCCACTCGGTTACACAAGTCTCAACTCTATAATACCTGTCTTCACTCTGTAACACCAACCTCCAATTTGTAACACCAGTCTCCACCTCGTTACACCAGTATTCACTCCGTAACACCAACCTCCAATTTGTAACACCAGTCTCCACCTCGTTACACCAGTATTCACTCCGTAACACAAACCTCCAATTTGTAACACCAGTCTCCACCTCGTTACACCAGTATTCACTCCGTAACACCAACCTCCAATTTGTAACACCAGTCTCCACCTCGTTACACCAGTATTCACTCCGTAACACCAACCTCCAATTTGTAACACCAGTCTCCACCTCGTTACACCAGTATTCACTCTGTAACACCAGTGCCAACTCCGTAACATACTCACTCCATAACACTAATCTCTAATATTGTATGTAACACCAGTCTCCACTCTATGTCACCAGTCTCCGCTGTGTAACACCAGTCTCCACTCTGTGTCACCAGTCTCCTCTGTGTAACACCAGTCTCCACTCTGTGTCACCAGTCTCCCCTGTGTAGCACCAGTGCCAAGTCCGTAACATACTCCACTCAATCCAACTGGGCACAGGCATCAGTTCAACTTCTAGTTTCAATTTAGACTGGATTGCGTTGTCAACTAACGTGTGTGCCCTTTGTCCAATGGGATATCTGAACTTGAAATGAAAGTACACACTGTACATAAAGTTAGATTTAATTTTATTGTCCTAGAACAGGAACATCTTAGCACACCTCATACATTACATACACAAACCACAAGGCAAACACAGCAGTAAACAAACAACAGTAAGATTCAGACATGAATAGTTCCCCACACCTACACCTAACGGAGGACCCTACATACAGTTGTTCCTAAAGGCCCTGATGTGACACTCCTCCCAAGGTGCGAAGCGCTGCATTTAATTGTCCAATAGTCATGATGTAGACTATATTGAGAACACGTGGTCCTGTATGGCTCAGTAGTTATAGCATGGCGCTTGCAACACCAAGATTATTTTTGTAGGGGTTGATACAATTTCCATTAGGGAAAATCAGGTCTGACATTTCAAGCTTCAGAAGCCTTTTTAGTACTCAAATACACTACAAGTTTGCATTTCCGCTGAGCAGGACAATTCTCACCAACAAACAAATTAAGATCCCACATCTGTAAATGGCATATATTATTATATATAATATTACATGTGTGTTTTCCTTTAGCCTCCGGTCCGTGAAGGCCCAGTGACACGCAGTGCAAGCAGAGCTGCTTCTCTCCACTCTCTGTCTGATGCCTCATCTGACTCCTTCAGCCACTCTCCAGGTAAACCACGCTCACAAGTGAAACTGATGTCAGTGTGCTGCTAACAGCTAAGCTTCCTCCAATGTCCCTGTCCCCTTACTAGGCTCGAAACCAGTGGTCCTCTGATCGCAAACACAGGTGACTGCCCTCCTTGACAACATACTGATAGTTGTACTATAGGAAAGGATCCAATTTGATAGCGCCATTTTTCTTACCTCTGTTACCTCTGTTACTCACGCACACAAAAATTTGCAAAATGTGAGGAATTAAGAAACAAAGGGTTAAGCTGACACACATAGAGGTGGTGAAGGTGATCTCACAGGGAGGGGATGAAGGTGATCTCACAGGGAGGGGGTAAAGGAGATCTCACAGAGAGGGGGTATAGGAGATCTCACAGAGAGGGGGTATGGGAGATCTCACAGAGAGGGGGTAAAGGAGATGTCAGAGAGAGGGAATGAAGGAGATCTCACAGAGAGGGGGTGAAGGTGATCTCACATGGAGAAAATAAAGGAGATCTCACAGGGAGAGAATAAAGGAGATCTCAGAGAGAGGGAATGAAGGAGATCTCACAGGGAGAGAATAAAGGAGATCTCACAGGGAGAGAATAAAGGAGATCTCAGAGAGAGGGAATGAAGGAGATCTCACAGAGAGGGGATGAAGGAGATCATCACACATATTGGTGTTATTTGCCATCAGTGACTGCTTCCTGTGTACTCGTATGTGTGATTGTGTGTGTGTCAATCCTTCATGCTGTTTTACTCAGAATCCCCAGAGTTTTCTCTGGACCCCCTGCAGCCCTTTCAGACCACTGTCTGCCAGGAGTTAACAAGAGATCGTTAAGACAACCACTCATAATGGAGCCAACACACAGAGAGGCACGGCCCTCCCAGCCTGCGTCATGGTTTTTTCTTCCGTTCTCTCTCTCTATCGTTCTTTCTTTCTCTCCCTCTCTTTCTCTCTCACTATTTATTTCTCTCTCTCATCTAAGTTGTTTTCGACGGTCATCGTGATCTCTTCCTCCATGAACAAACCTTGCTCATTCATTAGATTTAAGTGTGTGGGTGTGTGTTTTGGTGTGTGTGTGTGTGTGGTTTACCACATGTAAGTTTGTCTCTGACCGACAGGGATGTTGTGTCTTTCTTGTGTTTTCATGTTTTCACTCCCTAGCCTTCTCTCTCTGGGTTTTCACTCCCTAGCTTTCTCTCTCTCTGGGTTTTCACTCCCTAGCCTTCTCTCTCTCTGGGTTTTCACTCCCTAGCCTTCTCTCTCTCTGGGTTTTCACTCCCTAGCCTTCTCTCTCTCCATGTTTTCACTCCCTAGCCTTCTCTCTCTCTGTGTTTTCACTCCCTAGCCTTCTCTCTCTCTGTGTTTTCACTCCCTAGCCTTCTCTCTCCCTGGGTTTTCACTCCCTAGCCTTCTCTCTCTCTGTGTTTTCACTCCCTAGCCTTCTCTCTCTCCGTGTTTTCCCTCCCTAGCCTTCTCTCTCTCTGTGTTTTCACTCCCTAGCCTTCTCTCTCTCTGTGTTTTCACTCCCTAGCCTTCTCTCTGTGTTTTCACTCCCTAGCCTTCTCTCTCTCCGTGTTTTCACTCCCTAGCCTTCTTTCTCTCTGTGTTTTCACTCCCTAGCCTTCTCTCTCTTTCCGTGTTCCATTCCCTTTCCCCTTTTTCAGCAGAATCAATGGATACTAATCTGACGGGAATGTTGTTTTTCTCCTATGAGTTTCTAACTTTCTCCCTCCCTCCATATAGAGTCTGTGGACACTAAGCTGATGAACTTCAGTAACCTGCTGATGATGTACCAGGACCAGGGTGGCAGCCCGGACTCTAACGACGACGACGGCTCCAAGCTCTCCATGTTGCCCCACCTGGCCGACCTGGTCAGCTACAGCATCCAGAAGGTCATTGGTTTCGCTAAGATGATACCCGGATTCAGGTGAGTGTGTGTGGGGTAATGGGTGGTTTGTGTGAGTGGGTTGGTGGGTTGGTGGGGTGAGGTGGGTAAAGGGTGTGTGTGTGTGTTTACTTACAGTATGTGATTTTCACTCAAAATGAAATACCAAAAATGTCATATATATTGATGTGTGTGTTTGTGCGTGCCTGCGTGTGTGTTTTTGTGTATTTGTGCGTGCCTGCGTGTGTGTTTTTGTGTGTTTGTGTGGGCCTGCATGTATGTGTGCGTGCGTTTCTATATACTTTCAGAAAGAGCAAATTCTGAGGTCTCCAAAATACTTACCTTTACCAGAAAACTTCAAAATACACTTTTTCCAAGAATAACCTTTGCACTACACACGTGAGCACACGGCAGCAGATTGATTACAGTAACATAAACTAATGAAAATGCTATTGTGTTCTTTGAAATACATTTATGTTGCAGTCAAAATGGCTGCTCATTGATGGAGTACAGGGGTTAGCGAGGCCCAGCAGTTTAAGTGTTAAGAGTCTGAGTGTTCCTCCACACATGGACAAGTGTGCCTACACATACAATTATTTCTGTTATCTTTTGTTATCAGCAGATGATATCTGTCATACACATTGATGTTTGACAGAGTAAAGTGGCAAAGTAAGGTTGAGGATACGGTCAGGCATTGTTAGTAATGTTCATGTAGGTCTTCTGATCGAAGAAGAGCATTGAGGCTTGTCAGTGCTGCACAATTATATAGCCATTGTATAGCCATTGTATAGCCATTGTATATGAATTACTTACTACAACTGATTCTGGTTGTATTACTTAATTGTTTATGTTTTTGCTGTCTTTGTAGGGTTTCAAAATATGTTTTAAACTAGACCTTGCATCCATAGCTATGTTTATGCATTTGAGAGTGGTTATGTTTCTCCAGTCCCAAGTGGCAGAGGCAGTCTGTCGCAATTAAAGCTTGTGCCTTTAACATCACACCGAATATGTGATTGGTTGACGAGGTCAAAGGTCATCATCGTATGTCAGTAAAGAATTACGTTTACCCTGAAGTAATACAACAAACTTCTTTCAATTCAATGTACTCAAAACAACTTTATTTATCCCTTAAGGGGCTATAATAACTCTTCGGAAGGGAAGGCCACTGAACACACCGCATCAGCCGTAACCGATATGACTTGTAAATCCTGCCTAGGGGGATATGACAGAGTTTATTGGAAACTCGTTACTCTTGCCGTGCTGGATATGTCATGAGTTTCTTGGGAAACTTCTTTGATTGTTTTCTTTTGCCCCACAACGTAAGGTTTCTGTTGTTGAACAGTGTTTACACTTCTGGAGTTTGTCGACGGGGGCCATCGCTCAGTGTCACAGAATCCAGGGATAGGGCACGTCCAGACTAGCTATGGCCTGTCTTGCCAGACCATCACCATTTCCTTCTCTCCTCTCTCTTGGGGTGATGATGATGATTATGATGATGATGATGGATGCTACCGGATGAACTCTGGAATGTTTACACATGTATGATCTGATATCTAAGCTCCGAAACCACCCACAGTGTGTATGTGTGTGTGAGGGTGTACATGCGTGAGATACAGTGCCTTACAAAGCCTAGACAACTATTTATCTCGATTGCACAACACAAGCGCTTAAACCAATCGACATGCAGTATCCAGTTTATAAGGTACAACCATCTAGTACCAGGTCGGACCCCCCTTTGCCTCCAGAACATCCTGAATTCTTCGGGGCATGGATTCTACAAGGTGTGGCTTTCAAACGTTGCTCAATTGGGATCAAGGGACCTAACTTGTGCCAGGAACACACTCCCCACACCATTACACCACCACCACCAGCCTGTACTGTTGACACCAGGCAGGATAGTGATATGGACTCATGCTGCTTGCGCCAAATCCTGACTCTGCCATCAGCGTGACGCAACAGGTACCGGGATTCGTCGGACCAGGCAATGTGTTTCCACTCCTCAATGTGCCCACTGGAGCTGTTTCTTCTTGTTTTTAGCTGATAGGAGTTGAACCCGGTTTGGTCGTCTGCTGCAATAGCCCATCCGTGACATTGACCGGCGAGTTGTGTGTTCCGAGATGCAGTTCTGCACACCATTGTTGTATTGCTCCTTTATTTGTCTGTTTGGGGCCCGCCTGTTAGCTTGCACGATTCTTGCCATTCTCCTTCGACCTCTTTCATCAACGAGCTGTTTTCGCCCCCAGGACTGCCGCTGACTGGATGTTTTGTCGCACCATTCCCGGTAAATCCTAGACACCGTTGTGCGTGAAAATCCCAGGAGGCTCGACATTTCTAAGATACTGGAACCGGCGCGCTTGGCACCTACGACCATACCACACTCAAAGTTGCTTAGGTCACTAGTTTTGCCCATTCTAACGTTCAATCAAACAGTAACTGAACAGTCTCCTAAATTTAAAAATCTACAACCCCATCCTTTAAACCCTTGTCTGACTATAAGCGGACCGTAAGCCCACTGTTTATGGCCACTGTCAAACGGAATATCTTTATTTTCACAGAGGCCATCTTTCTGGGTCATGTTCATTAAGTACCAAACAGAAGAAACGGACTGAAACAGGGAGGGGGAGTACCTGAACTTGTCCAATGAGAAACAGTTGTTTAGCTTTTTTTGCTACGGTGTACACTAATGAATACACCCCTGGTTGTAATCCTTCCAGGGAGCTGACGGCTGAGGACCAGATCGCCCTGCTCAAGTCGAGCGCCATCGAGGTGATCATGCTGCGTTCAAACCAGTCCTTCAGCCTGGAGGATATGTCCTGGAGCTGTGGTGGGCCCGACTTCAAGTACTGCGTCAACGACGTCACTAAAGGTAAGACTGGGGCAGGCTAACACACTCACCCTCAAGGATAACACAAACACATACAGGTGCGTACACACACAGATACACATTTTATAACTAGAAGTACGTACTCACGTGCTGTGATGCTAAGACACTCGAGCAGCAGAGCTAGTCGGATCCATCCACAGACCCCCAAGGCTTTCATTTGCTTTTCAAACAAGCACAGGGTATTTTTACAGATCAACCAAAGAATGTCACTCCTGACCTAGACTCTCTCACAAAGCATCTAGTGCAGCGTTCCCCAAACTCGGTACTCGGGACCCCAAGGTGTGCACGTTTTGGTTTTTGCCCTAACACTACACAGCTGATTCAAATTATCAAAGCTTGATGATTAGTTGATTAAGTGAAATCAATATTAATTATTATTATTTTATTATCTTTTGGTATTTGTTTCGTTAGGGCATTGTTGACATATTCCCAAAATGTTTTGTATGTTAGCAATCAAGTTTTCATGATATATAACTTTCAGAATCAAAGAAATACAGCCTCTTCGTTTTGCATCATATGATGCAAAAACACTCCAATCTCTTTCATAAGTTCTTAACAGCTAATTTACCAACATTTCAGAAAATGTATATATAGCGTTTTGAAAAGAAACTCTTCAAGTAGAGATTAAACAATTGATAACACATAAGTATACCTTTTGGTTGTGAAGTTGGCAGCCTCCTTTCTAGTTTCTGGATCATAACAAAGGTAAAAATGAGTTTATGATCCAGAAATCACAAACAGGAGGCCTGTACCTTTATCTATCAATTAACACCTCACTAAAGTGAACTATAGTGAACTATAAGTTTCCGGCCATAATGCTATATCATGTATGATTTGCTGTTAATACATAATATATCAACAGTGATTAATTAGCTGGGCCCTTGTTATATAGCTGAGCCCTTGTTATATATCTTAACCGCTAGCCTACCTGCCATTATCTAGGAGTGCTGATTTAGGATCAGTTTAAATCATAATGAATGAGAGAGCTGATCCTGGATCCTACTCTGAGATAACAATCACTGTTTGCTGAAAATAATCACAGTTAGCTGTTAACAATCACTGTTAGCTGATAAATCATTGTTAGCTGATAACAATCACTGTTAGCTTAAAATAATAACTGTTAGCTGATAACAATCACTGTTAGCTTAAAATAATAACTGTTAGCTGATAATAATCATTGTTAGCTGATAATAATCACTGTTAGCTGATAACAATCACTGTTAACTTAAAATAATAACTGTTAGCTGATAACAATCACTGTTAGCTTAAAATAATAACTGTTAGCTGATAATAATCATTGTTAGCTGATAACAATCACTGTTAGCTGATAACAATCACTGTTAGCTTAAAATAATAACTGTTAGCTGATAACAATCACTGTTAGCTGATAACAACCATTTTTAGCTGATAACAATCACTGTTAGCTTAAAATAATAACTGTTAGCTGATAATAATCATTGTTAGCTGATAACAATCACTGTTAGCTGATAACAATCACTGTTAGCTTAAAATAATCACTGTTAGCTGATAATAATCACTGTTAGCTGAAAATAATAACTGTTAGCTGATAACAATCACTGTTAGCTTAAAATACTCACTGTTAGCTGATAACAATCACTGTTAGCTGATAGCAATCACTGTTAGCTGATAACAATCACTGTTAGCTGATAATAATCACTGTTAGCTGAAAATAATAACTGTTGGCTGATAACAATCACTGTTAGCTTAAAATACTCACTGTTAGCTGATAACAATCACTGTTAGCTGATAACAATCACTGTTAGCTGATAACAATCACTGTTAGCTGATAACAATCACTGTTAGCTTAAAATAGTCACTGTTAGCTGATAACAATCACTGTTAGCTTAAAATAATCACTGTTAGCTGATAACAATCACTGTTAGCTGATAACAATCACTGTTCATATACATAGACATATGATATATCACACACATGATATATAGTGAGGGAAAATAGTATTTGATCCCCTGATGATTTTGTTCGTTTGCCCACTGACAAAGAAATGATCATTCTATAATTTTAATGGTAGGTTTATTTGAACAGTGAGAGACAGAATAACAACAAAAAAATCCAGAAACACGCACGTGAAAAATGTTATAAATGGAATTGCATTTTAATGAGGGAAATAAGTATTTGACCCCTCTCAATCAGAAAGACTTCTGGCTCCCAGGTGTCTTTTATACAGGTAACAACACTACGCCGTGAAGGACTGAAACACTCTTAAAGGGAGTGCTCCTAATCTCAGCTTGTTACCTGTATAAAAGACACCTGTCCACAGAAGCAATCAATCAATCAGATTCCAAACTCTCCACCATGGCCAAGACCAAAGAGCTCTCCAAGGATGACAGGGACAAGATTGTAGACCTTCACAAGGCTGGAATGGGCTACAAGACCATCGCCAAGCAGCTTGGTGAGAAGGTGACAACAGTTGGTGCAGTTATTCGCAAATGGAAGAAACACAAAAGAACTGTCAATCTCCCTCGTCCTGGGGCTTCATGCAAGATCTCACCTCGTGGAGTTGCAATGATCATGAGAAAGGCGAGGAATCAGCCCAGAACTACACGGGAGGATCTTGTCAATCATCTCAAGGCAGCTGGGACCATAGTCACCAAGAAAACAATTGGTAACACACTACGCCGTGAAGGACTGAAATCCTGCAGCGCCCGCAAGGTCCCCCTGCTCAAGAAAGCACATATACATGTCCGTCTGAAGTTTGCCAAAGAACATCTGAATGATTCAGAGGACATCTCGTTGAAGGTGTTGTGGTCAGATGAGACCAAAATGGAGCTCTTTGGCATCAACTCAACTCGCCGTGTTTGGAGGAGGAGGAATGCTGCCTATGACCCCAAGAACACCATCCCCACCATCAAACATGGAGGTGGAAACATTATGCTTTGGGGGTGTTTTTCTGCTAAGGGGACAGGACAACTTCACCGCATCAAAGGGACGATGGGACGGGGCCATGTACTGTCAAATCTTGGGTGAGAACCTCCTTCCCTCAGCCAGGGCATTGAAAATGGGTCGTGGATGGGTATTCCAGCATGACAATGACCCAAAACACAATGCCAAGGCAACAAAGGAGTGGCTCAAGAAGAAGCACATTAAGGTCCTGGAGTGGCCTAGCCAGTCTCCAGACCTTAATCCCATAGAAAATCTGTGGAGGGAGCTGAAGGTTCGAGTTGCCAAACGTCAGCCTCGAAACCTTAATGACTTGGAGAAGATCTGCAAAGAGGAGTGGGACAAAATCCCTCCTTAGATGTGTGCTAACCTGGTGGCCAACTACAAGAAACGTCTGACCTCTGTGATTGCCAACAAGGGTTTTGCCACCAAGTACTAAGTCATGTTTTGCAGAGGGGTCAAATACTTATTTCCCTCATTAAAATGCAAATCAATTCATAAAAATTTTCACATGCGTTTTTCTCGATTTATTTGTTGTTATTCTGTCTCTCACTGTTCAAATAAACCTACCATTAAAATGATAGACTGATCATTTCTTTGTCAGTGGGCAAACGTACAAAATCAGCAGAGGATCAAATACTTTTTTCCCTCACTGTACAGTGCGTTCGGAAAGTTTTCAGATCCCTTTACTTTTTCCACGTTACTTACAGCCTTATTCTAAAATGTATTAAATAGCTTTTTTCCCTCGTCAATCTACACAAAATACCCCATAATGACAAAGCAAAAACATGTTTTTCATTTTTTTTTGCAGATTTATGGAGAAAACCTCCCAGGAAAATATCACATTTACATAAGTATTCAGACCCTTTACTCAGTACTTTCTGGAAGCACCTTTGGCCGCAATTACAGACTAGTCTTCTTGGGTATGACGCTACAAGTTTGGACACCTGTATTTGGGGAGTTTCTCCCATTCAAGCTCCCATTCTGTCAGGTTGGTTGGGGAGCATTAATGCACAGCTATTTTGAGGTCACTCCAGAGATGTTCAATCTGTTCAAGTTTGGGCTCTGGCTGGGCCACTCAAGGACATTCAGAGGCTTGTCCCGAAGCCACTCCTCCTTTGTCTTGGCTGTGTGCTTAGGGTCGTTGTCCTGTTGGAAGGTGAACCTTCATGCCAGTCTTAGGTCCTGAGCACTCTGGAGCAGGTTTTCGTCAAGAATCTCTCTGTACTTTGCTCCATTAATCTTTGTCTCGATCCTGACTAGTCTCCCAGTCCCTGCCGCTGAAAAACATCCCCACAGCATGATGCTGCCACCACCATGCATGATGCTGCCACCTCCAGATGTCACGCTTGGCATTCAGACCAGAGAATCTTGTATCTCATGTTCTGAGAGTCTTTAGGTGCCTTTTGGCAAACTCTAAGCGGGCTGTCTTGACCCTTTTACTGAGGAGTGGCTTCCGTCTGAACACTCTACCATAAAGGCCTGATTGGTGGACTGCTGCAGAGATTCGTCTGGAAGGTTCTCCCATCTCCACAGAGGAACTCTAGAGCTCTGTTAGAGTGACCATCGGGTTCTTGGTCACCTCCCTGACCAAGGCCCTTCTCCCCCGATTGCTCAAATTGGCCGTGCGGCCAGCTCTAGGAAGAGTCTTTGTCGTTCCAAACTTCTTCCATTTAAGAATGTTGGAGGCCACTGTGTTTTTGGGGACCTTCAATGCTGCAGAATTATTTTTCTTTCTCTGAGCTCTACGGACAATTCCTTTGACCTCATGGCTTGGTTTGTACTCTGACATGCACTGGCAACTCTGGGACCTTATATAGACAGGTGTGTGCTTTTCCAAATCATGTCCAATCAATTTAATTTACCAGAGGTGGATTCCAATCAAGTTGTAGAAACATCTCAAGGATGATCAATGGATACAGGATGCACCTGAGCTCAATTTCGAGTCTCATAGCTGGGTCTGGATACTTATGTAAGTAAGGTATTTCTAAAAACCTTTTTCCGCTTTGCCATCATGGGGTGTTGTGTGTTAATGCTGAGTAATTTTATTTATTTAATTAATTTTAGAATAAGACTGTAACGTAATTACATTTAGAAAAAGTCAAGGGGTCTGAATTCTTTCCGACGGCACTGTACAGTACATGGTATAATATTAATACATGTCTCGTGATACCACACATCCTTAGGTTTAGGCAAGTATATAAAGATATATTGGGATTGCTATCTGATCTGATCAACGTGTATTTGTGTGTGTGTATGTATGGGTTGCCTCCTGCAGCGGGCCACACTCTGGAGCTGCTGGAGCCCCTGGTTAAATTCCAGGTGGGCCTTAAGAAACTCAACCTCCATGAGGAGGAACATGTGCTACTCATGGCCATCTGCCTCCTCTCCCCAGGTACACACGGTGTGTGTGTGTGTGTCATGAATTGTTTATGTGAGTGCTTTTTTTGTGAGGATCAGTTCTCTTGTGGTGGACTGTTAAAATGTGTGTGAGTGTTTTTGTGTGTCTGTGGTAAAGTCAACACACTCAAATAAAATAAAATGTTGAGACTCCAGTCTCAGTGGCTGCTTACGTATGTGTGTGTACGTGTGAGTGTGTATCTTGTCCATTTATTTTTGTCAGTGGGGTTGATGATAACATGTGCGTATACATGCATGGCGTGCCTGTGTTTGTACATGACATAGTATGAATCGGTTCTGATCATTTGTGTGTATGTAGATTTCCCATTTACCCTTGGCTAAAATCTACATGCAAGTATGGCATGCCTGTTTTTGTACATTACATAATATTAGCCTAATTTATGTATTTTGTCATGAAACCACACATATGCTTAGTTTTAGGTGTATGTTAGGATAACATACACTTTTGCTCATGGCTATGGGCTTTTAAGTCTTACCAGCCATGTCTACTCCCTTCCTTCAAATGGAAGGGAGGTGCTGGAGATGAGGAATATGACGTTCAAAAGTGAAGTGTCCCTTTAAACTCTTACGCCTATGTCCTCCCTCCATTCACACAATAGACACTGGTGTGGTGCTGGAGATGAGAAATAAAGTTTTAACATCCGTGTCTCCCTCCCTCCCTTCCTCTCCCTGCAGACCGTCCTGGCGTGCAGGACCATGGGCGCATTGAGGCACTGCAGGACCGTCTGTCGGAGACGCTGCAGGCCTACATCCGGCTCCACCACCCGGGTGGCCGCCTGGTGTACGCTAGGATGATCCAGAAGCTGGCAGACCTGCGCAGCCTGAACGAGGAGCACTCCAAGCAGTACCGCTCGCTGTCCTTCCAGCCAGAGCACAGCATGCAGCTCACCCCGCTGGTCCTGGAGGTGTTCGGCAGCGAGGTCTCCTAAATTAACACATTTTGGTGATCTTTGACCTTTCATGAAGGTGGAGAGGTGGACGAAAGGTCATAGGAGGGGTGGGAGGAGGGTATGGGGTGGGAGCTATAGGAATGTGGTTAGACGTGTTATAGGTGGTGTGATTGTTAGTTTGTGAGGAGAGATTGAGGGATGGAGATGGTGTGTTGGTGGGGAGGGGGTGTTATGGAAGTGTTTGTGTTAGGAATTCCCCTACCCTGTGTGTGTGTGTGTGTGTGTGTGTGTGTGTGTGTGTGTGTGTGTGTGTGTGTGTGTGTGTGTGTGTGTGTGTGTGTGTGTGTGTGTGTGTGTGTGTGTGTGTGTGTGTGTGTGTGTGTGTGTACCTTCTGTAGGTCAGACGCAGAGACCTGAGACTGGAACATGCAAAGTGATGGCGACTGAATGATACAAACAGCAGAATTTGCTTCAGAACCATACATACATGGAAATTCTGCTTATATTTGACATGTACGCTTACCTTCGTATTTAAGGGACAGTATATTGAAAAACAGTATTGCATCTTGTATACCGGTATATACAGTGCATTGCGTGATTTTTGTGCGTGTCATGCAAGTGCTGCTTTATGCATGGCAGTGTTTGATTACACACAGTCACACAAGCCTACTCACTCACTAATACAGTCAGTCATTACATTGGAGCTACCTCTGATTTTTTTTTTTTTTGTATTCACAAAATACCTTTATGTTCACAAATACACAGCACAGAACCTTAAAAATGCATGATGACATTTCAACCCAGGTTAGCTATTTGATGCTAGAGCGTCACTAGGGCAAGAACAGTGCCAGCAAAGAATTTCCATGTGTTTCTCTCATCCTCTAGTTATTCTGCTCAATCGCTTTCCTCAAGGGCAAGTGTGTGTGTACGTATATGCCACAAAACACGCGCCCTTCACCTCTGCCAAAGGTATTGGCCGTGTTCGAGAGCATCAAAACAGTGAACATGGGTAAATTGTGACTGACTGATCTACAAATAATATTGAGTAGTTATTTATGACGCAAGGTGATTTGTAGATCAGTCAGTCACGACTTCATTTGAAGGCGGCTGCCGTGTCGAATGCGCTCATTGTCAATGCTTTCAAAGCTCTCTGTCTTCTATGAGCGTCGCCACGTGACGCCTTCTATGAGCACACTATTCACCATTTGTGCTATCATCTAGGAATTGATGAAGGAAAAGTATACACTATACAGCATACAGAATATTGTCTGTAACCCGGAAGTAGTTTCGTTGTGGAGTAGTGTGTGGGGGGGGTTGTGGTTGTTTAGCCACTAAAACAAGCTGTCAATCAAACCAAGCCATAGTTCTGGTTGGTTAGTTTCTTTGTTTCTTGGAGAGGGGGCAGGGGAAGAATTATGATAGCTGCAAATAATTGTAGCTGCAAATCTATGTATCACAAACACTACTAAACCACCTGTACTCCAGTGTAATCTCTTAAAGTATGTCTATGTTTAAGTTTTATCACCGTTTTCAAAGGGCTACGATGCCAAAATGTGATTGGAAATGCATAGTTAGGCCGGTTACTCTACTGTCCACGTCTTTTTGTATTATAGCCACAAACCCTGCAAGTAATCTGGACAGGATCTTAAAACAACTACATGAATTGTTCATTTTCTCCCTCATATGTAGACTACAGTTTTTAGTAGGTGGAGTGTTTCAAAGCTGCTTGTTCTTAATCTCTCCACCGATATCACTCCTTTCATTTCCGACTGGGATGTGGAATTATTTGAAAAGAATGTCTTGAGGACTCGGATGGACCGTTTTCTGTTTAGTTTTTTGACATGTCCGAGTCCTCCAGTTTGATGTTGTATGCTGCACAGCCCTCCAGTGGCTGCATCCTATAAATACTATGTATCGATACAATAACCGCAGTTGTACATAGGGCTACATACACAGTTTATTAGGTACACCAATCTAGTACTGGGTCGGAACCCCCTTTGCCTCCAGAACAGTTTGAATTATTTAGGGCATTCTACAAGTTGTGGGAAACGTTCCACAGGGATGTTGGTCCATGCTGATGCAATGACATCACGCAGTTGCTGCAGATTAGTGGGAGCAGCCCGTTCCAAAGATGCTCTATTGGGTTGAGGTCTGGGGACTGTGCAGGCCAACTCGCTGTCATGTTCCTAGAGATGTTTTTCCACTCTTCAATTGTCCAGTGTTGGTATAGCCCATCCGTGACAAGGATTGACGAGTTGTGCTTTCCGAGATGCTGTTTTGCACACCACTGTTGTACTGCACTGTTATTTGTCTGTTTGTGGCCCGCCTGTTAGCTTGCACGATTCTCCATTCTCTTTCGCCCTCTCTCATCAATGAGCTGTTTTTACCCACGGGACTGCTGATGACTGGATGTTTTATGTTTGTCACACCATTCTTTGTAAACCCTAGGCACTGTCATGCATTAAAAGGAGTTTGGCCGTTTCTGAGATACTGGATCCGGCGTGCCTGGCACCGACGATCATACCACGCTCAAAGTCGCTTAGGGCACTCGTTTTGCCCATTTTAACATTCAATGGAACAGTAACTGAATGCCTCGATGCCTGTCTGCCAGCTTTATATAGCAAGCCACGGCCATGTGACCACTGTCTGTAGGATCTAGGTGGTGTGCCTAATAAATTAGCCTAACTCTTAGTAAGGAAATTCTTGGATTATATATGCAAACAACATGATATTGATGACCGTGTTTTACGACTTATATTCACTTTCTCTCTCTGAAACACTATGCTTTCTCAACTTTCTATATATACTGAACAAAAATATAAACGCAAGCAACATGCAACAACTTCAATGATTTTACTGAGTTACATAAGGAAATCAGTAAATTAAAATAAATCAATTAGGCCCTAATCTATGGATATCACATTACTAGACATGTTGTTTTTATATTTTTGTTAAGTATATAAAGACGGATCTATATATGTTTAGGTGGGGATGAGTGAGTGTTTGGCAATGCGCTAGTGGCCTAATCTCCAAATCGAATTGATTAATGTATTGACTAAGGTTGTGTCGTTGATGGACGTTTGACGTCTTTGGCTAATAATTTGGGAGAATGAGGATGTTCTACAAGCTAAATATACAGTGCTGCTCTCTAATATAAGCCATATGGAGGGAGAGAAAATCTAGTTTAAAGAAATGTTCATCGTATTGATTACATGGGGCTGGAGATACACAATTTATATACTTAGAATGTGTATTTGTATGGCTTTGATATTCTATTGTACATGTATACAGTAGAACCGACTCCTATGCTTTCAATCATCTCATTCCCTTGTCTGTACAAGAGCTTTGTGTGATAAGGACACTGAAGTGGGTGCAACATGTTGGCTGTGTGGATTAGCTGAGTTTACCCATACAATGTAAAGCGCTTAAATCCAGTCAGTCCATTATTATTAACTATTTAGGCTACTCTACAGTGTACTTAAAAGCAGGGCCGTCATCAATACAATAGTCTTTAGGGGGCACCTGTTGACCACAATGAATGTCCTATCACCCGTTCCAGTGTTCTAAACAACCTACTTTATATCCAGGGTTGGGTAGGTTACTTTCTAACTGTAATCCTTATCTGTTACCTGTCCACATTTTTTATCAGTAACATCACTTTTGGATTACCCCAACTCAGTAACGTAATCTGATTACATTACTTTTGGATTACTTTTCCCTTAAGAGGCATTAGAAGAAGACAAATATGTACATTATGTTACCAATTGAACAACACCTATTGCTGGATACATCAATGTTAAAGTTTACATAGCTGGCCATATACAGTTGAAGTCGGAAGTTTACATACACTTAGGTTGGAGTCATTAAAACTCGTTTTTCAACCACTCCACAAATTTCTTGTTAAACTATAGTTTTGGCAAGTCGGTTAGGACATCTACTTTGTGCATGACACAAGTAATTTTTTCCGAACAATTGTTTACAGACAGATTATTTCACTTATAATTCACTGTATCACAATTCCAGTGGGTCAGAAGTTTACATACACTAAGTTGACTGTGCCTTTAAACAGCTTGGAAAATTCCAGAAAATTATGTAATGTATTTAGAAGCTTCTGTTAGGCTAATTGACATAATTTGAGTCAATTGCAGATGTACCTGTGGATGTATTTCAAGGCCTACCTTCAAACTCAGGGCCTCTTTGCTTGACATCAAAATAAATGAGCCAAGACCTCAGAAAAATAATTGTAGACCTCTACAAGTCTGGTTCATCCTTGGGAGCAATTTCCAAAGCCTGAAGGTACCAAGTTCATCTGTACACACAATAGTACGCAAGTATAAACACCATGGGACCACGCAGCCATCATACCGCTCAGGAAGAAGACACATTCTGTCTCCTAGAGATTAACGCACTTTGGTGCGAAAAGTGCAAATCAATCCCAGAACAACAGCAAAGGACCTTGTGAAGATGCTGGAGGAAACAAGTAAGCCAGACTACGGTTTGCAACTGCACATGGGGACAAAGATCATACTTTTTGGAGGAATGTCCTCTGGTCTGATGAAACAAAAATAGAACTGTTTGGCCATAATGACCATCGTTATGTTTGGAGGAAAAAGGGGGAGGCTTGCAAGCCGAAGAACACCATCCCAACCGTGAAGCACGCGGGTGGCAGCATCATGTTGTGGGGGTCCTTTGCTGCAGGAGGGACTGGTGCACTTCACAAAATAGATGGCATCACGAGGGAGGAAAAGGATGTGGATATATTGAAGCAACATGTCCGAGCAGGCGTGTCCGAGCAAGGAGGCCTACAAACCTGACTCAGTTACACCAGCTCTGTCAGGAGGAATGTGCGATTTGACCTAATTTAAACAATTTAAAGGAAATGCTACCAAATACTAATTGAGTGTATGTAAACTTCTGACCCACTGGGAATGTGATGAAAGTAATAAAAGCTGAAATAAATCATTCTCTCTACTATTATTCGGACATTTCACATTCTTAAAATATATTGGTGATCCTAACTGACCTTTCACGGAACCCAAACCGGCTGCGCGCGTGCGCCATCATGCGCCATTGTGCATCAAGGTATTTTGTCCCCCTACACCAAATGCAATCACGACACGCAGGTTAAAATATCAAAACAAACTCTGAACCAATTATATTAATTTGGGGACAGGTTGAAAAACATTAAACATTTTTGGCAATTTAGCTAGCTTTCATTTGCTAGCTAATTTGTCCTGGGATATAAACATTGAGTTGTTATTTTACCTGAAATGCACAAGGTCCTCTACTCCACCAATTAATCCACACATAAAACGGTCAACCGAATCGTTTCTAGTCATCTCTCCTCCTTCCAGGCCTTTTCTTCTCTTGACTTTATTTTGCGATTGGCAACTTTAATAAATTAGGTGCATTACCACCACTGACCTCGTTTGTCTTTCAGTCGCACACGTGGGTATAACCAATGAGGAGATGGCACGTGGGTACCTGCTTCTATAAACCAATGAGGATATGGGAGAGGCAGGCCTTGCAGGGCGATCTGCATCACTATTTTAGCCCTTGGTAACGCACGCTTATTGGCTCGCGCGAGCAGTGTGGGTGCAATGATTGAATAATATAGATTTCTAAATGTATTTTGCAACGCTTCGCACACACAACGCGAGCGGTGTAGTCAGCCTGTAAAACAGGTAATTTTTACTAGGATTAAGTGTCAGTAATTGTGAAAAACTGAGTTAAATGTATTTGGCTAAGGTGTATGTAAAGTTCCGACTTCAAATGTATATATGTTAAATATTACTTTATGGGTTGGTTATGTAGGCTTCTACTATACCATCGCTTTCTACTATATATAATAATACGATTAAATTATATCTTTACATTAAAAACTAAAGTCTGTCAGAATTCCAGCCATTCCAATAAATGTTATACACCTTTGATCTTCAAGAATAGTACTTGTAAATATGGAAGTATAGATTAGCCAAATTGTTTTACCTGAGCATAACCCCAAAGCTAAAGACTTATTAGCCAGCCCTACTCTGTTGTTTATGATTTTGTCGTCATGGAAGACTGATTGGGCTCATTGATTTGAGTTGAAAAATAAATGCTGCGCTCGTGAAATGGCGCTCATGAAATCCACAGATGAAACAATAACGAACAGTCGCCCCGCCTCTGTTTTGGTAAAAAGCTGAGGGATGAGCCTGGAGAAATGTAACCACTCTCAGATTAATAGACAGCGCTATGGATGCAAGGACTGACCATCCATGATATGAATATTATTGTTTTAACCATGTCATGAGGCTATATGGTTTGCTTACATTGAACTAAGCTCATGTGACATTTATAAATTATATTCTTCAAGAATCAATTGATATGTGTGTATATTATATATATATATATATAATTTAAAAGTAAAAAATTTTATGTAGCAACTACAGATTGGCCCTTTACGTCTATCAAAAGTGTGTGAGTATGTGTCCATTAGGCCTAAGGATTTTTTTTTGATCAGCATGAATTAGATTGATCAATGAAAGCCCACTTTTATTCCATAGGCTGGGATCTACACTATGCATCTGTTGCAAGAGCACGTTTTTCACTGGCTGTCCACTGGTTTCAAAACAATGATTGATAGGCAACTTACATTTCTTGAATTCAACCATTATTTGGTTCACATACACATTTCGATTTATTTATATTAATGAACAGCCATCCACAACAACCACAAGGCGCAAATAGCTAAATGAGATAGCAACAGTGTGATTCACATCAATACGCTATGTAGATATCAATAATAAGTGATATCCGTATCACCGTAGACTACACCACTGCTGTCATCCTTACCTCAAAGCATTTATTCAATTTGGATAATCTTTGGATGCCGACAGCAGTCGCACCATTGGAATACATACCTTGGACTATGGCCTATTCTTGCTCTTTTCCCGCGATTGATCATCTCATTTATTGTGTCGTCATAGTGGTCTCTGACTTGTGGTCAGACTCGCTCAGGTGGAACAAACTTAAACTTGGGCCTTTTTTCTAAGATGATTTGAATGTCATGGAGAGAACAGAGAAGTTCTTTCTGAATATAAAAGTAATCCTCTAAGTAATCATCTAGTTTTTCAAAAGTATCTGTAATCTGATTACAATATTTTAGCTGGTAACGTAACGGATTACAGTTACCGTTTTTTGTAATCCGTTACTCCCCAACCCTGTGTATATCATATTGTAAACCGTTTTTTTGTAATCCTTTACATGTAATCCGTTACTCCCCAACCCTGTGTATATCATATTGTAAACCGTTTTTTTGTAATCCTTTACATGTAATCTGTTACTCCCCAACCCTGTGTATATCATATTGTAAAGCAAGTGAATAGAAACTGAGGACCGCTTTTCTGCACACAGATTATTAAACCTAAGTGGAAAATGGAGATTGTCCATACATTTTTTGTCAAACCTAAGGGCTAGATTCAATCTGGATTGCGGAAAATCCATGTTATTGTGTGATTGAAATGTAAAGATAATTTCCGATTGAGCTGTCTATATGCAGCGTTTACCGTGAAAGCAATCTCCGCAAACACATGGAACATTGCCTTTAAATTCAGGGCTATAGCGCCGATCTTCAGCGGTACGGATTAAATCGAGGTTTAGCCTAATCTGTGTCCAGGAAACTGACCCTAAGAGGCTATAGCGAGATAGATCTTTGTGCAGGATGAAGTTGACCTTAGATGCTGGTCTTGGGTCAGTTTAGCTTTTTCCCAGCTAATGGGGAAATTATTGTGTGAGACTGCAGTCTCTTGTACATTCTGTCCTTCAGTCCCTGTACGTGATTGGCCAAGGCTCGCTGCCGAGTGCTACTTCTGCTTCAACAATGTTCTGACCTTGTGATTGGCTAAACAGAAACTACCGGGGCATTTAGTTGTGCTTTTTCATCGCTATAGGCTACAGAGAGCACTATTATGTGGTCTTCCTGCAGATAGTGGGGGAGAATGAAGGACTGTGGCTCTTGCTAATGTTGAAGGAACTTTATCAGAACATTGTGTTCTTAGCGCACAGTAAACCTTGTCATTGCTTTAAAACATCACCATCAAGGCGTTGTCGGTAAGCAGATTGCCTACCCCCTAAGACATTAGATAGAACTGCCAACAAATGGACCACAGCCCACTCAATCCCACTCACCCTTATTGACAGTCTTTCATTCTTTTGTTAAGTCCCCTCCTAGCCAACATAGCACATTTTCCATTGGCTGACTGCAGAAAAATAGGCTATATAAGTTGTTTAAAATGATATTGTTCTGCAAATCACACTTAATATCTAGTGTCAGGGATTCACTTACATAGGCACCTGATGATTGGTGGAATTGTTTTTAGTACCTACGAATGATTGACAAGGTCCTCGAAGAGATACTCTCTCTCCCAGGATATGTTTTATGAAGGTGATGATAGGCTACCTGATTATTTTTACTCAGTACCACTCGTGTTCAAGTCGGTTAGGTGAAGGTTATGGTGTGTTGTTTTGAGGTCACGGATGTAAGATGACTTGTGAATTTTGGGCGGTTTTGGTTTTTGATTTCTTTCATGCATATCACTTTGTGTAGATACAGAGAGTTGATTGTTTTCATTTGATGAGATAAATATACAATATTGATTTTCATTGTGTACAGTGCCTTCGAAAAGTATTCAGACCCCTTCCCTTTTTCCACATTTTGTTACGATACAGCCTTATTCTAAAATAATAAATGTTTTTTTTTTGTTGGTCAAATCGCCTGTTGGCAATCCATCCCTTATGAGATTAATTGAGACAAACAAACATTACAATAATTCACTATGGTAATTAAATTATAATTCTTCTTCCGGTGTTCTCTGCATTGCGCATCGCATAAAGAATGAAAAAATGTAAGGTAAAAATCAATACATAATCGTAAATATGGTTGTCCAAACAATAATTATATCCCTAGAGCAGTAAAAGAATACACACACACATACTGTATATATACACATACATACATACATACATACATACATACATACACACATAACGTATACAGATCAAAGAAAAAAAGAAACAATAGGCATTGGAAACCAGTCTGGCACAAAGAAAAGATTCATGTGGGAGGCAAGCCTATACACAATCTATATACACACGTGCCATTTACCACATAGAATTGATTAAATTGTTTTTTTTTTACACACAATACCCCATAATGACAAAGCAAAAACATGTTAACAAATTTCTTAAAATATATAACTGAATTATAACAGTATTCAGACCCTGTACTCAGAACTTTGTTGGAGCACCTTTGGCAGCGATTACAGCCTTGTGTCTTCTTGGGTATGACGCTACAAACTTGGCACACCTGTATTTGGGGAGTTTCTCTCATTCTTCTCTGCAGATCCTCTCAAGCTCTGTCGGGTTGGATGGGGAGCGTTGTTTTCAGGTTTCTCCAAAGATGTTCTATCGGGTTCAAGTCTGGGCTCTGGCTGGGCCTCTCAAGAACATTCAGAGACTTGTCCCGAAGCCACTCCTGCGTTGTCTTGGCTGTGTGCTTAGGTTCGCTGTCCTGTTAGAAGGTGAACCTTCGCCCCAGTCTGAGGTTCTGAGTGCTCTGTAGCAGGTTTTCATCAAGGATCTCTCTGCACTTTGCTCCATTCATCTTTTCCTCAATCCTGACTAGTCTCCCAGTCCCTGCCGCTGAAAAACATCCCCACAGCATGGTGCTGCCACCCCCCATGCTTCACAGTAGGGATGGTGCCATGTTTCCTCCAGACGTCACGCTTTGCCTTCAGGCCAAAGAGTTCAATCTTGGTTTCATCAGTCCAGAGAATCTTGTTTCTCATGGTCTGAGAGTCTTTAGGTGCCTTTTGCCAAACTCCCAAGCGGGCTGTCATGTGCCTTTTCTGAGGAGTGGCTTCCGTCTGGCCATAAAGGCCTGATTGGTGGAGTGCTGCAGAGATAGTTGTCCTTCTGGAAGTTTCTCCCATCTCCACAGAGGGACTCTAGAGCTCTGTCAGAGTGACCATCGGGTTCTTGGTCACCTCCCTGACCAAGGCCCTTCTCCCCCGATTGCTCAGTTTGGCTGGGCGGCCAGCTCTAGGAAGAGCCTTTGTCGTTCCAAACTTCTTCCATTTAAGAATGTTGGAGGCCACTGTGTTCTTGGGGACCTTCAATGCTTCAGACATTTTTTGGTACCTTTCCCCACGTCTGTGCCTCAACAAAATCCTGTCTCGGAGCTCTACAAACAATTATTTTGACATCATGGCTTGGTTTTTGCTTTTACATACACTGTCAACTGTGAGACCTTATATAGACGGGTGTGTGCCTTTCCAAATCATGTCCAATCAATTGAATTTACCACAGGTGGACTCCAAACAAGTTGTGGAAACATCTAAAGTATGATCAATGGAAACAGGATGCACCTCAGCTCAATTTCGTGTCTCATAGCGAAAGGTCTGAATATTTATGTAAATCAGGTATTTCTGTTTCTTATTTTTAATACATTTGCACACATTTAAAAAAACTGTTTTCGCTTTGTCATTATGGTGTATTGTGTGTAGATTGCTGAGGATTTTCTTTTATTTAATGAATTTTAGAATAAGGCTGTAAAGTAACAAAATGTAGAAAAAGTCAAGGGGTCTGAATACTTTCCCTAAGGCACTATATGTACAAGACTTGCTTATCATGTAAGTGCCACGGGGCAGGATGTTGTCACAATTCTCCCCTTTAGAGAAGTACAGGGTAAGGAGAGGTCTCTCTCTCTCTCTCAGGTCTGGTTTTGCACAGTTGTAGCTGCTCAGTATTCAGTCAAATGTAGTGGATTTTCCAAAACGCTTTATGAAGAAAAGGCCTAAATGTAGCTTCATGACCTACAGTCAGTTGATTTCAACTCCAGACGTTTCAAAAACTGTTCAATAGCATTAACTATGCGTAGAAGAACGAAAGCAAAATCAGAATTTTATTTCAATCTATTTTTAGTCATTAGTCTTGGTTAACCATTTTTCTTTTTCATTCATCGGTTTAGAACGTCTACATTTTTGTGACATTTTTGATCGAACTCCAAACTGGAACGTAGGAACTAGAACTAGGATAATTTTGAGTTTTGTCGTTACTTGTTTATCCATCTATATCAAACGGGGCGAATACGTAGAATACAGGGTGTGGTGCACTAGCATCAGCTAGCATAACGGTCTCATTTTTTGTTGTTTTAGAGTGTTCTTTTATAAAGGTTGTACAAAGCAATTACAAATCCAGTTAGAAAAATTAATTGAAATGTAACTCACAAAAATGAATATGAATTGTTTTGATCGAGTGAGATTTGCCTTTCAGTTCATTTTCAGAATGTGAAAGGGATCGATATACAGTACCGTTGATATTGACGTGTAGGTTTTTTTCTTCAAACATTAAAAGGAGTGCCCACAATGGATGTACACAACAATGATCTACCTCTTTTAGCTACAGATTATGCTTTAGCATTAAAAGGAGTTCCCTCTGTTTTTACTTTTGTAATATGTGTTGGTATTTATTGCTGTCTAATGAATCAATGATTACCTCAAAGATGTCTCATCATGCAGACTGGGAGACTATACAGCTAATGACGTCATTGGTAGTTTTTTTTGTACAATATTTTTTTACTAAAAGCATTGCCTTTTTTTAAAGTAACGAACAAACACCCACCAGAGGTTGTGTTTTAATTGTGCCTGCATTCTGACCAATGGGGGTCCAGGCTGGGTTCGGGTAGACCGGGGTTGTGTTTCATTCTAATACGTGGTTTCCTCCCTTTTTCTCTTAGTTCACTCGCGTTTCGCCCATCTGATACAACTGGGTAGTTGTATGTAAGGAATACCTCCACCTGGTTTCCGCCATATTCAGCTTACAGTGAACAAGGACAGAAGGGAGGGAGCAACTTCCTGGAATGAAACGCAGCGAGAGACTTAATTGTGACCTCTGTATAGAGGGGTCATGAGCCGTATGGTTTCGGTCGGAGAGTTGGTGCGTCTGCTCCTCTTGGTACAGTTGGCATGGTCTTTGCCCTTACTAGATGTTTCTCACTCTGTCCCCTATCCATCTCTCTTTCCTTCTTTCCCTCTATCAGCTACTAAGTTTTCTGAACTCATATCCCCCACCCACCTTTTTAGAGTAAACTCTTCTCTATAGATCTTCATATTTTCAGGCAGAAGTTCTGACAGGAAAAAGATCAGTATCCATTTACTGCTGCTTTTATCAAGAGCATCAGAGATCGATCAGTGTGTTGTTATTCTTACTAACAGCGGCACGGTTGGGTATCGCCCAGCAGAAATATGCTACCCAGGACATGTGAGGCCACAGTGTCTGTCATGTTATGTGGTTTTTCAAAGCTAAGTAGTTTAGGTTGGTATAAAGCATAAGGAAGCTGGTTCTAGAAAAGCATGCATGGGGCAAGTTCCTATTTGAACAATGTAGACTTGAGGAGGTTGATGTCCATTTATTGACTTTGATTAAACCACTTTAATCTATCAATGAGGTGGCAAGTATTGTGTAATATTTATCACCAGCTACTCCACCTTCGAACATGAAGGCACTTTTCTTCTTTTTTTTTTACCAGATATTCTAAGTCTTTGACTAATCCTTTGAGCATACTCCCTCTGGTGAACTCTATGTGCACCGTTTGTTTGACATTGCTCAGTAAGTACCAATTCAAGATGTTGAGTAACTGCTACTAATATCTTTGAATACAGTTTGATTACTTTTTGACAATGCTTCCTACCATCTTTCCAACTAACTGTCTCGATTGACAGTTTGTATTCAGAACTTTAAAAAAAGACGTGTCCAGAAAAAGCAGTCAGTTTGATAATCCGTTGTCATGCTAGCTATTGGAGCTATGTAGACCTCGCTAGACATCAAGTTGATATAAACTAATGCAAATAAGAGTACCTTAAAGTGACCTGAATGCACAAAGAATTCCTTTTTCACAATGAAAATGGGGGAATTGGCTCCCACGCTACGCTTTGGAGTACAAGGCAGGGAGTGAAAGGAGTTCAGAATTAGTAGCAATTAGCTAGTTTCGTGTTACCTATGTATTAGCTATAGATATTGACAGCCAGCAGACACTGTGGTCTCTCAGGGCCTGAGTTGAGTGCCTATATGAACCTTTTAACGACTGGAGAGTGTTTCGCGAAGGAGGATTAGAAAGTTAGCAAACTAGCTTTTCCAAGTATCTTTTCCAAGTATCGTAAAACAACTCAAATTTGTTCTTGATTCTCGAGACAGCTAATTTCAAAGATTGGTCAATAGTACTTCCTTACCTATTATTCTAGCAGCAAACTGCGATTCTACTTTACCGATCTTTGTGGGCAAGAAAATCTAGTTTAAGAAGAATTGTTAAACTAAAATTTTAGATTGTTAAATGAATAATCCTGTTTTTAAGACACTGCACCACTTCACATTCAATGGAAAGCCAGAAACAACAGAAGCACTTAAGGTATTGTTTGTAACACAATGCATACATTTGGATGAATATGCTCTACATAAATGCCTGTCCATGTCAGCATTATATGGCTGCCCATTCAAAGTAATTCATCTAATTTCTTGCAATGTATATTTTTGTTTTAATTTCATTTAAGATGTTTTTTTCTTTCTTTACAACAGACGTTATAAATAGGTGTTTGTAATGTTATTTTTGTCAGATGTTTTGAAAATCAAATAATAAACAACTGTGTAGTGTTGTGTGTCTGTTTGATGTTTACTGTATGCATAACATATATTTGATCGATTTAATATAAATTAAAGACCCATGTTCAATTGTTTCAACACTTGGACACTGCTACATGTGTGAATAGTCTGGTCAGTATAACTAAAATACAATTACAGTAGAAACACAGAGAACTATCAACTGAATGGGTGGTATTGAAACAAAAGTAATATAAAATAGTTTGAAAAAACAGATCTCATGTGGTGAAATACCATACAAGCAGTGTACCAAACTATTGTGGTGGCAACTTTATCCAGTGTTTTAGTGATATCGCACCAATGTGGGGAACTCTATTTAATAGTCTACATACACATTTCAGTTGAGAACCATACTGTAAAGTATTATTGGAATAGTTAAATGTGTGTTTAATTTAGCAAAGATTAATGGGGAAGTCTGAAGGAAGACTGCAAGGTGGCAGAATTACTGTACAGACTACTTATCTGGAATACTTAAAAAATATACTTTTTTAAAGAGGCAATCTGCAATTGCTACATCCATTTTTGGACTTCTAAATTAATTATATATACCCATTGATTCTTGAAGAATATAACTTATAAATTCCTCATACGCTTAGTTCAACTGTTGTGCCCCGTCAAAACCCAAAATATAAGCTTACTCCAATCTTTGTAAACAAAGTAAATGCAAACCAACACTGGGCCTCAAAACATGGTTAAACTATAATTTGTATATCATGGATGGTCAATCCTGGCATCCACAGCTCTGCCTATGAATTTGAGAGTGGTTACATTTATCCAGGCTCATCCATCAGCTTTTTACCAAAAAAGAGGTGGGGTGGCACTATATTATTGTTTCAACTGCAGATTGGCCCTTTAAAGCTTTGGCGAGAGTTAATGTTACTTACAAACATTGTGTTCAAAACTACCTCAGTTGCTCAGATATTTTCACTGTATCTATCTCCGTCTGCACTCTGTATCATTTAATCTATTGTCCAGCAGAGGGCAGTCCTACTGTTGACTGTTTAACTTTTTAACTATGACTGTTTAACTATGACCCTTCTTTTTAAGCTTTGAGTTCAACAGAGGAATAGGTGTGTATACTGTGTTTATAATGTGCCCACTTTATAATGTGCCCACTATAATTTGGTGGTTGAACTAAAACGTACTGGATGGCTCCCCTTTAAAATCATGATCCTATTTCCAGGGCTGTTCTGATTCTAAGGTGCTTCCATTCAGGCCCCTTGTGGGTTTTCAGTTAGGCCTTGCATACTGCTGTGTGATTTCAGCGAGTATGTTCCAAGTACGTTGAGAAAGAGATTTCACGTCACTGGCCCTCCCTTCATACACACCACATCCACATTTCTCTAGGAATGGAGAGAGCGGTTGCATGTACAGCAGGAGGAAAAATACAAGTTTATCTGAGCATCCAGTCAGCGTTGTGTCAGTTAATTGTCAGTGTTTTAATAAAGCGGTGGCACTTGTTTGTGCACTGATCAGGCCGATTATGTGTGGTTTTGTGGAGGGTGAACCGTTATACCTCTATAAGGGGTGGATGAGGCGACCATCTTCTAGGCGAGGCATTATCTTAAACTGTCTTCTTAGCGAAGCATTCATACCCACTGGGCTCTTGTACAGTGTGTTTCTGAGCATAGGCCTACAGACAGTATGAGCTATCTAGGCCTACAGACAGTATGAGCTATCTAGGCCTACAGACAGTATGAGCTATCAGTATCAGTCACAGGTGTGCAGGTTTCTACAGGTAAGATCAAATATAGACCCCACACACTTGTATAAGAGAATGTAAAGACAAAAAAGTTTAAAATACAATGTACAGTCGTGGCCAAAAGTTTTGAGAATGACGCAAATATTAATTTCCACAAAGTTTGCTGCTTCAGTGTCTTTAGATAGTTTTGTCAGATGTTACTATGGAATACTGAAGTATAATTACAAGCATTTCATAAGGCTTTTATTGATAATTACATGAAGTTGATGGAAAGAGTCAATATTTGCAGTGTTGACCCTTCTTTTTCAAGACCTCCGCAATCTGCCCTGGCATGCTGTCAATTAACTTCTGGGCCACATCCTCACTGATGGCAGCCCATTCTTGCATTATCAATGCTTGAAGTTTGTCAGAATTTGTGGGGTTTTTGTTTGTCCACCCGCCTCTTGAGGATTGACCACAAGTTCTCTATGGGATTAAGGTCTGGGGAGTTTCCTGTCCATGGACCCAGAATATCGATGTTTTGTTCCCCGAGCCACTTAGTTATCACTTTTACCTTATGGAAAGGTGCGCCATCATGCTGGAAAAGGCATTGTTCGTCACCAAACTGTTCCTGGATGGTTGGGAGAAGTTGCTCTCGGAGGATGTGTTGGTACCATTCTTTATTCATGGCTGTGTTCTTAGGCAAAATTGTGAGTGAGCCCACTCCCTTGGCTGAGAAGCAACCCCACACATGAATGGTCTCAGGATGCTTTACTGTTGGCATGACACAGGACTGATGGTAGCGCTCACCTTGTCTTCTCTGGACAAGCTTTTTTCCGGATGCCCCAAACAATCGGAAAGGGGATTCATCAGAGAAAATGACTTTACTCCACTCCTCAGCAGTCCAATCCCTGTACCTTTTTGTCACGACTTCCGCCGAGTTCGGTTCCTCTCCTTGTTTGTTCGGCGGTCGACGTCACCGGTCTTCTAGCCATCGCCGATCCACTTTTCATTTTCCATTTGTTTTGTCTTGTTTTGTTTTCACACACACCTGGTTTTCATTTTCATTCATTACTGTTGTCCATTTAACCCTTTGTTTCCCCCGTTTGTGTGGGGAATTGTTTGTTTTGGCATGTTGGTACGCCGGGTTGTATGGTTTCACCCGTGCTTTGTTTCACCCGTGCTTGTGCTGTTATTTTGTACTTTGTGCTGTCTTACTTGGGTTTTTGGGCATTTGTTTTATGACGCGGGTGCGTTCTGTATTTTGGCATTGCCTAGTAAAGTGCTTAGGCCACTCATTTCTGCTCTCCTGCGCCTGACTCTTTACACCAGCTACACCCACCTTATGACACTTTTGCAGAATATCAGTCTGTCCCTGATGTTTTTCCTGGAGAGAAGTGGCTTCTTTGCTGCCCTTCTTGACACCAGGCCATCCTCCAAAAATCTTCGCCTCACTGTGCGTGCAGATGCACTCACACCTCCCTGCTGCCATTCCTGAGCAAGCTCTGTACTGGTGGTGCCCCGATCCCGCAGCTGAATCAACTTTTGGAGACGGTCCTGGCACTTGCTGGACTTTCTTGGGCGCCCTGAAGCCTTCTTCACAACAATTGAACCGCTCTCCTTGAAGTTCTTGATGATCTGATAAATGGTTGATTTAGGTGCAATCTTACTGGCAGCAATATCCTTGCCTGTGAAGCCCTTTTTGTGCAAAGCAATGATGACGGCATGTGTTTCCTTGCAGGAATCCATGGTTGACAGAGGAAGACCAATGATTCCAAGCACCACCCTCTTTTTGAAGCTTCCAGTCTGTTATTCGAACACAATCAGCATGACAGAGTGATCTCCAGCCTTGTCCTCGTCAACACTCACACCTGTGTTAACGAGAGAATCACTGACATGATGTCAGCTGGTCCTTTTGTGGCAGGCCTGAAATGCAGTGGAAATGTTTTGGGGGGATTCAGTTCATTTGCATGGCAAAGAGGGACTTTGCAATTAATTGCAATTCATCTGATCACTCTTCATGACATTCTGGAGTATATGCAAATTGCCATCATACAAACTGAGGCAGCAGACTTTGTGAAAATTGATATTTGTGTCATTCTCAAAACATTTGGCCAGACATTTTAACCACTCACTGCTTGGAGCTATAGCAGACATTTTAACCACTCACTGCTTGGAGCTATAGCAGACATTTTAACCACTCACTGCTTGGAGCTATAGCAGACATTTTAACTACTCACTGCTTGGAGCTATAGCAGACATTTTAACTACTCACTGCTTGGAGCTATAGCAGACATTTTAACCACTCACTGCTTGGAGCTATAGCAGACATTTTAACCACTCACAGCTTGGAGCTATAGCAGACATTTAACTACTCACTGCTTGGAGCTATAGCAGACATTTTAACTACTCACTGCTTGGAGCTATAGCAGACATTTTAACTACTCACTGCTTGGAGCTATAGCAGACATTTTAACCACTCACTGCTTGGAGCTATAGCAGACATTTTAACCACTCACAGCTTGGAGCTATAGCAGACATTTAACTACTCACTGCTTGGAGCTATAGCAGACATTTTAACTACTCACTGCTTGGAGCTATAGCAGACATTTTAACCACTCACTGCTTGGAGCTATAGCAGACATTTTAACTACTCACTGCTTGGAGCTATAGCAGACATTTTAACTACTCACTGCTTGGAGCTATAGCAGACATTTTAACCACTCATTGCTTGGAGCTATAGCAGACATTTTAACCACTCACAGCTTGGAGCTATAGCAGACATTTAACTACTCACTGCTTGGAGCTATAGCAGACATTTTAACCACTCACTGCTTGGAGCTATAGCAGACATTTTAACCACTCACTGCTTGGAGCTATAGCAGACATTTTAACTACTCACTGCTTGGAGCTATAGCAGACATTTTAACCACTCACTGCTTGGAGCTATAGCAGACATTTTAACCACTCACTGCTTGGAGCTATAGCAGACATTTTAACCACTCACTGCTTGGAGCTATAGCAGACATTTTAACTACTCACTGCTTGGAGCTATAGCAGACATTTTAACTACTCACTGCTTGGAGCTATAGCAGACATTTTAACCACTCACTGCTTGGAGCTATAGCAGACATTTTAACCACTCACAGCTTGGAGCTATAGCAGACATTTTAACTACTCACTGCTTGGAGCTATAGCAGACATTTTAACTACTCACTGCTTGGAGCTATAGCAGACATTTTAACCACTCACTGCTTGGAGCTATAGCAGACATTTTAACTACTCACTGCTTGGAGCTATAGCAGACATTTTAACCACTCACTGCTTGGAGCTATAGCAGACATTTTAACTACTCACTGCTTGGAGCTATAGCAGACATTTTAACTACTCACAGCTTGCAGCTATAGCAGACATTTTAACTACTCACTGCTTGGAGCTATAGCAGACATTTTAACAGCTCACTGCTTGGAGCTATAGCAGACATTTTAACTACTCACTGCTTGGAGCTATAGCAGACATTTTAACTACTCACAGCTTGGAGCTATAGCAGACATTTTAACTACTCACTGCTTGGAGCTATAGCAGACATTTTAACTGCTCACAGCTTGGAGCTATAGCAGACATTTTACCTACTCGCTGCTTGGAGCTATAGCAGACATTTGAACTTTTTCACTTCTTGGCGCTATAACTGACATTTTAACTTATCACTGCTTTGAGATCAAAGTCAAAGTCACCATTATTAGTCAGTTGTACAACCAAATGCCTTCAACTGAAATGTGTCTTCCGCATTTAACCCAACCCCTCTGAATCAGAGAGGTGCGGGGGGCTGCCTTAATCGACATCCACGTCTTTGGCGCCCAGGGAACAGTGGGTTAACTGCCTTGTTCAGGGGCAGAACGACAGATTTTTACCTTATCAGCTCGGGGATTCGAACTTGCAACCCTCCACCCCTAGCTATGGCAGACATTTCAACTATTCACTGCTTGGAGCTATAGCAGACATTTTAACTACTCACAGCTTGGAGCTATAGCAGACATTTTAACTACTCACAGCTTGGAGCTATAGCAGACATTTTAACTACTCACAGCTTGGAGCTATAGCAGACATTTTAACCACTCACTGCTTGGAGCTATTGCAGACATTTTACCTACTCGCTGCTTGGAGCTATAGCAGACACTTTAACTACTCACAGCTGGGAGCTATAGTAGACATTTTACCTACTCACTGCTCAGAGCTATAGCAGACATTTTCAGTACTGGGAGCTTTCACATGTTTTTTTTTAATACTCCAGGTGTGCTGTCAAGTGCCATTCTCCCATGAAGCCCAGATTGGTGAAGTGCTGTAGAGATTGTTGTACTTCTGGCAGGTTCTCCCATCTCAGCCAAGGAACTCTGTAGTTCTGTCAGAGTTTTAGGACGGACAGCTTTAAGCAGAGTCTAGGTAGTTCCATATTTAAAAAAAATCCCAATGATGAAGAGCACTGTGCTTTTGGAAACTTTCAACATTGTAGAAATTATTGTATAACCTTGCACAGATATACAGTTTGTGACCATAGGCACAAACCCACCATTGCCGGTGATGTCTGGTGAGGACCTGCCTTACAACAGGCCTACAAGCCTGTATACTAATGCAAATGCATATGTTACATGTGGTTATGTTTATGTTACCTTCACTAGCATTACACATTCAATCTCTGCAGATTACAAAAAGGAACATGAATAAACAAATTGGAAGCATAAGAAAAAATGAATAAAAAAGACTATAGCTACATCACCATGGACAGATTAATTGCGGTTGTGAAATCAATAAACAGCATGCTAGAAACATGAAACTCTGTCTCCATCACCTCATTAAGCTGCCTCTGTTGAACTCTACAGACAAAGTAGTTGGTGTCAGTCTCCTGGACAATGACCTTAAATTTGACTGTGTAGAATCCCTCAAGGTCCCTGTGTATCACTGGAGGTCTATCAGAGTAAGTCCGTCACTGTCCAGCCACACCAGCTCAGGCTCCAGGTATCAGCCTTTCGGCTCACACTAGATCCTCCCCTCCCTGTTTGGGTCCCAAAATCAAAACCTACAGCTTAAACAAATACTTATACTGTTAGAACTGAGGGGGTCTGCACTAGGAGGAAGTCCACTGTGTGCAGCTCAACCTGCACTAACATAAATAACATGAGCGTATCTTCTGCTAAGCTTCCCAGTAAAGCAATGAAAACAAGTAAGCATCCCAGAGGAAAGGTGCTCAAAATAGCCCACGTTAACACATGTAGCACAAGGTTCATAAAATCAATAGATAATATATTTGATGATACAGGGGTAGCAATACAAGGTTATAACATTTACAGAAAATATAGAAATGCCAGTGGTGGAGATGTTGCTGTTTATATTCAGAACCACATTCCTGTAAAGGATCTCATGTTAAATACTGTTGAAGTAATATGGCTACAGGTTCATCAGCCTCACCTAAAGCCTGTTCATGTGGGAAGTTGCTGTAGACCACCACCAAGTGTTAACAGTCAGTAGCTGGATAACATGTGAAATATTTGATTTTGTATGTGATATCAACAGAGAGGTATATTCTCTGGGTGATTTAAATATTGACAAGCTTTCATCAAGCTGCCCACCCAAGAAAAAACTTCAAACTGTAACCAGTGCCTCCAACCTGGTCCAGGTTATCAGTCAACCTACCATGGTAGTTTCAAACAGCACAGGAATGAAATCATCAACATGTATTGATCACATCTTTATTAATGCTGCAGACATTTGCTTGGAAGCAGTATCCAGATCCATCAGATGTAGTGATCACAATATAGTAGCCATATCTAGGAAAACCAAAGTTCCAAAGGCTGGGCCTAATATAGTGTATAAGAGGTCATACAATAAGTTTTGTAGTGATTCCTATGTTGTTGATGTAAAACATATTTGTTGGTCTGTGGTGTGTAATGAGGAGCAAACAGACGCTGCACTTGACACATTTATGAACTGTCTTATTCTAGTTACTAATAAGCATGCACCCATTAAGAAAATGACTGTAAAAACTGTTAAATCCCTGTGGATTGATGAGGAATTGAAAAACTGTATGGTTGAAAGGGATGAGGCAAAATGAATGGCAAATAAAGTCTGGCTGCACAACCGATTGGCAAACGTATTGCAAATTGAGAAATCATGTGACTAAACTGAATAAAAAGAAGTAGAAACTACACCATGAAACAAAGATAAATGACATAAAGAAGGAGCAACTTAAATGACATTTTGGCAAAAAATGCAAAATCAGCTACATCATTTATTGTATCAGTTGGCTCATTCATCACAAAACCAACTGATATTGCCAACAACCTTAATAAAAAATGTTCATTGGCAAGATTAGCAAACTTAGGTATGACTTGCCAGCAACAAACGCTGACCCACACATCCAAGTACAGTGGGGCAAAAAAGTATTTAGTCAGCCACCAATTGTGCAAGTTCTCCAACTTAAAAAGATGAGAGAGGCCTGTAATTTTCATCATAGGTACACTTCAACTATGACAGACGAAATGAGAAAAAGAAATCCAGAAAATCACATTGTAGGATTTTTAATTTATTTATTTGCAAATTATGGTGGAAAATAAGTATTTGGTCAATAACAAAAGTTTATCTCAATACTTTGTTATATACCCTTTGTTGGCAATGACAGAGGTCAAACGTTTTCTGTAAGTCTTCACAAGGTTTTCACACACTGTTGCTGGTATTTTGGCCCATTCCTCCATGCAGATCTCCTCTAGAGCAGTGATGTTTTGGGGCTGTCGCTGGGCAACACAGACTTTCAACTCCCTCCAAAGATTTTCTATGGGGTTGAGATCTGGAGACTGGCTAGGCCACTCCAGGACCTTGAAATGCTTCTTACGAAGCCACTCCTTCGTTGCCCGGGCAGTGTGTTTGGGATCATTGTCATGCTGAAAGACCCAGCCACGTTTCATCTTCAATGCCCTTGCTGATGGAAGGAGGTTTTCACTCAGAATCTCACGATACATGGCCCCATTCATTCTTTCCTTTACACGGATCAGTCGTCCTGGTCCCTTTGCAGAAAAACAGCCCCAAAGCATGATGTTTCCACCCCCATGCTTCACAGTAGGTATGGTGTTCTTTGGATGCAACTCAGCATTCTTTGTCCTCCAAACACGACGAGTTGAGTTTTAACTAAAAAGTTATATTTTGGTTTCATCTGACCATATGACATTCTCCCAATCCTCATCTGGATCATCCAAATGCTCTCTAGCAAACTTCAGACGGGCCTGAACATGTACTGGCTTAAGCAGGGGGACACGTCTGGCACTGCAGGATTTGAGTCCCTGGCGGGGTAGTGTGTTACTGATGGTAGGCTTTGATACTTTGGTCCCAGCTCTCTGCAGGTCATTCACTAGGTCCCTTTCGTGTGGTTCTGGGATTTTTGCTCACCGTTCTTGTGATCATTTTGACCCCACGGGGTGAGATCTTGCGTGGAGCCCCAGATCGAGGAAGATTATCAGTGGTCTTGTATGTCTTCCATTTCCTAATAATTGCTCCCACAGTTGATTTCTTCAAACCAAGCTGCTTACCTATTGCAGATTCAGTCTTCCCAACCTTGTGCAGGTCTACAATTTTGTTTCTGGTGTCCTTTGACAGCTCTTTGGTCTTGGCCATAGTGGAGTTTGGAGTGTGACTGTTTGAGGTTGTGGACAGGTGTCTTTATACTGATAACAAGTTCAAACAGGTGCCATTAATACAGGTAACGAGTGGAGGACAGAGGAGCCTCTTAAAGAAGAAGTTACAGGTCTGTGAGAGCCAGAAATCTTGCTTGTTTGTATGTGACCAAATACTTATTTTCCACCATAATTTGCAAATAAATTCATAAAAAAATCCTACAATGGGATTTTTCTGGATTTTTTTTCCTCATTTTGTCTGTCATAGTTGAAGTGTACCTATGATGAAAATTACAGGCCTCTCTCATCTTTTTAAGTGAGAGAACTTGCACAATTGGTGGCTGACTAAATACTTTTTTGCCCCACTGTATGTAATAGTAAATTGTGCTGTAACAATATATAAACAAATTCAATATGAGTTTATATACAATTGCTGACTTGCTGGTACAGTACTAGGGGTACCAAATGTTGCCTAATTCTGATTGTTTTGACACATCCCAAAGAAAGTCATTAATAGTTTGTTACCGATAATGTATAATTCAGTTTTTGCCATGTAATTTCTTCGTAAATACCTGATTAGAAACCCTATAAATAAAGTAAGCTACCCAAAATCTCTTTCTAGTTGTTTAATACTGTATAATAAAAAATTGTACCTTTTCACACCCCTTCACTTTTTCTGCATTTTGTTGTGTTACAGCCTGAATTTAAAATGGATTACAATTATTTTGTGTCATTGGCCTACACACAATACCCCATAATGTCAAAGTGCAATTATATTTTTTTAAATGTTTACAAATGAAATAAAAATAAATAAATAAAAATGAAAAGCTGAAATGTCTGGAGTCAATCAGTATTCAACAGATTTTTTAAGGCAAGCCTAAATAAATAAATACGTTCAGGAATACAATTTGCTGAACATGTCACATAATAAGTTGCATGGACTCTGTGTGCAATAATAGTATTTAACATGATTTTGTAATGACTACCTCACCTCTGTACCCTACAAATACAATTATCTGTAAGATCCATCAGCCGAGCAGTGAATTTCAAAAACAGATTCAACCACAAAGACCAAGGAGGTTTTCCAATGCCTCGTAAAGAAGACATTGAATATCCCTCTGTGTCACGACTTCCACCGACGGTGGCTCCTCTGCCTGTTCGGGCGGCGTTCGGCGGTCGTCGTCACCGGCCTATTAGCTGCCACCGATCCTCCTTTTTCTTTCTGTTGATTATTCGTATTGTTTGCACCTGTTTTTGTGTTTGTGTTTACTAGGGCTATTTAAGCCGGTCAAGCCCGCCTCCTTTCGTGCGGGCTTGTTTGCTGTTGAGTTGGTGATCGTGCATGTCCTGTGTTTTGGGCTGCTCGTATTGTGTTCTGGTTTTTCGCCTTTGTGTTCTGGCGTTATCATTTTGTGACAACTGGATTAAAGTCGGTTGCTCCTTACACTCTGCTCTCTTCGCCTGACTCCACACCCACCACTCCTAGCTGCCGTGACACTCTGAGCATGGTGAAGTTATTAATTACACTGTGGATGGTGTATCAATACACCCAGTCATTACAAAGATGCAGGTGTCCTTCCTAACTCAGTTGCCGGAGAGGAATGAAACCACTCAGGGATTTCACCATTGGCCTCTGTAAAACAGTTACAGAGTTTAATGGCTGTGATAGCAGAAAACGAAGTATGGATCAACAACATTGTAGTTACTCCACAATACTAACCTAATTGACAGAGTGAAAAGAAGGAAACCTGCACAGCAGGTGTGCCCAACCTTCTTTGACGTGAGATCTACTTTTTCATTTGCCAGCCTGATGAGATCTACCAGTCTCTAAATCTAAACCAACCAACCAAATGTATGAAACGCAACACACCACTGAGTATGGCCCTGCCACGATGACACCCAAATATGTGGACCAATAACATGTTTTCCACAAATAAGTGCAACTAATTTAATTTCCTACCTTAGTGTGACTTTTGTCATTGGGTGAAGGCAAGTAGTTTTTCATAGTCAGGGCTGTAGCAGCTTGTTGCAAGTCTCATGCAGGCCATAAGGTGGACATCAGTCATAGTAGATCTGTACCTGGACTTTATTATCTTCATGTGAGAAAATGCAGACTGGTTGATCCAAAAAGGGCTGATAAGTTGAGAGCACATCTTCTTACGTTGGGATACTTCTCCTCTAGCAGTAGCTCCCAGAACTCCTCCTTCATCTCAGTGGTTGCCCTGGATTTCAGCTGAATGTCATTTTGATGGGTGAGAATTTCATTTTCTGCTATAGTTGTGTCCAACTTAAAAAGTGATCCCATTTTGGAGGCAATTGTGATGCGACTGTGTGTAGCTGGTGTAGAGGAGTCAGGCGCAGGACAGCAGATATGAGGAATAATAGCAATTTACTCAAATAATATAACAAATACACGTCAAATATTGCCAAGCCCACAATAACGGACCGCAATACAATAAACAATCACTCACAGGGTTAAATAGGGGCGGCAGGTAGCCTAGTGGTTAGAGTGTTGGACTTGTAACCGGAGGGTTGCAAGTTCAAATCCCAGAGCTGACAAGGTAAAAATCTGTCATTCTGCCCCTGAACAAGGCAGTTAACCCACTGTTCCCCGGGCGCCGAAGACGTGGATGTCGATTAAGGCAGCCCCCCACACCTCTCTGATTCAGAGGGGTTGGGTTAAATGCGGAAGACACATTTCAGTTGAAGGCATTTGGTTGTACAACTGACTAATAATGGTGACTTTGAAATAATGAACAAGTAATTGTGGGATTGAAACCAGATGTGTAAAACAAGGACAAAACCAATGGAAAATGAAAAATGGATCGGCGATGGCTAGAAAACCGGTGACGTCTACCGCCGAACGCTGCCCGAAGAAGGAGTAGGGACACATGCTCTGCGTGTGTAGCGGAGAATATCAGAATGTCGTCGATATACACCACTACACCCTGCAAGTGCAGGTCCCAGAAAATCTCGTCAACAAAGGCCTGGAAGACTGATGGAGCATTCATCAACCCGTACAGCATGGCGAGGTACTCATAGTTCCCTGAGGTGGTACTAAATGCCGTCTTCCACTCGTCCACCTCCCGGATATGCACCAGATTGTAAGAGCTCCTGAGATCCAATTTTGTGAATAAGGGCGCCCAGTGCATTGACTCAATCGCACTGGCTATGAGAGGCAGCGGGTAGCTGTATCTCACAGTGATCTGATTGATACCCCGATATTCAATACACGGGCGCAGACTTCCATCCTTCTTCTTCACAAAAAAGAAACTCGAGGAGGCAGGTGAAGTGGAGGGCCGAATGTATCCCTGCCCCATGGATTCGGAGACATATGCTTCCATAGCCGCCGTCTCCTGGGACAGAGGATACACGTGACTCCTGGGAAGTGCTGCGTCTACCAGGAGATTTATCGCACAATCCCCCCGTCGATGGGGTGGTAATTTAGTCGCCCTCTTCTTACAGAAGGCGAGAGCCAAATCGGCATATTCTGAGGGGATGGGCACGGTGGAGACCTGGTCTGGACTTTCCACCATTGTCGCACCGATGGAAACCCCTACACACCTCCCTGAGCACTTTCGTGACCACCCCTTGACAGCCCTCTGTTGCCACGAAATAGTGGGGTCATGACAGGCCAACCAGGGTAGGCCCAGGGAAACGCAGGAGAATCAATAAGGAAGAGACTGATTCTCTCCCTGTGACCCAGATGAGTAACTATGACTAGTGGAGCGGTGGCCTCCCTAATCAGCCCTGACCCTAATGGTCGACTATCTAGGGTGTGCACAGGGAAGGGCATATCCTACATAAGGGACATGGATGGCATTTGCTGTATGTTTGATGAGAAACTGCATATTGCAAATGTACGGTCCCTTACTAGACGTCCGAAAATGTTTCTAAAATAGGCCGACGGCATCGGGCCGTGCACCAGGGCCAGATCTTCCAGGAAGTCATCAAACGAAGTTTCTCGGATATTCGGTGTCCGTTTAATTTTTCCGCCTTTCAGGTTAATGCCACAAGATGGCAAACGGCTTCTTATTGCAAATGTACAAAACATACACCTAATTGACTTGGCTTTTTCTCCTAAACGGAAAAGACTTCGAAGACGAAACTTGGTGGGCATGGGTTTGGCCAAATGGGCTGTTGGTCCCGAAACAGGATGGCTTCAGGGACTCACGGTTTTTGAGTTAAGGCCAATTTTCTGGGATTAAAGGTGAAAAATGGAAATAGAGCGCTAATTTGACAGCTTCACGTCAAAGTACATGAACCTACGCTGTAAGGAAAAAAAGAACCAGACATTTTTCTGTTTTAATTTTCGATAAATCGTCAAATGTACAATTCGTAATGTTGAGAAACATATATTTTTTCCCCAAAAAAGTTATGGATCCAGTTGCGGCGTGTTCAGACGAATCCGTTAACGTGGGTTTCATAGCTCTATGTGATTTCTGTTATTTTCTGTGATTTTCTGAAATCACACACATGCACTGTCAATTGGGAATGACACAGTGAGGGGCTTACAGACAATAGTTACTTTTGTTCGAACTATAAAAAAAACGTCGGACCTAGAGCTTGGAAACTTTAGAAACCCATTCAAGACCTTTAGTCGATAGTGCACGGTGAGTTACGGGGCTCTAGGAGGTTCTCAGGCTGAGAAACAGCCTCGTACATTTGCAATATTTTCAATTCATTTTTATATCGCGAAAATGACAAAATTTATAAAAGTCCCAGAGTCACAAGGCTAGGTGCATTAGAACCGCCTCGGCCTATAGAGACGGACCCTAACGTTTCTGTCCGATAGCTCATTCAAGGACCCCGCAGCAACGCCCGGAAAGCATTTCAAGGTCCTGGAGTGGCCTAGCCAGTCTCCAGATCTCAACCCCATAGAAAATCTTTGGAGGGAGTTGAAAGTCTGTGTTGCCCAGCGACAGCCCCAAAACATCACTGCTCTAGAGGAGATCTGCATGGAGGAATGGGCCAAAATACCAGCAACAGTGTGTGAAAACCTTGTGAAGACTTACAGAAAACGTTTGACCTCTGTCATTGCCAACAAAGGGTATATAACAAAGTATTGAGATAAACTTTTGTTATTGACCAAATACTTATTTTCCACCATAATTTGCAAATAAATAAATTAAAAATCCTACAATGTGATTTTCTGGATTTCTTTTTCTCATTTCGTCTGTCATAGTTGAAGTGTACCTATGATGAAAATTACAGGCCTCTCTCATCTTTTTAAGTTGGAGAACTTGCACAATTGGTGGCTGACTAAATACTTTTTTGCCCCACTGTACCCAACATGCAGTTGGTGAAAAACACTGCATTCAACCCTGTGTAAATCAGTCAGTTCTTAACCTAAAGACTTAAAACTCAGGATTCTGTGACAGCCTACCCCAATGAGGATATGTGTTCACTTACAGCTTCCTGTGCCAACTGTACATTTGCAATATGTTTCACTGTACTTTTGCAATATGTTTCAATGGGCTTTTAACATCACGAATTTGACATGCTGAAATCAACACCAACGAGCGATGGAGAGGTACCACTATCAATCCTGGCCATCCTGAGATCAACGGGCAGTCAATTGGCCATTCCTGCAGTATTTTAGAGCTTGTCATATTTGTGATGTTAACAGCCCATTGAAACATATTGCAAATGTACTGTACAGTTGCACGGCCATACAAAGCAATGGAAGAGAGTGTGGACTCTTTCTTTTTTTTTAGATTTGTTTTTGAAAACCTCCATAAATGAGCAGGGGCTTCTCCCACTGACTTAGGGCCATAGTGGGATGCTCCCATACAGATCCTGGAGACACTGCACCCCCCTAAATGCATTTTTGACAAAATAAGCTTTCCGAGAAGGTGGCATTAACATCATCTCAGGAGATGATTCACTCAGTCTTTCAACTATTTTAAAATTGAAAAACCTCCATAAATGAGCAGGGGCTTCTCCCACTGACTTAGGGCCATAGTGGGATACTCCCATGAAGATCCTGGACCAGGAGCAGCCCTCTAAAGTCATTTAAAACCATTTTGAAAATATGGACCTGGTAACCCAGGAAAAAAAACACCAGTTGCACAGCCATTCAAAGCAATGGAGGAAAGTGTGGACTCTGTCATTTTTTTATTTATTTTTTGAAAACCTCCATAAATGAGCAGGGGCTTCTCCCACTGACTTAGGGCCATAGTGGGATGCTCCCATACAGATCCTGGAGGGCACTGCACCCCCCTAAATGCATTTTTGACAAAATAATCGTTCCGTTTTTGACATGCTGAAATCAACACCAACGAGCGATGGAGAGGTACCACTATCAATCCTGGCCATCGTGAGATCAACGGGCAGTCAATTGGGCATTCCTGCAGTATTTTAGAGCTTGTCATATTCGTGATGTTAAAAGCCCATTGAAACATATTGCAAATGTACTGTACATTTGCAATATTTTTCACTGTACATTTGCAATATGTTTCAATGGGCTTTTAACATCACGAATTTGACATGCTGAAATCAACACCAACGAGCGATGGAGAGGAACCATGTTTACTGCCCGGCCATCCAGAGTTCAACGGGCCAGTCAATTGGGCATTTCTGCAGTATTTTGGAGCCTGTCAAATTTGTGAGGGTAAATGCCCATTGTAAGACATTGCAAATTGACAACCGTGCACCTGGTAATTGAAACGGGTAACCATGAGCATATTTTAAATATTAATGCCTTTAGGAGGGTGCAAGGTATCCCTGGCTGGTTAGGGAGCACCCCCCACCCGTGGCCATCCAAATGGGGGCACCCCTGGTCATTTTGGACGTTTTTCAAAACATCTAAAAAAAAAAGTCCCACTTCTCTCTCATCAAACATGACAAATAGACCCTATAGGATGATTCAGGGCTTAACATAGTGATATATATCATTTTGTCCGTTTAAATGCCATTTGGACATTGCTCACTGACTTTTGGGTTCGGAAGCCGACTTCCTATGATCATATATGTAAATGGACATAACATCATGATTTGGCACTTTCAATATGGAATATTGTATGGAATCTTATGGCATTGACTTTTGACTTCCTATGGTAACATATTGCAAATGGGCAAAACATAGGCCTTATGGACAATAAAGTTAATAAAACTAAATCATTCAAATGAGACAAAGGTATGTTTATACATATCTTATATACGTGTTATTATCAAAAACATCGAAAGAAGCACTTTTTTAAGGGGCGTAGGTATTTTGATATTTCTTTTTGAAATGTCCAAATTTGACCCTTGGGTCTTGACTTCATGTACATATGCAATATGAATTGCCCCGTTGGAGCGCGTTCGCCACCGATAGTAATTTTGAGTTATTATATTTGGCATTTGCCATATGCCATTTGCCATAAGTTTTGAATGATCTGCCGTCCATTTGGGCACTCTTTTCCATCGTGTGTATGTTTCGTCCAATGGCAATATGTTGCCATTCATTTTTGTCCATTTCATGGGGGTCTTCCCTTACCACAGGAACAATGGGAATCCCTAAACTATGGGCAAATGAACGGTCAAGCGCCTTATGCTGGGAATGCGGGAAAACTCAGGAAATGTAATATACATGCATGTGAGCAACAGGGGGCTCTGGGTGAGCCTGGTGCCTACTCACCTGGGGTGACACGATAGTGCCCTGCCTGCTGCCTCGACTCCCTGAGGAACCCCCCCAGCACCGACCAGCAGTGTGCCCTCTGCGGCCACAGATGGTGCAGGGAATGGCCCCTCCTCCGGTCGCCCTAAGTGTGGCACCTCCCAGCTCCATGGGCGTCGGAGTGGAGGTGCTGGGGGATGGAACTGACAGGCCCTGATCCGGACGTCCACGGGTAGCCAGCAGGTTGTCCAGCTGGAGTAGGAACCCCTGGATTCCGGCAGCCGTCCCATCATACTCCCTCGGGAGCGCGAGCCGAATCCCACTGGGACCGGGTGAAGGAGGGGTGGACAGTGGGACCTGCTGTAGTGGGGCTGGTGGAGGCGCTGGCAGACCTCCTTCTCTCTCCAATCTATCCATCGTCTGCAGCACGCGATCCATGGCGGTGCCCAGACGTTGCAACATGGTTGCGTGCTGCTGGACGCGCTCCTCTACTGCCACAGGGAGGGTGTCTGATCCTGCTGACTCCATTCGTCTGGGTGAGTGATTCTGTGATGCGACTGTGTGTAGCTGGTGTAGAGGAGTCAGGCGCAGGACAGCAGATATGAGTAATAATAGCAATTTTGTCACGATCTTGTACAGAAGTGGACCAAGGCGCAGTGTGCAGGGTTGAGTGAAACATATTTACTGGTTGGAACTCACCAAAACAAAAGAAAGTACACAACGACCGTAACGCAGGTGTGGCACACACAGGTACACACACAATTACAAACATAACATATCCCACCACACAGGAACAACCTAAATAGGATTCCCAATTAGAGACAACGACTAACAGCTGCCTCTAATTGGGAACCCAAACCAACCAACATAGAAATACAAACATAGACCAAAAAACACCCCTGATCACGTCCTGACCAAAACCACCATAGAGCAGAGGGGACCTGATGCGCGGAGCAGGGACAGGACGTGCCGGGATCTCGATGCGCACAGAGGACCTGATGCGTGGAGCAGGGACAGAACGTGCCGGACTCTCGATGTGCACAGGGGACCCTGATGCGTGGAGCAGGGACAGGACGTGCCGGGCTCTCGATGCGCACAGGGGACCTGATGCGTGGAGCAGGGACAGGACGTGCCGGGCTCTCGATGCGCACAGGGGACTTGATGCGTGGAGCAGGGACAGGACGTGCCGGGCTCTCAATGCGCTGGGGACCTGATGCGTGGAGCAGGGACAGGACGTGCCGGACTCTCGATGCGCACACGGGACCTGATGCGTGGAGCAGGGACAGGCCGTGCCGGGCTCTGAAGGTGCACAGGGGACCTGGTGCGTGGAGCAGGGACAGGACATGCCGGGCACTCGATGCGCACACGGGACCTGATGCGTGGAGCAGGGACAGGACGTGCCGGGCTCTCGATGCGCACAGGGGACCTGATGCGTGGAGCAGGGACAGGCCGTGCCGGGCTCTGAAGAAGCACAGGGAGCCTCGCCAGCCGTGTTCCCTCGTACTTCATCTCATAAAAGAGCCGCTCTGCCATTGCTGCCTCCAACTCCTCCCTGGGACAGCGATACTCCCCCTCCTGGCTCCAGGGTTCCTGTACGGTTGCACGCTGCTTGGTCCTGGTGTGGTGGGACATTCTGTCACGATCTTGTACAGAAGTGGACCAAGGCGCAGCGTGCAGGGTTGAGTGAAACATATTTATTGGTTGGAACTCACCAAAACAAAAGAAAGTACACAATGACCGTAACGCAGGTGTGGCACACACAGGTACACACACAACTACAAACATAACATATCCCACCCCACAGGTGGGGGACTGAACAACCTAAATAGGATTCCCAATTAGAGACAATGACTAACAGCTGCCTCTAATTGGGAACCCAAACCAACCATAGAAATACAAACATAGACCATAAAACACCCCTGATCACGTCCTGACCAAAACCACCATAGAGCAGCCAAAAGGGCCATCTATCGCCAGGACGTGACAAATTTACTCAAATAATATAACAAATACACGTCAAATATTGCCAAGCCCACAATAACGGACCGCAATACAATAAACAATCACTCACAAACAAACATGGGGGAACAGAGGGTTAAATAATGAACAAGTAATTGTGTGATTGAAACCAGGTGTGTAAAACAAGGACAAAACCAATGGAAAATGAAAAATGGATCGGCGATGGCTAGAAAACTCCATAAAAGCTTGAAAAATACCTTTGCCCCTTTTATGTAATTTCAGTGGCAAAATGATGAGTAGGTCCTATTTTGTACTCATGTTGTCAAGTACCATTCTGATGAAAATGCATAACTGTGCTACATCTACCATATCTGTGGACTCGTCAATCTGGAGAGAATAACACTCACAGTTGTCGATATCCTTCTTCAGTTGATCCTCGAGGTTCTCCGCTATTCCCTCACATCTTCTTGGCACCGTATTTCTGGACAACTGAATGTCATTTAGAAAATGTATATTTAAAAATCTCACTATCGACTGGCAAGCACTCCGCAATCGACCAGTAGATCGCGATCGACTGGTTGGGCACCCCTGCTGTACAGAATAATAACATCCCAAAACATATGGATCCTGTTTGCAATAAGGCACTAAAGTAATACTGCAAAACATTTAGGCTTGTCATACCAAAGGGATTGAAGAATATGTATTGACTCAAGACATTTTAGCTTTTAATTTTTCTTAATTTGCAAAAATGCCTAAAAACATAATTCCACTTTGACATCATTACGGGGTATTGTGTGTAGGCAGTAACAAAACAATCTAAATGTAATTTTAAACTCAGACTGTAATACAACAAAATGTCAAGGGGTGTGAAAGCTTTCTGAAGTCATTGTGTGTACTTACTTATAAGTGTAAAATAAAATAATGTAATAAGCATAAGTAGCTTTGGCAAAATGATCTGCTCATTTTTCGTATTGCTTTTTCCCCCCACTGCTTGACTGAAGTGAAATACAGTATAGCCCATGTGTTAAAGTTTGAACTAACTTTTTATAAGAATTCAAGAAAATAAGCACTGTTGATGAAGCAATCCTGCAATCCATATCAATTTACCTTGGAACTGTGAAGTGATGGTGGAAATCAATGAGATATTTGCCTAAAGGGCAGAGATGTTAATCTCTGAATGTAAGATAGAGAAACATGAACACATTGTACTTAGTGTATTTGCATCTACATTGTTAGCTATAACCATAGAAACAGATCTGAGGACATTTAGGGATGAAGCGAAAGATGTAAAAGATGTGTAGCAAGTGCACCCAGGCCTGTGAATGTTACTTCACCTCTGTGGTATCCAGAAGCCCTAGGCAGGACCTAGAAAACCCCAGAGCATTACAGTAAGCCATGGATGTTCGTGTTCTAGTGTGTGAACTAAGCGTGTGTGTGTGTCTATCTCTCACATGCTCTCTCTCTCTCTCTGTGTACTAATCATGGTGTGTCTGTGTTTCTGTGTGTTTGTGTATGTGTGTGTCTGTGTGTGTCCAGGTTGTAATGAGGTTTTCCCTGCAACAGGACTGTGACTGAGAGAGGGGAAGGCCTTTGCACACGTATGTGTGTGTGCGTGCATGAGTGTGTGTTCACGCCTGTGTGTGTGTGCTTGCCTGTGTTTGTGTGCGCCTGTATATGCATATGTATGTGTGTGTGTATTGGCTGTGTGATATGAGCCATGTGGCAGGGTGTTTTCTGTATAAAAACCACAGGCCTCCCTGTGCTTCACAGCTGTGGACCAGGACACCTGTAGAGATCCACTCCAGCCCTGTGGTTACACTGACCTACATAGACTTAACACACAGAGAGAGAGAGAGAGAGGGGAGAGACAGATACATACAAAGAGAGAAAGGCTTATGACAGTTGTCCTTCAACTAATCAAAGGAATATTGCCAGTTTCAATTGACTCCATAACCCCTGACCTGATCCATGACCCCTGACCTGACTGCCTGTGTCATGTTCAGTAGGCACAAAACAGGTAAAAGTTGTCAAATAACAACACAAATGTCTATTTTTTTACGTTCTGCTACGTTATGCCCTACTGAACACATCCCAGATAAGACACCTTTTCTCAATGCCATTGCCATGCCAATTTTTTGTACTTCAGTTGACTGAATATAAAGGCTACTTGATCCTATCCAGACTTCTCTTCAGGAAGAATTATTACTAAACATTTCCCTTATCTTCATTTACCCTTTCACAGTGTCTTCCTCTGTCTTCTATTCTTCCCATCCCATACTCGCGCACACACACACACACACACACACTCACACACACACGCACATACACACACACACGCACACTCTCTAGCGCACACACACTCACACACGTAAACACAGTCAATCACCGTGATGCTACTTAAAAAGGAATGTGTCACACAAGTGACTATATTTAAGCTTTACTTCTGTCAATTGCTTGAATTACATAACTGCCAATGGTAATGCTGTCTATCAGAAAGTAACAGTAGGAGAGTTCAGAGACAGCAAGAGAGACAGAATAGTGTTGCAGGTGTGTGTGTATGTGTGAGAGTCTGTGTGTGTGTGTGTGTGTGTGTGTGTGGTAAGGTGGGGGGTGCATTTCCAGCAGTATGCAGGTGTGTCAATGTGTCGCCCCTGTTCCCCCTCAACCACACACACAAACACATTCGCACACACAAACACATACACACACACATATTGCGATAAAGTCACAGCTACCACTGTAGGCAACACTAGTGATTCAGTAGAACAACCATAGGGGGATTTCACAAGAGGACGCCTCAAAACCGAAAGATCTTTCGATTGCTTGGTGTGTGTGTGTGTGTGTGTGTGTGTGTGTGTGTGTGTGTGTGTGTGTGTGTGTGTGTGTGTGGTGTGTGCGTGCGTGCGTGTGTGTGTGTGTGAGTGTTTGCAGCTGCTCACAAGTTATTCACTGCTGCTTTCTTGGTAATGTTGCTAAGAGTTAGACCGTCAACCACAGACATACAGGTGCTCTCTATTGCTTATCTCCACTACGAGAGGAAAAGAAGAAGTAAGGAGAACGAGCTCCAAGTGATTGAAATTAGTATTTGTATTTGTATTTATTATGGATCCCCATTAGCTGCTGCCAAAGCAGCAGCTACTCTTCCTAATGCAGTTTATACAATTTTAAAAACATTACAATACATTCACAGATTTCACAACACACTGTGTGCCCTCAGGCCCCTACTCCACCACTACCACATATCTACAGTACTAAATCCATGTGTATGTATAGTGCGTATGTTATCGTGTGTGTGTGTGTGTGTGTGTGTGTATGCATGTGTCTGTGCCAATGTTTGTGTTGCTATAGTCCCCGCTGTTCCATTTGTTTTTTAATCTGTTTTTTAAATCAAATGTTGCTATTTGCATCAGTTACTTGATGTGGAATAGAGTTCCGTGTAGAAGAAGAAAAGATAGATGGAGAGAAGGAGAGAGACCCAATTAGGACCAATCACTACAACCACTGCAACCGCAGGCCTTAAATTCTCAGTCAATGTTTTCCTTCTGCATTCTTTCCTTCCCTCCTCACTCCTCTCTCCTCTCTCCCCTCTCCTCTCTCCTCTAAGAAAACCTCCACTTCCTGTGTGTCCCGTTGTCGTCGCTGGAGAGGTCAGCTCCCTGGGCCCGACGGCTGATTGAAGGCAAAAAAACACTCTGAAAAGTGTTTGGGTGCGTATGCGTGCGTGTACGTCTTTGTATTCACAGTGTACATCTTTCTTGAGTTGTGGACTTTCACTGGATCATGATAACAAAAGCAAACTCAAACTTTCATTTTTTTGTTGTTTATAGATTTTTAATAGGTGATGTACTGTATCTCAGCTCGTCCTCCAGATAAAGTCAATATCATCTCCTTGTCCTTCTCCTGCTTCCCCCCAGTCCTCCTGCTCCCCCCTCGTCCTCATCCTTCTCTCTCACTACTCCTCTTCCTGCTCCCACTGATCATTAGGGTCTTGTTACGTCCTACGCCATATTTCCAGATGAGGTGGATTCAGTGGTGGTAAAAGTACCCAATTGTCGTACTTGAGTAAAAGTAAAGATATCTTAAAGAAAATGACTCACGTAAAAGTGAAAGTCACCAAGTCAAATCCTACTTGAGTACAAGTATAAAATAATTTGTTTTAAAATTACTTAAGTATCAAAAGTAAAAGTATAAATTATTTCAAATTCCTTATATTAAGCAAACTAGACGGCACTATTTTCTTGTTTTTATTTATTTACGGATAGCCAGGGGCACACTCCAACACTCAGGCATAATTTACAAACGTTTAGTCCGCCAGATCAGAGGCAGTAGGGATGACAAGGGATGTTCTCTTGATAACTGTGTGAATTGGACCATTGTCCTATCCTGCTGAGCATTCAAAATATTTTTTGGTGTCAGGGAAAATTATGGAGGAAAAAGTACATTCTTTTCTGTAGGAATGTAGTGAAGTAAAAGTTGTCAAAAATATAAATAGTAAAGTACAGATACCCATAAAAACTACTTATGTAGTTCTTACAATTATTTTTACTTAAGTACTTTACACCACAGTGTGGATCACAAAGTAATGATTCTTAGGGAATATACCATTTCTAGAGTTTTCAACCACCATGTGTCTCAACTTCATCCTACAGATCAAGCCACCATCTAATTTCCTCTTGCTCCTCTTATTCCTCCTCCTCCTCCTCTTCCTCCTTTCCTCCTCCTCCTTTCCTCCTCCTCCTTTCCTCCTCTTCTCTCCTCCTCCTCCTCCTCCTCCTCCTTCTCCTTCTCCCAATGTTCTTTAGGGTCTTGTAACAACCTACGCTTGCCTCATATATCCAGATTATGCAGATCCAATTGTACTCCTCAAGGACTCCTAACCTGTTTCCTATAAGCATTGATGTCTTGTTCCCCCTCTTTTCTCTCCATCTTGAAAAATAAATCATTCAGCCATTTGTAACAACTTATAGCCCTCAGGGTTTCCAGATCACACTGAATGTGTTACATTGTGTGGAGGGTACAACCAGTGTGTTTGTAAAGAGGTTTTATCTGTTGCAGACACCTTCTCTTCCACATGTAAAAATACACATGCAACAAAGACAACACAAACTGTGCCTTCGGAAAGTATGCAGACCCCTTGACTTTTCCACATTTTGTTACGTAACAGCCTTATTCTAAAATTCATCTACACACAATACCCCATAATGACAAAGCAAAAATGTTTGTTTTTTAAATTTTTTTGCTCATTTATAAAAAATAAAATAAAAAATATTACATTTACATAAGTATTCAGACCCTTTACTCAGTACTTTTTTGAAGCACCTTTGGCAGTGATTGCAGTATCGAGTCTTCTTGGGTATGATGCTGGAAGCTTGGTACACCTGTATTTGGCGAGTTTCTGTCATTCTTCTCTGCAGATCCTCTCAAGCTCTGTCAGGTTGGATGGAGAGCGTCGCTGCAGAGCTATTGTCAGGTCTCTCCAGAGATGTTAGATCGGGTTCAAGTTTGGGCTCTGGCTGGGCCACTCAAGGACATTCAGAGACTTGTCCTGAAACCACTCCTGTGTTGTCTTGGCTGTGTGCTTAGGGTCGTTGTCCTGTTGTAAGATGAACCTTCACCCCAGTCTGAAGACATGAGTGCTTTGGAGCAGGTTTTCATCAAGGATCTCTCTGTACTTTGCCCCATTCATCTTTGCCTCGATCCTGACTAGTCTCCCAGTCCCTCCCACTGAATAACATCCCACAGCATGATGCTGCCATCATCATCATAGGGATGGTTCCAGGTTTCCTCCAGACGTGACACTTGGCATTCAGGCCAAAAAGTTCAATCTTGGTTTAAACAGACCAGAGAATCTTGTTTCTCAAGGTCTGAGAGTCTTTAGGTGCCTTTTGGCAAACTCCAAGCGGGATGTCATGTGCCCTTTACTGAGGAGTGGCTTCCGTCTAGACACTCTACCATAAAGGCCTGATGGGTGGAGTACTGCAGAGATGGTTATCCTTCTGGAGGTTTCTCCCATCTCCACAGAGGAACTCTGGAGCTCTGTCAGAGTGACCATCAGGTTCTTGGTTACCTCACTGACCAAGGCCCAACTCCCCCGTTACCTCCCCATTTTGGCCAGGCGGCCAGCTCTAGGAAGTCTTGGTGGTTCCAAACTTCTTCCATTTAAGAATGATGGCGGCCACTGTGTTCTTGGGGACCTTCAAAGCTGCAGAAATGTTTTGGTACTCTTCCCCAGATCTGTACCTCGACGCAATCCTGTCTCGGAGCTCTACGGACAATTCCTTCAAAGTTTGTCTTTATGGGTTATTGTGTGTAGATTGTTGAGGAAAAAAAAATAGTTAATACATTTTAGAATAAGGCTGTAATGTAACAAAATTTGGAAAAAGTCGAGGGGTCTGAATACTTTCCGAAGGCACTAAATACAACTAGTAGTGAACTCCTTTGTACTTTTACATCTGTCAATATAAGTCTTATTATTATTATTGTTATTCTTATTATTTTCCATTAGGCCTTGATACATTTTTCCGGTGTGCCCCAAACTTTAGTGTTGAAATTACATTTTTGTTTATTTGGGCTATAGTTTAGGGCAGGGGTTGGCAATACCCTGCAAGAAGCATTGCTCCAGGCTTTTGTTCCAGCCAGACAGTAGCACAATTGTTTCTACACATCAACTAATCAGTCTCCAGTAAACTGATTCTACTCATCAATTAATCAGTCTCCAGTCAACTGATTCTAATCATCAGTCTCCAGTCAACTGATTCTACTCATCAACTAATCAGTTTCAGGTCAACTGATTCTACTCATCAGTCTCCAGTCAACCGATTCCACTCATCAACTAATCAGTCTCCAGTCAAGTGATTCTACTCATCATTCTCCAGTCAACAGATTTTACTCATCAGTCTCCAGTCAACTGATTCCACTCATCAACTAATCAGTCTCCAGTCAACTGATTCTACTCATCAACTAATCAGTTTCCAGTCAACTGAGTCTACTCATCAGTCTCCAGTCAACTGATTCTACTCATCAACTAATCAGTCTCCAGTCAACTGATTCTACTCATCAACTAATCAGTTTCCAGTCAACTGAGTCTACTCATCAGTCTCCAGTCAACTGATTCTACTCATCAACTAATCCGTTTCCAGTCAACTGATTCTACTCATCAGTCTCCAGTCAACTGATTCTACTCATCAACTAATCAGTTTCCAGTCAACTGAGTCTACTCATCAGTCTCCAGTCAACTGATTCTACTCATCAACTAATCAGTCTCCAGTCAACTGATTCTACTCATCAACTAATCAGTTTCCAGTCAACTGAGTCTACTCATCAGTCTCCAGTCAACTGATTCTACTCATAGACTAATCAGTCTCCAGTCAACTGATTCTACTCATCAGTCTCCAGTCAACTGATTCCACTCATCAACTAATCAGTCTCCAGTAAACTGATTCTACTCATCAACTAATCAGTCTCCAGTCAACTGATTCTACTCATCAGTCTCCAGTCAACTGATTCCACTCATCAACTAATCAGTCTCCAGTCAACTGAATCTACTCATTAACTAATCAGTTTCCAGTCAACTGAGTCTACTCATCAGTCTCCAGTCAACTGATTCCACTCATCAACTAATCAGTTTCCAGTCAACAGATTCTACTCATCAGTCTCCAGTCAGCTGATTCTACTCATCAACTAATCCGTTTCCAGTCAACTGAGTCTACTCATCAGTCTCCAGTCAACCGATTCCACTCATCAATTAATCAGTCTCCAGTCAACTGATTCTAATCATCAGTCTCCAGTCAACTGATTCTACTCATCAACTAATCAGTTTCAGGTCAACTGATTCTACTCATCAGTCTCCAGTCAACCGATTCCACTCATCAACTAATCAGTCTCCAGTCAAGTGATTCTACTCATCATTCTCCAGTCAACAGATTTTACTCATCAGTCTCCAGTCAACTGATTCCACTCATCAACTAATCAGTCTCCAGTCAACTGATTCTACTCATCAACTAATCAGTTTCCAGTCAACTGAGTCTACTCATCAGTCTCCAGTCAACTGATTCTACTCATCAACTAATCAGTCTCCAGTCAACTGATTCTACTCATCAACTAATCAGTTTCCAGTCAACTGAGTCTACTCATCAGTCTCCAGTCAACTGATTCTACTCATCAACTAATCCGTTTCCAGTCAACTGATTCTACTCATCAGTCTCCAGTCAACTGATTCTACTCATCAACTAATCCGTTTCCAGTCAACTGAGTCTACTCATCAGTCTCCAGTCAACTGATTCTACTCATCAACTAATCAGTCTCCAGTCAACTGATTCTACTCATCAACTAATCAGTTTCCAGTCAACTGAGTCTACTCATCAGTCTCCAGTCAACTGATTCTACTCATAGACTAATCAGTCTCCAGTCAACTGATTCTACTCATCAGTCTCCAGTCAACTGATTCCACTCATCAACTAATCAGTCTCCAGTAAACTGATTCTACTCATCAACTAATCAGTCTCCAGTCAACTGATTCTACTCATCAGTCTCCAGTCAACTGATTCCACTCATCAACTAATCAGTCTCCAGTCAACTGAATCTACTCATTAACTAATCAGTTTCCAGTCAACTGAGTCTACTCATCAGTCTCCAGTCAACTGATTCCACTCATCAACTAATCAGTTTCCAGTCAACAGATTCTACTCATCAGTCTCCAGTCAGCTGATTCTACTCATCAACTAATCCGTTTCCAGTCAACTGAGTCTACTCATCAGTCTCCAGTCAACCGATTCCACTCATCAATTAATCAGTCTCCAGTCAACTGATTCTAATCATCAGTCTCAGTCAACTGATTCTACTCATCAACTAATCAGTTTCAGGTCAACTGATTCTACTCATCAGTCTCCAGTCAACCGATTCCACTCATCAACTAATCAGTCTCCAGTCAAGTGATTCTACTCATCATTCTCCAGTCAACAGATTTTACTCATCAGTCTCCAGTCAACTGATTCCACTCATCAACTAATCAGTCTCCAGTCAACTGATTCTACTCATCAACTAATCAGTTTCCAGTCAACTGAGTCTACTCATCAGTCTCCAGTCAACTGATTCCACTCATCAACTAATCAGTCTCCAGTCAACTGATTCTACTCATCAACTAATCAGTTTCCAGTCAACTGAGTCTACTCATCAGTCTCCAGTCAACTGATTCTACTCATCAACTAATCAGTCTCCAGTCAACTGATTCTACTCATCAACTAATCAGTTTCCAGTCAACTGAGTCTACTCATCAGTCTCCAGTCAACTGATTCTACTCATCAACTAATCCGTTTCCAGTCAACTGATTCTACTCATCAGTCTCCAGTCAACTGATTCTACTCATCAACTAATCCGTTTCCAGTCAACTGAGTCTACTCATCAGTCTCCAGTCAACTGATTCTACTCATCAACTAATCAGTCTCCAGTCAACTGATTCTACTCATCAACTAATCAGTTTCCAGTCAACTGAGTCTACTCATCAGTCTCCAGTCAACTGATTCTACTCATAGACTAATCAGTCTCCAGTCAACTGATTCTACTCATCAGTCTCCAGTCAACTGATTCCACTCATCAACTAATCAGTCTCCAGTAAACTGATTCTACTCATCAACTAATCCGTTTCCAGTCAACTGATTCTACTCATCAGTCTCCAGTCAACTGATTCTACTCATCAACTAATCCGTTTCCAGTCAACTGATTCTACTCATCAGTCTCCGGTCAACTGATTCTACTCATCAACTAATCAGTTTCCAGTCAACTGAGTCTACTCATCAGTCTCCAGTCAACTGATTCTACTCATCAGTCTCCAGTCAACCGATTCCACTCATCAACTAATCAGTCTCCAGTCAAGTGATTCTACTCATCAACTAATCAGTTTCCAGTCAACTGAGTCTACTCATCAGTCTCCAGTCAACTGATTCTACTCATCAACTAATCAGTCTCCAGTCAACTGATTCGACTCATCAACTAATCAGTCTCCAGTCAACTGAGTCTACTCATCAGTCTCCAGTCAACTGATTCTACTCATCAACTAATCCGTTTCCAGTCAACTGATTCTACTCATCAGTCTCCAGTCAACTGATTCTACTCATCAACTAATCCGTTTCCAGTCAACTGATTCTACTCATCAGTCTCCGGTCAACTGATTCTACTCATCAACTAATCAGTTTCCAGTCAACTGAGTCTACTCATCAGTCTCCAGTCAACTGATTCTACTCATCAACTAATCAGTCTCCAGTCAACTGATTCTACTCATCAACTAATCAGTTTCCAGTCAACTGAGTCTACTCATCAGTCTCCAGTCAACTGATTCTACTCAGAGACTAATCAGTCTCCAGTCAACTGATTCTACTCATCAGTCTCCAGTCAACTGATTCCACTCATCAACTAATCAGTCTCCAGTAAACTGATTCTACTCATCAACTAATCAGTCTCCAGTCAACTGATTCTACTCATCAGTCTCCAGTCAACTGATTCCACTCATCAACTAATCAGTCTCCAGTCAACTGAATCTACTCATTAACTAATCAGTTTCCAGTCAACTGAGTCTACTCATCAGTCTCCAGTCAACTGATTCCACTCATCAACTAATCCGTTTCCAGTCAACTGAGTCTACTCATCAGTCTCCAATCAACCGATTCCACTCATCAATTAATCAGTCTCCAGTCAACTGATTCTAATCATCAGTCTCCAGTCAACTGATTCTACTCATCAACTAATCAGTTTCAGGTCAACTGATTCTACTCATCAGTCTCCAGTCAACCGATTCCACTCATCAACTAATCAGTCTCCAGTCAAGTGATTCTACTCATCAGTCTCCAGTCAACTGATTCCACTCATCAACTAATCAGTCTCCAGTCAACTGATTCTACTCATCAACTAATCAGTTTCCAGTCAACTGAGTCTACTCATCAGTCTCCAGTCAACTGATTCCACTCATCAACTAATCAGTTTCCAGTCAACAGATTCTACTCATCAGTCTCCAGTCAGCTGATTCTACTCATCAACTAATCCGTTTCCAGTCAACTGAGTCTACTCATCAGTCTCCAGTCAACCGATTCCACTCATCAATTAATCAGTCTCCAGTCAACTGATTCTAATCATCAGTCTCCAGTCAACTGATTCTACTCATCAACTAATCAGTTTCAGGTCAACTGATTCTACTCATCAGTCTCCAGTCAACCGATTCCACTCATCAACTAATCAGTCTCCAGTCAAGTGATTCTACTCATCATTCTCCAGTCAACAGATTTTACTCATCAGTCTCCAGTCAACTGATTCCACTCATCAACTAATCAGTCTCCAGTCAACTGATTCTACTCATCAACTAATCAGTTTCCAGTCAACTGATTCTACTCATCAACTAATCCGTTTCCAGTCAACTGAGTCTACTCATCAGTCTCCAGTCAACTGATTCTACTCATCAACTAATCCGTTTCCAGTCAACTGATTCTACTCATCAGTCTCCAGTCAACTGATTCTACTCATCAACTAATCAGTTTCCAGTCAACTGAGTCTACTCATCAGTCTCCAGTCAACTGATTCTACTCATCAACTAATCAGTCTCCAGTCAACTGATTCTACTCATCAACTAATCAGTTTCCAGTCAACTGAGTCTACTCATCAGTCTCCAGTCAACTGATTCTACTCATCAACTAATCAGTCTCCAGTCAACTGATTCTACTCATCAGTCTCCAGTCAACTGATTCCACTCATCAACTAATCAGTCTCCAGTCAACTGATTCTACTCATCAACTAATCAGTCTCCAGTCAACTGATTCTACTCATCAGTCTCCAGTCAACTGATTCCACTCATCAACTAATCAGTCTCCAGTCAACTGAATCTACTCATTAACTAATCAGTTTCCAGTCAACTGAGTCTACTCATCAGTCTCCAGTCAACTGATTCCACTCATCAACTAATCAGTTTCCAGTCAACAGATTCTACTCATCAGTCTCCAGTCAACTGATTCCACTCATCAACTACTCAGTCTCCAGTCAACTGATTCCACTCATCAACTAATCAGTCTCCAGTCAACTGATTCTACTCATTAACTAATCAGTCTCCAGTCAACTGATTCTACTCATTAACTAATCAGTCTCCAGTCAACTGATTCTACTCATCAGTCTCCAGTCAACTGATTCTACTCATCAACTAATCAGTTTCCAGTCAACTGATTCTACTCATCAGTCTCCAGTCAACCGATTCCACTCATCAACTAATCAGTCTCCAGTCAACTGATTCTACTCATCAACTAATCAGTCTCCAGTCAACTGATTCTACTCATCAACTAATCAGTTTCCAGTCAACTGAGTCTACTCATCAGTCTCCAGTCAACTGATTCTACTCATCATTCTCCAGTCAACTGATTCTACTCATCAACTAATCAGTCTCCAGTCAACTGATTCTACTCATCAACTAATCAGTCTCCAGTCAACTGATTCTACTCATCAGTCTCCAGTCAACTGATTCCACTCATCAACTAATCAGTCTCCAGTCAACTGATTCCACTCATCAACTAATCAGTCTCCAGTCAACTGATTCTACTCATCAACTAATCAGTCTCCAGTCAACTGATTCTACTCATCAGTCTCCAGTCAACTGATTCTACTCATCAACTAATCAGTGTCCAGTCAACTGATTCTACTCATCAGTCTAAAGTCAACTGATTCTACTCATCAACTAATCAGTTTCCAGTCAACTGATTCTACTCATCATTCTCCAGTCAACTGATTCCACTCATCAACTAATCAGTCTCCAGTCAACTGATTCCACTCATCAACTAATCAGTTTCCAGTCAACTGATTCTACTCATCAGTCTCCAGTCAACCGATTCCACTCATCAACTAATCAGTCTCTAGTCAACTGATTCCACTCATCAACTAATCAGTCTCCAGTCAACTGATTCTACTCATCATTCTACCCCCACATTGCGAGCAAAATACTGGTGCAGTATGATGCAGAAACAGAATGGTGCAGTATGGTATGGGTACAGTATGGTGTAGGTAGAGTGTGGTACAAGTAGAGTATAGTACAGTATGGTGCAGTATAGTAGAGTATGGTACAGTATGTTGCAGTATAGTAGAGTATGGTACAGTATGGTGTAGGTAGAGTATGGTGCAGTATGCTGCAAGTAGATTATGGTACAGTATGGTACAAGTACAGTATGGTGTACAGTAGGTAGAGTATGGTACAAGTAGAGTATGATGCAGTAGGGTTTATACAGATTATGGTACAATATTGTACTGTATGGTGTAGTTACAGTTTGCTGCAGGTACAGTATGGTGCGGGTACAGTATGGTGCAGGTACAGTATGGTGCAGGTACAGTATGGTGCAGGTACAGTATGGTGCTGGTACAGTATGATGCTGGTACAGTATGATGCTGGTACAGTATGATGCTGGTACAGTATGGTGCAGGTACAGTATGGTAGAGTTAATTTCACCATGCTGGCACACTTACAGTAATCTTGTGAATGTGGTTATGTGTATTCAGAACCCAGTTGCTTTAACTCAAGTAGCCACATTAACCATATCCTCACCAATGTTCACACATTTCACCAGTAACTGGGGCAGGTTTTTCCACTGTGTAAACACCCACGCTTCTTTATTAATATTAATAGTTACTCCTTATTACGATTGGTCTATGTTGTAGGCTATAGTTTTACATTATTTGTTCTGTAGTACAATTATTTCTTCATGAATTAGTTTCACCAACATCGATTCACTTTTAAACTAGGTTAAATCAAGGTTTATCTACAAATCTTGTTGCACCAAACTTCAAAACAAGTTATTAAATTTTGTTATTTTACCCCTTTTTCTCCCAAATTTTGTGATATCCAATTGGTAGTTACAGTCTTGTCCAATCGCTGCAACTACTGTCGGACTCGGGAGAGGTGAAGGTCGGGAGCCATCTGTCCTCCAAAACACGACCCTGCCAAGCCTCACTGCTTCTTAACCCAGAAGCCAGCCACACCAATGTGTCGGAGGAAACACCGGCCCGCCACAAGGAGTCGATAGGACATCCCGGCCAGCCAAACCCTCCCCTAACCCGGACAACGCTGGTCCAATTGTACGCCTCCTCATGGGTCTCACGATCGTTGTGAAGAACGGACCAAGGTGCAGCGAGGTAACCAGTATACATAATTTTATTTAAACGTAACTGGTGAAAACAAAGAACAAACCGACCGTGACGAACGTGTAGCACATACAGGTGCTCACACAATACACAACAATGACCCACACCGCAAGTGGGGAAAAGAACAAACATATATATGGTCCCCAATTAGAGGTAACGACACTCAGCTGCCTCTAATTGGGAACCATCCACAAACCAAACCTAGAAAATAAAAGATAGAACAAAAACCACCCCTGCTCATGTCTATCTATGGCCAGGACGTGACAGTCTCCCGGATCCGCAACCGATCCGCGATGCAGTGCCTCAGACCGCTGTGCAAATCTGGAGGCCCCTAAACCTAGTTTTAAATGAATTATAGTTAAATGTAAACCTTCTTTTAAACTAAGTTTAATTAATTAACTTAAAAAAAATATCAAATGTAATCTTGTTGCTCCATTGTTTGAAAATCTAATGTAAATGTAGTTTAGGGGATTAGATTAGGTCTAATATAAGATTAATTTAAACCATGTTGGTGCAACCCACCACAAAATGTATTATTTTATAGCTCACCCTGGACAAGTTTCTACTGTAGTCAGCATTCTGCTGTTTCAAACCATGGAACTTGTTTGTTTTGGGAGAATTTGAAACCAGGAGGAAGCCTAACCAAGAATCATTTTGCTTCGCCAAGAGGACAAAACGTCAGAACCCACAAATACGGGTTGCCTTCAGTTGACATTTTTTCCCAAAGGATTACGTTGAGTCCATGGTGGCTAGCGCCATAGTGCAGTGAGCCAGACCACACAGAGGCCCAGGTCTGGCGGGTTCTCGACATTCACCGCTGCTCCTCTTTCCTATCCAGGGGAGCGTTTGCTGTTTTAATCGACTGACAGAGGAAGTTCAAGGTCACGTGCTCCCTTCCAATAAACACCCCAAAATTCCAAAATCCACAATAACACGGCTGATGTTAGCTGTTAATTAATTAGCTAATTAGCCTAGTATTGTCTAGAGTGGCATGGGAGTTGTTGTTGTTGACTTGTTCTGTCTGTCACTGTCCTTGAGTTATGTCTGACTAGAGTTGTTTGATAGGTGAGATGAAAGCATAATGTTGATTTAATAAAAATACAGGTGGCCTATTGTTTACTTCTGGGGTGTTGTAGCCTACATATCCTTGGTGTGCAGTGTTTCTCAATGCAAGAGTGTATTACTGTGCATGTATGTATGCACATGTAGGCGATCGAGTCGATCTTTGTCCTTTGTAATCCATAACCAGAGCACCTTTGAGGATCATGTATAGTAATACATCCTTTTGAGGATTATCTACAGGTGTAGCCCAATCGAGAGAGGACTATTCCTGCATGAACTTCCAACATTTCCTCAATTGCCACTCTAAAAGTATTTTACAGTGACATTGAGGCAAATGTTTCTTTATAAACAAGTAAACCACATAATTTCAACAATTCCTAGATCCAACAAGACATTTTCTTGTCTGAATCACTACCACTAAATGCCTGAAGGTACGACGTTCAGCTGAACAAACAATAGTATGCCAGTATATACACCATTGGACCACGCAGCCGTCATACCGCTCAGGAAAGAGACGCGTTCTGTCTCCTAGAGATTAACATACTTTGGTGCAAAAAGTGCAAATCAATCCCAGAACAACAGCAAAGGGCCTTGTGAAGATGCTGGAGGAAACAGGTACAAAAGTATCTATATCCACAGTAAAACGAGTCCTGTATCGACATAACCTGAAAGGCCGCTCAGCAAGGAAGAAGCCACTGCTCCAAAACCGACATAAAGAAGCCAGACTATAGTTTGCAACTGCTTGGAGAAATGTCCTCTGCTCTGATGAAACAAAAATAGAACTGTTTGGCCATAATGACCATCGTTATGTTTGGAGGAAAAAGGGGGAGGCTTGCAAGCCAAATAACACCATCCCAACCGTGAAGCACGAGGGTGGCAGCATCATGTTGTGGGGGTGCTTTGCTGCAGGAGGGCCTGGTGCACTTCACAAAATAGATGGCATCATGAGGGAGGACAATTATGTGGATATATTGAAGCAACATCTCAAGACATCAGTCAGGAAGTTAAAGTTTGGTCGCAAATGGGTCTTCCAAATGGTCAATGACCCCAAGCATACTTCCAAAGTGGTGGCAAAATGGCTTAAGGACAACAAAATCGATGTCTTGGAGTGGCCATCACAAAGCGCTGACCTCAATCCTATAGAAAATTGGTGGGCAGAACTGAAAAAGCATGTGCGAGCAAGGAGGCCTACAAACCTGACCCAGTTACACCAGCTCTGTCAGGAGGAATGGGCCAAAATTCACCCAACTTATTGTGGGAAGCTTGTGGAAGGCTACTGAAATGTTTGACCCAAGATAAACAATTTAAAGGCAATGATACCAAATACTAAATGAGTGTATGTAAACGTATGACCCACTGGGAATGTGATGAAAGAAATAAAAGCTGAAATAAATAATTCTCTACTATTATTCTGACATTTCACATTCTTAAAATAAAGTGGTGATCCTAACTGACCTAAGACAGGGAATTATTACTAGGATTAAATGTTAGGAATTGGAAAAAACTGAGTTTAAATGTATTTGGCTAAGGTGTATGTAAACTTCCGACTTCAACTGTATATAAACAGGGAATAAGAGGGGACCAAGTACATTGCCCTGGGTCACACCATTACCGACAGACAATTTAACAGACATGAGCCCATCAAATTGAGTGCACTGAGTTCTATCAGACAAAAAGTTAGCAAACCATGCAACTGCATGCTCCGAAAGACCTACGTTCGACAATCTCTGCCTCAGTATAGCATGATCAACTGTATCTAAATAAATAAATAAATAAATAAATAAAAAGTGAGACACAGTGCTGTTTTGTGTCAAGGGCTTCGTTGATATCATTTAAAATCTTCATGGCTGCTGTAATTGTGCTATGCTTCTTCCTGAAGCCCGATTGGTAAATTGATTAAATAGAGTTAATATATAAAAACTCTTTTAGCTGTTCACTAACAAGGGTTTCAGGTATTTTCGCCAGGGGTGACAGCTTTGAGATTAGCCTATAATTATTTAAAAGAGTTGTCTCTCCCCTTTTTAAAAGTGGTAGGACAAATGCTGATTTCCAGATACTTGGAATGTCATTACTTTCCAATGATAGATTGAACAGATATGTAAGTGCTATGAAATTAGCTGCCAGTTTTAAAAAGCAGAGATCAAGAAGATCAGGACCTGCAGGCTTTTTCTGATATAAGGATTTCTGGGCTTTAGTAACAACAGTAACCAATAACCAAAGGTCAAAATAACCATACATTAAACAATAACAATGAGCATACAGTACAGGACATGTGCAGGTTGATTTGTCTGTCAGACACTGTCCCTCATCTTATGGCAGGCAGCAATGTAGTGCGCTGCCAACCAACAGCTCTCTGCGTCCTCCCCCCAAAAGACAGGGTATTCTATTCTCATCAGAGAGGTCTTTGAAACCTTGAATAAGGGTTTCAAATTTGGAGAAATGACACTCTAATTGTTTTTTATATTTTTGACATTTTGTCAGGAAATGCAGCTCTGTCTCAGGTTCTGCCGTGGTGCAGTGGTTACACAGCCTTTCCTCTACAGGGAGCCAGGTTTTCCTGTGTCTACCCTTCTCAATGGCAAGGCTGTGCTCACTGAGCCTGTACTTTGTCAGGGTTTTTCTAAGGTTTTGATCAGTAACCATGGCCAGATAGCACTACATTTTGCTTTGTGCTTGTGGTTGTGTTTTCCAATAAGCAATGTAGTTTTGTTTTGACTGTGTTGTGATTTGTTTTATTTTGATTGATTGGATGTTGTGGTCCTGATCACCAGTGTGTTAGTAGAACAGCTTTGTGAATTCAGCCCCAGGACCAGCTGGATGAGGGGACTCTTTTCTTTGCTCAGCTCTTGGCATTGCAGGGCTTGGTAATGATATGATATATGGTATGGTAATGATATATATTTTTTCTCTTCCTCTCAATGTAGCACCCGAGCTTCTGGCTCGGGTGCTACATTGACAAAAGTCACAGCAGACGGATAGAGCTGAGCAACTGTGGGAGTCTGAGAGAGAGAGAGAGAGAGAGAGAGAGAGAGAGAGAGAGAGAGAGAGAGAGAAAACCCCAGAAACAACTACATTGTCCAGCACGGATCTGAATTCACATCCACCCACTCACCCCCCCTGTCCCGGGTTCGGCTATGAGATTGACCTGCTGACTGTGTTGAACCTAGCCCTGAATGACCAAACCTAATACTGGTAAGTAAAAATACTTTTACTGTTACAGTATGTATCAGATGGCTACTACTGTGTTTATCATGGGTTAATCTATGTTATTAACGATGGGCTGACAAGAGATTCAGATGTCACTTTAAGCAAAGTGACAGGTAAATTAAGTAAACTTATTTAACTTGAGTAAACTTATTTAACTTGACAAGTTCATGTGCCTCTTATTTAAGCTGGTAAAGTTAGGCTTTATTGATTCATCATCGTTGTCATCTTGTTTGTTTGATTCAAGCTCCCCAAATTCTGATATCACCAGCAAATGTTCATGTGCCTCTCGTTGTGCGCATTCTGATATCACCAGCAAATGTTCATGTGCCTCTCGTTGTGCGCATTCTGATATCACCAGCAAATGTTCATGTGCCTCTCGTTGTGCGCATTCTGATATCACCAGCAAATGTTCATGTGCCTCTCGTTGGGCGCATTCTGATATCACCAGCAAATGTTCATGTGCCTTTCGTTGTGCACATTCTGATATCACCAGCAAATGTTCATGTGCCTCTCGTTGTGCACATTCTGATATCACCAGCAAATGTTCATGTGCCTCTCGTTGTGCGCATTCTGATATCACCAGCAAATGTTCATGTGCCTCTCGTTGTGCGCATTCTGATATCACTAGCAAATGCTCATGTGCCTCTCTTTGTGTACATTCTGATATCACTAGCAAATGCTCATGTGCCTCTAGTTGTTCGCATTCTGACATCACCAGCAAATGTTCTGATATCACTAGCAAATATTAATGTGCCTCTCGTTGCACATATTCTGATATCACCAGCAAATGTTCATGTGCCTCTCGTTGTGCTCATTCTTATATCACCAGCAAATGTTCATGTGCCTCTCTTTGTGCGCATTCTGATATCACCAGCAAATGTTCATGTGCCTCTCGTTGTGCACATTCTGATATCACCAGCAAAGGTTCATGTGCCTCTTATTGTGCACATTCTGACATCACCAGCAAATGTTCTGATATCACTAGCAAATATTAATGTGCCTCTCGTTGCGCATATTCTGATATCACCAGCAAATGTTCATGTGCCTCTCGTTGTGCTCTTTCTTATATCACCAGCAAATGTTCATGTGCCTCACGTTGTGCACATTCTGAAATCACTAGCAAATGTTCATGTGCCTCTCGTTGTGCGCATTCTGATATCACCAGCAAATGCTCATGTGCCTCTCGTTGTGCGCATTCTGGTATTACCAGCAAATGTTCATGTGCCTCTCGTTGTGCGCATTCTGATATCACTAGAAAATGTTCATGTGCCTCTCGTTCTGCGCATTCTGATATCACCAGCAAATGTTCATGTGCCTCTCGTTTTGCGCATTCTTATTTCACTAACAAATGCTCATGTGCCTCTCGTTGTGCGCATTCTGATATCACCAGCAAATGTTCATGTGCCTCTCGTTGTGCACATTCTGATATCACCAGCAAATGTTCATGTGCCTCTCGTTGTGCACATTCTGATATCACCAGCAAATGTTCATGTGCTTCTCGTTGTGGACATTCTGATATCACCAGCAAATGTTCTGATATCACTAGCAAATATGCATGTGCCTCTTGTTGCGCACATTCTGACATCACCAGCAAATGTTCTGATATCTCTAGCAAATGTTAATGCCTCTCGTTGTGCGCATTCTGGTATCACCAGCAAATGCTCATGTGCCTCTCGTTGTGCGCATTCTGATATCACCAGCAAATGTTCATGTGCCTCTCGTTTTGCACATTCTGATATCACCAGCAAATGTTCATGTGCTTCTCGTTGTGGACATTCTGATATCACCAGCAAATGTTCTGATATCACTAGCAAATATGCATGTGCCTCTTGTTGCGCACATTCTGATATCACTAGCAAATGTTAATGTGCCTCTCGTTGTGCGCATTCTGATATCACCAGCAAATATTCATGTGCCTCTCGTTGTGCGCATTCTGATATCACCGGCAAATATTCATGTGCCTCTCGTTGTGCGCATTCTGATATCACCGGCAAATGCTCATGTGCCTCTCGTTGTGCGCATTCTGATATCACCAGCAAATGCTCATGTGCCTCTCGTTGTGCGCATTCTGGTATTACCAACAAATGTTCATGTGCCTCTCGTTGTGCGCATTCTGATATCACCAGCAAATGCTCATGTGCCTCTCGTTGTGCGCATTATGATATCACCAGCAAATGTTAATGCCTCTCGTTGTGCGCATTTTGATATCACTAGCAAATGTTCATGTGCCTCTCGTTGTGCGCATTCTGATATCACCAGCAAATGTTCATGTGCCTCTCGTTGTGCGCATTCTAATATCACCAGCAAATGCTCATGTGCCTCTCGTTGTGCACATCCTGATATCACAGGCAAATGTTCATGTGCCTCTCGTTGTGCACATTCTGATATAACTAGCAAATGTTCATGTGCCTCTAGTTGTTCGCATTCTGATATCACCAGCAAATGCTCATGTGCCTCTCGTTGTGCGCATTCTGATATCACCAGCAAATGTTCATGTGCCTCTCGTTGTGCACATTCTGATATCACCAGCAAAGGTTCATGTGCCTCTTATTGTGCACATTCTGACATCACCAGCAAATGTTCTGATATCTCTAGCAAATGTTAATGCCTCTCGTTGTGCGCATTCTGGTATTACCAGCAAATGTTCAGGTGCCTCTCGTTGTGCACATTCTGATATCACTAGCAAATGTTAATGTGCCTCTCGTTGTGCGCATTCTGATATCACCAGCAAATGTTCATGTGCCTCTCGTTGTGCGCATTCTGATATCACCGGCAAATGTTCATGTGCCTCTCGTTGTGCGCATTCTGATATCACCAGCAAATGTTCATGTGCCACTCGTTGTGCACATTCTGATATCACTAGCAAATGTTAATGCCTCTTGTTGTGCGCATTCTGGTATTACCAGCAAATGTTCATGTGCCTCTCGTTGTGCACATTCTGATATCACTTTCAAATGTTAATGTGCCTCTCGTTGTGCGCATTCTGATATCACCAGCAAATGTTCATGTGCCTCTCGTTGTGCGCATTCTGATATCACCGGCAAATGCTCATGTGCCTCTCGTTGTGCGCATTCTGATATCACCAGCAAATGCTCATGTGCCTCTCGTTGTGCGCATTCTGGTATTACCAGCAAATGTTCATGTGCCTCTCGTTGTGCGCATTCTGATATCACCAGCAAATGTTCATGTGCTTCTCGTTGTGGACATTTTGATATCACCAGCAAATGTTCTGATATCACTAGCAAATATTCATGTGCCTCTTGTTGCGCACATTCTGATATCACTAGCAAATGTTAATGTGCCTCTCGTTGTGCACATTCTGATATCACCAGCAAATGTTCATGTGCCTCTCGTTGTGCGCATTCTGATATCACCAGCAAATGTTCATGTGCCACTCGTTGTGCGCATTCTGATATCACTAGCAAATGTTAATGTGCCTCTCGTTGTGCGCATTCTGATATCACCAGCAAATGCTCATGTGCCTCTCGTTGTGCACATTCTGATATCACTAGCAAATGTTAATGTGCCTCTCGTTGTCGATTCTGATATCACTAGCAAATGTTCATGTGCCACTCGCGATTCTGATATCACTAGCAAATGTTAATGTGCCTCTCGATGTGCGCATTCTGATATCACCAGCAAATGCTCATGTGCCTCTCGTTGTGCGCATTATGATATCACCAGCAAATGTTAATGCCTCTCGTTGTGCGCATTTTGATATCACTAGCAAATGTTCATGTGCCTCTCGTTGTGCGCCTTCTGATATCACAAGCAAATGTTCATGTGCCACTCGTTGTGCACATTGTGATATCACCAGCAAATGTTAATGTGCCTCTCGTTGTGCGCATTCTGATATCACCAGCAAATGCTCATGTGCCTCTCGTTGTGCGCATTCTGATATCACCAGCAAATGTTAATGCCTCTCGTTGTGCGCATTTTGATATCACTAGCAAATGTTCATGTGCCTCTCGTTGTGCGCCTTCTGATATCACAAGCAAATGTTCATGTGCCACTCGTTGTGCACATTGTGATATCACCAGCAAATGTTCATGTACCTCTCATTGTGCGCATTGTTACCGGGTGTAGATGTTTAGTTGGGGGGGTTGTTAGATGGTGTATATGTTTAGTTGGAGGGGTTGTTACATCGTGTATATATTTAGTTCGGTGGGGTTGTTTCAGGGTGTAGAGGTATTGATGTGGGGGGTTGTTATCGGGTGTAGATGTTTAGTTGGTGGGGTTGTTACATGGTGTATATGTTTAGTTGGGGGTTGTTACAGGGTGTAGAGGTTTAGTTGTTGGGGGTTGTTCTGTGGTGTAGAGGTTTATTGTGGGGGGTGTTACATGGTGTAGATGTTTAGTTGGGGGAATTGTTACAGGGTGTAGAGGCTTAATTGGGGAGGGGGTTGTTAAAGGGTGTAGAGGTTTATTTGGGGGTGTTACAGGGTATAGATGTTTAGTTGGGGGTGGTTGTTACAGGGTGTAGAGGTTTAGTTGAGGGGGTTGTTACAGGGTTTAGAGATTTAGTTGTGGGTGGGTTGTTACAGGGTGTAGAGGTTTAGTTGAGGGGGTTGTTACAGGGTTTAGAGATTTAGTTGGGGAGGTTGTTACATGGTGTACATGTTTAGTTTGGGGGGTTGTTACATGGTGTATATATTTAGTTCGGTGGGGTTGTTACAGGGTGTAGAGGTTTAGTTGTGGGGGGCAGTTACAGGGTGTAGATGTTCAGATGGGGGGTTGTTACAGGGTGTAGAGGTTTAGTTGTGGGGGGGGGGTTGTTACATGGTCTATATGTTTAGTTGGGGTGGTGTTACGTGTTGAAGGTGTTTAGTTTTTAGAGGGTTGTTACAGGGTGTAGAGGTTTAGTTGAGGGGGTTGTTACAGGGTGTAGAGATTTAGTTGGGGAGGTTGTTACATGGTGTACATGTTTAGTTTGGGGGGTTGTTACATGGTGTATATATTTAGTTGAGGGGGTTGTTACAGGGTGTAGAGGTTTAGTTGAGGGGGTTGTTACAGGGTGTAGAGGTTTAGTTGAGGGGGTTGTTACAGGGTGTAGAGGTTTAGTTGTGGGGGTTGTTACATGGTCTAGATGTTTAGTTGGGGGTTGTTACAGGGTGTAGAGTTTTAGTTGGGAGGGGGTTGTTACAGGGTCTAGATGTTTAGTTGGGGGATTGTTACAGGGTGTAGAGTTTTAGTCGGGAGGGGTTGTTACATGGTCTAGATGTTTAGTTGGGGGTTGTTACAGGGTGTAGATGTTTAGGTGGGGGGTTGTTACAGGGTGTAGAGTTTTAGTTGGGAGGGGTTGTTACAGGGTCTAGATGTTTAGTTGGGGGTGTTACAGGGTGTAGATGTTTAGTTGGGGGTGTTACAGGTTGTAGAGTGACATGGAACAGGTGTAATGATGGACAGAGACAGTTAATAGATAAGACCATAAACATAAATATACCCCTCAAACAATAAGACCTTCCAAGTATCAAAGCTAATTGTAATCACATCTGCCACATGCACCAGGGAAAGACTAGAGCACAACAATGAGCAGTTCTTTCTCTCCATTCTTTCACACTTGATGGACCAGCTTGGTCATGTTTCCTTCTCTGCTATCATGACTGTCCTTTGAGGCTCAAAATAGGCTAGATCAGGTTTGCAATGAATGACTTCAACCAGAACCCCTCTCACCCGCAGGGGGGACGAGGGAACTGGTCAGGGATAACAACTCATGCCCTGTTGTAAATCAAGGTAGAAGATTCAGGTCTCCCGCTCCAAATTCACCAACAGAATGTGCCTTTTTTTCAAGATTTTCCCGTCAATACTCTAACACGTTCAAATGCGAATACTGGAACAGTATTTCTAACATAGAACGTGTGGAATGGTCAGAGGCAATCTATAGAACAATAATGTAATTTTGTTTGTTATTTTGTGATGGCATTAAAAATGTTATAAAGGAAATACTGTAACTTGGAAAGTATACCCACTATATGTGTGAAGTGTCCATCCTATGCGTTGTGCACGTAATATGAAAAATTATGAATGTTTTTTTGTGAAGAGAGGGATGTGATTTAAGGAGCCATAAGAGATAATTGTTTAACATAAACTTTGCACAGTGACAAGTCATGCCCCTGGGTGAGGCCAGAGAGCGTGTCAGCCTGATGGAACCACCCATTTTGAACAAATTGTATAAAATGTTGGGTTAAGAATGAACATATTAGACCAGAAAAGCGTTGAGCTGCAGCAGCATGTTTAAAGTGGTCTGAACTCTGAATCTCAAAACGAGATAGAGACGATAAACTCACCTCCCGGACAATCATTGGCACGGCTGATTATCTGGAAAGGAAAATCAACTCTGTAGTTCTGTTCAGGACTACACGACAAGTCACTGGATACGGGACAGCTACAGAGAAGAACAACAGTAGAAGACTTGTTGGAACCATTTTTGGACAATCAGAGCCTTACAAGCGTGCCGCAAAAAGGCCCATCTCCCTTTCCAAGGCAGTTCCGAGAGAGATACACGGCGAACCACGTAAATGCATTCATGATTTCTTACTCCAAATGGGCGGTGGTTCGTGTGCAAAGCATAGGATTACTGTGAGTGACAGTAGTTTCTAAATGTACCAACGTTAAGTGTCTCTGTCCCTTTCTCTCTCGCCCTCTCCATGTCTTCTGTAACAAGCGTTCATATTGTTGTCATTCTGCTAGGGACCTGTTTTTAACGTATTAAGTGTATTGGTCCTGTGTTACCATTTAATTAGCTAGTAAATAAATAATTAAACCAATTTGTGTGATACTTAATCATAAGGCTCTGGTTTTTGCAGATGCAAGGAGGATACGACTGTTCAGAATGATGATACTACTAGGTTATGATTAATAAATTGACTGTTTATAGATGTGATAGGTAAAGACCTTTAGAGTTTAATTCGGGAGATGCTAACTCTTTAAAGAACCGCTCTCGTGGTGCCCCAGATCCTAGTTCGTTAATTGTTACATGATTAATTTAATTGGGTCACAATTAAACAGATAGAGGTACAGATTTGGCCGTTGGGAGATGTTTTTGGGTGGGTGTGCTCTGCTCATACAGGAGTGATAAAGGCCTAGTGCACTAATTTGGAGGAGACCCCCCCCAATAGAAAACAAATCATTTTATTGTGATTTATCAGGGGGTGCTCCCCTACTTCCAGAACTTAACTTCTCAGGGATCACTGGGGCGCTAGCGGGCTGCTCCCGACACTACCAGGTAAAATATAAGGCCAAATTCAAAATCCAAAAGTTTAATTATTAAACATCCACCAATATACAAGTGTTCCATACTCATCAAAAGCTCTGTTTCTTGGCAATATCACAGCGTTGTCAGATTTCAAAAAGGCTTTACGGCGAAAGCAGCACATTTCATTGTTTGAGAGTAGCACCTCACATATTTTTCCCATAGCCATGTATCGATTAGCCATCATGGCACACACATAACACATTTCACAGCAAAAACAAATCAATTACCTGTTGAAGAACTTCTGCTGAGGTCATCCTAAGTGTCCAACGAAGACAATCCATGGTTCTTTTGTTAGAAAAAGTAATGTATTTTATCCATAAATCCTCCATTTGGTTCGCGCGTTATAATCAGAAACGACAGCTTCCACTACTCCATTAACTTCTTAGGGAGCGGCAGCTGAGGGGTCAGTTTTGGAAGCGATGGGTACTGCATTCATATGCCCTTATATGGTCATTTCCATGAGGGAGGGGGTGCCCAAATGAGCAATGTGTCAAAATCACTTTTTCCAGGACAGAAATTCCTCGGGGTTTCGCCTGCTATATGCGTTCTGTTTTACTCACAGACAAATGGTTAACAGTTTTGGAAAATTCAGGGTGTTTCCTATCCAATGGTACCAAATATATGCATATCCTATTTTCTGGGCCTGAATGGGAGTCATTTTACTTTGGGCACGCCAGGCTCTCCAAAACTGACCCCTCAGCTGCCACTCCCTAACAAGTTAACAGAACAGAGAAAAACAGAATAGACAGAGAGAGAGACTGAGATAGATAGATGGGGGTGGTGGGTGGTGAACACAGCCTGTGTCTCTCTATGTGAGGATGGCCACCCAGGGATAGAATTTTCCATATACCCATAATGAGGTTCCTACAACCTTGCCTATGTATGAAAGTTTACAACGTAGGTGCACAGTGCGAGAGAAATTTGAGTAGGCAAGGTGACAGACATTGACACATTCAATACCGCATTGAAGAATCTTGCATGCATCTAGCTAATCTAGGGTATAATAATTAGTCCAACAGTTGTAAACAAGAGTTTCTACTGGACAAATTCATTTTGTTCCATTTGCTTCCGTTTAAAAAACGTTTTCAACAGAATCAGCGGAATGAATACACCCCTGATCACACGCAAACATAGTTCACTTTCATAGCAGCCAGATCGTTGTATAATTCCTTCTCGCATCTACGCAATCTCCTCCTCTCACCTTTTCCCTTCGCTTGTAGACTTCAGTGCGCAAAACTTCAGCTGTCTGTGAGCAGATAAAAAAAACTTTCCAAGCCAAACCTTCATATCATAACCTCTACACACAGCCTACATCATTGTCACCATATTAGCTAACATCAAGTCAACAACATAGCTACTAGCTACTAACTAACTCATTAGTAAACCCGCTACAATCATGCTGTACAGTGTACAGTTAACAAGCAGTTTAGCAGTTACACTGGTGGGCCACGGTGGCAATACAATTGTAAATTAGTGTTGGATAGCCATAGCCAGCTAGGTAACATAGCATCCCTCTCTGTTTGAGCCGGGTGTTTGAGTAGGCTAAACTAACTAGCTAGCTGCATTTGCTAGCTAAGTAAGTGAAAGTAAAATTTAAATATAGCTAGCTCTCTCTCACTCTTGCTTCTCCTTCCTTTTTGAAGAAATTAATTTGTTAAAAACTGTTCAACTATTGTCTTTCTCTCTTTGAGTCAACTACTCAACACGTGTTATGCACTGCAGTACTAGCTGTAGCTTATGCATTCAGCACGATACTAAAAAAAAATATAAACGCAACATATAAAGTGTTGGTCCCATGTTTCATGAGCTGAAATTTAAAGATCCCAGAAATGTTATATGTGCACAAATTTGTTTACATCCCTGCTAGTGAGCATTTCTCCTTTGCCAAGACAATCCATCCACCTGATAGGAAGAAGCTGATTAACAGAATGATCATTACACAGGTACACCTTGTGCTGGGGACAATAAAAGGTCACTCTAAAATGTGAAGTTTTGTCACACAACACAATGCCACAGATGTCTAAAGTTTTGAGGGGGTGTGCAATTGGCATGTTGACTGCAGGAATGTCCACCAAAGCTGTTGTCAGACAATTTAATGTTAATTTCTCTACCATAAGCCGCCTACAACGTCATATTAGAGAATATGGCAGTACGTCTAACCGGCCTCACAACCGGAGACCACGTGTAACCAAGCCAGCCCAGGACCTCCACATCTGGCTTCTTCACCTGCGGGATTGTCTGAGACCAGCCACCCAGACGGCTGATAAAACTGAGGAGTATTTCTGTCTGTAATTAAGTCCTTTTGTGAGAAAAAACTCATTCTGATTGGCTGGGTGAGCCTGGCACTCAAGTGGGTGGGCCTATGCCCTCCCAGGCCCACCCATGGCTGCACCCCTGCCTAGTCATGTGAAATCCGTAGATTAGGGGCCAAATTAATTTTTTCATTTGACTAATTTCCTTATATGAACTGTAACTCAACACAATCATTGAAATTGTTGCATGCTGTTCTCCGGCATCACCATGGTGCTAGGCTACAGAATGCTGTTGAGGCTACTGTAGACCTTCATTGCAAAACAGTGTGTTTTAATCATTTATTTGGGGACGTGAATATATTTAGTATAGTTTTATCTAAAAAGGATATATTTTTTGGCGTTTCTCCATTTTTATTTTCAAGAAATTCACTGAGGATGATGGTCCTCCCCTTCCTCCTCTGAGGAGCCTCCATTGTTCCACAGTCACAGCTCTAACAATCCTGGTCATTCTCAGTCAGATCAGCAGCCACTCCTTAGCTCTGTCCGGAAGAAACCAAATCCACCCTGTCTACAAAAAACCAAGCCATGTCGAAGGAATTGTCCGTAGAGCTCCGAGACAGGATTGTGTTGAGGCACAGATCTGGGGGAGGGCAAAACATTTCTGCAGCATTGAAGGTCCCCAAGAACACAGTGGCCTCCATCATTCTTAAATGGAAGAATTTTGGAACCACCAAGACTCTTCCTAGAGCTGGCCGACAGCCAAACTGAGCAATCGGGGGAGAAGGGCCTTGGTCAGGGGAGGTAACCAAGAACCTGATGGTCACTCTGACAGAGCTCTAGAGTTCCTCTGTGGAGATGGGAGAACCTTCCAGAAGGACAACCATCTTTGCAGCACTCCACCAATCAGTCCTTTATGGTAGAGTGTCCAGACGGAAGCCACTCCTCAGTAAAATGCACATGACAGACTGTTTGGAGTTTTCCAAAAGCCACCTAAAGACTCTCAGACCATGAGAAACAAGATTCTCTGGTCTGATGAAACCAAGATTGAACTCTTTGGCCTGAATGCCAAGTGTCACGTCTGGAGGAAACCTGGCACCATCCCTAAGGTGAAGCATGGTGGTGCAGCGTCATGCTGTGGGGATGTTTTTCAGCAGCAGGGACTGAGAGACTAGTCAAGATCGAGGCAAAGATGAACGGAGCAAAATACAGACAGATCCTTGATGAAAACCTGCTCCAGAGTGCTCAGGTCTTCAGACTGGGGCGAAGGTTCACCTTCCAACAGGACAACCACCCTAAGCACACAGCCAAGACAATGCTAGAGTGGCTTCCGGGACAAGTCTCTGAATGTCCTTGAGTGGCCAAGCCAGAGCCTGGACTTGAACCCAATCGAACATCTCTGGAGAGACCTGAAAATAGCTGCACAGCGACACTCCCCATCCAACCTGACAGAGCTTGAGAGGATCTGCAGGGAAGAATGACAGAAACTCCCCAAATGCAGATGTGCCAAACATACCCAAGAAGACTCAAGGCTGTAGTCGCTGCCAAAGGTTCTTCAACAAAGTGCTGAGTAAAGGGTCTGAATGATTATGTAAATTAGATATTTCCGTTTCTTTCTAAAAAAACTGTTTTTGCTTTGTCATTACGGGGTATTGTGTGTAGATTGATGAAGGAGAAATTTTTTTTTAATCAATTTTAGAGTAAGGATGTAGTGTAACAAAATGTGGAAAAAGTCAAGGGGTCTGCATGCTTTCAGAATGCACTGTATATATATTTTTTTATTGTGATTCTTCAGGGGGTGCTGCAGCACCCTCAGCACCCCTACTTCCCACGGCCATGGTGCTTGTAACTTGAACTTCAACACAACACTTACATTATTAATCAATTTATGATGTATATTAAAGTTTGTGGCCTGGGGGCCGTTTGCAGTCCATCCTTAATTGAGGAAACCATAATTTACATTTCATATTTGATGTTAGGACAATAGTGTTTTACAATAAGCAGTACATGATTTCACAGTGAAAGCTGTTTAGACACACTGCTATACAGCCACAGCCTTTCTGAGGTTTGCTTTTACAGAGGCACACACACTAACATAAAGAACACACGCACACACACACCGACTCAAAAGTGGAAATCCTTTTGGCACATCTGACTACCACTAAAAGTACAGCTGTATGCTGAAGGGGTTATCCCTCTTCTGTGCTCAACAGACAAAAAGAATGTCCAGCTTTGACATTTAACAGTGATGAGGTCATGATCTGTTTTCAAAAATGTTGTGTTGGATTGTTTTGTATGTGTCTTTGGCATCTCATGTTGTTGTCTATTCCTGCAGGGTGAGGCTGGCACTGTAAATTGTCTGGCTTCATCTCATCTCTCCCTCCCTGCCATGCTCCTTATCTTACCCTCACACTCTCAAGTGTCTACTGTATGTGATCATCGGGCAAGTGCACTGGTATGCATAGTGTGTGTGTGTGTGTGTGTGTTTGTTTGTTTGCTAATTGCTATACTGTACATTCATACACATACAGTGTTGTAGGCTATGGTACAGTACATAGGTTTGTTTTGATGATTTTGCAGCTTTTCTGCAGTTTCTTCATCACTACTTAAGTATGACTTTCTGTTGTGTATAAACTAGAAATCATCTCCGTCAACACAATACACCACATCCTTGATATAGCCTACTCGTTATTATCATAATGCAATCTCTAGAATGAGTGTGTGTATGTGCGTGCGTGTGAATATGTGTATGAGAGAGAGAGTGCCAGTGTGTGTTTGCTTGAATGTGCTGTTTCTGTATCACGTGTATGTCATGATTTCCTCTTGAGACAGACCAATGCGCAGCGAGCTATCCAGAATACATCTTTAATTAACGAACGTAGCTTGACTGAACAAAACAATGAACGAAGATAGTGACATGAAACCGTACTAGGGAACTAAGCTATGAACAAACACTGCGGCATACACCTAAACCCTGTGGCATAAACCTAAACCCTGTGGCATAAACCTAAACCCTGTGGCATAAACCTAAACCCTGTGGCATAAACCTAAACCCTGTGGCATAAACCTAAACCCTGTGGCATAAACCTAAACCCTGTGGCATAAACCTAAACACTGTGGCATAAACCTAAACACTGTGGCATAAACCTAAACACTGTGGCATAAACCTAAACACTGTGGCATAAACCTAAACACTGTGGCATAAACCTAAACACTGTGGCATAAACCTAAACACTGTGGCATAAACCTAAACACTGTGGCATAAACCTAAACACTGTGGCATAAACCTAAACACTGTGGCATAAACCTAAACACTGTGGCATAAACCTAAACGAACAAACACTACAATCAATAACCCACAAACCTTAGTGCAAAACCCCAAACATATATATGGTTCCCAATTAGAGGTAACGAGACTCAGCTGCCTCTAATTGGGAACCATTACCCCAACATAGAAATACACACCCTAGAACAGAAGAAACCCTACACCAAACCAAAACTAAACACTCCAGCCTGTACACTCAGGCCTGGACGTTACAGTGTATGTGTGTATGTTTAGCCTGAGCTGATTCAGTGTCACTGTGTGGACATGATTCAGACAGGTAGATCAATATGATAAGATGGGTGTGCGCACTCTCGGACACACGGCCGAAGTATCGCAATGGGTACTTCAGTTTACTGTTCCTGGAATGAGATGAAAGTGAGATTGACAGTGCCGCTCAACAACAACTCTGCTTCAAGATAGCTTCAACAATGCGATAGGTAGACAGATGAAGTCAACAACTCTCGATTACTTTTTAGTCTTGTCTTCAATTATAGACGCGCATCGCCCTGGCGTGTGTGAGTGCATGTGTGAGAGAGAAGTTATCCATCTTTTTGGAGTTGTCAAGATATTTCACTTTTTTGTCAAGAGTGCTGTTGGACCATTCAAGAGGAACACATGTATCGCAAAATTGGTGCACATGTTGCTCACTTGTTGCATTTTATTCGCTAATTAATGTCAGTGTGGAAGACGTAATTTGTTGATCGCAAATGTGTCAAATAGCCTAGTGACTGAGGTAGGTTACTTATTATTTGGTCCACTCTTGTATTCTGTACAATTTTATCTTCTTCTTGAATCCTTGGTTTACATTTTAATGGGAGAATTGAGGTGATGTTTTACCGCGTGTGAAATGTCAACGAGCTTACGTCACGTTGTTGATAATGCATATAAACAATCACACCTCTTACGTCATGTTGCATATAAACAATCACACCTCTTACGTCATGTTGCATATAAACAATCACACCTCTTACGTCATGCTGCATATAAACAATCACACCTCTTACGTCATGTTGTATATAAACAATCACACCTCTTACGTCATGTTGCATATAAACAATCACACCTCTTACGTCATGTTGCATATAAACAATCACACCTCTTACGTCATGCTGCATATAAACAATCACACCTCTTACGTCATGCTGCATATAAACAATCACACCTCTTACGTCATGTTGCATATAAACAATCACACCTCTTACGTCATGTTGTATATAAACAATCACACCTCTTACGTCATGTTGCATATAAACAATCACACCTCTTACGTCATGCTGCATATAAACAATCACACCTCTTACGTCATGCTGCATATAAACAATCACACCTCTTACGTCATGCTGCGTTGTCTTGTGCTTCAGAATTAACTCGAAAGTGATGATGCACCTAAAGGATGCACCTCAAAACGCACTCAGTGCTGAATGTTGGACAATTCATGATTGTTTTTCCTTACATAACAGATGGCCCTATAGAATCTGGAACTGAAATAGAGACAGACGGAACTGAAATAAGTTTTTCGACAGTGACAGGTAGGATTCCATATTTCACCAATATCAAGGTATATGTCTGGAGTTGTGTTATGTGCCTCTTTAAACAAATGAAGGCTAAATTCCCTACTGAAAGGATTGAGCTAACTGCCTGGTGGTGTGGTTGTATTCTACACAATGTATTGTAGGTTAAGCTTGCCCTAATTATTAGAAAAGTTTACATAGATAATCGGTAATCGTTTAATTGTGCAATTACAGGATTACCTTAACAGAATAGCCTTATTGTCAGTGAAGGTATTACGTTTCTATGAGGCTGACTACTACCCATAGTGTCATTGAAAAGGTTGACTTATTCACAGGGCAAAAAAGTGGTTCTGTAATAATGTACAATAGGTTATGAGTATGGCTGATGTTTCATAGCAATGGGTGGGCAGCTCTGTGTGTGTGTGTGTGTGTGTGTGTGTGTGTGTGTGTGTGTGTGTGTGTGAGAGAGATTCCTCACCGTTCTCATGATCATTGCAACTCCACGAGGTGAGATCTTGCATGGAGCCCCAGGCCGAGGGAGATTGACAGTTCTTTTGTGTTTCTTCCATTTGCGAATAATAGCACCAACTGTTGTCACCTTCTCACCAAGCTGCTTGGCGATGGTCTTGTAGCCCATTCCAGCCTTGTGTAGGTCTACAATCTTGTCCCTGACATCCTTGGAGAGCTCTTTGGTCTTGGCCACGGTGGAGAGTTTGGAATCTGATTGATTGATTGCTTTTGTGGACAGGAGTCTTTTATACAGGTAACAAACTGAGATTAGGAGCACTGCCTTTAAGAGTGTGCTCCTAATCTCAGCTCGTTACCGGTATAAAAGACACCTGGGAGACAGAAATCTTTCTGATTGAGAGGGGGTCAAATACTTATTTCCCTCATTAAAATGCAAATCAATTTATAACATTTTTCACATGCGTTTTTCTGGATTTTTTTGTTGTTATTCTGTCTCTCACTGTTCAAATTAACCTACCATTAAAATTATAGACTGATCATTTCTTTGTCAGTGGGCAAACGTACAAAATCAGCAGGGGATCAAATACTTTTTTTCCCTCACTGTAACCTAGGTTGTGCGGCAGGTAGCCTAGTGGTTAGAGCCCCTGAACAAGGCAGGTAACCCACTGTTCCTAGGCTGTCATTGAAAATAAGAATTTGTTCTTAACTGACTTGCCTAGTTAAAAAAAATACATATATAAGTAGACTTAGGGCTGCCACCCGTTTGATAAAATACTGAACGGTTCCGTATTTCACTGAAAGAATAAACGTTTTGTTTTCGAAATTATAGTTTCCGGATTTGACCATATTAATATCCTAAGGCTCGTATTTCTGTGTGTTTATTACAGTTTTTGTCTATTGCTTACACACTTTTTGCAGAATTTGGCTCATTGTGTCAAAACTCAACACACAAGCCAATCAGACATAGTACTTGGAGATTAACAACTCACATACATGCCAAAATGAAACACTGCAATCAAAACTCAACACTCCTTTCTAAAAATGAGATTCTTGCAACAAAACCATACACACAAGCAACATTTGAATTACTCTTTCATATCACCAGCAACACACTGATGGGCTTTATATAAAACGCTGCAGTCTTTGTGTTTCTATTTTTATTGTCATTTTCTCAGACTCAGTCTTCTGTAAAACTCAAAAGTAGAATTTCTGCAGTAATCAAACAGTATTTACAAAAATCTAACTTAGCAACAAAACAAAAGTAAAAAAAACAAACAATTACTGGATAAATTGCTATTGGGGGGAAAAAACATATACTTGTTTTGTGTGTGTGTGTGCGTGTGTGTGTGCGTGGTGGGGGGCGCGGGGGCTTATGGATCACGCCTTCTGTTCGGATCTGGCCACAAGACCTCGTCAACATCACAGGCGATGTCCTCGCGGGCTAGGCATCGCGGAAAATATCGCCTTGTGTGCCGAATCCATCCTTGGATTGATCCCACCTCAATGTCTCCACATGCCTCTTCCATTGCTTGCAGAAGAGTCATGCGGGCATGTGGTTGCCGATCATATACTTTCCACCGCCACGCTGAAAATAATTCCTCGATTGCATTTAGAAAGGGGCTGTAAGGGGGCAGGTATAAAACTGTGAAATGATTATGGTTGTTGAACCAATCTCGGACCAGAGCAGCCCGGTGGAAACTAACATTATCCCAGATGACAACAAACCTGGGCTGCTGTGGTCTGTCCTGCACAACTGCATGTAGTGCATCTAGAAATGCAATGATCTGTCCTGTATTGTAGGGACCTAGAGTGGCATGATGATGCAGGACTCCTTGGACACTAATTGCAGCACACAAGGTGATATTTCCCCCACGCTGCCCAGGGACATTTACAACAGCCCTTTGTCCAACTACGTTCGGCCCCGACGCCTGGTTTTGGCCAGATTGAAGCCTGCCTCATCCACGTAGATGAACTCATGCGGCAGTTTGGCGGCATCAAACTCCAGAACTGTCTGTAACAGAAAATATTGAATAGTGTTACTGAAAACACATACAGTAACTACAATGTCTATATTTTCACACAAGTAGGGGCTGGGTTGGCTGAGTATAGACAAAAACTACAAGCTACAGGCAGGGCAGGTGGCAGCATAAACCCTCATTCCCACATCACAATATATAGTATGTAAAGTAAAGTGACACATACCTGCACATAATCATGGCGCAGATCCTTGACCCTGACACTGTTCCTCTCAAATGGCACCCTGTACAGCTGCTTCATTCTGAAGTTATGTTTCTGTAGGATGCGACTTAGTGTAGAAATGCTGACCCTGTTGATATTGTTGAATTCATTTCCATTTGCAATTATGCGTTGTTACAACTCACGAAGTCGGATTGCATTATTTTCTCGCACCATTTCAATGATGGCAAGCTCTTGTTGTTGAGTGAAGAGCCGTTCCCTTACACCTTGAGGAGGTCGTCCAACCATTCTGTAGAAAATGCCACCACAAGATGTCATTGGTTAGGTTATTTTTCACATACTGTACTTTCAAACTGTACACAGTACTGCAACATCACAATGGTATTCCTTTACATATACAGTACTTCACAGCACTACCCATTTTTGTATAGTATAGTTAGTACAGTAATACTGTAATATGATACAGAATCATGTGACACATACAGTAGGTACAGTCTGGAGTAGAAACCTGAAGATATACCTGTTCTCCAGTCGGAATGTCCTTATTATCGATGCTACTGTGTAGCGACTGAGGTTAGGGTGGACTCTTTGCCCAGCCTCCCTCATGGACAGGCCATGATTTATCACATGGTCCACCAGAGTAGCCCTGATGTCATCTGATATACGTCTCCGCACTGGTCCTCGTCCTCTTCCACGTCCTCTTCCACATCCGACTCCTCTCTCTCTTTGTCCTCCTCTTACTCGGACTCTCATTGCCTCCATGCTTGCAAAGTTCTAAAATGGCTTACCTGAGGCCTATTTGTAGTGCTAAGGCTCAGACTGATTGGTGTTCTGTTTTCTGTGCAAGTGTTTTCAGGTGTGTATGTAAGTGCATACAATTGCCAGATGAGTTTTGCATTTTGAACAGAGTGTTTTCCCAATGATAACAGGTGATTTCGTTTTTGAACAAAGTGTCTAATGTAAGAAAACGTGTGTAGTGTTTCGCAATAAGTGTGTTACAGAATTGCAAACAAAGTGCAAAGTTGACATTGTGTTTAAGCTATGGTTACACTGTGTTTAAGGTATGCTACAAGAAGTTTAGGTATTGAGGCTTTGGTCTAAGCATTCGGTTTCAGTGTGTAAGCAATGGGCAAAAACTATATAATTAAATCTATGATTTTATATTTGATAGAGCAGTCTGACTGAGCGGTGGTAGGCAGCAGCACGCTCGTAAGAATTCATTCAAACAGCACTTTACTGAGTTTGCCAGCAGCTCTTAGCAATGCTTCAAGCCTATCAACTCCCGAGATAAGGCTGGCAATACTAAAGTGCCTATAAGAACATCCAATAATCAAAGGTATATGAAATACAAATGGTATAGAGAGAAATAGTTGACGCGTCATAATTCCTATAATTACTACAAAACCTAAAACTTCTTAACTGGGAATATTGAAGACTCATGTTAAAAGGAACCACCAGCTTTCATATGTTCTCATGTTCTGAGCAAGGAACTTAAACGTTAGCTTTTTTACATGGCACATATTGCACTTTTACTTTCTTCTCCAACACTGGGTTTTTGCATTATTTAAACCAAATTGAACATGTTTCATTATTTATTTGAGACTAAATAGATTTTATTTATGTATTATATTAAGTTAAAATAATAGTGTTTATTGTTCATTCAGTATTGTTGTAATTGTCATTATTACAAATATATATATATAAAAATTGATCGATTAATCTATATCTCAGATAAACAGGCACTCAGATCAACAGCCGCTCAGATCAACAGACGCTCTGATCAACAGACGATCAGATCAACAAACACGCAGATCAACAGACACGCAGATCAACAGACACTCTGATTAACAGACACTCAGACCAACAGACACTCGGATCAACAGACACTCAGATCAACAGACACTCAGACACTCAGATCAACAGACACTCTGATCAACAGACACTCAGATCAACAGACGCTCTGATTAACAGATGCTCTGATTAACAGACGCTCAGATTAACAGACACTCGGATCAACAGACACTCAGGCACACAGATCAACAGACACTCAGATCAACAGCCACACAGATCAACAGACACGCAGATCAACCGACACGCAGAACAAAATACAAGTCAGATCAACAGACACACAGACACTCAGATCAACAGACACTCAGATCAACAGACACGCATATCAACAGACACTCAGGCACACAGATCAACAGACACTCAGATCAACAGCCACACAGATCAACAGACACGCATATCAACAGACACTCAGACCAACAGACGCTCGGATCAACAGATACTCGGATCAACAGACACACAAATCAACAGACACGCGGATCAACAGACACGCAGATCGACATACACTCAGATCAACAGACACTCAGACACTCAGATCAACAGACACGCAGATCAGCATACACTCAGATCAACAGACACTCAGATCAACAGACACCAAACACTCAGATCAACAGACACTCAGATCAACAGACACAAAAATCAACAGACCCGCAGATCAACAGGCACGCAGATAAACATACCCTCAGATAAACATACACTCAGATCAACATACACTCAGATCAACAGACAGTCACTTTTTTTCTATTGTGTTATTGACTGTAAGCTTGTTTATTCCATGTGTAACTCTGTGTTGTTTTGTGTCGAACTGCTTTTCTTTATCTTGGCCAGGTCACAGTTGTAAATGAGAACTTGTTCTCAACTGGCCTAAGGTGAAATAGATAATAATAGCAATACAGACACACACACACACACACACACACACACACACGTTTTGTGTGTGTGTGTGTGTGTGTGTGTGTGTGTGTGTGTGTGTGTGGTGTTAGGTTGTTGCAGCATCTTAGAGAGAATAATGATGGTTGTGAAAGTGAAGATTTCAACAGAGTTTGTTCTCATGTCTATTTTTAGCAACAGACACCCTGCATCAACAGACACTCAGATCAACAGGCGCTCTGATCAACAGACGCTATGATCAACAGATGCTCAGATCAACAGACGCTACGATTAACAGACACTCAGATCAACAGACACGCAGACACACAGATCAACAGACACTCGGATCAACAGACACGCATATCAACAGACACACATATCAACAGACACTCAGATCAACAGACACTCTGATCAACAGACAGTCAGACCAACAGACACTCAGATCAAAATACACTCGGTTCAACAGACACTCAGATCAACAGACACACAAATCAACAGACACGCAGATCAACAGGCACGCAGATCAACATACACTCAGATCAACAGACGCTCTGATCAACAGACACTCAGATCAACAGGCACACAGATCAACCTACACTCAGATCAACAGGTGCTCAGATCAACAGACGATCTGATCAACAGACACTCAGGCACACAGATCAACAGACACTCAGATCAACAGACACGCAGATCAACAGACACATAGATCAACAGACACATAGATCAACAGCCACGCAGATAAACACACTCAGATTAACAGACACTCAGGCACACATATCAACAGACGCTTAGATTAACAGACACTCAGATCAACAGGCACTCAGATCAACAGACGCTCAGATTAACAGACACCCAGGCACACAGATCAACAGACACTCAGATCAACAGACACGCAGATCAACAGACACACAGATCGACAGACACGCAGATAAACAGACACGTAGATCAACAGACACACAGATCGACAGACACGCAGATAAACACACTCAGATCAACAGACACTCAGATCAACAGACACACAAATCAAAAGACACGCAGATCAACATACACTCAGATCAACAGGCGCTCAGAGCAACAGGCGCTCTGATCAACAGACGCTCTGATCAACAGACGCTCTGATCAACAGACGCTCGGTCACACAGATCAACAGACACTCAGATCAACAGACACTCAGATTAACAGACACGCAGATCAACAGACAAACAGATCAACAGACACTCAGATCAACAGACACTCAGATCAACAGACACTCGGATCAACATACGCTAAGATCAACAGACACTCAGATCAACAGACACCCGGATCAACAGACACGCAGATCAACAGACAAGCAGATCAACATACACTCAGATCAACAGACACGGATATCAACAGACACTCAGATCAACAGACACTCAGATCAACAGACACTTGGATCAACAGACACTCGGATCAACATACGCTAAGATCAACAGACACTCAGATTAACAGACTATCAGATCAACAGACACTCAGTCACACAGATCAACATACACCCAGATCAACAGACACACATATCAACAGACACGCAGATCAACATACACTCAGATTTACAGACACCCAGATCAACAGACAACAGACACTCAGATCAACATACACACAGATCAACAGACACACAGATCAACAGACAACAGACACTCAGATCAACATACACTCGGATCAACAGACACACAAATCAACAGACACGCAGATAAACACACTCAGATCAACAGACACTCAGATCAACAGACAACAGACACTCAGATCAACATACACTCAGATCAGCAGACACACAAATCAACAGACACACAGATCAACAAGCGCTCAGATCAACTGGCGTTCTGATCAACAGACACTCAGATTAACAGACGCTCAGATTAACAGACACTCGGATCAACATACACTCAGATCAGCAGACACACAAATCAACAGACACACAGATCAACAAGCGCTCAGATCAACTGGCGTTCTGATCAACAGACACTCAGATTAACAGACGCTCAGATTAACAGACACTCGGATCAACATACACTCAGATCAGCAGACACACAAATCAACAGACACTCAGATTAACAGGCGCTCAGATTAACAGACACTCGGATCAACAGACACTCAGGCACACAGATCAACAGACACGCAGATCAACAGGCACGCATATCAACAGACACGCATATCAACAGACACTCAGATCAACAGACGATCTGATCAACAGACACTCAGATTAACAGACGCTCAGATTAACATACACTCAGATCAACAGACGCTCAGGAACACAGATCAACAGACACGCAGATCAACAGACACGCAGATCAGCAGACACGCATATCAACAGACACACAGATCAACAGACACTAAGACCAACAGACACTCGGATAAACAGATACTCAGATCAACAGACACACAAATCAACAGACACGCGGATCAACAGACACGCAGATCGACATACACTCAGATCAACAGACACTCAGACACTCAGATCAACAGACAAGCAGATCAGCATACACTCAGATCAACAGACACTCAGATCAACAGACAACAAACACTCAGATCAACAGACACTCAGATCAACAGACACAAAAATCAACAGACCCGCAGATCAACAGGCACGCAGATAAACAGACACGCGGATCAACAGACACGCAGATCGACATACACTCAGATCAACAGACACTCAGACACTCAGATCAACAGACAAGCAGATCAGCATACACTCAGATCAACAGACACTCAGATCAACAGACAACATACACTCAGATCAACATACACTCAGATCAACAGACAGTCACTTTTTTTCTATTGTGTTATTGACTGTAAGCTTGTTTATTCCATGTGTAACTCTGTGTTGTTTTGTGTCGAACTGCTTTTCTTTATCTTGGCCAGGTCACAGTTGTAAATGAGAACTTTTTCTCAACTGGCCTAAGGTGAAATAGATAATAATAGCAATACAGACACACACACACACACACACACACACACGTTTTGTGTGTGTGTGTGTGTGTGTGTGTGTGTGTGTGTGTGTGTGTGTGTGTGTGTGTGTGTGTGTGTGGTGTTAGGTTGTTGCAGCATCTTAGAGAGAATCATGATGGTTGTGAAAGTGAAGATTTCAACAGAGTTTGTTCTCATGTCTATTTTTAGCAACAGACACCTCAGATCAACTGGCGTTCTGATCAACAGACACTCAGATTAACAGACGCTCAGATTAACAGACACTCAGATCAACAGACAATCAGATCAACAGACACGCAGATCAACAGACACACAAATCAACATACACTCAAATCAACAGACACTCAGACACACAGACCAACAGACACTCAGATCAACAGACACGCAGATCAACATACACTCAGATCAACAGACACTCTGATCAACAGACACCCAGATCAACAGACACTCGGATCAACAGACACTCAGACCAACATACACTCAGATCAACAGACACTCGGATCAACAGACATCCAAATCAACAGACACGGAGATCAACAGACACACAGATCAACATACACTCAAATCAACAGACACTCGGACACACAGATCAACAGACACTCAGATCAACAGACACGCAGATCAACATACACTCAGATAAACAGACAACAAACACTCAGATCAACAGACACTCAGATCAACAGACACACAAATCAACAGACACGCAGATCAACAGGCACGCAGATCAACATACACTCAGATCAACATACACTCAGATCAACATTAACTCATTGTTGTTTTCCCCTCTATTCTTTAAACACACACACACACACACACACAAAACGAAACAGTGGCATCCTGTTGCTAAAGTTAGTCTACACAATTGACATCCTTCTGGTTAATTTAGGCAAGCAGATGCTGCTATTTCGGTTGAATGGGATAACTTTTCTTGCCCATTTATTGCATTATACAGACACGCACTCACACACACACACACACACACACACACACACACACACACACACACACACACACACACACACACACACACACACACACAGACGCTACGATTAACAGACACTCAGATCAACAGACACGCAGACACACAGATCA